>OW121856.1:98545026-99795026 GCA_933228895.1 Platycnemis pennipes | reverse complement strand
ATAAGTGTATTATGGCGATGCGGAATATCACTCAACCAATCTCTCTATATCTGTGACTCAATCCTTACTCCTCTCCCTGAATTTCTACCTCATTCCAAATACCCACCTATTGTAAATAAGGAAAATTACCTTAGCTTTTGGTAACCAACCCCGTAATTACAAAATAAACCCCGAAAATGATTTAGTAGCATGCAATGATGAATAATATGCGTAATACGAAAGTATCCTTTGACTAAAATATACATTCTCAATACAGAATCAACCGATGAAATCTCAACTAGAGATTTTTTATTACCTTTGCATGCCTAGCAGCTTAAAATTTCTTTGGTACAGTGAGAAAAAAGCTAAAACTAATGTTTTTGCATACTTTGTTTTCATAAGTTGTGAATATTTGCGACAATGAATGTTGTCCGTTGGTGCCTTTACTTAGCCTTTTGGTGCCTAGTTCCATTCACATACCGTGATGGCAGTTGAATCGTAAATTCAACCCCGTACTGCGACGAGATAGGGTGAAAACTTCAAAGCCTGGTTCGTGAAAACCATTCTAAACATCAGGCTGCCATTTTGAAAATTAGGTGGTTAATTACAACCCTACATGTTAAACTCGTGTTTCTTTAATTCTTGTTCGTTCTAGTCGCATCGTTTTGAATATTAGTACCGTAATATCCAAACAGTACTGCACTGTTAAAATGAATCTGGATTTCTCTTACTCTTGCAAAAAAGCATACATGATGTCTTTAGCCTTTCTAAAGTTTGAAATATTCCACAAAACATCGTTAACCCACGAGTTTCTTATGGATTTTAAATTTATTCACTAGCATTTTATACCAAGTTTAGTCTTCTAATGAAAATTAATGCACGTGAGATTTTATAACAAAAGTTGTTAATAGAGTGAGTGATGAAGAGTTAAAATAGAAGACCTTCGTCACTATGAAGAGTAAAGCTGCTTCCAGAACTGCGTTAAAATAAACTTAGGATTGACGGCTGTAATTTATATAATGATAATTCTTCAAATTACATTCACACAAATATGCCTTTTTATTTTAACCCACGACTAAAACAGATAATATGATCATGATACAATATACGTTGTATTAGATAATGCCTTATACAGTACATTATTACCCAATTTTAAATTATCTCAAGTGTTCATACGAAAAATAGCAAATCAAATTCTCAAAGTACTAGATAGATACTTATCATTATGAAGGCTACCAAAGGCTAAAGATCTAATGCATACTATTTTTAACAGCAACAGAAACCCGAGTTTCTTTCAGCAGTGCAGTGATGATTACGGGATTGATGTTCAAAACGATGAAATTAGAACGAACAAGAATTAAAGGAACACGAGTCTAATATGTATGGTGAGAATTAATCACCCAATTTTCAAATTGTAAGTCTGACAATTAGAATGATTTTCACTAAGGATAAGTGTGCAAGAAAATCAAAGTGAATAAGTCAAACTAGAAGTCAAACTGTGAGTATACAATAACCGAGAGAAATAAGGAATTTCGGTGGTTTTTGACATTTCAACGGAATTTAAATAGGGCTGGTGATGAATACTTACTTTCGGTGGAAAATATGATTACACCGCAGAATCATATCCTGGAGACGTTAAAAATTTGATCAGATTGGCTTAGAAACAAAGAGTCGATAAAATAAAGTCATGCTGAAATTCGTACTTTATATAACTCTGGCCAAAATATGAATAAAGGTTCTATGGATGATAGACATTAGAAATTTCAAGGAGGAATGAATGGTTACCGCTCAGCTCTGCCTTTTCATTGAAGTGAGTCGTGCTCTGGTTGCTGCAATCTGGATTCAGAAGCGACTCAGACAACATGCATTCTGGGAAGTCCTGAGCAGTTGTCTGTGTCTGCCATTGCAGAGCGTATGCTTAAGCCGCACCTCAAGGGAAATTTCGCTAGAACAATAACTCAAGACGTAAATACTCTCCTCATACTGATGAAAGCATTAGCTCCAGGCGGTGGAATCTCTCTGAATTCTAAGTGCGAGGAGTAGGTCAAGCCTTTCGGGTGATTAGGGTCGGAGCTCAGTATAATCTCCCTCAGGAAGCAATGAGCTTATGGGTTTTAGCGGCTCACGAGTCATAGTTACAATCAGCAATCAATATCGTAGACATTGGTATTGATTTTAGGAGAACATGTTTTGTGGAATCATTCAAAACAAAAATTATTATACCGAAAAATACATTATTCTTTTCAACCAAAAACTAACTCTGTTTAAACTTCAGTCTTAACACAAGTTTTTTTATTAATAAATGATAAAAAATTCACATTGTCCGCTAGATAAATTTATTACTTATTTTATTAACATCATCACACCTGATGATGCTATGATGTAACGAAAACAGGCTCGTACCCAATAAATTTCTCTGCTGGACCGTACAAAGTTAATGTTTTATCATTTCCTATATGGAGCGGTTCCACATAGTTATGCCTGAAACCAATTGTTTATTAAGGTGTGTAGGAAATTGTCGAAAATATTAAACCACATAGCCTACCATTAGGTTTTATTGACGTATTTGCAAGTACATCGGATGGGATTCATCAATATTTTTACGAGAAAAGCATTCAAATCAACATAACATCTAAATGCAAACTAAATATATCCATTTTTACCCATTGTCTTCCCACGAAAAATTAAAAAATGCATAGGAAATACGAGTCTAGAGAGACGCAATCTCTTCTAATAATCACTATCTTTTATCTGAGTACAGTTACTTAATAAAAGGACACTTTTTCATGTGAAATAAAATTAAATATTTGAAATAAAATAAAATTGTTGAGAAAACCAATTGCCTATGAATTAATTCCGCAGCAGGAGTAAATTCCACAAAGTTAAGCTGGAAGCAACAATTTTTTTAGGATTTCACTGTTAACTATTTTTTTCGCCTCTGCTTGGAGACATTGCCATTTTCTAAATATGTCCTCTTTCTAGGCTAAATCTTTGAAGAATTAGATCCCGCGTTTATTATCCTCTATGTAACTAAAGTCATGAATTCACTTCAGTTCAATCTCATGCGTTCGAAAATGCTCACTAAAGAAAGTACTCTGTAGTTGTAGCAACTCGTGGAATCCTATCCAGATGGACAAATTACCATTCTAGCTACCTCGATGATATGAGGTTAACCTTTACGAGACTTCTAAAGGTTTCCGCGCTTAAGGAAAAGTTGGTGTTTGCTGGGTATGTATCAGATGCGTACATCTAATAGATTTGAACTTACGGAGCCATCGGATGATTAGGGTTTGAACTCAGTATAATCTCCTTCATTTCCTCCTCCCTCCCTCATTATTTTTATTAGTTTACATGGGCGTTTACTTGAGTGATCATTTACAGTAGTTTTAATACTGTCTACATTGTGCGAGTAAGGGTTCAGTTAATATGTGCTATTTCATTTTGAGAACTCGGGATGCGGTAGCCTATTGGGTTACATGCCAGCCTGGAACCTTAAGGGTTGCGGGTTTGAATCCCGCCTCGGACATAGATGTGGTATTTTTCTTAAGCCTATTATGATTACGTCACGTCGATCTAACGTTTAGAAACGTTAGTGCCACTATTTTCGTTTGCATTTTGAGTAAAGTAAAAGGATGGTGTTTTAATTTAGAGATAAACACCCCTTTCCCCATGTAACACCGGAGTCAGTCCATTTCGCCCGTTGTGAAAGCCTAATTCTGCCGTGTTCATTCTCCCGCTTGCATTTCATTAAGGAGGGAGATAACAAGGACCCTTGTACACTCCGCCGGCCTCCGTTTTAGTTGATCTCTCGGTGCTCGGAACGTGTAACCCACTCACACCCCTGGGACCCCTGTAGAAATGCGGTAGCCGGCCCTAATTGCGGCAAACGGCCTTGAGTTGTGACGGTGACGGGCCGTGGATTGAGCCAGCCGGCCCTGATTTATTGCAGTCCCTGTTCTTTCGGCAGGCGCATCCCATTTTCGGACTCCAGCGGGGTGTTCCGGCCCTTTCCATTTCGTGGTCACCCCGTCCGTACTCTCGGCACCATTCCAAGCACCCATGCGGGCGCCCTTTCGCTAGAAATGAGGGTTCAGGAGGGCATCGAGGCGGAACCTGGGCCTTGTTACGTGTTGCCATGCGGCATATGAATTTCATACTCCTCCTGCATTTCCCTAACTCAATCAGCTATCCAACATTTTGTAGTCCTATATTTTAACATTATAACCAGCCAGTGCACCTGTGCATGCTTCCGTCTAATTCATCAATTGTTATCATTTAAGGAGGCTCCACCAAATTATGAAGTTGATGTCATTTTTTGTGAAAATTTCTGAACACATTATTTTTTTGCTCTTCTATCGATTGGCATTAAAATAATGAAGCCTTTTCATCATATATTTGGAGAAAAAAGACGTTTAAAATCAGCTATTTTATACGTGGCTATACGGCAGATCATGGCTCTTGCAGAAAATTTGCAGAATTTGCAAAATTAATTCATTACATAACATAGCTCTTTTGCGGGAGTTTGAATCGTGGAGTCACGGTGGAACCTCCTTAAAGTGCGAGTGCAAGCAAAACTTTACGAGAAACTTATGATAATTTCTCGGCAAATGCAGCCGTTGAAGTTTTCCTGGGTTTTCCATCGAATTAACAACTTCATTCCTAACTAGTGACATCTCGACTTAGAGACAGTTCGTGCATCTAAACGTCAATAAAAATGGAGTGCCTAACTCGGTTAAAGAAATCCTAGCAACCTTTACCAATAAATGTTCTCGTCAATATTCAGCACTCGATTCGCTGTCAACTGCTCGCATCGATGAAATACAATTACTTATTCCTCTTTATACTATAGAAAATCTTACCCTGATTTTAATACAAACGTGTCTTTTTGTGGACTATTAAAGAAAGTAATGCAGAGACTTCAGTAAAAACTTGTTATTTTCTTGTTGATGAAATGAAAAAGCTTATGTACATTTTAATGTTTTCTTGTTATAATGGGAGGTCATTTTTGCATTTAATTTGGTATTTTGGAAGCGGTAATAATTTATGGAATGGAGTAAGGGTCGGCGAGTATCAAGGCTTTGGTATTAACCTGCTCTTAATGAAATGTGGCTTAGGGCCTACTGTTGAAGGTCCTATCCGATGAACGGAGTACGTACTCTACATGAAGTCTTCTCCGCACAATAATAAAGGAAGGGCCGCGTACTGCGGAAAAATTTGGCTCTCACGGAATTCAAAAAGAATCTAAAACGCATCTCTATAATTTCAACAATAATAAAGTTTTAAACATTCAGTAAATACATTCATTTGAGAAATCTAACACCTTTAAATTACATTCAGTGGTCTTCCTATTCATTTGTTCCAAGGGTTTGCCTGAATGTCTTTAATTCGTGTCAATAACTATAATTTTACTCCACAATTAAGTTGCTCAACCAGGCGAGTCGAGAAAAATTAATGTAATGTAATGTAATTAAAAATTACATTTCTATCTACGTTAGAATAAAATTTCAGTCCGATAATGAATTTTCATTGTAAATTATTTTCGTTGTTTTCTTACTCGAAGGTCGAGTGTTTTTATAGGTGTTATAGGATAGTTTTCATTTCGCATTCAATTATAGCGTGAGCAAACACGCCACAAGGCGCTCCCGGCTATTCTCCCTCTCATCTGGCGTTCCCATCTGCAATTAGCCCGTGGGGGCAGTGAGACTTGTTATCCGCTTCCTCACACACGTACACACACACACACACACGTAATAAGACGGGCGTAAATGCCAACATCTCCCGATCTATAAAACTTCCTTATCTCACGGTGCGCAGTGCGCGCGCCTTATCTCTGCTGCTTCTTTTGTCTCGGCCCATTTCTTTGCTTCACGCCGTGGACACTTTGCTCCTCTCTCTCTCTCTTTCTCTCTCTCCTCCTGAGCACCGCGTATGCTCTATCTCATCCATAATGTATTCAGCCGTGCGCCCTTGTCCCCTTCATTTCTGCGCTATCTTCCTCGATTCTTCTCGAGCTATTTCATGTTTTAGCCAGCATCCACTCCTCAATTGCCCCCAACCCCTTTGTTTCTCGTCTCCCCTCGTTCTATTCTTTTATATTCCTCCCCCCCTAACTCCCACCTTACCTAAATAAAACGATGTGGAGACCTGAATATTTTTCGTCGCGTGTACAGCATACTGCCCCCAACTCTACATGGTATTCTTTATTCTATAATTCGGGGCTTTAACCTATTGACAGACTAGGCAGGTTTTCCTATCCCACAATAGAGAGATATGAGGTTAATGATTTATTTCTTTATGTAACATTAGTACTAGAGTGCTCTTTTAATAACCTGGTTAATTCAATATGTGCTGATAATTTCAACAATGACAGATATAGAATGGTTTATGAATGGTTTTATAATGGTTTGGTATGATATAATGGTTTTATAATGGTCATATGTAGAATGGTTTTTATTCCAAACCGTAATATGATACCATGGGAATCACTAAATAAATAGTAAGTTAAGATATAGCCTAAACCCCCCGCAGAAATTTAACGCTGGCTTTTCCCGAGATTCATTTCGAACACTTTTGAAATGATACGCATTAATCTAAAACATTATGAATGATCTCAGGGATCAAATAGCTTATTACTTTAATTTATGCATAGACTAAGCCCAGCTCTTGCTTCACCATCAACAATATTAAAGTAAATTATTCAAAAATTTTCAAAATTTTAAGCTGCCTTTTTTTGAACGAAAGCAACGAATATAGTTACTTTCGACAAACATTAATTGGGGTATGACTGGCATGCGGCAATGGTACCGAAGCACATAAACTAGAAGCATCAAAATTAATTTTATCGGCAAATAACTATATTGTTCGTTTACATTCGACAGTGAATTTCGGCCTCTAACGACTGATTACTGCTAAATTCATTATCCTGCGAAAACAAACTGATTGATGGCTTGAGCAAATGAATGTCTGAGAAAATATTTAACTTCCACAGTAATAAGGAACCTAGTAGATACCAGCCTGTCGGTTACAAGTGTAAAATATTTTCAGGAGCCAAGGAGTTTAAGAAGGTGCCTAATCGAGGCTCAGCTGATTCGTAAAGCAAGTTCGGTCATTGCAGTTGCCAAATACATATGGGTTTTCTTCTTGCACTCACGGAGTTTTCTTACGGATCAAGTTTTTTTTTAACACGGATATACTAAGATGAGTAAATGACTAAAGCAATCAACAATAAAAATGCATCTAATGTATAAAAAAAGACGGAAAACAAAACAAACAATGTAGTTGAATTAATATTAATTTATTCTGGCTGTTTGGAAAAGAATAAATATCCTGCGGGGTATAATAAATTAATGATCATCATTGGTCAACAATCCTAGGATTGGTTTGACGCAGCCCTCCACTCGATCCTCCTATCGGCCAACCTCTCCATATTGAATTCATTTTTCTCTTTTACATCCTTTACAACTTGCTCCATATGTCTTATACCAGGCCTGCCTTTTCCATTCTTCCCGTTCACTTTTCACTCGACGATTATCTCCATCAGGCCATTGTGTCTTAAGATATTGCCGATTAAGTTGTCCAGTATTCTTATCAGGGTTTCCAGTAGACATCTCTTCTCTCCCACTCTTCTTAAGACTCCTTCGTTTGTCACTCGATCGGTCCATTTTTTTTTCCTTTATCATCCTTCGGAGGCACCACATTTCAAATGCTTCCAGACTTAATTTCTCTGCTGCTATCATCATCCATGCTTCGCTGCCATATAGTTTTATGCTCTAGATGTATGTTCTAATGGTATGTTTCCCCACTTCCTCGGAAACACTGCCCTAGATTGGACAGGATGATCAACTGGTACTGTCTCAATACATTTTGGGTATAAATCCGTTGTTTATCATATTTTAATACGAATGCCGTCTCCACTAGAGACCCCAGAAAATGCTGTTTTGTGCGGAGTATTATATCCTTATCCTTCCCTAACACCCCCATTTTGGCTTCCAGTATTTTGTCACCCGTAGGCTAGCATGTGTATATCCCCTGCAGTCCCTTCTAACCTCCTTCTTCAGGGAGCCTACTATTTTTTGCATTGCGCATTCGCACATTTTCCGAATGAAATATGAGGTGACCTGCAGTGTCAACCCTATGCGTCACATGTGGTTTTACCAGCAAGAGACTTTCCCATCATAAATTTCCAGACTTCGCAGCTCTTATATTCTACACCGGAGACGGAAAAAAATTGCCCCCCAGCCTTCCCAACGCCGTTCTCACGTTTCAGACACCCTCAGGTCTCCGTGGAAACTTAGGCTGCGCAGGGAAAAGCGCGGGTGTTGGCGAATGCCTTGGCTCCGAGGCACTGGATACGCTTAAGGGCTAGCCCGAAAATTGCAAATGATGAATAAGGAATGAGCGGTTCAGGAGAAAAGAGCGAATTGGACATTCGTGTTGGAGACAAATGCTTCGTGATTTCTTTCCCGCAATGAAAATGGATGTTTTTCGGGTGATCAAATGGATATACATATATGATATAAGAATTGTGGCATTTATACGAGAGTGAGTACAGAAAATACTGAGTAAGTCATGAATGAATGCATTTGAGGACACTCACAAGAAAGGAAATATCATTCAAGCCTCTAGAAGAATTCAGCGCAAAGTAATGGATAGAGACTGAGGTCCTAGAAATAAGCATTAAAAACTTTACAGAATGAATGGCTATATAGTCATCACTAGCTTTCTATCCTTGAGATCAGTTTTACGCAGCCACACCATTATTTTTCGGCTTAATATTAAGAGTAATAATTTTATTCCACCTTTGATGAAACACAAATACAATAAGTACAAAAAACATCAATTTAAAGGGGAACATAGGTACCCCAGAGGTTACCATCATCAGATATTAAAAGAAGCGGCTGGTGCTAGAGCATATAAAGTTTTAACCTAGTGGCTAAGGAACACTTTTTATTTTCAAACATTTTGTTCTAAACAAGAATGAATGTAACAGAAAGAATATAACAGTACTGACAGTAGTAAAATTTAACACTCCAAAGACAAAAGAAAGTACGTATTCTAAACCACCGAGATCACACAACTACTTTTAATATTTTTCCACTTCATCACTCTCTTTGGATAAAAGCCATTGTTTTAATTTCCCCAGAAATAAAGTCGTGGATTTTGGGTTCCACAGTTCAACCGGGAGGGAACAGAACAACTTTGGGGCAAGATATGCGTATATTTGTTTAAAAGCTTCATTACTGGGCTTAGGTATCACAGTGTCAGAGCCCAACAACGAAATATCTTTTTTTGAACCTCAGTTTACTATAATATTTAATCGGCTTTGTTCTGTTTCCACCACGAATATAAAATACCTTGTGCACCTTAATGACAAATAAATACCTTAGTGGTAGCACATCAATATTTTTGAATGAAGGTAACGAATGCTCAGTATTTGGCTATCTGAATATCACTCTTATTCTTTTGGGCCATCTGCAGAGGCTTATTGTTGGTAATATAGGCTCCTCCCCAACAAGAAATGCCATATTGCATTTACTTGAAAATACTTCATTCAAACATCATTTGCATTTATCTATTACTATTTTATCTCTTATTTATTATCATTTATTTATTGGTTCATTGACTACTTAATGCATCTCATGTGAAGTTTACCATAACCACTAATTCCACTCAGTTTTTCATCGGCGATTTCCTTCATGAGGCTATCATGTCTGGTGACGTGTATGATCATATTGCCTCACTTTACTTTCAGAATTTTCGTCTAACTATTTTCTTCCACTCTTTTTAAAATCTCTTACTTGGTACTTATCTTTTCTGTTCGTTTTATCTTCATCATTCTTTTGTAATACAAAATTTCGACTACTTCCAGTATTTTTCTGATATTCCTTCACTTTCATACCCTTTACAATTTGCTCCCGATATATATCATGCAAAATCTTCCTTTGCCATTCTTCCCATTCACATTATCCTCGACGAATGTATTCATCATACCATCATATCTCAAGGTGTGGACGGTGATTGTCCTATTTTTTTATGTTTTCATCGGACTTATCTTTTCTCCCACTCTTCTTAGAACTTCCTTGTTTGCTACCTGATTTCGTACATTCCTTCTTCATATTTCTTTTGCAACGTAACCTTAAAAATAAATCAATTTCCTGTCATATAAAAAACAGGTACTGCTAGCAATTATGGTAAAAATCTCGTAAATTATCTTTGCATTGCATTTGCAAGTAATATAAAGAAATTAGCATAACAGAGTTGTGTACCATATGCTCGCAAAAATAGTTGGAAAAAACATATGTGCTGTGCGATAGTGTTTTATACTTTGTAAGAAGATTATAGTCAATAATTTTTGTGATTATAAATTATTACCGCAAATTAACATATTTCACATGAAAATTAAAAGAAAAATGGTGCAGGAGGATTTTGTCCGTGATAGATGGTGTGGTGTGGAGAGTACTGGCCTCCTACTCAAAATGTCCGGGTTCGAATTCCGGCAGTAGATAAAACAGTTATCGCGACTGAATTAACGGATGTTAACCTGATATTAGCAACGAGCTGTAATATTTTTTAGGTTCCCCGTGCCATGAAAAAATAATCACTGAAAACTAACTCGATTTAGATGATCTCATGCTACTCTTGAAAATAATTCGATTGAACTTAATCGTATGAATAAGACTTAACAATGAAGAATCTTTCCATAATAAAAGAAGCACACAACTTCGTGTTTTCCGCTGATACATAAAATATTACCAGTTTTGGTTATTACACCATCATCAATTAAACTCATAATGATTTATAAGTTTACCTGACGATGGTGTAATAATCTAAACCGATAGTATTTTATATAATAAATCAGTGGAATGCAAAAAGCTGTGTCCTTTTCATTTGGTTGAATCATTTTCAAGATCATTTACCAGGATTTTGAAAGGATAACCCGCTGGTCAGTTATTACCGAATGAGATAAGTTATACGAGACAGAGATACATTGGAGAAAGTGTTACCGGCGATTCATTTCCATAGACTTGTGACGAATGTTTGGACTCCGTGACTGTGACCAGCCCCAAACGGTTCTAAAAAGGGCACGCACGTCCGTACGCATTCACGTCTGCCCTCGGAATGAATTAATCGATGGTCGGCAGGGGGCCCGGGTCCACCAGACCCCTCTTTTTTGCAATTGCTTTATTCAAATGCGGGGAACGAAACGGAGTGGACTCCCGGCGAGGGCCCGTTTCCGAGAGATGAAATACGATCCCTCTTCACATTCAGGTAGCTCTCGTAGCGAGTTCGCGCATGGCGGCCCTTGGCCCTTTCCACAGACTTACTCCCGCCCCCTGACAACGACCCTTCCTCAAGGCCCCAACCCTTCCCCAGACAGCCACTGGCTGCTGCTCGGGTGTGGGGGGGGGGGGGGGGGGGGAGGGGAGTGAAAGATATGAGTGGCCGGGGAAATAATAGGCGGTCCTTACCCGGGCATCGATCTACAGACTCCCATTCAGCGAGATCTTTTCCCTTTATGCCTTACCCACGCCGTGCCAGATACCCTTCTCCTCCCCCCTCCCCTTTTACCCTTCCCTCAGACCAGCCCATCTCTCCCGTCTAACCTGCCATAAGAGGGGATGGTTTGGGAGGGGGAGTCGTAAAAAAAAAGTTTACGAGAGGAGGGTAGCACCGAAGATAAACGGAAAGGGTTTTTTTTGGGAAGTTTGCATAGCGTGGGCGTGGAGATGGATACGGTGGAGATGGCTTCAATAATCGATCTCTCGATCGAGATCACGATTGATATCTATAACGCGGTCATCACTGATTGTTTCATTTATTAGATAAATCGAATTTGTCAATGTTTTTCTCGCCAAGTACTCCCGTTTTTATTAAATTTTTAGCCCTTGTCTTGGATTAAATTAACTGGTTATCAACTATCCTTACCCTCTTTCGATGAATCGGATTCATCCATTGTTTCCTCATATTGTACAACCGTTTATTCATTTATTATACATCATAACCTAATTTCGACTGATCGATCATAACCAACAGTTTCCCTCGTCGTTGAGTCAAATACGTCTGTTTATTCTGTAAACCCGCACCCATCTGTGAACCCGTTTTTAAATTTATTTTCTTATTCAAGTACGAAAAATGAATTTATGGGATTAAAATCCTCAGGTATACATGAATTCATAAACTTATTACACGCAGCGATACTGACGAACTTTTAGATCGTGTTTAATAAAACTATGTAATTTAATTTTAGCGTAGCTTGTGCTATGAAGCAAGTTCAAAATATAACTTCCCCCTTTTCCTATGCAGCCATTCTCTCTAGCCCCGAGTAAATCGACTGACCCGCGCGTCGATAGCTCGTCGTTCATTCGGTTCGTTTGCCATTCACGGAGAGAAGGCTCGTCTCCTCTTGTAACTGTTCATTTCGCCGGGAGGGTTCCCCCACTTGAGCCGATTCTCGTCAGAGGGGAGGAAAAACGATCCAACATTTGATGTCTCCCTCCCTCGTTCGTGAAAACGACCCCCCCTCCCCCCCCCCCACCACTACCATCCCCACCCCTCCAACTACTCTCCCCAAAGTCATTCATTCCGCTCGAAAAGTCCCACCCTTGCGCAAACATACCATGGGAAGAAAATGACGGTTGTTTTCCGTCATGGGCGCCTCGATAACTATTTTTTCTTCAAGTGGGCTGGTCCTCATCAGCAGTTTTAGGTTAATCTCCTCACCACTGTTTGGATTGCTTAGAGGAGAAAGTAGGTTTACGGTGGTAATTATGGCAAGAGCTACATTGGGGACTACTAAAATAAGACCTTTATATTGATGTGAGACGCTTGTTTTAATTCAACGGCATAGGCATTATTTTGACCACTTCCAACACCGGCCCACCCTCATAAGTGAAATAGTGAAGTTCTGACTAGTATAATAATACTATTCCTTTTTTATGCATTATATGTAGTGCATGTTTGGTGAGAAATCACCCCCTGCCACAAAACTTTGTGGTGGCTTGCAGGGTATTATGTAGATGTAGATAAGTTGCGAGAATCGTCTTTTTTGTTTCGATACTTAGTGTTTAGAAAAAATTTCTTTTCTCGGGTAATTTTCATGATCTTGCTGTAAAATGCATAAGATGTTCTGACTATACATACAAGCCAACAGATTCGCACCTCTTCAATGAAGAATATTTTTCTTTTCGATGAGACAATTGTGATTGCCTGCATGGTAGTTTCAGAAATTTTTAAAGGAAATCTAGAGCATTTGTGTAATATTTTGTATCTGGAATGGATGGAAAAATAATAAAAAATAAGCTTAAAATTAAGGGTTGAACAACTACTGCACCGTACTTCAACGTAAAATATATTATAAAAACTTCGTTAAGAAACAAATGAAACCAATTATGTACTCACAATCATTTTCTCACCATAATATGAAAGAATTCATCCAAAATACTCAGCCTTTCTCACATAACTCGATACTGAACATGTTCCTTCAGGAGAGGCTTGACAGAAGCAGGCAACCACAACTGTCTCATCGAAGAGGAATATTTTCTTCATTGAAGAGATGTGAATGAGTTGGCAAACAATATCTCATTCTCTGTGCAGCTGCAATTTATTCCTTTCGATCCCTCCTGACGCCCTCTCATCTGCTGCTTGACAGTGTTTCTCTAACATAGAGATTACTAATAGTCCAATTCTCTCAAGTCTTTATTAATACATCTGTCCTTTATGTAATTTGGGACTATAATTAAAACTAGTATATATTCTAATTGTCTCGCGTTTTCCCGGTGAATAATGCTAGTGAAGTCTTCACGGGTTCTCCACCGGGTCAGGGATTCGGCGACTGCCGACGTTTTGACGGTTTACACTGCCGTCTCCTTCATGGCGATGAGTGGTAGTATATATTTCTCGAGTATTAGTAGGTATATATTTCTCGAGTATTAGTAGGCATATATTTCTCGAGTATCATTAGGTATATATATTTCGAGTACCTCCCGGGATATTATTCATTGCTTCCTGAAGATTTTCAGTAAGTAAGTGCTAGGTAATCCAAGATATACCCTCAATAATAATTACCTTCTCCTATACTAATTGATTTCGTGATATTTTGTGCTCCAATTCTCACACCCCTAGTGCCTCGGTGACCTTAAAACTGTCTCCTAGCCCTTATTCAGAATACTGACACCGTTTATTTTCTACCAAATCACTTCAAAATTGTCTCGGTATCTCATTAAGCAAGCCGAACTCCCTTCTGTCTTTAGCAGCAAATCCTTAGACTTAATGCGCATACGGCTTATTATTATTACTTTAGCATCGTCAATTATCTTTGCCACATCATAGCATTCACCCAAGATGAGCTTTCTTTGTGGTCGAGCCTGCAAGGAATTTGGAAAAAGTTTCAGAGTAATAATTGAAGAAAAAAAAGTATTATAAATGTTTCCCTACTAAAATTACTTGAAAATATGTGGAATATTATATTCTCAATGGAATTAAATAATCACACGGGTATAAAAAAAACATTTGGAAATAAATAGTTCTCATGGTAAATCTGTCGAATATAAAATTTTAAGTAAAGCCATCATATTTTTTTTACTATGGACACTTTTCATTATGCAAATCGTCAAATGGAATCGATTTTCCGCATGGTAATGGTTTGGGCACATTATTTGTCGGTTTGATTGGTGATCTGGTCCCTGGTCAGTGAGATAATAGCCCAAAAATTGGCACAATGGAACGAGAAAGGTCATAGTGGTAGCTTCTGTTTGGAGTTAAATATTTTATAACATCGTAGGTTTTCAAAGCTTAGACTATTTCGTTCAGTAATCCCAAAAGTAATTTATTTTCCAAAACCCTGCTTGCATGATATTTTCCGTTGTATCATCCGATTTAAAAACCAGCAAAAATGGATCACCTAATTCAAAGAGGATCCGGAACTGCGCGGATTGTTACCAGTTTTCAAATGACGAGTGGGATTAGCCCTTGTTCAAATGCCAAATGTGAAAAATCCTGGGTCTTTTGAATGAAAAATTATGTAACATATTTTACGTAAAATTTCTATCTCGAGTCCGCCTACCACGGGAGGAAAATTATAAACTCTGTTCCCAAGACTAATTCAACTCAGAATAAAAATAAAAATGTAGAAGATATAAAAGCTCTCTACAACTCACTGGGCTTAAGCCTTCTGGGTATATTCATTCCTGAAGTTGTAAATGATAAATTATTCCAAGAAATAAAGTTTTTTACATGCTTTTTGGGAAGTCTTTGTCATAACCAAATTTGCAGTCTCCTTAGAGCTACGTGTTTATCAGTGTCCATAGAAATATGATAACTAAGTGTTTTATTTAAAATTAGTCTCCCCCATAAAGTAATATTTAATACCAATATCGCATTTTGAACTTAATATTTTTTGTTGAGCCTTCTTCCTTTCAATGCGGTTAATTTTTCTCCCTCTCATGCACATTCTTTACTACGGCTTGACCCGGATTCCTTGTAAAAACATATAAACCTTTAAATTTCATGTGCCTATTTTTATATCTTCTTTTTGATACTTTTTGTTATGTCATTAATTCCTGGAGAGCAGTGGCTTGAAAATTTTGAGCCACTCCAAACCTAAACTATTGTAACTGAGATTCATTTAGATTTGTATGGGTATATTTCCTTACCCACTTCTGGAAAGCTGAATTCAAGAATGAATTCGCGTTAGTCCGTAACGGCATATTTACATTTAAATTTATGTTCCTTATACATTGAAGTTTGGGAGGTTGATGAAATGACGAATAGAATAGTATAAAGAAAACTTAGATACTTATTTTAAACCATGTTGAGTTCATACCGCAACAGTAGTGTGAGTAGTGTCTTATTCAGCTTGCGAATGTATCGATCTCCAAATATTTCCAAAGCAGGAGATACCAGTGTCTTCATTATTCATTCATCAAAGTTTATGACGGATGTAGTATGACACGCTGAGTTACGTTTTGGTTCTTTGTACTCCACAACACTTTGTTGCCAGCTTTTGCTTAGGTATTTGAAAATCTTTCTTCTTCCATACTTCGGTTTGCGTCTGACAACTTATTCCCTGCACTTCCACCCCTCGATATAAAAACCGAAACTTATTTCTATATCTATAAGCGCACACTCCGGCACCTTTGGCCAGAAGACGACCTTAAACCCCAGGTTTAAGCAGGTTTAGCTTAAGGCTTTAATAGTTTCTCTATTATTGACCCTGCTCGAATATAAAATGCCACAAAATAAAGAAATATCTAGTTTTGTAAAGTTTGTTTTGTCCCGTGTTGTCTTATGAATATCGCCATAAAGCAACTTATCATCAAGGTAATTTTACTTTGGAATCGACGAACGACCGCTTCTCCCCAATGAGCAAAATGACATGAATGTATGTGTGTATATATTTATACATACGTCCCCGACAGCTTAGGTCATTTTCACAGTTTTAAAATGGGTGGGTAATATATAATGAGTGGAAATGGAAGGAGATTTTTCTAGAAATGGAGGAAGTGTGGAGTGAAACCCTTGGTGTAAATCAGCTTTCTATTAGCGAAAAGCACCAAGGGGGTCCACGATTTAACGTCCCATCCGCCGGAAGGAGTACCGAACTCCGTAGTGTTCTCCACACATCCCCCAAGAGGGGACCGGTATAGCAATAAAAAATCTGCCCCGCGAGAATTCGAGCCTGAGACCTCTGGATGGGAAGTCAACACTATAGTCAACATGGCAGCACAACCCAAATACACCAAATACACATTAATTCGTTAAAGAGTGTGCGCATGTATCTACTGCTATATATTAGATAGACAGAACAAGATTAGAGAGAAAGATTGTCGTACCGATAGATTTAAAATGTCATTTTTCCCGCGTACCATAAGAGAGGACAATAGGCAGCGGATCAAAGGGATAGGTAGGTGAAATATAGTCAGAGTAGTCTGTAGTGCATGATGCATGTAATAACAACCAATTATCCACTTCTTATTGTGTAGATACTAACCATCTAGCTGATGGCATAGATGTTATAGCTGCATAGCTATAGTTATAGTTATAGCTATAGCTATAGCTATAACTGCATAGCTATTATCTAGCATGTCTTCATTAAATATCCTAGTTGCATGACAATAGTGCTTTTTTCTTGATCTTCGCCCCCTGCCGCACACCCTCGTGGTGGCTCGCATGGTATTAAGTAGATGTAGATATATGCATCGTGTTTTCTTTACTCGATCGCGCATACTGATTCGTAATGATTGCTATTGCTTCCTGATTTACCTTCGTCCAATCAAGCTATTGAAAAAAATCTCGGCTCGTGAACACCCGGACGAAATATCCCTCCCGCCTCTTCCCCTCCCACCCAGCAATCTGGAAATAGCATTTCATTAATCCCGCGCTAAATTACTTCTTTCTTTGACCTCGGACGGTTTAATAAGCGGCGTCACCAATTCCATTGAAAAGCGACCCCTTTGTGTGGGACATACTCTCAGATTTCAACCTACCTTCCCCGCCCCCCGACATCCATTTCGCTTCCTTTGAACCATTTTCCGTCTGTCAGGAAACCCCTCTCCCCCTTCCGCCCATACCCTTCCCCCGTCTCCTATGAATCCCTTTCCCTTACCTCCTTCCGAACTCCCAATACCCGACGCCACTCTTTCACCCAGTATTGCCATGGTAACGGGGGGAAAGGGAGGTGGTCCCTCACCCACTCTTGCCCCGGCTCCCTTCTCGCCGTTGCCCCCTTCTCGCTCACCCCTTTTCATCTCACACCCTTTCTACCGCCCATCTCACCTTGGGGATAATAACATTTTGCGCGACGAGATTCTTTTATGTTTCTCTTCAGGCACAATTCCTCCCTTTCCATCCAAATAATATTGGCAGACCATCCGCTGTGTCTCTTTATGCACTTCAGTGATCCCTAATGTCATCATAACAGGTTAGTATCACAGTCCTAAATAGCCAGATTCTACAGTTGTACGTGATGTGGGTTCGTGGGCCAGATAGCTGCTGGCTGTGTGAACCCTATTGAAATATCTCTAACTCAAATGCCTATAGCGAAATCACAATCGAAGATTGTTAACCAAGATCGAATGGAAAAGGGGTCATTGCCATTGCAACGGGGGTAATTAAACCTCCAGCGAATTTTCATTTTTTGTACTTTTTTATTTTCATCAATACTTTTTTCTCTAGTCATTTCGTCTTCCGATTTATGAAGACATACTATTTCCGTAAAGAAAGACTAGTAAAAATAAATGTACTTGCTTAATTCCACAATTTATTTGGGATCGGGTTGGTGTGGTGGCTAGAGTACTGGCCTCCCATCCCGAGGGCCCGGGTTATTTTCCCCGCAGTGGAGGATTTTTCAGTGGAAAACCGGTCCCCACTTGAGTGCCTATTGGAGGGCATTTCAAGTTCAGTACTCCGTCCGTCGGATGGGACGCTAAGCCGTGGTCCTCTTGGCGCCTTTCGTTAAGAGTAGGCTAATGCCGACGCCGGGTTTCTCTCCACCCATCCTCCGTTCCCTGAAAACTCCTACCATTACCCAATTATCCTCCTATCCTACATGGCGCAAATGACCTCAGCTGTCGGTCACCTCCCCTAAATAACCAACCAACTATTTGGATAGACTCTACCGGTTTAACCTTTACAGGTCATCATCAGGAGTAAAACACAGAGAGAGAGGGACGTGAATATATACCCGAAGAGTGTGGAGGGGTGAGGTGAAGTTTTTTCAAAAAACAATGAGAAGCAGATGGGGGAAGGGAAGGAAGAACAATCCAGAAGGAACCAACAAGGGGAAACCGCATTAGACTATGGAGATGTAGGCGGGGGAATCGGTACGGAGAACAAGGGTGAGGAGGTTGACGGAATTATGGTTAAAAGAGAAACTAACCAAAATCGGAGGTTATTCCATAAGATGGGCAGGGGCATTCCTAAAAGGTTTGATTATAAATTTATAAAAATCTTTATCTCATTGAAATGCATAAATTCTCTATTATTAAATTATGAATTGTTGTATCTGTGATTCAATTGCTGAAACAAGTCCTAGTTTCTTTATTCATCTTTGGAAGAGCTTTACCGTATTAAAATCGTCATTTCAGCTGATGAGTAAACTTGCAGGAAAGAGGAAATCAAATTTTTTTCCCTCAGTAACGATATGTATAATGAGTTACAACATTTGTGGAAATGAAATAATGTGTCAGGCTTGAGATTATGGAACTGCTCCATAATAAATTATAATTGCAATTCCTCAATGGTAATTACAAATCAGTAAGGAATGCTTGGGTGAACTCTTGCATTTTATTGATATTTCGTCACTCAAGACAATGGAAATTTTTATTTATAATTTAATTTAATATCTTTGGCGGCATAGAAAAGATAACTACTTGAGGTAATGATGTCGTTCCTTACAAATAAGATAATAGAATGTATATCAGGTAATAACCAATCAAAATTTTCCATTTTTAATGCTTTGAACTGAAGTTAGCACTTGTAAGAATATTCCTTCATCGCCATAGAAAAAAACGATGCTAACAGATTTATAATGGAGTCGTTTACTCAAAACCGAAATGGAAATTTTGTACATGATATTTACACGTTAGATGTAAATGAAAAAAGAATTTTAGTGAAAAAATTAATCTTCTAACCACAACCATTCACTCATAAATCAAAAATTAAAATAAGAAAAAGGTGACGCCCACCGAAAAAGCTGTTTTGATATCATTGACGTCACTTTCCTCACGTCCTTGACTGCTTTTCGGGGAAGGGAAGGGAGTGGAGGGGGGTTCTCAGAAGGTCTGCTCGCACAGATGTTGTCGCAATTGCTACTATTGGCAGAGTCAGCTGTGTCCCCCCATCGTGATAAGGCAAAGTAGCTTCGCGGGCTCAGTTGTGATTGGACGAAGTCGATATACGTCAGAGGTTGCTCCACGCCCACTTTTCCGAAAGGGTTAAAAACATCAGTTTTTCGCCTCTTATAACTCGATAAATAATCGATGGATCAAAAAACGGAAAAATATTGGTATTTTTATTTTACAAACTCTATCAGATTCGGCAATGAAAAATATGGTAAACGACCCCATTGAAGACTCCTATACCGATCTTTCGGTCAAATGGGTGACCACCAACGGGGTTTGGGAGGCACTTGT
Source organism: Platycnemis pennipes (assembly GCA_933228895.1). Taxonomy (NCBI): domain Eukaryota; kingdom Metazoa; phylum Arthropoda; class Insecta; order Odonata; family Platycnemididae; genus Platycnemis; species Platycnemis pennipes. The sequence goes on along the minus strand of OW121856.1, from coordinate 99,774,918 downwards.
CTCGGGAAGAGCTCAGTGGTGGGCCATTGTTCAAGAGTAAGTTTACATGATTGGCTTAACTGTTGCAGAATGGTCTGCTTTATATATTGCATCACTGAAATTTTTAGGTTGGATATCCAGAATTTAAGATAAAAATATACTCATCGCCATCAGTCAAAAGTCCCAAAATTCACCACTGGATTCTTCTATCGGCTAACCTCCTCATCTTTACATAAATGGTCGTGGAACGGAATCAAAAATGGCCATTGACCATATGCATGTGTAAGTAATATATGCATCCAGAGGTAACCTTCCATTTACGCACATTACTAGCTACCAAAGGGCACGGTTTGAATTTAATGGCTCCATTTTTTTCCACAATTGCAAGTGCATGCTTGGTGATCTTCAACCCCTACCACATACCCTCGCGGGGACTTGCAGGGTATCGTGTGGATGTAGGTGTAGATAATGTAGGCAGCATGTGGAGAGTAGAGGTTGCAATTTTGTGAAGGATGACAGGTTTAGCTTACTTCTTCATATATTTTATCCTGTTTAGGATATGTGAGCTCATCATAATATGTATATGTTGGAATTAAAAATACTCATCCACCATCCTATACAGTTTGGCCCAATAAGGGCATGCGATTGATACAATTTTTACGTAAAGAGAGCAATGGGGTCGTTTACCATATTTTTTTATTGCCGAATATGATAGAGTTTGTAAAATAAAAAGACCCGTATTTTTCCGTTTTTTGATCCGTCAATTATTTCTCGAGTTATAAGCGGCGAAATATTGATGTCTTTAACCCTTTCAAAAAAGTGGGCGTAGTGCAACCTATCACAACTGAGCCCGCAAAGCTTCTTCGCCTTATCGCAATGGGGGAGACACAGCTGACTCTGCCAATGGAAGTTGTTGCGACAGTATCTGTGGGAGTAGACCTTCCGAGAACCCCCCTCCACTCCCTTCCCTTCCACTAAAAGCAGTCAAGGACGGGAGGAAAATTACGTAAATGGTATCGAAGCTGTTTTTTCGGTGCGCGTCACCTTTTGCTTATTTTAATTTTTGATTTATGAGTGAATGGTTGTTGTTAGAAGATTAATTTGTTCACTAAAATTCATTTTTCGTTTCCATCTAACGATTTCGTGTAAAATTGCGATTTCGGTTCCGAGTAAACGCCCACATTATGAAAACATTAATATTAAACGCAATAGAAACTGTAATATTCTAAAGGTGCGTTTGCACGTAGCAGTTGACTGCTATGATACACAATTGTGATCTATGATAGGCGATCGTGAAACCCGTCACATATCACTCCACTCTGTATCTCCAATTTCTCCAAATCCGCTTCTCGGAAATCTCAACCCTTCTCGATTTTTCTTCTTCCGAATCTTTAAAAAGATCCTCCTTTTACAAAAAAAAATTTAAGATTTTTTATTTCCCTTTCTTCTCGGTGCTGGCGTCATTAATTCAATTTCTTGCGAAAACTTATCTTCCGCTGTAACAGTTCCCCACTTAGCATCCAAATGAACTTTTGCGCTCCTTTTTCTCGCCTCATTCTGGATTCATGAGAAAAAATAATTTATCGTCCCAGGTATCTTTTTTTAATATTTTTGAACCTGGAATAAAATTTAATGCCAAGACTTTACTTTTTTTTCTGCAGCACTAGGAGGGTAATTTGAGTTCAGTTTCGAACCATTTAGGTGGTTATATATAGCTAATATTGTGAGCTTTGTTCCAATCTATTCTTAACTTTCTACTCTATCAATTTATTTCTGATCCTGCCTTGTGGTTCGTTCCTTTTGTCATTCTCGTCTTTTTTGGATCAAACTTGCAATTAATTGGTGTGAAAAATTTTGTGAATTATGCTAAGGGTGTATGTGTGGTTTTGAATGAAATTCGACTCTTTATGCCCGGGAACTACGCCTCGGTGAAATCGCAAATCTATTATTTTAAATCAGCATTACTCAACTTCAAATATACTATGATGTTTCTGCATGTGAACAATAATAAGAAAGTATTTCACTATATTTTTACTCACTTCAGATTAAAGAGACACCACGGATTAAACAGTGGAGCATGTAGAGATGTAGCCATAGCAATTTCATGATCTATTTATTTAACTAGTGCTTACTTCTTGACTTCATCTACGGCGTAAGCCTTATAAACCTCCTTAATTCCTGCCGCACATAACTACTTACATTCAATGTCGCACAAGAAGAATATCTCGATGAGCAGACGGCAACGACAATATTTAAAGATCTTCATTTTATTTTTATTCTTGGGCATTTATTTATGTGTTCAAATGTATAGCGTAAATAAGAAAAATTAAAAGTATCTAGGAAGCAAAGTTTAAGTAAAATTCTTGAAGCACATTTCTTGGGTAGCGGTAGGCCGCTAGTAATTTCGGTGGCATTGCGCTAACGGTTCAAAGTTTAAACATTCTTGAGATTTTTCTAAGCGAGCAGGGGTGGCTCAAAAGCCGATGCTTGGCATTTCAGAGGAAGGGCATTTTCACCCTCTAAAAGGTCGTTTAAACCCGCGGGGCTCAATTTTTTATGCTGCGGCTTAAACGCATGTCTGAGATAGTTTTGGTGAGTCCCCTCCCCTTCCAGGCGTCATACCAGAACCACGCTATCCTCTGCTGCGCCGCATGGTTCCGGTGTGGTGATGTATGCTGGGACTGTTTCTTTTCTTCGCTTCGGCAGCCCCTACCAATCTTGTCATCCTGAATCCTTTCTCTTTCCTTCTCGCTGCCCACAAGACCAGAGCCATTTTCGCTTTTGTCGAAAACCGCCGACATCTAGATCTACTGAGTCCGTTGCGAGCCATCTCCAGGGAGACTAGCGGGTGGTGAAAAATCAACAACAGATACTTGCATTCACAACTATTTCTATATCTAGTGAACATCCGACAAACCCCCTCAAGGGTGCGTGCACGGGGGATGGATTAAATAGCACTTAATTCGTGATTAATTCACATGATAACCGCATTCGGCTTGAATAATATTTTTAAAGATTTCCGTAACACATTTCATAAACGTATTTGATCCTAGTAAGCCATGTTACATCCACGCTTGGATACCTATTAGGGTATAAAAATCTAATGTGTTCAAACAAATGTCAGTATCTTTATCAAGCACTATATGCCTTCCTAATTAGTCACTAATTGTCCAAGATTACGTACCAGGTAAATAGGCACTTAAGATTATATATATTTTTTTCATGTAAGTAGTGCAGGTACGTGTAGACTTAATCACACATACGGGACTACGCAATTATTCTCGCATTTCAGGGGAATTGCTGGGTACACTGTAATTCAGGTTGTAGTTAATAACATTTTGCAGGACATATACTGCAACGTTAGATTGTGGAAAGCGTGAAAGGAGAGATGCGGATAAAACTATATGTACATATGAGTAGGTATGAGTTATGCTCTTCGATGTTTGTGCAATCAAATGGTAAAAAAATATTTATGACCTATATCCTTATCATCTTCAGGGCAACTTCGGTTCAATCAATTAGGGAAGTAAATTAATTTTTAAACTCCACTGTCTTACGAAGGTCTAATTCTCTAATTTTGCATTTATTGTCTTAACTTAAATATTTTCCTGGGGTAGTTGGAATATTTATAGCATCTTTAGAATAGGCATCATTCTTAAATATCAAGCTTTCAATCTGCCTAGGCACCCAATGCTACTCTCTTTTTCCACTTTGGCATTTAAAAAATCGAATGCTTTTTTGAAATGTTTATGATATCAATTTTAGATTAATTAAAACTTACACACATTAGTTTATTCTTTTTGGAACAGATGTTTTTAACTCATCACTATCAAAACTGTTAAAATGGTAATGAATTCAGCACGAACGCCTTTTCATGAATGAATTCGAATTAACTAAACTTTTTTACCAATTAAAATAAACGACCTTTTTCCTAACCAAGCAATGAATGAGGCTGTAATCAGCGGTTTTAACACACCAAATTTGCGAAACAATCGTGTTTATACCACGTGACTCCTTGGTTACCTATTCGAGATATTCCCAATGGTTTCACACGCAGCCCCCTGGTTTATTAATTATGTACTTGATATGAACTGTTCTTACCAAATTAAATGTGCAAGCCAAAATTTTCTATTCCTATCGCAAAGATGCTATTTAAATATACCCAAAAATTGACGAAGGTCACGTGACCTGAAACGCCTTCTAACGTAGTGACACAGTATAGTTTCAATATTGATACGGAAACAGATGTATATTTTAAAAGAAAACGAAGCGAATATATTGTTTTGAGGTTTTCAGCAGTATTTGATCGAAACAATTACTAAAAATGGATTTAAAAAAGCCCATTCCGGCAATTTGCCTTGGGTGACATACCTTTCCTTACGGTGACACACTTCTTAAGAAACCTCTTAAAACTGCAATTGCTTTGTCATAGCAGAGATTCTTGGCACTACATTGGTATTATGTTTTTATGGACGATTTGCTCTTCACGATTCGTACTACTTAAATAAAAAAATATCTTTGTGAGAAAACTTCATTATTCAGCAAAATTTTCGCCAATTTTTGTATATTTTAGCTTTCTCTTAGGGATAAGTCAAGGATTTATCCGGCCTTTATCAATGTCTGCACAATAACCAACCACCAAATATAGTATGAGAGAAGATGAAGCTGTTTGATCAATTTGAAGAGGGTAACTTAAGTATCTTGTTGACGTTTTCAAAGGCGACAAAATAGTAAATAGGTTGATAGAGGGAAGAATTTTAGGTAAGTGCTGAGAAAGAGGAGATAATCTAATTGCATGAAGGGAGGTATGAAGATTTAAAGATTGGTTCTACGCATAAACTGCTTCCAAAACGATACGAAATGCCATAATGGGAAATAGCAGTCAAGAGCTTTATTTAAACACATCGCAATTGGGAAAATACTGGAGATGGTATGGATTCCCCTTTACGTAAATATGAAGAGATAACCTGACAGAAGAATTCAGTGGAGAGCTGCGTCAAACCAATATTAATATTGCTTACTAATGATGATGATGATGATGACGATGATGGTGATTATAGCATATTATTGGAAACATATTGTTGATGAATTGTATAAAACAGAAATTAATATTATCACAGGTGAGCATTTCCCGAAAACGTTTCACTGCTTTTGTTTAAACGTGGAAGGCCTCCCGGTCCTCCCCTGTATATCCTCCAGTCTCCCTCTCTTTCCCTCCCCCCCTCCCATCCCTTTCCCTTTTCCTTCCCACCCCGAAGAGAGCCACCCACGGTGCTGTCGTAACAATGCGGCAACAATGGCGCGGCCGCCCGCTGAGGACGATTGTCCTAAGCGCTTAGACGATGGGCAATGCCGCAACACGACATGCCAAGCGGATGAGAAGGTCTCATTGATCCCTTCGGACAAGAGCCCATTATATTTTCACAGTGGAATCATAAACATGATTGTAAAAAATTTCTGGAAAAAAATAAGATTCATCTCTCGTCTTTGCAAGTCATGTCTAGAACGATACAGTACACTCCCGACTATCCCCGCACGTGTTAAGCTACGTTTTCATTTGGCCGTTTTTGCGTTCGTTGCCTCTGCGTTGCCATCATCAAGGGTCAACAATCCTAGGATTGGTTTGGCGCAGCCCTCCACTCGATTCTTCTATCGGCCAACCTCTTCATATTAACGTAGTTCATCTCTTTCACGTCCTTCACAACTTGCTCCATATACCTCATACGACGCCTGCCTTTTCCATTCTTCCCGTTCACTTTTCCTTCGACGTTTGTCTTTATCAGGCCATCGTGTCTTAAGATGTGGCCGATTAAGTTGTCCCGTTTTCTTTTTATAATTTTCAGCAGACTTCTCTTTTCTCCCACTCTTCTTAGGACTTCTTCATTTGTCACTCGGTCGATCTATTTTACCTTCATCATTCTTCGATAGCACCATATTTCGAACGCTTCTACCCTTTTCTTCTCCACTGCTGTCATCGATCATGCCTCACTGCCGTAAAGAAACATGCTCCAGATATGCGTTTTGATGAATTGCTTCCTTACTTACGGAAAATACCCTGTTTTCATGTCACCGGCAGCGCCAGCAGCAACGCACCAAAACATATGACGGTGGTAAACCGTAGTATAGGTGACAATCCATAGCGAAAGAATCACGAGACGAACAAATGACGGGTAGATGGCGTTGTTCCTCGCTGTCTGACTAAGCTGCGTCAACGCAGGCTGCGTTGGCGTGCTCGCTTCTGATTGGTGGCGCAATGTGCGTCAACGCAAAAACGGCCACATGAAAACGTAGCTTTATCCTGGCTGCGGATTATCCGTGTATAGCCAATCTATTTATTGTAACGACTCCATTCAATCAATTAAATATCTTGGAATAAGATTGACAAATGATCTTTCCTGGGGTAAACACGTACACATAATGGGTCAAGCTAATCGTAAACTGGGATTCATCAAAAGAGTATTGGGTAAATGTGACGATCATGTACGAGAAATCAGCTACTTTTCCCTTTTTACCCTCATCCGTGAAGGATCCGTGAAATCTTTACCAGTCTTTGGCAGGTAAATTGGGAATTTACTGTTGGTACATTAATGTAGGCGCGCTAATTTTGAAATCAATTTCCAAAGATTAGAAATGTCCTCAAACATAAAAAGCTTCCTTAGAGGAAAATCTTCGTTTTACAAAAATACCTTATTATGGAGATTACCAATAAATAGTTGCCATAAATGTTCGTAGCACCCTTAAAAAACCATTAGCATTCATTTAAATCACACTCCTCTTGTAGATGATTTTTAATGCTGTAATTATTTAGGTTCTAACATTTTCTTGGAACTTTTCTATAAAGGAGAGATTGTAAAAAGTGCGAAAGATTTTTTGGAATATCTTTGAATACCACTTATAGTGTGATAAGAGAAGTTCTAAGTACATTTAAAAAAACAGCTAAAATAGTAATTAGGGGAATAGCTTGACATTTTGGAATAATAAATTATATTTCTGTGAAATATTTTAAGCTGTAAGCTTTTAGGTCTGCCAACAATGGAGAAAGGTTTTCGGTAGAATTTGGATGCTGGTTGTCGGAGGAGGAAAAATTAGTTTAAATGATAACCTTTCTCTACATAAAGGGATGTTTTTGGTGAGTGAGAGCCTTAGTTATTCCAAGCACATAATAAGTGTCCTTATGTGAATTTCAAGGTTGGCGTGAAGGTTAGGCGTTGGCTCTGGAGGTAGAAAATCCCTGTCCCTGGTAGAAATTCAATAAAATGAGCCGAGCGCAGGATGAAACAATGAATTAATATTTTTAAATGTACACGTCAAGGGAAAACTACGCCTTGTTTGAGAGAAGCTTCCTTGAACGAATTAGTTTTGCGTTTGCACCGAGGTAGGAAGAAGCCCTCGAGCAAAATGCGGAGGAAGCGGAAATAGTAGTTCGGAGCCAAGGACGAGATTAAAGAGACGCTTAAGCAAGGATGAGGATAATTAGTCCCTTGTGAGATGAAACCGAGCAGAAATGTTAGTAACCAGTAAAAGTACTTACGATGAACAATGTACCATTTAGTTTAATTCAGTTGACATGTAATTGCTTTTTGGCTTGTGGTTTTGTATTTTGTGGTTTTGTATTTTCGCATGGATATTAAAAACTTGCATTTTACGAAAATAAATAGCTGAAGTATTTTCGTTCAATAATAGGAGTACCTAGTGAGACACCAAAGAGCCTCTAATTCCTTAGACATATGCTGAGAACAAAGTATTGCACGACTTTTTCGGAATTTAGTCTATGTTCGACCAGCTTTCAACCTAACACTCTATACTGATTCCTGCCACCTTTTACGTCGATTGAAATAACCCGTGAAGATTTTCTCAATTTTACCAACCCAACTCAACTTTACTCACCAAGGCTTTCTCATCCTTATCAACTTCGCAGTTGGAAAAGAAAATTATGTCGCAACCGCTGTACATCAGTAGCATTTAAGACATATTAATACGAATTTAAAAAAACTCAAAATACATATTTTTGTGCTATTTTGTGGTGTACTTTATATTACTCGAAATTGAAAAAATAACCCAGGATTTCTAGAAGATTTAAAGAGACAAGGTGTTAATGTAAATAGTTTTTCTCCAAGTAAAAATAACCATCTGTAATTATACAATCATTTTAGCTCAATTTCACCTCAATTTCACTCAGTATAAACAATCTCGTTCTCAACCAATTATTTTGCATCCAGTTATTTCTTCATCATATTTCACAGATTGAAGTTGAATAACACTTTCTATTTAATTGAGTATTAATATTGAAGGTGAAAAATAACACATGGCCACTAGCTACGAAAAACGTGAAATACTTCCTCTCCACATAAATTGTTAAAATTTTACGTTAATTTAAAGTTTAATCGCAAAATCATTTGTAAAAATTATTTCATTTTTTTACATTATCTTTACGTGCTTTCGTATGCTAGGGCAACTCCAAAAATATGGTTAGCTGTACCTTTAATATGATTCTTAACATTTCATTTTAAAAATCGTTAAAGACATGCGACCCAGTGGGGAAATGCCATGAAGAAAACATTCATGAACTAATTCAAAAGTAGTCCACAACTGAACTACCCTGAGCATACAAACAGAACATTCATTGAATGTTCAAGAGTGAACTATTCTTTTTAGACTGTTCATAGATCGGTCATATCCCGCCCAAAAAGTATTATTCAAAAATACTCTCTGGTTGAACATTTAAAGAGCATCAGAGCATCTTCCAACATATGTGTTGGAAATGTCCAACGGAAATATTATTTCTTCATTCTAGGAATACTCTAACATATCATACGATATTTTTTTCAAAAATCTATGTCTGCATGCCATATCGAATTGTGTAATGAGTTAAACTATAGATTTTTACTGATGAATACTGAACTGTTCCCATGTATGAAAAATGTGCATTCCTTTATGAAAGAGGTAATACCTGGATAGGTCTCCTTCTTCTCTTCCCCCTTGCCCTTCATCTCGTTTGATCCACAAATAAATAAAATTATAAACAACTCAGGGTAAATGATATTAGTTCCGAAGTAGTTCAGATGAAAACCATTTAGCGTGAACCATTTTTAATCATTTCTTCGTGGTTCATATGTTATCCATGCGAAAACAATTCGGGCACGATTCATCTACGCTGAACATTCTTTGAACAATCTATGAAGTATTCCAATGAATATTCCTTGCACTATCTGTGAGTGCCATTTGAACGTTCATTAAATATCCTTCTTGAATATTCTTTGAATGTTTTAATCTTCTTCACTGAACGTCATTTGTCCATATTTTGAGGAGTAAATTCCCCACTGGGGAAGAGAGAAAGTTAGGAAAAAGCCGCATAAGTGCAATTTTTTTATTACCCAAATATAACTACGTGCATTAACGTTTTAAAAAAATACGGTAAATAGATGACGACTTAAGGGTTTTTCTCAAAGGGACGAAGGTATTTTTGCTGTTTTAAGGCGAATTGTTTACATGGGACTGAAAATGCTAACCAATTAAAAGCATTGAAATTATCGCGTCCATTGCTCACAATTAATTGCAGGAAAGTAAACAGATGGGTTTTTTTTGCTATAAAATATAATCAAGAGAGGTGGGCGGCGTTGCGTTTGTTTTCGGGACATTTATCAGAATTTGTGGCCGGGAAATGTGTCAAAACAGGCTGAGAGGTTAGGAAGCTTACTCCCATCCAGCTCCCTTTCTCCCTGATCCCTTGGATTCGCTAGACTTTGAAATAAATCACCAAGACAAACTGTTGCGAAAAACCACAAGGCACGCCATATTGTCCCTCGGGAGTTGGGTCCAGATCACCCCAATATACCGAGGACAGGAAGCAAGCGAACGCATCGAATGCTGGCGGAGGTTCGCAGACTGAACTTGGAGCGTGAATTCCCTCGAACGTGCCAGGAATGGCTAACGCATTCAACACCGCTCCCTTGCCATGTTTCTTTCGGTGGTTTCGAAATTTGACTTGAGATGCATTACACCAACTCTCCCGCAAGGTTTTGCAACAGGAGCCGTCCCACTTTTTGCGAGTGCCAAAGGAAAACAGGGTGAGTCACCTGCGGATAAGGTTATGTTCGAATGAAACGAGCCTGCTAAGTTGACCCTAGTTCTAGCAGAGGATTCTACAATTGACTTCCAGTCCTAAAAAAGTGTGTAGGGCAATTCGGTCAACTTAATCTCAATAAATATGATTGTTTACACTTGAAGAGCCGGAATATAACTTTATCTTCATCAAGACCATATCCAAAGATCGTGGTGACCGTGATTATCTTACCACAATTTTAGATTTTGAGAGCAAACATCAATCGTGAAGCATTAGTCCTCAAATATGGATGAAACATAGTCCATATGAATGAATATAGCTTGAATTTTTTAGGAGCATAGAGCTGGGATAATTTTTAGCGTTGAGAACGTTTGAGTATTAAAAGTTTTTGTGCATGTTGGGTAATTAATCAATGATATATCACTACAACTGCTTGCAATGAATTAGAAAAGAGACTTGAAACGCAAACAATATAAGATATATTCTATCAATATATAATCTAATCTATACGTATCTTGTATTTAATGCATGAGGCCGGTACAAGGCTAGATATTCTTTTAGAGTGGGTACGTAAATTAAAACTCTAAGGACTCTTCTTTCGTATATTATTTACTGCTTTTCCGTTTTAAAAATTAATTTATTTAAGGAAGAAGAATTCAAGTATTAATTTACAACAACAGTAACTTCATTACTCGTAGGCCAGTTGCGTAAATAAAGTACGTTTCACATCGCTAGTTACAGGAATTCCCATTCACAACTAATTAAGTAGCGATTCTTAAGTGGGAAAAACTCTAAAGAAATTATTTTCTGAATGAAATGTTGCTCTAAAGACAGATCTAAGTAGTCATTCAGCTGCAGTCTGCCTTGACCTGTGATTCGTACTCCAGAAAATAAAGCACTGCGTTTGGTGTTACTACCCGCTAGCACTAATTTTTGGTCCTCCGTTCGAATGGAAATATGTCGCGAGCTAAATCCTTTGGGGTCATTCAGTGGATTATCAATTTGAAATCTTCATTACATTTTTAAAACCTTAACAAGATATTTTATGAAATGCTTCTCTCTCATAGCGATGAAATGAATTAATAACTTGAGAGATGACAATTTTGGTCATGTATTTTAACCGTGAGAATGTATACATTCAATAAAACGTTCTCTCGTGCCTCGTTCCTTGACCAAATTAATTACTTCCTTGTAGAGTCCATGGATTACATTAATTTCAAATTTGAAAAGCTTCAATCATACCGTTCATTGGTTAAAGGTATAGGGCATGCCACAATATTATTGCAATGAAATTGAAATGCATTTCGTGGATAGATTAGATGGTATACTTTGTGTGATGCTCAAATTCGACTCCTTAAAAAATTAAGTTGAAGATCGCGCTTCAATCATAAGTGACTTCGTAACAGTCCCCGCCATTAATATCACAAAGTATTAAATTATACAATGTTACACAGAGAAAGAATAAACCAGTTTTTGATAAAAATATCTCAACTTGAGTGAAAGGAAATTGCTGTCTAATGAGATTTTACCCGAAAAGAGAGAATAAATACAATACCTCCTCAATTAAAACAGAGCGTTGCATCAACGCCAGTTCACCCGAACGAAAATCGTCGATCAGATGGCATTTATTGACACTTCAATCAATATAACTTGAACCTAATTACTATCCGGTTTGAAGTACATTGTAAATTTAAATTTTATTCCGGGTCACGGCCGAACACTTCTTCTCATATGAGGGAAAACAAAAGGATAAAAATTAAATGCTATTATTTTAGAATTATGCACTACATTTTGCTACCCGAGAGAAAAATTTTGCGACATACTCAGTTATGACTGTTTTTGGTGAAAGTGAAAAATAATTATTTACATAGCTCTTTTTGTCATTCAAAGCTTTGTCGTTTAAATGAGGATAGTCGGCTGGAAATCTGAATAAAAATACTTCACTGGATGAATCATTTCCTGATGGAGTTCATTAATCATCCACTATAATAAATTCTACTATTTCTAATATCTTATATCATCCATCTCGTGAAGATTTACAAATGAAACTTGATGAAAGGGAAGAAAATGTATGAGAAATGTATGCCTCTCATAACGTGGATTAGTACATTAGACAAATGGCAGGAAAAGAGCAATATTGAGAGGAATTTTCTGTCTCACAAGGAGATACCGCGAGACTGATGTTCGGGATCCAAATGACGAAACTATTTTCTGGAACTATAGAGAGGATGCGGGAAAAGTGTCACGGCTTTCTTCCCCATAGACCCGGGTTCGCGAGAAAAACGCTGCTGAAGAATTGTCCTCCATATAAATCCTTTATTATGCACAATTATTTTATAACATCTGTCATGGCCGAGTGGGCTAAGGCGACTCCGCAGGCAAATTGAATGCGGCGTGGTATCCAGGCCATGAAGATGCACATTTTTTTTCTTTCGAATACTTTACGGAATCACTGTAAAATGCCCAATCCCATATTTTTACAGCAACAGCAGCAACATTTTTTTTATTTCCACCTAATTTGCTGGATTTTTAATCAACCCCCTTGGGAAACCCACGAAACAAATTTCGGGATTCTCTGTTTACCCGAAAAGAAGCTTCACATACCGACAGGCCTAAAATGTTTAGTTTTTAATGCACAAGGGTACTTCCGTGAATAGGATAGACTTCGACTTGTCGTGGGACTTTCTCAAGGCCGAAAAACAATTAACGGATAATTACTTTTTAATTCACAGCAAGAAATACACTCAAAATTTCACAATTCTCTTCGCTTCAATAAAATACGTTGCTCCACAAAAATCTCATTGCAAATATTTTCCACTTAACTTCAACACAGTTACCATCTCTTTTCTGCCAATGTGAAATTTACTATTGACCGAAAAATTGAGTTAAAAAGTCGTTATTCCAGCGAGGTTCCTGTGAAATTTTGAGTGTATATCTAATCTAGGTGGTGTTGCCTTAGCCCACTCGCCCACGAAATATGTTATTAACAATCCGTGAATTATAAAGGATTTATACGGAGCACAATTCTTCAGTAGCGTTTTTCTCGCGAACCCGGGTCTATGGGGAAGAAAGCCGTGACACTTTTCCGCATCCCCTCTATAGTTTCAGAAAATAGTTTCGTCATTTGGGTCCCGAACATCAGTCTCGAGGTGTCTCCTTGTCAGATAAATTGAACCACTGTATTGTTGAAATAAACATAGGAAAAGTATTTAAAATTGAATCTATTCTCAATTCAATTTAAATATTATGCTTCAATTACAATGCCTATATTTTCAGGTTGGCAAATGATTTTTGAAATTTGTATCGATACGAATTTTTAATACAACGAGAATTGTATCATAACTTATAGCTGAAATCAAGAAGTGTGTCAAAACTTATGCTTTGTTCCTTCTTTGTTCCTCCAAATGAGTATATTTCTGCTTGGTGGCAAGAAAAACAAAATGGGTGAGAAGTAAATTCCGTGGATGTACATACCAACGAAGGTTATACATAAGTTTCGGCTGATGACAGTAAATATCTATAAACACATGTAACTTTGCAGTACTACTAAATCATTGCAGGCTGAAAATAATAGCGGCAGGGATATTTGTCAGTAAACAATAAGTCTCAAACCCTTTTTTGACTGAGCTAAAGCTAGTCTTGATTTTCTGTTCCATACAACATAGTGATAAGACTTTGAACTACTTTTCAATAGATGGATAGTCAAATAAAACTGGTAAACTCCGTTTTTTTCCATTCCATATTCTACAATTCTCTTAAATAGACGATTGGCACAGGGGAAGTGCATTCCATTGTCTGACTTCCTGAGATAAGGACATTTTAAAAGTTGGTATTTTATTTTTCGTCAGTTCAGCATGCACGGCTGATGAATTTTGAATTTTTGAAAAGTTTTTTATATATTGTTTTCATAATCATAGCTTCTTTTATCTTAGTTTATTCGCTCCAAATAAAACGCATATTAAATGTTTTTAATGGCCAAGAGAGAAGATGATAATCATCAAAGCATCATAAAGTATCCATAGCCTAATATTCATAGGAATTTCACAGGTGCCGTTGAAATAAATTGAATCAGGATGTGGGTGTAAGGCGCTCAGAAATAAAACCTATAATTGTTTGCTGCAATACTTGGATGCGGGCGCTCCAGATGTTACTCGTGGGTTCCTTTTCCTTCGACCAAATACGATCCAACCGTCTTATCTCGACAGTCATAACTCTTGATTAAACTGGGATCTTGGCTGGATCTAAATGAAGAAGCTTTGATCTGAAAATTGGTTTCTGTGCAGCGAAAAGCCCTGGGTTTTCTTTAAAAATTAGGTCGGAAATTACTATGATATCATAGGTTGAAGTACTCTTCCAATTTAGAGTAAATTTTCTTAATGTGTTACCAATGTTTTGAGAAACATTATCACTGTTTTCTATCCTTCTCATAAACAATTTGCATTTGATATTAGCATTGTCTTGAATTTTAGTTAGCCTATAGAGCAACTAAACTATGTATGGGCTGATCTTAGCTAAGCATTTCCTGTGGAATGAGCAAGATCCTGGATAAGACCCTTCCGAATCCCCTCTTCACGTTCCATTTTGCGACGAACTTTTGCAATTCAACCACTATAGCTGCATGAGTGGAAGCAAGCGATATCTCTACCTATTTCTATGGAGTGTCCAGTAACCAATATCGAGGGTGTGTAGCAGGGGCTGAGTAATCACCGAACATAAACTACGTTCCTGTATATGCACAAATAAATACTTTACTATTTAATTAGAATAGCAAGTTTTTATGTGTCTACCAAACACGTATGTCAAAACTACGAGTGACTAATGAGGGAATATAATTTTTACTAATGGGTTAGGCGCTTCAAATTCATTAATTTATAATGCCTTAGATAGATGCATTGGTGCAGTTTCCATTATTTTTTATTGTCAAGACAGCATTTTAAATGCACTACAGGGTGCCGTATTAGCCGACAAGGTCGCACTGAAGTTTTAAAATGCATAATTTTGTAAAAAAAATGTGTTTTTCCTGGATTAAGAAGCATTATACTCATATCACTAATTAAAATACGAGGATTCAATTACATTAATGTCACTGCAATTACGTCATATGATTTTGACTTATGCGGACTCGTTATAATAGTAGTTGATTAATTTTGCTAGATTTAAGTGAAAAATTCCCAAGTTCAATGATTTAATTATTTCAATGTAGGTAATTATTGAACTTGATGGTAGTAGACAAGAAAGCTTTATAGGGAGTCACACAAGGCTCGTTGGTTGTACACAGGATTTTCGGTTACGATGTTGTGTAAATTAAATGTCTTCTGACTTATGTAAGAAACAAGGTGATTGGGTTGTTATGGTGACTAGAGTACTGGCCTTCTATCGCGAGGAGCTAGAGTTCGAAATTCTGTCGTGGCAGAAATTTTACATTTTTCATTTACATACTGCTTTCTATGTGAATTCTGTGTGAAGAGTTCTTAATGTCAGCTATCCGCCCATCTGATGAAGCATTTAAACTTGACCTCTTGGCCCCTTTCGATAAGAGCTGGCAAATTACGCACCCATTTACAGGTTTCTTTCTCCATCCCATGAAATATTCCTACCCACAATATCCGATTACCCACCTTTCCTTAATGCCGCAAATGACCTTATATTTGACGGTCACCTTCCCAGAATAACTACCCCCGTGAGTGATCTGACCTTTGACCTCGAAGATACCCTCGGCCTGCGTACCGCAAACTTGAGAGACTTTTTCGGGTGAGGGACTTATTCCAGGCGTCATCTATCCTGGAAAATACGATCTTCTACCCACAATACAGCTGCTTATCTAGCCATTGTGTTGCCTATGATGATCTCTCATCGTCTCTAAAATCTTTCCTGTCGGGCAGCGGCCTTAGAAGGGCCATATTACCCCTCGCTCCTAGCCTTCCTCCACTTCACTCCCATCTCTGACATTCCCATTCGGAGCACTATGCCGTTCGAATGCCTTCCGTTTCCTCAGCACTCCCGTCCCTTCCACTACTTTGCCTCCTTGCCATCAGTCCCGCATCTCCTTACGCATCCCTTCTCCTTGCCCGTCGGCTTCTTCCGACCCCTCCCCCCCCCCCCAACCCCCAGGCCCGCACACTTCCACGAGTCGTCTCAAGGTAGAACCGCACCCAACCACCCGCCCAACCCGATACGCCAGTCCCAGGTTCTCATCAAGACGGTGGGAAATGTATTGAGAAGAGTCTCTCGGCCATAAAGCCTCTAAAAGTTGGAACCGCGATAGCTCTCGAGTTATATCGAGCAAACGTTTTTCTCCCCCTCAGGGGAAAGGAGGGGAGAGGGGTGTGGAGGAAGCTATGTGCCTTCTGTGAGGGCATCAGGCGTCCAACTATCTTGCAAGGGAGGCTCTCTCCTTCTAGAAAAGAGGTTCGGAGTTGAGGGAGTGGGTGGAATCCCAAGAAGCCGGAGCAATTTCGCGGCCGCCATTTGCGGAAGTGGTTTACCGACAGAGCGAGAGTAGCTTCGTGGAGGGAAGAGAGAGAGAAAGCAATGGACCATCCCAAGAGAAACAAATTTCCCCAGGCGGGATGGATTGGGAGGGACGTAAAAGTTGATCATCGGTTTCCCCGACGACGGGTTAGCGAATACTACTCGCTTTGGAATGCCAAGCGTTGATTCCCTTTTTCTCTCCTGGTCCATTTCCACACTCACAGAGAAATCTCCATACGAGACCACCCTATTACCTTTCCGAGAAATATGCTTCGGGGACTCGCATAAACTGGTGGTAACTAATGAGACATTAGTTCAGGTAATGTTTGTTTTCTACGGAATCCAGCGTCTGAACTCCTCATGTCAGATCAGCCAGCTACTCTCTAAGTCAATGGTCCTTAACCAGGAGCGTAAGCATCCCTGGTGGTGCACGAATCTTCTTCAGTGGGAAGGAGATGTTTCGATAACCATTTATTTTTTAGTTGTAGCAACCAGCAAGGAAACGATTTCATTTCAGAATATTGTTATTGCCTCAAATATAATATTAACTGATGTAGATTGTGTTTTATAGAGAATAACTTATGTAAAATGTATAGAACAAGTAACAAACGGATTAATGCTGTGAACAGTGGAAGAAAAGAGAAGTCTGATAGGCATTTACCTACGCCTTGTAAATATCAAGAAGTTAGCATATAGGAGGATTTAATGAATAGCTGTTAGGATCGATAACTGATGATAATGGTTTATAATGTACAGTGAACCCGCTTTTTCTTCCTAAAAGTTAATAAAAATTCTATATTTTTCGAGGGGGTGCTAGAACACATTTTTGAAAACTCAAATTCTTTATCAACTGAAATTATAAGGAAAAAGAAACAAAATTTTCATTGAATGCAATTTAAAAGCAAATGTAATGCGACTTAAGTTTCAATAACACCGCATCACCTACACGTGAAGATGATGCAGCGCTATTGAAACCTACGTCGTATTAAATTTGTTTTTAAACATTGATAAATTGCAAATTTGCATTTTATGTCCTATTACGTTCCAATACCACGTAATTTCGGCAGAATCCTCCGATTTCAATAAGCTGAAAAGGCTAAGAATCTAAGAATCTAAGGCTAAGAAAAGGCTAAATTTGATGTAATTTACAGCTTAGTAATAATCTTGATAATCATTCACTTCCCAGTTCACTTTCACAGAAATATGGTAAATTAATGGATTTGCGAGGGAAAGGCGATGTCATGAAATGCAAAGTAACAGAAAGACAGAAATGAGAACAATATTAACGATGACGAAAATACTACCGGATAATAATAATGAAAGAAAACCAATGTCCAATATGGGGGACTCAAAATATAGTAATCATCTGAAAAATAGGATGCAAAGAAGAGTTTGAATACATTCTAGTTCTATATCTCGTAGATGGGAAAGAAAATAAACATTGTGATGTAAATAATTTGGGATGCGAAACGTATGTATTGGGTAGAAAAAATCTTAAGCAAAATAAAGATAAGTTTGATAACGGGACAGATGATTTCTCCTCAACAATACATACATTTTAGAGAACAAGGATTTTAAGGAAAAATGTGAAGCTGAAATTTTTCGGGACTATTCTTCGAAACTAAGAGGAGAGTCTTTAGTCAGAGGATTCTGTGAAGTCTGTTTTAATCTCCCTCGCAAAGAAGAGGTATGCAATAGAAAGTCTTGAGGGAGAATAGTCTAATTTCGCATGCGGCAGAGGCCTTCCAAAGAAAGTTGGAGAAAGGGTTGAGCGACAACTAAGATTAAGGGCAGTTTCACATTAGGGGCGATGGAGATGAGCAGGAGAAATGGGTCTAGAGGGTCTAGAGTAAAATCAGAATTTTTGAATGCCTTGCAGTTGGAGAAGAAAAAATAAAGGAATGAGTGGTTTCAAAAATTTCCGAGTTTAACTTAAGCTGTGACAGCCTACATATAGTAAAATTATGGCACAAATGATTATAGTTACGTGCCAAACGTATGGACACATCTTAATTACTTCAATTTATATTTTTATACTCAATAGTTTAGTTAAATTAGAATTAAAATGCCAAAACGTTTTCCAGCGTAAATATATATAAAACCCCTGAAGATGGATGCACAAATATCCGAAACGTTGACAAACGTTTTGGCATTTTAATGCTAATTGACCTAATCTCCTGGCTATAAAAAATTTTATTTATTATAATATAAGAGGTCGAGAAAACAGATCATGTGAATAACTGTAATGTGTTTTTCAATAAGAGTTTTTCGTTCAAGCATACCAAGAAGCCTAAAATCGACAAATACAGGTTCTGATTAACACCTCAGTGACTTCAATAATATCTAACATTGTTGCTTACTGGGCGTGGAAAGAGAGCTTTGAAAGTGAAGAGGATAATGGAGAAAGTAAGATGAGAAGGAAGAAAAGCACAAAGAAACTGGTAACTAGTTGCGGAGGAGGGAGAAAAGATTCTGCAAGGGGAATTTCAAAATGAGGCGAAATACGAGCAAATGACGTAAATGAGCCGAAGTGGAGAGCTGACGCAGGTGGCATCGAGAGATAATTAAATGCTTAAGTCTCCATTAGAGGGAGAGAATCTTGTAAGTTTGATATTCTTAAATTAGAAGGGAAGAGTAAGGGAAAGATGAGACGCCAAGTTGCGAAGCAAAGAGAGGCATGAAGTATTATGGACCAAAAAACTGAATAGAGCAATAAATATCCTAGGAATGAACGCTAGCCATAGAGGGTTTTTAGAGCGCTTCTAGAGGAGAATTATTCCATGTAGTTGCCGTTGATTATAAATAAATTCTTATTAAAATCGAATCTAAGTTTTATACATGGACATTAAATACCTTATCAAATCATAAAATACATTGTAAATAATCGGTAAAATTGTTTCATACAGCAAGAGTGAACATTTCGAAGGGAAATAGATACGCTTTGGTAATATATTCTGTGGCTAAAAAATAGTCAGATTTTAAGCCTATGCCTGAGAAGAGTATGATAATACGCTTCTCTTCGTGTGAATTATTTTCCTAGCTTATCTGCTCTCTTCATTCTGATACTAAGTACATTTTAATCTGAATCTGAGGTTTCAGGTGTGATTAATGTGGAAACGGGTCATAACTGCACTTGAATAATGAGCAGCTTCCACTGTGATAAGGTTTATTGCGAAGGAGTTTCGATTTTTACAGTATCTTCAGGCTGAAGATGATCTTCATACCTTAAGATGCTGTAAAAAAAATGAAACCGCAATAAACCTTATTACATAGGACGTTGTTCATTATTCAAGGAAGTTACATTTTAATCGCCTAACTTGGGATTTTATAAATGAATTAAAAATGTTTCTTTCTTCCCTACTTCAGTTTGGTCTCTCATTTCATGGACGGAATAAGGGTGATGACACTTTTCTAAATGGTCGCTACATAATGGCCAACATATATTGGTACCATAGAAGGTAAAATCGTATCTTCATACACCTACTTACTTACAATAAACCCATTTCTTCTTCAACAAAGGATATCACAATACAACTCTAATCCTTAGTGGAAATCAATAATTCTTCCCTGCCACCCTTTTCTTGCACCAAGAGGAAGCAATATGAGAAGGACAATCAGGATGAGCACCCCAGATCCGCCTGTGACCTCAGCATCGGACGTGGAGGGTTAAACTTTGCTGGGAAACTCCCATAATCCACGTAAGCCCCCCTACCCTCTCATGATCCAATGCTATCGAATATTCCACCCCCTCTCACCCGACTAAGAACATCCCCACGGAACACCTGATATTGTTCCGTCCCCAGAATCCGTTCTACCTGACCGATTGAAGCGAGATCCTATGTCAGGTCGACCCCTCGGGGATATCTCTTCCCCCTCCCACCCTAAATCCCCCTTCCACAGAATGATCCGTTGTAAAAACATTGTATCCGATCCCGAAGGATACAGGTTCCCTAAGCATCCATCGTGTGTATTCGGAGGTTTTTCCGTCCAGAGCAAGAACATAAATCGGAACCAACGGAACGGAACTTTTTAATGAACAAATCGCAAATACGAACGAAAACACTATGGGTGGGTTGTAAAATAACAGTCGCTAACATGCGACTAATTCGTGTTTACAGTTTCGAAGCCCTATTCTTGGAATGAAGCGGCAGTCCCATTGTTTGTTTCGCATCGTGTCTAATTTAATGAGCGATTGATCGAACTAGTCTGTGGCCTCGGTCAATATTCACTTGACGCACTCAAATTTAAAAAAAAAGTCACTTGACAATGCATCTCCCACAGGAGAGAGAACAGAGGGAGAATACCCTTTGAAACAATTTGAAATCGAATGGTGTCTACTACCAGTGAAAAACAAGGACTTTATGCGTGCAAATGTTTTAATGAATAATCAACCTTTTCTGGCGGATTCTGAGTAAAGGTTTCAACTCGTGTGGTAGCAAAAGGCAATTAACTACATGTACATCTACGTAATACCTTGCAAGCTACCATAAAGGTGTTTGGTAGGGGGTGAATTCACCCCAAAGATGTATTACATATCATGCTTGAAAAGGATTAGTTACTATTTTCTAGTCTAAACTTATGAATTAAAAAAAAATAAAAATAGCAAAGCAAGCGAGCAAAAAAGCTATTGGTTGGGTTTGCTTAAATCTTTATACCAACATGTAACTACCTATGATACCTATTGATAAACTTCTATTTATACTATTGGGTATATTTACAGCTATTCATATCCCTAATTGTACGAGGAAAAGACATTTTCAATCTGTAATTTCGACAATCAATTTCTCTAATTTTATGATTATGCTCCAGTCTACCATAGTAAGTTGGATTTCGAAAAATATTTTTAACGTCATAAATGAAAATATTATCTTGGAATTTATTTAAGCAATTAATCTAAATTTCAACCTACGGTTTGAAAATGATTCCAATTTTTGGTTAACCTAATTCCGACTTTCTGACTGGATATTCTTACATTTTTTTGCATCTTATTCTACCTAACAACGCGGAAGCCACCATAAAGGTGTATGGCAAGGGATTAATTCACGCCAAACATACATTATAGCATACAATGCAGCAGCATATCATGCATAAAAAGTATTAGATATTCTAGTCTAATCTTCACAATTCAGAAAAAGATAAATATATCAACGCAAGCACGCAAAAACATGGTTTTAGTTGGGTTAGCTTAAAGTCCTTACAGCTAACCTACCTATGCTACACATTACACACTTGTATATATATCATTGGATATATTTACAGCTATTCATATCCCTTTGTATTGATTGTGTGATTGTACGAGGAAGGGACATTTTCAATCTGTCGTTTCGGCAAAAAATTTCTCAAATTTTATGATTATGGTCCAGTCTACCATAGTAAGTAGAAGTTCGAAAAATATTTTTAGCGTCATAAATAAAAATATTATCTTATAATTTATTTAAGAGATTAATTCTAAATTTCAACCTACGGTTTGAAAATGATTCCCATTTTGGTACACCTAATAGACTGGTTACGCTAATATAGTTCTCATACTGTCCCTAAAACTAGGGAGTGTATCTCAATTAAAATATGCAGTATGGTTTTATTAATTTGGGTGGAGATCCTTCCGACTTTATCGTTTCATTATTATTCACACGTGGGCAATTAATATTCTAGCGTTTCAACAATAGGTATATATTTGTTTTTTCATCACTACAAAAGAAGGTTTGTTAGCAGAGGAAACATTTTCCTGTAGTATTATAGTACTATCTTTCAAATAATTCTGAAGCTTTCCATATCAAGCGAAGTGGATTTTTTTTCCATTGAAGCCAAGATTCTTCGCAAAATGTCAGTCTAAGTACATGCCAAGTGAACCTGATATCAATCCAACGCTCATCAGTCCCTGTGGATGAAACAATAGAAATCTAGAGCTGTCTAGAATTTGAAGTTATGTATCAGGAAAATCTCTTTAATCAGTATGTATGAGTAAAGGAGAACATAATACTGCCTGTTATTGTTCCAAATTCGTGGATAAAATGCATCCGTTGCTAAAATGCATTGCAAGTATGATTCAAATGCCGAATATAATCCATTAAAAAGAAAACGAAACTAATGCTTGCTTCACTTCCCAAGGCTCTACGAAAATTTATTCTTGATTCCATTATTTCTGTAATAAGTATTGGCTTCTTTCTTCGTGCACATTTACCAAAGAAACGATGAACTTTTATAGTTACGGAGAGATTTTTTTGCTATTTCATATTTATAAATATCCTTCCTTAGGTCTCAGTACACCAGATGAAGTGAAACTTTCTTAAGAAAACAGAAAATTAGTGTAATGATTGCGTCATCGCGTTCACAAACTTTCATTCGCAAAAGCAGCCGTTGGAAATTTCGTTTTATTTCAACTTGCGGACTTTGAGAGCCACTTATTAGTTTACAGCTCCTGGGCATACTCCTCGCTCAAAGTTTTGTCAACTCCTGTTTCTTGGAGACGTTTCGTAATTTTTATCATTTTGCCGGAGTAATTAGATATCTATCATGGCTGCAGAAGATAGAAAAACTCGTTTAAACTTGATGAAGTTACCTTTATCGCATTTTTTTTTTACTTGTAACCTCGAGAATTTAAAAATACGTTTTTCGGGTTTTTCTTCCTCGAGTAAGTCCATTGAACTAACCGCGACATGAAAGCTAACAATTGTTTGTAATAATAATTAAAGTCTAGAATACTAGTGTATAATTTAGTGTCTACGCAATGAGGTTGATTTCATTTACACTTAAGATTGAATGAAAAATAACCAAGGAGAATTATGGTAAAATTCGTTAGCAACACCTTTTAATTAATCCCCATTCCTCGGTCGAGAGGTAAAGTCACGGTATCCAATTAATTCTGGAGCGGGTGCAAAATTATTTCACGCTTCTAAATCAACATATCACTCAGTAGGCCAATGGGGAAAGCGCCTGATGCCTCATCCTCTACAGCTTGGAGATTAAAGACCTATTCAGTTTTAAATGGGTCAGAGTTTTCTGTTTGAACGTTACGAACTCCTGAATTGTAACCATATTAACACCATCACTGCTGAAAGAAATCTTTTCCTGCATGTAAAACTATTTATCCCCCCTCATCATCAGGAATTCACTGATCTTCCTGGAAGGCAGAGGTTATTTGAGGCAATGGTTTAAAGTTCGTCAAACTTTGTCGCACCATCACTGCATTAATTAGGTTCGTAAAAAAAATTACATAAATCAAAATTATCAAAGGAAAATGAGTATATGTATCAATACAAAAGTAAATACATTAATTTAGTTTTCAGTTGACTTGAAGACATGACCTTCGGTAGCTCGTAAATTTATATCGTTGGAAAAATCTCTCAAGCGTTAAGTAAGGAAACAATTCATCAGAACGTACATCTGGAGAATGTTTTCTTTATGGCAGGGAGGCTTGGATGATGGCAGCAACGGAGAAGAAAAGGGTGTAAGCATTCGAAATGTGGTGCTACTGAAGGATGATGAAGATAAAATGGATCGACCAAGTGAGTGACGAGGAAGTCCTAAGAAAAGTGGGAGGAAAGAAAAGTCTTCTAAATACCCTAAGAAGAAGACGTGACAACTTAATCGGCCACATTAAGAGACATGATGGGCTGATGAAGACAATCGTTGAAGGACAATTGGAAGGGAAGAATGGCAAAGGATGGCCTCGAATGCGATATGTAGAACATGTGATGAAGGATGTGAAAGAGTAGAAATATGCAAATTTGAAGAGATTAACTGATAAGAGAATTTAGTGAAGAGCTGTGTCAAACCAATCTCAGGATTTCTGACTAAGAATTATGAAAGTTCCATGTTCCGTCCGTCGGGTGGGACGCAAAATCGTGGCACATTTCGTTAAGGGTGCCGTAATGCAAAATCCACACATCTCTTTACCCGAGTCCGCTCTGCAATGCTTATAATAATCCAACCAACCATTCTACTCCTCCTCACTACCCACATATCCTTATTAAAGTGAAAATTACCTTAGCTGTAAGCCAATTTCTCCGAATTGCAAAGTAAATTTTGTTTCTTCTTACTTTTATACTTTTCAAAAAAACTTCAACTGAAAAGTATCCAAAAACACTTGTAATATTTAGAGATCCCTTTCACTTCACTCATGGACGAATTTGAATCGGAAATTAATGCAAAGTACAGACAATAATGGTGAGACTTCAAACCTAACTCCATAGTCAAACAAGGTGTACCGAACTAGTTCAAGGTTGGACTAGTCGAACTGTCTCAAAAATTAGCGCACGTGATATTAGCCATATTGGTATTTGTAGCCGCAGCACCGTATTCTTCTTCGCAATCCCTACTTTGAGGTAGGTACGGGCCAACGTACCCAAATTTCCCAGTAACTCAGAGGCATAATTTAAATGAGGAATCATGAAGTTAATTCACGCAGTTCACAAAGGCTTGCCCTGACTCATTTTTAGACATGTAAGCTTCGAATGAAAATGTGGAGGTCCCGTAGCCTTTGGTTAATGGCCATAAATCACAGGGAGCAGTTTTCGCCGTTTGCAAAGTCGCCATAAATTGGGAGAAGAGCGGAGGACACGGGCGCATTTATCCTCCTGACATCTGTCGGGAGATAAAAAAGCGATGTTAGGTGAGCGAATCATGGCGCACGATATCGACAAAAGATTTTGGGTTCTAAATAAAAGGATTCTTTGAGTCACGCGAAGGGTATTTATGGCGATCAATGGAGATTACGGCAGCTCAGTCATTTCTGCCGAAATAATGTTTATTACATCCTCGAAAAAAATTGTTGACCAAGATGAAAATAGAATGCAAAATTACGGATTATCACAAATTTTTTGACCCTTCCAAGAATTTCTCGACTTTTTTATCGACTTCATCTGCAGAAATATCACGCAATCAAATACTGGAAAAGCGTAAAAGAATTTAAGACTCTCATATTATTTATATGTGAATGTATATATACACACACACACATTTTTTGCACGATAACTTAACGCTTTTGGGCTCTTATTTTTATACTATGGAATGATACATAATTATTTCAACCAGTTGAATTATATAAAGAATTTGTATAGCTATTGAAATTGATTATACCCCCAATCGCTCCCGAGTTCGATACGATCCATATGAATGTCACATCCATATTGTTCATGGGAATAGATATTGGCCACATTGGGGACACCTAATAGTACATACCTACATATACAGAAAGCTACCGCGATGATTTGTAGCAGGGGATAACTTCAGACCAGGCATGCATTACCGTTGATTCAACAGCACAAAATGTTACACTACCGGTTTTACTGATGGCTTAAATTAAAAAAAACACACATCTTCGCTTGAAGTGCAGTTTCTAATGGCAATCTATTACACTGTGAGAGGTGCACTGCACAAACCCAATTAAAACATTTGTGGTTTAATGCCAATCATAAGAGGAAACAAGACTTCGCACTTCATGTTTCTCATTTAGCCATGCAAAAAAAAAGTTAAAATCTATATTACCCCTCTTAAACAATTATCTTCATGATAAATTCAGTTTATTTTTAATTCCCTTTTTAGCGTGGAAAATGACGGTTAAACTTGACGTTGGAAACTTAATTTATCTCACCATTAACCTCTCTAATTTTATCTAAATGATAAAGCCCATCATAGTACGATTGAATTTGATGCATAATGTTAACATCTTCAGGTGAACGAATCGCCTTTAATTCTGAAAGGAGATTTAACCTGTACCTCAACTGGGCTGACTGTAAAACTTCGAGCCAAAGAATTTCCCAGTTGTTACCGTGGTTTTAATTCATCGATTTTTTGCTTACGGTTGCTGTAGGTTTTGATAGAGTGTCACTGTTCATTTAATGTATTTCATTCATCTATCGTCTCCGTCTCTATGCTAATTTCACTTTAATCTGTTGATTATCTACTCGTCTTTATACCCTTCACATTACCTTTTCTTTTTCATTCTCTCTTATCCAGCATTCTAGCTTTGATACCTAAATCTAGAATTGAATTGTCCCCAAGTACCGGTTCCATTCGCATAATCTGCCTTCTCACGTCTGCCAAATATTTTCTTTGCTCTCCAACAAGTACAACACCTCTTCATTCACCTCTGCTCTGTATCTCCCTTCATGCATCTACATCTACGCGATACCCTGCAATCTTCCGCGAGGGTGTGCGGCAGGGGGTGAAGATCAACAAACGTGCACTATTGACATAAAAACAAGCTGCAACATGGAAACATTCTACATAATAGGGTCACATGCAGCTAAATGGTTAGTATCTACTTAGTAATAGAGGGATTCGTTGTTTATACATGCATCATGCACTACAGACTACGCTACAATTTTTCACCTACCTTTCTCTTTTCTATACTGTATATTGTGTTATTTTATAGTACGGGGGAAAAATTACATTTTGAATCTATCAGTATGACAATCTATTTCCCTATAATCTTATTTATCTGGTCGAATCTAGCTTAATACGCTGGTGTTTTTAGTATATACCTTGCATCTTCAGTAAAGCTATTCGATTTAAATTTCTGTAATAGATTTAATCCGTACTTTAATCTACGATCTGATAATGATTCTGAACATAATTCTTCTATTAATACTGATACATTACTAAACCTATCGTAACACCTATTAACAAACCTTGCTGTTCTACACCGCACACTGACTAGCTCTATGATCAAACCTAATTCATTCGGATCCCATACACTGTCTACATATTCAAGGTGGGGCCTACATTAATGGATTAATAAAAAAACATTAATTAATGCTCGCAAAGTGTTTGACACAATTTCAATCTCCTGCGCTCTGGAATCAAACAGGACAAAACACATTCCCATACCGTTCCAGAACAAGGAAGGGTTAGGGAACAAGGAAGACGGATCGGAGATACTTAGGCTGTATCCGAATTCATTAGCCATTAGGAATTAGCCGTGTTCCATTAGGCATCGAAGGTGCCTGAATTCCCCGATGACTAAAGGGAGCACGAATTCGGACGAAAGCTACAGTGTCGCAATCTACGGTGCAACAATGGTACCCTGAAACAAATGAGTAGCAATAACCTGAATTGAGAGCGGGAATTTATGAAGATCTTATGTTCTAATACTAACTTGTGGATTTAAAAGGATGCCTACCGGAGTTGTTCTGTTTTGAATTGAAATATATATATATTTCCCAGCAATTACCACCCTTTAACTCAAGCTCGAGTGTAGACAGAAATTGTTATCATAATATTATTTGATCAAATACTCGCTGTAGCGGTAAGACTTTCAGCATTTTCGCATACGCCTATCATGACAAAGCCTACATTTCCAGCAGGGAGTAATCAACTTTTGCTTATTCTTTTAAGTATTTCATTGCTGTTTCCCTTTTTAATCGCACAAACTTTGTTTTGAAGTGCTTCAATTTACATGCTAATCCATGGTTACGTCCATGTAGGTACAATGTTGTACCTACGGTATATCTACTTACAATTAGTGCAAATAATGAAATGAAAAGGAACAGATATGTTGCTGAAATTCGGTTTGATTGTCAAATCGGGGCTGGCCGTATTTACTTTTTAAATATCGGCCACGCTTTTTTACAAATAATGTACAAGCCACCGTACAAATTTCAAAAACTCATGTCAACACCTAGGTGCTTGAAGCTACAACCACATGCCTCACGTTTATTGTTTTAAAAAACCGAAAAGTAACTTGTGTCACCTATTTATAAAAATATTTCTGTCCTTTGACGATTTGGATACTAATTTGGATTTGGATAATACTTGAATAACTTATCAAGATATAGGTATGAATTATGTTTTGCTATTCACTAGGATTGCTAATTTAATTTAACGTTGTGATTTTAAAATTTGAATTCCAATCAATCTGAAGGGCAAAAAATGAAATAATTTCAAACTCACACATGAAGTATTTCATCGGCTCCATTATGAGCAATAAACATCGCGCGAGTAGTTGTTTACATTCTGTTGCCACAACAACCAGACTTCTATCCTCCAAAAGCCCTAAGAATTATGGGAAAGTTTTTAAAGATGCACTTCATGCTCACTTTGCTGACGGTAACATTAAATGACTAAATTCGGTGACTAAAATGCCTACGAATCCGGACACCCTACAAGATGGCTTCCTCCCTATACGAAGGGCGCATTTAGGCAGCTAATTGGCGAATTCGAACACGGCCTTAATCGCAGGTCGCCAAGTTTTCCCGAGGAATATATCGCAAAAAGTCTTACCAGTTTCGGAACTCCACGGTACAAGCATGTCTACTGTCGGGCTATCAAAGGTTATGAGATAGGATGGAAGGCCTGGATAAAACAATATAATCCGAACGTCCCAAAAAAAACTATTCCGCCCTTTACTCGTCCATAGCCCGTCCGGAGAGAAGGACATGCTGGTGTGTTTGCATAATGGCATAGTGTATCCGTTCTCCCGACGACTCAATTTCCACGTTTTGCGACCAGTGCTGTAGCGCGACCCCTTCCAGTCACCTCTGCGTCGAATCCACGTTTCTCCGCCCCTTTGTAGGGGCGAGAGGGGAGGTTTGGGGGGGGGCCGTCTATGGAAGAGGGGAGAGAGGGAGGACCCACATCCTGGAGTCACTCAGTCTGCGCCGGCCCTGAGCCACGATTGGTCGAGAGGGAGCGAACGCTCTGGAGTCAACGACGCATTGTCGGTGTATCTATCTCCCGAGACTTGAGAAAGTTGGGAGGAATCCGGCGGGGAACTGCGTGGCCAGTCCCGCGGGAAGGATAAGCCGCGACCGCCGGTCTTTTTCCGGAGAGGAGTCCCGCGATCCAAACACGGGCGGGGAGAGGATGGGTTACCGGGCTGTCCCCCGATCGTCTCCCGGGGAGGAACATCTGCTCTCGTCGGTGGACCGGAGGATCCGGCCGAGGCGGGGGTAGCGCTCAAGACCCCGCCGATTGGGCGGGAGTCTTCGCCGGTCGGTGCCGGCGTCTCCCGCGTAGGATCACCTTGGGCCTGTCGCGTGATCACCGCTGGACGAAATGACTTCGTTCGGCCAACGCATGACGTGAATCTCAAATCACCGCCCACGCCGAGTCCTTCGCACCTCCCCCAAAACCCAGTTTTTTTTTCCTTCGAAAGAGTTGTGTTCCGAAGTTTTCCGAACGTCACGAATCCGCACTTGGAATAAATTGGCCCTCGAAACCGCCGAGCCCTGATTGCCACAATTACGGAGCTGGCCTTCTGGAATGTGGTTATCTGCGATCTCTCTCTCGGTTGCAGGGGTGTTGGTTTTGTATGACCCGTCAGTGTGATTTAGACCGCGGTTCTTGGGGGTAAGACGATCTGCGAAGGAGTGATGATATTGCGGTTTCTTCCCGTAATCCATTTTACCGTCTCAGCATACTGACCGTCTTTGAGAGGACGCATATCCTGTGGGGAGTTGACAATCGGCAAATTTCGCTCATGATTTCCTAATTTGAAATTTTAAACTTTTTCCCGCTAGCTGAGATCCCTCATTGAACGTAAATAGTTTTAACAAACTATTTCGTTTACCAAGTATAGGAGAATAGTTTTATTTTTATATTTTTATTTCAACCAGGGACAAAATCAATTTAAATTAAAGACAAGTAGATTTCACTCGTTGTAAGCTTAGATTACTACTCCCTATACGTGTGTTTCCCATCGACCAATCAATGTATAAATCAATAGATCAAGAGTTTACATATATCATTGCCATCGCAAGAATCGTTAATTCATTTAAGCTGTAACTGCGCCATCTTCGACTAAGAGTTTCATAGAATCTCATAGCGTTAATTTTCAACTCGTTCCCTTGAGGAGACAAAGGCCCCAAGGGAGGATGAATGTAAGCTTCCTTTCGCTGTGAGTAGAAAAGCTGCAAGGCGAGGAAGCTGAAATTTTTCTTCCCCAGAACACTTGAACCGATTGAATTCCAAATCTTTCCAATAGGTATTCTTTCCCAACAAGAATTTTCATCTGTCCATGCCGTCCTTATTATAGGGGGAGCTTTTGAATATAATGAAAAGGAATAGTGAGGGAATTAAGGAGATCAGAAGATTTCGCTCTTGAGAAAGGCCACGGTAATTTTCTTCCTTTTTGGATCCACTTTGCTAAGCTCACGGACCCTCGCCTTTCAATTCGATTGCCTTTGAGCACTCAGTGAAAAAGAACCTAAAGTTCCGTAAATAGAAGTGTCGGAAAACAGTTGAAGAGAGCCTCTGCATTCAGAAGAAACAACGTTCTAAGAGCCCTGGAATCTTCAGAGACACGAGTGGTACCAGTCCACCTTCGGGTGTGTTGGTGGAAGTCCCTTGTGCGACGTTTACTGTCAATCCCGTGAATCAACGTGACATTTGTGTATTCCGATCTAGCTACTGTTTGCGTGACAAAGACATCGAGGCACTTACTGGGACGGCTTCACTTGAGTCGGTGCATAAACTCCATGATACGTGACTTCGGCGACAATACCAGTTTGTGAGTGACAAGTCCTAGCTTGAGGTCTGTCCGGCGGCGGGAAAAAGGAGTCGAGAGCTCATACTGTGATTCCTCGCCATCTCCTGTCAACTCAGCGTGTTGAAGTGATCTTACGTTTCCCAAACCTCCTCCATTCGGAACATAGTGTCGAGACATTCGGAAAGGATTACAACGCTCGATTCTTCCCACCACGGCCACTGTACCAAACACGGGAAGCGCTCTAGCAAAGAAACAGTCTTCGATTGCCGATATATCGACCCTCTTGTCGGTCGATCTGCCATATCAATAATTCGACGTCATTTGGTGGCGACATCTTATCTGTCCTCGTCATCCATAGTGGTTTTGATGTCCCCGGAATGTGTCGGTTGAAGTGTGTGTGAACTTCGGAGATCCTCGATTTGGGTTTTGTGTAACTTTTTGTGAAGTTTTTCTGCAAGAAGATTACATCATGCTGGAAGTCTTGGCCAGTGTTTCACACTTTGCAGGTAAACACGTCTGAAAATAATTGTTTCCTAGGTCAATGTTCATTTTTGAAACATTTGTTTTAATTTTTAATTGTCTAACCAAAATATCGAGGGGAAACATCACCGTTAATTCTGTCATACATGACGGGGAAGTACAGTATTGGACCAAATGTAATGAGGTTTTGTGCTATCCATAGAGATAAATAATGGATCAAATTAATGTTTTTGTGAAGCAAATTCACTGCTGTCCGAATTAATTAACTTCGGGTGAACAATCAAAGAGATTTTATCCATTTTTAGGCCAAATAAATATTATAACGACTAATTTATATTGTAGAGAGAGCCAAGAAAAGCGCTTCTCTTCAGAATTTTACGCCGGGAGGATTCCATAGATTTTGGGATAGGGATATTATAAAAAATAAACTTTTGTTGATTTTATCAAAGTTTTTCATGCATTCTTTGAAATTCGCCACCTTATATTTGATTATCTTCGCAATCAAAAGAACCCCGGGATAACCCAGACATTCAAAATAATCTGTTGGGTGAATTTGCCAGAGGGCAATGCATTAATATTTTTTTAATTCCATTCTTTTAGATTTTCTCCCCCATCGTAACTCACATATTATATGAAATTCTTCCTCTCCCTTATTTTTTCTGGAAAGCACCCCCAGCCTTCAAACATTTTCGCCTTGACCCTTTCAAATGTACATTTCATAGGAAATTCGTATTTACCCCAAGGCTTTACGAGAAGCGGCTTAATAATTTTTATTTTTCAACATATTCACGTGCTAGTTCTCACGTACGCAGAAATTTAAACCCAATGCGTCACTCTCAAAAACGGAGCCTCGGAGTTGGACTTCAAAAGTTATTTCCGCTCTTCCACTTTATGTGGTCAGTCTTTTTGTGCATTCAGTTGTGGGGTTATTCAATTTTTTCGAGATGAATTAGATCTTCTTCCTCCTTTTTGGCTTTTAAAATTATGGAATTGCCATATAATATGATATCTTCTTGCCTTTGTAGAATGCCTTTATTAATAATTTCTTTATCTTGGAATTATTTTTAAATACATTAGGGATCTAACTATTATAAATTTGGAAGACTTTGTAGTTTTCCACACTTTCGTTTTTATTAACCTCTGCCAGTTTCAACGTCTCCGCGTCATTATCGAGGGTAAAATATTAGACGCGTTAGATGCGGAAGGTTGAAACCGGTAGAGGTTAAGAAAAACAAAAGCCTGAAAAACTACAAAGCCTTTCAAATTTCATGGTGAAATTGTTCCACAAAATGTGCTCGTCAACGATTGATTTCGTCAAACTGTTACTTTTTTCAGCTTTGTTACTTTCGTTTCCCCTCCATAGAGTCACTTATTGGATGCAATACTGTCATTGTGTCATTTTTCGTTTGTTGTTTATAATTATTATAACATCTAAATTCGTCACTTATCGCGTAAAGTGGTGCTTTTTAATTAATTGTCACCATTTTCTACATTACTCTTCAGTTTCATTTATCCTGAGATCTCATACAAGGACATATCCTATGTCTCATACAAGCACAAAATGCCATAAAAAATACGTCTCAGCAGAAGTATGGCTTGTGTTTATTTGCTGTAGGAAATGTATCGAAGCGCGAGTAATTGGGATTCTAACTCCACTTAGTCTAATCCGTGCCTTTTCCGATTTTCGTCGCGGTTTCTGTTGCCCCTGGTGCTAGTAAAGTTACAATTGCCCAGCGTAGTCAGGAGTTTCTATTCTGAAAGTGTTGAAATAGATATCTGAAATCATTTATTCCTTCATTCACTGGTTAATCGAGATTGGATGCCTCCAATGGGCCACTGCGGTGCAAACGGTCAAAAATATGACTCTAAAATCAATACATTAGTTATTTTTCCTTGGCAATAGCATTTATATGTGTTATTCCGCATCCACGGTAAATTATAATAATTTACTAACAACTACTAAATAATAGGAGAATAGTGTATATGATACTCACATATAAGTGAAGGAAAGTTAATTAAACGTAATGCATTAGGTGGTGAGGTGTAACTTCGTTTTTGTCATAACTCAAGAATTGGCTATTATGTGCCGTAAATGTTTCCAGAAAAGGGTTTCGAAAAATTTCATGCAAATTTGAATCATTACCGTTCAGCCATGAAAAATATATTGGCAATAGATCAGCAATTTTGAATTTTCTTCTCAAGGGTGGTTGAACCTCCCAAACTGGTTTATATTTTATGCAGCCGACCAAATTCTGAATAAATTTCACAGGTGTGTTTTGTGAATATCCTTCCGTAGCAAAGTGTTTGATTTCCTATCTTACTTTTGAAAATATCGAAAATGACGATTATCTATTCATTATGATCGACTCTTACCTAAATATGTTGCTCTAGAACAAGATCTTTCATAGATAAAGGCCGAAGAGACAAAACTGTACCTTACATAGGTTCAAAAATGACCCGATAGACATAAATACATTTTTACGAACAAGGGAAATGTAATGTAGTGTTTTAGCAAATAATAGCGCTTCGGTCTGTAGGATTTATTAATAGTTGTTTTTTATTCAAGGAACGATTTCAACTGGACATCAATGAAAGTCATAACTACATTTATTGACGCTAATGTATGTATTTATATGTGTAATTATCATTGCTTTATTTTTTGTTTAGCCTCTGAGACACATTCATATGGCTCAGGAGTGGCAATTTGCTGTCCACTGCCCTGGACTAATTAACTAGGAAATAGCCGTAAAGCACAGGTGCCTTGAGCAAGTGTGTTTAAAAAAAGCGTTAATTGAAGATATTAATATGGAGTTTTTATGAATTGTAGACTTGGCATAAGATGACTTATAGATGACGATATTATGTTTTGAATATTTTTAAATGTGGATGATAAGGAAAATAAAGCCACAAAAGAGTTGGGACACTATTTAAAAGTACCTTAACCTGTATAAAACTGCCTGTCAAAAACCACAGGTAAATTCATACGCACCCCAAAGGTCCGTGATTTGATTACATGTCCCGTAAACGTTTTTCTGCAGACAGTATTCAACACAGTTTCTCTTTGTTTAATAATGAAACGGGTCCTCCATTCTGCACAGAGCTAAAACCTACTTTTGTGTTCATAAATTGGACTTGCCTGGAAGAGACAGATCTCGTTATATTTCCTCCAAAAATTAAGGTAACATGTCGCGATTAGTGTAGCTTTGTAGCTATTAATATTTGGAGGAATAATTCGATAGAGCGATCGTATAAAATTAGTTGCACGAATATCGAGAGCTTAGAAACCGTAAGGTATTTAGGTGTAACAATCACTAAAGATTTATCGTGGGGAAGACACATCCGGGAAATATGCGGCCGAGCGAAGAGAAAGCTAGGATTTATGGAAAGAGTTCTTGGGAAATTAGATGAGAAGACAAATGAGCGATGTTACTTTTCACTAGTTAGACCCCAACTTGAGTATGTAGCCAGTGTATAAATGTTTTAGGTTTGATCAAAGAACTATACAGCGTGAAGCGTAGAGCAGCTAGATTCGTTATAAGGTGTTACGATAGGATGAGTAGTGTATCAGAATCAATACAAGAATTAGGGTGGGAATCATTATCAGGGCGTAGGTTAAAAAACAGGTTAAATATATTAGAGAAATTTCAATCTGACAGCTTTACTAAATATGTTAGGCATATATTAAAAACACCAGCGTATTATGCTAGATTTGACCAAATAAATAAGATTAGAGAGATAGATTGTCGTACTGATAGATTCAAAATGTAATTTTTCCCCCGTACTATAAGAGAGCAGCATGCTATGCTAGTAGGCAGCATAGCAAAGGGATAGATAGGGGAATTTTTTTAGAGTAGTCTGTAGTGCATGATGCATGTATTAATCCGTCTTGGAGATCTTCACCCCCTGCCACATACCCTCGCGGTGGCTTGCAGAGTATCGCTTGGATGTAGATTCATTCGAGTGCACTTTCAAAGCCAGAGCGACTTTCTGGTGCTAACCCTTGCCGTCAAAGCGAATGTATTTTCAAAGCCTACAAGAATACTGGGAGTTCCTTTTTGGAAACCGTAATCAAAATAACATTAGTAGATGTTGAAAGAAATACTCAGTAAATATTTACTCATATGGTAATCTTTCGGTTAACTAGTATCGGAGCGATAGGGATTCGGTTACCCTGGTGAAAAACACACATGAACATGTTCACTTGTGACTTCAAAGCCCAAGTAACCCTCGTAAGGTCAGCAGCCTATCCTTTGATCTCACTTTGAGTACCGAGCTGGCGTCTTTCTGACCAAACCTCGGAGCGTAAAAATAAATTTACAGTGAAAAGTCCCAATTTGTGGCGGATCACTTCCACATAAAGATTCGTGGAGAATGTGGGCACGTATGCCTGCCTCCCTGAACCGCCGGAGGTGAATCGTAAAATGTAGCAGCACACGGAACCAAAGCCTGGCACAACTTTAAGTTCCTTAATTAAAACATTCCCCCTCTGAGAACACCACGCTTCAGCAATATCGAGGTGGATGTCTTTTGACTCTACGGCAGAAAAGGGAACCGCTTTCCTACCACTAGTGAATGATTACCTTGAAAATGCCGTTTGCGACTGGGAGAAGAAACCTTCCGGAAAGACGCCCGGACATCAGGAGGATCGAATTATTTTACGGTGCGGAAATAAGGGTTCATACCCTTCGCGGTAACAGTTAAGCGTAAGTTTTCAGGCCCTCCAAAAACACCCAGGGTCCTAGGTGAGTCATCACCTTTTTGCGCAAGCGGGGGTACGAGAAACAATTCAAAACAAGTAAGGCCAAGGGAGGGGGGCATGTCTTCCCAATAAATAGCCAAGATGCAGTTTCATCTTCGGTAGTTCATTCTGATGATGCGGCCTGCAATGGACGTGAAAGCTCGGACATTAAAGCTCAAAACGTGGTGGCTTCCGAAATAGACAACTGGAAACCCTTCGCGGTAATTTCTCCAGAGGAGCTGTACTTGAAACCGTCGGGATTATCTCGAATAGGTAACCAAGCAGTCACGTGGTATGAACACGAAAACTTCCCAATTTTGGTGTGTTAAAACCGCTAATTACAACCTCATTCTTTGTTTACACTTGTGTTATATCTCAACTGGGGGCTCTTTAGCTGGAATAGACGAGAAAAACTAGTGAAAACATTTAATGATGTAGTAAAGAGCGTTTCGGACGCATTAAATTTTGAAACAATTCGTGTTTTTATCATGTGACTCCTTGGTTACCTATTAGAGATAATCTCGACGGTTTCAAACACAACTCCCCAAGGGCCCAAAGTCTTGGATCTTTCGTTACTCACCGAATAAATATTGACGTTTTCGCTACCAACGAAAACGTCATATTTTGTTATCAACGTGGATAAACGAATGACGTTATCATAACGACAAACTTCATTCGTTATAGCGTAACGAAAGGTTCAAGACTTGGGCCCCAGGATGGTCGTAATAGCTACATGAAGGGGGGAGGACAGGTTGGCGGGGGGAGGGAGGGAATAGGATTGGCTCGTGAACTTTGTGTTCTCTCTGGGTTTCGGATGACGGATAGCGGAGCGGTGCTAAGATGAAGGCGTCATTTCGGACAATGAAATTTAAATGGCGTAATTAGGAAGCGGGAGGAAGGGGATGGAAGCGGAGCCGGCTTTAATGGGCTCTCGCAACGACGGTTTTGGGACCGTGCGAAATCCACTCTCTCGAGAAAAGGCTACAATCAGGGTTTAGGGAGAAATAATTAACAACTTTGCGAGGAAAAACACGGGTAATAGGAGGATAAAATTAGTCTAAAACACGATTTTCTTCATTTGAGTCACCAAGGAACGTTAGATAAACCTTAAATCGCACTGAAAACAAACATTTGAGTGGCCTATTATGCGTTGCAAACATTAAGTCTCCCTCGAATACGCTGTGGATAAGTTGATTCAAAGCAAAAGGAAGGAAATTTTATAATGCGAAATACAACTCACCTCGTCTAATATATGTACACAGTCACGTTATGTCACGGACATAAACGTGACTGTGTACGACTGTGTCCGTAACATAACGTGACTGTGTACAACTTGCATAGGGAGTGACGGTTATGAAAAAATTGAAAAAGATAATGCCTGGTTTAAAGGGATCAGTTCAGTGGGGTGGTTTAATTTCGAGCTTTTCATCTTTCGGGCCCGGGTTCAGATCCTCCATTTTGTAAGGATTTTTCATTTGTATGCCATTCCACACTTGAGTATTTCACCGAGAAAAATGCAATGTAAGTACACACCGGTCCAATAAGGCGTTAAAACGTGGACCCCTTGGCGCATTTTGTTAAGAGCGGACTAATGCTAACGTAGGGTTTCTCACCACCCTTCCTCCTTAAATATCCCTTCTCCTACCCAATTACCTATCTATCCTAAATGGTGTGAATGATCCCAGCTGTCAGTCACATCTCAGAAATAACTACTAAATGATGCCATATAAAATAAAATTTCCGCACTCATAATATATTTGTCTGTGATTCGTAAGGATTTAACGATAAAGAAAAATAAAGAGGTAATTCATATACAAGAAAACAAAAGATCGACTCCTTTTGAATAAATCGTCTTTAATTCGACCGCATTCGATCAAGAGGATATAATACAGCGTTCCTCAGAGAAAGGACCCCCAAGATCGGTCAAGTGTCCACTCAAATTCGTCGCCATAAAGGAATTATCCGGAGGAGAGAGGTATGGATGGCTGAACCGCATTGATCAAACGAATAGGTGGGTGATGGCTCTCCCCTGAAGAGGCCATCAGTTTGATCCATTGGGGTCAAAGGGAATAGATATTTGGAGAAATTTCGCCCCGAAATGCTCGCCTTTGAAATAGAGGTAATATCGCCAGCGAAGAAGATTGGACGGAATCTTGGCAGCAGCCTTCATCAGTTTCCCGAGTTTGAAGACACATCCCTTCATTTTTTAGGTGGTGGGTCTTGTGTAACAGGAAAATCCCTTATCCTTGCAGCCGCGAAGGTCCAGCAGGAATAAATAAACCCTTCTCTTAGTCCTGGCCTAGCTTCTTTTACACAAAAGTTTAAATTATAAACGCACAAAAATGTATTCCGTTTCAAGAATACGCCATACTTATGTTTTATTATAGTTAAAGACATCGGTTAACAAATGAAGCCGCTTAACGGAAGTGATCCTTTGATTTTTTTGATGCTGAACACAGTAGAAACTATGAGTGCAAAGAATAAAAGGGGCTTTCTCTTTGGTCAGATAGATTAAATCTAATCCTCCCACCTATTGAATGCTAGTATGTTTATTACAATTCATGGAAGAGTTTAATTATATGTATTCCATTTCATTTCTGTAACTCTGATAGCATGGGGTATGACGGTTGGTTGTAACTCGGATATGACGGTTGGTTGAATAACTATTAGATTACAGTACCTACAGGTAACCAAAATCGATTAGCATCGAAATCGGTCGTATTTTGGGAAAAAACATGCTTTATGAACATGCGTTAGAACCTTACCCAAAAGGAATGATATGCCTATATGGCATATATGTGGGTGAGACAATTAGGCGGGATCCATTAGGATCCAGATAAAAAATCCTCTGAATCCACGAATAGCGCGTCGAAATGATTTATATCCGCAGTTTATCCCCCTGCGAAAGTGCATCCCCACTGCCGTTTTAAAATGTTTACCTCCAATTTTCCCTGAATGGTTAACAATTCCCCCATCATTTGGAGTAAACTAGGGCACGTATGAGGATTTCATGAGCTAGCTCGTTTTCCGAGCGAAGTGAAAGTTGATACTGGATTATTTATCCTCCTACTCCTGCGCTCAGGAAGCTTGTAAGTGATAACCGAAGCCCTTAAATCCGACACTAGGTGAAATTATTATGGTGCTTAGATAGAGAGTAGAGGGTCACCTCAGTTTGAGCAAAACCAGTAGATAGGATTGATAAATTTACATTTTTTCAACTGTTAGGGTTAGTTTTGCATTTAACTAATCCACTGACAGTTTACCTGCACTATTTCTCTCTTCAGATCAACGTAATTTCCACTTTTCTTGCTACGCTAGTTACATTTTCCTTTTATTTTCCTTCCTTGCCTATTCAGCAGCATACTACAATTGATTACGGCTCTCAGCATTCGATTACCCATGAGTAAATGCTCCATCCACGTACTCTACCTTCTAATTTAGGAAAAAATATTTTTTTCTCCCTAATCATGCTCAACACTTCTTTGCTCTTCATCAATTTTCCTCCGTTGTATTTTCTCCATCTCCATCAAACCCACAATCCAAAATCTTCCAATTTACTATCTTCGTCTATCCCGAGAGTCTACATCTCCGATCGTTGCAAGTCCAAGCTCCACATTCCTTCGTTACAGTGTCACAATAAATTTTTCGTTATATCATAATATCTAAGGGGGTCGTGGTGGCCTATTGGGTGAGCGCTGAGCTACCAGAGTGTCTCGGGTTCAAATCCCGGGCCTTTCTGGACGCCCCCACCTAAAAAGCATCACGAATCGATTTTCTGCGTGCCAAAACTTCGTAGGAAATCGCAGGTGGCCAAGGGAAAGGAAGTGGCTCCCTACCCTGAATGTGTGATTTTCACACGCCAATGGATTAGTACGGGGTGTGCTCACCCTCAAAGCTACCCTCGCCTATCAAAAACCAACCTGTGGGTTCAACTAACCTTTTTTTATCATAACATTTAAAGTTGTATAAGGATGAATAACCCCATGAATATCCAGGATATTATCTCCGATTCCTGAATAATAAAAAATCAATAGTGCCACCAACCATTTCATATCCTTGTGGATAGATCTTTTTTGTGTTTAATCTCCTTCGATATTTTAAGAGCCGTTTCTTCCCTGTGGCACAGCATTTTAAACCCCTATTCCCGTGATTTACTTTGATAACGATTGAGTAGTAATTCCCATGACTTACATAAAAATATCATTTCAAACTGATAAACAAAATTTGTGAAACCAAGATCGCGTTTTTTCCTATCCTAAGTATTATGAAAACGAAGTAGATCATTGCTGTTGGCATCTTATCGAGAGCTCTATAGTGGGTACTGCACCATCCGTTGTCCTTAAAACCAATTCATCATTCTTTATAACTCGTAGGTACTAATTATCAATTTGCTTGTGTCCATTTGAGCCTCTTCACTCAATTCCTGTAGCGGTTGATCTCTTTTTGTTTACATAACGATTCTCTTTTATGCCCTTTCCTATTCTCTTTTACGTGCTTGCTTTGTATCTTCAACACGTATCCCTTATCATTCATTGTATTCACTTTTCCTTCGACTACTGTCTTCATTAAGACATCATTTCTCAAAATGTGGTCCATTAGATTTTCTTGACATCGTTTTAAACTTTTATCAGACTACTCTTTTCTCCTTTTCTTTTTTAACTCCTTCGTAGGTACTTCGGTCATTCCATTTTATCTTCATTATTATTCCTCCGTAAAACCTAATTTCAAAAACTTTCTAACTTGAATTTTCTTTTTCATCATTAATGACCTGTGAGTGATCATTAATTACGAGGGTGATTTTAGAAACTCTTGTCCAACTTCATACACTTCATTCTGTTCCTTTTTTGGGACAGATAAAGGTCTAAGGACTAATTTTCTTATCATCCCTGACAGCAGTCACTTTTTGAATAATTTATTACGCATGCCCAAAACCTCGTTGTCGGTAGAATTCCAATGCTTTTTCTGGCATTGTCAATTATTACAGGAATGCAGAATAATCCTTTTTTTAGTTTTTTTCATCACAGTTTAGAATTTTATACTGTATCTATCTTCCTTTCCTATAGTATTCACTCGTGTGTCGTGTGTTTTTATGGCGATCCCTCTTCTCAGATATTTTCTCGACGCATATATTTAGTATACCTACAGTATTGTTTACTTTGCGATACGATAACATCCTATTCTCATTCTTTTCGCCTTTCATTTCCCAATCCTGCCTGCACTTCTCCTGGATATACCCCGGCAACCTCTCCTGGTATTCACAAAAGTTTATTCACCCCCGGGGGCGGTGTGTTCGAACTCGACGGGATATTTCAAATAGGTAACTAAGGAGTCGCATGGTATAAACACGAATGGTACGCAAGTTTGGTGAGCTTAAATTGCTCATTATAATCTTTCTTATGGTCTTTACATAAGTTTTTTCTCGTTCGTTTAGAGCATAGAGCTCCCCAATTGAGAAAAACTCAAGTGGAAACAATTAAGATTATAAGGAACGATACACAAAAATCGCGAACATTCGTGTGCGTACCACGTGACCCCTTGGTTAGCTATTCGAGATGATTCCGACGGTTTCAAACACACAATCTTATGGCAACACTGCATAAATGAACTTTAGCCTCCGAGAAAATAGTGTCCGTATTTATATGGAATCAGAATTGGGCTCCGCTAGCCATCTGAAGTTGCATCGATTCTCAATGACGGTAAATCATACAAATGAAATAATCCGTGAAAATGCTACCATAAAATCATCTCAGGGTAACGGTGAACGATGGAGAGTTATAGTTATGAGAACGAATAACGATGTACATAACAGGCAGTCGCGTAATGTCATTCCCTTTTTCATCACTATTTTCTCTATCTCAAACATATATGTGTAACTACTTTTCAGGCCCAAATTGGATCATGCTAACTCTAAAAACAAAGCCAGCAAGAAAAACCTTATGATTCTCAGTACGAGTTCCAACATTTCACCCTAACAAAAGAAACTCTTTGAGTATTCTCAAGCAAGAAGAATCCGGGCAACGCTCCAGTTGCTTTCTTTTCCAGAAAAAAAATCATTATGGTGCCTAATAAGCACATTCCGACTCGGTTTAAGTCTTCATAGGTGATGAAGAGCGTTATGTACTCTCTTTCGGTAGTTAAAAAAATGTGTACCCAAAATTGCGTGTTCAATGGAACACACTGAAGTAGTGAAACATAATTTTTTATTCCTCTGATTGATGCAGTGTTCATTCCATATCCTTCCCATCAGAAAATCGTAAAGAAGAAATTCTGAACACAGCCTTATTACCTTATGGTTAGCCTCGGTAAGTTTGAAATTCACGGTCAAAAACTTCTGCGGAATTCATGGAAACGGAGTCGCCAATTATTCCCCCGGGAACCGGCTGTCGCCCACGTAGGTGTGAGCGGAAATACATTGTATATGCTAAAATGCGTTATAAATATAATATCGCAACAGAAACAAATGAAATATATCGATAAGTAGTATTATAGTTTTATGGGCTTTAAAGCGGTATGCAGCTTTATGCTATGTTAAGATGTATCACGGGGAAGACAACTTATGATATAAGCACGAATGATAAGATACGATATGAAAGATAAATTTTATAACACAGCTTACGATATGAACATTCATTTCATGTGGCATGCTTGTCCAATAATGGTATAAGACATGTGATACGTGACCTGAAATTTCACAGGATATATGGTCAGTTGCAATTACACGCGACATCATCCGATATGGGATATCATGCGATAGAATATATCACGATATATTAGCCGATATTACTTGATTTGCGATAAACATTTTCTTTTGTGTCACGCTAAATGCCACAATATGCGAAATGCTGCAATTTCAGAGGATATTATGATCGATACAATATCACACGATATGCGATGTCATGAGATTTCCCCTGTCGGTCCCTATACACATGAAGTACACTACTATGAAAGTCGTTTAAAATCAGCACTTCTATGTGTAAGGAACGACTTTTGCGGCAGTAAGGTAGTCGATACACTATCGACAATGATTTGACATTCCAGAGAAATAAATGCGTTGCTATGCTGCTTGGAAGTGGAGTCGACAATATTGTATTGAATCGTACAACATTAAGCAGCGTTTACACGTAGCAGTTGACTGCTATGACAGTCGCGAGATGCGCGATGTATCTATATCGCTACTGCTATGATGCGTCTGCACCAACTTCTATGCTGCTTAAAGCCGCTATTTAGGCGTTGTCATAACAAATAAAAAGATTTTTATTTCAATAGTGAATTTCGCTTAA
Organism: Platycnemis pennipes; assembly: GCA_933228895.1. Classification (NCBI taxonomy): domain Eukaryota; kingdom Metazoa; phylum Arthropoda; class Insecta; order Odonata; family Platycnemididae; genus Platycnemis; species Platycnemis pennipes. The sequence goes on along the minus strand of OW121856.1, from coordinate 99,731,479 downwards.
ATTTAGGTGAAATTAATCAAGCAATTGACGGTTATCTTTTGTTCCCATTCTGTAAAGAGTAGAATTTCCCCTTTGGGGAGGGATATCTTTGTTATTATATCCCAATTCCCGGTATCAGACGTCGTGTATTGCTTTCCGTTGGCGATTGTTGCGATTATGTTGGATAGATTTCCGCTGGAAAGTAGACGGGGTTCAACTTTGCTAATAGCTCGAACTGGGATCGATAGTGTTCGACAAGTGTCCAGTATCGACCTGGGATCACATCGCAGTTGCTATTTACACATGCGAGTGGGGCTTAATAGTTGTTAGCAGTTGACTGTCATAGCAGTGTTCTGTTATGACAGCCGCGAGATGTGCGATGTATCGCTTTCGCTACCGCTATGATGAGTCCACACCAACTTCTATGCAGCTTAAAGCCGTTAGTTAGGCGTTGTCATAACAATGAAAAAGCGTTTGATGTCACCAGTGATTGATGCTTAAATGTTCATGAAATTCTTCAAGCGATAAATTTCATTGGAATTTATTTTGGGTTCCTGTTCATTAAAGAGTATAATCTTCCCTTCCGGAGGGATGTCCTTGTCATTATATCCAAATCCCCGGTATCAGACGCCGTTTATTGCTTTCCGTTGGTGATTGTTAGAATTGTGCTGGATATATTTCCACTGGAAAATCGACAGACTTCAGCTTTCCTAATAGCTCGACCGTAGATCGATAGTCTTCGACTCATATCTAGTATCGACTTTTAACTCTCATCGCAATTGCTATTTATACGTGCGAGTGGGACTTAACAGTTGACTGTCATAGAAGTCAACCGCTACTTGTAAATGTACCTTAAAAGGGGCCTTTATTATCAATTTTCACTGCAAACTGGATATCTCGAATTTTTCGATACGAAGTGAATATCGTGATAGTGATAATAGTAATAAAAATACCATTCCCCGTCCAGTTATCACACAGCTCATCACCCTCGAAGATCGGACTGAAATATCCCGGCATTCAGAGAACAAGCAAAGAGATGGGCGTGGGTGTACGAAGAGCTATTTTCATTCCCTTTTCTGTCATAGGGGAGGGGCCCAAGCGAGACCTATGGTGTGGTTGGATGGGTTTTTAGAGAAGTTGAATTCTCGTGGGTTCATAGCTTGAAGGAAGGAGTACGATATGAGGGAAGGAATACGATTGGGTCTGGGGGAGAGAAAAAACCCGTCACCCTGAAATTAAATGGACTCGAGGTCATTTTATATTAATCTTATCATCGGGCAGTCTGATTCTTCAAGAGAGGCGCAATAAATACTGCAATGTGTAAAACAACCGATTGCATGAGGAGTTTCTCAAGTGCGTGAGCAAATTCGCGAAACATAGCCCCTGTTATATTTACACGCATTCATCCATGACTCTTTCACGAATTGACGCAGTTTCAAGTTAAGCAAATTATTGCTTCGCATAGAACAGGTTTGGAGAAATCGCAATTTACACCCGTCATAAGTTTCAAATATTTATTCTATTTCAACAAGGGTATCGGTTGTCCATGTAGATCTCTCCACTAAGAGGACTCAACTTTGTACTATCTTTTTATTTCATTATTTGTTACCGCCGGTTGCTGTTATGGAAACTATAACCTTTCAATTCATCACAATTGTTTGATCCCCAGCTAGCTCAATTAAATACACTTCAGATATTACAGTTTTCAAAATACGTCACCTCCTTCCTGAAGTCCCTCGCACAAAACAAATCAAAACACAATAATACCCTTCTTAAAATGCAAAGACACAATCACTTTCTTCCTTATTCAGGTTCTTGTTTAAAAACATACAGGCCATAGAACACTATATCACTTTCAGAGCCGCTTCACTGATCACTGACACTCATATACAAATAAATAACCCTCTTAAAATTAATAATAATGGGTGTTGTTCGACCAGGGTAGTAAAATGTATACTACCTGTTTTTAAATAAATCAATTTATTAAATAATTTTAAATAAATAAATGAAAGTTGATCATTATAAATTAACTGAATAAATTTACCCTCGATACTAGTTCATATACTTCAACGGAGTGCACCGTCTGCTTGGAAGCGTCCGCAGCACCGCCTAGTTGCAGGTAGAGGTAAGAGATTGACGTCACACGTATGACTACCGGCTTGCAATAGTGTGCCGTTCGTACCGTTGATTTTTTTTTCACTTTTTAACTAAATGAGAAAAAGTACTTGTCATTTTAAATCGTAAGGCTTAAAATACGTACTCCAGACGTTATAAAATATAGATCAAGACAATAAAAAAATAAAAGGAAACTACTCTATTCTATCAAAAAATGAGCAAAATAGTTGTGCGAGAAAGTTCTTTTTTCAGCCAATTTTATGTACCTGCTCATCAGCTGTATTTTTTGGGAAAATGAAGTTTTTTTCTTTCAGGTGTTAAGGACACATTTTCCTTATTTTCTTGATATTTCCGCTTCTGTCACCACCCCGTTTTAGGGACTAAATTATTTTGGTTTCTAGGGGGATTAGAGAGGATTTTAGGATCGGTTCAGAGACCGGAAGGTAGCCATTTGCACGCACACGCGCGTCCACTAACATACACACGGGCACATTCATTCGTTAAAAGTGCAAAAATTCCCCCCAGCAGTTGTGCGGGGAGGGCTCATGAATATTAATGGGTCGCATGCGGGAGAGGAAGGGTTCGTAATAAAGGGAGTGAAAGAAATTTGCCAGAGTAGAAAAAACACGAGTGGAAAAGGTCGGAAGATGCTTGGTCCACGAACGAAGCAGGCAGAAAAAAATAATAAAAAAGTTTCTTAAAAAAAAGAACGCAAAAGAAAAAAATCACTCGGAAGGAAAACGAGGGGTAGGTAGGTGACGATACGAAGCGGAAAAAAGGCACGGGATAAAAATCGCGAAAATGCAAGGGGACACAGTCACGAAGGATGAAAAAAAAGAGCACCTGTGACGCAAAAAAAAAAATAAAAAGCAAAAGGCGACTCTGGAATGGCCTCCTCCGTAGAATGGGGCGAGGGATAGAGATCGGACGCGATTCGTTGAATGGGGCAGCGTCACGGAAAAAACAAGCGAGCTTGGGCGCAGCGCAAGGGACCAAGGACTCTCACTTATTCCTTTTTCTCCTCTCCCTCCTTTTTTTTCTCTTCTTTTGCGATTTCCCCCTCATAGAGTAGCACACCTTAATTCCCATCGTCTCGCCCGGAACGTAGTCTTTCGTGACGCGTCCGGCCATCTTGCCTGCCCCCCCCCTCCCCCCCCCCCCCCCCCCCCCCAATCAATTATTCACGTGGATTTATTTTTTTCTATTTTGTTTTTGTTCTGGTTTCGCGTCAACGATGATGTGTACCCCGTGAAAAATGGAATGGAAACTAAAATTCAGCCTCCCTCAACTTGGTATGCACGTTTTCGTCCACTCTCTGAATTGAAAGCATTTTTAAGCTAGCCTTGGTTTTTTTTCTTGATCCTGAGTGTCGTGATATATACCAGAGTGCAAGTTCGCTCAGATATCTCGCAAGATGGAATCTTTCACTCTGAGATTGGTCCACGAATTTTCGTCGCCAAAAGTCAATATACATAAAAGTCATACCATACAGAACACAATATTCGTTTATTAGAAGAAACTAGTGCTAGTATATCCATAAAAATCACGTTTCCGTATGGATCAGGCGTCTTTGGTAGCCATATTAGTTGTTTGTAAGCTTGGTAGCATAAAATGTTCAAATCCCCCTGGAATGGAGTTTTTATTAGTTTAGTGTTTATGCTTAGGTTTAGCGGTACTAAATGACCTTAGCAAATGAAGCACAAATTAAGCCTAAAAAATCAATCCTACATGTTAAAAATGGTATTTTCATGATTGTAAATACAATCATATTGGAACTTAAACTCTTATTGTATTGAGGAAAATGTATCATATATATTTACTTTATTTACCTCAATGTCACAATTTTGACAGATGGCTTCAAAAGTTAGGATATAAGTATATTGTGAAGTATGAAGTAGAGTTAGAGTACCTTAAAACTTAAGTATCCATGTACGCTGCCGGATGTTAAAAAAGGTAGACTCATTTAAATGTAATTAAACCTAATTTAAAATTCATTTTCCGATGTTTTTACTACGGCAGGTCTGACGTAAATGTGTGTTATTTTTTGGAGTGCCACAATTCTGATCAAGAGTATGTCAAATTGCAATCAAACGTCTTTGGAATCGATCAGTGATTAGCTGAGAATTGATTATCAAATTTCAGGCCAAATTCTTTTTTTTATTTTCCAATATTTTTGCATCAAGTTATCATACAAATTGGTGGTGACAAGAGGTTTTACAGTCATCAAATTCGTTTCATCCACAATTTTGTTTTCTCTTGTGTAGGATGTGCTACGTAGATTTTGTACGTTGCAGTTTTTTCACAGAGGAAGAACATTATTTAACCTAACGGACAGTTTGGATGGCAAGGGCTCGCATACTTGTATGCACAGTAAAACACACACACGTGTGTGGAGTTCACAAAACACGATAGGGGTTTCGGTTCATTGTTCCACCTGTGTATAAAAAAATGAATCCCATTTCAAAAAACCATATTCTTCTTAATCTTTAGTGAATAGATCTTAATTTAGCATCCAACTTGAGTACCCGTTGAGTACCAAACTCCTTTCCTGGATTTGAAAATTGGGACCTTCGATTAGTAGCCCAACTTGGTGCTCTGTTGGGTGCCTTGATGTTTTTATGTCCCTTGATGCCCCTATGGATGACTTTGTCCATAAAAGAAGGAAGCCTTTGGCTATAAGAATAAAGATGAATTGGAAAAACTAGACACAATTACTCGAAAGATATATTATTTCCATTCATCGTATTCCTTTGCACCTTTGCACCAACCAACCAGAACCCAGTGGAGTTTTTTGAATAATTGATGGGCTTTGCATATGCTATCAAAATTTTCTAGAGTGAAGTTTCAACAGGTAAAGCCTGGAAACATTTTTATCGCTGTTATTTTGCATTGCTTATCGAATGACTAATGCCTTGACTCTCAGAAACGCCCATAAGTTAGTGTCATCCTTTGTAACAAACGCACACTACCAGAACCTAATTATAGTTTGTAATGCACGCTAAATGCCTATTTTGTAGACCTTTGGAGTAAAAAAATTTTCTCTTAAAGGCCTATAAAGTGATATGGAAGGAAAATATTTACCTCGAAAATATTTTACTTCCGTATCATGTTTGCTTATGATCTTTGTGCTCCACCACTTGGATTCGTACCATGTTATAAAAATACCTATTTTCACTAAACAACTTTAGTATTTACTACGTTCAATCTTTATTAATATGGCGTACTTTCTGATCATATATAACATACCACGAAGTGATAAGATTAGTGATGAGATTTGTTGATTATAAAATTCGATAGATGAATATAAATTGAATTCTTTGACAGTCTTTCATTCATGGAAATCCAGGAATACCAGGTAATTTCAAATAATCTTACTTGACCTTAACTGAAGATGATACGTCTATTATGTGGGGAGTTTAACGAAGAAGATTAGTTTCAGCATTAAATGATTCCCTTGAAATTCCCAATGAAAATTATTAATCATGTTCATCCACCCACGTCACCAGTGCTTGAGGAACACGGATGGTAGCATCATGGCGGATATAATCTTCCGTTAATGAAGAATTCTTGGAATTGTTAAGAAGCACTCATTGCTAAAGCAATAAGGAAAACACGCGAATGAAAATATCTAATTGGCCGGTTTAAATTTTAATAGTTTTACAGACAGAAGATGTAATCAGTTACGTATCAAGTTGGGATCATAACTCAACGTTAGCAAATTTTCCTAAATTTCGTTCCAGGATTATGTGTTACATCTTAATATTAGGCTTAAGATTGTATTAGTTAGTGAATTAGTTAGATTATACTAGTTAACTATCGTGTTATTAATATGCGGTGAGTCTTTTATGGACGTGGATTTTTAGGTAAACCTTTACGTTCGTTTTATTTGCCTAATTTGGAGTAGGAAGACATTAAAATGACGTACTTTCCGTTAAAGTGAATATTTTTAAGTTTTATCAATACTTTTTGAATAACTGAAGTAAAAGGATCAAGGCAAACGCATTCTCTTTCATTGTAGCTATTTTGGATTCTACCATTTTGATGTAATATGAGACAATAAAGCATTAATTCTTAGATTCGATGAGATGTAAAGGGTAATTACAAACATAGCCAAATGCTACTGTACGAGTACTGTTTTTGCAAGAGTGTCCTTATATCTCGTAGCATTTGTGGTATTGGCTGGCCATAAAATATTTCCGGAATGCACATACTCGACATAAAAACGACAATTTTTTTTATCATAGCACACATGAGTCACTTGATAACTAAGTAGACGCAACGAAAGTTTTATGGCACGTATGTACAATGTACATTGTACATTAGATAAGGAGGAAATAGCGTCTTCATGTTCCTTTGAGAAAAAAATTCGTGCATCCTTAAATCAAATGCTTTCTCTCTGATGAAGTATAGGTTGGATTATTGTTATTGTTTTTTTTCCTTGAGTTCTAGCAGCTGTGGTCCTAGGTATGGTAATTGCAATTGGTTGAACCCATTTGTCAGGAAACGTTGTTTCCATAGCCTCTCTGGTGACAGGTACTCCTAAGTGCTAACCTGATGTCAGGATAAATAGGGGAGCACGTGCTGCGTAGCGCAATAATACAATTTCCCTGAGCAATAGCATTATTGCTCCTAACCCTAGCCTCGAACCCTCAATCCCTCCACCTCTCTTCGCATCATCGGGAACCGATCGAATTTCTCACGGCGTAGAGGCGAGGTAATTAGATAGCCCAAAGACCTTGCATTTTACTCCGCGCTACGCTCTGATCCATTAGCCGCGCCTCTTAAGTGGATTTCCCCTGAACCCGGGGCTGTTTGAATCCAAAAATCTGCAGGTGCGCCGGTGAACGCCTGGTCGCGTTTTGCGTAAGCTCTGGAGGATCAACGCTGGGAAGTGGAGTATAAAAGCGAGGCGTATAATCCTCTCTCCGTTACGATGGGCAGAGAAGTTAATGCATTCAGATGTTATTCTTTTTTTCACTGTGATTCCTGCATTTGGCGTCGGATTACCATAATAATCTAAGAGAGCTATTTCATTCATCACAACTCAACGTCCAGGCACTATCGAACCTCAAATAAACTTCATTCCATTATACCATTTAATCAACATCGCCTTTTAAAATGCCCTCGAAGCGCTAATTACTCAAACAGTATTTAACCATTGAATTAATTCAACTTTGGCTTATGCCTTTGGCTTCAAATCCTTGCAGAAACTTACGCATAGGAACAAATCTCATTATCTTTCACTATGAGATATGTGGAACAGGCCGTGAAGGATATGAAAGAGAGGAATGATGTTAGTATGAAGAGGTTAGCCGATAGAAGAATCAAGTGGAGGGCTGCGTCAAACCAATCCTAGGATTGTTGACCCATAATGAAACTTCAATGGCCACGATCTCTCACTATCTCATTTTTCTTAAGTCCTAGGGTACAGAATATTTCATACGGCTCCTAGGACAAGCATAATGGCAAAGATATTGTTATTCTTTCAATTTATTTGTCCCTCGAAGATTGTCTTATTTAGATCTTTAATCAAAGGACCAATAATCCATACTGGGAATTGTATTCCACCGGTTTCTATATTCTATTGAGCATTGCTATGAGACACAGCCAATTGCATAATATTCTTCTTTGGAATACATTGGTTAATCGAGTTAAAGAAAGAGATATCACGTTTGGTAGACGTTATATTTTTTAGCCTTTTTTCCGAAAGCAAGAAAAATGGTTCAGAGCACTGGTTTCGGAGTAAATATCCCACTTGGAGAGGGATTTTTGCGACAGAGGTTGAAAAATAAATCCTACGATCTATCTATGATTTACAAGTATGTACCTGCACTTATACGTGCTTCCGACCGGGAGAGAAGGAACAAGGATGTGAGTGGAAAGGTAAGGAGGAAGGGTGAGGAGCAAATCCTGCCTAGGTATCAGCCTGGTTGTAATGAATGGAGGCAAGAGTTTTAGCGTCCCATCTGACGGACGAAATGCTGAACTTAAATCATACACCATGCAGCTTTCAAGTTGAGGCCGGGATTCACCTGACAAAATTCCTGACAATACTGAGATTTGAACCTGTGCCCTCGAGATTGGAAGTCAGTCCCCTAACCAACATACCAACCTAATTCTTTCCTTGGTCGTGCAAAGATTATAGTCATCTTTGAATAACAATATATACTTGTGTTGCCACTAATATTTTTATGGTTAAATATGTTGAATTGATTACTTTGGGATGTTAAGCTAGTACACAGCCCATTTCACTAACCCCATCACCTCGAGTTTCATTATCAGCACAAATATAATCCATATATTACCTAAAGCTGAATTTTTAATTTGTGAGCCCACCCCCTTATCTTATACCTAGGACTCTGTAAATTTATCTAAGACCCCATTAAATTACGTATCTATGGTAGTGAAACATTTCCTTTTGTGAGTCATTAATCAAATATTATTAATAAATACTTTATTTGTCAGCTGGACCCCTCCCCGCTGTGTCAATCAAGAATCATGACGGTCGGCACGACCCTTCTCTCCCTTCATCTACGTAATACCCTGCGAGCTTCCGCGAGGGTGTGTGGCAGGAGGTGAAGATGATCAAACATCCACTATTGACATTCAACTAGGCTACTGCATGGAAACATGCAAGATAATAGGGTAACATGCGGTAAGAGGGGTAACATGCGCTAGATTGTTAGTATGTACATAGGTATCTACATAAAGGGATTGGTTGTTAATACATGCATCATGCACTATAGACTACTCTAACAATATTTTAATTACCTATCCCTTTGCTATTCTACCTAATGTGCTCTCTAATGGTGCGCGGCAAAAATGGCATTTTAAATCTATCGGTACGACAATCTATCCATCTAATCTTGTTAATCCGATCAAACGTAGCATAACGTGCAGGAGTTCTTAATATATATCTAACGTGTTATGGAGAGTTGGCAATTTATGGACGGCCCCTAGGCGACAACGAGATGCCTGAAATGGACCAAATATTCTGCATATTTCCTCAAAAGCGCAGTAATCTCGCGCTGACTGTGAGTTTGGGAATTCAAATGATTTGGTCCTGGGAATCCTTTCACGCGTGCGGGTTGAACTGCGTTATCGCGTGCTTTGCGCTTGGGGAATCCGGAGTTGTGACGGACTTGTTTCCATTGCAGGCCCCGGATGAGCGATTCCAGAGTCCTATAGTGTGGCTAGCATTTGACTATTTTTCCTCGTGACTAGCGGTGCTTGGCTGTGAGTAGACCTGTCCGCTTTTGTCCGAATAAATCCTCGGGAAGATGAAAGCTGTGGCGACTCCATTTTCTCTAAAGCGCAAAACAATCTCGTCTATGGGAATGCCGGAGTCGTTTATAGTCTAAATAACGAACTTAAATGTGTGCAGCGAAGATCGGCAAGATTTGTAAAGGGACGGTATGATAACCTTATAAGCGTAACCAGTCTATTAAATGAATTAAATTGGGAATCATTGTAGACTTAATCTCTTAAACAAATTGCAAATGGGGTGTTTTCCATAATTTTTGTTGCCGAATCTGATAGAGTTTGTAAAATTAAGAAAAGAATATTTTCCGTTCTTCGATCCGTCAATTATTTCTCGAGTTATATGCGGCGAAAAACTGATGCTTTTAATCCTTTCGGGAAAGTGGGCGTGCAAAGGAATTGTACTTAATCTCTTAAACAAATTCCAAATGGGGTCGTTTTCCATAATTTTTGTTGCCAAATCTGATAGAGTTTGTAAAATTAAAAAAAGAATATTTTCCGTTCTTCGATCCGTCAATTATTTCTCGAGTTATATGCGGCGAAAAACTGATGCTTTTAATCCTTTCAGGAAAGTGGGCGTGCAAAGGAATTGTACTTAATCTCTTAAACAAATTCCAAATGGGGTCGTTTTCCATAATTTTTGTTGCCAAATCTGATAGAGTTTGTAAAATTAAAAAAAGAATATTTTCCGTTCTTCGATCCGTCAATTATTTCTCGAGTTATATGCGGCGAAAAACTGATGCTTTTAATCCTTTCGGGAAAGTGGGCGTGCAAAGGAATTGTACTTAATCTCTTAAACAAATTCCAAATGGGGTCGTTTTCCATAATTTTTGTTGCCAAATCTGATAGAGTTTGTAAAATTAAAAAAAGAATATTTTCCGTTCTTCGATCCGTCAATTATTTCTCGAGTTATATGCGGCGAAAAACTGATGCTTTTAATCCTTTCGGGAAAGTGGGCGTGCAAAGGAATTGTACTTAATCTCTTAAACAAATTCCAAATGGGGTCGTTTTCCATAATTTTTGTTGCCAAATCTGATAGAGTTTGTAAAATTAAAAAAAGAATATTTTCCGTTCTTCGATCCGTCAATTATTTCTCGAGTTATATGCGGCGAAAAACTGATGCTTTTAATCCTTTCGGGAAAGTGGGCGTGCAAAGGAATTGTACTTAATCTCTTAAACAAATTCCAAATGGGGTCGTTTTCCATAATTTTTGTTGCCGAATCTGATAGAGTTTGTAAAATTAAAAAAAGAATATTTTCCGTTCTTCGATCCGTCAATTATTTCTCGAGTTATATGCGGCGAAAAACTGATGCTTTTAATCCTTTCGGGAAAGTGGGCGTGCAAAGGAATTGTACTTAATCTCTTAAACAAATTCCAAATGGGGTCGTTTTCCATAATTTTTGTTGCCAAATCTGATAGAGTTTGTAAAATTAAAAAAAGAATATTTTCCGTTCTTCGATCCGTCAATTATTTCTCGAGTTATATGCGGCGAAAAACTGATGCTTTTAATCCTTTCGGGAAAGTGGGCGTGCAAAGGAATTGTACTTAATCTCTTAAACAAATTCCAAATGGGGTCGTTTTCCATAATTTTTGTTGCCGAATCTGATAGAGTTTGTAAAATTAAAAAAAGAATATTTTCCGTTCTTCGATCCGTCAATTATTTCTCGAGTTATATGCGGCGAAAAACTGATGCTTTTAATCCTTTCGGGAAAGTGGGCGTGCAAAGGAATTGTACTTAATCTCTTAAACAAATTCCAAATGGGGTCGTTTTCCATAATTTTTGTTGCCAAATCTGATAGAGTTTGTAAAATTAAAAAAAGAATATTTTCCGTTCTTCGATCCGTCAATTATTTCTCGAGTTATATGCGGCGAAAAACTGATGCTTTTAATCCTTTCGGGAAAGTGGGCGTGCAAAGGAATTGTACTTAATCTCTTAAACAAATTCCAAATGGGGTCGTTTTCCATAATTTTTGTTGCCAAATCTGATAGAGTTTGTAAAATTAAAAAAAGAATATTTTCCGTTCTTCGATCCGTCAATTATTTCTCGAGTTATATGCGGCGAAAAACTGATGCTTTTAATCCTTTCGGGAAAGTGGGCGTGCAAAGGAATTGTACTTAATCTCTTAAACAAATTCCAAATGGGGTCGTTTTCCATAATTTTTGTTGCCAAATCTGATAGAGTTTGTAAAATTAAAAAAAGAATATTTTCCGTTCTTCGATCCGTCAATTATTTCTCGAGTTATATGCGGCGAAAAACTGATGCTTTTAATCCTTTCGGGAAAGTGGGCGTGCAAAGGAATTGTACTTAATCTCTTAAACAAATTCCAAATGGGGTCGTTTTCCATAATTTTTGTTGCCAAATCTGATAGGGTTTGTAAAATTAAAAAAAGAATATTTTCCGTTCTTCGATCCGTCAATTATTTCTCGAGTTATATGCGGCGAAAAACTGATGCTTTTAATCCTTTCGGGAAAGTGGGCGTGCAAAGGAATTGTACTTAATCTCTTAAACAAATTCCAAATGGGGTCGTTTTCCATAATTTTTGTTGCCAAATCTGATAGAGTTTGTAAAATTAAAAAAAGAATATTTTCCGTTCTTCGATCCGTCAATTATTTCTCGAGTTATATGCGGCGAAAAACTGATGCTTTTAATCCTTTCGGGAAAGTGGGCGTGCAAAGGAATTGTACTTAATCTCTTAAACAAATTCCAAATGGGGTCGTTTTCCATAATTTTTGTTGCCAAATCTGATAGAGTTTGTAAAATTAAAAAAAGAATATTTTCCGTTCTTCGATCCGTCAATTATTTCTCGAGTTATATGCGGCGAAAAACTGATGCTTTTAATCCTTTCGGGAAAGTGGGCGTGCAAAGGAATTGTACTTAATCTTTTAAACAAATTCCAAATGGGGTCGTTTTCCATAATTTTTGTTGCCAAATCTGATAGAGTTTGTAAAATTAAAAAAAGAATATTTTCCGTTCTTCGATCCGTCAATTATTTCTCGAGTTATATGCGGCGAAAAACTGATGCTTTTAATCCTTTCGGGAAAGTGGGCGTGCATGCGACCTCTTACGTCATCCCCTTCGTCCAATCACAACTGAGACCGTGAAGCTCCTTCGCCCAATCATAATGGGGGACACACCGCTGACTCTGCCGATGGAAGTGGTTGCGACAGCATCTCTAAAGGCAGACCTCCCCTCCCCACCTCCGCTCCCTTACCGTTCTTCCTCAAAACAGTCAAGTACGAGGAGGTGTGTGACGTAGATATCCTTAACGCAGCTCGTACGGTGAGCGTCACCTTTTGCTTATTTTAATTTTTGATTTATGAATGAATGGCTCTGGTGAGAAGATAAATTTTTTCACAAAAATTCAGTTTTCGTTTCTGACTAACGATTTCGAGAAAAAGTAACGATTTCTGTTCGGAGTAAGCGTTGGGTAAAAATTATTTATTCTCTATATTTCCTTAAAAACGAGAAATTACCTACTTTTCCCTTGTAAGACCTCATTTGGAATATGCTGCCAGTGTATGGGATCCCTACGAAATCGGTCTAAATAACGAACTTGAATGTGTGCAGCGAAGATCGGCAAGATTTGTAAAGGGACGGTATGATAACCTTATTAGCGTGACCAGTCTATTAAATGAATTAAATTGGGAATCATTATAGACTTAATCTCGAAAACAAATTCCAAGACTATATTTTCAGTGATGATGTTAGAAATATTTTGCGGACCCCAACTTACTGTGGTAGACTGGACCATAATAACAAAGTTAGAGAAATTGATTGCCGAACTGACAGATTCAAAATGTCCTTTTTTCGTAGTACGATTAGAGATATGAATAACGGTAAATATATCCAGTACGAGTGTAGCAATGGTGTAACATTGGTAGCTGCATGTTTGTATAAGGACTTAAAGCTAACCCAACTAACAGCATGTTTTTGCATGCATGCTTTGCTATTTTTATCTTTTTTTTTAATAGCGTAGTTTTGAGCAGTACCTATACAAGTACTAATCCTTTTTTATGCATGATATGTAGTGCATGTTTGGTGAGAGTTCACCCCCTGCCACACACCTTTATGGTGGCTTGCAGGGTATTATGTAGATGTAGATGAAAAAAATATTCTCAGTGCCGGAAGGTAGGTGCCATGGTTGGCTCACGAGTTGATCCATGGCATGTAAGATCAAATGGAGCAATCGCCATCACCCTTCTTGTAATTGTTGGTTTGAATGTTTTCCGGTGAATACATTTGAGTAAGGAAGCCCGGGTCTTGGCCGACAAAGGGTGATTGACGTCGGAACGGATTTCCTTTGTGTTCTCCTCCACCGCCCGAGGACTCTGGGAGAAGGCCTTCATGAAGGCTCCGCGGGGAAGTTTTCCCGTGACTTGCGCGCTCCCTTGCGAATGACATCGGTACTGATCGGCATGCTGACAAGTGCCGGGGGCGACTTGGGGGAGAATTATGGAGAGCTCAAAGTGCGTCAAGGAACATGTGAGAATACAAGTGAATCGTATTCGTGACTTTGACGTGAAGTGTTCGCTTATCTACGGAGGGAGAAAGAACTTTATTTCTTTACAAAGTAATATATCAAATGTATGTTCCCACTCCGTGCTATTATTATCTATTTTGAATAAGTATGCCCAAAAGACCTTGTCAGCTCGATATTCGTTCATCTTTATTTTCTGCGATGTTCAATATCCTTCTGTTGAAATGAATGTGCGTTCATTGCGACAGGAGTTCATTGAAAGTTGCTGGAGTAAAAAGGTTTCCCTGACCAGAGTCTTCCACCACTTCCACTCACCAACTGCGGAGACTGCGTTGATCTTTCTCTATGATGGAAAAAAAGCTTAATTTTATAAAAATTCAAGGTTCGCGAAATTGCCTCGATAACCTTAACGGATTTACCCGCTTAAATTGCAAAATAGTAGCCATTTAACATCCTGTTTCTTTTTTTTAACATCTTAAGGCAGCATATTGTTCCTTTAAAGCCTTTAAATTTCCGCAAGGAAAGAGGAAGTCTTGGTAACTCAAGTGGCAGAGCAAATGGCTGAATATGAGAGGGTTCCGGGCTCGAGTCCCGGCATAGGCGAATGATTTTTTTTCTCTCAGGAATTCTACAATGGAAAAAAATATCATGTAAAAATATAGAAAAACGGGATAAATTACGCATAAAACAATTCCTCAAAGTAATAAATGCAGCAAGTGTAATGAGAGCACTGATAGAGATGAAATAATTTGGTATTATCTTGATTTATTTGTATGCTTTGTGTATTTCGAGAAGGCGTTCGAATGGGTAGTCTGGGAGAAGTTAATGACTCAATCACATAAACTAGCAACTGACAGAAGGGTAGGCTATTATTGGAAACATTGCTATGGCCAAGAGGAAAAAAGTTAGGTTGGCAGAACTAGAATCTGATTAGAAGGATAGGAATTCTTTGGCGACGAGAAGCTTGCAGTTTCGAAACCCACTTCGAGTAATAATATTGTATTCGTCTCATATTTACGTTCAGATATGATCCGAGATAACTCGAGATATGATCCGAGTAACTGGAGGATGTAAAAACAGACTTACTTTAACCTACTCCGAAACTAATGATACTATTGATAATTATGTGTCATTTTTGGAACCCCCTTTCCCCTTCCTTGGACATAACCCCTTTGCGGATTAATTACCTCCGGACTTAGCCGAGCGAAATTCACGCAAACGACGCCAACAATGCCTGCGATTCCTAAATACAGTGATTTCGGCCGTTTGCACCATTCCGGCCACAACATTCGCCCACCATATCTGCTATCCCTCTGAATGCAGAATAACCAGAAATATGGGAAAGCACACAGACCATGAACTGGTTTTCTATAGCCGGAGTCAGCAAATGACTTCCTGGTGCTCCAGTAAAAAACTTCCACCTCGCCCACTGCACCAAAACCATTTTTCCTCCCCTTAAAAGCTACATATCGTCTAATTCCATATTTGCCCTCACTCCACCATGACCTAGCCAAAAAGACTCCCTCCTGACATCGGCACACCTTCCCCTATACAACCCTCTGTTCGAGGGTGTCATAGTGGCTACTCGCTACTGTTCCAAACTATTAGGGATTGATGAGGGAGATAATATTCAATCAGTTTTTTTGTTTACACTTGGTCTTTCAATTGCTAAAATACATTTACTGCTCTAGTTGGGTCTCTGAATCTTGTTTCTCGTTCTATTTTCCATCATCCTGTCTCACCCAAGTTTGGATAGAATTTTGTCCTGGGTGGTTGTGTTTAAAAACTGTCGGGATTATCTCGAAACCAAGGAGTCACGTGGTGTAAACACGAATGGTTCGCGAATTTGGTGTGTTAAAACCGCTGATAATACGCCATTCATTGTTCACATTTGTATTTTATTTCATCTTGGGCACTGTAGTCGAGACAGATGAGAAAAACTACCTATAACGTAAAAGTCAATGATATTGTAACGAGCAATTCAGGCACACTAAATTTGCAAACCATTTGTGTTTATACCAAGTGACTCCTTGGTTACCTATTCGATATAATCCCGTCGGTTTCAAACACACCTTCCTGGACGAGCGAATAAATTTATTGTTTCATTCGGGTCACGCTGCAATGGGGGCGTTTACTCGGAACCGAAGTCGCAATTTTGTACACGAAATGGTTAGATGGAAACGAAAAAAGAAACTTAGTGAAAAAATTAATCTTCTAACCATAACCGTTCACTCATAAATCAAAAATTAAAATAAGCAAAAGGTGACGCCCACCGAAAATGCTGCTGTGATAACATTGACGTCACTTTCCTCCCGTCCTTGACTGCTCGTATGGGAAGGGGAGGGAGTGGAAGGGGGTTTCGGAAAGTCTGCTCGCACAGATGCTGTCGAACTTGCACCGTTTGGCAGAGTCAGCTGTGTCCTCCCCCTTTGCGATAAGGCGAAGTAGCTTCGCGAGCTCAGTTGTGATTGGACGAAGTCGTTATACGTCAGAGGTTGCACCACACCCACTTTTCCGAAAGGGTTAAAAACATTAGTTTTTCGACGCCTATAACTCAAGAAATAATTGACGGATCAAAAAACGAAAAAATACGGGTCTTTTTATTTTACAAACTCTATCATATTCGGCAATAAAAAAATATGGTAAACGACCCCATTGTCAGTAACGTTTAAAATCCATGGTTGGCGAGTTAACTCCTGAGGATGGCCTGAGAATGTAGAAACCGGTCG
The DNA here is from genome assembly GCA_933228895.1 of Platycnemis pennipes. Taxonomy (NCBI): domain Eukaryota; kingdom Metazoa; phylum Arthropoda; class Insecta; order Odonata; family Platycnemididae; genus Platycnemis; species Platycnemis pennipes. The sequence goes on along the minus strand of OW121856.1, from coordinate 99,714,918 downwards.
TTCAATAAATATTTTTGGAATATAATGCCCCAGATGAAATAAAATACAAATGTAAACAATGAATGGTGTATTATCAGCGGTTTTAACACACCAAATTCGCGAACCATTCGTGTTTACACCACGTGACTCCTTGATATCGAGATAATCCCGACAGTGTTTAAACACAACCACCCAGAAAAAAATCATATTCAAGTCGGCCCCGGTGGCGGCGTGGTTTAGTCCCCGCCTGCTAACCTGAGGGTCACGGGTTCGGATACCGCCTGAGTGGATTTTTTCACCACTCAAGACATGGAGGTGTGTGCTGTCAATTGTTAAATACAGGTGCTGTTTTCGGTGGTAGTGGAAAATAAATAACTAACGAAATTTTATTCTAATATTCATCATGTTAACGCTGTTGATAATTAATGTCATAATATGGTTTCATAAATGAACAATGGGACATCGTGCATCACAAGGGTTTGTTATTATATATATTTTTAAATGTTTGATTAATGGACTTAATTTACTTTCACTAGTGCAGTGTCGATGAAAACTCCTTCTTAAGAGCTATGAAATCCTCACCTCCTGCGACTATGAAACTCGGCAACAGATTGAGAGAAGGAAAAAAAACGGGCCTTTTTGATCTCACTATTCCATCAGATACGGCTGTAAAAAATGCAGCGGACGACTCCATTCCGGGGAATTTTAAAATAAGGGCGAGAGAACGGTTGCGATGATTTTCGCTTGGCTTCACCACTCTCTCATTTTCCCGTTCTCCTTTGAGGCTGGAGAAGTACCGCAGTCGGGTCTCTGTTTGGCCCCACCCACGACCCCCTCTCACCCATCCATTGGCTTCCCTTCCTTCCGGAGTGCCCGACTCATTGTTGCCTATCTCCCGCACCCCTCCCTCCTACCGCTCCTCTTCTCCCTCCCTCCGTCCCTTCCTCTTGGGGCTATCAAGAAAGCGCACCCCGTTCTCATCCCCACGAAATTTCATTTTCTGTCCTCGCCTTCTCCTTCACACTCTCATTTCGTCCCCCCACCCCTAACCCTCCCTTAGCGGCCAGAAATATCCATGGGACTCGATCTCACTTCCCGCTCCCTTGCCCTCGGTGTGCACCCCTCTCTCAGAACCCGCCCCCGACCTGGGCGAGAAATACGGAAATTGCTTTTTGCAATAGCGGAATTTTATCGTTAGGTTCCCATTCGCTCGAGGGTGCGGGGTGGATGGGGAAAAAAATTGAGGGACTCCATAACCCACGTCAACACCTCCACCCCGTTCCAAACCACCCTCCGCCCAACCCCTCCTCTTCGTCTTCTTACTTCATTTCTCGCCCTTGCCACCCCCCCTCCATCTCACCCCTTCATATCTCTCCTCCCCTGTCCCCAGAACTCCTTCACCATAATGGACCCTCCAGTCTAATACCCACTCTCGGTAATTCAATCCCAAAGCGCTAGGGATCGCTCTTTCACCGTAAGATGGAATTCATGAATGCCGCCCTAGAATTCTTTTGAACGTTCAAATAATATTTGGGCTGCAAATACGTTCCCACCTTCCCCTTCCCCCTCCCCCCCACCTTAGCCCACCCCTTTCCGTACCAACGCACCCCTCTCCGCTCTCAGCCATTGAATTGTGAGGTCTCTCAGGGAAATCCTGCTCCGCTTCCCTCATTCCCCACTCGCATGGTGCGGCGCCACCGTGCAAGGACGCGGCCCGAATTAATTACCGCCAGCTAACGAATATTACTTCCGTTTTCTTTTGACTTTGACGTTGGTGCAGCCGAAGGGAAATTTGGGCACAGTTTACGCTGAGGGCGTCCCAGTTAATCAGTTCCCCGGATGGTTCGCGTTTAATCGAAAATCTACCACGTAAACTATTTTAATAAACCTCGCCGTCTTTCTCACACCTACGATTTTGATCCTAAGTGTTCAGTTATAATGCCTTGCATCAAACCAAGTTTGAATCAAGTTTATATTTACCTCAAGGAACCTTTGGCCACCACATTGCCTTTTTTCTAGCTTCAGCGTCAGAAAGCTTTTTGCAGTCAATAATTACAGGCTGGTATTTTTAGTCAGTCTTTGTGTCTTGAGTTTGATATTCTTAATAAGATAACCTCACATTATAGGACCAACAGCAGTAGTAGTTTAGTAAGTTTAGGATTCAAAATATTATCCAATGAAACACTGCAAGTCATTAAAAAATTTAAATACAAATTCAGTATAATATATTTTTTTTAGTTTTAGTTTTTAAATCTGCTTTCTATTTTTTCCATAATGTTACCATAAATCAGTCTTTAAAACATACATTGCCTATTAGTTACATTTAATACTTAAGAATTATTTTTAGTCTTAATACCGAATATCCAAAGATTTTTTCACTTCTTAATAAATGTTGATTGGATTTTGACAAAATAAATAGGTAATTAACTCGTCAGATAAATAGAACATAAAACTGCGTCATCCTACTTTCAGGATTAATGTCCAGAAACGAGAAATATCCATCCCAATATTCCTCTGAATTTAAAGTAGAAATAATGATGCTAGCTCATTATATAAATTATTTATGCTACAGAATGTACTTTGAATATGACAAAGGTACCTACTGTTTAGGTTCTAATGCCGCTACTTGAAATCAATGATTTAAAAAGTAGACAGCTAGTTTATCATTACATTTTGATTTAGTAAAGTCAGCCATTTGGAATGACATGCTTTGGATTGTAGAAATCGAGGGCATAGAAATAGAAAAACCTAAGTACGTATTACGGAAAATATTTCCATTATCTGCAATGTCGATTTCAGTTGCTTAGTAAGGAATTAAGTGTATATTACATATTTTTTCATATCTTATTTTGCATCGTCATAAATGAGACAAGCTGCCACTGTTTTTTAGGAAAAGCAGATTTTTCTAGGTATATCCTATTTTAATGCCACGAGATAAGTTATTCAACTCTAAAGTTTTTAAAATGTTATTCTACTGCTGATTTTAAAATGCAACATTTTAGCTTGCTAGTTAGCTTTCCTTAAACTTCAAATGATTCTGTTCAAGCATTTAATTTGTAACCGGGTCCTGCCGAATATTCTCTAAAACTTTATCCATCATATTATCATTTGGAAAAACTTCCAAGACAGCCACTGAAGAGATGACCACGGTTGATATTCTAATGTTCCACCCTGTTCAAATCCAATGCTGAGATTGAATGATTATTTTTATCATTTGAAATTTGATTATTTTCATCATTTCCTAAACAGAGACGTAAATAATGCCAGTAAGAATTGATAAACATTCTTCCCGGCAAAACGAACAAAATCAATCCAGTTTGTATATTTTGTGAAACAACCAATTTGGTTCATAATCGTCTCCTTTAGAGTACTTATCTGAATGTTATATTGAATTTTTTCCATATGTTATTTTGTGTGAATTCGGAATAAATTCTACCAAATTATTTTTTACGGTATTCTCCCAAATAAATTTTGGAAATCCACTTGATCGGGATTCAATCATTTGGAAAAGTTTTACCTTTATGCACTGAATGATTTAATTCTCTATCCACGGACCCAAAGCGCATTTTTTCTATACACAACGCAAAAAACGTTTGGATTTGATGTAGGATTTAAATTTTCCAAATAATGCTCTTCATATTTTACACAATTTTTTCGTGCATTGTGGTGTTAATTTACGCAAGAACGAGTTGATTATTCTTGAGTATACGGAAGAAGGTATGGATATTTTCTATATATAATCTGATTTTTCATATATGAAAATTTGGCCATAAAACTTTAGAGTTGAATAACTTATCTCCTGTGGCATTCAAATAGGATATACCTAGAAAAATCTGCTTAGTCTAAAAAAATCAGGGGTAGCTTGTCGTATTTATCATTTATGACGATGCACAAGAAGATATGAAAATATATGTAATATACAATCTATTCCTTACTGCGCAAATGAAATCGATATTGCAGAAAATGGAAATATTTCCATACACGCAAGAACGAGTTGAGTATTCTTCACAGCAAATAAACAGAATCAATCCCATTTGTGTGTTCATAGAAATTCCAGCTCACAATCATTCCTTGTTGATTCGACGCAGCATAAAATCGACCGCAGGTCAAAACGGGCTGTGGTCGATTTTATGTTCGATCTTTTAGCTCATTAGTTTGTTTCAGAGTAAAATGTATTCGGCCAAATTTTTAATTTTTTCTGTGCCAGGCCAAATAATTCCCAGAATTGAGCCTACTTGTATGGGATGCAATCATTTGAAAACATTTACCCTCCACATCCTGAAGAGATGACATTTTCACTTTGCGATGCTAATATGCATCAAATATGAGCTTATTTAATTCAACACGGGATATAATATTGTTGATATGTTCATGATTTCCCAGCATTGTTATAAAATATACGGCTATAAACAAATAATTTGGTTCACATCAATGTATTTTAAATGTTTGAATGTGGCTGTTTTTTTAATATTATACATTTTAGCTTTTAAATCTTATCTCTACTTCTGAGAATTCCGAAGGAAAAAGATTTTTTTTCTTTACTTTAGCAGGTTAAATAGAACGTGATTTCTCCACATTGTTACAATTGATGCTGCGAGAAAAAAGAGATTTCGTTCATAATCATCCAGTGATCAATATATAACTGTTATTGATTTTAAAATAAACTATCCAAATTGTTACTTTTCTCCACGTCAAAGGTTTCCACTTCACTATTTCTGTTCTTAACTTCACCCCTCAAATAAATCCTGTAGTTGACCCACTTGATTGGAATGCATTCATGTGAAGAAATTTTATCTAAATCCTGTGAAAATATTTCATTTTTTCCATCCTTGAATACATTGCACTCGAGCTTCGAACAATTCAGAGTTGGACTGAATATCAATAAATCCTTTCATGATTAGCCTACATATTCATAACTTAGGAACGATTGATTTGGTTATTAATCATCCTGTTTATAATGATCAGAATCAGTTGATTTGAAAACGGAATATTTTAATTTATTAATTTGCTCGAACTTCAAAGGATTCCGGCCAAAGTATTTCTTTTTCACTGTATCCTTCCTAATTATTCCCGGAGTTCGACCTGTTTAATCGGAATGTAGTCAAGTGAAATATATTTACTGGCACCCACTCAAAAGTCTCGTATTTATTTCGCAGTCCTTGTGCATATCGCGTTCTGGTTTGTTTTAATGCAATTTTGGATTAAATATTAATGCATATATATTGATGACTATTCAACATAGCCATAACTAATGCAACGAGAAAAAGATAATTGTATTCTTTTCAGGACTGATGAATGAATAAATGAAATCTTATAATTCAATGCAATCCTGTGTTGCATGAATTCGATTAATAATATAATAATATTAGTTATTGTATAATAATATTAGATATATAATATGTACTTTGAATATAAAACAGGTACCTAATTTTTTGATTCGTATTAGATATTATATTTAGATATTATACTATGATATTAGATACTACAATAATATTATTAGATATTTGGATGATTTTTTGGTGTTTTCATAATTAATAGATATTTTGAGTTTTCGAAACGTTGTCATAAGTAATTAATATTCATGTAATTTCATGGTGATGTCACAATTAAGAAATATTTTGTTTCTCAGCATTTTCATAATGTATATCATGGGAAACAATTGATTCCATTCATTATCATCCTATTATAAATGCTTAGCTGAGTTTGATTTTATAATAGATTTTATTTTATGTTAGTCTGTTTGAGCTCAAAAATGCATATTTCAACCAAACTGCTTCATTCTATTACTGGGCCCTTCCGAATAATTCGTAGGGTATGACCCACTTGATCAGAATGCAATCATGTGAAAAAAAATTTCACCTGCAGCCTCTGAGGGGATTTTGAATGTTTTTTTTTATTCCCACGATACTTGAACGCATCGCATCCGAGCTTCAAAAGCATCGGAGGTCACCGGTGACATGCAGCGCCATTATCATTATGCGAGGGTTCGCGAAATGTTCGCCACTCCGAGCTGGGAGTGGGTCGAACGAAATGCTTTCGGGCACTACCCGCCGGTCCTCGTCGAAGCTTTTACACACTACTCCACCGCCCTTGAGGGTGAAATTCCGCTGCCTCCAGCACCCCATCCCTCCCCTGTTTTTCGTCCGAGTCTCATTTCAATCAATAACACTTCAATCACATTAATTAGAACGACCCGCCGCGCCGCCTTGCAGTGTCCCCGGGGGGGGGGGGGGGGAAGAACAGGGTACATGCATTGCCCTGTATTCACAATTAGTTAAAAATTACAGTGCATAAGGGTTGCCAATTCCTAAAGATTTCATTGCGGCAGTTGTGAGGGCAGGTAAATTCTGGAGAATTCCGAAATATCATTTGTGGAGCTTCATTTACGACTACAGTTGAACTTGTATGATTCTTTTTAATGAAAACTCTAATGGTAAAATTTGCTCAAAGTTTAATCATAGCTATAAGTAGAGAAACTTTTATTAAATATTCAATACTGATTCCCTGCCAGAATTAGACAATAGACTAGTAGACAATAGCTAGTTTTGTCGTTATTTCTAGAAATATATATGCTCCATATTCCTCTCGTGACTTTTCCAAATATATCAAGAAAGATGCGGAACATAAATTATAATTCTCATTAATGCCATTAATGACCGATTCCCTAGATATGTTGAATTATAATGCTATGTCTACTCCAAAATTATATATCTTATATGATTATATAATATTATATATTATATAATCATTCAACAAAATCCCAGAATCACTGCCTTTCATAAGATTTCAGATGGTGATAAGGAGTAAATTCCATGTTCCGTGTATTGTTCACAACAATAGAGTATTTTGATGTTCCAGTATTGTATATTTTTTAGGTTTAAGCGGCATTGGTCAACAGAAATTCTTTTTATTTCTTCCGAACTTCCATGACTTACGTTTCCATGTGATGACAACTGAAAATAACAACAATATTAGTTGTCATTACTAAAGTTAAACGTTTTTTTCCTTCGTCATCACAACTGAATGCGCAGGCTGAAATCTAGAAGTTATGTAGAGAACTTTTTTACACTTTTCAAGAATTCATAATAAAGCGTAAATTTGTTCAAGCATGCCACCAGATAAGTCAAAATTTCGGTGGTTGGCACATTCACTGAAATGAAGCTACCAATGACGCTGACAGAAAAGAAAATACTTAATCCGGTATTACTCGTATAAAATTTAGCGAACTAATACAAAAACCGATAGGTGAACTATTGAGCGATACTTGGAGGAAATATCCTCTGCACAAGAAGCGGGAGATATTAAATAATTTTCGCCCTATTCCCGAGGTCTACCGGCGAATCCATTTGGGTTGGAAACCCTTGAGAAGCTCTGTGTTATGGGGAGTGAATTTGACCCGCCCCAGGCTTGACACTTCGGGGACACGCCGAGACAAAGGAATTGGGATGTGAGAGGAGGAAAGGAAATGAAACAAAGAAGAGAGTGAACTATTTTCGATCCTCGTGGCACGGCCCCCATTCGCAATCACGGCGAAGGCAGTGTCGCGACATCCGACCGCCCGGGAGAACGCTCGTGACGCGGAAATAACGAGTTCCCGTCGGGGGACTATAATTTGAGTGAGTGCACGTATCCGTTGGAGCGTTCCGTGCAGTCACCGAACCAACCCCGCACCACACATCCAACTTCCGCTCTGATTGAGTAAGGGATATTAATTTGTTTTGCCTGCTACGACGGCGCAAGGGGACCTTAGGGTCAAGGATTCTCCCTTGCCTATCCATCTTATGGTGACAGGTTCGAATATCACTCGGGTGGATTTTTCCACGGCCTCGAGGGGATGCGTTACAAACGAAATATTCTCGAATAGGTAACCAAGGAGTCACGTGTTACAAACACGAACGATTCACAAATCTGGAGCCTAATTCTGTAAAGTCGAATTCGAGATTCCGACGTCACAACAATACCCATATATGGAAAAAACGTCATAGTTTGTAGTACAAACCGTGCTCCCTTGATGCCGCGACGGTCGTTGCGGCTCAAGGCTACGGAGTCGTATCATTTTGCGGATCATTTCGTTCATAATCCGTCGCCAAATATTTTCTGGCGAGCAGGCGCTGCTATCGCGGTGGGCACCGATAGAAGCTTCGATTGTAGGAGACGACTTGTTGATATTTATATCTATATCTACATAAACCCTGCAAGCCACCATAAAGGTGTGGCAGGGGGTGAACTCTCACCAAACATGCACTACATATCATGCATAAAAAAAAGGATGAGTACTTTTATAGGTAAAACTACGCTTTTTAAAAAAAGATAAAAATAGCAAAACATACATGCAAAAATATGCCGTTAGTTGGGTTAGCTATAAGTCCTTATACCAACATGCAGCTACCAATGTTATCCATTGCTACGCTCGTACTGGATATATTTACCGTTATTCATATCCCTAATAGTACGAGGAAAAAAGGACATTTTGAATCTGTCAGTTCGGCAATCTATTTCTCTAATTTTATGATTATGGTCCAGTCTACCATAGTAAGTTGGGGTCCGCAAAAAATTTTTAACATCATCACTGAAAATATGGTCTTGGAATTTTTTTAAGAGATGAAGTCTAAATTGCAACCTGCGATCTGACAATGATTCCCAATTGATCGCGCGGGATACAAGGTGAGAATGTATCTAATTCTAGCTAATGATTAAATCTTTCATGTCTCCGTTTCCTTGCCACTTATACAGTTAGAAGTATATAAACTATTTGTTTTGTTTTCAAATGTCACCATGCAATGTTTTTGTTTAATGTTGATTAATAAATTGTCAGGTAGACTTGATATAGATATAATATGGGATTGTTATTCGTGTAAAACTTCTACGTAAGATTTTAATGCTACTGCAGGGGCAATATACATGTATATAATTGAGAGGAGGTGTTATCATGTTGGAAATCACATTGTTTGTGCAAATATCATTATGCTGCCTTGCTTTGTATGGGTACCTTTCTTTGTGTGGTTGTGTTCTACCGACAAATTCTGATATTGTATGGATTTCCCCCCCTGTGTGGTAGCTTGCAGGGTAATGTAGATATAGACGTCCTTTGGTCTTCGGACGCGTAAATTATTGCAGGATATTGAACGGTTGTTGCATATTTGTAATTGCTACTGTGATATCATCCATTCCAAATCAATGTACTATTTAAATAGAAATATAGGCAGACGGAGGAATATATGTACGAAGATGTAATTATTCACTCGAGAAAACAATATCAATACAGTAGCTGTCGACAAAATAAATTGATAAAACCAAAACATTTCGAGATTTAATTCCAAAGGTATAATCAATGTCAATTTTCAGAAGTTTCACTTTCTTAATTAGTCCGCCGTTATTCCATACCAGCATATATTGTTACATTTTAAAGCGAATAGATTGATTACAAACATCAACAGTAAGTCCTGTTGATTAACTATTGTTAATTACCTCAGCTAGTTCCCTCCATTGTAATAATGGCGCGCTGGATAGACATAACGCTGGATAAACAGTCAACTGTTATACGTCATTTCGGCGGTGAACGATGTTCGCGAATCATTCGACCCGGTGACCCACGACTCTCCATATGACCCGAAATTCTTTCGACTTTACAGAATAGGCCCCCTTGGTGTGTTAAAACCGCTGATTACTAACTCTTTTATTGTTTACACTTGTGTTTTATCCCATCTGTTGGCTCTATAGTCAATACAGATGAGAAAAACTCAATTGAAATCAATTAATGGTATTATAACGAGTTATTCAGACACACTAAATTTTTAAACCATCGTCGTATTCGTGTTTGTACCACGTGACACCTTGGTTACCTATTCGAGGTAATCTCGACGATTTCAAACACAACCCCCCAGGACTTGAATTTAAGTACTTCGTCCTCACGTTCATTTATTCGGTGGAGGCGACCGAATGCTAAGGTATTTGCACCTTTACGCTAATGTATCTGCAATAGAGGTAATATGAGTGACGAAGAATAGGGTGGGATTGGGATTTGGCCTACTTTCAGCAATAGTCTACGACGGGTCCCACCCGTAAGGATGGATAACTGAACTCGAATTTGACAAAAATACCCCTTCTTTGCCCATTTCTGTGTAATACAGTCCATATTTTAGTGAATAAAATCATCAAGATACAATTTCTGTCAGGAATCGAATTGACGCTATTAGATATATATTAATAATACTTAATTAAACTACATTTAATAGGGTTCAAGCCTGAAAATTGATAAAATTCTGAGTCTAGTGTCTCACGCCAACATAACATACAATCTTACATGAACTATACACGTAAATAATCTACTTATTTATAGCAAAATGTCATCATCATCAGTCAACAATCTTGAAATTGGTGTGACGCATCTCTACTCAATTCTCCTCTGTGCTAAATTATTCATTTGCGTGTTTTTTCTCTTCCACATTCTCCATCACTTGCTCCATACATCTCATACGAGGCCTTTATTTGCTGTTCTTCCCGCCCACTTGTTCCACCAAATTCCAAAAACTAGTTAATCTATGACATAAAAAAATTTCATGACATGGTAATGTATGACATGAAAAAATTTTATGACATGAAAATGTGAAAAAGTAAAGGTTATTGGTTACACCAAAATTGATAAATGGTTATCTACCGCCTGAAAATTTCAAGCATCTAAATGCAGTTAAGGTACATATCATGCAACTCAATCATCCAGCAGTATGTTTTTCTTTTCTAGTGTAATTAAAAATTGATGCAATTTTGCAACGATACCTAAAGAGGATGGATGAGGATACTCTAAATATACTTTAAATACCATGGATGGAGGGAACTCTAAATGGTTATTATTCTCTAAAGGTCCCATTTTTTCAAAATAACGAAGAAATGCATTTGACGAAAAATCCGGATCATTTAGCGCATGATATTATTAAGAGCATGGATTAAATTCTGTCTCCTATTTTTATGTTAACCTTTTACGTGAACCGGGGATATGAAGTGCGTTTGGAAAAAAATACTTCACATCGAGAAAAAGTAAACTATCAATCCCTTTCACTATTTGTTTGTGAACTATTCAGGAAATTCATATTTTGATGGAATTTGAAATTTTAAAAGCATGTTTCCAGTGCGCAAGTAATTGGTTACAGCCAAATCTGAAATCAGTGAAGTACAGCATTTTACCACCATACTCCCCATCCAACATAAATTTTCAACCTTCAAATATTATTATAAACTGCACAGTTTCAAGTGTAACTTGGTGGAGCTGCATATTTAAGTAAAAATTAAATTCTTTGTATGTTCCACACAATGAAATTTTAATCCACCCGGGTTTCGCGTACTCCGTTGCCATTTTCATGGCCATATGTCTACGGAGATCGCTGAAAATGTGTACGGAGTGTTCGAATATTATTTTGAAAATTATGAATTTTTGTACATTTATGCCCAAAATCATTCATTGAAAGGGATTGTTAATTTACTTCAGAATTACGGAACTCGTTGCACAATTTACGGTTCTATCTGCACTCTGCTCTGAAAATATATGTCTGCAACCGAGTGACAAGTACTTGGTTTAAGTAGGCTAAATCAGTACTAGGTAACAAGAACAGAATTTACCCTAGTTTGAATAAAATGCATTAATATGAATCCGTACGAAGTTCATTGACGCCATTGTCATGAATTTGGAGAATTGATACAAAAATAACAAAATAAAGGCCAGAGAAAAACGTTTTTGCCGAAAAGGTGGGTGCTACCATTCCAAAAAACCCGAATCTGACCTCATTGTCAAGAATAGACATGAAATTTTAAAAGCATGTTTTAAAATTTCATTTGTGTGCGTGTTACGTTTCCTATTACACCTATATATTTTAAAATTATATTCTATGAATATAATTTTAAAATATATATGAACGGATGAAGCATCCTCTTGGTTCTCAATGCAACCTCCCTTCTAACCTCCTTTGAATCTTCTGGCCTGAAATTTTCTAAATAAAATTATTATTTTTGTAAAGGTCCAGGTAAGTTCAGGCAGTAATTATTTTATATTGGTTTCAATTATATTTATGGTTCCGATAGTGACTTGGAGCCATAGCTAACTCATAACAAAAGTTTGTTAAAATCTCTTAATACAATTTGTAATTATTATATTTCTCCCTCCCGTTGAATTTCAACGGGCATCTTCAGCTTGTTCTTAATAATTGTGTACTTCTCCAATACTCGCCTGTTGCTAGGGGTATGATTTGACAGAGCACCTCGACTTTTTCAATTAAGTCGTCTCCCTGTTCCATACTTTTCCCAATTAAACAAGCCGTACTCTCAGTTGTTCATTAAAATATATTTCGTCAAGCGCGGATGGAAGGTGTTGTAGCACGAAAGGACTCATGTCATCCTAAGTAAAATAATTAAAAACTCTACTCCATTTTCTCCTCCAATGATTGTGTACGTATCTTGCGAGATACATCTGCATTTAATTCCTCAAGCCTTTTTGCTCAAATTCTCTCAAACGGTCACTACCACGTATTAAAGGAGAGAATTAGGTTGGTGTGATAACCTTAAGCCAAACTTCCATCCCAAGGGAGGGCTTTCGATTCCCTACAGAGGCAAAGACTTACCGATACATACTTGAGATGAGGAAATTACTTCAAGGGCAGTACTCAGTCCATCGGATTGGACGTTAAACAATCAACCCTTTGGCACCTTTTGTTAATAGTAGGGTAATGGCGACGCTGGGTTTCTCTTTATCCTTCTCTATTCAAAATGAATAATGTACACCTCGTTTCTCACGTTTTCCTAATCGCGAAAATATCTTAAGTTCTTCACCACTTCTCCCAAAATAAAGCATCTAATTCTATTTTAATTCTATTTCCTCTTGGTTCTCAAAACGCTCGATATTTATGGAGCAAGTTTTAAATATCCTTTAATTCCTTCCTTAAATCATTTTCAGCCCTTATCCCTTACTCGGAGGAGACGCGTTAAAAAATATTTTGATCCAAAATTTCAATCGAAAAGGTTTAAGCAGCCCTACTTTTGCTGTGCTCATATCAACAACTATCACGGAATAAATCCAGAATTTGGGGATTCACGATTGGAGAATTTTCAGGTTATTTTTCGAACTCAAAAGAATCAAGGTTAATGGTAATATATGACTATGGACGAAGTTCTGCTTTTGAAATCATCTCCACACATCACTCAAGCGAAAAACGGTTCAAAAATCTGCTTTTCCCGCGATTCGAACCCGCGTCCTCTGGGTGGAAAGCCAGGACTGTAAGTCATCCCTCCCTACGCGATTCCTCTAAATACGCGAATATTTTCTCCAGATCTTCGTAACTCTTACGACGAAAACTCGGTCGTATGATGTTTAAAACGTGTTGTGTATGAACTTATAAAACTATTGCTTCCATTTCTAAACGTTGAGGAAATAGCTTTTTTACAAGGTTGAAGCACCCTTTTCACTAACGAGAATTGTCAAGCGATCCTGATTCCATTCCTCCCGGCGTCAAAACGACAGATTGTAGTGGAGGTGACGAGAAGATCTGCGTTGGACACGCTCAGCAAGGAAATCCCTCAGCTCGCGCGATATTTCTCGACTTTGCCTCGGCAGAAAATTCCTGAGAAACAGGAAATCAATTCCATGACACTTCTGTTATTGAAATAAGTCCGCTTTGAGGAAAAACTCTTGAAAATATCCGAGGCAAACGCCATGGCCCGATTCCGATTTTCATGTCACAACGACGCATTCCGGGTAACGCGCGACATATCCTTGTTGACATGATCTCTTCTAGAACGTTCCTATGAACGTGTCGCTCGGAAGTTGGAATATATTTCTACCAACACAATATCAGAAGGGTAGACAAGGAGCGAAAAATAAAGAAAGTTTATCCGTCGTACAAAGAGAAACAAGCGGTCTTTATTTCCCAACCTAAACATACGACCACAACGCAAACAATGTATCAATTATTTTTGAAAAAATATACTATTCACACTATATATTTTTCCCCACCCAAAAAAATGCTGCTTTTGCAGTGAAATGTTTTTCTTTTCAAACAAAATTAAATTTTCACGGCAGGTGACAGAGGTACCCTCTCCTGCCACATGCCCTTCCGGCGGATAACGGGATGACATGTAAATGTAGACGTGTATGTAAAATTGTAGAAGTGAAAGAGAAGAGAAGTTACTTTGTGTGTAAGGGTGGCTGGAGGAGATAAGAGAGAGATTTTGTGTGGAGGAGGAAACGAGGAGTGACTCGTATATAGAGTTATCCAAATGAAGAATACTTTATTAAGGGAAAGAAGAGAGAACTGGAAGGCATTATGTAAATGTGGGAAGACCACGGAAAAAGGGCTTTTTAGGGAAGAACGAATGTGCCCTGCGGTTGGAATCAGAGGGTTCAAGGGTTGGAAGTGGCGAGGAAGAAAGGGCATGCGGAACGAGTTTAGCATATTCAAATTCCGTCGCATAATTTATAATTGCAAGAGTTAGTCATTTTAAACGGCGCGCAATCTCATTATTTTTCATAAATTCCAGCCTGCAAGCCTCTTTCATTAATATTTAAGAAGTTGAGGGATGCATGGAATCCCTTCGGCAGATGGTTTCCCCCGTGTGATTCACGGCACTGAAACTGCTGCATATTTTAGCAAATATCATGACTTAACCGCTAATTTAAACCTACGGAATTATGCAAGACATGGATCGTTTTTCAATGGGGTCTTATACCTTATTTTTTTAATTGCCGAATCTGTTAAAATTTGTAGGATAAAAATACCATTATTTTTCCGTTCTTCGATCCTTCAATTAGTTCTCGAGTTATAAGTGGCGAAAAACTGATGTTTTCAAACCTTTCGGAAAAGTGGGCGTGCAAAGGACTCCTACGTCATCCTTTTCGTCCAATCACAACTGAGACCGCGAAGCTTTTTCGCCTTATCACAATGGGGGACACACAGCTGACTCTGCAAATGGAAGTGGTTGCGACTAAGTAATCCCTAACGCAGCTCCTTCGGTGAATTTCACCTTTTGCTTATCTTATTAGAAGATTAATTTTTTCACTAAATTCGTTTTTCGTTTCCATCTAACGATTTCGTGTACAAAATAGCGAGTTCGCTTCCGAGTAAACGTCCCCACTGCCTTGTGCTACTAGTATTTTATCAGTATGTTTTCCAAAGCAATATTGCAATTATAAGTAATAATGAAGCAATTATGCATCCAATAATAGTGGATTGTTACCTATTGTTACGTTTATTTTTCATCATTACAATTTGCATTTCCCTGTATCGGAAGAGTTCACCAGACTTCTGATATCTTATCAACATTAGCTTTTTGATCTGTATTGAGTATTTATTCATCCAAGACTGTGAATGAGAGAAAAATAAAATGGTCAACGAGATAGCTCAAACACGATGCATGGAAAATATCTTCAGTTCAGTAATGCGTGTACTTTGACAGTTCTTGCAATCATAAAATTAAGCGATATCTCCAGATATGAATGTGAGATGTCTGGAGGTATATCGCAATTTCATAGATGCATGAGAACCGGAATGTATCGTAAAATTTGCCAATGCCATTTCCCGAACTCCGGCCCTGGGAAAAGGAAATCAGTATGAAATGAACTACAACCAATATGCACATGCTACGTGCGTTACAATGCAATGAGATAAAAGTATTTTTTTATCAATGCACCAGGCTTAGGCAACTAAATTATTCGTGAATACAAAATAATACATTCACCATTACTATTATTGTTAAATTGACTTACACTTGTTAAATTCATCACTGTATTATTTAATCAAGGTTTAAATTTTCTAGTTACAATGTAGAATGAAGAGTATATATCAAACGCACAGCGTACAATGTATTACTCCTACCAATCTGCTACTTTTTAAGGTTCTCTAATTGTGAGAAGGATAAAAGAATATGCTGTAAAGTTAAATACCTTTCCTGCCAACCACAATCTCACGGGTCAGAATAACCGCGAGGGTGGTATATGTACTACCCGGAATATTAAAATGTGAATTCGAATATATTCGTCATGGGACACATGGTAAAAAAGGTAAACCACTTCAGTAATATGGTTTATTTTTGTCCACCTACGTTTCCCCTCCGCTTCTGGAGGCCTCTTCAGGGTAGAATGAAGATCATTCTATCCTGAATGATCCTGACCCTGAATGATATCCCTTCTCAAATGATATGAAGATGATTCTACCCTTAAGAGGCCTTAAGCAGCGAAGGGGAAACGTAGGTGGACAGCTACGACACCGCGGGGTAATCCAAAAAAAAAAACATATTAATCTATAGACATGGACCGCGAAAGTTTTAATCAATGATTGATTATTATTGATTAAAATATTATTGACGAGGTAAAGCGCTTATCCAATGGGGTTCGATGAATGAGTAAATTATTGTCATCGTTGATGATATTTATACCTTAAATGGACGCGAGTATTTGGAGACAAAAAATCATAAACAGAATCTTCAGGACGTGATATATGGAGATAAGAATATACTCTCAGTACCTTGTGTCCGCAGCCCGGAACTCTAAGCATAGTATGTCCTTACATTGCCTGCATGCTTCTCCAAAGTCCTTCTGCAACAACCCCGATAGAATTAACTACCCGTTTCCTCAGCCTCAAGGGTTTACCTTCCGTCCACAACCCCTAACCGTAGCAAGTCGTGAATACGCCTTGGGGGGAGCCCTGCACACCAAGCAGCCGCTCCGTCGAGATTGCACCCGAAGGCCTTGTGTCCTCTGGTGCTCGGAGCACCGTGGTGCACGCACCGGTTACGCGTTTGTCCCTTCACGTCCACGGACCCAATCGATATCGGATTGTGAGACGCACCACGTCCAGCCATTGGACTGTAAATCAATCCAATCCGGTGAGGGCTGCGTGCTCAACCTCACGAATACGAATTCGTGTTGTAAAGGCCCCGCGCCTCCGTGAATGCCGAGTGATCCTCGGAATGCATAGCGGACGTTTTGATGGTTGCGATCAGGCTGCGATCAGGTTGCGAGGGTTGCGTGCTCTACCTCACGAATACGAATTCGTGTTGTAACGGCCTCGCGCCTCCGTGAATGCCGAGAGATACTCGGAATGCATAGCGGACGTTTTGATGGTTGCGATCAGGTCTTTACGATTGGAGCACTAGACGCCGCATCAGCGTTGAGTGTTTGTAATTCTAATTATTAGGAGTGGGGAGTACAGGAGGAGAATAGGGTGGAGAATTAGGCGTTGGTCCTTTTTTACTTTCGTCTTAATTTGCCCACAAAATAAGCAATAAGAATGTAGAACTATATTGATCTAGGGTTCATTAAAATTATATTTGAATAATGAGACATGAAATCTTGGATTACAGCAATTCCTCATTCATGATAACAGAAATTTCTCATTCATGTGCAGAGTGGCTTCTCACGCATGATTACCAGAATTGATGTGAGCATAAACTTGAAGACCGCAATGATTTTTATAGCACATATTCTGGATTCTCTAACTAGACTCCTGAGTATTTCCCCTTCGAAAACCAAAAATTGACTGCAGAATACAATATATAATTTGATGTTGACCTCCGGAGAGATAGGATAAACCATATGATATTTAAAAAAAAAAGTGATGTACTAGTAACCATGGAAGGGACAATGGCAAAATATCACCTGAAAATAAATAAGAAGAAGACTGAGATATTGGTGTGCAGCAAGAAAAAAGAGGCCAAAACCATGTCAAACTAAGAAAACCAAAACTTGAAGAGGTGAAAGAGTTCTGTTACCTCGGAAGCCGACTAACCAACGATGGACGAAGCAAGAAAGAAATAGTTAGTTGTATAGCCCAGGCAAAGAGGGCATTCTGTCAAACGAAGAATCTACTTACCACTGGAAATACCAGCGCAGAAGTAAGGAAACAGTTTATCAGAACATACATCTGGAGCATGTTTCTTTATGGCAGTAGGCATGGACGATGACTGTAGCGTAGAAGAAATGGAAGGAAGCATTCGAAATGTGGTGCTACAGAAGAATGTTGAAGATTAAATGGATCGACCGAGTAAGTAACGAGGAAGTTTTAAGAAGAGTGGGAGAAAAGAGAAGTCTTCTGAATACCCTAAGAAGAATACGGGACAACTTAATCGGCCATATCTTGAGACACGATGTCCTGATGAAGACAATCGTCGAGGGAAAAGTGAACGGAAGATTGGAAAAGGCAAGCCTCGTATGAGTTATGTAGAACAGGTCGTAAAGGACGTGAAAGAGAGGAGCTACGTCAATATGAAGAGGTTGGCCGATAGAAGAATTGAGTGGAGGGCTGCGTCAAACCAATCCTAGGATTGTTGACCCATGATGATGATGATCTAAATTTTTACTTGAAAAACTATTTTTTGTTGAATGAAGATATTCTTCCTATGTGGCCTCTTACGAGATACATGGAACAGGTTTTGAGGGATGTAAAAGAGAAGAATTACGTCTGTATGGAGAGGTTGGCCAAGAGAAAAATCGAGTGGAGGGCAGCGTCAAACCAATCCTAGGATTGTTGACCGATGATGATGATGTGAAATAAAAAATGTAGCAAAAAACAAGTGAGGAAACGAATGACTGGTGACTATTTTCACCTTTAGGTCCCAACTATATCCTATGATTATATGGAATTCGAATGAAGAAGAATTGATTCTTGAATTAGAAAGTTTGCAGCGAAGCGCACTTAAGTTCATAATAACATGTTAAGATAGGTTAAGCAGTGTGTATAATTGTCTCTAATTGTTAGAATAATCAAATAAAATGACCATCATATTACATATTTAATTACAAGTTTACACTCACACACAAATTGATGACGGCTTACATTGCTGAATATGTTAAAAAGCATTTTTTAAACGCATATCCGTCTGGTATGTTGTATAACAAATTTAAAATAGGAGTGATATATAACTGCAGAGAGATTTTTAAAACGTTCTTTTCTCCATGTAAGCCTATCAA
Organism: Platycnemis pennipes; assembly: GCA_933228895.1. Taxonomy (NCBI): domain Eukaryota; kingdom Metazoa; phylum Arthropoda; class Insecta; order Odonata; family Platycnemididae; genus Platycnemis; species Platycnemis pennipes. The sequence continues at coordinate 99,695,993 of OW121856.1, read as the reverse complement.
TGCAAATGTACGTGTCTCCTGCAGATGTGTATGAGCGATTTAACGATTGTTTAGAAGTACATATTAAGTAAACCACTACATTCTACGGAGGATAAGTGATTACTTGCTTCTCGTTGATAAGGAAGGATCCCGTGGTAAGGAACCGTCATGATTGTGGGTAAAAAGCAGTTACGTTGACGATGTGGAGCTTTGTTATAATACTTACTGTTTGCGTAGGTGTAAATGTGCAATTGTTAAAAAATATTCTTGAAGTATTTCGGAATTTGTTAAATAGCATATGTAAAACTAAAAAAATCTCATGGTGGTCTTGCAATTTTATCGTAGTCTATGATTTGCTGCAAATGAGCAATTGATGATTAATAGATATTATAGATTAGCTTTTGAAGTCCTCAATTTAATTTATAAATTTGTATATTGCACACTTTAATAGTAGATGTAGTTAACTGAATATGAATTTCCAAAAGTTGAGCCTAAAACAATAGAGTTTAGCTTATAGTACTCGATTGCGTTCTCTAACTTAATTTAATCCTAAAACTAATCCTAGGGCATACACAACACCCATACTCCTGGTTGGTGATTTGACCCGCGACCTTTGAATATAATATCGGTGCGTTATCGACCGGACAACCACGGCATACTAAATCCCTATCACGGCTTTCCTGATATCTTCTCCCAATGACCAAAGTATGGCGGTAGGCTATACCAGAAACCAGGATTAAATTTCCGCCTGAAAGATCCGAAAAAACGGCGAATCATTTTCCACATTTTCATCGCCATCATCATCACCAATATTTGAGGGTCTGGGGAAATTCCCTCACCCCTGCACCACGGGGGTCATTTCCCTCTCACCCCTGGCAAATAATCTTTTACCTCCTCAATAAGTCCCACTTTTAACTCTTAAGCACCTTCTGGACAACTTAATACCGCTCAAAATCTCTGTTATTTTTCCTCCCTTTTCTCCGTTTTAACAGAATTGTTTGTGTACGTTAAATGGCTTGGAAAAAAATAGCTCAGGAGTTTTCCGCTTACTGTGTTCAATAGCAAACAATTTTATTTTTTCCCTTTCGATTATCATAAAACTCTTGAGGCTAGATTGTTTAGGAATAAATGGAGAAACGGTTTTCACCGCAGGTCAGTTTTGATTTGCATTGTCCTGATAGCATATAAGACTTATTTTGGTGCTGTTGGCGCACTATTACATTGAAATATTACTCTTATTACAATATTCAGACCGGAGGTTAAGACGAAAGGATGAGAATGAAAAGTGAAAGATTGGCATCACAAGCAATCTACGCCTGTAGAGTGTGCAGTTTCAACTAACTCCGTCAATAAATAAAAAAACTTGAAGCACTTTTCCACAAATTTAAGTCACACTACGAGTCTCAACTCACAGAGTCATGATCAGGTTCAATAATATGTTTATTGATTTAAGTTTTTCTTCAAGTGCTTCAAGATTTTCATTTATGGATATCTTCCTCTATGTCAAGCTGTTATCTGTTGGTAGTTATTCCATCAACTGAAAATAAAGTGCTAATTCAACTAAAATACATGATAGTAATTAGATCAAAGATCCTCCGGTTGTGAATCGATACTGTCATTTTAGGATTCGTATCTTAGGAGTGGGCGTATCTTTCTAGCATTTCCACTCCAAAACTATTATTTCCTTTGCAGTTGATGACTTTATTTGTAAAAGGTTAATCATGCAAGACATGTGGTTGGTTAAAACTCAGTACCCTTATAAAAATTGTAAGCACGTTAACACGTACCTTAGCAGGTATGAATTCGTACAAACGCAAAAAATTACTGAAAAAGAGTTTGTTTATCAGAACAACGCTTTCAAAGTAAATATGTCTAATAATCCTTAATAAAGGTATATTATCAATTGTATCTACATGTCAGTGCCTTCGAATGAAATTGCTAGGCATCATTATGAGACTGACGTGCTGCGTTCGCAAAATGAAATAGATATCGAGTAGGTATGTCCGAGAGATTTAAATGCTAGGGAAAACTCAATCTAATTTTTTTTCAGCAGCAGGAGTGGGGATCAAATTATCAGCTTTCAGAGTTTAAAATACTGCAATTGCTGCACTTGAATAATGACTGACTTCCTCAAAGATAACGTTTATTGCGACCTGGTTTCACTTTTTGCAGCATCTTTAGACCTGAAAAAAACGAAAACCGGTTGCAATAAAAGTTATCTCCGTGGAATTTGCTCATCATTTAAGGAAATTCCGCCGTTTCTCCACGTTTCAATATCCCGTAAAAGAGCTATGAATAGCTCTTTAATGAATAAATACCAATCCAGAAAAAAGCCTACTTATATGGAAATTCATCTACAGTGTGATAACGCATAAACAATAATTGTATGAGTATGCTATTATATATCGCGTTGTAGTGGCATTCTATTTTTTACAAGCTCTTTTAATTCATTTTGACTTCGACACATGACTTACGTGTTGTTGCCAAGTTTAATTTACAAAGTGAGAATGCATGCTCAATCCCGCTAATACGTATTCTAAAATAGGTTAAATATTTTCCTGCTTAGTTTTAAACTATTCACTTGTAAATACAACTATTTTTTAATTGTATTAATATTCGTATTTGTCAATGCTGTTTGGCAACAATGACGCTGCTACCATTTGGAAGCATTGGTATTAATTACACCATATCAATACCCAATGAAATATTTATATTACATAAAAAATATTAGAAGGGCCTTGGTAAGGTATATTTTTAAATTAAGTCCGTAAATAATCTTGTGAGCACGTTCCGTCACAAGTACCGTTGCCAATGATAACAACATACTGTAGCGCCACTTTCTTGTAACTAAGGCTTTTCTGCTTTTTTCGAGCAAACATTTATTAATATTAATTAAACAAGTGTGTTAACGAGAGGACTTTTTAACAATGCTAAATTCTACATAAAATTGCGCATCTGATATTAGTGTTTCGTCAAAACGACATTTCTCTTTACATTATTAATCTGCAAATTTTACTGCAAGAGCCACGCTCTGCCGTATAGCCACGTCTAAATTATCGGATTTTCAACGTCTTTTTTCTTTAAATATATTATGGAAAGGCTACATTATTTTATTTCCAATCGGTAGAAGGGCCAAAAAATGATGTGTCCTGAAATTTTCACAAAAATGACATCTATTTTAAAATTCGGTGGAGCCACCTTAAGTGAAGTTATGTTCCGTTTCCGCTCAATCATGCTTAAAACCTCTGAATTTACTGCAATTCCTTCGTGTTATCATAATCTAACTCAGTAAAAGTAAATGGTTATCCTAATATCGACACGCACTGTTGAAATTCAAACCTCTGACGTCTGAGTAGCCCAGACTGGTACGTCGCCGACCTTCCTGCCCTTGCTTGCATGTCTTAATCCAAGCCCAAAGCCCTTCCTCCCATTCTCCCTCGGGTCCCGCTCCGAGACCTTAATTTTCTCCTCCCTTCTCGACGAACACTTCTCGACTCGAAGCTTACTTGCCCGAGGAAGGGAAGGTGACTCTGACTCTGCAAACAAGTCGAACTTTTCGAAAACTTGCGGAATCGATATCTTAGGCCTTAAAAATTAGAAGGATTATCGTGGATGAGAGTTTGTGATTTGAGAAGTTTGTCCTTCGTTTTCCTTTTTTTCCGAACATTTATCTCCTGCTCGAAAATCCTTGCGGCGTATCCAACGAAATTGTTTTCCAGAAAACCCTTGGAAGGAGAAGAAGGGGGGGCTTAAGACGTCGATTGCTAATGCTTCTCCCTCCTCCTACCCACCTATTTCCAATTCTTTCGTTTTTCTCTCACCCTTTCCCCCCCCCGACTTTGATCGCCTGCGGATTAGGCGGTTTTTCGTATCTTTTCGACGGTGGCATTTTCCCTGAAAATTACCCAAATCCCTATCTCCAACGTGGAGCGTAGAATTTCAGTCCCCGTACGCTGCCACGGAGCTGGTTATAGCAGCCGTTTTTCATTTTATTATTTATTCCTTGACTCGCCTGTTTTTATATGAAAAGTCAAAGACTGCCACAAAAGATCCTTACGGGTTAACAAATCAAGATACAAATTAGCAAAAGAGACTTTTTTCTGATGAATAATCTATAATTTATCGTGGCAACTTTTTTAAATAAAACATAGCGGTAGTTATCAGTCAGTACATAGATATGCCAAATTGTGACGCAACATCAAAACATTGACCGTAAGTCTTAGACAGAAATGACTGATAATAAAATAAGACAAGTCAAAACATCATTTTCACTTTCATTGTAGTCATAGTCGTGACTATTTGTTTAAATATGTCAGTTGGTAAACATGGATATTAATTTTCAAATGGTAAAAACATTTTTGTGCTCCTTGATTCATAAAGTAATCTTTCAATTAAGTGAAAACAGTCAGCAGTAAAATATTTTATTTTTATCCATTTTATCAATTGAATTAAATAATAGCTTCCAAAGCGCCATGGTACTATATTGATTAACTTTTTCTTCTTGACGATTTCTTGTAATTTATGTATAAAAGGTTTCAAGCAGTGAAATTCAAGCTTAAAATAGCTGATTTTTTATAAATACTTTTTTTATAAAAATTGTGTAGGGAGTATTTGATTTTTACCCTCAGTTTTAATCAGATTCTACGTTGTTGATGATCAATTTTTTCCTTTATTTTACATGCATAAATTTGCCTCACAATTTTACCCATATATGATGTCTAACAAAACTGATTTTCATTGGTACAATTACCCCTGGGATTACAATGCTCATGAGAATATGTGTTCGACAAATCATCTGGATGAAAATTTATCTCAAATACCGTACTTTTTGCAAATACATATTTTCTTAAATGGCAATAAGGTCCGTTAACTTATAGCCTTTAGCCTTTATAAATATCTCCCATATTCACTAAATAGGTCAATATTTCTGTAATTAAAACTTTTTCTTGATTTAATTAATTTAATTAGTTCATTCATTGACTCAGTTTAGAAATTAGAGATAAGTGAGTTGAGCTAAAATATCACCACGGTTAGTTCCTCCAAAATTAAAACTAAAATCACGTTTATATCATAAAATTATGGCCATGTACAGTTCTATGAGCCATTCATATCGTCATTTCAGTTGAGTTTTATTGGCATCGGTGTTAAAAATTCATGACTCCATTTAATCAGCAGGGGCGGTAGGAAAATGTTTGATGTACTATTAACATTCAGAAGAAGGAAATAGCGTATGGTTTATGCCTTTTTATGTAGTATATTCCTATGTATTTATGACGGCAAACACAGAAGGCATTCATAGATGCAAATCCGTAATTGATGACCCGAGATCAGTTCCTCTGCATTTCATTCCTTCAAACGTATTTACTTATACTCCAATAATAAATTTTAAAATTACTACTTTCCGCCGTATTTCACTGCGCATTCAAGCATTTAATTGACTTTCCTTTATAACGCGATCAACCTAAAAATTGGCAGGAAACAGGTAAGGAACCTAAACATAAACGTTTGGTATGAGTTTGTAGTAGCATTAACCTTACTCTCCCCATGGCAGTGACTGTCATTTTGGGACATAAATCCGTTGGTTGGTTGTTTATTTAGGGGATGCGACCGAGAGCTGAGGTCATTTGCGCGTAATTTAGGATAGGTGGGTAGTTGGATAATGGTAGGGATATTGATAATGGAGGAATGGAGGAAGGGTGGAGAGAAACCCGGCGTCGCATTAGTACTACTCCTAACGAAAGGCGCCAAGGGGACCACGGCTTAACGTCCCATCCGACGGACGGAGTACTGAACCTTAAATCATCCCCCTCCACTAGGCAATCAAGTAGGAATCGGTTTGCCTCTGAAAAATCCGCCACTCTCGGGAAACGAACCCGGGCCCTCAGGATGGGAGGTCAGTACTCTAGCCACAACACCAACCCGATCCACACATAAATCCGTTCATGCAAGACATTTACGTAGATACGTATATGCGAACACTTGCATCTATAAAATGTTAGCTGTCCATAAAATATATGTGACGTCAATTAAATATTTGGTTGAGAGTAATTGCCAAAGTGCTTGTTATATCTTCATCTGATTTTTATGTCGAGTATGATCGTTAGTTTTCTTGGTAGGAAGACTGATAAAACTGGTGGAGGCATTACAAAACGGATATGAGCATTAAAAAGTAAATCAAAACAGCAGTGAAAAGACAGGGTAAACCTTTCCTAAAAGTTTTGTGGATGGACTAAAAGATTGAGAATAATGAAACGCGTCTTTCGTATCAAATGGTTTTGTGACTATTAATTCAACTCCTTCAAAAATGTATAAAACGACAGTATGGGGTCAAATTGCTGTCATACCGTCCATGAAGCCTATAACTTTCAAAAGATACATAAGCGCAAGCTTTTATCTCGGAATTCTGAAATTAGGTAAGCTAGTAGTGAGAAACGCTGGTACTCGAATGATACACAATGTACGGAAAAGGTTCAAAAGTACAAGCAAATCGATAAAGTAAAAACTTTTGATTTGAGAACTTTTGACAAAGTGGCTTTCAGTGCTTTCTAATTTTTAACAACGTTTCAGATTAATGACTACTCTTGAATATCTATCGAAAAATATGTAATTTGATAAAAATATTCTTTATTTTTAGGATCACCTAAGCTGTGGCAGGATGTAAGCCGTAATGGATGATAATTTTCTTTGTTTGTATTGATTTAAAACAAGTATTTTGATTGAATTTTACACTTAAAATACTCACATATTTGTATAGTTTTGTGGTCTCTACGTGAAAGGAAGACAGGTGACAATTTTTCACTAAAAATCACCTAAGGATATTTGGGCACTCATAATGATGACCAATTATTGCTGTTCTAGGTACAATATGTGGTAGGATATCTTTTTGGTAGGATACCTTCCTTCCCGTCTGTGGTAATTGAATGGTCTCGGCATTGAATTCAGTGGTAGGCGCACAAGGGCTTGGGCTTCCGTCGATCCTCCACTGAGCATGTACAAGGGAATGGTTGAAACCGGCTACCTACCTGCCTAGCAATCCATTACCGTAAATGGCCACCTGGCGGGCCTTGGTGACTCACCGGAAGTCGTTAGTTCTGAAGGACTGCTTCCGGGATAACTTGATCCGCCAAGCGTGGAAATTGCTCCCCGGGGAATTCGTTAGCATTACGATCTGAATTTCGGTGCTCCGAAATTAAACCCGTTGCTTCAGGAGATTTGCCGCGCGCCGCGTAACAACTCTGGGAGCCTCGACGGAATCTAGACAACGCCGGATTTGGTCTTAAATATCCCCGGGACTGGATGTCTGACAAATGCATTCATTGTTGCGTTTCAAACTCGAAAATTAAAGCTTCATTAGCATCCGCGGGAAACTTTTGGTGGGGAAGGGGAGAGTTCTCCTTTCCATTGTTCTGCAAAACACCACTCAAACGCGTCACCTGCACATGATCTACGGCCATGCCCCGTACTTTGATGTTTTCCTTGCTTTAACAGAAGCATTTGTATGAGTTACCTGGAAAGAACATTGTTATTTAAAAATTTTGTTCGCCTCTAAAATTCATCTACCGTTATAACCCTCGGCCGTCTCCTAATAAAATATTAACTCAGATATTTCAAACCAACGTTTCAAAAGGTTGAAATGAGTTTCCAGGGATAAATTTCAGTTCTGGTTCGCGAAACGAGTTGCAATTTCACTTCCATCACATTTTCGGAATTTCAGTCCGCATCTCCATTTCATTTGCATTACACTATTTAATTTTCCCCGCCAGTCATTCATGAATATATAGACTAATATTGTGCTTAATAGCTCTTCGGTGTAGATATCGCAATTTACGAGAGATGCAATGGAAGTAATGAACCCATTCGGTCATTTTAGCAGTGACTATGGTGCTTCATAAAACTTTTTTTATTCAAAATGCTCGTTTCTCGTTCATTCACTGTTATAGCCTACATACGCAATTCCATTAATAACTCACCAAATTTGAGCGCATATTGCGCTGAAAATTTTATGTCAAAAGACGAACTAGAAAATGTATTTGCCGTAACGCCGTTAGCTATGTCAACATGAGTGGAGGCATTGCAATCAAAAGTTAGGGCAATTATTTACATTCCCTGACTTTTTCAAATTATTTGAATTACAAAGCACACTTGCGGTCATGGATACAATTAGTGAGATTGCAAAAATTATTATTTATTAAAGACATAAAAGAGAGAAGTAGTTATTTGCAACGGTGCCCATCCAAACTGAGTGGAATGTACGGAATATTATAGCAGTAAAATATTTGACAAGTTACTGCTTATGAATATTGTCACGTATTGAATGCTGAGCAACTCATAACATGATTTAGAGTAGAAATATATGTAACCATGTAAAAATTTTTTTGTTTGTATTGAAGGGAAAAAATGAAGGGAAAATTGAAAAAGCTTTAAAAATTCTTAGCACAATAATTCATAGAAGATTGAATTGCAATTAGAATCGTTTGGTTCGAATACAATATGAATCATTGGAGGTAATTATCAGCTTTAACCCCGTTACTCTATTAGATGCCCATATGGTTGAAACTTCTAGTGCTAATTATTGTTTATATTTTTAGCGGCTCCTGTCTTTAGGGCTCAGACATAAATTCCGCTTTAAATACAATGATTCAAAATATTCTGGGAATGAAAAATGAGAAATAAAATGATAAAAAGGGAACGTAGGAATAATTTTAATGGCGGATATGGGAAAAACAATGGAAGTACTGGAGTGTGCAAAGGAGATGGCGAATACAAAAGATGAAGTTGGATCTTAATGAATCAGGAAACCATGAATAACAAAGTGGATAATTAAGTTGAGGAAGTAGAGGAAGCTGGATGTCTTTAACTCAAATTTGAGGAGAAGGAATTAAGGAATAATAACTTTAGACTATCACACAAAAAGGGAAATTAAAATACATTGAGATAACAGCTCTGGGAAATCAAATTATCTTAGTTTAGGGAAGCTAAGTATTATGTCTCAGGAGAAAAGGGTCGACTGTAAGCGGGAAGACGGATATAATAAAAGGGTTAATACAAGTAACCATAGCAACGGACGAATTTAAGTGATTTGTTAGAAGAAATTGGAAATCTAAGTAAATTTATCAGGATAATATTTTGTAGCGTTTCTCCAACGTCGAGTCCCAAGGAATCCCCTTCTTTTTATGAGGAGTTAGTTTAATAATTATGTAAGAGAACTTTGTTAAGGATAATCATTTTGCAAAATTTAAACGATTAACGTAAACATTATTCCTTGGAGCCTTCATAAAACATATTATCTGATTTTATATGCCACGCAATATCACGAACGTTTCAAGAACAATTGTAAATCATTGTCTTTATGGTCAACAGATTTTTTGCTCATTTGAGATCAGATTAGTGCAATTTGTCTTCAGAGATACAAAGGTGTCATTAATTGTGACACGGGATTTAAAGAAATAAGGACTATTGAAACTCCTCTCATTCTTATTGGTAGCGCTTTCATAAATACCGATTTGTGAAAAATATCTAGTTTGGAGAAATAAACCAAGGAATTAGAATTCATTTGAAGTACAGTACCTCATCAGTTAACCTTTTTAAACCTTTGTTTAGCCCGAATTTTAAAAATCTTTTTAATTATTTTAATTATTTTAAAAATCATTTTAATTATTCTATTTAAAAACTAGAAATTTTTAAACCCCTAAATTTTTCTTTAAATAACAGTAAATAAGGTGTTCTGTGGTGGCCTAGTGGGTAGAGCACTGAGCTACTGACCGGAGGGTCCCGGGTTCAAACCCGGGCAAGAGCCTTTATGACCCCCCCGTAAGAGACCCCCGTCTTAAATCCTCGCGATTACATTTTCTGCGTGTCCGTAGGAAATCGCAATTGGCCCACGAAAAGGAACTGGCCCCCCTACCCTGTGTGTGAATTTCACACTCCATTGGCTTAGTACGGGGTGAGCTCTACTCTCACCTATCAAAAACCAACCTTCGGGTTGAATTACTGAGTGAATAGTGAATAATAGTAAATATTTTTTATGTTCTTTATTGCAAAGAAGTTAAAAAGATTTAATTTTCGAAAACGAAATTTGGTTTTGATGAAATGCTTCAAATATCATGTAAGGAATTTTGTGTTATGCGAACAAAATTTACTTCCAATTTTAGAGAGTCTATAATGACTATTGTCTGGACTATCCATTAGTCTATATGGTATCATAAGAGTGGAATGCACTTTATCATGATTGAGAAGAAAGAGAGAATTAAGTAGAATATGCTTTGTGAAAAAACTTACTGCGACATCAAGTCCTCTAGGTACGGAAGAGATTATTAGCTAATTTCAAATCAAGTATTCAATTTTATTCAAGTTTTAACGACTTTCGTCGTTTACGTTTATTTTTTAAATTATAATATATATGGGAATTATATTTGCATCCAAAAATCATAAATAGCAAAAAAATACAAATACAAATTTATTGATTTTTTCTAAAATGTTTTTGTATCGTTGGATTACGTTGTGTACATATCCTGAGAGTAAGCAATCCGCGAATCACTTATGTATCACATCGTTGCATATTAACCAGGGTTATATTTTCCTGAGATGTTAGCGCACCGCAAAAGTTACCTGTGAACATAGACACTTCACATAAGCTAGACAGTCGCAGTCGACTACAAAAATTCAAGAGATTATGTTACTTAAGCACCCGCAAATTTTGTTGGAGGTGGTCAACTTATTTTACGGTTTAAACTCATGTATCACCAAAAAGACTAATACGCAGTAAACATTACCCTTAAAATTAAGATACTACAAAAGGAATTTCAAATAATATACCTTACCATACTTTTGTCTTCCACATTTCTTTCGCATACTTGTAAATTGTAAATGGCTATACTGGCTGGCTGGCACTATACTGGCTGTAATTCGTATATAAATTTATTATTTTGATTTTAATAATTTAGCGTTAAAACTTACAAAAAATTATTTATGATGAATTTGAGCTCTCTATCAAGAAAAATAACATAAAATGATACCAATTATTTGCCATAAATAATTTTATTTAGGCTACCTATCTCCCACTAAACCGATTTTTGCATTTAACCATTCACTCACAATAGGTTGCCAAGCAGTTGGCTCAGCAAATACTTATTACTTCAACATAAGAAGACAGATGCACTTCAATAAATCGTACTAAAATGCGTAAATCCGATGGTACTTTCCATTCAAAAGATATGTTTTAGTCCTTGACTTTATTTCAACCCTTCCTCTACTCCGAAGTATCTACCTATCCTTTAATATTATATTTATAACAAATGGCTCTTGACTTTAGATTGTCATCTCTTTTTTTTTATTATCTCTTCTGTTTGGTTTATTGATTATTTATAGATTATTGGTTATCCCTTTCCCTTAAAAAATCGGATTTTATCTCTCAAATGCCCTATAAAGCTTCGTGTATGAAAATTGTTACAATGCTTGTAAATGAAACAGAACACCTGTGGATAGATAAACCTGAATGGCTAAAGGGTTTGTAACTTGAGGATTTTTTCCTCATGCTCATCCAACCAGCTATCTCATTCACGGAAAATCGAACGAAACATTTTCTTATTCGATTCAGAAATCAATTAGGTTATATAGTAGGTTACGCAGTAAAAATATAGTGAAAAATATACCTTTCCAGAAAATGTGTAGAAATTAGTGCATCATAAATTTGTATCCCAATTAAGTTTCTCGCGAAAGTTAATTGGTGGTATTCAGTGATTTTTTAACCGTACTTAATTATCGTTTAATTGGAATTTCCCGTGGAGAAATGTGATTAAAACTGTGTTCTCTGAAGCATTTTTTGACTAACATAATGGCCAGCTATCATGGTTGGGTAGTAAAATAAGTAATATTAACAGAATCCATTTCTAAACATTAATAATTATTCAACTTCTTCATCTATTTTAATTATCATTTTTTATTCTGTTTAAATTGGTACTGTTTCAAAGTAAAACTTTATTATGTAAACTACAAACTCTAAACTATGAACTGAATAATTATTTATTTTTTCCTCATTTGCGAGTTAAAAACGATGGTGCTGCAACTTAATTTATAATACATATTCTGTGTTCACCCGAAATTGACATTTCGAACAATTGAATCTTCTCAGAATATATTTTTTAATCATGAGAATTGAATAAATGCTTTGTTTAGAAAAACATTAACTTTTAGCTAACGTTCATAACTCACCCCATCGAATATGGATAGTTCATTATAATTTAATCAAGAGAAGAATTAATTATCCTCAAAAGTAGTGTTTTAGAGTGAATAGAAGTCCGTCCAACTTGGGCCATCGCGATTTTTCTCAATACTGGCAGTAGAGTTTGATTTTTTCGTTAGAAATATTTCCTAAATATTGGAAATTATGCAATAAATATTGGCGAAGGATATGCTATTTTAGCATACCGTCCATGGTAGATTGTTCAGTCATATATCCTCATCGGCGATGCAGATAATATGGTAATGTCGCCATCCGATTCCATACTACTAAGGTAAGAGAGCTCTACGAAAACTACATTTTCAATCAAATATAAGTAGTGTGTAAGGGAAGAAGCATTTTTTTTTGCCAAAGTCAATGTTTAACTCGTTTAGTGAAGATAAAGGAGAAAAATAACAGAGTGGCCAATCAAAAAAATCGAGTTAAAATTGGTATCATACAACTTTGCTCGGAAAATTAAAATGGTAAAAAACACAAACTGCATAACATAAATTCAAAACGTTTTTATCAAAAAATTTTGAAAAAAAATTGTTTCACTTCCAATGGAGAGTAAATGTACTCACTCGACATATATTTCAAAGCGCACTACTTGTAACAACAATTCTTAAAGCTTTTGTTCAAAAATAAGCTCTGGATAACATTTACTACCTATTTATTCTGAGCAAGCACTATATATAAAAATTATTGTCCGTAAGTTGCATTAGACTCATCTCATATATAAAACTTATTGGTTAAACTATTCAATCAATACTGCACATGAGCCTCTGGAATCATAGTCTCTGGACACAATATTAGCGCCAGTTGGAATAAATATAAGGATTATCAAATGGCTAAAGTGGGAGAAAGGCACGTAGAAAATTTAATTTTGCTTTACAATTGACTGCTCAGAACTTAAAATATTTTTATTTATATTTTTAAATAAAATTGCTTCTTGCCATTTAAATGAAAATTACTTCAATCCGTAAATAAAGGGCGCTAAACTACCGATTTTTCGCTCAATGTGAAATCATTTTATGGGATAAAATCTTTACTTTGAATTCATTCCGCGAATTTATATTTTTACCAGTTTTTTACTGAGTCCATTGAGAGCAATCCAGTAATTCAACGAGTTTTTTCACTAGCTCAAGCCTTTTGACCAGCGGTCAGAATTTCAAGTTGGATTTGAATGACTTCATCCCCATGCTACATGGTTATGTGGTAATCAAGAAACTTTTGTGATTCAAAAGTCTCTTCATATTTTTCCTTTTTCATAAAACATTATTAGTGTCTAGGTGTTTATTTCAGCAAAGAACCTTTCATAATTTATATTCATTATTTTTCAAAAAAGTTTATTCCGGGTAAAAATTTTTATGACTATTAAGAGGAACGAATTTTTTTATTTTATAACCTTGTTAGTAGAGTTCTATTGTATTTCTTATAGTTTATTTGGACAAGGTGTTAGAAAATAAGAGTATTGAAGTTTTCTTTTGGAGAATGCATCAAATAAATAATGAAACTGCTTTGATCTTGAATTTAATGCATAAACTGAAACCGGTGTTCTACAACATTTTCCACAGTAGCATACAGTCGTAACGAAGATTTAAAGTTGTGGTAACTGCATTTCTAATGTAAATGGTCGTAATTGGAATGTATTCTGCAATTCAGTTTCATGATCTTTTTATTACGAGTATTGGGGAGTTTCTTCCGAAGATAATTTGTGTACGGGTTCCAAAGGGGAATATAATCATGTCTCCTATAAAAAATACGCAAAATTTTTAGGCGAAATAAATACTAAACAAGTGAGTTTGTCACTCTTTAAATCTCGTTTCTTGTGTGCCCAAGACGTGATTATAATGATGTAGCTTCTACACCCTTTCAATTATGCTATTACACAATGATCTACTGATGAATAATGTCGTCTCATGCCTTCATTTCTATGCAATATATTTTTTTCGATTGGAAATAGAAATCCACTTTTTACGTCCCACACAAAGGTTTTATTGGTTTCTACCATGGTTTCGACAATATATGTCATTATCAAGATGTAAAAATAAAAATGTCCGTTCCTTATTTACCCTCAAATTAGGGGTGGGAAGGGAAACTGAGGAAGGAGAGATGGAAGTGGAATGGGGGTGGGGGAACTATGGTAGGTGAGAAATCCCTGTTTTGACTCTTGGGGAGTGGGTCTAGTGGAAGGGGGAAAAAAAGAAGGTGAACTCACAAACAAGGCCAGCAATGACGTCAATGCAAGGACAGTAGTCAAATACATGGTACAAAACCGTTGAAAATTTATAGTCGGTGAATAACCATCAAATAGGACATCATTTAATATGTTGACATTAGACTTCTTCCTGGCTTTTGTTATCTCATATTGTTCACGAAAATTTTACCCTTGTTCTCCCCATGTAGAATTTCAGGATCGAAATTACTGGAGTGATTACATTCAAGTAGATATTTTGCGAACATTGAAGATCTATAACCAGTCGCAAAGCATTTTGCATGTTCACTACATCTGATAGAAATTTTTTTTTGTATCTATCAGATATAGTGAACATGCAAAATGCTTTGCAACTGGTGATAGATCCTCAATGCTTTTTATTTTTATTTTTACACCTTGATAATGATATATATTGTCGAAGCCATGGTAGAAACCAATAAAACGGAACGTACAAAGTGGATTTTCATTTCCAATTGAGTGGTTCCACAAAGTAAAGCCTCAAACTTTGAACTATGTTTTTTCAACATTAAATCCCTTTTTAAATCTTTTTCATTTCTTCTGCTTGCCTTCGAGTCATCCAGAATATATATTACGACGAGGTAGTAACTAATTCTAATAGCTTGAATCACAGTTATCAACAACGACGTATTTCTGTGTCAATATAGACTTAAGGAACCATCGATATTTAATGGAACATGCAGATTCTCAAATGCCTAATGTATTCTGACATGCCTAAACTTTGTTCTCAGTTTGGCATTTCTTAACCGCAAAAAAAATACCTCTCATGGTCCGTTCCAACTGCCTGCCGCTTTTGAGTCCGTTACATTCTCATTCAAAACATTGCGGGGTTCACTTTGACTTTAACGACTCGGGTTTGGCATGACTGAGCAAGCCAGCGGAAACTCTGAAATTCCCAACTTTCCCGTTTGCGATGCCGACGGGTTGTGGGGTTTACCGTCTCCGGAGAGCTTTGTAAATAATCCGTCCCTTTCCTCGTTCCCAGTGACCACACCGGCGCTGGTGGGAATCCTCCTGGGTACCACACTCTTCCTGGTGACCGTCGCGGCCGTGACCTGTCTGTGCTATCGCCGCAGGCACTCCTTGGTGCTCCTACCCCTGCACGGAGGCGTGGCCCAGCCGTTCGGGCGCAGGAGGGCGTCCGCACATCCCAATTCGGCCACAGCTTCGCTCTTCGGTCCACAGGTGAGTTTCACGCAGCAAAGATGCATCCGGACATAGGAGCCGTATCCGAAAACCAAGTATGCTTCGGCAAAGCATCGTTGGTGATGACGTATTGCTGACGTACAATGAAGCATGCTTGGGAAAGAATACTTCATATTCGAACAGTTGGGACAGTCTACGGTAAGGAGCGACGTTAAGCAGTAGTGGCAACAAAAACAACCACTAGGTATAGTGAAACATGATAGAGGGCAACATCTATCAAATGTCTAGATCGGAAGAAAAAGTCTGATTTTATGTATATTAATGTTATCATTGATATGGATATTAATAATTATGCAAATGTAATAATAAGTAAAAAATAGAGACTACACACATTTATAAGTAGCCAACGGCTCAGCCATCTTTTGTTGATAACACTATAGGTTGGTAACAATAAAATAACAAAAGATGGCGGAGCCGTTGGCTACTTGCCAACAGTAAATCGCCAGTGACCCGTTTTAAACCTTTGTTTAGCCAAAATGTTTAAAAAATGAAAAATTTTAATTAATCCGTTTAAAAACTAGTACCTAATTTAAAAACCCCGAAATTATTCTTTTTTGAAAATAGTAAATAGGTTTTAGATTCTTTATTGAGAAGAAGAATATAAAGATTTTATTTGATTTGGACAGGATAAATTTCACTATTATTTTAGCATTTTTGCCCATATTTTTTAATTTTTGAAAGACGCTCTTTCTTTGAACCGGTGTTCTAAGAATGATAAAAAATCCATTCTTGTAGTAAATGAAATGGAAGAAACCCCGTCATTATTTATAATACTCTCAAGTCATCAATTACTTGAGAGATAATTTGACACTCTGCTCTTCAGTCTTTACATAAGATTTTTCTGTGCGACCTACATTTCAACTCCATGCGTCACCTTGTTGGGGTAAAATTTACTTTTCCACCCACCGTATTTTAGCTTCATCCACACCTCGCCTGAGTCTTAAATCTCCACCCTGAGGCTAGAGTAAATGAACTCCACGCATAGAATTCACAAGTACTAACCCCGGGTGTGTACATACTGGATGTTAAATTATTCTCGTCAAATTCTGGTTACTTTTTTCTGGTTCTATAATGCTTAAATTTAGGTCGTGCAAATTAATTTCCATTGAACTTTGAAAATTCCCCCACAGAATTTGTTGAATGCTTGTTTTACTCAATCTAGTAGGACTAGAAGACAACATTTTTTTTACGTTTTTATATTTTTATGATTTAATTTTATTTCCAATGTTTCATCGTTTTCGCCAATAGTAGTAAAAGGTATTCTCATGATTCTTTCTATGAATATGACTGAATATGACTGCATATGACTGAATATGACTGCATTCACAAAACATTCTGCCCCTCATTTTCAGCAAAAATTCAGCTACCAAGTTCTCGGCACTTTTTTGCAGTATCTATTCAAAGTATTGGCTGAGTTTTAGTTGTTAACTTCAATGGAATTTGATTTTATAACCTTTCTCATATGCATATGGATAATAATCCCGGTAATCTATCTTATTTTTTCGTATGGCCCTGACTCTTATTATTATTCTTGACTAATTACTGAAATAATAACAACTACTCCATTTTGGTAAGTAACAGAGAGTTTTCCATAAGGCTATCACTTAATTACTCGCCCACTAGCATGTCCTTACAGGAATCTCCTACCTGCTTATCGGCGCTTTGGGTAAGCAAAAAGAAAGCTATGAAAAGCTATACAGCTTCTATTTTTCAGTTTATTATTCAATTATGTCCATTTTTGGCTACGTAACCCGTGAGCATTTCTTAAAAAGTATTAGGCTCAATTAATTCCTGATGCTTTGAGTTGAGGCTGTGTTTTTGAGGAGTACATGATTAACTTGAAAATCAATCGAATATTATATCTGCTTCAGCTTTCAGCAATCTCCTGTAGTCGCAGCCTCATCTCTGTGAAGAGACATTTTTTCATGAGATCTCAGTAATGAGCTAAACTAAATGCGTAAAAGCAACCAAGTAATGTTACCAAAATATATCAGCAACAAAACTGCTCTTAATCAGTTAACTTCGGTGGTAGTACTTAGCGTCAAAATTTTGAAAATGCTGTGGAAATATATATGTTTGCTTTTTACGAAAGAGTAACATGAATGACATTAAAAATGCTCGAAACCATTCATCACCAAGCGAAATGATGATGAACATATTTGAAACTTTCTGCGACGGTGGAGAATTAGTATAATTCGGTTTTCTGATCTCCCGACTATCCGACCGTGGAAAGAATTGTTACGTCAAACCTAACTTCATTCCCAACACAAACATAGCATCCATGTCCGATGCGATATTTGAACCCGCAAACTTTTGGTTGCCAGGTCTGGGGATAACCAACCTGGTGTGGAATCACGGGCCTATGTTTCGCGTTAACGCAATCTCTACCGTTAACGCTTGCCCCTAGAGTAGTGCAGGGTTAACAATAACTGTCTATAAAATTCGCTCCACTGATTTTAATAAGCGATTTGAAGTGCTGTGCAAAAAAATGAAGAATGGAGATCACGTTCTCTCTGAAATAATTTAAATCAAAGAATAACGATAACGCTAGCGCACGCGTTATGGAGATCCATGATCGAGGCCCTGGTTACCACGGTTGTGTTTTTACGACGGGCGTGATAGCAATGTTAAATGTAAATCTTCAATGCCATTCACCGACCGTGTTATAGAGCTTGAGACTTTAATTTATCATTCCCGTATTTCATTGCAAGTACGGGGAGAACTATGACTTTTTAAACACGCAGATAATATATACATAATGTGTGAATATTCATGAGTAGTGGCTACTCATGAATTCCTGCTCCTGTGCGAGTTCGGTAGGGAGAAGAAGGCCAGCCCGCATCTGTCCTCCCTTTCCATTTATATGCAAATGGTGGCGCTGCACGTGAGTACGGAACCCTAGATGCACCCTGTCTGCTCGGGCCGACATCCCTGGAACCCTCTCCATTTCCGTTTCGCGCAAGTGCTGGTCACCGCAGCGCAATCAACACAACCACGACCGTCCGTGCCGAAACGCACTAACGTACGGAAGGAAATTAAGGGAGAATTCTTGGGCAAAAAATTAAATCACCTGGGAAATCACTGAAAAAAAATTATTTTTTTTTAAATCCATATACACTTTCTTATTCTCGATCTTGGGGAGGGGGGGTGTTGCGGTGTGCTTGAATCGTTCAAGAATAATTCCGGTACGGAATAATCTCGAACGAAATATGAAATCGTACGAGTAAAAATGCAATCATACGAGTGATTCCCTAGTTATGTACCGAAATGAAATTTCTTTTACCTCCACAAACTTCCGTTTTCCAAGATCAACATTGGTATTGCCTCTTCTCTCCTATTCCATACCATTACCTTAATTTTCTTTTTATTGACCTTCAGATGATATCTGAACATTTTATGACCAATGCTTACTATAGTCTTCTCAGCTTATTTCAGTCTCTGCCATGACCACTATGTCCTCGACGAATCGTATCATGATAATTTGTTCTACATGGATATTTACTGCTGTCTTTGATTTTTTTCTCATTGTAGGTGTTGAAAGTACGGGAGACAACATAACCTTTTCTCAATCCTTTCTTCTTTCTTCTTTACTCTTGGGTCCTAATTTGATCACGGCCACCTGGTTTTTATGTAACAATAATATTTTTTCTGATTCTGTGTATCAAGAGATGCTAATTCTCATACGGATTAAACCATCTTCCTGGTTGGAGCAATCAAAATGAAAATGCAAACATCTGCATGAAATTCCAACGACAATATGACTTGAAAGTGCTTGGTGGAGGGAAAAATAAATTTAGAATTTGTGTCATTTGCGTAATGGGGTAGAAAGTGCGGAATGTAGCGTATATTACTGATGGAAAAGTCGGAAAAACACCCTCTGCAGGAGATTAATGCATAATTGCTATGAAACCCAATCAGGAACACAAATCTAAAAATAAATCTTCCGTCGTTAATGAAACCTTTTATGACAGGATGATGCAAAATATTTTCATATTAAAAACGAATTTATCCGTAAGGAGGTACCCAAAAATATCGGACAAGTTTTCGGAAGGAATTAATTGTACTCTGTATCGTGCTAAATATCCAAATGATTTACGTTAAATCAAGTTTAATATTGGCGAATTCCATTACCTTATCCTCCTATTTTTTAACGACGATGCGCGGAGCATAATGTTCTCATCTCGATTGCTCTCTATCTCTTTTAGCTCATCTCCTGTTTATGTTTTCATTTGTCTTTAACCCTGGATTTCGCCTCTTCTCTCAATCCTCTTATCTTAAATCCCCTTCATTACACTCTAATTCTGAGTGATATGTCCTCAATACCCTTTTATTTCCAATAATTTGATTTGTGAGTTTAATGCATGCTCTAAAAATGTCGTTCACACCAATTTTCATATTCTCTGATACATTTCTCTTCTCTTTTTCCATTAAGGTGTCCGTAATTATTTTCTCAAAAAAAGTTTATTTCTCATACTTATCTGCTTCTTGTTTTTTCTTTTTCGGTTTCATCCCGTCTATCCATATTTGTGACGAACCTCTCATGGAAAAATGATTGCCATTTACTTTAATTAACGTTACCACATTTATTTCCCCATCCTTGATAGTAAATATTTTATCAATACATAACCTATGCTATTAGTCTGGATAATTTATTTAGATTTGCTTTGATTCTGACTCCATTTCTCATTACATACCGAGTTCGGTAGTCTTAAGTAAACACGCAATACAAAGATTTTTTGATGATTCCCTTTCTCGATAGGTCAAGTATCAAATTGAAGGAATTTGATAACTGTTTCCTTCATGGCTTTCAAATGCCAAAAATTACGTTTTCCATCCATTAATCAGATGAATTTTAAGAGTGGTTATCATTTCCATGTTTAACTTCTGTCCGCCTAGGAAAACGGTACCTTGGCTTTTTTGTGGTGCGCTTTGCCTTAGAATTTCATTCCGTTACGTCAACTTTTTTATGACTACCTCGGCTCTGGTAAAGTCGGATGATTTTTTGTTCCATAAGATTACCAACCCAGCGTAAATTCACGGGGATGGGTTAATCCGCTCTTGAACCTCCGAGGGAGGACTGAATATATCACTCAAATCATTCTTAATGATCGCAGCTAAAATCATAGGACCTGAATGAGAAAATCCAGCAATAATTTCGGTCACGCATTTTCCCAAATTACGTTCAGTTTGCTTTCTCTCTTCGAAGCATTACTTCCCCCAACTGTTTCACACACAGTTTACCGTATGCGTTCTTATCAGGTTTTTTCTTCGGTTTGCCAATCCTTACTGAGTTACTCTCGATGAAGATGCACAAAATCTAAAGATGAGTCAGAAAAATCAGCAAAGTTATTCAAAGTAGGACAATGAATGAAATTAAAAAAGCGGCTCGGGTTGGTGTAGTGTTTGAGTCCACTCACCCGAGGGCACGGGTTCGAATCCCGGCAGTGACCTAGATTTTTCATAGGTACATCTTATCTGTACCTGAGTACCTAAGTGCGGAACATTTGGACAACGAATAATATACTATTTTCACCTCAGACAGTTAATGTGTCCTTAAACCTAGCATGAACCCTACTGTTTTGTACAACCGTTCGTTGATCAAATAATAAGCTGTACTCGGCGTAGCATTACGTTGTAGTGGTAAACTTGGGCTTTCCCAAAGTCTTAGGATATTGCACCTTCTAACCTTAATCCGTTAATCTTAAGGCAAACTCAACATCTATACTCTAGGTAGCATTAAATCCCGCGACCTTGGGTTACCAGGCCGGCCTTGACCAACCTGGCTACCGCTGCCTTTATTTTCATCATAGATTTTATAAAAATATTTAATCGCCTACCCATAGTTAACATAGAGTTTAAATCCTCAGTAAGTACCGATAAAATCACATCAGAACAATGTTTCCTTCTTTTACTCTTTTTCTCAATTCAAACTCATTATTAACTATTTTGAGTTAATAATGAGTTTATCACATTTCTTGCCCCTCCATTATCAAAAAAATCATTCTATTAGCAAGTTATGTAAGCTATTTGGTACCTGCCATTAGATGCTTTTTCCCAACTTGCTTCGCTCTATTCTTATGCCTTTTATTTTTACAAATGATATTCTTTCAGTAATTTCCTGACAGAGACGGTAAATTTTGGTTGATAAATGCTGAATCCACATTTGCTGGTAAAAAGGCAGTAATTTTACCGGTTTCCCTTCTTTTCTCCGCTTGTTAATTTTTTCTGAGCTTTATACAGGGCGTTTTAAATTCGCTTTTGTACCGTCTATGACAAGGGCCTCGAAATATTCCCGGTTTCGAAATCAAGTTTAATGAGATTTTCTCATTCCTTTGCGTAGATTAATTTAGTTCTTCTTTGTGGCTTACTTCACCAGTCTCTCTCAGTAAAGCAAATTTTTAGTAGCTATCGATTCAATTTTCTATTATTACCTTAAAATCTTCAAATTTATTTTGTCAAAGTCATATTCCCTTATAGACTAAGAAATACATCAGGACAACTGATAAAATTATATTGAAATCATCGTTCTTTCGCTCGTTGCCAGAAAGAAATATTTTTTCCTCTGAGGCAAATGTCGATCAATTTCAAATCCTATGTTTAACATAATCTTATTTAATGCAGGTAATGCAGGTAACATAATCTTATTTAATGCAGGTAATTCATTCCTCAAGAAAAATAATTTCTCGGTTCTTCTGTTTTCAGAATTTATTTCACGTTATTCAAGTCAATTTCATATCAAAGGGATTTTAGGAGAAGCCAATTCAATCTTTTTCATTGATTGATTGACAGTTTTCTATCAGTTAGAGTAGGTTTTGATAGAATGTCACTATATTGTTTTGACCTAACATTTCCTTCCTCTCACTATTTCCATCTTCAAAATAGTGTATTCATATAATCTCAATATAATTCAACAAAACTAGGCATTGCTTTTCCTTCCTCTTCCTCGTTTACCCAGCATTCTGCCTTCAGCAACGGTCTTTATCATTCTATTTCCTCTCATAACGCTTGTATCCACCTTCTTCATCCTAATTCCCGTTAAGTTTCTTCTTTCCTCCCTCACTACCTCTCCATTTGGCATCCTTTCTGCACAGCGAACTTTTTCCATTTTCCACCACACCAAAAATCATAAATTTTCCAATGTTGCTCTCGTATTTCCCTTCTCGTAGTTCTAGACTCAGTAAATGTACAGTGCATATTTATCCAAATCTAAGGCTACCTTTCTTAATATAATTTCAATTGAAAATATCACTCCTCGTGTTGTACTCGAATATGAAGTATAATTATATTAAGACGACATTTTACTGAGAATCTACCTTTGTGTATGATTAAGCAATCCATAAGAAAGCATTTCACCCGCTTGAAAAAAGCAAACAATAATAATTAGCGAAATATTATTAGTGTGGGAATGATAATTGTTTCAACTAATAATGGTTATCAATGGCCGTAGGTATTTCAATCGGCGCACGATATATCTTACTTTGAGCGTACAAAAACTAGTGAAGGCTGAAATCGTTAGGCGGTATCACTCCCTGCAATTTTATCAATAAGTGATCAATTCATGCATGAATTATAACTGACGCACCTAACCCTTTAAAATAATGACCAATTATGCTTAAATGTGTTGCGCGACTGCAAATAACAGCTTATGAATAGAAATTAGATGTATTTAGCTTATGAATTTTAAGTCTATTGCCGTATATCATGCTGAACTATAACTGCCACGCATGAACAGCGCAGCAATGTGGGGTATCAGAGGAAAATATGCGAAAAAATATGCCGGTAAAACACGAAACAGGGAAAGATAAACCCACCAGAAGTCATTTAGCGGTCCAAAATCGTGACGAGTCCGTGATCTAGAAGAACTTGTGAGGTTAGTACGTACTCAGCGGCAGAACGGTATGCCGAGCATACCGTTCTGCCGCTGAGAAACATTAGATTTTCAACGATAGCATACAACTTGCGGGAGTAAATTTTAACGAACATCTTCTCTAACGCTCTTATTTTTAGAAACGGCGAGGAAATATAAGGCAACGAATAAAAGACGAATGGAGATGTTTTATGCAATGAGCTGAGCACGCTGTAAGGGAAAATAGGGATCAGGTGGAAAGGTGGATGAAAGAGTTAATGAGAGGAGGTGGAATTAATTTCAAGGTAGACGGAAGAGAAGTAAGACAGGAAAGGAAGAGGATATTTAAAGAGAGTAAATGGGGATTTTCATTTCAGGTGAAAGGAAATGATGAAAGGAAAGTCTTACATTCGTACCTACTTTACGCCGCGAGCCACTTCAAGGGCGCGAGTCTGATCACTAGCCGTGAAAAAAGGGTTACGAAGAAAAGGAGCCAGGGTGTTTGAAACTGTCGGGATTACCTCGAATGGGTAACCAAGGAGTCACGTGGTGTAAACATAATTGGTTCGCAAATGTTGTGTTAAAACCGCTGATTACAACCTCATTTATTGTTTACACTTGTGTTTTATCTCACCCTGTGTTTGAAACCGTCGGGATCATCTCGAATAGGATTAGGACCAAGGAATTACGTGGAAACACAAAAGTTTCGCAAATCTAGTGTGTTGAAACTGTTGATTACAGCCTCATTCATTGCTTACAGCTGTGTGTTATTTCATCTGGGATGAAATTTCAACGTGTTCCTTCCCAAAAGCAAGTAACTTTCACTATGATTGTTGGTAAGTATATTTTAATAAAACCCTATAGCCGAGACAGACGAGAAAAACTCAAGTTAAAACGATTAATGATGTTGTAACGAGCGATTCAGGCACATCAAATTTGCAAAACATTCGTGTTTGTACCACATGACTCCTTGGTTACCTGGTATAAAAACGAATGCTTGCAAATTTGCTGTGTTAAAACCACTTATTACAACCACATTCATTGTTTACACTTGTGTTATATCTCAACTGGGGGCTCTTTAGTTGCAATAGATGAGAAAAACTTAAGTGAAAACAATTAATTATGTTGTAAAGAGCGATTCAGACACATCAAATTTTGAAACCATTCGTGTTTGTATCCTTGGTTACCTATTAGAGATAATCCCGACGGTTTCAAACACAACCCCCCAGGGAAGAAAACGGATGAATAGGTAGTCTCGACTTCTAGTGTTTGTTTGCATTGTGTCCGCGTGCACTTCGTGGTAAAAACGAATCCTTGAATGCTTATACTCAACACTCTTCATCCTAATATATCGCTTCATATCCCCGGCGTATTGAAAGGGGATAAATATATTATATATAGCTGCCACCTCAGCCTCAGTTCCATTTGAATTAATCTATGGTGAACGACCTTCTATTTCCCTTTTTTCAAAGATTGTACTATTTTTCAGAATCTTTCTTTACGCTATGGATATCAAATATTTCCACGAAGTGAAATCTTAATAGTGACATTTCAATTTTCCAATTTTTTCAACCAGTTCCTTCCCAAAGGCAACTTTCACTATGCTTGTTGGTAAGTATATTTTAATAAAAAACGCCCTGATTTCCTTGAATGTTCTTAGTTCCCGACCAGAATATCCTTATTAGTTTGATCCTAGAATGCGTACCCGATATGAGTCCTCACCGAGGATGATGGAAACATGCCTCGATGAAAAAATGCAGTAAATTTGATTTTGTGCACCAAATTTTTATGTACCATAAAAGGCGCCGAAGTAAAACGCCGTGTTTTGTGGTCACGATAAGTAAGCAATTTTCCGAATCCTACTCGCGGATGGTTTCTGGAGGTTTTAATCAACTTTTCAAAGACCCTATCCCAAGAAGCGAGTGGTATTAATTATTTCCCAAAATTAGCACCCGTTTTGAGCCCTCCGAAAAGCGGGTTTCGGATTTTCATGGGGGCCATTGATCGATAATTCTCTTTGATCTCGATCAAAAGGTTAAAGTCCTAATTCTTTGCATAACTAGCGAAGGATGCTCCCGTGAACTGCGTATAATGGAAATCAATTAGGTCGGAGGTTGAAAATAAAAAGATCAGGCCCACGCAACCGTTTCGGAAGTTTCCGACCCCTGAGGGCCTCCAAGCATCGCAGCCAATAGGATCTCGCCTCTCGGTCACGTGCTGTTTCTGTTTACATTTTGTTCCTATGCTGCCTCGAATGCAGGATTTATGCCTCAAATACAAGATGCAAATGAATTAAGTACATTTAATCTCACCTCGATAAAATGTATGCTATTATAATATATCCTTCACAAAAAATAGACGATGAAAGAGAGTTAAATATTGTTTAAATTGTGTCCTGAATATTATTAAGGTTTAGAACGTAGTTGAATGGTTAACAATGACATTATCGCGATATGTAAACACAAGCATCACGTGACCGCGAGGTGAGCCCCTATTGGCCACGGTTGCACAACCGTTTGGTTGGAAATAGACGCGCTCCTATAATCCAACCGTTGAGAGCTGGTTGGCGCTGATTGGTCAACTGCACAACCGCAAGCGGCAACCGCTATTGTGATACGGCCTTTAGGCGGGAGAGCACCTGTCTCTACAATATGGCTGGATTAGGTGGTTCGAGAGTCACCACTTTCTGGTTCGTAAATGTTGAGCAGCGGGTAAGGGGATAGGAGAAGGCATTTCAAAGGCCACAAGGGATATGAGCATAATGGATTTTTGAGCGATCAATCACCTGGAAATTTCACTGTGATCCAAAAAATGTCATTTTCAAATTCGCCCAAGTTTTTATGAGCCTGAATATTAATCACATTAAAACTAAAATCATCAGATTCTCGAGGAAAAATAATGCCAAGGTGAGCATTAAAATGAGATGACATCGAATAGACCAAATCGAATGATTTTTTAGCAACATATTGAACGATTGGTGGGCATTTGCAGTGTTGATGTAAGAAGGATTTTGTTGGCTAATCATGCGTTCACCAACGGAAGAGAGGATGAGTTTAAAGGAAACAATGCGATGGGGAAAATGTATAACTCTTTTAATGAGGAGGTTATTAGCTAAAAAGTGCTTGGCGAAAATTTCACTGGAGAATTAAGTTGTGTTACATAGATTCTACTCTTTAAAAATTATGCGTTGTCGGCAGCTTAAAAACACGACGTCATCGCGTGATGTCATTGTATCACCATGGGCGTTGTAGGATATTCCAAGCCTGCTGCGTGAACGGCGGTGAAATTCACATTAATTGCCATGTGAAAAAAATTCACCTGGACCGGGAATCGAACCACGGACCTCTGGCTTTCCGGGCTTTTCTCCGGCTTTACTAGAAGTCTTGTGGAAGTGGTTCACCACATTAGTACTTTGAAGCTCGGTGAAAGTGCCATGCGAATAAGGGATCCTGGGTAGCGTAGTGGTCTGCGCAGTGGCCCGGAAAGCCAATGGCCTGTGGTTCAATTCCCGGTCCAGGTGAACTTTTTCGCATGGCAATTGATGTGAATTATGGGCGCTGTTTATCGTACGTGGAGGTAAGTTGTTTAATGCATACTTGGCGAAAACGTGTGTATTTATCTCATTTTCTAATGAATTAAACTAATGTATTTCATTTTTTTTTATTTAAGTAGTTTGGGTCGTTTTGAGTAAATCGTCCATAAAATATATAATACCTACCTTTACCCTGTTTGTTTTCACTCTGCGAATCTCTGCTACGGGAGAGCAATCGCTATTTTTTTAAGGATACCACATTAAGGGATTCAACCAAAGACAAATGTTCGGATTGTACTTTTTGAAATCCCTTTTCAATCATATTTTCAATCAAGGAACGGCTAAAAACCTCAAAACAATATATTCGATTCGTTTTCCTCTAAAATGAACGTCTGTTCCCGTAGCAATATGGAACCTATACCGTCCAGTGACGTCAGATGGCGTTTCAGGACACGTGACGTTTCAGGACACGTGACTTTCGTCATTTTTCGGGAAAATTTTAAAAGCATTTAATGACCTTTGTGTTTAGTCTAGAAAATATTTGACTTGCAAAGGTGAGTAAGATATCAATTGATACCTTACTTACCTTTGTATGAATAAAGACCTGTACTCTGTGTGGAAAATCACTAGAAAATATTACGGCTTTGAAGATGTGGAAATAAAATATCGCGTTTTACGAGGTACGTTGATAATGACATTTGCACGTTGAAACCATGGTCGAGGTTAATAAAGAGTGTGTGTGGAATATACGTTTCATTTTCAATCTCGTGGTTCCACAAAGTTAGGCCTCAAACGTTAAACCGTGTTTAAAGATGTGGGTGTGGAAAATAGTGGAAAAAATGCGATGGTCGGGATGGAGGACGAAGTGCTGTGTGCGGTGAGGAAGGAAAGAAGATTGATGGCGGAGATTAGGGGGAGGCAGAGCAAGTGGGTGGAAAAGGTAATCAGAGACAGTGAAGGTTGTTATCGAAGGTAGAATGATGAGTAAGCGAGAAAAAAAAGAAAAGAAGAGGCATTTTGGATTATATGAATAAAGGCAGGAAATATTTTCCTGAAGAGAGGGAAAGCGTTTTGAAGACGTTGTACATTAAAGCAACATCAAAAAATATCAGGAAAACTGCAATAAAATCTATGCCCCGTATAAAACTATCAATGTAATGCAGAGCTAATGTAATCATGAGTAATTTACCCTGCGATCGTATCCAAAAACTTCAAAAAATATTTTTTTAAAAGTTGAGGTAAAGTACGCAATTATCTTTATTTACTTTGTGAGATTCCATTGTTGCACAATTTAATTTAGTGACAAACTATTAAATCAACACATTTTGTATATACACAGCTCCGTTGACATTGCATCTGACAATGATTATCAGTCACTTCGTCCGTTCGTGAGCTTTTTCATGTTTATGAGATGTTGTAAAAGTTTTCTTGAGCCTAAATGTGTGCACCACATTCCTTTTACTCTTGAGAATTTTGCTACTCATCGAGTGTACCCATTGCTACCAATAATATAAGCTGTGAATGTGAATGAAAGCATTACGTGCATGAATTACTTAAAAAGAGATATTGTTTCCTCGTAATTTCCTGTGTTATCCTGAAAAAGAGAGCGTAAAAGAAAGAATTACGTCGTACCGCTGCAAGTAGAGCGCCACTCTTTCTCGCCGTCCGTGGTATCCAAACGGTCGCGTCCATTAATTTGTCGGACATGGACATTTGGGTAGTAAACCAGATGCCTCGTTTGCCTTGACATTAGCCAGGACTTGGTCCGCTCAGGGGAAAAAACCGAGGGGGGTCCCAAGCGGGGGGATCGCGACAGAAGCGAAAACTACCCCTTTCGTTGTTGGCGCGCGTACAAGTTGGGAGGATTAATGGAGCTACACGATCCTCGTCCCACGCCCAACCCTCATCCTAATGGAAATTCGGTGATGCGCAGTGCGCGCGACATCTGGTGTTCGACGGGAACTCGAATCCGACTCGACCTCGCCTTCGACTAACAGTGAATAAATAAATCGTTTAAAAACTCTTGTATCTCGTGTTTTTTCGTCCTGCGTACCCTAGATTCTGAGCCGGTGACCCTCTTTACCATAAATAGTGGTATGTCTGCTTCTGTCAACGTGTTACTCAGGTACTTACTCGAGCATCAACATCGAGAGAGCCATCAGTGAAATAAAAGAGAAGTATTCTGGAGTGAATATACATGGAGAAAAAATTAGCGTGCTGCTAATCGCCGATGATATAGTACTCATAGGACAGAGAGGGATCTGAATAAGATGCTGATAGCCATGTAAAGGCCAATGGCCAGATATCAGCTGAAGATCGATAAGAAAAAGACTGTATGCAGCAAGCGAGAAGAGGCCAAAACGAACGCTAAACTGGGAAACTGGCTACTTGAGAAGCCGAGCAACCAACGATAGACGAAGCAAGAAATAAATAGTCAGTAGAATAGCCCAGGCAAAGAGGGCATTCTATCAAAAGAAAAATCTACTTACAGCTGGAAATACAAGAGTAGTAGTAAGGAAAAATTCATCAGAACGTACATCTGAAGCATGTTTCTTTACGGCTGTGAGGCATGGACGATGACCAGTGGAGAAGAAAAGGGTGGAAGCATTCGAAATGTGGTGCTTCAGAAGGATGATAAGAATTAAATGGATCGACGGAGTAAGTTATGAAGAAGTCCTAAGAAGAGTGGGAGAAAAGAGAAGTCTTCTGAATACCCTAAGAAGAAGACGAGACAACTTAATCGGCCATATGTTGAGATACGATGGCCTGATGAAGACAATCGTCGACGCAAAAGTGAACGGGAAGATTGGAAAAGTCAGGTCGTATGAGATACATGGAACAGATTGTGAAGTATGTAAAAGAGAATAAATACGTAAATATGAAGAGATTAGCCGATAGAAGAAGCCAGTGGAGAGCTGAGTCAAACCAATCCCAGGATTGATGACTAATGATGAGGAAGCGTGAGTTCTGAAGTCAGTCAGTTTTGTATAACTCTTTGAATGAGAATTTTATTAGCTAAAATATACTTGGAAAAAAATTTCTTCAGAATAAAGTTGTGTCATAAAGAAACAACTCTAAAAATTGTACGTTTTCGGCAGTTTAAAAACAAGATGTTTTCGGGTATCGAAGACATGTCGTCACAATGGGCGTTCTTTATTTGTTGTGCGTGGAGGTAAGTTGTTTTATGAATACTTTGCGAAAACTGTTGTATTTATCTCATTTGTTCAGTGCAATAAAGTAATTTAATTCGATTTTTTACTTAAGTTGTGTGGATGATAACGAGAAATTCGTCCATAAAAATGCAATACCTTTTATCACTTCGCGAATCTCCGCTGCGACAAAGCAATCGCTGTTTTTTAGCGATGCCACCATAAGGGAGTTCACCAAAGGCAAATTGTTGGATTGTGCTTTTTTAAATCCCTTTTAAATCATCGTTTCGATTGATGGACGACTAAAAATCTCATTACAATATTCTCTTCGTTTTTTTTCTAAAATAAACGGCTGCTCCCGAAGCAGTGTGGAAGCCATACCGTGCGGTGACGTCAAACTGCGTTTCAGGTCACGTGACTTTCTTCAATTTTTCGGGAACATTTTAATATCATTCTTGCATCATGGCCAATACTATTTTAGCATCATCCTTGTGTCTGGCGTAGAAAAGTTTTTCTAATTATTTTAATTTGTGAGAAAATTTTGTACCAGGTACATAATCACTACACGAGAAACAAATTCCAAGCATATTTCCCACAATCCGATTCCACTCCTAGTCATTATTGTCGATTGCCAGCAGCTCACATTATTATCATCTTTAGCCACGTGGCTTAGGGGTACCATTCCCAAGAATGGATAGATGTCCCCACTCTCCACTCGATTCTTTTATCACGATTCTTATATAGATTAATTACAAATTATTTAATAGATGTTACTAGAAAATACTTATTGTTGCTACAAATGCTTCTGTAAACTTTCGATTCAGGACAAAATCGTAGGACTACATAATGTCTAAGCATTTTCATTTATTAACTGCAAACAGTGCGTTTCGTAAATATGCATTTACACTTGATATGTATCCTATAAACTTGAGGTAAAACATTATTGGGATTCAGGGGGCTTCGGACCTTATCCTATCCCTATCCCCTCCATGCCTATCCATATACCTTTCCTCCCGGTCTGAAGCGCCTATTAGTGCGGAAACAGACTTGAAAACACCCATGAACAAAACATTATTGTTGTACATTTCTTTTACTCCTTACGTTGGCTTGAAAACTCATAAATTTGAAAGACCAGTAATTTTATGTACGTGGATGTTATTATTGCGTTGCGGTATCTAATGTTTGTATTTATAATGAAGTAAAACGTATAGTAATAATCAACAACAAAAATGATTGGCTTGACTCGGCCTTCCACTCGATTCTTCTATTGCCCAACCTAGGGATGCCACGTCGGCTAAAATACATCGACTGGTCAATGTTTCGATGTTTATAAAAGTACTCACCACTCACTCATTATTCATCGACAAAAAACATCGATGTTTCGATGTGTCGAGTTTTTATGCCTTCATATCCGAGGTTAGGTATTATCATAGAGGTATTACATATTAGGTATTATGCATCAGAAATTTTGCATCTTCTTAAAAACTTGCAATTTTGAAAATTATTCGGAAATCGGTCCTTATTTAGTAAAATATTGATAAATAATACGCAAATATTTTTCGATTGAATTTATTTTTAAACATAGAAAACATAGCTCTGTTTCATAATGAAATAAAGATAAATAAACATAATACAACAAATAACACAATAAAGTGGGTGTACCTGTTCCCTAAAAATATTCTAAGCTTGGTAGTATAACAAAAATCTGATTGAAAAACAGTGGGTTTAAAACGTTTAAACCTCCCAGTATCGGTAAGGAACACTCTTTGCTTAATATGCAGCGACCCCAACCTACTCCTGGTGTGGAATCACGGATCTACCTTTCGCGTTATCGCAACCATTATCGTTAACGCTTACCCCTAAAGTAGCGTAGGGTTAACAATAATCGTCTATAAAATTCGCTCCCCTGATTGTAATAAGCGATTTGAAGTTCTATACGAAATATGAAGAATGGATATCACGTTCTCTCTGAAATAAGTTTAATCGATAAATAACGATAACGCTAGCGCACGCGTTATGAAGATTCATGATCGAGGCCCTGTTATCTTGTACCGCCAAGTTGAGAGCTGATTCAATCCTCTCAGAAGGTACTGATGTAGGCATGGCGGATCATGTTCTTGGAAGGCAACACTGGGATGAAAACATGAACGATTTTATACCTTCATTTGTTTCCCTACATGCGAAAGATAGATGGCGTAAATAGGGTAGGTTCGTTCGTATTCTTAAAAGGCTTATGATAATCAGAAAAATGAATTATTGGTCAAACAAAAACATTTATTATACCTCTCGTTTCCTAAAACATCGCTGCGATGTTGTGTTTTGAAAACATCGAGTCGATGTTCCATCGATTGTCTTACCACTCGATGTTTTCGATGTATCGGCAAAAAAACATCGAGTAGTCCAATACATCGATGTCGATGTGACATCGCTAGCCCAACCTCTTCATATTAACGTTATTCCTCTGTAGTAATAATAGCAGTAAAATACCTATAAATCTCTTTATACTTGTTCATGCATTGAAGCGTGCATACATAACCGGGTATAAATTTTCAAAGTACAGCGGCCCATCATTTTGACGTGGACAGTGGGACTTAGGTTTTAGGTTGGACAAATGGTTCCAAACCGGTGTTCCGCGGCACTTCAGGGTGCTGGGAAAATAGCTAGAGGTTAATCAGGACCAACTTCTGAATTGGTTACTCTCTCGCCCGACGGATGATGAAAGAAATCGAAGGACTTATTTCAAACAAGGACTAATTACTGTAAAGTGCTGATTATTCTTGGTAATGGAGAGGAAAGCCCAATCGGATTAATGAAAAAATCTAAGAATCCGAGATTGTGACACCATTCTGAAGGATGCTGCCAACGCAAAAGGTTGGGTTACATCACTCAAAATCACTGGGTTAGACAATGCGATATGACCTTAGCTGTTGGAGCACCTAAAAATCCAATTCTACTGCTACCGAAGGGGGAAGGGTCTCTATCCACCCTTCCTCCTTCCCCTTCCATTCTCATCCTTTTACCTTTCCTCCCGGTCTGAAGCGCCTATCATTACCTAAACAGACTTGAAAACACGGATAACTGAAGGGGGAAGATATCGGCCCCTACTGTCGTGGAAAAAAGTCATGACACTCGAGTTTACAAGTCAATGACAGTTGTACGCGTAGTCCCACATGAAAACAAGTTATATCAAAAATTAGCAAATTCAATTCTGCGTTTAACTATGGAAAGTGCAATTTTTATTTTAACTTGTTAAAATTTTATTGTCTGTAAAACAAAAAAGTGCCTGTTTTTTCACCGTTTTAAACGGAATGCTCACTTTAAAAATGCATAACTTTTGAAGTCTTCATTGGATCGTAACTAAACTTTAATACAACATAAAGGAACTTGTTGTTAAGGTATGTACAAAGTTTAAAGATAATCGAAGTTTAAATAAAATTGTTCTTGTAAATTTTGTGAAACAACATTTTCTCAGTACTGCGTGGTCATATCGATACGAATCTTGTCCTGTCATGGAGCTTATGGTAATACAAGGCTAATCGGTTCTCGATATTTAGAATATATTTAGTTGTTTATTTTATGTGTGCTTACATTTAATTCGATGTTTCCAACAACAAGGGGAGTGAAGCGAGCGGGAGGAAACGGACGCATGGCCTTCGAATTCCGTGCGACGTTGCCGCGTTCGACACCATCCCCGCGCTCCATGTGTAGAATCCATACATTTTTGTTGCATTGTAACTTAAAAAGATTTTCTTTCATTGCAGTGGCACATCTCTTCACCGTCGATAACGATCTTCCAACACACTCGGACACTTTACGATAGACCGGATACCTCTTATCATTAATCTTTTCACTTTCGCTTCTAAAAGAACAAATCGCACTAGCAACCATGGCAAACTCGCCCTCCGTCAATGGTTTAGCAGGCATACTGTCAGATGTTAATCCAAAGAAAATCGGCGACAGAATGAGTGTAGGGTCAGACGGGTCAGACATACAAATACAAATGATTCATCGCTGAGACAAAGCGGGTCATTCGGCCTCGCCATCAGCACAATGTAAGCATCACAATGTAATATAATGACAACAGCTTATTAGCTAGCAACCCAATTTTAAACCTGCCATTGGAGGTCCAAAGCCCTCATGAGAAAAGTAGATGGAAAGGAGTTAATATTCTTTCGAAAGAAAAGAATCCTACCTTTTTAAGTTACAATGCAACAAATGGTGTCCGATGGCAACAGAGGTGTCGAACGCGGCAACGTCGCACGGAATTCCAAGGACATGCGTCCGTTTCCTCTCGTTCGCTTCACACCTCTTGCTGTTGGAAACATCGAATTAAATGTAAGCGCACATAAAATAAACAACTAAATATATTCTAAATATCGAGAACCGATTAGCCTTGTATTACCATAAGCTCCATGACAGGACAAGATTCTTATCGATATGACCAGGCAGTACTGAGAAAATGTTGTTTCACAAAATTTACAAGAACAATTTTATTTTAACTTCGATTATTTTAAAACTTTGTACATACGTTAACAACAAGTTCCATTATGTTGTATTAAAGTTTGGTTACGATCCAATGAATACTTTAAAAGTTATGCATTTTTAAAGTGAGCATTCCGTTTAAAACGGTGAAAAAACAGGCACTTTTTTTGTTTCACAGACAATAAAATGTTAACAAGTTAAAATAAAAATTTTCACTTTCCACAGTTAAACGCAGAATTAAATTAGCTAATTTTTGATATAACTTGTTTTCATGTGGGACTACGGGTACAACTGTCATTGACTTGTAAACTCGGGTGTCATGACTTTTTTCCACGACAGTAGTGGGGGCGTTTGAAACCGTCGGGATTATCACGAATATGTAACCAAGGGTCACGTGGTATGAACACGAATGGGTGCTTTCCAATCATCGACGCAAGTCGACACAAGTCAACTTGTGTCGCGTGTAGTGCTTTCTAATCAGTGTGTTTCGCTAGTGTGTCAAACGCGAGTCGACACACGGTGACACACCGGTAATGGTGAGTTACTGAAAAAAGAAAGAAGGATGGCGCAAGCTCTAAATCGCAATACGTCTGCAAGAGGCATATTGAAAATAACCGATAAATCAGAACAAATGTTTAAGTTAAGTATTTTCTTAATTAATCATCCTACAACTCATTTTTTTGTTCATTGGTAACGATCTGGCTATAGCAAGATTTACACTGCGAACAATAAGTCAAATAGAAGGAAGCTCCTGATTTCCTCTCCA
Organism: Platycnemis pennipes; assembly: GCA_933228895.1. Lineage (NCBI taxonomy): Eukaryota > Metazoa > Arthropoda > Insecta > Odonata > Platycnemididae > Platycnemis > Platycnemis pennipes. Next base: position 99,660,580 of record OW121856.1, on the reverse strand, counting down.
CAAAAACGCACCAATCACGAGTCCCCGTGAAAGTCCTTAGCGCATTAGCTACTGCGCATCTGAAACTTGCTTTCCATTCGTGAAGACACAAGTCGACTTGAGTTTCCGCGAGTTAACTCAAGACGACTCATGAGTCGCTTGAATGGAAAGCACCCGTAGTTTTGCAAATTTATTGGTTCTAAATCGCTCATTACAATTGTTTTCACTTGAGTTTTTCTCATCTATCTCGACTATAGAGCCCACAGATGGGATAAAACACAGGTGTTAAACAATGAACTGAGGTTGTAATCAGCGGTTTGAACACACCAAATTTTCGAACCATTCGTGTTTGTACCACGTGACTCCTTGGTTACCCATTCGAGATAATCCCGACGGTTTCAAACACAACCCTCCAGCATGGGAAACCAGAAGGCACACCAGCCGCACACCATTACGCCGAGAATAGTTGCGGGCTTTTCTCTACTGCCCAAAACGTTCTAACCCGGAAGATATCCTTGATCTATTTGCTGTTCAATTTCTTCACTCCCGAGACATTTCCGGGCCAATTTATAATTATTTATTATAATATAATTATTTATACTTGTAATAAATAAATATTAATTCTCTTTAATTTTTTAATTTAATTTAGTTAGATAATTAATATGTATAAGATATTCTTATATAAAAATAAATAATAACTTTATCATATAATAATTAATTATATAAATATTAAATTTGATAGGATATTTATTTAATTTGATAGGATTTCATTATTATATCGCGGTGAATCGATCATCATTAGATTGTTTATCATGATTATGACGTGCAAATTTCAATGACCAATGCTTTTCAAAACCAAACCCATTTAAAAACCCACCCTGGGGCTGTGACCAGGGAAAAATTATTAACACCACCGAAGGGGTTAGTATCGTAATTCTCGTCCTTACGCAGGGTTCGCTGCGCAAGGGTGGATGCGGGGGCAACGGGGGATGCGAGCGTCCCCTCGTTCTGCGTAGACCCACTGCGGTTCGGAGCCCATCGTCGAACCCCTGCGGCGTGGTCATCCCTGGGGGCGGGCAGGGTCCGCACTACCTCAAGAAGAGCCCCAGTCCGACCTCTGCCGGGTCCGGAGTGTCCAGGAACTCGGAGAGGAGGTCGGGGCCGCCCAGCAAGGAGACGACGCCCAGTCCCAATGCCGGACAAGGTGAGTGTCATATAGGCTTCCTATGTTTTGCTTAAAACGCTCAAGGTGCCGATATATATTGGCTCAAGATAGATTTGATTTTTCTCCAAATATTGGTAAATCAAAAAAAGATATTGACTTCACTCATGGAAAAAATATAAAAAATTTAGATTAAATATGTCAGAAGTCAAGGAATTATGTTTTCCTTGAAAAGCTCAACGTGCCGATATATTGGTTCAAGATAACATTGGTTTTTCTTCAAATATTGCTAAATCAAAAACATTGTATTTTGATATAAATTAAAGAAATATTTCAGAAGTCAAAGTTATGATTTGCTAAAAAGCTCAAGGTTCAGATATATTGGCTCAAGATAAATTTGATTTTTCTCCAAATATTTCTAAATCAAAAAATATTGAACTTGCAAATGGGAAAATATTAAAATTTAGATTAAATATGTCAGAAGTCAAAGAATTATGTTTTCCTTAAAAAGCTCAAAGTGCCCATACATTGTTTCAAGATAACATTGGTTTTTCTTCAAATATTGCTAAATCAAAAACATTATATTTTGATTAAATTAAAGAAATATGTTAAAGTCAAGGTTATGATTTGCTTAATAAGCTCAAGATTCATATATATTGGCTCCAGATGAATTTGATTTTTCGCCAAATATTTCTAAATCAAAAAATATTGAACTTGCAAATGGGAAAATATTAAAATTTAGATTAAATATGTCAGAAGTCAAAGAATAATGTTTTCCTTAAAAAGCTCAAGGTGCCGATACATTGGTTCAAGATAACATTGGTTTTTCTTCAAAGATTGCTAAATCAAAAACATTATATTTTGATTAAATTAAAGAAATATGTCAGATGTCAAGGTTATGATTTGCTTAAAAAGCTCAAGGTTCAGATATATTGGCTCAAGATAAATTTAATTTTTCACCAAATATTGCTAAATCAAAAAATATTGAATTCACAAATGGGAAAATATTAAAATTTAGTTTAAATATGTCAGAAGTCAAGGAATTATGTTTTGCTTAAAGTGCTCAAGGTGAAATATTGGCTCAAGAAAAAATTAGTTTTTCTTCAAATATTGCTAAATCAAAACCATTATTTAATTCACTCATGGAAAAAATTTAAATTGACATGAAATATGTCTGAACTTTATCAGGAGTCATGAGTTATTTGAGGTAAAAATGTTATCTTGGCTACTTTTTATGACATGAAATGCTTACACTTTGTATTTCTTGCCCAAGATTTTGTTCCAGCAGATCAGGGTAAGAAGAAGGATGTCAATGAGAAGGAGAGGTTGGATGGTGGGGAAACTCCAACCCTCATCAAGGAAGAGATTGTTGACTCGTCTGAGAAGGGAAGCGCTGTGGTTGGTGGTGTTGGGGGAGTTGGAGGAGCGGTGTCACCATCTGCTGACAACAATGTGTCCAAATTGGGCCAGCTATTTTTCAAGCTTAAGTACGGAAGCATAAAGTTAACCTATTGCTTGCTCCGTTTGAATGTAGTTAAATGTACTCCATAGGAGTCCATTCAACTACATTGAATCAGATAATCATAAGTGTTCTACTGATTCATTTCTTAAAAATATACTGATCAAAAAATGAAAGTTATCTTCCACAGGAACAACATAATCATGTCTCACAATATTATGCCACAATACGGTGAAACATGTCACACTGTCCAATAAACCTATTGAAGATTTCTGATTCAGAATTGAATATTATTTTAGAAATGAATATCAGCAACTTCCAATACATCTAGCCTATTAAATTCCACAAATAAAGTAAAGAATTCATTCCACCAATACTGTTGTGATTATACAACAGTATTGGTGGAATAAGTTCATGATTGCTGCCTATCTGCTATTCCGTGCCCAATTTATCTTTCCTACCAGTTAAAGAGGAACTGAAATTGAATACAAAAGACATTTTTTCACCTTTCACCTAAATGTATGAGGTGTTGAACATGTTAAATCTCTCTTTAATCCTTCAAATATTCTGCCCAACTTTCTCCATAAAACCTAACCTTTTTCTTCCTTACCAAAGCTTACCTAATTCTTCCCCTATAACAGTTTAGCATTTCATAACCTCTCAAAATATCATCAATCTATTCATGTGGCCTCCTTCTAATGCTTTTGACCAACCTCGTTTCTGCTCCAAAAAATCATGTCCTTATATCTTCATTTTTTGCTCAATTTCTTTAATATTAAGGCTGCAAAAGAAATTCAGGCACATTTATGTTAAAAGAATTCGATAGTCAAGTACTTTATGCTTAGCGGACAGCTCAATTTCATTCTAAGGAAACGTTTTGTGAATGAGCAAAATATGACATTAATTTCACATGTAAATGTGTTCATTGCATGTGCTGTATATTGTATAAATTTTTCATTGATGAATATCAATTTTCCACAGGTACAAAGCTGACAAAAATGCTCTGGTGGTCACTGTGGTGAAATGCCGTGATTTGCCTGTGGCTTCCAGTGCTTCTGGAGCAGGCAGCAGCGATCCATATGTAAAACTGCAGCTCCTGCCAGATAAACAGCATAGAGTTAAGACAAGGGTTCTCCGTAAAACTCGAAACCCAGTTTATGACGAGGATTTCACTTTCTATGGAATACACTGCAATCAACTTCCAGTAGGTTGATCCTAAATTTTATACAAACCCAAGGGATTACTATCCATCATATGTTTACTGAAATCAGTTTTTTAAATCACTTTTCTTAGGGATAAAATTTTAAGGACAGGCAATTGTTTTATTGCTTTTAAAAAGTTTGTTTTTAATGCTTATGTATGTTTCAACAATCCTTACTAATATTTGGATCTGATGTTTTCCCTCCGAGTAGTATCATCACTAATGGTTTTCGGGTAAAGCTGCATACACTTTGTCGGTGGTCAAGCATGTACAGCCATTGCAGGCCACATCTTCAGGATGTATTATGTAACATAGGTACCCTGAAGATATACTTTCAGGATATATTAAATATACGCAGCTGCAGTCATATGCAGCTACACTCGAATACCATTACTAACAAAAATCCTTACTAATATGTCACTGTAATCCACATATTCCTTGTTGGGGTTAGAGAGTATGCTTTATAATTTGAGAGAAAAATCTGAATATTGCTCAACACTTCAAAGGAAATCACTTTTCTATTAGACTCCGTGTCTTTCAGTAAATATTCCAGAAATATTTTTAATAGCCCAATTTTGGTTGTAGGTATCCAAATTTGGTTTTATCCAAATTTAACAATTATAAGCCTCAGTGCAGTCTAACATCTACTGTTGTCCTCTGTGAAGCGGACAATAAATGTTCCTTCTGACACCCCAAGGTGTAATTTGGGGCAAAAGTTATTTACAACTTATCTTCTTCCTTCCCTTTTTAAAAAGTGCAAAATCCTATTTTTTTACAAAAAAAATGATAAATAATGCCATAATACAGAAAGAATACGCAAAATTAGTGTGACTGAACTATGTAATATAATATGAAAAACTCCTTTTCCTATAGAAAAACTTATTTTTCTAAAGACATAACTATAGTTTATCCTGTATCCCAGAATATTCAATGATTATTTATAACCATGAACTAATAATTGTAACCCTAATATCCATGTTATCCACAGAATATTACTCTGCACTTTGTGGTGCTGAGCTTTGACCGGTATTCAAGGGATGATATAATTGGAGAGGTTTTCTGTCCACTCTCATCTGTGGACTTGGTGACTTCAGCAACTGTGCAGGCTGCAGTCACAGCTGGAGGAGAAGGGAATAATGCAAATCAGCAGCAAGCTCGACAGTTATCTCTATGCCGTGACATTCATCCACGCAATCTCAAGGTTTGTAAAGTTAATGATCACCTCGCATGCAACAATGTTTTTTTTTATACTGTAATTTTACTTAATAGAAATATATGCTTTTGTCATTAAAACATAAATTAGTCTCATCATAAAAATTGTTATGTTTAATAAGTCCAAATCACTGGTATTGTACCAAGTAAAAAAGGAACAAAATATACACATATAAAGATTTTACCTTGCCACCGATAAAATAAGCAGCAAGCAATATTTTAACAATCTATTGCCATTAATTAATTTGGTCTGGTAATAATAAAGTTAAAACATAGGAATTACCTGAGAATATGGAAGGCATTATAGAAAATAGACCATATATAAAATCCACCATTGAATATTTTTCATAATTTTTACAAATATTAGATTTAAATATAAAAATCACCATACTTTTACCTCAACTTGATATTGAATTATTACATTTAATAATAGAAATGTATGAAGGATTGCAGAAGGTTATTAACAAAATTTTATTTCGTTCTTACAAGAGACTTTTAGCTCTAGGATAAAAAGTTAATATGTGTGCCCATATCATCATTGGTACAAATTATTTGTGGAATAAAATACAGGCTTCAAATGGCTATTTTATAACTAGCTATCCAATGTGAAACCCTGAAAACCTGCAGTGTTATCAGGTTTTTGAATTTTTATGTTAACTGCAGTCATGACTACATGCTAAGATATGCTAAAATCATGTTCTTTTCCAGATCCGTACACAGGGGCGTGGCGAAATCCTTGTCTCACTATGCTGGCAACCAGCTGCAAATAGGTTGACAGTTGTGGTACTCAAGGCAAGAAATCTTCCCAAAATGGATGTTACTGGACTTGCAGGTAAAATACTATAATAGATTGAAATAGTGCCCAATCAGATTATACTTTTTTTTTAACTGTATTAATCCTCATAAGTTTGATGGTATCCACTTGTGATGGACAACTTATAATTCAGGCAGAAATTTGGTCAGTTTATTCCAAAAATAATCAAACTAATTATTTCTGTGAATAAAGTAGGCTTAAATATGTGAAGACCCTCTCTCTGCTTTGTGCATTTTTGCAGTTCCCATGCTGTCCTCATATAAATAGATTGTAGGTACATTTAAAAACAGGATTTTTAGTCCACTTACTAAGAGGTTATACCATATTTACTCGTGTACGTCACGCACCTTTTTTCCCGAAATGCCGGGGAAAAAATGGGGGTGCGCAGCTTATGCGAATCCTCAAGATTTTCGTGTAAGCCGTGCACCATTTTTCCTCAAATTTCTATTGTTTCTTCTCCTAAGTTTCACATTTTGTGAATATTTTTTGTGAACATAGTTAAAGAATGGTCTAGTAGTAAATCGCACATTGTAAAAAATTCTGAAATTTCAAAGTAATCAGTAATAAAAATCTGCATTTAACAAAGTCTGAGCATACAATGGTACTTGAAGAAACGCTAAATCAGAAACACCACTTAACAAAGCAATAGATTTATCATGTTTAGATTGTGCGTAGATCATGTTTAGATCATGTGTAGATCATGTTTAGATTGGCTCAGATGTTTTTACTCATCCTAAATACATTTTCCTGCAAGAAAATTTTACTTATGCCATCCCTGGTGAAAATAAAGTGTGCAGAAAACCGTGCAAAAAGTGTGCGCACAGTTCTGTTCACACTTCTTGCACGCTCTTTGCACGCTTTTAGCACACTTCTTCACCGAACGCTTTCTGCACACTGTTGATTCACACTTCTTGCACACTCTTTTCACGCTTTTAGCACACTTCTTCACCGAATGCTTTCTGCACACTTCTTGCACACCCTTTTCACACTTTTGGCACACTTCTTCACCGAACTCTTTCTGCACACTTCTTGCACACTGTAGATGCACACTTCTTACATGCTCTTTTCACACATTGAGTACACTCCTTCAATGAATGCTTTCTGTCCCTATTGGAAATTTCTCATAGTTCTCATAGGTATTTCTCATAATGTCTAATGAGAAGTTATGAGATCTTATGAAAAGTTCATGAGATCTTATGAGAAGCATGAATTCTTTTGAGAAGTTTATGAGATCTTATGAGAAGCTTTGAGAACTTATGAGACTCCTCATTAGAACTTATAAGATTTCTTGTAAGTGTTATGAGAAGCCATATATGGATTAAACTCTTGATTGTGGAACTTTTTTTTTGGGTTCCTTACCTAGATAATTTTCGGACTTTGTTTTTGGCGCCTTCGCTGAAAATATTTGAAGTTGCATTGAATGACGAACGACGATGCATCTCCAAATATGTTGCTTAAAACGCGATTCATGAACTTTGGAAGCGATTAAACTCTTGATTGTGGAACTTTTTTTTGGGTTCCTTACCTAGATAATTTCGGACTTCGTTTTTGGCGCCTTCGTTGAAAATATTACAAGTCCCAAAATCGTCTGAATAAGGGACCCAAAAAAAGTTCTAAAATCAAGAGTTTCTCAAGAGAATATCATAAACCATAAATAACAACTGTCGTGCCCACGAGTAATTTTAACGTGAATATTCACATTTTTATAGTTCGCGGTTTGTGGAAAGTTGTATCTGTTGTATCGACCAATATCGAATAGACAACTATCGATTAATTGCAAGACCACTTCGAAATTTAAAATGGCTGCTATCATGGCGAGAAACGTGAGAAAGAATTATCTCCTCAAGTAATTACGTTTTATTTTAATTAGTGATCATGGAAGCTTATTTTTTAATTCCAATGGATACTAACGTTACGGTGAGTGAATGATTGTTATGACAAGTGATTGTGTTGAACGAATTTGTTAATGTTTTAACCTGCCTTCCATGCAGGCTTTTTGAATTGCTGACAGGAATTGAATGTATTTTCCATTTTTCACGCACGTTAGAGTCATAAACAAATTGGAACATTCGGAATGATCCAATGAGAATTCAGATCATTATTCAGCTACATGATAAACGTGAATATTTTTTGTGTGTTTTGACAGTGCAGTGATGACTTTCGGTGATATTTAAATGAATTCCCCGTTGGAAAAATATAACTTCACTTTTTAGAGGAGCGTTATTATAAGAAAAGACTTCTGGTTGTTGAACACCTTGATCAACAATTAAAATAAAATGTTATGCATTAAGCAAGCTCGATCACAGCTTTTCACTCTCATGTCATGTGGTTTATGTAATATTGTTATTGTCACATTGGTTATTTTGAGATTACGCCTCATATTTGGAATCTTGTGTATAACAAAGGCAAGTGAATGCAATTATTGAAACTGGAAGTAGTGTCAATAAATATGATAAATTTATAAACTGTCCTCTTTGTTTAAAATTCGAACTCGCATAAGTGTGTTAATAAAATTGTGAATTCGTTATGTGACATCAAGAAATGCTAAACGTTCACGGATTTAGTTCGGTCGAGTTATGTCCCTAGTAGCACAATTAATGCTCACAATATGCTGAGCACATTTTCCTAAAATATGTTCAATATGTTGAAAATGTTTCTAGCATATGCTGAGCATTAACAAATGTCCGGGTAATCATATGCTATAAATGTGCTGAGCATATTTCAATTGTTTTTTGTAGCATATTTAATCTATCACCGTTCAGGGTCATATTATCGGAGGAAGAAAAGTCCGAAAAGCAAATTAAATGGAAGAAATTTGAACTTCAATGCCGGTATTTCAGTCAAAAATGTACCATTTACTATGGTCAGTTTTTAACTGAAATATCAGTTTGATTTTCTTCCATTTAACTAGCCTTCCGGACCTTTCTTCATCCGAATAAAATATCTTCAGCACAAGATGACAGAATTATGTGACTTTCGATCGTTGCTCCGACCGTATTTCATCTTGAAGTTAAATGCAAAGCCAATACAACTATTCGTAAAGTTATACTTCTCCTTTCAATGGGTGACATGTGAAGGAGTGAAGTTCCCATAATTGCAATTGCACTGGATTCATACACACATGTATTCACTCTTAATTTTCACGACTTTCGCGAAATGATTTTAAAAGGAAGCAGCTGTAGATTTAAATATTTATTATTATTCCTTCTAAATTCAATTATTTCATTCACTTGACGATCTGTACCACATAAAACATACGTTTCAACATACCACGCGTCATCTCAAAGAAAACCAGTATGACAGCACACAACACGAGAATAAATAGAATTGAGATCGCTTTTGCACAACACCAACAACACAACTTTCGTTTTATTTGTTCTGCATGTTTAATAACAAGGGTATTTTTAATCCACTCTCGTCTCAGTAATGTAACATATATTCATTTTCCCAGGGGAAGTTCTTTCAAATTGTTTCAACGCTCGTCACTGCACTAAGGTTAATCAACAACCGACGTTTTCACTTTCACATATGCACTATAGTTGAATGACCTCGTTAGCTCATTCCCAAATACCGAGTACGGTAATAATATAACATACATATCTGAAAGAAGAAAAAGAATTGTCGTTAGGTACTACTCGAGGCAGGAATCCAATGAAAACCATTGGAAGGGTTATTAAAAACAATGAGAAATTGATGTCTTTTCTTCATCAAAATCAATTACGTAAATTTACTCGCCGTACCTGTATTGTCTGAATGCTCGAACATGATCGTCGATGATAGGATGATCATCCCATTATCGAATTAAGCTGCTGTTAACACCAAGAACAGTTTAAAATGCAATTTAGCGAGGAGCTTAGTCTGGCCTGGCTAACTCACATATTCGTTTCTCAACATAATTCGCCGCCGCTCTGCTTTGCGATCTTTGCGATGTTGATATTCCCAAACGCCGCGAAATATGAGATGAACGTTGAGCTAAATGGACATCATCGGCACAATTACGAATGTACAACATGGATATTTACTATCATTAACATTAATTTAGGTCTAATCAGTAGAAAACGGTAAAAAAACAATGGATATACAGACGAAATTGAGCGGGACGATGATAGATATTGGTATGATCAGTTATCATAGCATGACTGAGCACGATAGTGGACTCTGGTAAACGCAACTCAAAACTCAAAGTTGTAGACTTAAGAGTTATGGAAACGTATAAATAAACATGTCTATCAATAAACAATAAGCTATTTCCATCAAAATATTTTAGGCATATTTTATGAACATATGCTAGAAATATGTTGAGCACATAACATCAAAATATTTTGAGCATGTTTTTCTAACATGTGCTAGAAATATGCGGACTGCATGTTATAAAATGAGTGGCTTCTAAAATGACATGAAAATATTTTCAGCATATGCTCACAACATGGTTTCGAAAATATTTCCTTGAGCATAATGGAAATGCCGTGAGCATGTGCTCAGCATCTTTTGTGCTACTAGGGGTGCATAGTGGGTGTGTGCTAAATTATGCCGAATCAAATTAAATTTGATATGCTATATCCGATCTGAGGTCGTGTTCTGTGTTATTTCAGTTTTCTCTAGTTCCTCAGTTTTTTTGGAGTGGGAGAAGGTGGGAGTTCCATGACATATCTCCAGGAGCAGCTTATAGGGTTTTTTGTAATTACAATTAATTTTTGCAATTCTCTTAAGAAAAAATCAGGGAACCCATCCCCCCTGGAATGGCTCCAGGGTGGTTCCCCCTGGAACGGTTCCCCGCCCAAAATGTTGTGAGAGAATTTCTCATAAGATCTCATTGCCAATTTACTATGAGAAAATTTCTTATGAGACTTATAAGAAAATTTCTCATAAGATCTAATGAGAAAATTTCTCATAAGATCTCATTGCCAATTTATTATGAGAAACTTTTTCTTATTAGACTCATGAGAAATTTCCAATAGCGGTACAATTTTGACATGTTTTTTAATGCATGCACGCTTCTTTTAAATTTACCCATATTTTTTAATATGTGTTAAGATTTTTCCTTCAACAAGTTCCTTATTTTCTTGGCCGGTGTCATTTAATTGGCCATGTTTATTTTTATATTGTGAGGTGCTCAAAAAGAAAGTTATTTTAAAAAAATAATGGAGGCTGGTGGGAATTTTCATACGACGAACATGGTTAGGAGTAAAAACTGTGTACTGTGCTATGCAAACCTATTGATATCAATATTATTCCTGAATAAAAATAAAAAATCTATTTATATTTGATCCCCAAATTTAGTTTCTTCCATAGGGGTATATGTTTCCATTTCTGTGTTAGTTTTCATTGCCTCTTTAACATTGTGGTATAAAGAAATTGAGACTTCCAAGCATGATCAAAAGTTTAAATATAATGTATCAAATAAACATACATGTATAAAATATTCTCCATTAGATAATAGGTTGAAATGATAACATTGATAAAATCTGATACCTTTTATGAGGAACCCTATTAAGGAAGTTGTCAGCATGTTTTTGAATGTTTATAAGTTTTACACTGCATGCAGCAAAAAATTAATTTCCAATTCATTATTCCAAATTTTTCTGATTTTCTTCTGATTGAATTTCAATGGAAATTTTAGTAAGTGCATAATATTCTTCAATTTCTGGCATTACAGTTTTCAGAGAAGAACTAGATTGCATAATGGTTTCCAATTTTTTTTTAATCACATAAAATTCCTCGATGAAAATTTCCAATTTTGCTTCTAAATATGGACCAAAGACTCCATAGGTCCAGTTTGGCCTATATTTGGTTGGAATTTGGATAGATTAGTTTTACTTGTACTTTTAATATGTAAGAAGAGAAAAAAAGGGATTTAAAAAAAGTCATTGCATTTTGACCCTCTTTTACTTAATCCAACTTCTTGAAAGTAGGTATGCAATCTTTGATAACCTAACATTTAATTACGTAATTTTTTCAGATCCTTATGTCAAGATCTATCTTGTTTATAATGGTCAAAGGATCGCCAAGAAGAAAACACATGTCAAGAAGCGAACATTGAACCCAGTGTTCAATGAGTCCTTCGTTTTCGACATTCCGGCATCTCATTCACCAGTGGGAGCTAATTCAGCCAATGGTGGTAATGCATCTGGAACAGGGCAGCATGGCAGCCAAGTGTCAGGTGCACTATCAGCTCTTTTATCGCAGCAGCAAGTAAATATGACAGATCAGAGTGACCGACAAAATGCTGGAGAGAGCGGTGGACTTCTGTCATGTGTCAGTTTGGAATTCCTCCTCCTGGACTGGGATCGGGTGACAAAGAATGAGGTGAGTACCTGAAATGATAAATTGCCAAACAGTTTATTTGCATATTATAGAGACACTACTAATCCTGCAGTCATACTCTGAAACCGAAACCATTACACATTGCAGTGTAAAATTGATTGGCAGATCAAATTTGAGAGAACGTGATTGCATTCACTTTCTGCATGGCTATTTCAGTGAAGGATAATCATTTATTTTATGGCTTTGTTTTTATTCAGTCCTGAAAACATAAGGTATTGAAAATACTTTGCTTACTTATCCCTTGAATTGAAGGCACTCAAAATTAAATTATTGGAAGATGACTGAAATTGTGAAGCCAATTGTAATTTATGGTGAATATTCCAATCACAATCTTTATTACAAATCTATCGCAATGGACCTGCAAGCCTTCAGCTATCCCACTTACTATTGCTTTATCACCAGCAAACCTGATTTAATCCAATTACCACTTCTCTCACTAATATGCCTACACCAAGTTCCTTGGGTTTTTAGTCACTCTAATGGCTAAGGTTACGTTACACCCCTAACCTGAGATCTTGATCGATCGTACACCAATCACACCATCCATGCCCTGGGCAGGATTTGAACCCTGAAACCTTTAGGTTGCAAGGGCATCCCTTAAGAAAAAGTACTGGAGAAATACTGGAGAGCTTTGTACAGTTTTTAGAAAGTCTTCAGTTACTGAAGGGGTCAGTGATCAGTTACTCAATAGTAACTGATGGAGGTCTCCAGTTACCAAAAACTGGAGAGAGAAGAACTGGTTAAGCTCACCCCATGGTCATGCCATGATAAGAAGTCTCCAGTTACTGAACAGTGTTGACCAGTAATTGATAAAATCCTTCGGTTACTGATCAACTTTCTCCAGTACTTTTTTCAAAGGGATTACTGACCTGACTGCCACCAAGGTCTTCCAAACCATTTCCTCTGCAGATTTATGGAGGAGAACTGGGGATAAAGGCTACCCTGCCTATCTCAGTGTGCTATCCAGAATCCCATCTGCCATTTATAGGTTCTTGAGAAGATCTATCTCCACAATTCCTGCAGTTTACTTCTGTGTTTCACAGGTCTTCCATTAGCTTATCCTAATCTATTCTATCAAATGACTTTTCGATGTTAATTAAACAGGCAAGAACATCCTGATTGTATGCAATATTCCTTTCTGATAATGTCCTCATTAACGTTATTGCATCACAGGTCGCTCTCCTTTTTATCTCTCCCTAAGAGTTCATTTGTCTGCTTCTCCAGCTTCCTGTTTATAATTATAAGCTCTATTTTTGCCATATGTAAGATCAAGTTACTCACCCTCTAGTCATCATAATTATGTGTTTAGAATCAAAGCTGTTTTTACAAAATTCTTCAGTCAGACTCCTACTTCATGTATTCTACAAATTGGTCCATAAAAATTTTGTCCTCCAGTTATTCTAGACTCTTAAATAATCCCATTGGGAAGTTTTCTACTCTTCATGATGCTTTTCTCAACCTTGTAATCTAAAAATATGCCTAGCACTACTTCATATTTGTTTACATCAAATTCATTTTCTGTATCCATCACTCCAGGTATTTCCATCATAAACCTATTCTCTGTTGATATTTTTGCTGAATTAAATACCATCTAACAGACCTTCACTGACTGTATTCTACTTGGGGTAAATAAGTGTGAACTGTTACACTTCCATTTGGTGGGAACAACTGCACTGCTACTCATTTATCAAAAAAAATCATATCCTATGCATGCGGCAGATACAAATTGTTTATGATGACACGCATTACCTGCTTACAATGTTACAAATGTGACACCTCCCCTCATCGTAAACAATTCAACTTCAATGCTTAGCTAACAAAACAAACAATTCTCCAAAAAAATGATAAATGACACACAAAGAATACTAATCACTTCTTCAAATTAACAAAAATTAAAAACACAAACCAAGCGCTGTGCAAAACCGTTTGGTTGTAATACCTGGAAGAGGTTTAGTTAATAGATCAGCAATATTCTCATCAGTGTTAACATATTTAAATACAGCTTCACCATTCTCAACTGTTTCTTTCACATAGAAAAACTTAATCCTAAAATGTTTGCTGCAATGCTGAAATGTTATCATTTGATGCAATAGCCATGGCAGCTCTATTATCAACCATAATTTCTACAGGGCATTGACAAAATCTTGCTTGACCTATTTCCTGTAAAAAGGAAGTTAACCACTGCACCTCAGTAACAGTATGATACATTGCCATGTACTCAGCTTGAGTAGATGATGAGGCAACACAACTCTGCTTCTTACTCCTCCAAATAATGGGACCTCCTGCTAAAATGATGACATAGCCAGTAAAAGATTTACCATCATCTCTGTCATTTCCCCAGTCTGCATCTGAGTACACTTTGATCTGATCACAAGTCTTACGATAATGCAATGAATGCTCACTTGTCTTTGACAAATATCTAAACACATGCTGAACATTTTTCCAATCTTGTTTCGTTGGACACTCACAGTACTGACTCAACCTACAAACAGCATTGGAAATGTCTGGTCTTGTCCCTCCAGCGAGATACAATAAGCATCCTATTGCCTTGCGATACAATGTCTTATCAAATACATTCTCATCAGTACACCTTTCTCTAATGACACTTCCCACTTCCAATGGCATACTTACTCTCTTACAAGCATCCATACCAAACTCATGGAGTATGTCTGTGATATACCTTTCTTGACTAACAATCAATTCATTTTCATTAGTTTTAACACATTTCAAAGACAATAGGTCAGACAAATATCCTAGATCTTTTATCTCCATGCACTGTTGTATTTTTACCTTAAATTATTCAATCTCCTTAGGTAAGCCTATCACAAGCAAGTCATCAACGTACACTCCAACAATAATTGATTCAGAAAAATACACACAAGGGTCAGTCTTACACTTATTCAGTCCAGTCTTCAACAAACAATCTTTCAAAAAACTGTTCCAATTTCTACCTGCTTGTTGACCATAAACACTTAAATAATTTGTACACAAACTTATCAGGATCCATACCTGATTTACTCATGCAAGGGGCCTGCTCCATGAATACAGTAATTTCTAAGGGGCTATTTAAATATGCTCCTACTACATCATATTGTTTCATTTGCCAATCATTCTCAATAGCAATAGCCATGAGAACTCTAATGGTTTTCTTATGTATAACTGGGCTAAAGGTTTCAGTGTAATCTATGCCATGGATTTGGCTAAAGCCTTGGGCTACTAACCTTGCTTTAAACTTCACCTTATTCCCTTCCTGATCCCTTTTCTTCACAAAAACCCACTTACTACCAATTACATTGCGATCTATAGGTCGCTTCACAATCTCCCATGTTCCTTGCTGCTGCATGTTATCAAGTTCTGCTTCCATAGCTTGTCTCCACTGATCAGCTTCAGGACTCTGAAATGCTTCTCTGCTGTCTTTGGAACATCACTAAGGTTTTTGCAATGAACTAGTTTGCAACATGAACACTCGATCACTTTCCTTGAACGATCAGACCTGCGTGGAACTGCCTCCCTGGTTCTCGCATCTCCTGCGCTGCACCTGGTGGTCCAGTAGGCTCTCCCAAGACCATCGCTGCACCTGCAGTCACGTCCTCTGGTTCTGGAATCTCTTCTACCACCTCCGGGAAAAAGGAATGAACCTGGAATATGAATTCCCCATCCCCAGTCTTGTCTTTCACTGGTCCCTGCACACACTTAAATGGAAATTTATCTTCCCTGAAGACAACATCCCTACTAATGATTACCCTGCTGTTTTTAATGTCCCACAATCTGTAGGCCTTTGATCCAACCTGGTAGCCTAACATGACACATTCTGTAGCTCGTGCACCCAGTTTCCCCTTTGGATTTGGTTCCCAAGCCCATGCTTGACATCCAAAGACACGAAGATATTTGTAATCTTTAAATGTTACTTCCCTGCCGAGCCAGATCTCCAGTGGAATTCTTCCTCCTATGGCTTCAGAAGGACAGCGATTTCTCAGATATGCTGCGGTTTGGACTGCTTCTGCCCAAAAGGAGTGAGGGGCACCTGATTGAAATAGGAGGCAACGAACAACATTTATTAAAGTCAGATTGCACCTTTTTGACAAACCATTCTGCTGTGGAGAGTATGGTGCAGATAGTCTGTGATGGATCCCACTTTTATCCAGATGTTCTTGGAATGATCTTGCAATATATTCTCCTCCGTTGTCAGACTGCAACTCCTTGATGCTCTTCTCTTGGAATGTCTCTACCTTCTTCTGAAATCTCTGACATTTCTCCATGAGTTCACTCTTTCTTTTCAGCGGTTCAACTGTAATGTACCGGGACATCTCATCAATGAATGTAGTATAATACCTGTTTCCTCCAATTGATGGTGGTGTGATTGGTCCTGCTACATCGGAATGAATTCTTTGCAGTAGATCCTTTGCTTTCTCTCCTTCATTCTCTGGAAACTTCAATCTTTTCATTTTGCCTGCAACACAAGTATCGCATTTATCTGTCAATTCTCCTGCATTTATAACTGGTATCTTATTGATGGCTTGAAGATGCCCTAACCTATCATGCCACAAAGAAAATGAGACACGAGAAGCCTTTCTTTGGTTTTCGTTGAATTGGTCCTTCATATTTTGGATTGACATACCTCCAACTGTCGTTACATAATACAAATGTCCAACTCTGAGTGCTTTGATTAAAGGTTGGTCATCTGTGTATAGCGTTGCTACTCCTTGATATGCAACAATCTTCAAACCTTTTCCTTCCAGAGTTCCCTGTGAGATGAGGTTATCTTGGAGCTGTGGAACGAATAACACTTCACACAAATCAATGTCCCATCCACCACATTCTTCAGATATTCTGAGGCGAACAGTTCCTTTCCCTTCAATTTGTAATGGTGCTCCATCCCCAACAATAACTTCACCTTTCATAGATGAAAACTCAGTAAATAAGTCTCTCCTGGGGGTCATATGATCCGAAGCTCCGCCGTCTAATATCCATACACCTGGACTTTCATTGTTGCCACTCTGCCTTGTGTAAAGAGCTGTGTACGGCCGGGTCACAAATGATGCGTTTGCTGTTTTCTCCAGATTCGTTTTCTGGTTCAATTTATCCTGCCTTTCTCTTTCTTCAGCAATTTTGGGGCAAGTTGTACTAATATGGGTTGACAATCCACAAGCATAACAAAACCTGATATATTTCTTCTTCTGCTTGTTCTCACTTCCGGCTTGCTTATTTTGTTGCCGATCTGCATCCTTCCTTGAGGTATTAACTTTATTATACTCCTTTCCTTCTCGTTTGTTGACCTTCAGAGCATGATGTTGATTATCGGCGATGTCTGCTTTACATCTTTTCTCTTCTTGTAAAAGTTTCGCTTTCACTTTAACCCCTCAACGCCATCCTGCGTACCCAGTACGCATGTTTAAATCACCGTATGTCGCCGTCATGCGTACCCAGTACGCTTCCTGAACTGCCGAATATAATAATTTTTCTCGGTCTGAAATTGCATATTTAGTCCAAAATGTTTACTGTATATTGTTTATATATGTTTAATCTTCGCATAGTAAAATACGCAACATTTATAGCCCTTTAGTTGTTTTTAATTTTCCACTTCATTTTCTCTTCCAAACGCGAGAGTAAATGAATACGATCTTTCCAGTCCTTAGGTTCCTCCTTCCTAACTGTCTTGAGATAATGTGCCTATTCTAGTGGTGAGACGTCAAGAAGGGTTAGCTACTTTCGTTCATGAGATACGATATCTTTCTCAAGAGTTCTCTGCCTTCTCTCGATGTCATTCCCTCGTGCATCATCACCTCGAGCCCAATGAATGTTTTCTTCGCCGCGTCAGTCCCAAGCAAAGGGGCCATGTGCTTTGCTCTGCGTTTCTTTGCTCCTTCATTCACAGTCCATAATCTTTGAAGATAAGAGTAGACCTAAACAGTCAGCATAAACCGAGCCCCCTCAAAATCTTTACTCATCCCTCGAAGGAGTTTCGAAACCAAGTTGTTCAGTCAACTGGAACCTTTCATGGTGTGTAGTGTCCTATCTTACTGTGCGATAGCATCTTTTCTTGTGCACTTCCAGCAAGCAGTTTTTATAATTATGTTAAAATGGCTTCCACAAGTAGAAAAAGATTACCATTTCCAAGTGACGAGGAAATAACAGAAGTACTACTTGCAAGTGATTCTGACGACAGTGTAAGTTCGGAAAGTGACGAAGAAAATTACATCAATGATCGCTCTGAAATGGATACACTCCAGCCAATTTACGATGAAGTGGAGGATGCGGATGAAGTCGAAACCTTGGTGTGGGAGGGCATGAAAAATTATTTAGGCAACAGAGAAACATTTGTTGGTGGTTTCGAACCTCAAGGCGTAGCCAAAACTTTGTCCAATCCAGCGGATATTTTTGTTATTTTTTGACGAGGAATTTGTTCGTGAAATTGTTTTAGAAACTAATCGTTATGCTGACCAACAGATTTCATCTATTGAGCCCCTCTTTTCGCGAAAGTCAAGAATAACTGCTTGGAAACCTGTGACAGCAGAAGAATTATACATAACCATAGGACTATTCATGCTCATGGGAATTGTTCAGACGCCAACACTTCGAGCTTACTTTTCCACAAAGAGAGTTATATCGACTCCAGGTTTTGGGGATGTAATTTCAAGAGACCGATTCGAGATAATTTGTAAATTCCTTCATTTCAACAACAATGAGGAAGAAGATCAACGGAGTCCTCCCAAGCTAAAAAAGATTTTTCCCGTGATTGAACATCTGAATAAAAAATTTCAGACACATTTTTTACCAAATCGCAACATTTCAATTGACGAGTCGTTGACACTGTGGAAGGGTAGGCTGTCCTTCAAGCAGTACATTCCTCTGAAGGCATCAAAGTTTGGAATCAAGACCTACGAGCTTTGTGATGCAAATACCGGCTACCTATGGTCCTTTCTGGTGTACACAGGAAAAGATACTGTATTTCCCTCAAAAATCACTCCAGCTAACTCAAACAAGACAACGTCAATAGTTTTACATCTGATTGAACCACTGCTAAATCAAGGACGATGCGTTTGGATGGACAATTTTTATAATTCTCCTGTCCTTGCAACTATACTGAAAAGTAAATACATGACTGATTGTGTTGGAACTTTGAGGTTGAACAGAAAGGATGTTCCAAAAATCGTGAAAGAGAAGAAATTGCAAAGAGGTGAAATGTGTGGACAACATTCTGGGCCTGTTGCTGTTTTCAAATGGAGGGACAAAAAAACTGTCACGATGATCTCCACATTCCACAGTGACGAAATGAGAACAGTATCCAAAGCCAATAAAGAGACCCGAAAGCCAATTTGCGTGTTGGACTACAACAAATTCATGGGCGGGGTGGATCTGGAGGACCAGTTGTTGCATACGTACTTGATTGAAAGAAAACGACATAACAAGTGGTATATGAAGTTGTTTAGGAGATTGTTGAATATAGCAGTTCTAAATTCTTATGTTATTCACAGGGAAAATGCGAATAATAAATTAGACCACCTATCCTTTCGTATACAGCTGGTAGAGGAAATATTTTTGAAATATGCTACTGTTGGAAGACAATGTGCACCAGGCCGTCACTCTTTAGATAATTTAGTTCCACGGCTTACAGAGAGACATTTTCTGAGGAGAATTCCCGCAGCTGGGAAGAAAGCAAAGCCCCAAAAGAGGTGTGCTGTGTGTGCAAAGCACGGGAAAAGAAGAGACAGCGTTTACTGGTGTGAACCGTGTGCAGTAGGTTTGTGCTTGGATTGCTTCGAACCTTATAACACGAAGCAGAATTACTAAGGTAACGTCATATAAATATAATTCCTTACTAACATTTTACACCACAAAACGTGGATTTCTGCATGAAATGAATAAGAAATAATCTTTCTGAGCCAAAGAAATATGTATACGACGTTACGAATTTTTATGTTATCGCGACGGGTAATCATATCGAAAGTAACTGTACGATTATGAAGTCCATACAATTTTCTGCGAAACTTAAGTACGTCTCTATCAATAAAATGCAAAGTATGTACATTAAGGTTCGATTAAAAATTAACGAAAAAATATAACACTTTAAAAACTTAAAACGTATACATTGTATAGAGAGAACAAGGAAAAACGATAAATGTTGATCCGATTCATTTAAAAATTTAGCGTATATTAAAACATAGTTTTGCAAAAGTTTACAAAAAATTTCCAAAAGATAGGTATCATATGTTGAAAGTTATTAATTATTGAATGATACAATGCCAAAAAGCTGAAATCATTTAAATCTCCTCCGGCTGCTGGGATGGGATTTAATTAAATGTCCTCCGCGCTTGAGGGGTTAACTGTTGTTAATTCTCCGTTGTCAAGCTCTCGTTCTAAACTTCTAATGAGGCCTTCAAACTTTTCTGTCGGTAATCCTCTAATACAAAACGCTGCTACTTGTCCATCTGATAATGCAAAACCACATTTCTTCAATTTCTTAGCACATTCATTTATAAAACTGAAGTAGTCATGCACACTCATATCATCATTCTTACGTATTGTACATAGTTTAGTAAGAAAAATTGATTGGTAAAGAAGTCTGTAATCTGTAGAAAGATCCTCCTACTTCTTCCAAATCTCCTTAGGGGTTTCACATTCGCTGATATCATCCAAATATGAATCTGATACAATGGAATAGAAAATACCTATTGCCATGTCGTTCAACCTAGTACGCCGGTTACTTTCTGCATTATTGTTGGCTTCTGAGTTCCAACCAACGACAGCTTCCCAACATCCAGCGCATAGACATGCTCCCTTTGCTCTGGTCTTCCATGTATGGTAATTCTCTCCCGTCAATTTAGGACATTTGAATATATCATCCTTCGCTGATTCCATATTCGCTGTATTGGACGTCATGTTGAAATGTGTTAGAGGTTAAATAATATCTTGAGATATCCGCTTTAAACTAATTGTAAGATGTTTTAATAACGAGTCACAGACACATCCAAATTCCAATTTACATATTGAACGACTGACAGAGAGACAACAACAATATAGATAAATAGTTACTGACATAAATAGCAACATATGTTGCCAACCCATATTTATGTATTAGATTACAACTCTAACACCCTCACTTAATCTAATACGTATATATATAAAACATTAAGATTCTGCAACCAGTGCTTTCTTCCTGTCATATGGACCGTAGCTCCGGAGTAGATGAACCAGTCAGCTTCACTCGCGATGTGTTTGGCTCCCAAGGCTGCCACAGAGAGAAGAGTTCTCTCCTTTTTCATCACCTTACTCGGTACAGCTGATGGTCCTTGTGCAGTCCTGGACCCATGCGATGAACCGCTACTGTGTGTCTCGTAGTTCCATCTGCTCCTGCATTTGCCTCTAATGTGACCAAATTTCCCACGTTTCTAGCCACTTGCACTGCTTTACCAGATTGTCGCCCGGAAACCCCTTTACTTTTTGCCCACAACGCGGACTCGTCATTTTGGCCCCACCGACTGTCCTGAATTAATTTGGATGTGTCATCTGCGGCGTAGCCTTCAACGCAACCTTCATGCACTAAATACATCTTCATTTGGAATGTCCAAATATTGTAATTGTCCCGTCCATCCAATTTTTCCATGGATGCCAAACCAGTTCCAACTGACGCCTCAGCCAGGGCCCATAACCTGTTAGAGGTTAAATAATATCTTGAGATATCGGCTTTAAACTAAGATGTTTTAATCACGAGTCACAGACACATCCAAATTCCAATTTACATATTGAACGACTGACAGAGAGTTGACAACAACAATATAGATAAATAGTTACTGACATAAATAGCAACATATGTTGCCAACCCATATTTATGTATTAGATTACAACTCTAACACCCTCACTTAATCTTAATGATTTATATATAAATACCTATTAGATTAAGTGAGGGTGTTAGAGTTGTAATCTAATACATAAATAGCAACATATGTTGCCAACCCATATTTATGTATTAGATTACAACTCTAACACCCTCACTTAATCTAATAGGTATTTATATATAAATCATTAAGATTCTGCAACCAGTGCCTTCTTCCTGTCATATGGACCGTAGCTCCGGAGTAGATGAACCAGTCAGCTTCACTCGCAATGTGTTTGGCTCCCAAGGCTGCCACAGAGAGAAGAGTTCTCTCCTTTTTCATCGCCGTACTCGGTACAGCTGATGGTCCTTGTGCAGTCCTGGACCCATGCGATGAACCGCTACTGTGTGTCTCGCAGTTCCATCTGCTCCTGCATTTGGCTCTAATGTGACCAAATTTCCCACGTTTCTAGCCACTTGCACTGCTTTACCAGATTGTCGCCCGGAAACCCCTTTACTTTTTGCCCACAACGCGGACTCGTCATTTTGGCCCCACCGACTGTCCTGAATTAATTTGGATGTGTCATCTGCGGCGTAGCCTTCAACGCAACCTTCATGCACTAAATACATCTTCATTTGGAATGTCCAAATATTGATATTGTCCCGTCCATCCAATTTTTCCATGGATGCCAAACCAGTTCCAACTGACGCCTCAGCCATTTTTCGCTTTAACGATACAATACGTAAAAAAAATGCACTCGCGTAATGTTGCAGTACTATTGAAGCACAACTGGTCCTTTTCGGTCACCTGGGCCCATAACCTGTTAGAGGTTAAATAATATCTTGAGATATCGGCTTTAAACTAAGATGTTTTAATCACGAGTCACAGACACATCCAAATTCCAATTTACATATTGAACGACTGACAGAGAGTTGACAACAACAATATAGATAAATAGTTACTGACATAAATAGCAACATATGTTGCCAACCCATATTTATGTATTAGATTACAACTCTAACAAAATGAAACACCGATCTCTCCACACTTAATCAGTTCTACTTTTTCAGCATACAATTACCGCAGTCACGTAATCTGGGCCCATAACCTGTCGATATTTTTGCTGAATTAAATACCCTCTAACAGACCTTCACTGACTGTATTCTACTTGGGGTAAATAAGTGTGAACTGTTACACTTCCATTTGGCGGGAACAACTGCACTGCTACTCATTTATTCCACTAGATGGTAGCACAATACAACAAAAAAAATCATATCCTATGCGTGCGGCAGATACAAATTGTTTATGATGACACGCATTACCTGCTTACAATGTTACAAATGTGACATTCTCCACGTATTCCTTTCACTGCATTGTGATAAAATGTTAATATAAGTCATTGTTTACATAGGGGAAAAATCAATATTGAATTTACATTTCATGCATGATAATTGTCAATGTTCATGAGTAGTAGTGATTTTCTAAAGAAAAATGACAATTAAATGATAAAATGACAATGATAATTAGGTCTCACTGTAAAAACAGTGATAGTATCTTAAAACTTAGCTGTTGGAAATGACAAAATACTGCAGAAATTTGCATTTTTTGCAGAGAATTTTTCCTGCAGGGGACATCCCTAAGAATAAAAAGTTTGTAAGTAAACCAATTTTAACATATATTGTTGGATTAAGTTTTTATTCAAATCAATGATACAACCATTCTCTTTCGTGTTCAATATCGTTATGCCCCGAATCCTCGTTATCAACAAACTATTTCCCCCATGACAACCATGGAAAAACAAAACATTTATTTTAATTTGATCCGCGATTATTATTTAACAAATTTACTTTGCTTCAAATTCCTCCTTTCGCGTGACAAATTTTAAATAATTAAACTCAAGTTTGGAATGTGCTTCTTCATTAATGCTTCGCTGACGTCCTTGGTCAAAACATCAGTTTCCAAGTCTGCTGAACCCACGTGATGAAGAACCACGCTCTGCTACCAAATTGTTGGATTAAGTTTTTTTCCTCATATCGCAAAAGTGCTCCTCTCATGAATTCGAAATCCACCGTTGGATTGGAAGAAATCGCTGTTGCAACTTCACTGAAACTCTTTGGTAGACCCTCGATTACGTACATAATTAATTCATAATCTTCAATATTATTACCCATTTCCTTAAGTTGAGTCTCTAATGTTTGAGCTCTAGTTAAATAACCGTCAATGCTTTCTTTCTCTAATTTTTCTAATTTAGCCAATTCAATCATTAACTGAGTCTTTCTATGTTTCTCAACACCGTCATGACGTTTCTTTAACAAAAGCCACAACTCTTTTGCATTGGAAATACCTTGACATGCTAACGCCTGCTCCGCCGAAAGTGTCATAATGATCAGCATGTTGACCTCGTCGTTCTTCTTTGACCAGGCTTCCCACTTCGCCACAGCCGCTGCATCAGCACCATTCTTCTCTGGTTCATCACCGAAAATGATATCTTGATACAATCCTTTCGCCTTAAGAACTGCAACCAATCTCATGCTCCAAAGTCCATAATTCTTGTTTGTTAGAGGCTCGATTCTTGAAACTCCAAAGTCTGACATTTTCCCTTGTCACTTTTCTTGACCTCCTGGAAATTTCACTCGTGTATCTTATAACCACGCTCTGCTACCAAATTGTTGGATTAAGTTTTTATTCAAATCAATGATACAACCATTCTCTTTCGTGTTCAATATCGTTATGCCCCGAATCCTCGTTATCAACAAACTATTTCCCCCATGACAACCATGGAAAAACAAAACATTTATTTTAATTTGATCCGCGATTATTATTTAACAAATTTACTTTGCTTCATATATAACAGATGATATAATCTGGTCTATATAACAGATGTAGACATTAAAATAGGGTTTAAATTAAAATCTAAGGAGATCTCCTCGATGAGCTCTATGGCCTCTTAAAGTGACAAATAAAATTAAAAAGGGTTTAAATTAGGTATACTGCAAACTTTGACCTCTACGGGTTCCAATATGGTTGGCAGCTGAGACTAACTGATGGTCTTTTGCTTCTTAGGTCATCGGTCGCTTGGAACTTGGCACAGGTGGGAAAGGAAATGAGGCTGCTGGTGCGGCATTGCACCATTGGAACGAAGTGTGTAACTCGCCGCGTCGTCAGATCGCAGAATGGCACAAGTTGCACGAGTGAAGGAAGAGGGTATCACTTGACATGACAAGGTACCGTAACCTCTGTTGTGAATGAAAGAAGCACATGTAAACACACAAGTAAATCCTATGTAAATGTGGACAGGTGGGCCAATTTCACAAGGTGTGACTGAGAAAATTGAATGCTTGAAATCCCTATGCCATTCAAAGTGAGACTTTTGAAGTTGTCCTCTGATTGATGATTGCAGTTACACTAGTACTGAATTGTTTCTACATTTTGTTTATCTTTAAAAGGGCATCTAATGCTTGTGAAATAATTTAATTCAATGTCCAATGTATTATTCTGTAGGAAGCATTCTCCACATATTTCTGTTAAATACTATCAAAGAATCTCAAGTTAATACCACACTGTGGTGTAAATGACAAACCACTTTTGATGTAAAAAGAAAAACATTATCAAATAATTACTCAAAGTAGCAAAGTATTAAAAATATAATAAAAAATACTATGATGCACTTTTGTGCAAAAATAGAAGCATTTATGTTATTTATTTATGTGTGTAGAGGAAATTGAATTTCTCATTCATTCATTCCAACATAAAATAACAAATGCATCTGTCATGATTTTAGTCAATTTTAAGGCCACCGGTAAAATGAATATCATATGCCACCTTTTTCTCCATTCATTTCTTATATTAATTTTCATATAATTGGTATTTAGAGTATTATTTTTCAAATCCTAAAGAACAACAAATCCATTTATCAATTAGTTTTACTCTAGTCTTTTTGTACAAAAAAGGTAAAAATATAAAAATGAGAAATAAATGGGATTGTAATCATTAATCCCACATTTTGGCAGATTGCCATGGGATCAGATGTGAATATTTTTTTCTATTTAAAGAGAGCTGGAGTTATTGTGAACATATAGATAAAATGCAAAGTAAATCCCTACCTTACACTATAGAGATATCTCATATTTTGAGTGCTCAATGGTTTTCTTGAACCATTTTGGTTACAAAACACTTATGGTTCAAATTACCTAGAGTACTGCAATGTATGATATTTTATGCATACTCTCGATGTGAATGTACTCACTGATTAATATCAAATAAGAGAATAAATGCATATATTGTCAAAGTGTTACAGTATGACTCAGCATTGTAACAATCTTACCAGTGATGCTCCCTCTCAAAAAAATCTGCTTCAAAGTGGCATGCTGAATATGCTTTTGTCAGGCAGTTCAACACGGTTATACTCATGGTTATGATTTACCTATTAAGGAGAAGAGAATTTTGTATTTGAATGTGATGAAGAAATGTGCTCATACATTAATTTGTATGGAATTATGTACCTACCCTTATAGCTTTAATGTGCCCAGCAAATTACATTGGTTGGATGAGTGCTGCTTGACTTGTGACAGAGAACAGGTTTTAATTTCAATTTCTTTGCAATGGTTGCCATTCATGGATTGCAGCTTCATGTGGTGAAAAACTGTCATGATTTAATTTTTTCAAAGTGAAGCAATGTTTAGAGCAGTTCCTGGGAATGTTATAGCACGGCAACATTGCACAAGTTTGCTGCACACAAGCCTAGAATATGCACAGCAATGGATACCTATGAGTTAATGAATCATTCATTCAAGATAATGTGTTATTAATGTCAATGTTATGTATGTTGCACTTTCATTCAAGCTAATAGCATGCAATAAAACCATGACAGGGCTACCAGGAAATCATGAAATAGCAAAAATATTTTCAGCATTTTTATGATTTTTCATCATTATGTCCCAATTTGAAATTTTTTAGGTAATAAATGACATAAATTCTAATTTATAATGCTCCAAGTATGTATTATCCCTATTTAATGAATTTGTATGATTTCTGACCATGTAAATACAATGAAAATATGTATGTAAAAGACAGCAATACATACAAATTAGAGGATGGTGCCTGTAATCAAAAGTTATGGGCTTAGATGTGGATTCATACAAATTGACTAACATACTAACAGCTATAGTCTATCTTCACAAGAAAATATGTAAACTTTGTGCATACTTAGTCACAGAACAATAAAATTAATCAAAAAACTAACAAGCTTATTTATTACATTGAACATGGTACCTATATTGCTGCAAGACAAAGTAATTGTATTTATCAAGCATGAATAATTTAATTCGAGAGATAGTGGGCGCACGTCCCTGTCATGGTCACCCTTCAACTCAACCATGTCGGTCCCGCACACCCGCACTTCTATACCTTGGCGTGTCCAAGATGGCCAGCCCAGGCATATAGCTACGGGAATACGGTCCACGAAGGACAGTAGGCAAGATTGGCCACAGTAGAGATGTACCTCCAGGACACAGTGTGTGTCAAATCCTTTATTATTCTTATCAACAATGTACAAAAGTCAACATAAGAAAACATAAGCCCTGTGCCGCGACGGAGGGCCGCCAGCATTCTTGGTTGTCAGTATACATGTACAAATGACTAAATAGCGGAAGATTATTGAATACACATAGTGTGCCCTTGAGGGTGGCAATGGCTTCCGCAAAATATATAGGTTGCTGGGCATCGAATCTTTCGATGCAAGTTAAATCAAGGTCTTTACAAACAACTGCCTACTGAAAAGGCGTAGCATCACAGTGGACTGAGTAATTCACTGAAAACATGGTACAATGACATGTTCTGCTGAAGATATCCTCGTCGAAGCACATCTGTAGCCACTTGGTCCTTCGCTGGTACACATCATATACCATATATGGTATTTCCAGGTCCATGGTACCATATATGGTATTTCCAGGTCAAAAAGGAGGCAGAACAATTACTGTGTTTACACTTCTGTATCCCACTCAGGGTTCAATTAGTAGAATATCACTAGGAAATAACTCAAACTTGAGATCCTGAAGAAGTTTTTATAAGTGCTCAGTGGCAGGCTCAAGGGCAAAAAATTAATATTTCAAGAAAATCTTTTTTTCCTCATGACCCTGCCCAAAAATGGGGCTGCACAGGACACATAAGGGTGCAGCTAGCGTGGGTAAAAATACATAAGTCAATTGTTGATTTCAGGATTTTTGTTCCAAATTCAGAACACTGGGAAATGATGGAATGTGCCCTACAGTCACAGACCCTGTTCCAAATGAAGAAGATGCTAGGGTGTAGGAAGTTTTCTCTACTAATGGTATTTAGCAGAAAACAGTCCATCACCAAACTGAAATACAGACAGTACTGAAAGAAGGAATGTTACATGCTTTAGGAAAATGGAAAATGACTGCAGAAACTTGATTTCTGGTTTAATGCATGAAATGGCAATAGATGTCAAGATTAACTGTGCTAAATACAGTGGAGTAGCCAGGGGGAGGAAAGGGAGGGATGGCACAGAATCTGGGGATGACTGAAAGAGAGGAGCATACAGTAAACTACCAATTTTCTGTGCTAATGACTGGTAAAGGGTGCACGGATAATTGGGAAACATGGATAATCCGCTGTTTGGTTCTTTCCGGATTCATTTCTCTAGGGTGCCGCCAATATAAATGAACTCCCTAAGAAAATAACTCAATCTATTGTAATTTTTTTCTTTCCGATTTAATTTACTCACACACAATACAACAAAATATATACAGTATCATAATAAATTACCCTCACAACATATCACTTTCACTCTTGGTATCTTCAGGCTCAATTTTTACAGGCCATAGATCACTTCACGAGCCATTTCACTTTTCACTTTCACATAAAATATAGCCAGTACCCTCTTAAAAATAAGTACCTACATAATAGTGGGGAGTGGACCGCTTTATCCCTTTAGTTTATCTGGAGTTTCTAGCTGAGGCGATCCCCGTCTCCTTGGGTTAATCCTGGCTTCTCCGCCACGCCACTTTCCACTTCACTGTTGTCAGACCATCAGACTCGAAGCTAGACGCCCCTTCACTGTTCTTAGACTATCAGACTCGCCTAGAAGACACTTCCCTCTTCTTGGACTATCAGCCTTCCCCTTCGTTCGACTCCTCGACTAGCCGCCTCCGAAGCCCAGCAGCAGCACCCCTCCGTCTCGCTCTTCGTTCCTCTTTATATAGGCACTTCTTAATTGTTAACGCCCGGCCATAATTAGTCTCCCTCCGTAACCTGCCGCGAGTTCAACAATAGCCTGCGAGACAATTTCTATTCTTGGGAATGTAACTCCCGAATGACCTGAATCACCAGGCTCAATGACAAATTGGCCATTGTCGAGGCCGACGCCATATTTCCCTATGTCTCCGTATAAATATTCTGTACAAAAACCAACATGGCGGCTCCCCAACTCCCCAGCATGATATGGCTAAATTTTGATACGTTACATCTGCCCCGTCGAAAGCAAATATTATATCCTATAAGATTTTCTTTCGAAGCCTCTAATTAAAATAAAGCGTCGCCCCGGCGCCTCTAAAGATCGTTCTACCCCTGAAATTGGTCCACATCCACTATGTTTACATACATTCATAAAATACAATAAATGCAATTATACCCTTCTTTAAAACATCAACTTTACCTTTAAAACATAACATACAAATATTCAAAACAAATGTCATATGCCCTCTTCAAATTTAACATCTTTAAAATAAGTTATACATTTTACATAAAACCTTGGGTCATATGTAATTTTCAAATGTACATATTTAACATGCAAGTGCATAACCATCAATAAAATAGTTTTAGGTAATCAAAAGAATCACACTTTGCTACACATCAAACATAAAATCTCCTTCACCTTTAAAGTTATACATTATAACTGTCAGCCTCATCATATTGAGTCCAAATGTTCATTCACCCAGCTGACTTCACTTAAACACCAATTTAGTAACCGTAGATCCACTCCCTCACAGCACAAATACAAAGTTTTAATCACAAGCCCTTACTTTGTTACACCCCTGCGACCTTGCGATAAAATGTGTACAAATGGCGCGGTAAATCTGTGTCTGCCGACGCTTACTCACAATGTAACTAGAAAATCGCATAACTGAGCGCTTATTTTCTTACGTCCTCAGTCCTTACTCAACTGTGCTTGCGCGATGTTCTGTGTGGAGTTGGTTTCTTGTGCGTTTTGTTGTGAGTGCAGTGATTTCTACGTATGGTTTAATGTGGGATACAAGGAAAGTTCCTCGTTCCGTTTGTGCAAAGTGGAACCCGATCTCCTATCTCGAAGTTATTCCCTCTCTGTTGTTTTTACTTGAGCGTAGCACCCTTCCTTTCTGCCCCTTTGTTGTGATTCTACGCCGAAATCTTTCAACTAACCCTGGAATATCTTCCTTTTCTTGGGTGCTGTCTGCCATCAGACAAGGTAAGTCGTCTTCAAAATTGAGATAACACTTCTTTACTTCCTTTCCACGTACGTAATCAAGTGCTCTGACTAATGCGTTACTGCTAATTGCACAGCCAAACGGCCCTCTAGTAAATTGGTATATAAATCCTTCAAAGTAAACTGCACAATACTTCCGAGAATCTCGAGGTAGTTGAATTTGGTAGAAGCTTTGCGTGAGATCTAAAGATGTCATGTATTTTACGTTAGCACAATCTTGAAATATTTCTTGAGGCGTTCTTGAAGTAGCGTAATCCGGCTTCATCATCTTATTCACCGCTCTTGCATCCAGACATAGCCTTATTGAGCCATCCTGCTTCGGTAAACATATCAGGGGTGATACATATCGTGATGTACTCTTTTCTATGAGTCCCTGCTCCAACAGCTGATTTATAGCGTGACGTGCCTTTGCACGGTAATTTAGTGGTACATTGTAACTTTTCCCGTGGAACTCCTCGTCACCTTTTATCTCCACCTTATAATAATACCCCTTTATTTTTCCGGGCGTATTTCTGAAAATCTCCTTCTCCTTATAAATCATACCCGCTAATTCTCTAAACTCCTCCTCCTGTAAATCGCTGATGCTTCTCATGCTGTTGTGGATTTCCTCCATAGAAACTGTATCTTCTCTCTCCTCATACTGCCCCTGTTTAATTGCCATTATTAGCTTCTGTGACGACTCCGTAGGCATTCCGAATCTTCTTTCTTCTATCTTCCGCCCTTGCCTCAGGATTATGGTGCTTTCATTATAATTAATCTCCGCTTTCAGCATCTCTAATGTATCCGTGCCCAATATTAACGGCTTCACTAGATTAGGTATGATGGTGCAATTAATTACTACATCATTCTTCCCTATGTTTATTGTGGGAAAGATTTGTTTACTAATTCTTCCGCTCCTCCTACCTATTGCTCCGATCACCTGAATTCCCCGTATTGGTACCTCTAATACACCTTTGAATACCTCTGGATTCTCCGTAAATGTGTTCTCATTCAGACATGTGATTTCTGAGCCGGTGTCCACTAGTGCCTTAAACTTCCGCCCCCCTATTTCCACTACAATTTCTGGACACTTGTTTTCTTCATGCGATCCGTGTTCCTTTTCTTCTTCGGTCAAATCTTCGGGTATGCATAATATATTCCTGATTTCCTTGTCGCATTTGCTCCTGTCTCCTCTATTTCTTTCTTCGGTCCCCCTTTCTCTGGCTAATGTCGTGTCGGGACTGCTTGCACGACTTGCCCCTTCGCGTTTCCCTGCTCTTCATGCCTTTCTTCACTACTCCCGGAGTTTTCCACAATCATCGTGCGGATGTTTGCATTCTCCCTGGGTGATCTTTCTTCGTAACTCCGTCCATCCATTTGTTCTCGGCTGCTGTACCGTCTCACCGGAGATGTCTGCCTTTGCTTGCCGGATGGATTAGGTTGATATCTATTACCATTTTGATTCTGAGGTGGTGGGTTGTATCCACGGCCTCTTAAATCATTTCTCCTTCCCTCTGTTCCTGTCCATCTTCTTTGGCTCTCTTCCTTCGTCTCCTGTATCGGCTGCGGCACCACCCTATCGTATCGGCTGAGCAATGACAATAATCGTGGGATGGTGTTTATTTGCTGCGATATTATTGCCGTGTTGACCTCCGGACCAAAATGATGCTCCAACCTATAGATTATTTCCTCATCCTCCATCGGTGGCCTTAGTTCCTTTGCAGTGCTTATTCGGGATGTTGCGTATTCCACTCGGCTGATATTCCCTCGTTCAACGTACCGGCCGGAATCTAGCGTCCTCCGAACCTCCATCTGCTGCTCACGCCCCCAATACTGCATCATAAACAGCTGTGTGAACTGCTCTACGTCTTCTAGTAGATGTGAGATAGCGGTAAACCGTTCGCCTGCAGATCCCGTCAGACCTTGTCTTACGATTTTCAGCATTTCGTTGGAGGATAATTGGTACATGGCTTGGTATTCCTCCAGCTCACTGATGTATCGCATAGGCCTAGCTCCTCTCCTACCGTCAAAATATGGAATCTTCATCATCACTCCCGGTGATTGAATTGCGGTTGAGTTACGCGAACACTGCAGCCTTATCTTTTCCGCTTCACTCTGCGCTATCATTCGTACTTTTCCTTGCAGTTCCGACTCTTCCTTCAATTTTTCTGCGGTCAGCAGCTGCATCTTTTCTGTGATATTCCTCACTTCCTCACGCGTTTCTATCGCCAAGCTTTCATAATCCTTTAGCCTTTCCTTGACATTATATAAATCCTTCCGTGTTTCCGCCGCTATACTTTGGACATTATTATTCGCCTCCTCGCGGACAGCCTCTATCTCTGCGCGCCTTTCTGCTTTTTCCTCTTCTATCCGCGTATTCATCCTAACTTCTGCTCCTTTCAGCTGTTCCGCCTGCTCCCTCAAGATTGTTCTTAACAGCTCCGCCTGCTCCTTCTGTCTTCTTTCTTCTCTCCGTCTTCTCTCTTCTTCTCGTTCCCTTTTCTCCTTGATTTTCTCTTCCTTCAACCAAGCCCATAAATCCATCGTTGTTGGAGTCCTGTCTTCGACTTCGAATTTGTGAGATTCAATGTCTACTCCCTGTTCCTCGAGAGCAGATCTAAGCCTACCGACCAATTCATTTTTAACTCCTTCGGTGCCTAACCCTAGTTTCTTCAATTCCTCCTGCACCTCGGCCTTCTTCAACTCGAACAAACTTTTACTTGCTCGGAATATCTTATACAATTACACCGTTACTACTAACACTTAATCTGTAGTAATTTTCCCGATGTCTAATTTTCTCTCGCGTTCGCTAACGTGAACACTTCCTACTCTGCACCTCTCAGGTTCTCCTCGTGGTATCTATTAAACGTAGCCTATCACACAACCCCGTACGTCTAATATTTTATCGTGCTCAAGCGTTGGGCGTCATAAATGTAATTTATTCCTTTTCAATTTGATTTATCTCACACACAACACAAATTAATATAGACATTTATCATAATAAATTACCCTCACAACATATCACTTTCACTCTTGGTATCTTCAGGCTCAATTTTTACAGGCCATAGATCACTTCACGAGCCATTTCACTTTTCACTTTCACATAAAATATAGCCAGTACCCTCTTAAAAATAAGTACCTACATAATAGTGGGGAGTGGACCGCTTTATCCCTTTAGTTTATCTGGAGTTTCTAGCTGAGGCGATCCCCGTCTCCTTGGGTTAATCCTGGCTTCTCCGCCACGCCACTTTCCACTTCACTGTTGTCAGACCATCAGACTCGAAGCTAGACGCCCCTTCACTGTTCTTAGACTATCAGACTCGCCTAGAAGACACTTCCCTCTTCTTGGACTATCAGCCTTCCCCTTCGTTCGACTCCTCGACTAGCCGCCTCCGAAGCCCAGCAGCAGCACCCCTCCGTCTCGCTCTTCGTTCCTCTTTATATAGGCACTTCTTAATTGTTAACGCCCGGCCATAATTAGTCTCCCTCCGTAACCTGCCGCGAGTTCAACAATAGCCTGCGAGACAATTTCTATTCTTGGGAATGTAACTCCCGAATGACCTGAATCACCAGGCTCAATGACAAATTGGCCATTGTCGAGGCCGACGCCATATTTCCCTATGTCTCCGTATAAATATTCTGTACAAAAACCAACATGGCGGCTCCCCAACTCCCCAGCATGATATGGCTAAATTTTGATACGTTACACTATCAATGAAAAGATCCTCACTGTACTTAATAGAATTTTATGACAAAAAAGAATCCAGTAGAGCTGTCCCGACCACAATTAATGTTCGCAAAATGGCGGCACAAAGCCTGGCGTAAAACATCGGACAAGTTGGTAGGGTGGTAGTGAAATTCACAATTGAAGAAAATAACAAAAGTGTACTTACCTTTGAGACCACTCTCAATACACTAAATAGAATGGCGAGACATGAATAATCCGCAGCCTGGAAAATGCACGGATAGTCGGGAGTTCCTAGTACCTAGTTGCCTGTGGCAGGTGGGTTAGAAAATTTTTGTAATTTACATTAGCCATTGCTCAACTTTGGACCTGCTTTTCAAGACTTTAGAGTCTATGCAATCTACAATAGTCAATACAGTTCACAAATGTGACGCATGATTAGAAAGCCTGATTGAAGCCCATACAAGTAAAATTCAATGGATAGAATACCAACCCAGGCTCCTTCAACAAAATAAGACTCTTTGTGATCCCTCTAGGTGAAACACCAGCATTTGAGTTTATTAGCACCCAACCACAGACGGTGTCCAGGGCACATGCCCTACAAATACTTTAGTCAAACCCCCCAATGGTGAACATGTTTTGGGCAGGAAAAATTGTTTGCTATTGCGATGGTGTCTGCTATTCAGAGGGGGCTAACATTAGGACAGGTTTTTATACACAGTAACTACAACAAATGTATTTAACAACAACAAAGGCACTGCACATTTTTTTTAATGCTCGAAAAATAAGTCCTAACACAAAATTTAGTAATAAAACCTTGTAAACACTGACCCAAGCAGCATCATATGTCAGGTTTATTTTAATCTAATATCATTTTGACATCGCAAGTCATTTTAACACCAGAAGGATGGGATGGGGTTATTTCACCCATATTTGAAATTCAATTCAACTTTTCTCTAATTTAATTAGAGAAAATTTTAATTTATCTGAAACTCTTTTACCTTATTCATTTTGGTCTGAAATTCTATGAAATTAGCATTAACATTACTCTAAGATTTTATCTTAATTTTTACAAGAGGATTTTTACCTAGAAGGACGACCTAGGATTTTTACCTGGAAGGACAGAAGAAGAGAATTTTTACCTAGAAGGATGGCTGGGAGACATTTGACCCCTAACTTGTTTTCACAGTATATCTTCATATTCCTCTTACTCTAGTCTCACAGTATTTTGTGAAGATCCATTTACTCAGTGGTGAGGTGGCCAGTTAGTGCATGAGTTATGGATCAAAGGGTACCCAGTTTGATTTTGGATGATGCCTCTGGACATCGACAGCAAAATCCAAGCTAAGTGACTTTTTCTGCACTAGATGTTTTTGGGTAACTACAAGCAGCACAGGGAAAATAAACTGGTATGGACTTTACATTCCACTTATTTTTACATACGAGTAATTTAATTAATGTTAATCTGTTATTTATATAAACATGTTAATCTTATATTTTTATCATAGTTTCGAAGTTATTGCTGTAAAGTAGCTCATTTAGCTCACACACTAGAGTTTCTTGCTAAATTTCCCCTCAATCCATTGCAACCCATTAACTAACAGCAAGCATTTTATTTCCCATCTATAGTTACAATAAATTTTGATCATGGACATGGACATATAAAAGTATGTCTTGGTATAACACAAAGAATGCAGTGCTAAGTCTGATCATTTATTAAAAAAAGGCACAGTATACTATCTATATAAATATAGTAGGGTACATACAGACGACGAAAAGAATGTTTCTGACAATTAATGCATCACATACTACATATGAATTACATTGTGAATAATTGCATTTGCACTATATTGTGAATACCTAATTGAAATTTTCAACTAATTAATAACATTATGGAATTATCCTAAATAACATTATTACATTTAAGGAAATTCTAGATCATTACACAGCACTGCTTCACATAATACACAATCTTCAAGGAGACTGTGACACTCATAATATTATCACTCATAAAATGGATAAATTAATGAGTTTGTAAGCAACTCATGAAATAAAAAGAATTATTGCAGCCACAGGGGACACCAAACATTCATGAGGTGTAAGGTACAATAAGCATCCAAGAGAAAGATTATAATTATCCACAGCAGAATAAAATTACAAAACCCATAGTTGTGGTTGCATTAGCATTTTATGCACCCTTTTCAAATCTGTCAATGCTTCATTAACTGAGACATTTCTTCTGCTGGAAAAGTAAAGATAATATAAATCAATTAGCTATTTCTTAAGAAAAACGCATAAAGCTTGAATAATAAATATAATATACATATTAAATGACTAAAATGACCTAAGCTGTTGATTGCCTGCCCCTAACAACTAACCAGTTATTCTCAGATAATTTTTGGAATACATTTTCATATCATCCAAATCCATAATATAGGTACTAATTAAAAAGCAATAACGTTTTAATAAGAAATATTGTCATCGCTAAACTGTGGATCTCATTGTGAATCGCCTTGAGAAGACACAAAAAACAGGTAAACAGTCGTAAGACACAAAATTAACAGTTCCCATGCTATAGAGGATTAGCCTTTCCAAATTTATCATAAACATCATCTACTAACAATGTATGTTTTAGACACAAGAAACTTTTTAAGATACAGGTACTTCAAGGAGGAGGATAGATAGAAAAATAAAAAAGAAGGATTAGGATTTTAACAGACTTAACAAAGCAGGAAGGTATTTCTAGGTTAGGAAAATAGATACTATCACTGAAAATCTTGCATGGAAGTCAGTAAATAATGTTGGAGATGGGCATGGCAGGAAGAGAATCTTTAAAGGCTTTATAAAATTATTGTGGCATAGGAGAATTACGATGAAAATGAGGATGTTTTTCAAAGAAATGAAGAGGGTGGAAACTATAGAAAAAAGATATTTAATTTAGAAACAATTTATTTAATATTATGAAAGGTAGAAATAATTTTATAAATAAATCAAATTACTATTTGATATATATGACTTACCTCCATTTCTCTCTGCAGAGTCATCATCACCTGGGTCTCATAGAAATCAATGATTTCTGGCAATTGTTGCTTCAATAATGTCAGACCCATGGCATGTCCATGCACAGCAACTACATTTGGAACAATTGCTATCATGCATATTTCCCTTCCTCTTCGAGTTTCTCTGCCCAATGCCCATTTGATGCAACTTAAGATGTTTTTGCTTTCTTTCATCAATACCTCTTCTGCATCATCAATGATGTTTTCGTATTCCTCCTCACTGTCCTCATCTCCCATTCTGTATGGCTTCCCAAAATTGTGAAATGCAAAATAAAGTGTCATACAACACAAAGAATGGGCAAGCATTCCCAAAACTTTCTCCTCTTTAACATCATCATTGACAAGTCCTCCAAGGTGACTCCTCCTCCAGTCCTCCATTTTCCTCTTCAAAATCAGAAAATGAGTACCATTCATCACCTGAGCTCTTTTTTCCATCATAATCGATAAATGTATCCCTTAATCTTCCAATAAACCTTGATTCCAAATCTAAAAATATTTTCACCTTTTTTTGGTATTGAAGGAATGTCATCAAGATTGCTGTGATGGGGCTTTCTGAATAAAGCCTCTCATACCAATTTCGGACATAAGTAATTTTAGCATCATCTACTTTTGAAAGTACAGCTTTTTCCACCATGGCCTCCACACACCCCTGTTTACCCATGGGACCAATTGAGAAAGTGCTAATAATAGTTGTGTCACAGGACTGAATTTGTTCTTCCCCAATGGATTCATCAGTATCAAGGTCATAAACAAATCCTTTGGCATTCTTGATTTGATCACCAAAGGACAAATAGTTGGGACTCTGTTGATCCAAATAATTTTTAATTAGAGACAATTCTTCTGAAAGAGCACTGTGGTATTTTTGTATTTCTTCCATCTTTAACTCATTTTTTATGCTTTCAATTGCTTCTTTTATTTCGGTAAATCCTCTCTCTATCGCATTGTTACCTGTATTTACTTCTTTCTTGAGGTACTCCAAATGTGATGAATGAGCTGATTTCAAGCCATTCAGCACCTTTTTAACCTCTGATGATTCCTTGTTATGATTTCCCTGATTTTTATCATTCACTTTTATTTGCTCTCTATTCCCTAATTCATCCAACATTGTTTTCATTCTTTTCAATTTCCCTGATATTATGTAGCAAGTGGATTTCAAATTTTCAAGTACAGTTTTCAGTGATGAGAATTCTGAATTTTGTTCATCTAATGAGTTTTTAATAACAGATAAATCTTTGGACAAATTTTGATTACTAATTCTCAAAGAACTCAAGTCTGGTGAATTCACTCCACCTTTCATATCAATTAATTCTTTTAAAGATGAAAGCTCATTTTTCAACACTGTTATTATCTCTTCCTTCATGACATCAAGAGATCTAATAGTAATTGAGCTCTGTGATAAGCCATCATGAATTGAGACCATTTCAGCTTTATTGTCCTCCAATGATGCTTTTAATGCAGAAATTTCATTTTTTAACGAACAAAATATTCCTGCTACTCTGCTTAACGTTGAGTTGATGGCATTGGGTTCTCCAGTTACCCCTTCACTTGGATGCGAAACTGACGATTTCAAGTCTCTTGCAAATGTTACATACTCTAAGATACCCTTCCATTTTAGGTCATCATTATGCTTTACTATCATCCATTCTGCAAGTTCCAAGGCAGTGAAATCATTACCATCTCTCACATTAGGGTCCACACCTTTAATCAAAAGTTCCTTTACTAAATCAATATTTCCATGTTTAATTGCACAATGGAGTTTTCTTTGGTTGTCATGAAGTTCTGCAAGCAGTTTATCACTAGATTCATTGGGACCTCCAATGATTCCATCACTTCCAACGTCCACATCTTTTTGTTCCATGGCCATTGACTAAAATGATTTATCTACACTAAACTTACAGTTCTCACAATGAAGAGATGGTGGCAGTATCACAGCAGCTGAAATTAAATGAAATCAAAGATTAAGATTCAGAGTATGACTCAATAAGTTCATTTACCACTACATTTTACCTTGAGAGCCACCCCAAGGGTGTATGGCAGAGGTCATTAACCCCTGTAGTAATTAGTAGTAATTTAAGTAATTATAGTGTGCATAATGTATTTGAAAGAATTATATATTGCTGCAGGGTCAATCCATGTCAATTCATCCGGAAAAATGAAGTTTTGACACCCACCAACTCAGATCTTGATGAAACTTAGCATGGTTTATCTTTTCCTGTAGATATGAAAGAATCTAAAGTTTTTCTTCTCTATCTCAACTAGTTTTGTTTTTGCAGCTATATAAGTGTAGGTGAAACTGTAATTTTTCCATTCTGGAGGACTCCACAGGCACCTGTACCTCCAGAGGAAAAAAATTTCATCCGTCTTATTTATCACTCAATTGTTATAAAAATTAACAATTTCATCAAAGAAATAATGAGGATTCCAGAAAAAAGTTGAGTTGTATTTTCAAAGGTATCCCAAAACACTTTAGTTTCATAAGATTTAAGAAAATTTCTTACCCAAAACATGGTTGCATAAAACATTAAATATCTACCCAAGGCAGTATTCTATCTGCAAGGTATTGCAAAGTTACCAGTCAACTGCTCTCCTACAATGGAGGTAAGTAGAACAATCACACATAAAATTCTCAAGAAATTAGTTTCACTTTATTTTTTAACTACATATTTAGTAATCAAACTGAACCTGTGTTTTCAATAATTCCACAGTACAAGACTTCTTACTAATTTATCATGAATATCTGATAAACATATTTAAGACAACTATAGCTTTTTTCTTTTAACTAATGTAGGTAGACTAGATGCTGATTGTCTGAATATTGAAACACATTTTTTTTTATTTAACATTCTTCATCTCAGAAAGCACACAAAAAGCCATGAGTTTTATTATCAGAGGTGGTGGTAAATATCTTTAGGATTATGAGAAAAAATAGTTTTGCTTTATAAACACACTGCCTTGGTTAGATATTAAATTTTTTCAGAAAATTTCTTACCCAAAACATGGTATCAAAACATTAGGAAACTAAAGTGTTTTGAGAATGTTATATGATACAACTCAATTTTTTTGAGTGTATCTCAATTTATTCTCAAACTCTCAAGTTTGAGAATACAACTCAATTTTTTTCTGGAATCCTCATGGCTTCTTTGATAAAACTGCAAATTTTTATAACAATTGAGTGATAAATTAGAAGCATACAATTTTTCTTTCCTCTGGAGGTACAAGTGCCCACGGAGTCCTCAGGATAGGAAAAACTACAGTTTGACCTACAATTTAAGTGGTTGTAAAAATAAAATGATTTGAGATAGAGAAGAAAAGCTTTGGATTCTTTCATATCTACATGAAAAGATATTTCATGCCAAGTTTCATCGAAATCTGAGTCGGTGGGTGTCATGGCCTGGATGAACTGGTATGGAATGACCCATTATTCATTTCATTATTTTTATCTCAGATCTTTTCCCTATTCTTTCAGACCACAATTCCTCTTCAAAACGTTTCCCAAAATGTCCCTGCATTACATACAAAAGACCGCCTAATGTAAGCAATATTTTCAAAACTACTTCTTCTTCTCAAATCCCTGCCACACACCCCCCTCTCCATGCAACCGTCCGAGATGCAAGACTTGCCCTATATTCTCTTCTCCTCCTGCCTCTTTCCTTCCCACACTCAGCTCTCTGACAATTTTTCCTTCATCTACTTGTGCTTCCACCAACATCATCTACCTCCTCCAATGCAATTTCTGCCCTGCCTTCTATGTAGGACAATGCACAATGCTCTTAACATCAGAATCAACAATCATCGCCCTTCCTGTACTCCGTCATCCCCCCCACTCATCCCTACCAGTACCTAGTGCTTTTCAATCAATGTTTCAATGTTTCTGTTATTGCCTCCCTCCCCCCCTCAGATTCCGCCATCAACCTGCACACCCTTGAGCTTACTTGTATTCTGCTTCTCAAGGCATGCACCCCCCCTGGGCTCAATGTGTCCTTTTAACCGACACTTGTACTCATTGTGACTACAATGTGTCCTCACCACTTCCCCTCTCCGCTTCTCCTTTTTCCCCTCCCCACTTCTCCTTTTTTCCCCTCCATTCCCCTCCCACTCCTAAATACCCTGACCCCCCCCAGCTCTCAGTTTTTCCTTCTGGTTGAGAAAGACAGCAACGGCGCTCGAAAGCTCCCATTTTTTATTCATTTGTGAGTGTCCTTTCTTCATGTTTTCTACATTTTTATATATATTGTGACGGTCCGAGTCCGTCACAAGGCTCCCACGTCTTTACTCCTACCTTGTCCGCACTCTTCACCCCAACCCTCCCACTATCCCTGGCTCCTGCCCCCCGGCCCGCGTTGGCCAGGAATGTGGTTCCGCGGGAGTGGTTTGTTTTTTGGAGTGGCTTGCTTCCGCGGGTGTGTGAGTGTGTGGCCTGGGAGGGGCTATTCGACCCCGCTCCAGGGTCATGGGAGTGCGTGTAAAAGTGGCCTGCCCCAAGTGACGTTGTGCACCCGTCCTCCCAATCACGTGACCCCCCATCCAACCCCGAGGATTCGGGGATATAAGAGCGGGCGGAGCGCCGCTCGGGAGCTTGTCTTCGCCTCTTCTTCTTGATTGATCAGCGGTCTTCTCCGTGAGGTCTTCTCCGTGGTTTCTTCTTCGTTGATGAGAGGCCAAAGCTCGGTTGGTGAGAGACCGAAGGTTCGTTGGTCAGAGACCGGGGTTCAGAGGGCAGAGAAAAATTCTCTGCAGAGAGAGAGAGAGAGTCCAGCTGGGCGAGTCTTCTGGAAAGACTCGGGGAACAGACGCGTCGTGTGAAGGATCCGCGGGCCAGGGCTGCTCGCCTGCGTAAATGCTGCCTGGGCGACACGAGTGACCTGACCCTCGTCCTACGCACCATCCTCAATCATCAGCCTGCATCGGCCGTCGCGTAAGCCACTGTCGCCCCATCTTCGCCCATTGCTCTCCCTTTTTCCCTCCTTGTTCGCCAGTATGTTTCACGACCGGCGAGCCCAGCGTGAACCCATGAGCGTTGTGGGACCCTTGAGGCAACGCTCATCCCCATCGCCATATCGTGTCCCATGTTATTGAACTGTGACAGTGGGCCACGGAGCCTCCTTTCATTTCTATTGTCAATACGGTGTCTAATGTTGTCTGTCGCTTTTGGTTACTCGGTCAGTCAATTCGGCCGAAGCAAATCGTAAAGGTTGCATGTTTGTTTTGCATCCTTAATCATTTCACCTCATTGTTCACAGAAGTTGGGAGCCTTAGACGGTCGTATCGGCCCATGTGAAGAGCGTCTCACGGCGCTCGAATGTTCCACAGAAGGGCGGTTCGAGGGGGTGGAGGGACGAATTTCGGAAACCCAGCAATCGCTTGCGCAGGTGAAGGAGCAGACGCGCATCGCGGTAGAAAGACTGGGCGGTGAGATGGGGAGATTGGAAGAGCTCGCCGGCCGAGCGAATCGGGGGAGCTCATGGGAAGCAGGGTATGTTTCGCCCGCTCCAGTCAACCCACCTACCTTTTCCGGGAACGAAACTATCACTCCCCCCGCGTTTCTGAGAGAAGTAGAAAGGTATTTTCAAATTAGTGCCATTCCTGAGGCTTACAAAGTGGCTTCTTTCAGGCGAATGTTAAAAGGCAGAGCCAACATCTGGGCGGAAGCATCCCGGAGATCCTTTGAGTCTCTCGACTTCGAGGCGTTGAAGAGCAGGTTCCTGGGTATGTTTTGGGATGCGAGGACCAGGGATATTTATAGAGAGAAGGTGTGCGCGGGAACTTATTCTGAGGGAGGCACGGGTGGCATGCTCGATTATGCTCTGAGAAAGGTAGCTGCCGCGGAAAATTGTGACCCACCTATTGAAGGGGGGCAATTAGTGCGTCTGATAATACGACAGCTACCAATCAAGACGCAAACCCATCTCCTCTCGGCGGGAGAGTTGACATTGGACCCGTTGTGTGAATTATTAAAAGCGTATGACCAGATGAATGAACAGAGCCGAAGACGGGAGGGAGACAGGGATCGTTTCTCTCGCGGAAATTCGGCCCCCGGAGAAGCAAGAAGAAACAAGTCCCCGCCGCACGAGGACAGACAGGCGAAGGTGCGAGATGGGGGGCGATTCCTAGACAAGGTCCGGCCGCGGCCACCGGCCGAGGAACCATAGGACCGTCACAATATATATATATATATATATAAATACAAAATAAAACAGACGACGAAAACATAGAAACACGCAAAAGAGACACTCACTAAAGTTTGGACGTTTCCCCGGTCATGCCGCCTTTTTCAACGGAAGAGGGTTGACTGCTGGCTGAGTCCTCTTCGTGAGTGAAAGTGTGGGGGGGGGGTGGTAAGAATGGGTACAGGAGTGGGGCGGGAGACAGTGGAGGAGGTAAGGAAGTGGTGGCCTCTAGTGGGAGATGTTCAAGCCTGGCTTTTGAATGATCTTTCGAGCCAGATACGCGCCAATTCACGAGACCTCACCTCAATGCTAGTGGCATTTTCGGAAAGTACTTCCACTATGGCGAGGGAAAAACAGTTGTCAAAAGTTTGATTATGGTGGGCAGTATGTTTCGGGATAGGTTCGTGGAAGGGAGGAATTTTGGTGGAATGCCGGTGGTTGTTCATCCTGATAGCTAGTGGTGTAGTGCACTCTCCAATGTAGAAGGAGGGGCAGAAATTGCAGGAGAGGCGGTA
This sequence comes from Platycnemis pennipes, assembly GCA_933228895.1. Taxonomy (NCBI): domain Eukaryota; kingdom Metazoa; phylum Arthropoda; class Insecta; order Odonata; family Platycnemididae; genus Platycnemis; species Platycnemis pennipes. The sequence goes on along the minus strand of OW121856.1, from coordinate 99,616,727 downwards.
AACTACATTGGTGGAGGTGCAGGAGGGTGTAGAGGAGGATTTGTTAAGGACTGATGAGGAGGCTGAGCGGAGTAGAAAGCAACATTTGCATCTCAGGCGTTTGCAAGGTGAAGAGAAATTGGAAGGAAGGGGAGCATGTAGAAGAGTGGGTCGGGTGGATCTAAGAATATTGCTGAGATTGGGTGCTTTTTTGTAAGTAACGGAAGGGCAGGCGGGAAGGAGATTTGATGTAGTATGGTTGGTATTTATGATGGGGTAAAGATCTCTCAGGATGCTTTTTATTATGTGTGAGCCGGGAAAAAATTTGGTGATGAAATTCAATCGGCCGGGAGGGTTATTTTTGATGCGGGGTGTGTAATTGGCGGTAGGGGATAGAATTTTCTTTCTGAGGAGAGGCTCTGGGTACCCACGTTTCTGGAGGGCGTGATGGAGGTTATCTATGGCTTGGTGTAGGGAGGGGGCATTGTTGCAAAGACGGTGAGCCCGGACGGAGAGAGAGTATGGAATGGATTGTTTGGTGTGTGGCGGGTGACAACTAGTATAATGCAGATATTGTTCGTGGTTGGTGGGCTTTTTGTGGATAGAAGTGATGAATTTGTTGTCTTCAAGGAGAATGTTGATATCAAGGAAGGTGGGGGATGAATCACAGATGGAGGAGGTGAACGTGATAGAGGAAGAAGAGTTGAGTGAAGAGATAAAAGAGGTGAGAGAGTCGCGCCCGTGGGGCCACAGGAGGAAAATATCATCAATGTATCGGGCCCACAGGAGGGGTTTGAGCACTTGGGAGTTTAGGAATGAAGTTTCTAGATGGCCCATATAAATGTTGGCGTAAGATGGTGCCATGCGGGTCCCCATAGGGACCCCTCGGATCTGCAGATAATTGTTATTATTAAATGAGAAGGCATTTTTGGTAAGGACAAGTTCTGCTAGGCGAGTGATGAAACTGGTAGATGGAGAGTTGGGTGTTGGACGTAGTGAGAGGAAGTAGTGGAGAGATTCTAGGCCTTCATGGTGGGGAATGGAAGTATAGAGTGATACCACATCTATCGTAGCCATGAGAATATTGGTGTCTATGGGAATGGGGGTGGAATTAAGGATGTCAAGAAAGTGGTAGGAGTCTTTGATGAAGGAAGGGAGGGAGGTGACTATTGGTTGAAGGTAGTGATCGAGTAGAGCAGAGATTCTTTCAGTGGGGGCATTGCGGCTGGATACGATAGGGCGACCGGGGTTGTTTGGTTTGTGAATCTTCGGAAGCAAGTAGAAGTGTGGAGTTTTAAAGTAGGTGGGAGATAGAAGGTTGATGTCTGAGGTGGTGAGACCCTCCGCGGGGCCGAACTCTTCGAGGAAGGTAAGAATATCAATTTGAAATTGGGGATTAGGATCACAAAGAATATTCACAAAGAATATTCGCGAAGATTCACAAACCAAACAACCCCGGTCACCCCAAAAATTGGCCTCTGCTTCATATTATTTCAATCTTTTTCCAAAATTAAACATTTTGTCATCTATATACATATGATGTAAACTCATGCAAAAAATCAGGAGTCTTACATATTTCATAAAATTCACGTGGTTTTCTGTGTGCATGTTACCAGCAAGGGACATGGTAGCGAAAGAGAATATGACCTCGGTAATAATTTTCTATTGCAGTGTATTTTTCACACAAATCAATATAATAAGATGAGATAATATTTAATTTCACTGCCCATCATTTAGTGCTTCGTTGATATTATCATTATTCTGGTTTGTTCTAGCCCAGGTGATAACTAACCTCCCGAGTCTGAAGGTCTGTCGTGTAACTTACGATAGGACAGTTCACTTATGAGTTGAGGAAATTTTGGTCTGTTGATGCTTGCTGCTTATTTTTCTCAGAAAGGGACAAAATAGGTGGTTATTGACTCAAATTGTTTTATTGCTAGTTCTTAATTCAAAGTTGATATGCAACTTTAGTTTCCCATTACCTTTTTGACAAACTCCCTAGAAGTACTTTTAAAGTGCTATAGTTTCTCTTTTTTAACTCTCAGCCTTACCTTACTCGACAGGCATTAGAGACTTTTCAGCCTCATGCTGAGTTTCAAAAGTTAGAGAAATACTGCAGTATTTCTCTAACTTACATACTACAGTCAAACCCACAAATATCAAACCTGTTTTTAACAAAGTTATGGTTGTAACGAAATGAAGGCTAATCCCCAACAAAAATGGCCGTTTTATAATGTTAAAAATACCACTTTTAACAAACGTTTATTTCTTGGTGGTCTGCTTTTAACTTAAATTTTTTTCGTGCAATGGGTAACCCATTTATTTCCGTAGTACCCCCTTGTTGTTATGTTATTAACATATTTTCAGTATTATCTGCAAGCAAAACTCAAATGAAGGCAAACATGTGACAATTTACATTCATAAACACACCCGCCCAATCCTACTCTGGCTCCCTAAGTTGTCTTGACTTGGAAGTGAGATTAGCCACGTAACCCTTAGTCTAATACTCAAGTTGGGATTAGAATGGGTAGGATCGTATGTTTTAACACAACTCTAAGATAAGCAATTACCCACTTGGTGGAGGTGAGATATGAACATTTCAGCTTTGTAGACAATGCATTCACAAACCAGCTGCTATGGCTGGTCCTTATTAATGTATTCAACTTCAGTTCTGCTTTAAATTTTAATGCAGGAACTTCCTGGTAGGGCGACATGCAAAATTCATGGTTGTAGGAACTAGGTATGGGTCATTTAATATTTGTTCTGGAGCCTCACCATAGCTATTTAATCACCATAGAATGCCCATCCCCTAAAATTTTTCTTTTGAGAGTTTTGTTTTGTTTGAAATAATTGTTTTGTGGTTAATTTTTTAGATACTTTTGATTATGACACTTTTTACTGAAGTATTAGTTGCCATTTTTATGAAATGGCATCTGATTGCTTAATAATCTAAAAGTATCACCATCTACCATCATACAACAGAATACATTTTTCAGCTCCTGGAGAATTCAGTGAGAAGTTAGATAAATTAAGGATAGTGTCTAGTCCTCCAAGGTTCAACCACATGTCCATTGTAGCCAATTCTGGAGTTGGATCATGAATATTTCTTTCATGGGGTTTCTGTTTGTATAAATTAAACTCATTTACATATGCACTACTCACAGTACCTAGTGGTTCTAATTACTTTTTTTTTGCCAACTGAGATAGTTGATTTGAAGTGTAGGACACAACGTTTTGACATGTCATTTTTAGCTTTCCTATGCACAGTTTAAATGTAAAGGTAACACGTGTGTACACTATGAAAGTTCATGATCGATCCTCAGAGTCTAGGCAAAACAGTTTAATAACCTTAAAGCATTCGTTTCAGAAAATACATAGTATGGTTATACCTGATGAGAATAAAGATGTTCATCATTTTATGATGATTAAGATCTTGTTTATGAATTAATGATAAGTAATGTTTTATTTAGCTATTCTTTGGCTCATATTCCACATTGACATGCAAATTTAGCCTGCCAAAAATCACTCATATCAAAAAGTAATTTTATTTATCTGAATAATATTTTGGTGATATATTCTCATATTATTTTCTTTGGATTTCCCTTGTTAATCATTAACCTTGTTTATCTTAGTCTTGTATCTCACAAAAATGATATTGCATTATATCTCTTGGAGTTTAAACCCAGTTAGCACATCACTGCAAAGCAAGACCCAGTTGGCTGTCCTTGATAATGCCAGTTAAAAATATACATTCCTATCCTATAATCAGTCCCCATAACCATGAGATGCTCAGCCAAATTGGGTGAGGGTGAATTTTTCAACAGCAATCATAACTGGCAGCTGCTTGTGTGTTTCTGCATATAGTTTCCTATTAATGGGAGGATGTGTTACCATGATTACAGTGGTAGGAAATGAGTCTCATCGGAGTATGAAGTTGTAATAATGCATGTGCAATTGACAATGAATGAATAACACTGGCCCATTATATGTTCAGAATTTGGTTAATTTGATGTATTACAAACAGCATTTATTTACAATTCATGGTCATATGTGCATTCTTTGCTTAGGTCTTCACAGTTCTATGCAACTAACAAACTTCCCATTTTTCTCATTGAAATAATGTGCAACTCAGAATTTCCCTTGTCTAGGCTGCAATCAGTCAAGTTTTTAAACTAGCTCAGAAGTTTTGTTCCTCAGATTATCGTTCTGTGACATTTTTAAGGAGAATTTACTTCCAAAGTGGCTCATTTTCAGAAACAGATTTATCTTGTGACAAAGAATTGTGGTTTGAGAAATCAATTATATGGGGTCATCAATTTAAAAGAAACTGATTTTCCACTGTTTCCCCTCATTAAAGGCTCAGTCAAACAAGATGCATGGGGAGGGTGACCACAGTCTATGGATGTCAAACATGTGGGATGCTGAAGGTGTTCCATTTTGGCTCAAGGGTTACTTGGACAATACCCGTGTAGCTGATGCGTATTGCCTTGAAAAGTTACTGAAGTACTAGAATAACAAGCAGCAGCAGTTCTGACAAAGGACATGTACTTTTTCTTGTCAAATTATTGAGCGTCCCTGCTATTTCCTTCCATCTTTCTTCCTTTGTAGTGATATTTTAATAATCTGCATGGGAACTTTTATATAAATTTGGGAAACTATGCACTAGATATATTAATTTTTCTCTCCCATCTGCCATATTTATAATCTGACTGTCATGGACTCTGTAGAAAAATACAATGGGATCACTGCCTGCTGCAGTCTAGACTACATAGTTGCCGTTCCTGCTGGCATTCCATTTAACCAGGATGAAACAAACCTATGTATTACAGTGCCCATGGGGAGCAACCCGCTGCCTGTTTGACCAAGCCGTAATGCTCAAAAATGTTTTTTTAAGATCCCAAAAATTCAGTAATTCTGCAGATAAACAATGGGTAAACTTATTCACTGATTGTTTTTATCATTGTTAATTGGGCATTAACCCTTGATGTCACTTTCTCCTAATATAATTGAGGGCTGGATATATCTTTTAAATCCTTATGTATATCGTAATTAGATTGAGCTGTTTATCAACATTTGACAATTTCTGTAAAAAGTCAGGATTGCACTACTAACATCAAAAGACTGTTTTGCGTACTCAGATCAAATTCTTTTTTAAGACCAAAAAGCTTTCGGTTAGTTCTGGATTACTTAGAGTTTGCTCGTATGTAATGTTGATTTTGTGCTTTTTTTCACCTTCCTATATTGCTCCTTTACATTCAATCAGTAAACACTTGATGAAATCATGTAATTTTGGTCACAAATCTTCTTTTGTGAATGATAGGGCACTTACTCTTTAAATACATAATTTATTTCTGAATCCTCTAATTTACTCACAACTTATCTTTTATTTCATTATTACCACTTGAACTAAGAATGAGTTAATCTTTCTTCCAACATGACTGGACCCCCTCCTGTCAATGTAACATTACAGATGGTAATTACTATCCTATCCATTGCCCTGTAAGAGTTGCATAATACATGTATGCATATGGATTGTCCTGTATGGCAAGTTTCACTACAAATTTTGGGTTGGAGTTCAATCCTTCCAATTAAATTCTGTTTTTTGCAGCAGCTACCTCACTCTTCATAGAATAGGTACATAGTGACCTTAAATCAACTTAATTTGCAGACATGACATGGTTGCAGTTTCCATATTTTCTCAATGCTGCAAAGGAATGGGACTTAATTTTTCATGCAGGCTGTATAAGGAGAATGGGGTGAGATATTCTTCCAGGTAAGAAGTTTGATTATTTGAAGAGTGGACAAGAGGTATATGGTATTGTTAACCCAAACTGGTCATTGCCTTTGATGTTATTCTCCCATTTCTTCAGTTCTCTTCTTTATTTGTAGAATATTCTATACCTAACCATACCTAACCATATGGTTAGGTATTTGGTTGGATTTTAATGTGAAATTACAAACTTGTGTTCTTCACATGCTCGTGGCTCTCTATTGTGTGAATTAAGTTTTAGTGCAGTTTTGTCTTTCAAGGAAACATTTATCACTTGAACATATTGATTTGTCTGAAAATTTCTCACATTTTGTCCCAAAAATAAATGAATCCTAGCATAATTTTTATCTCCTTTAAAAGTCATTTAGACGGTTGCAAGAGCCTGTGAAAGAAAAATTGAATGGGTTGTGATGATAGCCACTTTTCAGGAAAAAATCAGAGAATGGAACATTTTCTGTGCTAAAAAATATACTTAATAGTTTCCCACCAGTGTTGGTTAGGACAGCATCCAATGTTTCTCATAACTCCTGTATTTGATGTATTTTCTTCTGTTCCACACATTTTATACCCCTATTATATTGTCCAAACTAAGTTTTCTCCATCCAGCCTCTCCTGATTTATTCAGTTAACTGCCTTTCTGCTCCTATTGTACATAGCTATTCCTCATTTATCCTTTTTCTACCATCCACCTTACATCCAGCATCCTTTTTCATACACTTATATAAAATCTGACCATTCTATTTCCTTAAATTACATTATTTGGTGCCAAACAATGCCACTTTTGATATTTAATTTATAAAATCTCTTATTTTTGCTCTTGCTAATCAATCTGCCATTATAGTTTTCTCCTATGAGCCTTAGCTATTCTCCCACTAACTTCAATACAACTTGCCTTGGTAGCAAAGTTTCTCTTCTTGCTGTAGCATGTGACTTCTAATGTTTATCTCTTTGCTCTTATGGTATCTATACATTTTTCCATCAAGAAAGCTTTTGCCTATGCCTTGAGAATTTTAACTCTTTGTTTAAAAGGTCATTTTTAAAGACTAAAATTTAACCTAAAAGCTTGAAATTTTAACTTTGTAGTACAAACTTGTTTGAATTTAATTTTAATTTTTTCCCAATCAATTTAAAATTTATTTTTAAAAATTAAATACGGTTTGAAGAAAAACTATTTTCATCATGGGCTGAGATATCAGCACCTTGAGCATTTTAAAGAAATCATAGTAATCTGAGAAGTTGGCGCCTTGAGCATCTAAGGTCAGATCTGTGCCCTTTTGTTCAGAAAATCTAATTAATTCAGGTTTCATACATTTTATTTTTGCTCTGCATGTTTTGCTTGGCTCTTCTGAGGCACCGTGCAAATTTGGGGAATCATGTGAAATGTAAGGATCACGGGGAGAATTAAATATCCATTTACACCCACCTTCACCAGTAGGACATTAATAATAACAGTAATCTTTTGCATTTCTCGTCTAAGGTATCTAGTAATTGTTGTACCTAATTCTTTGGCTGGTTATTGTTTTGTTGACTGTGAACCTTCTCAACATTCCCTCTGCCTTTTCCCCAGCGTCCATCACGTGCCTTTCTCTGAATTTCCTTGGAATAAATGTTTAACATTACCATCATGAACAGCCCTGTTTAAGAGTTTACTTTGTCCCCGTGATCACCCAAACCAATTCTGTTTTCAGCCAAAATCTGTTTTCTACTCTGACTAGCTCGCGGCTGAGCTTAAAGCCACCGAGTGCGTCCACCGGGTTGCGGATGGTGGGTCGACCTCTAGATATAGAGGTTAGCTGCGAGATAAGCGAGTTTACTCGTCGAATAAGCAGTCATGGACAAAAATCGACGCATTCCAAGGGGGTATTGGTCTATCCCTGGGTAAGATAGGCCTCTAAATAATACAGAACCTGTGAAGATGCCGTGACTTGGCGACGGGAGGCCGCCAATAATTACGCTTCTCATCACCCGGAGGAGAGGGCAGCAGCTCTTCTTCACATGAGTGAAGGTGGAGACCACAGTGGTCGGTACAGCGACACTCATTTCACTACAGGCGTGGTAACATTTACTTTAACGGCTGTAGTACTGCAATGTGGAAGGCAAGGGGAAACCACCACATTAATATCCCGAGGAGTTGCAGCTACTCCACTCTTTCCTTTATTATCAAGACGTGATGGAACCCTCTCGAGTAAAATATTCCGGAGGTAAAAAAGTCCCCCATTCGGATCTCTGGGCGGGGACTACCCGAGAGAGTACATCCGTCAAATGTGATACACTTTCTAGGGTAGGAACATGGAACGTGAGATCGCTTCGGACCTGTGGAAGACTGGAGAACCTGAAGGTAGAAATGCGAAGAATGGACCTCGACGTATTAGGAATCAGCGAAATGAAGTGGCCCGAAGAAGGAGACTTTTGGAGTGGAAGCTACAGGATTATACATACAGGATCATTAAATGGTAATGCTGGAGTAGGGATCATACTCAGAAAGAGCGCGGGAATGCGTGTGAAGAGCTTCCTGCAGTACAATGAAAGGATAATAATGGTAAAGATCGAGACTAAACCTGTAGATACCGTGGTGGTGCAGGTTTACATGCCTAAGACGGACTATGAAGATGAAGAAGTGGAAGACGTCTACGAAGATATCACGGAAGTTATAAAACAGGTAAGAGGAGAAGAAAACCTAATTATTTTAGGAGACTGGAACGCTATTGTCGGCGAAGGTCAAGATGGAAGAATAACTGGAAAATACGGATTGGGAAACCGAAACGAAAGAGGAGAAAAGATACTGGAGTTCTGCACTCAGCATACATTTGTGGTTGCCAACACATTGTTTAAAAATCACAACCGAAGAAGATACACATGGAAAATGCCAGGAGACGGAAGAAGATGCCAAATAGACTACATTTTAGTGAAGCAGAGATTTAGAAACCAAGTGAAGGACTGCAAAAGCTACCCGGGGGCAGACATCGACAGTGACCATAATTTAGTGATGATGAAATGGCATCTAAAATTCAAGAAAGTGAAGAAAACAAAGAAGAATATATGGCAAGTAGAAAAACTAAAGGAGGCTCAACATCAGCTGGCATTTCAAAAAGCAGTGGGAAACAACCTAGGAGAGAACCTGAATGAGAAATCAGTGGAAGAGCGTTGGGAAAACATTAAATGTGGACTACAGGAAGCCACAAAAGAAGTTCTTGGAAGAAGAAAAGTTGCCAAGAAGAAGCCATGGATCAAGGAAGTCTTAGAATTGATTGAAGAAAGAAGAAAGTACAAGAATGCGAAAACTGAAGAAGGGCAGCTTTGCTACAAAAGAATATGGAACGAAATAAGTCGCAAAGCAAGGAAAGCTAGAGAGATGTGGTTGAAAAATCTATGCGAAGATGTACAAAGCAACCTTGCACTTGGAAAGGTGGAAGTGGCCTACAGGATAGTGAGGAACCACTTCAAGGAACGGAGCGCAAGATGCAATGCCATAAGGGACAAGAATGGAGAAATATTGATTGAAAACGAGGACAAAGTGAAGAGATGGAAAGAATATCTGGAAGAGCTGTACAATGGAAAAAATTTCAGCACAAAAGCTATTGAAGAGGAAAGCGAAGTGGAAAAAGATGATATGGGGGCATCAATATTAAGATCGGAATTCGACGCTGCAGTAAGGGACCTTAGGATGAATAAGGCCTCAGGTATTGATGATATCCCTGCAGAACTAATTAAAAATGCAGGAGAGAAGATATTAACTCATCTCTACAAAACCATCTGCAACATGTATTCTACAGGAGAAATTCCAAGGGACTTAGAGAAAAACATCATCATTCCTATTCCCAAGAAGAAGAGAGCGGAGAAATGCGAAAATTTTAGGACTATAAGCCTGACGACACATGCATCGAAGATACTGACCAGGATCATCTACAGAAGAATAGAACGAAAAGCAGAGGAGTTCCTGGATGAAGATCAATTCGGATTCAGGAAAAGTAAGGGCACAAGGGAAGCAATATTGGCCCTTAGGCTACTCATAGAGAAGAGAATGGAGAAGAACAAACCGACGTTCATTGCATTTGTGGATTTAGAGAAGGCCTTTGACAACGTGGATTGGGATTCAATGCTTGGAATTCTGAAGGGAATTGGAGTGTCCTACAATGACCGAAGAATTATACCCAGTCTGTACAAAAACCAAGTTGCTGTGATTAAATCTGGACCCAGCTGTGAAGAGGCAAGAATAAGGAAAGGAGTGAGACAAGGCTGCGCACTGTCTCCCGTAATTTTCAATGTTTACATCGAGAGAGCCATAAATGAAGTCAAGGAGAAGTGTTCTGGAGTGAAAATCCACGGAGAAACAATCAGTATGCTACGATTCGCTGATGACATAGCTCTCATAGCAGAGACAGAGAAGGAGCTGAATAAGATGCTAACAACCATGGAAAGGACTATGGCCAGATATCAGCTGAAGATCAATAAGAAGAAGACTAAGATATTGGTGTGCAGCAAAAGAGAAGAGGCCAAAACCAACGTTAAACTAGGAAAACAGAAACTGGAAGAGGTGAAAGAGTTCTGTTACCTGGGAAGCAGAGTAACCAACGATGGACGAAGCAAGAAAGAAATAGTGAGTAGAATAGCCCAGGCAAAGAGGGCATTCTTTCAAAAGAAGAACCTACTTACAGCAGGAAATACAAGCATAGAAGTAAGGAAACAGTTCATCAGAACATACATCTGGAGCATTTTTCTTTACGGCAGTGAATCATGGACGATGACAGCAGCGGAGGAGAAAAGGGTAGAAGCATTTGAAATGTGGTGCTACAGAAGAATGCTGAAGATTAAATGGATCGACCGAGTTAGTAACGAGGAAGTGCTAAGAAGAGTAGGAGAAAAGAGAAGTCTGCTGACAACTCTAAAAAGAAGAAGGGAAAACTTAATCGGCCATATCTTGAGACACGATGGCCTGTTGAAGACTATCGTCGAGGGAAAAGTGAACGGGAAGATTGGAAAAGGCAGGCCTCGTATGAGATATATGGAACAGGTTGTGAAGAGTGTAAAAGAGAAGAATTACGTCACAATGAAAAGGTTGGCCGATAGAAGAATCGAGTGGAAAGCTGCGTCAAACCAATCCTAGGATTGTTGACCAATGATGATGATGATGACTCTGACTAGAGCCATGTACCTATAATTTGCCAATCAGTCTCGTATCTCTCCATTATAAGTCAATAGTCGTTGATGTCTTCATTCCCTCTTCCAAATTTACTGTCAAACACCTGTTCAAATTGAACAATACTCAAAAATTCCTGATTATATTCAAGGTCCCTTTTCACTTGTATTATCATCCCAGCTATCTCATTCCAAGTTTTCTACTCTTCTGAAATGCAAACTGCATATAACTTTAGAAAGTTCACTCTTTTCCATCTTTATGTTGTTTTTAAGTATGCTTGAAGATTTAACTTGGCATTCCCTTTTCATTTTCATGGGTATTAATGCATTTTTTTACTAGTCCTCAGGCCAAACTCTGTAGGTACTTTTGTCTGCATGATGATTACAATGCAGTTTTTTAAATTAAAAGTGGAAACACTGCATGTATTTTCACAAGTTAAATACCTATATTGGATAATTGTTTGTGTTTCTTAGCCAAAAATCGCCTTTGGTCAGCATTGCTTGCATTAGTGGAATGCACTTTTTAATAAAAAGATTATTTGTCTCCAGTTACATGAATTCTGTTGAAACAGGGAAAAGCAACTGTCTTTGATTTTATTGCTAGTTGTATGCCAGTGTAGGTAGATCAGAGTAAACATTTAATTTTTTCCACGATGCCTACACTTCACACGATGTCAGTCTTCAGACCATCATACTATCTGAACTATCAGTTCTCCTGCTACTTTGCTTGTCCAGCATTCTTTCCTCAATCACATTCTTTAAAACCCCTCATATGACCTTCTGCCCTCTTCCAACTTCCTTTCCTTGTACAAAAATGATGTATTTTTTGGTGTTTTATAATAAGTATAGTTGATAAAAAAGATACTACAACTTTTTATTAGATTTTTGCCATAAAATATCAGTCAAACCCAACAAAAAAGGTATTATTTTAATTTGTAGGCATTCTGTCACTCATGGTAGATAAAAATTATATCATCATTAATTTTTCTGGTGGTACCTATTAAGTTATAAAGTTTCTTGCAACTCCATATGTTCAGGTTTGTTCACATTTCCTTGTTAGTCATTCCACATAACTCCTTCCTCCCAAATGCTTTGTTAACTTTACTAGAAATTTTAACATTTCCTGATTCTTCGTAGATTTTATTAAAACTCAGGAAGTACAATCAAAATCATATCTGCATAATTTTAGAGGGTCTAATATTGTGTCAGTCTATCTTTTCTCTTCCACCGGGTCTGGTCCTCAACTTCTGCCGACGTTTCAATGTCCGCGTCAGGCATCATCCTCGGGGCTGAGTGTGGAGAGTGAGAAAATGTCCACTATATGTAAACTCCAGTCTATATCCAGATATGTGGAGTGTATATATAGTGGACATTTTCTCACTTTCAACACTCAGCCCTGAGGATGATGCCCCGACACGGACATCGAAATGTAGGCAGAAGTCGAGGACCTGACCCAATGGAAGTCCCGAATAGGCTTCACAAATTGCACATGCTGGGAAAGCATTCCCATCTTTTCTCGCATCTCAGCAATGAAATTTAAATATCAATTTCACCCTGCTGCCTAGCTACATTTTTTCCTTGCATTGGGATTGTCAGTTTTTGGCATGGATTTGTCTGAAATGTTTGTCAAATTTTTGGCATCAGCAATACATGAGTTTATTCTATCAAATTAAAAGATATGCCCAAACCCATGCATTTGTTTACAGTATTCATAATTTTTTTCCATAAGTTGCACAAGCTGGATACTTGGTAAATCATTAAATGTTTTCATATTGCAGATTATATGATACTTCTTATTTACCTGATAGTTCGACACAAATGTACTTCTTATAATTGCCCAAAAAGAATGCATGCATAAATGGCTTTTCGGCATGCAGCTGTATTTTGATAACCTGGGAGTTGGTATTACTGGTTAAAATTTAAACCACTTATATGGCACTTTATGTGATTTGCACATGTATCTTAGTTTCTAAGATAAATTTTTAAAATGTCATTCTTCAATTATTATGCTAATAAGTTTTACCACATTCAAAAACAACATTCATGCATCCTAGAAGAGTGAGTAGCATGTTCTAGCAAGTTTGTAGTTACCATGCAGATGGTCACTTGCTTCCCAAATCAGCTTTGTTGACTCCTTCAGTGCATTGTAATCTCCTTGAAGCCTACCACTGAAAGGAAAATATTGCCAAATGCTGGTAAAATAATGGTGACTAAAGTAGAGTAGGGCTGCCATGGGAGGGGAGCATAACTACCTCTAGTACAGGTGTAAAATTTATCTGCTGTAAAAGCCATTTATGGTGTACGAAATAACCCATGAAAAAACTAAAATAATTTTTTAGTGTTCATTCTGCATAGTTTATGATATAGTTATGTAATTTGCAGGATAAAACTTGGAAAAATGTGTGCCTTTTTATTTTTTACAAAAAAAAGAAATTCTTATTTGGTCGAAATGAAAACATTTTAGTAAATATTCAGATTTATTCCCTGAAAAATTAACTGTGCTCCTATTTCCAGTCATAGAATATTTCTGTCTCGGTTTCATAGGTTTTTAATTTGTGGGTGGAATATTTAATAATAAGGCCATAGAAATTAGGCACTTCAAGAGTGAAGTCACAGAGAGTTCTCTGGAGGTGAAAACACAAACAAAGTTACATTTGAGAAGTAATTTGGTAGCCAAGCTGTTACTTTGAAACCCCAATGGTATATTGAGGTTAAGAAATAAAAACAAAGTAAGGAAAAGTGCATTATGCAAAGGTATGTCATTCTGGGGTAAAAAGAGTTAAACTTTTTTCTCACCTACTCATTCTTTTTGCTTCAAAACCACCTTAGACATTTGTGTTAAACAGTATCAGATAAATAACAGCAACAGATCAGATAGCATAAATGTCGCGTTGATGAGAACATTGTCATCTTTGGTTGGATCAGTTTAAATCAAATTGCTGTATTTGATGATGATGGTAAACCCATGCAATATATGTAATATCAAATCAAAAGGTACTGACTTCAATAGATTTTACTTCTACTGGTTTATGTATCATTAATAAATGAATATTTTTCATTTCAATGAAAAAACTATTTTTTGTTCTGTGCATTAGCCTTAATCTTATAAAGCAAAAAAAGGCACTTCATTCAACAAGATTTATTCTGAAAAAAGGAATGTATTATCACAAAACATTAATAGTTCAATGTGCAAAAAATATAATCCTCAAATATTTTCGGTATAGTCAGATTCTTACCCTCTAAGTCTGTTATTATGCTGCTGGCTTTTACAGAACTGATGTGCTTTACTCAGCAATTTTATCTGCTGGGATACATTTCAAGCCGATATTCATGAATTGCTGTTGCCAAAGGTATAGAGAAATCATTGTCTGGTTTGGGAATGTCTCCTTGTTGATTATCAAATAACCTCTTTCTATTATACTTCCATTTTGATATCCTCGCATACAGTGATTCTTAACTTCCCTATATGAGATCAATTTTTTTTTAATTCACACTTCTATTAAATTCTTAAGCAGCCACATTTATGTTATTTAGCTCATGTTGTAGATGTTTATTTCAAGAGGCAACAAATAAGCAAGCATAACAACCTGTAATATATTTGTTGTAGATCACACTGAGTCACGCTTTTAAATATAGTCCATCTTAACCTCTGCCGGGCTACGTCACTTCCGGTGGAAGGTATGTGTCGAGCACAGGGGTACCAACCCCATAAGAGTATACTACAACACCTCCCCCTTTACAGGGTGAGGCGTACAGGAGCTTTCACCCTTCTGCCACTTCTGGTAGTCCCAATTTCGGAATTGGTAGTCTCTGATTGTCTTTTTTCAACAGGTGTCCTCTGACTCCTGAGACCACCTGAAGTACCTCTGTTTTCTCTGGCGAGTTGAGGGCTTCTAAGAGTATCACTATTTCTTGGTGCCATATGTTCCTCTAATAGCATGAGAGGTCTTTGTAATGATACATTTTTAGATAGGTTATGGCGTAAGTGAACATCATTACGCCTTACAACATTACCATACTTATTTTTAACTAAGTAAGACCTAGGACATCTGTGCTGTTCCATAACAGTGCCAGGCTCCCACCATTCATTATTTCTTGCCTTAATCCATACATTATCTCCTCTTTTGAATTCCTTGACCAGCCTCCTGGAGGCTCTGTCATAGTATTCCTTAACTTTATCCTGCTTAGCCTGGAGTGCTTCATATATACCTGTTTGTACCCTTGGTTTCAAAGCTTCCATTGTGACAGGAAGCTTGGAGTGCAGTTGACGGCTAAACAATATTTGGGCTGGGGACACGTTAAGCCCTTTTAGGGGAGAATTCCGATAATCCCTTAACAGGTCCCTGAAATCTTTACCTAATTCTTGGCTTTTCCGAAGAATTTGTTTGCCAATGTGCACACCCTTTTCTGCAAGCCCATTACTTTGATGGTAATGGGGGCTACTTGTCCTCAACTCCATCCCCTTCTCTCTGAAATATTTTTGACAGTCATATGACATGAAAGGCATGTTGTCCGCAATGCATTCCCTGGGAATTCCATGAGTCGCAAAAATGATCTGTAATGCATTTATTATAGCACTAGTAGTTTTGTTTGGTAAAGGAACTAATTCCAACCATTTAGAGTAATAGTCAACAAGGACAAGATAGGGGTTCTTGGCAAAATCTAAAATGTCACATGCAACTTTTTCAAATGGCAACTTAGGTACCTCATGAGGGAGTAATGGCTGTTTCCGCTTTCTGGGTTGGAACTTATTACATACTTCACACTTATTAATTACGGTTTCAATGTCCCTTGACATTCCAGGCCAATAGTATAGCTCCCTAGCTTTAATGCGAGTCTTCTCGATCCCCCCATGCCCTTCATGCAGTAGTTTTAGCACATAGGATTTAAGAGCATTAGGTACTACAATTTTGTGTCCCACGAAAACTAGTCCATCTTCGATGTAGAGCTCATCTCTTAGCTTATAGAAAGGTTGAAGTGCTGTGGATATTTTCCCATAATTTGGCCACCCCCTAGTGCACATTCTGATTATTTCACTTAAAACTTTATCAGTGTTAGTGTTTTTCTGAAACTCTTCCCTCTGTTCCCTAGATATGGGAAGATACCTACTGATGGTATGAACCATCTCTTGTATTTCAGGCTCATCTTCAACATTCCCCTTGATGTATGACCTTGATAGCATATCTGCAATATGCAAATCCTTTCCAGGGACGTAGTACACATTCAAGGAGTATCGCAGCAGTTTGAGTCTTAGCCTTTGGAGTCTTACTGACCCTATCTTACTTACTCTTTTTTTCATTACTGACACAAGTGGTTTGTGATCAGTTTGGACATCTACATTGAGCCCATATATATAATTGTGGAATTTAGTGGTGGCAAAGTGAATGGCTAGCAACTCTTTCTCAATTTGAGCATAAGTATTTTGCTCACACTCGCTCAAGCTTCTCGAGGCAAAAGCAACAGGCTGTAACCCCTTACTCCCACCTTCTCCTTGTAACAAGCAACAGCCTAGACCCGATTGAGAGGCATCACACTGAATAGTAATTTTTTTAGATGGATCAAATGATGCCAGAACTGGGGCTGTTGACACACTCTCTTTCAATTTCTGAAATGCCTGGCTGTGGGAGGGGAGCCATTTCCATTCTGTCCCTGCTTTTAGCAATTCGCGCAGAGGGGCCGTTAATGTTGCCATGTTAGGGATGAAACTACGCACATAATTAAACATTCCCATTGCTCTTTGCAATTCTTTCACATTAGATGGGAATTCTAGGCTTACAAGTGCTTTCACCCTCTCAGGATCAGTTTTCATCCCTGCCTCTGAAAAAAGATGCCCCACATATTTTACTTCTTTCACCTTATATTGCAACTTTGCTGGATTGAACTTTATGTTCAGTGCCCTAGCTCTTTCAACAACTCGTTCAACAACCTTATCATGCTCCACTTCTGTTTTACCCATGCACAAGATATCATCAATGTAGATAATGGTACCTGGAATATCACCAAAATTTTGCTCTACCATTCTCTGAAATATTTCAGGGGCACAAGCAATACCATACGGCAATCTTAGATATTTGAAGCAACCAAAGGGACTTGTGAAAGCACATTTGAGGGAGGACTCCTCATCTAATTTTACCTGATGGAACCCTTCTTTCAAATCAAATACACTGAAATATTTATTGCCACTCAATTTCTCAGCTATGTCACTCACAGTTGGAACAATGTGGTACTGTCTAATAATAACCTTGTTTAAGTCAACAGGGTCAAGACAAAGACGCAAGTCCCCATTTGGTTTCTCAGTAATAACAAGGTTACTGAGCCATTCTTTACCTGTCAGGCTTTCTATCCTAGAAATTATTTTCTTTGCCTGAAGCCTCTCCAACTCTAACTTTAACCTTTCTTTTAGAGCCGAAGGCACCCTCCTAGGTGGCCTTGATGTCGGCTGCACATTCTCTACTGTTGCTATATTGCACCTTTGTGGTACACACCCCAGACCCTTAAACACAGACATATACATTTTAAGGAATTTACTTTTTGAAGACAGCTGGCCAATAGTACATACCCTTTTAACCAAGTTCAAAGATACACAGCCCGGTAATCCCATAAGGGGTTGCAAGTCATGGTTTACAATTACAAAATCAAGGTAACATTCAGCATGTTTATAATTACATCTCAGAGTGGCGATGCCTTCAGGCTTAATTGTCATGCCACCATACGCCTCAAGTCGCACACTTGTGGGTTTAATTCTAACCCCACTTTGCTCTAACTTCTGTATTGCCTGCATTGGCAGGACATTCACTTGAGCACCTGTGTCCAGCTTCATTGCAAACACTTTTCCACCGATCTCCACCTTTTCAACCCACTCATTGGGATCACAACTAGCATCCACCGAATTAACGCTCAAATTCACAGAGATCCTTCTTCCTGGACTCTCTGATTAAATATGAAGCGTTCGAAGGTCTCGTTAATTTTGGGCGCAACGTACGACTCGAACGCTTTTAAAACAGCTGAGCAATTCTTTTTCTCTGGCTCAGTCAACGGAAAAGTAGAGAACAGCGCTATCGCACTTCCTCCCAGCATATTTAATAAAAGGGCGATCTTAACTTTGTCAGTTTCTTCATCCCTCTTAGTGGCTGCTAGGAAATTTTCAAATTCCCGGACAAAATTAGTCCAGTCGGCGTAGGCACTGGGACCTTCGAAATTCACACTTGTCGGTAATTTAACGTACTCCGCCATTTTCGCGGTTGCACAGAAGATCCACGGCGTGGTTTCACGATATTTACGTGTCACTTCTATTTTCACCTATAATGTCATTGAATTCCACACGACTGCGCCATGTTGTAGATGTTTATTTCAAGAGGCAACAAATAAGCAAGCATAACAACCTGTAATATATTTGTTGTAGATCACACTGAGTCACGCTTTTAAATATAGTCCATCTTAACCTCTGCCGGGCTACGTCACTTCCGGTGGAAGGTATGTGTCGAGCACAGGGGTACCAACCCCATAAGAGTATACTACAACAGCTCACATCTTGTTTATTTCTTTGTGCCTAAATATTACGTAGCATTTCAAAATATGATACTCTAATCTAATAAATAGATCACAACTGGTTGGTTCATGTAGTTTTCAGGGCACATGGCCCTTTCCTTCTAAGTGAAAGGAAACACACCTGAGAAAATGTAGATTTTAATATGTTTAAAGTAATTTCAGCTCTGAGAACAAAACGATTTACTTTTGTGGTACAGATTGAACTTTGTAATTTGTCTCACTGAAGGACAACTGTGAACATAGCAGACTTTCCAGTAGCTCATATATTAATCTAGACCTTCTCTTTAGTGGTGATAAGATCCAGATTATATTTGCCATTTTATCTACGAACTCCAATAATCTACAAACAAGTTAAACACCATAACAATGGTGAAGGGCACAATAGAGAGTCATTGGCATGTCTTGACTGGATGCGTGCAAGGAACATAAAAAAAATTGAAATAAAGAATGCATGTTATTTCGATAAATTTGACCAGTTTTGGTAACAATTTGCATCTAATGTGGCCACTAATCAAATATTACAGTAAACATTGGGGAGGAATGTCACCAATTCAAGGTAAAGGATATTTGGATGTCAGGTAAGACTATAGTTTTATAGAGGAAAATGAATGAAATAAAGGTGATATATTATTTCACTTTAAAATCTTTATTTGCCATAAAATGTGATAACATAATTGAAAAAGGACAACTGAAAAAGACATTAAAATATTCCAATATAATATAAAATAAGGGTAAGGTTGCCTCTGTAGGAAGGGAGAATTTTCCCCCCTCTTCCTCCACTGGGGGAGAGAGAGGTCCCCCTCCTCCTACACAGGGGGAGGGGAGAGCTCTCCCTCCTCCTCCACTGGGGGAGGGAGAGGTCCCCCTCCTACTCCACAGGGGGAGGGAAGACTTCTCCCTCCTCCTCCACTGGGGGAGGAGAGTTCTCCCTCCTCCTCCACTGGGGGAGGAGAGTTCTCCCTCCTCCTCCACTGGGGGAGGGGAGAGGTCTCCCTCCTCCTACACTGGGGGAGGGGAGAGCTCTCCCTCCTCCTCCACTGGGGTAGGGAGAGGTACCCCTCCTCCTACACTGGGGGAGGGGAGAGCTCTCCCTCCTCCTCCACTGGGGGAGGGAGAGGTCCCCCTCCTACTCCACTGGGGGAGGGAAGACTTCTCCCTCCTCCTCCACTGGGGGAGGAGAGTTCTCCCTCCTCCTCCACTGGGGGAGGAGAGTTCTCCCTCCTCCTCCACTGGGGGAGGGGAGAGGTCTCCCTCCTCCTACACTGGGGGAGGGGAGAGCTCTCCCTCCTCCTCCACTGGGGGAGGGAGAGGTCCCCCTCCTACTCCACTGGGGGAGGGGAGACTTCTCCCTCCTCCTCCACTGGGGGAGGAGAATTCTCCCTCCACTGGGGTAGGGAGAGGTACCCCTCCTCCTCCACTGGGGGAGGAGAGTTCTCCCTCC
Organism: Platycnemis pennipes; assembly: GCA_933228895.1. Taxonomy (NCBI): domain Eukaryota; kingdom Metazoa; phylum Arthropoda; class Insecta; order Odonata; family Platycnemididae; genus Platycnemis; species Platycnemis pennipes. Next base: position 99,596,853 of record OW121856.1, on the reverse strand, counting down.
TCCTCCACTGGGGGAGGGGAGAGCTCTCCCTCCTCCTCCACTGGGGTAGGGAGAGGTCCCCCTCCTACTCCACTGGGGGAGGGGAGACTTCTCCCTCCTCCTCCACTGGGGGAGGAGAATTCTCCCTCCACTGGGGGAGGGAGAGGTCCCCCTCCTACTCCACTGGGGGAGGGGAGACTTCTCCCTCCTCCTCCACTGGGGGAGGGGAGACTTCTCCCTCCTCCTCCACTGGGGGAGGAGAATTCTCCCTCCACTGGGGGAGGGAGAGGTCCCCCTCCTACTCCACTGGGGGAGGGGAGACTTCTCCCTCCTCCTCCACTGGGGGAGGGGAGACTTCTCCCTCCTCCTCCACTGGGGGAGGAGAATTCTCCCTCCTCCTCCACTGGGGGAGGGAGAGGTCCCCCTCCTACTCCACTGGGGGAGGGGAGACTTCTCCCTCCTCCTCCACTGGGGGAGGGGAGACTTCTCCCTCCTCCTCCACTGGGGGAGGAGAATTCTCCCTCCACTGGGGGAGGGAGAGGTCCCCCTCCTACTCCACTGGGGGAGGGGAGACTTCTCCCTCCTCCTCCACTGGGGGAGGGAGAGGTCCCCCTCCTACTCCACTGGGGGAGGGGAGACTTCTCCCTCCTCCTCCACTGGGGGAGGAGAATTCTCCCTCCACTGGGGGAGGGAGAGGTCCCCCTCCTACTCCACTGGGGGAGGGGAGACTTCTCCCTCCTCCTCCACTGGGGGAGGGGAGACTTCTCCCTCCTCCTCCACTGGGGGAGGGGAGACTTCTCCCTCCTCCTCCACTGGGGGAGGAGAATTCTCCCTCCACTGGGGGAGGGAGAGGTCCCCCTCCTACTCCACTGGGGGAGGGGAGACTTCTCCCTCCTCCTCCACTGGGGGAGGGGAGACTTCTCCCTCCTCCTCCACTGGGGGAGGAGAATTCTCCCTCCACTGGGGGAGGGAGAGGTCCCCCTCCTACTCCACTGGGGGAGGGGAGACTTCTCCCTCCTCCTCCACTGGGGGAGGGGAGACTTCTCCCTCCTCCTCCACTGGGGGAGGAGAATTCTCCCTCCTCCTCCACTGGGGGAGGGAGAGGTACCCCTCCTACTCCACTGGGGGAGGGGAGACTTCTCCCTCCTCCTCCACTGGGGGAGGGGAGACTTCTCCCTCCTCCTCCACTGGGGGAGGAGAATTCTCCCTCCTCCTCCACTGGGGGAGGGAGAGGTCCCCCTCCTACTCCACTGGGGGAGGGGAGACTTCTCCCTCCTCCTCCACTGGGGGAGGGGAGACTTCTCCCTCCTCCTCCACTGGGGGAGGGAGAGGTCCCCCTCCTACTCCACTGGGGGAGGGGAGACTTCTCCCTCCTCCTCCACTGGGGGAGGAGAATTCTCCCTCCACTGGGGGAGGGAGAGGTCCCCCTCCTACTCCACTGGGGGAGGGGAGACTTCTCCCTCCTCCTCCACTGGGGGAGGGGAGACTTCTCCCTCCTCCTCCACTGGGGGAGGGGAGACTTCTCCCTCCTCCTCCACTGGGGGAGGAGAATTCTCCCTCCACTGGGGGAGGGAGAGGTCCCCCTCCTACTCCACTGGGGGAGGGGAGACTTCTCCCTCCTCCTCCACTGGGGGAGGGGAGACTTCTCCCTCCTCCTCCACTGGGGGAGGAGAATTCTCCCTCCACTGGGGGAGGGAGAGGTCCCCCTCCTCCTCCACTGGGGGAGGGAAGAGTTCTCCCTCCTATTACACTGGGGGAGGGGAGAGCTCTCCCCTACTCCACCGGGAGAGGGGAGAGTTCTGCCTCCTCCTCCCTCCTATTACACTGGGGGAGGGGAGAGCTCTCCCCTCCTCCACTGGGAGAGGGGAGAGTTCTGCCTCCTCCTACACTGGAGGAGGGGAGACTTCTCCCTCCTCCTCCACTGGGGGAGGAGAGTTCTCCCTCCTCCTCCACTGGGGAAGGGAAGAGTTCTCCCTCCTATTACACTGGGGGAGGGGAGACTTCTCCCTCCTCCTCCACTGGGGGAGGAGAGTTCTCCCTCCTCCTCCACTGGGGAAGGGAAGAGTTCTCCCTCCTATTACACTGGGGGAGGGGAGACTTCTCCCTCCTCCTCCACTGGGGGAGGAGAGTTCTCCCTCCTCCTCCACTGGGGGAGGGGGAGGTCTCCCTCCTCCTACACTGGGGGAGGGGAGAGCTCTCCCCTCCTCCACTGGGAGAGGGGAGAGTTCTGCCTCCTCCTACACTGGGGGAGGGGAGACTTCTCCCTCCTCCTCCACTGGGGGAGGGAGAGGTCCCCCTCCTACTCCACTGGGGGAGGGGAGACTTCTCCCTTCTCCTCCACTGGGGGAGGAGAATTCTCCCTCCACTGGGGGAGGGAGAGGTCCCCCTCCTACTCCACTGGGGGAGGGGAGACTTCTCCCTCCTCCTCCACTGGGGGAGGGGAGACTTCTCCCTCCTCCTCCACTGGGGGAGGAGAATTCTCCCTCCACTGGGGGAGGGAGAGGTCCCCCTCCTACTCCACTGGGGGAGGGGAGACTTCTCCCTCCTCCTCCACTGGGGGAGGGGAGACTTCTCCCTCCTCCTCCACTGGGGGAGGAGAATTCTCCCTCCTCCTCCACTGGGGGAGGGAGAGGTCCCCCTCCTACTCCACTGGGGGAGGGAGAGGTCCCCCTCCTACTCCACTGGGGGAGGGGAGACTTCTCCCTCCTCCTCCACTGGGGGAGGAGAATTCTCCCTCCACTGGGGGAGGGAGAGGTCCCCCTCCTACTCCACTGGGGGAGGGGAGACTTCTCCCTCCTCCTCCACTGGGGGAGGGAGAGGTCCCCCTCCTACTCCACTGGGGGAGGGGAGACTTCTCCCTCCTCCTCCACTGGGGGAGGAGAATTCTCCCTCCACTGGGGGAGGGAGAGGTCCCCCTCCTACTCCACTGGGGGAGGGGAGACTTCTCCCTCCTCCTCCACTGGGGGAGGGGAGACTTCTCCCTCCTCCTCCACTGGGGGAGGGGAGACTTCTCCCTCCTCCTCCACTGGGGGAGGAGAATTCTCCCTCCACTGGGGGAGGGAGAGGTCCCCCTCCTACTCCACTGGGGGAGGGGAGACTTCTCCCTCCTCCTCCACTGGGGGAGGGGAGACTTCTCCCTCCTCCTCCACTGGGGGAGGAGAATTCTCCCTCCACTGGGGGAGGGAGAGGTCCCCCTCCTACTCCACTGGGGGAGGGGAGACTTCTCCCTCCTCCTCCACTGGGGGAGGGGAGACTTCTCCCTCCTCCTCCACTGGGGGAGGAGAATTCTCCCTCCTCCTCCACTGGGGGAGGGAGAGGTACCCCTCCTACTCCACTGGGGGAGGGGAGACTTCTCCCTCCTCCTCCACTGGGGGAGGGGAGACTTCTCCCTCCTCCTCCACTGGGGGAGGAGAATTCTCCCTCCTCCTCCACTGGGGGAGGGAGAGGTCCCCCTCCTACTCCACTGGGGGAGGGGAGACTTCTCCCTCCTCCTCCACTGGGGGAGGGGAGACTTCTCCCTCCTCCTCCACTGGGGGAGGGAGAGGTCCCCCTCCTACTCCACTGGGGGAGGGGAGACTTCTCCCTCCTCCTCCACTGGGGGAGGAGAATTCTCCCTCCACTGGGGGAGGGAGAGGTCCCCCTCCTACTCCACTGGGGGAGGGGAGACTTCTCCCTCCTCCTCCACTGGGGGAGGGGAGACTTCTCCCTCCTCCTCCACTGGGGGAGGGGAGACTTCTCCCTCCTCCTCCACTGGGGGAGGAGAATTCTCCCTCCACTGGGGGAGGGAGAGGTCCCCCTCCTACTCCACTGGGGGAGGGGAGACTTCTCCCTCCTCCTCCACTGGGGGAGGGGAGACTTCTCCCTCCTCCTCCACTGGGGGAGGAGAATTCTCCCTCCACTGGGGGAGGGAGAGGTCCCCCTCCTCCTCCACTGGGGGAGGGAAGAGTTCTCCCTCCTATTACACTGGGGGAGGGGAGAGCTCTCCCCTACTCCACCGGGAGAGGGGAGAGTTCTGCCTCCTCCTCCCTCCTATTACACTGGGGGAGGGGAGAGCTCTCCCCTCCTCCACTGGGAGAGGGGAGAGTTCTGCCTCCTCCTACACTGGAGGAGGGGAGACTTCTCCCTCCTCCTCCACTGGGGGAGGAGAGTTCTCCCTCCTCCTCCACTGGGGAAGGGAAGAGTTCTCCCTCCTATTACACTGGGGGAGGGGAGACTTCTCCCTCCTCCTCCACTGGGGGAGGAGAGTTCTCCCTCCTCCTCCACTGGGGAAGGGAAGAGTTCTCCCTCCTATTACACTGGGGGAGGGGAGACTTCTCCCTCCTCCTCCACTGGGGGAGGAGAGTTCTCCCTCCTCCTCCACTGGGGGAGGGGGAGGTCTCCCTCCTCCTACACTGGGGGAGGGGAGAGCTCTCCCCTCCTCCACTGGGAGAGGGGAGAGTTCTGCCTCCTCCTACACTGGGGGAGGGGAGACTTCTCCCTCCTCCTCCACTGGGGGAGGGAGAGGTCCCCCTCCTACTCCACTGGGGGAGGGGAGACTTCTCCCTTCTCCTCCACTGGGGGAGGAGAATTCTCCCTCCACTGGGGGAGGGAGAGGTCCCCCTCCTACTCCACTGGGGGAGGGGAGACTTCTCCCTCCTCCTCCACTGGGGGAGGGGAGACTTCTCCCTCCTCCTCCACTGGGGGAGGAGAATTCTCCCTCCACTGGGGGAGGGAGAGGTCCCCCTCCTACTCCACTGGGGGAGGGGAGACTTCTCCCTCCTCCTCCACTGGGGGAGGGGAGACTTCTCCCTCCTCCTCCACTGGGGGAGGAGAATTCTCCCTCCTCCTCCACTGGGGGAGGGAGAGGTACCCCTCCTCCTCCAATGGGGTAGGGAGGGTTCTCCCTCTTCCTACACTGGGGGAGGGGAGAGCTCTCCCTCCTCCTCCACTGGGGAGGGAAGAGTTCTCCCTCCTATTACACTGGGGGAGGGGAGAGCTCTCCCCTCCTCCACTGGGGGAGGGGAGAGGACTCCCTCCTCCTACACTGGGGGAGGGGAGATTTCTCCCTCCTCCTCCACTGGGGGAGGGGAGAGTTCTGCCTCCTCCTCCACTTGGGGAGGGGAGAGTTCTCCCTCCTCCTACACTGGGGGAGGAGAATTCTCCCTCCTCCTGCACTGGGGGAGTGAGAGGTCCCCCTCCTCCTCCACTGGGGGAGGGGAGAGCTCTCCCCTCCTCCACCGGGAGAGGGGAGAGTTCTGCCTCCTCCTCCCTCCTATTACAATGGGGGAGGGGAGAGCTCTCCCCTCCTCCACTGGGAGAGGGGAGAGTTCTGCCTCCTCCTACACTGGGGGAGGGGAGACTTCTCCCTCCTCCTCCACTGGGGGAGGAGAGTTCTCCCTCCTCCTCTACTGGGGTAGGGAGGGTTCTCCCTCCTCCTACACTGGGGGAGGGGAGAGCTCTCCCTCCTCCTCCACTGGGGGAGGGAAGAGTTCTCCCTCCTATTACACTGGGGGAGGGGAGAGCTCTCCCCTCCTCCACTGGGGGAGGGGAGAGTTCTGCCTCCTCCTACACTGGGGGAGGGGAGAGCTCTCCCTCCTCCTCCACTGGGGGTGGGAGAGCTCTCCCTCCTCCTCCACTGGGGGAGGGAGAGGTCCCCCTCCTCCTCCACTGGGGGAGGGGAGAGGACTCCCTCCTCCTACACTGGGGGAGGGGAGACTTCTCCCTCCTCCTCCACTGGGGGAGGGTAGAGTTCTGCCTCCTCCTCCACTGGGGGAGGGGAGAGTTCTCCCTCCTCCTACACTGGGGGAGGGGAGAGGTCCACCTCCTCCTCCACTGGGGGAGGGAGACGTCCCCCTCATCCTCCACTGGGGGAGGGGAGAGTTCTCCCTCCTCCTCTACTGGGGGAGGTAGAGTTCTCCCTCCTCATACACTGGGGGAGGGGAGAGCTCTCCCTCATCCTCCACTGGGGGAGGGAAGAGTTCTCCCTCCTATTACACTGGGGGAGGGGAGACTTCTCCCTCCTCCTCCACTGGGGGAGGAGAGTTCTCCCTCCTCCTCCATTGGGGGAGGGAGAGGTCCCCGTCCTCCTACACTGGGGGAGGGGTGAGCTCTCCCTCCTCCTCCACTGGGGGAGGGAAGAGTTCTCCCTCCTATTACACTGGGGGAGGTGAGACTTCTCCCTCCTCCACTGGGGGAGGGAGAGGTCCCCCTCCTCCTCCACTGGGGGAGGGGAGAGTTCTCCCTCCTCCTACACTGGGGGAGGGGAGAGCTCTCCCCTCCTCCACTGGGGGAGGGAGGGTTCTCCCTCCTCCTACACTGGGGGAGGGAAAGTTCCACTTCCTCCTCCACTGGAGGAGGGGAGAGTTCCCTCCTCTATTGGGGGAGGTAGAGTTCTCCCTCCTCATACACTGGGGGAGGGGAGAGTTCTCCCTCCTCCTACACTGGGGGAGGAGAGCTCTCCCTCCTCCTCCACTGGGGGAGTGGAGAGTTTTCTCCTCCACTGGGGGAGGGAGGGTTCTCCCTCCTCCTCTACTGGGGGAGGGGAGATTTCTCCTCCACTAGGGAAGGGAGAGGTCCCCCCTCCTCCTACTTTGGGGGAGGGGAGAGTTCTCCCTCCTCCTACACTGGGGGAGGAGAGCATTTTCTCCTCCATTGGGGTAGGGAGGGTTCTCCCTCCTCCTACACTGGGGGAGGGAAAGTTCCACTTCCTCCTCCACTGGGGGAGGGGAGGGCTCTCCCTCCTCCTCCACTGGAGGAGGGGAGAGTTCCCTCCTCTACTGGGGGAGGTAGAGTTCTCCCTCCTCTACTGGGGGAGGTAGAGTTCTCCCTCCTCATACACTGGGGGAGGGAGAGTTCACTCCTCCTCCTCCATTGGGGGAGGGGAGAACTCTACCTCCTCCTCTACTGGGTACTCTATTGAACATGTACTTCCTGAAAATGAACTACATGTTCAAGAAAATTGGAAAATACTGATTAAAGCCTATTTCTTTATTTTTATAGGGAGAGTTTTTGGATGATGAGTGATTATTTCAAGAGTGACTTCCTTTGCTTTTTATGGAATGTATGGAATGCTATTGTTATTGCAATAATGTAAACATTGAAAAATAAGTAACTAATCAGATAAATGTATATTTAACTCTACTAAAATATATTATTCTGCCAATGTAACATTATGAACAAAATAAAAAAGTACACCATGCATAAAAGAAAGAGGAATTATTACTTTTCCTGATGATAAAGCCTATTCATAAGTGTCAGTGGTTTACATAGAATTATTATTTAATCTATCTGTGACGTTATGTGCAGAGAATTACACTAAATATATTAAACATGGTAATAACATACAAAAAAATAAATGCCTAGCCACAGATTACAAACGTGAAAAAGGCTGTTAACATGAACTAATTGAATATTGAAACTAGTGACCACTGTGATCTAATTGATCATAGTATCAGAGCTCTAATGGATGTGATAAATAGCAGCAGAGTAAGAGATTTCAGGCTAAAAGAATAATGAGCAAATACTACTGGGAGATCAGATAACACCCCGGAATTGGTTAAGTGAATTGCAGAGACAGTTATTGTGCTACAGAATATTTGAAAAAAAAAAACACAAGAATTGTAGGAAAATTAACACTCCATGACAATATCTGCTGAATACATATTTCATATAAGATTAGAAATAAATAAAGTAATGCAAAAAGTCACATCTAACTATGAGCAAAATCACATATAAAAAGGTTTTTGGGTAACAAACATGGTTAGGTGGAGATAAACGTTAATTAATTTTCCTGCTTGGGAATGGGAAATGAAAACCTACGATGAAATCAAAAGACTAAGTTGAATTGGGCGTTGACTATAATCACTAATCTTCAAGGTTAAAAAAAAATATTTTTTTAAAATTGCTCTATGAATAATGCACAGAGGGCTAATGGCCATAAGATTATATTCTCACAAATAAGAGAACTAGAAATGGGAGATTAATAGGTTAGACCCCAAGAAAAGACCATTTTGGGATTCAAAATAATAAACGCACAATACTACAGCTGAGCATCTTTAATCTGGCACAGTTGGGGCAGAAATAATTAGGGATTTTGCCGGACTGTGGTTCGCGCATGGCAACTCTTTTTTTTTTAACGCCCTGAATGTTTTCACGTAAGGAGTCAATTATTTATGAAAAAATATTATAGTTTGCCGTTTACTGAATATAATTTTTAAAATGTTAATTCTTAGTATATCACCGTCCTGGATGTTGCGAGAGTAAATTGACTAGTGCTGTTCTACTTAAGTCGAAACTTCTCTTTTTGGTTAATCCCTTGTATAAATGTATAAGTAGGACTCGGACTCATGGACTTGAAACCATGGACACCGACTCATGGACACAGACTCATGGACACGGACTCATGGACTCGGACACATGGACATGAACGCGGACTCATGGCCTCGGACGCATGGTCGCGAACTCATGGACTCGGACGCATGGCCTCGGACTCTTGGACTCGTGGAGTCAAGGACACGGACACATGGACTCTGCCTCATGGACTCATGGAACGGACTCATGGACTTTGACCAATGGACTCGGACTCATCGACACATGGACCTCGAACCATGGACACGGACTCATGGACATGGACTCATGGACATGGACTCATGGTGTCTAACTCATATACTAGGACTCATGAACTCGGACTCACAAAATAAAGTAGTATGCCATGCATTAAAGAAAGAAGAATTATTTCTTTCCCAGCTGAACAACCGGATTTATAATTTATGTGTCGATGATTACATTGAGTTGTTATTTAATCTGTCTGTGATGTTATGTGCAGGGTATTACACTAAATTTATGAAATATGATAATAACAGATACTAAAATAAATGCTTAGCCACAGATTACAACAGGTGAAAACACTGCTAACGTGAACTAATAGAATATTAAAACTAGTGACTAATGTGATCTAATTGATCAAAGTATCAGAGCTCTAATGGATGTGATAAATAGCAGCAAAGTAAGAGATTTCAGGCTAAAAGAATAATGAGCAAATACTAATGGGAGATCAGATAACACCCCGGGATTGGTTAAGTGAATTGCAGAGACAGTTATTGTGCTACAGAATAATTGAAAAAAAAACAAACACAAGAATTGTAGGAAAATTAAAACTCCATGACAATATCTGCCGAATACATATTTCATGTAAGATTAGAAATAAATAAAGTAATGCAAAAAGTCACATCCAACTATGAGCAAAATCGCATATAAAAAGGTTTTTGGGTAACAAACATGGTTAGGTGGAGATAAACGTTAATTAATTTTCCTGCTTGGGAATGGGAAATGAAAACCTACGATGAAATCAAAAGACTAAGTTGAATTGGGCGTTGACTATAATCACTAATCTTCAAGGTTAAAAAAAAATATTTTTTTAAAATTGCTCTATGAATAATGCACAGAGGGCTAATGGCCATAAGATTATATTCTCACAATTAAGAGAACTAGAAATGGGAGATTAATAGGTTAGACCCCAAGAAAAGACCATTTTGGGATTCAAAATAATAAACGCACAATACTACAGCTGAGCATCTTTAATCTGGCACAGTTGGGGCAGAAATAATTAGGGATTTTGCCGGACTGTGGTTCGCGCATGGCAACTCTTTTTTTTTTAACGCCCTGAATGTTTTCACGTAAGGAGTCAATTATTTATGAAAAAATATTATAGTTTGCCGTTTACTGAATATAATTTTTAAAATGTTAATTCTTAGTATATCACCGTCCTGGATGTTGCGAGAGTAAATTGACTAGTGCTGTTCTACTTAAGTCGAAACTTCTCTTTTTGGTTAATCCCTTGTATAAATGTATAAGTAGGACTCGGACTCATGGACTTGAAACCATGGACACGGACTCATGGACACAGACTCATGGACACGGACTCATGGACTCGGACACATGGACATGAACGCGGACTCATGGCCTCGGACGCATGGTCGCGAACTCATGGACTCATGGACTCGGACGCATGGCCTCGGACTCTTGGACTCGTGGAGTCAAGGACACGGACACATGGACTCTGCCTCATGGACTCATGGAACGGACTCATGGACTTTGACCAATGGACTCGGACTCATCGACACATGGACCTCGAACCATGGACATGGACTCATGGACATGGACTCATGGTGTCTAACTCATATACTAGGACTCATGAACTCGGACTCACAAAATAAAGTAGTATGCCATGCATTAAAGAAAGAAGAATTATTTCTTTCCCAGCTGAACAACCGGATTTATAATTTATGTGTCGATGATTACATTGAGTTGTTATTTAATCTGTCTGTGATGTTATGTGCAGGGTATTACACTAAATTTATGAAATATGATAATAACAGATACTAAAATAAATGCTTAGCCACAGATTACAACAGGTGAAAACACTGCTAACGTGAACTAATAGAATATTAAAACTAGTGACTAATGTGATCTAATTGATCAAAGTATCAGAGCTCTAATGATTGTGATAAATAGCAGCAGAGTAAGAGATTTCAGGCTAAAAGAATAATGAGCAAATACTAATGGGAGATCAGATAACACCCCGGGATTTGTTAAGTGAATTGCAGAGACAGTTATTGTGCTACAGAATATTTGTAAAAAAGAAACGAACACAAGAATTGTAGGAAAATGGAAACTCCATCACAATATCTGCTGAATACATATTTCATATAAGATTAGAAATAAATAAAGTAATGCAAAAAGTCACATCCAACTATGAGCAAAATCGCATATAAAAAGATTTTTGGGTAACAAACATGGTTAGGTGGAGATAAATGTTAATTAATTTTCCTGCTTGGGAATGGGAAATGAAAACCTACGATGAAATCAAAAGACTAAGTTGAATTGGGCGTTGACTATAGTCACTAATCATCAAGGTTAAAAAAAAAATGGGAGATTAATAGGTTAGACCCCAAGAAAAGACCATTTTGGGATTCAAAATAATAAACGCACAATACTACAGCTGAGCATCTTTAATCTGTCACAGTTGGGGCAGAAATAATTAGGGATTTTGCCGGACTGTGGTTCACGCATGGCAACTCTTCTTTTTTTTAACGCCCTGAATGTTTTCACTTAAGGAGTCAATTATTTATGAAAAAATATTATAGTTTGCCGTTTACTGAATATAATTTTTAAAATGTTAATTCTTAGTATATCACCGTCCTGGATGTTGCGAGAGTAAATTGACTAGTGCTGTTCTACTTAAGTCGAAACTTCTCTTTTTGGTTAATCCCTTGTATAAATGTATAAGTAGGACTCGGACTCATAGACTTGAAACCATGGACACCGACTCATGGACGAATGGACATGGACTAATGGACCTGGACTCATGGAGTTTTGGACTCGGACTCATGAACACGGACTCATGGACACGGACTCATGAACACGGACTCATGGACACTGACTCATGGACACGGACTCATGGATACAGACTCATGGTCATGGACTCATGGACATGGACTCATGGACACGGACTCATGGACACGGACTCATGGACACGGACTCATGGACACGGACTCATGGACACGGACTCATGGACACGGACTCATGGTCATGGACTCAAGGACACGGACTCATGGACATGGACTCATATACTCGGACTTCACAAAAAAAGGAGTATATCATGCATTAAAGAAAGAATTATTACTTTTCCTGATGATGAACCTGATTTATAATTTAAGTGTCAGTGATTTACATAGAGTAGTTATTTAATCTATCTGTAACATTATGTGCAGAGTATTAGACTAAATTTATGAAATATGGTAATAACATACAAAAAAAGAAATGCCTAGCCACAGATTACAAAAGTGAAAAATGCTGCTAACATGAACTAATAGAATATTGAAACTAGCGACTGCTGTGATCTAATTGATCAAAGTATCAGAGCTCTAATGGATGTGATAAATAGCAGCGGAGTTAGAGATTTCAGGCTAATAGCATAATGAGCAAATAATAATGGGAGATCATATAACACCCCTGGATTTTTGAGTGAATTGCAAAAACAGTTATTGTGCTACAGAATATTTGAAAAAAAACAAACAAGAATTGTAGGAAAATTAAAACTCTATGACAATATCTGCTGAATACAGACTTCATATAAGATTAGAAATAAACAATGTATTGCAAAAAGTCATATCCATCTACAAGTACAATCAGAAAGAAAAATAAACATGGTTAGGTGGAAATAAACATTGATTTTCTTTCTTGGGTATGGAATGGGTAACCTACAAAGAATTCAAAATGACCAAAAGACTAACTAGAATTGGGTGTTGACCATAATGACAAACCTTGAGGGTTAAAAGAAAATATATTTCAAGAATTGCTCTGTTAATAATACACAGAGGGCTATTGGCGAGAATATTATATTCTCATGAATAAGAGAAGTAGAAATGGGAGGTTAATAGGTAGGCCCCCAAGAAAAGAAAAGTTTGGGATTCAAAATGATATACGCAACATATTACTGCAGTGATGAGGTATTTATGGAAGCAAAGAAAAGTACTGCTAAACCAAGGGAGACTAGGATCGAACTCAATCCAAACGTAAAGTAAAACTAGATATAGAAGGATATGTATATGATATTATCGGTGGTAAATTATTTAAACCCATAATATTAAGTATTTCTTTTAACAAGATTGGGATAATTGCTTCCCTAACTCCCCTATTAAGGAGGAAGGGAGTGTGTCTCTCCCTCGTCCTGATTATAGGATTTCAACGAATTTACATTTTAAATTTTTACTCTTGTGTAACCATAGCAAGAATCTCTTTTATCAAATGTAAGTAATTGAATCATATTTTTTTATTGATATTATTTTTTCTCATTTTTGAGAATTCTTCATTTTTAAAAGGCTGCAGCACAATAAAGTACAATAAGGGTAAAAACAATCCCTGGAAAAACTAATTGCATTTTTTGATACAAATTTAAATATTTATGATAAATGTTCAGTTTGCACAATACAATTTGAAGGGTGGTGTGTCCTTTTCAGCTTTATAAGATAAAAACTAATTTATTACCCAGGTAAAAATTCCAGCTGGAAATTGTACCAGGATCCAGCTGGATGGAGCAGGATCCAGCGGGATGGAGCAGGAATCCAGCTGGATGTAGCAGGAATCCAGCTGGAAGTAGCAGGGATCCAGCTGGATCTTGTAGAAATTTAGTAGGATCCAGCTGGATGTAGCAAGATTCCAGCTGGATCTTGCAGAAATTTAGTAGGATCCAGCTGGATGTAGCAAGATTCCAGCTGTATCTTGCAGAAAGTTAGCAGGACCCAGCTGAATGTAGTAAGATTCCAGCTGGGTCTTGCAAGAACTTAGCAGGAATCCAGGTGGGTCTTGCAGGAATCAGAACATGTAGGTAATTTTAATGTTGCCTATATATAAGCAACATTAAAATTACATGATACTATAGTATCATGCGAGAGAACTTCGTTATTTTTTTCATAAGCGAGGAATATTTTTTACATTAATTACTTTGAGCAATACACATGAAAAATGGCACATGGTAATACACCTGGTGACCTTTGAACAGGATTGGCACTGCATCATATGAGCTCTGAATTGCACTTTGCAGAAAGTTCTTACTAACTTCTTTTGGATGACAAATGTTATTTAAAGAGGACCCCCATAAGACCATTCCATATGAAATATAGAGGTCAAATACATGATAACACATGGGTTTTCATATTATCTAAACTGTATGTCTCAAAATAGATAGCAAGTAAAAATATGGAATTCAGTTTTATCATATGTTTGTTATTACAACCACCGACATTCCACGTGAAATTAACATGCACCAAAAGGAATTTTACATTGTTCACAACATTGAGATCACTAAAGTCCTTGATAATCACTTAAAGAATTCAGTACCTACGGACTGGAAATTCAATTCTGGTTAAACTTAAAACCATTGCTTTTTTAAAATATTAGCACAAGAAATAAAGTTCTAGGAAAAAAATTTGATGCCTTTAAACAATTGCAAATTAATTTTAAATGATAAAATTCAAAGTACATACGTGCAAACACACTACAGTTTAGAAAACTTATTTTTTTAATAAGAGCACCATCATCAACGATAAATCACAACTTTGGTGCACACGAACAACTTTAACCGAATATTCATTCAAAAGTTCGCGGCTTTGTAAGGTATCGACTATATCGATATAATCGCAATGCTAATCGGCTTCTACATTCAAAATGGCGGTTGTGAATTGTTGTTTCAACGTTCAGGCATGAATGGTTGTGAATAATTTGATCATGTAAAGTCAGCTCGCAGGCAAGCAACTGGAATGAAATTGATCTCGAAGCATAGCGTTTTTATGAAGTTCGTCACCATAGAAGCTTACTTTAAAATTGGAATTGGCGAATAAGATACGGTGAGTATAATTGTCTTTACAAAGTGAGACTGCTGAAGAAAATTCACGAATTTTCAATGTTTTTGTTTAGATCTGCCCTTCATATAGTCTTTCTTTTCACAATTCTTAACACAAGAAGTGACAGCATTTATTTTTTTTACAGGCACGTTATATCAATAACATACTGGGACGAATGAAGGAATTAGGAAAAGATCACAATTCAACTTTGCGATTAATGCGAAAATGTTTTGTGTTTGTGTCTTCCTCAGTGCAGTTACAACTTTCATTGAGTTTTCTAAGAACTCCCTCTTCAAAAAATATACTTTTAATTTTGAGTGGACCATTGTTCTTTTAAAAGACTTGGTTACTGAATACCCTGATAAACCTTTTAAAATGCAGTGTTGTGCAAGAAGCAAGCTGGATTGCAACTGTTGATTCCCATGCCATGTGGTGTGACTTTGGCTTATGTCGCGTTGGGTATTGCCTGAAATGTGAAATCGTATTTCAATTGTGTACTATATAGGCAAGTGAATGCAGTCATTGAAATTTGAAGTAGTGCCAATAAATATTTAAATATACAGCTGTTTTTGTTTAAAATCGTAGATGGTGCTTTAGAGTTGTTCCTTGAAGTTATATTATGACGATTATCGGTTGTAGCCGTCACTTTGTGGAAGTCCATTCCGTCGTCTGTTCCTTACTATCTGAGGTCGTACTAAAATATCAGTATTCTTTTAAATCCAACCTGATCTTCAGTCATGTTAGCTTTAGTTAGTAAAACCAAGACTACAGTAAGTGCAGCCTTAAGGTTGGTTTGATTATTGAGAATTCTTTGTTTTTTTTGTATCCATGCTGCATCTATTATTCCATTTGCCTGCATATGCCCGTTAGTTGTTGGAGTTTCTTTGATAAGAGATTTCAATATGAAATCTTTTGAGGTTAGGGGATTGTAGCTTTGTTTACTTATGCTGTACCTGATTTTTGAAAGTTAAATTTGTTTCATGTGTTTGGGTATTCCATGCAAAAGTTGAAGTAGGTGGATGTAGAGGGTGTAATAAGGTTGCACAAAAGTATCTGCTCATTAAATATTGGGATCAGAGCCGGTGTTTGTTACATATTCAAAAGATTACAGTGGTGTGTTCGATATCCTAAAATTTCATTATTGTATTTAACTAAATATTGGATTTAGTTTAGGATACCACTGGCCACACAGGGCCGCAGGTGGCCACACAATGTTGTGTGGCCATGGCCTCAAACTTGTGTGGCTCTCTGTGGCCATGGTCACATAAATATCCTGTGGCCATCTGTGGCCATTTTCACCAGGGCTAACCTTTTGTTTAAGAATACCCTTAGAAAAAATTACTATACAGAATCTATAGTTACTAAAGAAATTCTTTAGTTACTAAAGAAATTCTTTAGTTACTAAAGAAATTCTTTAGTAACTAAAGGTGTGCACCTTTAGTTACTATACAGAATCTATAGTTACTAAAGAAATTCTTTAGTTACCAAAGAAATTCTTTAGTTACTAAAGAAATTCTTTAGTAACTAAAGGTGTGCACCTTTAGTTACTATACAGAATCTATAGTTACTAAAGAAATTCTTTAGTTACCAAAGAAATTCTTTAGTAACTAAAGGTGTGCACCTTTAGTTACTATACAGAATCTATAGTTACTAAAGAAATTCTTTAGTTACCAAAGAAATTCTTTAGTAACTAAAGGTGTGCACCTTTAGTTACTATACAGAATCTATAGTTACTAAAGAAATTCTTTAGTAACTAAAGGTGTGCACCTTTAGTTTTCCAAATACTGTACAGACTGTTTAGTTAGAGGTCCAAAAACTAAAGAGCTGTTTAGTTGACATTCTTTAGTTTTCTTGTAGCATAGGTTGTGTTTAGTTTTGCTCATTAAACTAAAGGGTCCTTTAGTATTCATTCTCTAGTTACCCTTGCCTTCTAGTTTCCACCAGTAACTATAAATCTGTTGAGCCAAGATTCTTTAGTTTTCTCATAGTAGAGATTGTGTTCAGTTTTTGTTCCTAAACTGAAAGATCATTCAGTAAATACTCCTTATAGTTACTCTTGCCTTTTAGTTTTCAATATAGTTTACTATAAATCTAGTTATTTGAACTTTTTTTTTGTTTTCCTACAGCCTTGGTAGTGTTTAATTATATTCCTAAACATGAAGAGGTGCTTTATAGTTCAATCTCTTTAGTAACTTAAAAGAGAGTTAAGTAACTTTAGCCATCCTTAAAGTTTTTTTCAGAAACTTTTAGAGATCATTTAAGTGACTTTAAGGTTTTATGAGTACTTACTTAAGATCGCTCAACAGTTTCCTTGCATAAGTTATTGATAACTTTAAAGAAACTTTCTGGCCTGTAAGTACCTAAGCCCCCTGCACATTTTCTGCCGTAAGTTATTGAAACCTATAAAGTAACTTATGAGGAACTCAAAGTAGTTTAACTTGTCAACAGTTTTCACTCTTAAGTTAGTGGCAACCACTTTGTGAAAAAATCGCGATAGGACCACAAAGATACTGTCCAAAATTGCAGTAGAATAAAATTTGTCAGGTTGATGCTAGAAATGTTTTTAAAGAGGTACCTACTGGTGTTTTCAATCTAAATGGTAAGGGTTGAATTTTGGTGTGAATTTACCAGTTGTGACTCACCTGCTCATTTCACGCTTTACATAATTTAAGAGATGCCCAAATTCTTCCCTTTACTGTTTACAGTTTTTGTGTTTTAATTTTTTATGTATTAAAGTTAAGATACTGATTCAAACTAGTTGTTTTTAATTCAATTACTCTTCCTTAGTTCCTCATCCTACACAACTGATTTCAAGATAGTGTCACTATATTGTCTAGCTCTGGGGTAGACTCAGGCAACATCAACTACCGGCCTGGTGTTGGCCCAATGTCGTCTTTGTGTCGGCAAAGTCGGCCAACCTACGAAGCCGACGTTGGGCCGACATCGGCTATGGTTGGCCGACTTTGCAGACATTGGGCCAACACCAGCTTCAAGTAGCATTGCTGACACCACTTGCCGACATCGGTACGATGGTGGTCCGATGTTTCATTTTGAGTTCTTGAAAATCATATCATGGCCACATGAGCAGAGGTGACTTGCCGATGTGCCGAAAGACTAAATTTTCACCTCTGTGACAATCATTAAAAAAATTCAGTACAGACTGGCAATTCAGTTCTAGTTAAAATTAAAACCATTGCTTATATAAATATATTAATACGAGAAGTAAAATTCTAGGATCAAAAACTCCATGTCAACTCAACAAGTTAACTATTGCGTTTTAATTTCCAATGATGAAATTCAAAGTACATACGTTCAAACGCACTACAGTTTAGAAAACATATGTTTTTTATTAGAGCACTATCATCAACGATAAATTACAACTTTGGTGCACACGAATAACTTTAACCCGAATAGGTATTCATTTCATAGTTCGCGGCCGTGAAAGGTATCGACATAATCGACATATCGATATAATCGCAATGCCAATCCAATCGAATTCTACATTCAAAATGGCAGTTGTGATTTGAGTTTTTCGGTTCGTAGTTGTGAATAATATGATCATGTAAAGTCAACTCGGAGGCAAGCAACTGGAATGAAATTGATCTCGAAGCATAGCGTTTTTATGAAGTTCGTCACCAAAGAAGCTTACTTTAAAACTGGAATTTACGAATAATGTACGGTGAGTAATTTTGTCTTTACGAAGCGGGACTGATGAAGAAAATTCACAATTCAAAAATTGTTTTGATCTGCCTTCTGTGTAGTCTTGATTGAATTCTTAGCAAAAGTAGTGACTTTATTTATTTTTACAGGCACGTTATACCATTAACGTATTGGGACATTAGGAATGACCTAATGAAGATTCAAATCAACTTTGTAATGAATGTGAGACTTTAGGTGTATTTGTCTTCCTCAGTGCAGTCATGGCTTTCGATGAGATTTCAAAGAACTCCCTCTTCAAAATATCTACTTTTAATTTTGAGTGGACCATTATTCTTGTAAAAGACCCTTGGGTACTGAATACCCAGATAAACCTTTTAAAAATTAGTGTTGTGCAAGAAGCAAGCTCGATTGCAGCTGTTGATTCCAATGCCATGTGGTGTGACTTAAGTCGCGTTGGATAATGCCTGAAATGTGGAATCTTATTTCAAATGTGTGCTACATAGGCAAGTGAATGCAATCATTGAAATTTGAAGTAGTGCCAATAAATATTAAATTAGGTATAAAGCTGTTTTTGTTTAAATTCGTACGCGGTGCTTTCGAGTGTTTCCTGAAAGTTATATTATGACGATTATTGGTTGTAGCCGTCACTTTGTGGAAGCCCATTCCGTCACTGTTATCTATACTGAATTCAGTATCTTAAGATACTGAGTGTACTATTTGAGGTCGTGCTAAAATATCAGTATTCTTTTAAATCAAACCTGATCTTCAGTTATGCTACATTAGAGAAAGGTGAAGGAAATTAGTACAGGGATTTTCGCATTGGCATATTCCAACACAGGTTAATAGGAATATTGGTTGTATGATTGTTAGTGAATACTTGGGTAAATGTTGGGCCATAAAGGTCGGAAAACGGACATAAATGCAAGTTGACATAACTGTTCCCCAACGTTGACCCAACTGTTGCTGCTACATGGGGTTTGTGCAAGTCTACTTAAAGTGCAACTTCATAATGGTTGAATTTAGCTAACTGCTCTTTATAACCCTCATATGATGCCAAGTGATGCTACTTCAGAGGTTCATTTCTTCAACATATCAGCTTTCAGTGATAATTTGTATTCCCTTTTTAAAGCACGTATAGTCATAAGTAATTATGTGGAATACATAGTTTTTTAATCTAGGTGATACGAGAGTACATATTCCTCGATTGTCTCTGACTGAAATTGTTTTAGTATTAATTTAAGTACCCATTTCTTGGTTACATACCCCAAATGTAGTCTAGCTTAATTTATTTTTAACTGAATACATGTACGCATATGTATTTCTCCTGGTATTCTACATCTGCTATAGATTTCCTTTGTTATTTAGTTCCTAATTTGAATTTAACACTATCCGACCTTTCAAACACAAGGCCAAAACTTTTCAAACACCAATCCTCTGAAATTGTCATTTCACCATTTTATGTTGTGCCAATGTTGTCCTATCCTGATGTTGGTAACCAATGCTGGGAAGACATTGGAAGCCGTTGTACCACTGGCAAACGTTAGCATTCCAACATTGAGCCAGCATTAGTAGCCGGCATTTAGCCAATGTCTACAGCCCACATTGGGCCTGTGTCAGCAGCCGACATCAAGCCAACTCATAACCGACATCAGCCTGTGTTGGCCCAACATAACCCTGGCACTGGGAAGACATGACCCCAACACAGAGCCGACTTCATCCCGACACTAGCCGACATCATGCCGATGCTGGGCCAACATTGGCAGCCAATGTCGGTTTTCCACCGGCAAACGTTATCATTCTGGCATAACACACTGGGCCAATGTCACCAGCCGACATCTGGCCGATACACAACCGACTTTGGCCGGTGTTGGCCCGACATCGGGCTGATGCACAGCCGACTTTGGCTGGTGTTGACCCGACAACGGGCCAGCATCAAAATGCTGCTTGGGGAGGTTTGTGGGAGGCTCAACATGATATTATTTCGTACAGAACTTCTCTAATGATACTAACAAATGGCTGAAGCTGTGGATATTCTTGGTAAGTGACTGAGCAACAATGATTCCAATTTTAGCAGAAAGTGAAGTGAACTGAATCGATGCATACTGGAGATTATTTTCACTTGATTATGGGAACAGTTCCTGTAAAGTTTTCATTAGTTATTTTTTCCACAGTAACACTGTCCTCAGTTTCTTACTTTACGATACAGTTTTGTATAAACTTTTAATCAAAAGTTCTTGACTCAGTTGTTTCTTAAGTTTGGCAACTGTTTGCTTAAGTTACTTAACTTTTAATCAAAAGTTCTTGACTCAGTTTTTTCTTAAGTTTGGAAACTGTTTGCTTAAGTTACTTAACTTTTAATCAATAGTTCTTGACTCAGTTTTCTCTTAAGTTTGGAAACTGTTTGCTTAAGTTACTTAACTTTTAATCAAAAGTTCTTGACTCAGTTTTTTCTTAAGTTTGGAAACTGTTTGCCTAAGTTACTTAACTTTTAATCAAAAGTTCTTTGCTCAGTTTTTTTCTTAAGTTTGGAAACTTTCAATTTACTTAATCACTCTTAAAGTATCCGACTCAGTATTTCCTTAAGTTAAATCAACAGTTTTTCATTAAGTTTGGTTAAGTTAATTTTCTTAAGGGATATACACTTCCCTTTTCTTTATTACTACCAGTTAACTCTATAATAAGGTTTAGTTCATAATTTGTTTTTTAATGGGCAGAGGAGGTGCCTAATTTTCTTCTGAGGGAAGATCTTCCCTCAAGGCCTCTTTCTTTTCTTTTCTTGCCTCGAGGCATATCCTCATGCAAAGACCATGGCTACGCTTGCCATGACATGCAGACAAAAATTGGACCATTCTCGCCAGGCTCCAAAATGCATGATTGCCAGCATGGTTCAACATAATAATAATAAATTTTGTTTATCTTCTGTGGCATGAAGCCACCTAAGAAAAACAATACAAGTTACACATTTACACCAGTCAGCATTTAAACAAGAAAATTAGCGATTACATGAAGCTATATATATATCTAGATTAGATTAGATTAAAAATAAGGTGGAGGTACTCAGCGAGTCCCAAGTATTTGGTCTACAGTTTTTGGTCTATAGTTTATGGTCTATAGTTATTGGTCTATAGTATTTGGTCTACAGTTTTTGGTCTATAGTTTATGCTTTATAGTTTTTGGTCTATAGTATTTGGTCTACAGTTATTGGTCTATAGTTTATGGTCTATAGTTTTTCAGTCTATAGTTTTTCAGTCTATAGTTTTTCAGTCTATAGTTTTTCAGTCTATAGTTTTTCAGTCTATAGTTTTGGTAAAACTTGTTCCAATTCACTAAAGGAAAAACTAAAGAAATTAACTATAGTTTTTTTCTTTAGTTTTGGGGTAATATTTTCTTAAGGGTATAGTGTATCTAATGCCCATTTTATTTAGAATGGTGTGCCGGATTGGTACTGCTAGGAATAGCCCATTTCTAGTTCTTAGTCTTAGTTCTTAGAATCAGAATGATCTTAATATTCGGAAAAGATCATTCTGATTCAGCTGGAAGCACCCCAGTTCCTGCTGGTATAACTGGAAGTGGTCAATTTCCTGCTAGTCCAGCTGCATCCTGCTGGATTCTACTGGTCCAGATGGATCCTGCTGGCCAATTTCTGGTTGGATCCAGCTAGTCCAGCTGGATTCTACTGGTCAAGCTGGACCCTGCTGGTCCAGTTGGTTCCTGCTGGCCAATTTCTAGTTGGATCCAGCTAGTCCAGCTGGATTCTACTGGTCCTGCTGGTCCAGCTGGATCCTGCTGGACAATTTCTAGTTGGATCCACCTGGAATTTTTACCTGGGTAAGAACAAAAAAAATTACAATAAAAAAGAATGTTTTGTATATTTTTGATAAATAATCCACCAACAAGAATGTGTTGAAGGCAGTACTTTTTCCATGATATCACATATCTAACAGGAGCTAATAATTATCATCAACTCAAGCTGATCTCACCAAAGATGAACATTCTCAATACATTATACCTATCTGATCTTTTTTAACTCAAATGTATGTTTAGTTTTCATGTGGAATTTATAAACCTGCATTTGAACACTACACCAATAGAATAATGGTTTAAAGGACTTTTATGCATAAAATTACTTTATTTATATAAGTTACATATGTAACTGTCTATACCATAAAAGACTCTAGCAGTTGGATCAGTAGTGCAAAGACTAATAAGTTTAATAAGGACTATGATCAATCTTGCATTTGGCAAAGGCTTTGCTAGCGATCATAAACAGGAGTACGGACAAGAGAGTAAATTAATCTATTGTGGATAATGGGAGATGATTGGAAAATATTTAATTGTCATTATTCCCTGACTACCTGGTAATAGGTTGGTCTGTTACACAGTGCTGTTTGTACCATTGCTGCTTTACATTTACATTCAAAAGAAATATATTCAGATTAGAGTGGCATGAAATGGGTTTCATACAAGAATGATTGAGGTTTACATGATCAAGCAAGAGACAGCCAAGGATTTGTAAATATTAAACTAGATGTATTTCAAAAGCAGTGTGAAAGATACCAAACGTGTATAAGCCATGAGCAAAGGAAAGTGATGAACTTTTCAAAATAAAATAGCATTGCATAGGGGAAAGAAAAATTTAATTCCATTCCCTATGACCAGATTCCTTTTCTGCAAGATGAAATGTGAACTTTGAGAAAAGATGGGAAAAGGCTGCTGGCTTCTGAAATCTGGGTGCCTACGGAGAAGGATGTAAGGTGAATTTAAGGCAAGATTAATGAGAAGTATGAGTAGGTGAGGCAGAAGTTGAAAGAAGTGGTTAACCCTCTATATCCCAGTGTGTCTTGGAGATAACATACAAAATTAATGCACTTTTCCTCACTTTGTTTTTACTTCTAGACCTCAGTACATATACCCTTGTGGCTTCAAAGTAACAGGCTATCCAATTTCATCTGAAGTGAAACTTTTTGCTTTATGTGACAGGTGTCTGGACATGGTACACTTCACTCTAGTAGTACCAAGTTTCTATTTCCGTACTTTAAACTTTCCACCAACAAATCAAATTGGATAAATTATTTACATTATAGTTGATATGTGACAATGAAGTATAATTATAGTTTTACCATTTTTCTTCTTACTTGGTTGTAACTCATTCTTTGTTCAATATATAGCATTGAAGAGGAGCCAGAGATATTCTATGGCAAGATATATGAGCATAGTAAATTTTACAGAGTATAAATCTGAATATACTGATCAATAGTGAATCAGATGATGAACAACCTATTATATTTGCTCAGCATAGGACAAATGTTATTGAAAGTGACAGCGATGTAGAAGAACCAGAACATCCATATCAACAGGAGGAAGAGGAATGCTGACAACCTCAAAATATAACCTGGAAAATTATTAAGCTCAAAAAGTCTTGCCATCAACCAACGGAAAGAAATTCTCCCCAAATGGCCTAAGGAACCATAGACTATGTCAGGGGTTTGTTTGATAGTGATTTATTGGAAGCCATAGTGACTCAGTCTTATTTGTATAGTGTCCAAACCCATCAAAGCCATTATATTTTATATGAGATGACTTGGAACAATTTATAGGGATTTGTTTTAATGTATGATCGTTATCAAAATCTGTGTTGTATTGGAAGTCTGATGCGAGAATTTCAGCTGATGTTATGAGCTGCTACTTATGGGAACAAGTCTAAAATGTACTTCAATAATAATGATTCTGATTGTGAAAATAAACCAAATCACTGGCTAGGCTAATTTTGTGGAATCCACCCAACAAGGTATAGAAAAAATTAGATCATTTAAGTCCATATAGTACAATTGTATGATGAATACATGGGAGGAGTGGATTCATTTATTTCATTATATCAAACTAAAATACTATCTAGGAAATGGTATCATCTAATAGTGTTCCATTCTTCAGATCTAACTGTGATAAATGCTAAGCTTCTGTATAGAGGAGATTGTGAGTCATCTGAAATCAGCAGAAAGGATTAATATAGCCTTTAACAATTTAAAACACAAAATGTGCCTTGCTTATATTGCTTCCCTCAGGGTAAAATTTGACATTACGGACGTTGACTACTCATATAGAGTAAACGGGCATTTCACCAACAACAGCAATAAACCTCCTCCTATTAGAGTGCACTTTACAAGGTCCAACCTGGTTCAAGAGATACTTGAGGCCCATAGAGTCAAAAGAAACTTTTCAACTGCAGATAATGGCTGGAGTGACCTCCCTAATTACTCTACATATGTTAATGAATCACTTAGTGCTCACAACTGTAAATTGTATTCTAAAGCTAGAGATTTAAAGAAAGCTGGCAAATTAAAATATTTATGGGTCAGGGGCAGTAAAATGTTTGGCAGGAAGGTAGTGAACGACTTGTCGGCGCATAGAAGAAGATCTCATCAACCTTCAATTGTACAAGTCAAATAGTTCAACCAACTCAGGACTTGTAAATAATGCTTTGATTGCTCAAGTGATGCAAATGGTGTCTTACTTCAAAGTGATTCCCAGTGTTCTAACTTAAAATCCTGTTGAACAATACGTCGATACTTCAATAGTATCTTGAATTGACAATCGAGATACTATTGAAGGACCAGACATACACCAAACTGAAGGAAGATCCCACAGCAAAAGTTGAACACAAGACGACGGAACACATCAAGTGCTCCAGCATTCCTCCGGAGGAACAACAGAGAATACTACCATTCTCTTCATGACCTCTTAGATTATACGTTTTCGAAGATTCATAAGAAAGGAATCCCCTTGCACCTCATCGTGAGTTCCATTGGATCTCCCACCTACGACCTGGCCCGCCATCTTGCTCTCGGACACTAAACTTTCATCGGACAAACGGGTTCTAGCATGAAAAACTTGGCAGAATTCATCGCGAAAATCTGACAGCTACGGAGAACGACAACTTAGTTTCTTATGATGTTGTATCTCTCTTCATCAAGGTTCCCATAGGTGACTCCGTGTGAATCCTGAGGAAATCAGTCGACCACTGTCTACTGGTGGATCTCCCAAAATTGGCCGATTTCTGCCTGAGAAGTAATTATTTTCTGTGGGACCGTGATTACTACGAGCAAAAAGATGGAGCAGCCATGGGCAGCCCACTCTCCCCCGTCGTGGCCAACCTGTTCATGGAGCATTTTGAGGAAGATGCCCTCACCACATGCAGCCTGAGACCTACCTGATGGCTCCATTACATGGACGATATATTCATCATCTGCCCACACGGAGAAGAGAGACTGGAGACCATCAAACAAGAACTCAACTCCATACATCCCTCGATACAATTCACCATGGAGTTGGAAGAGGGTGGATGCATACCATTCCTTGATGTTTTGGTGCAGAGGGGAGCAAATGGGTCCCTGCAGCAGTGTCTACCGGAAAAAAACACACACTGACTGCTACCTCCACGCAGCCTCCCACCATCACCCCACACAAAAAGTGGCATTGGCTAAAACTCACAGGGACAGAGTCGTATGTGACTATTCTTCGCTCAAGACCGAGGAGGAACATATACATAATACCCTCATGAGAAATGGTTGCTTGGAGTCATACATACGGAAGAATTTAAAGTGAATACCAAGGGATCGGCCGGTGACTTCCCGAAGCCCAGGGTGCATGCCATCATTCCCTATATCGCTGGGAAAGGCGAACGGATCTCTTGGATAGGGCTGACATTGAGACGCAATGCTCAACCCTAACCAAGATAAGAGATCTGCTGCCCTCAGCCAAAGATAAGCTCACCCACTTCATACAGAAGGAGTATATGAAATCCCTTGCTCCCGTGGAAAAGTATACTTCGGCCAAACTGGACGTTCCATCGAGTGCAGACAGAAGGAGCACCAAAGAGCCATAGCATGCAGCAACATTAAGGAATCAGCCATTGCAGAGCATGTTTTATTGGGAGGACTGGGCAAAAACCATCTCATTTGCACGGAGGAAACACGGGTGTTGCCAGGAGAAAAACTTGATTTCCACTGACTCATCCGCGAGGCAATCAAGATTGAGAAATGTCCACAGAATTTCAACCGGGACGATGGTATTCGACTGAGTGCCACATGGAAGCGATTGCTGTGGAAGGAGAGATGCGGGGTCAACAACAAGGCAGCCGACCATGATTACCCTCTCAGGAGACACCCTAAACATCCATAGCAGCCATAGGAGGGGGAGGGAGGAAGTGGTCAACAGCAACTCCCCCAAAGCGATTGACGTCACCAGACATACACGGCATGAGGATTGAGGAGGGAGATTCCCTCCACAATAAATACCAGGAAGAAGATGAATAATTTTAAGTTACCCTCAAGAAGCAGCCTGGAAAGACAGCGAAAGCTTGATCAACAAGGCACACACGCAGCTGCACCCGAAAATGACTAATGCTGCCATGATTCCAGACACACTGCACCAGCATGATATGTGCCATCACATGTTAGTTTTAATTGAAAGAGAACAGTGTGCATGATGGAAATGCTGGTAACAGTTAAAACCAAAAATAACTACTGTATAGGATAAATAATGGCATTAGCTACGATTTCC
Source organism: Platycnemis pennipes (assembly GCA_933228895.1). NCBI lineage: Eukaryota > Metazoa > Arthropoda > Insecta > Odonata > Platycnemididae > Platycnemis > Platycnemis pennipes. Next base: position 99,570,274 of record OW121856.1, on the reverse strand, counting down.
ACATTACTCAAGGCATAAATGATATGCAGAGTTACGTGTGGAAAATAATAGGGAGAGACTGGCATATGTGGGAGATGAATGCACTACTATTCACACATTTCACTTTTGAGGATCCACAATCAGCAACACAGATTTTGTAGATGTCTACGCTGGCAAACATAGCTGTGATGTAGCAGTTTTTTACTGAGGTTTGTAAAAACGAATTCCATTTGTTCCTGGGGACCGGGCCCGAAGTTTGTAATTTCAAAAAAATTCATATTTTAGAAACTTCGTATTTTTTAATATTGCCATGTAAAGTGCAACCTCTTTAAAACGAGACCTCACGGTGCCCAAGAAAAACCTTAGTGAAGAATCATCTTACCGAGGTTGATGTAAATCACCATTAACACTAATGTCAACAATTTTCTAGGAATCAGGTTGTGTGGTGGCGTAAGTATTTCCATCCGGAGAGTGTGAGGACAAATCCCAAAAAAAGGGGAAAGTCTTTGCAGTAATTCATATCCCAACTTAATTTACCAACTAACCATTAGATCAAAAAGCACCGTACCTGCTCCAAAAAATTCAAAAATCCTTGAATTGCTGACCATTTTCCCAAATGCACAACTGACCAAGCTACTCTTTTCTAATACTCGTTCCATTTTCTAATGTTCATTCCAAAATTTTGATTAGTTTCGCCAAAAATTTAAAGCATACCTGATAAATCAAAATTGTAGCCTTTATTACTAGCCTTTACACTTTCCCATGCTTGGTCTAAATTTTTATGATCAGTATATTCATGTTCTTCGCGGCATTTCGAGAAAGCCATTTGGAATAACGCATCGCATTTGCTTCAGCAGACGAAGAGAGACCGTGGAAGTGGTGGAAGGGATCCTGCCTTGGAGGGCATTTTTTTTATCTGATGTTGTCCTAATTGAAAGACAATCTGCTTTACCATGCATTACAATTTTATTGAAATAGCAATTGTATCGCAAGGAGTTCTTTTTAAAAATTTCGTTAGGCCCTCAACGTACTTGCAGTAATTTTGTCAGGTGTATATGCACAACGGTAGTATGACACAAAGCACTGAAAAAATGGGTCTAATGAAGAGCCCTCATATACCAACAAATGTGTTAAGTATTAATTCATATAATTGCTCAATAATGGCAGCAAAACATAGAAAGGAATAGAGACATATTGAAAGTCAATAAACTAAGAGCACTACTCCTTTGGCACCGCTTTCATCACATATATATCAAGCAGTTACATGTATAGGTAACAAATAATAATTTGCTAACTTCAATAATCTTGTCTATATATATAAAAATGAATGTATGGGTGTGTGTGTGTGTGTGTGTATGTCCTTTATGCATTACTACACCATTCATCGGATCGCCATGAAACTTTGGAAAGTTGTTGAGTACGCTCCGCGAAGGTTTCTACAAAATCGATAATTCAATATCGATACTGTATCGATATAATATCGATAAAAATGGATACATCGATACATTATTGATCTACAAAATTGAGGTGAAATTATTTATGTGTTTTTTTTCAAAGTTTTATAAAGTATCATTACAATATCGATACTGTATCGATACAACTTCATGCATTACCACAACATTCATCCAATTTCCATGAAGCTTTGGAAAGTTGTTTTGTTCACTCCATGAAGGTTTGTACAATATCGAGAATACAATATCAACACTGGAGACGGGATGTGCATCCCATTGAACTTGCAATTCATTGAAACAGTCACGTGCAACATATTCAAATCATCTGGCATGGGACAAATATTTCAGAAATGCCAACTTATTGCTTGGGATGAATGCAAAATGGTGCACAAACCATCGCTTGAAGCTCTGGATCAATCATTGCAAGATTTCCGTGGAATCCTGAGACCATTTGAGAACGCATTAATATTGCTTACACGACATTTCAGGCAAACATTACCTGTAATTCCTCGATTGACACTAGTGGATGAAATAAATGCTTGCCTGAAATATTATACTTTGTGACGACATGTAAAGGTGTTAAAATTTTATACAAATATGCGTGTCCAGCTGCAAAACAATCGATCAGCTGAGATATACTCACATAAATTGCTGGAAATTGGGAACGGAAAGGTGCCGGTTGATCTAACCTCAGGAAAAATTCATTGCCTCATAACTTTTGCAATTTAGTAACGTCAAAAGAAGAAATGGTTGAAAAAGTATTTCCCAATATTCAAATCAATTATAAGGATCACAATTGGCTAAGTGAACGAGCTATTCTTGCGGCCAAGAACAAAGACTTCTGCGAACTAAACAATATTATTCAGTCTAACACTCTAAGCGACGCAGGCACATATGTACAAGACCATCGACGATGTTGTGGAAGCAGATGAGTCAATTGGTTATCGAACGGAATTTTTGAATTTACTCAATCTGCCAGGGATGCCACCGCACATACTGAAATTGTAAATGGCGTGCCAATTATCATGTTGCTAAATATCAACCAGCCAAAGCTTTGCAATGGCACGCGGCTTTCAGTAAATTAATTAATGAGTAACATCGTAGAATCCAAAATCTGGACAGGAACTTTCAAAGGCGAAGATGTCCTCATTCCTCACATTCCTATGTATCCAACAGATATGCCATTTCAATTTAAGTGATTTTATTCCCAATTCGATTGGTATTTGCATTCACCATCAACAAAGCTCAGGGCCAATCTTTAGAACTATGCGGTTTAGATCTAGACATGGATTGCTTCTCACATGTACGTGTATTTTGTTGCGTGTTCTACGTGTATGTTGCGTGTTCTAGAGTCGGCAAACCAGACAATGTCTATATCTGCACAGACAATGGAACAACAAAAAATATTGTATACCCATAAGAATTGTGAAATTAAACATACTATAAACGTGCGCTTTCCATTTAACCAGATTAAGCCACAGCAATGCGTGGCCGGGTCAGCTTGTAAATTATAAAATTAACTCACGAAAATATTCAACATTGACAAATATACAGTGAAAGAAAATATGAAAACAAATTTAGGAGTAGCTTGCCGTTTTTCCCTTCTGACACTTGCGTGTTTTGCTTTTTTTGGGCCATGGTGTCTATCTTGGAAATGCTCTCAACTCGCAGACGTGCGACCGTGTTCTCGACTGCCCGGAAAACAAAATATCAAATACGTATTCAAAACTGCTAATGCTGCGGTATTTCCACCAATATTAACAATAAATTAATCAGATGGTGATTTATAACGAGCAGTTGATACATAACACTTCATATTAATTGCATTGCTTGCTAACAGATCGCAAGCTATGGCAGATGTTGGCCACTTTTGGTTCTGTTTGTTGGTGAAGGAAACTCTCGCAATGGTGGGGGCCAACACCAAAAGGGTCTCGTAAATACCGTATTTTTTTTATATGGCAATCATAGGGTTAATTGACGGTGCCCCTGCAATCTCTTGTAATGGTGGGGGTCTCGCAATAGGCAATACTCGTACTACCCCGGTTCCACTGTATTTACTATAGGCTCTTCATCGGGACCGGCAATTTTGCTTCGTATAATCGAAACTTCGTATTATCGAGAATCTACTGTATATAACTTAACCTGAATTCAGGTTATATTATATATAGGGTGAATTCCCTTAGGTAATATGAAAAGTAATAAATACATTTAATATTTAATTACACATACATTAGTGCTCCAGTAAAGCATCATTTAAGTGCATAACTGTACATAAGGGAAAAATTAATCTATTATAATCATTGCATGCAACTTGGAATTGAGGATGGCCATTTGATTTTTTCCTTTTGCTGCATAAAAGTATAATATGATGACAAAAATTAATAATGAACTATATCCCACACAAAACCATCAGAAAATGTATCCAAATCCATTATGAAAGCATGCTGTGCTCACAGTTAACATCAGTGGATACGACATCAGTGGATACGACAGCAGTCTTCAACTGAAAAAATTCAAGATTTATTTAAGTGGCAGAGGAAGTTTTCTTGCCATTAGCAAAATGTACATCAACATCAAGCCACGAGTTTTTTCTGCTGATTCTACATGGAATAGGGAGAGGCTAGAGACTGGACATGATTAAAACAAATTCAGGTTGGCCACCCAGCTAATGTATATGAAAGGAGCAAGTGTTCTTCAGTCATTCCCTTGCTATTACTTATCATTGACCTCTACCACATCCAAGCCACACTACATTCCATGGACCTAACACGATTTTGTAGTGTATTCAATGTCATGTTGGTCAACCTGTTTTTTTGGGTTGTCTTCATTGCTGTCTCTGTATCCGGTCGTCGCATTAAAGAGAATAAAAGATGGACACTACTGAATTACTTTGAGTAGTCAATCTGTGATAAACCTGAACAATCCTGAGAGTAAGAAGACATAATAGATTTCAACATCAAATGTACATCATGTCAACATGTACATCAACATCAAACCACGAGTTTTTTTTGCTGATTCTACATGGAATAGGAAGAGGCTAGAGACTGGACATGATTTTAAAAAATTCAGGTTGGCCACCCAGCTAATGTATATGAAATTAACAAGTATTCTTCAGTCATTCCCTTACTACTACTTATCAATAACCTCTATCATATCCAAGCCACACTACATACCATGGACCTGACACGATTTCACATCTAACCCTCATTTTCCACACCACACGGCATGACTACAGAAAATGCATTTCCATGTAAAATTTTAACTACAAAGCAGTGAGATTCTCTGGTTTTTTTTATCTACTTTTACCCTTTCGCTACGAACGCCGTTTACAAACGCCGCTGATTTTTCACTCCTGTGAACGAAGGCCGTCTATAAACGCCGCAGATTTTTCTACGCAAGAGAACGAAGGGCGTCTTAAAACGTCACTAGGGCCAGGTAGGCAGAAAAGGTCCAAGGTGTCATAAAGGACCCTTCCTCGCGGCTCTGAAGACCCTTCCTCGGCTTAGAGGCGGGGATTATCTCGACCCTTCTTCGCAGCGCGAGCCTCACACTCGGCAGTTGTTCGCGGTCACTTGTTTGTTTATGCAGTGGGAAAACCAAAATAATATTTGTTTCTAAATCGCATTATTGAGTTCCAGAAGTTAATTCCTTATGTTTTTTTGAATCTCTAGAAATTTTAAATGGAAATCTAACGTTATTATTAACAGAGTTCACCTGTCAATGAGATTCAAACCGATTTGGGAGAATTTTTCATTGCAGTGAGGAACTAAGACGTATGTTTTTTTATGATTTGACGATAAGGTAGTACCAAATTTTTTCTCTCAGTTTTACTTGTTTATGAACATATATTGGAAAACAACTGTAATGGTAATACCACACAACATACCGCGAAATCTATTATATGGACATTTTAGGTTGAAAATCCCGCTGAAGGGTGTGGTTTATGCTAATTCATTAGCAGTCAATAAACTTTACTTTCTTGTAACTGAATCTTTTTGGTGTAACTGCCATTCAGCTATAAAAAGTATCTTTCAAGCTGAAAAGCATTCAAATTTGTTCTGTGTAATGTGGCTAAGAGTGATCATTATGTTGTAATCATTTATGTTAAAACTAGAAGAAAACCGCATGTGTGCGTGATGGAATATTGGGAGGTACAATAAATAATTGCTAGGCAGAAAAATCTATCTCGCGCTACCATTGCGAATATATTTACATAAAAATGTTTCCTGATGAAGGTATAGCACCAAAAAAGTGCATGTGCTTGTATATAAAACACGGGTATGGTTGAATTATGCGCGGACGTCTTCTATTGCGAAAAAACTGGAATAATTATTATTGTAACCATTGATATTATGTCTATTGAGCTAAATATCTTAATATTAACATTAGAATTTCGTTTAAAATCTCTAAATGGTATTTATAACAACAGGAATTTATTTGTGTATTAACCCCCACTTAAAGTCTTACTATTATTTATTTAACAAAAATCACTGTATTAAAAATAGTTGACCGCGGACACAGTCCGAGGTGGGTTCTCATTTGGAAAAGGGCGAAGATAATCTCTGGTCAGTGGCCGAGGAAAGGGTCGGGAACCCCACTGGGTCCGGTCCCAAAGCGGGGGAAAGAAATACCTGCTCGATGTCTTGCTTCAAGAGAGCTCCGTACACGGAGTGGAAAAATATTTTAGAGGAACCCGTGAGAAGGAAAGCATTTTCCTGCGTAAGACTCCGGCGCGAAAGGGTTAAGGGCTACACAGTCATTGAAACTGCACACGTTGATGTTGCTTCTGTTTGAGGAGTCGTCCACCAAAGTCCATGACGTAAAAAATTGCAAGGATGCTTGCTTGACAGTTTTACACGGTGCAATCGACAGCACATTATTTCGGGGACAAAAACCCTTTTGTAGCGGTAATAACATCAATGTATGGTATAACATCAAGATCTGTTAAGTATCAATTAATTGGACGTGAACGATGCGATAAATTACACCATTTTAAAATATGTTTTTAAGTCATAGTCTAAGCATAATAGTGGACACCCTAGTCCCATATACATACTTAGCCCACATTTAGCACAACAAACGCAGAGCTGTGGGCCAAGGTAACAAGATAGGGGACTCTTATTTTACGAACAAAATTTAAGCTTCCACGTGATTCATTGCCCAGTTCATCATTATTGCACTTTATTCACTACATAAGGAGGTAAGTGCAAACAAAAACACTTAACTCTATAGTCAACATTCTATTTAATCACAAGAATTCCCGTGGCAGTTCGTTGCCACTACATCTGCACCATCTAGTTAGAGAAATAAACTTCAAACGTGTGCAAATGCATGTATCAAATTAGAACATGTTCTAATTTGCTCGCAGTTGTTTTTGCAGTGGCGCTGCCTCTCCTCGCAAGTCGTTGCTTTACACGGCGCAATATTTCTTGAGCAAGTGTTCTCGCAGCTGCATGCGCAGGTTCAACGACCGTGTAAAACCCCCTTTATACCAGGTAAGAAAATAGGGGCTAAAATACCACAATGAAACTACAGCAGCTAAATACAAACGCTGCAAATGCCTATTCTGTAATGGATATAATAAAGTGCCAATGTAAAATGCAATATTTGATGCAGTAATTTTACAAGCCATCCGTTTAAAGTGATTTAACTGTCCATCATTAAAATTTTATACGCCAATTTTTTTGTCTGTACCCTAAGTACATACCTTTCATATGATGCAGTTACATGGTTGCTTTCATTGCATTGCCTTTTTGTTGCACAGCAGCAGATCAAAATATGAATATGGTGGAAGCGCAAGTAACTCCGTTGGTAGTTGTCATATGGACTTGTTCAGCATTATCCCAGCTCCAAGATAACTTCAATTTTTAACTCTAATCAGAGGTATTTTGAGTTCTGCAATCACCAATGGAGTTATGTCAGCCATCATAACTCTTAAAACTGTAGCTCCGGAGTTATGAGATACATAATAGGCCCCTAAGTTTTTAATAAAAGACAATATATTAATTCTAAAAAACAAAACATGAAATTACTGTTATGTGTAACACCTTAGGGTTACACCTTTATAACAGATAACCACCTGAGTTAAGAAAATTTTTAAGCATACATTACTTTCAAAGCAAGGTTTAAAAATTTTCAACTAGATAAATTTCATTATTCTTCTGATAAATATTTTATAGATGGCCTCATATTTTACCATATATTTTATTATTTGACTTGCTGACAATGGGGGTGTTCACTTGGAACCAAAATTGCAATTTTGTACACGAAATTGTTAGATGGAAATGAAAAATTCTAAATATTATAACCACAGCCATTCACTAATAAATCAAAAATTAAAATAAGAAAAAGGTGATGCCCACCCAAGAAGCTGATTTGATATTATTGACGTCATTTTCCTCCCGTCCTTGACTGATTTTAGGGAAAGGGAAGGGAGTAGAGGGGGGTTCTCGGAAGGTCGGCTTGCACAGATGCTGTCGCAACTGCTCCTATTGGCAGAGTCACCCGTGTCCCCCCATCGCGATTAGGTGAAGTAGCTTCGCAGGCTCAGTTGTGATTGTACAAACTCAATGACCTTAGAGGTTGCACGACACCCACTTTGCCAAAAGGGTTAAAAACATCAATTTCTCTCCGCTTATAACTCACCTTATAAAATAATTTCCGGTGAATAAAACATATTATTACTTTAATAAAGGCATGCATATTGTTTAGGAAATCACTTACACTAACAGTCACAAGCATAAAGTCAGGATGAGGCCACTTAATTACTTCAAATTTCACAGATAAAAAGTTCTTCAATATTTAATATTTTTCACAGAAAAGTTAATATGTAGTGCTTTTGTATTGGTGCCATTATCAAAATCAGTACCTACCTGTACCATTCAAGAGAGGGAAAAAGATGGATCCACGGAAAATCCAGTGATGTCACGAGCCAAGGGCCAAATTTGCTGCGAATCAACACAATTTTCTCAGATTGAATGTTCTTTTTCTCCTTGAAGTAACATTTGATTCCTCTATAGAAGTTAAGGAGTATGCATCACTAAGAGTGGAATGCAGCCTCCTCCTCTGGTGAATTTTTTAAAATGGGTATCAAACTTACACAATCATTTATTTCTGCTTATGACCATTTTCCAATGCCAATGGAGATCAGTATTGAGACTAAGCACAGCTGCCAAGTTTGATAATATCATTCTGATGAAATTTCCACAAACTACATAAATTTATGCTATTTTCCATAACTTCTCCCTAGTGCATATGAACTATGTGCAAATCACTCTTGTGTATGTGCATGCTCTGAACTTTCTTGGATCACCATGTGTTTTGCCATTAACGGTTGAGAGTTTGGTCTCTTTATTTTTCAAAATCAATAAGAGTTGTGATTAACACGAGGCATATAAAAACTGGATTGGAAAGGGAGAAAAAGATGCACTCAAGGCTTCCTAGGAAAAAGATTTAGCACTCATGTGGACATGTCTCTCAATCATTTTCAGGTTTCACTCTAGTGACAATGAGTCTTTCCTTTCCATGTATTTACAGTAGATGTCTCATTCATCTAAGTTTACCTATCACTGTTCTGAACAATGTTTGACGTATGTCAAATGAAATTGGAATCTTTAGAATTTTATCTAATTTTAAATAATATGGCTTCAAATTGTTTTTTGAATGTACCCCAGTCAACTTTTTACCCCTCTTAACTCACTAAGAGTTAGGTGGAAGAAGGGACTGTATACTCTCAATCTTGCCTTAAATAAAGACAGTTTATTACTTTAAATTACAAAATTATTTTAGCGGTGAATAAATTTTTCCTCTCCACTCCCATGGGAGAGCACACAATGCAGGTTAAATGCAGAATTGGAGGTGGTACCTCCACCACAGGAATGAATCAAGTTGAAGCTGGACAACCTTAAGGTGGAAATTTGAAAAATGCACCTCGACATTTTAGCTATCAGTGAAATGAGATGGCACAAGAAGGAGAATTTTTGTGTGGAAGTTACACGATTATTCACACTGGATCACAGAATGGCAATACTGGAGTAGGCATATTGCTCAGGAAAAAGTGCTGGTCTGCATGTGAAGACCTTCCTGCAGTACAGTGAAAGGATTATTATGGTAAAGATTAATACCAAGCCTACACATATTATTGTGGTGAAAGTTTACATGTCTGCATTGGACTTTCCTAGACCTATGAAGAAGTGGAAGATGACTACATAGATATCACAGAATCATAAGGCACGTAAGAGGAGAAGAAAACCTAATTATTTTAGGAGACTGGTACACTGTTGTCGGCAAAGGTCAAGATGGAAGAATAACTCGAAAATATGGATTGGGAAACACAAACGAAAGAAGAGAAAGAATGCTTGAGTTCTGCACACAACATAAGTCAGAGTACATAACATAAGTTAGAAACACTGTTTAAAAATCACAACCGAAGAAGTCACACGTGGAAAATGCCAGGAGACAGGGAGATTTCAAATTGACTACATTTTAGTGAAGCAAGGGTTTAGGAATCAGGTGAAGAACTTCAAAACCTATCACGGTGTAGACATTGATAGTGACCATAATTTAGAGATGATTAAATGCATCTAAAATTGAAGAAATAGAAGAAAACAAAGAACATACAGCAAGTAGAAAAACTGAAGGAAAGTAAATATCAGCTGGCATTTCAAACTGCAGAGGGAAACTTCAAGGGCAAAGACCTGACTGAGAAATCAGTGGAAGAACATTGGGAAAACATTAACACTTTCGAGTCTATGCCCGTATGTGATACGGGCCCAGTCACTTATCCACGCCGACTATGCCCGTATCTGTTACGTTCATCCTTTTTTTCTTTCGTGTACAATGTTTTCGCATGGGATTATCTTTCATTCTCGACTAATACATTTCTTTGTATCATATAGTAACTTCAGAGTTTCTGAATCTCACTATGACATCTAAGTCTGACTTTTATCAACCGTAGTTTTCTATTGCTCCCTCCCGTATTTTACCAGATCCCTTACGTGGTGCGGGACGTCTCTTTTTCACGCGTTCATTACTCGTGTTGCTTTCTCCCGTTGCTTTTTTGTGTCACATATTATTATTCTCTATGGACCGCACTATCGATGTAATATGTTTCGTTTTGTGGTATACCAACTTCAGAATTTCGATCCTTCCTATTACATTTTGTTCAATTTTTAGTACTGTCACTATGTATGCAACTCTCTCGACACGCCACCAACCATACGATTGGAGATTTTCCAGCTGTTATTTCTTTACGTAGAGATTATTTCTCTAATTGTTTCTATTGCTATCGCAAAATGTTTTATCTAATTTGTGGGTAATACGGCAGGAACTCAGATTGACTAATTGGAAAATAATGATATTTTAGCTGAATATTCAGGAAGTGATTTTGATGATTCCAATGACGACATGGAATAGGAAGGTTTGTGAATATTCATTATATTTTATTATCCTGCCGAAATAAAAATAGAAATGGAATGCAAATGTTTTGATTGTTCATAAATGCATGTACCTTTTCTTCAGACGAAACAAATATTGTTCCAGCTGGGGATGCGGTTTTTGGAAGCAGCAGGGATTCGGGTGAGAGAAAATTACACTTACAAACAAAAATATATTTTCCGAGTTTTACCTTTCAATATCTGAACTTGTGCACAATTAGACTTGATGTGTTTATTGAATGAAGATCCACATTACTTTTTTAGATATGCAACATGCACCGCCAATCAAAATCAAATCTTCCTGGTCAGAGAGTGGCGTGCAACTTTTTTTTACCAACGTGTGAAAAAAGCAGTGAATGTTTGGCTGAAACTGACAGCACCAAAAATGAATGGGACTTCTTATTACTCTTCACCACTGACACCATCAAGGCAATGCAAACGGAGGCAAACCGGTGCTCACTATCTTCCACTGACTTTCTAAGATGAAGACAAAAACTCAAACCAGATGTAATTGTTAGCTGAAACCAGAAAGAGACCAGAGTTGATCTAGCATCAGTAATGAGTTACATTTTCATAGAAAATAAACCAAATGGAGGAAAAAGATATTTTTTCATGAATTTGTGATTATGGTCGTAAATTCATTCATAATTTTCAAAATGAGTCGCACTGAAACCACCTCAGTGCAGTTGGATTGCCAAGTTAGCGAAGAAGTTTTCCGAGAAATGAGAGGTGGGGATTTGAATCTTCATCCTCTTCGTTCACTTCCCCAGGGAATCACTTATCAGGGCGACATTTTCCTAAAAAATTCCTCAGCAGTGAACAAAACCAACCCCGCCAGTGTGAAATTCTGCTCAGAGAGATGGAAAGCTACGACCGGCAAGAAGACATGGAAAGAAACACGTTGGTTTTGCGAGAAGTGGAATGTAGGACTCTGTGTGCCGGATTGTCTTCCTCAGTATCACACAAAAGGCAATTATGTAAAACAATCAATACCTGAATTATAATGGATACGGTTACATGAAGGAGGTGTATTTTAGTGACTTGTTGATACGGAATGGAATTTGTATCCATTTCAATGCTTTTCGAAGAAAATTATCCCTTTGTGCAGTGCGGGTTGCATTGTCATAGTTGTAAAATATGTATTTTATGAAAAATTTGATGTTTTGGTAAATTGTAAACCATTATAAATAAAGAAAAATTATGATGAAAATAAATATATATTCCAATTCTCATTATTGTTATTGAAAGTAACAGTTTTCATTGCGAAATTGCACTACAAAACACCTAAGGAGTAGGTAGGAATTTTTTCTGAGACGCAAAACAATCAAATGTTTAAAAATAAATTAAAAAAAAACTATAGCAAGCAATGTCTTGAAATCTAATTGATCCGAAAGAAAAAAGTAGAAGCAAAAATACACATTCAAAAAAACAACAGTGAAGTTAAATAGTTCATAACAAATGACTTAAGAAAACCATTGAAAATTGGCAGTCCACGAGAGTTCAGCACTTCACATTCGGTCAGACCTGAAAGTGTTAAATGTGGACTACAGAAAGCCGCACAAGAAGTTTATGGAAGCAGAAAAATTTTCAAGAAGCCATGGATGACAGAAGTAATGGAACCTGATCAAAGAAAGAAGAAAGTACAAGAATGCGAAACCTGAAGAAGGGTAGCTTTGTTACGAAAGAATAAGGATTGACATAAGTCACCAAACCAGGAAAGCAAGAGAAATGTGGATGAAAAAACTAAGCGAAGATGTACAAAACAACCTTGCGCTTGGAAAGGTAGAAGGTGCCTATAGGATAGTGAAGAACCACTTCAAGGAATGGAGCACAAGATGCAATGCCATAAGGGACAAGAATGGAGAACTTTTAATTGAAAATGAAGACAAGGTGAAGAGATAGAAAGAATATCAGGAAGACTTACACAACAGAAACAATCTCAGCACAAAAGTGAAGAGGAAAGCGAAGTCAAAAAGGATGATATGGCAGCATCTATAACTTCAACTGTTGCAGGCTCTACTTTGTGGAATGACGGCATGATTGGAGAAATGATTCACATTGTACTTATTCCACAAATTTATTGTTAACCCAACCGGTTTTGACGTTAGCACGTCATCTTCAGGGGTAAAATCTCCCCGGATTGAGATTGCACCCCTGAAGATGACGTGCTAACGTCGACACCGGTTGGGTTAACAATAAATTCGTGGAATAAGTACAATATGAATCATTTCTCCCACCCGGCAGGATCTATATTAAGATCACAATTTGATGCAGCAGTGAGGGACCATTGGATCAACAAGGCTCCTGGAATTGATAACACTCCCACAGAATACATTAAAAATGCAGGAGAGAAGACATTAGCCCATCTTAATGAAACCATCTGCGACATCTGCTCAACAGGAAAAATATCCAGGGATTTTGAGAAAAACATTATCATTCCTATTCCCAAAAAGAAGAGAGTGGAGAATTGCAAACATTTTAGGACAATAAGCTGGAAGACACTTGCATCGAAGATATTGACCAGGATCATCTACAGAAGAATAGAAGGAGAAGCAGAGGAGTTCCTGAATAGAGATCAATTCGGATTAAAGAAAGTAAGGGTGCAAGAGAAGCAATATTGGCACTCAGGCTGCTCTTGGAAAAGAGAATGGAGAGGAACAAACCTACTTTGCATTTGTGGATTTAGACAAGGCTTCAGACAATGTGGATTGAAATTGAATGCTTGGAATTCTGAAAGGAATAGGAGTGTCGTACAATGGCTACAGAATTTTCCACAGCTGGAAAAAAACAAAGTAGCTGTGATTAAATCGGGACCCAGTTGTGACGTAACAAGAATATGGAAAGGAGTGAGACAAGGTAGTCCACTGTCTCCTGTAACTTTTAATGTTTACATCGAGAGAGCCTTCAATGAAATCAAAGAGAAGTCTTTTAGAGTGAATATCCATGGAGAAATAATTAGCATGCTGCATTTCTCTGATGACATAGCACTAATAGCTGTAACATAACACAAGGCCGCCATGTTTGCTCGCGGTCCCGAGGGAGAATTAACAAAGAGGAGGGCGTTAAGGGGAGTCGAGCCCAAGGATCGAGAGGGAGATGTTGCCCACGACTGAGGTGGAGATTGGTGTGGTTTTTTTTGATGTTGTGTTGAGTGAAGGAAGAAGTTTTAGATGTGAGGAGGACAGTGAGGAGTGCATTGACTAGCAAAATTGGGAAGGCGTGACTGTGTGGACCGATCGGTGCTGTGGCGGAATGTGTGGTATTTTAGTTGATAATGTGGATCAGACGTGGATAGTTTTAGATATCTTGATGATATTTTACCTTGTTTCCGCCAACGGGAATGAATGTTAAATTATAATTATATGTTGTTGCATGGATAAGAGATTATATGCTATAATTTGAATTTGTGTGTTGGTGATCTGTTTTTTTTCTGTTTTGTTGCACACATGATTGTCTGAGGAAGGTCCGTGTCGATTTGAACTCTGACTTAGGTTACATAGCAGAGTCAGAGAAGGATCTGAATCAGAATCTAATAACCATGAATAGGACAATGGCCAGATATCAGCTTAAGATCAGTAAGAAGAAGACTAACATAATGGTGTGCAGCAAGAGAGAAGAGGCCATAACCAACATTAAACTAGCAAAAGAAAAACTGAAAGAGGTGAAAGAGTTCTGTAACCTGGGATGCCGAGTAACCAACGATGGGCAAAGCAAGAAAGTAATAGTCAGTAGAATAGCCCTGGCAAAGAGGGCATCCTATCAAAAGAAGTATCTATTTACAGCTAGAAATACGAACATAGAAGAAAGGTAACAATTCATCAGAACGTACATCTGGAGCATGTTTCTCTACACCAGCGAGGCATGGACGATGGCAACGGCAGAGAAGAAAAGGGTGGAAGGATTAGAAATGTGGAGCTACTGAAGAATGATGAAGATGAAATGGATCAAGTGAGTGACAAATGAAGAAGTCTTAAAAGGGTCTGAAAAAAGAGTAGTCTGCTGAAAACTCTAAAAGAGGATGGGATAACTTAATCGACCATAATTTAAGACACAAAGGCCAGATGAAGACAATCATCAAGAGAAAAGTAAACAGGATGAATTGAATAGGTAGGCTTCCTATGAGATGTATTGAACAGGTAGTGAAGGATGTAGAAGAGAGGAATTACATTAATATAAAGAGATTGGCCAATAGAAGAATTGAGTGGAGGTCTGCATCAAACCAATCCTAGAGCTGTTGACCCATGATGATCATGATGAGAATGGAAGGAAAGGCAGATGAATAAAGAGGTGTTGAACACAATTAGGGAGGAAGAACATTAGTTCATGGTATGAGGAGTCACCTGGTGAAAATGAGATATTTATGATGAGGAGTAAATCAAAGAACGTAACACTACTTTCATACTGTATTACTTACTGACAATGGTTTTAACACCCAGTGTCCTTATTCAAGCTGACACCTCAGATGTCACCAGGAATATGGTGACACCATGGTCAGTATTTAATACAGAGTAAAAATAGTACTACCTTGTTTTCTTCTTCATCATGAATGAGAGAAGGTTGTTGTCAGAAATTAAGAGAAGGCAGAGTAGGTGGATGACATGTGTACTTAAGGGTGATGGATTGCTGAAGGTCACTGACACAAGTAAGGCTGGGTGAGGGTGAGGAAGGAAAAAATAGGTAAAATGATTAGTATGAACAGAGGCATGAAACTTGCAAACTTGAAGTGATAAATAGCTTAGGGATGGAGATAATATATCATTAAATGCCAAGAAGAGTTGGGGAACTCCATCCTAACGTACACTTAGAGGTAAAAGATTGTCACATCAATATAAAATTTAAACTACAAATGAATAAATTTTGCCCTCTGGTCGTGAAACATCATGTTAACATTCATAAAAACATTATCATCATGCCAAATCAAGAAATCTATCAAGCACCCAAACCACTGGAAATATGGCCTAACAGATGAAATCAGCGAAGATGAAGATGGACGGGGCCCCAAGATACTGAGAAGCAAATTTGACAGAGCTGCAGACAAGGCACCTGGAGTGGACAAAATAAATGGAGAAATGATCAAGGCACTCGGGATCAAAGCAAAAGATACCTTCTTTGGAATAATCAAAGATAGCTATGACAGCGGGAGACTACCAGAGGACTTTCAAAAGATTGAAATGATCGCAATCCCGAAGAAGCCAAGGACAGAGTGGTGAAGAACACAGAACATTGAGCCTGGAGTCACACACATGGAAAATATTTACTAGGATAATTAGCAGAAGAATGGAAGGGAAAATCGAAGGGAATCTTTGGAAAATCGATTTGGATTCAGGAAAAACCAAGGAACTAAGGAGGCAATACTCAGCTTAAGGATACTGGCCGAAAAAATGATGCATGTAAACAAGCTGTTGTATGTGGCATTTGTGGACTTGGAAAAGGCCTTTGACAATATTGAATGAAACAAGATGCTCAAGATACTCGAAGCAATTGGAATAGACTTCAAGGATAGAAGAATAATCTATAGCCTCTAAAAGAATCAGGTCACCACAATGTGAATGAAAGACAGAAGGAAGATAGAAGCCAAAATAAATAAAGGAGCCAGACAAGGATGCAACCTCTCCCAAGCATTATTCAACATGTACCTGGAAGAAACAATAAGGGATGCAGAGGATATTGGTATCAAGGGCATCAAGGTGAATTGCGAAGAAATTAACATGTTCCGGCCTGCTGATGACATTGCAGTAGTAGCAGAAAGTCGAGAGGGCTTGCAAGCAATCCTGACCACATGGACCAAGTACTTCAAGAGTATAATATGAGCATCAATAACAAGAAAACTAAAATCCTAGTGCGCGGTAGAGAGAAGCTATCACAATTTGAGGAGTGAAATTAGAACAAGGGGAGAACTTCACCTACCTTGGCAGCACTATAACTTGGGATGTAAGAAGTTAGACTGACATCAAGTGAATAATAGCACAAGCTAAGGAGACGTTCATGAAGAAGAGATAACCTGTGCTCAAAGACCTATGGCTACAAACAAGGAAGCACTACATCAAAATATTCGTATGGAGTGTGAAACTCTATGGATCTGAGACAGGAAAAATTGGGAAAGCAGACCAGTGAAGAATTGAAGCCTTTGAAACGTGGTGCTGGAGGAGAATGTTGAAGATTAAATGGACAGATAGAGTGCAGAATGAAGAGGTGTACAGAAGAGCAGATGAAGAAAGGACAATATGGAAAACCCTACGGCAAAGAAGGACCAGATTGATTGGGCATACCTTGAGGCACAATGAATTAGAAGAAATATAGGGATATATAAGAAGGGAAAATTGAAGGGAAGGTCCTGCAAGGCAGACCAAGGGACAAGTACATAAGGCAAATAAGGAAGGACGTGAAAGAAAAAACTATATCACCTGAGGGCTTGAGGGAATGAACACTGAATAGGGCAGAATGGAGGGCTGCAGTAAACCAATCCTAGGATTGAAATATTGATGATGATAATGAAATCAAGAAATGGCATGCCTCATCAAAAGGATAAAAAAATGGCAAGAATGGCTTCACTCATAAGTCTGGAAAGAAATAAATTCTCTAAATAAATATCTAAAGATGGCATCGAACTACAACAAAATGTGTACTTACCTATCTTTAGGATAATCAGCAGCTCTAATGGCAGTAAAGCGAGGGTAATACGCTAACAAAGAGCCACAAATGTTTCTTTTACCATTTGATGCATGGCTTTAACATCCTAAGGCTTGGCTGCATTCCCCTCCCAGGTGTTACGACGTGTAACTGCAGATATACTCCAATGATGATGCTCCTGATTTTAAAGGCTCAGCTTGATGTGAACTTTCCCTCCAAATCTCTCTCGTGGGACCCAGACAGGACATGTTTCGAGCACCAATGCCCTCCAAATCCAGTCCATATGGATATCCAGCCATGGTCACCTAATCGCCATTTGAGTCACTAACAAATAGGATATTATTATTAACCTTCTAGAACATAACACCATGGTGCACCAGTACAAGCCACCAAATCAGATATCTCGAGTGCATTAGACATGAATTTGTACAAGCACACATACAAGGTATTACATTCGAATGCTACATTATGCACTATCCCAGATTATACAAACGAAAATGAGGAACTGAATACTGACAATCGTATCATGCGGGCTACCGGGAGATAACCGTGCGCGACAAAACCACCAAGTTTCTTCATTTAAAACTGTCTTTGAGGGACGCAAAAAACTTTTATAATACTTTCTTAATTCTACTTACGTACGCACTAAACAGATTTTAACCAATTCGATACATCGAAACAGAACCATTGACAGCTACAAAATACAAGCTCCTCCTATGCACACAAAATTACCTGATGGCATCGATGGAGAATCTTAAAAACATTTTATCACTCTCACAATCAGTATCATAATCGTTTAAGCAGTATATGAGTTGCAATCTCACCTGCTGCGTTAATTATCCACACATTAAATGCATTCAGGACACAGCCACACGAGCAATTTTGCACAGCACGAGACTTCACATCCATCAACCCAACGGTGATAAGTCAAATGACATAAAGACCTTGGGACACCTCGCACGCGCGACATATGGAGCGGGGAGGGCAGAGATTGAGGAGTCTACGAAGGATGTGTAAGCAAGAGTAAAAAAGGGCACAGTAGGAATACCTACAGGGCCGGGAAATATTTTTTAAATCCGAAAGTGTCATACAGTATTTAAATTGGGACAATTGGTGTTCCAGCACTGAAAATGACTGAAAACGCCGCTAGTTCTGCAATACCGCCACCTAACATTAAAAAAGAGAACCACCGATTAAAACAATTGAGTAGTGATAAGAGATCTTTTCCAAATAATTTACCAGGTAATTTCCATAAATTTTAATTGAACTGTTCTCCTATTTTAATTCCTTCCGAAGAAGTTAAAAAAAACTATTCTACGCTCATAGAAATCGTTGTCCCATGTTCCCACCATTTTTCTCCTGAGTTCACGTTCACTCGAACTGTTTTTACTACACTTATGGACGTAACAAAGTAGCTGGCAGACGTGTTTGTTCGGATGATACGTTTATTACTTACACCCAGGCCGCCCATTTGTTTACTGAGAAGTTGGTTCGAGACTTCCAGTCTACTTTTGTAAATACTGTTTCCGTACGCAAAGTGGCGAGATATTTCACGTCAGACGAATCTCTGCCCGTATTTCTCTTGAGTATCATTTTCATATATACCATGCGTACTGGTGGAAATTCCCCAAATATCAGGCATATAATCCGTTGACAACTTTGTAGCAAACAACTTTTCTTTGCGCGCCGTTTTCTTTCAGCTATAAAGGCTGGATTGAGTGGATAACACCTTCTTTTTAATAATTCAGTGGAAATCTCCAAAGTTTGCATTAATTCAATGAACACTTTCGTTTACTCCCTTGCCCGAACTTGAGTAAGTCTAGTCCTGGGCATTAAGTAGATTGATATACGATTCTGAGAATATGTATTCCAAATTTTTACACTTACGTCATACAACTTTTGTTTTAAAAAGTGAGTAGAATACCAGTGTCGGCATTTTTCAACGAAATAATCTGAAAAATTGCTTAAAAAGTTTTGAAAAAGATGCATTAGTGCATTGAAAGTGGAGAGCATTCGAGTTCATTACTCCGTCCATCGGAAGGGACGTTAAGCCGAGGTCCCCAAGACTAAGGTGACCAGATTTTAACATTAGTGAAGCGGGACAGCAACCATTTACCGGGGAGTGGGGGGGAAGAGGAGGGGAGAGAGGGGAGGGAGGGGAAAGTATTTTCTGATATTCGACTTCCGCAGTTTCCACAAAATTCTTTCAGCATTTCAACACGTACTGTGTATATGTAGAAATAAGAATATATTTTAATAACAATTATGTATTATGTGCGCTGCACAACCCACACCAATAATGTTTTGATTAAGGTTTTCGTTTAATGTATAAAAAATGTACCTCTTCTCGCTTTTCCTCCAAAATTTGCGTTCGTATTGTCTGCACAATATTCAATCATTTTATGTTTTAAATTGTTTTTCTCCGGGCAAAAAGTTTCGCCGGGCAAAGAAACGAAATCTAAAATTTTAATATTTATTCCAGTTTCCGAATCAAAAAATCTAATAATGGTTGGAAATAACTTTATATCCTTCATATTAGATGCATCAGAGTATATGGATACAAAATTAATTTTAACTAGATTTTTCTTCAATTCTGAAAATGCATATATGGGGAAAGCACGTTAGAAACAATTGCCTCGGATTTTGTTCTAGCACAGGCATTTTTTTGTCGAATAACTTTTTAATAACTTGTGATGCACAGTCCATAGATATGAAGGAATGATTATGATTAATAGCATGAAAAGACATAAGTCCTTCTGCTAATGCTAGTTCCTTTTCTTCGTCTCCATAAGTCGTTTTTCTAAGAAATTCCTGTATTTTGGAGGAAGATGCAGCAGTATTTAAATATCTTTTATTTTTCTGTGTCTCCAAGTGCTTTGAAATATCATTCCTCCCCCGTGCAAAAAAGAAAATTCACGATTACATATCTCACATTTCACAATGTAATCGCTTTTGGTTTTTTCAATAAAAGGAAAAGCACTTCTTAGATAATCGTTGAATTTGCATCCTCTTTTCATACTCATTATGTTAAAAATCTAAAAAAATAATTAAAAATTATGTTATAAATTATTAAATACATATTGCTTAAAAACACTGTAAGTTGGTACCCACGTAGCAAAGCAAGCTTGCTGCAACGTTGCAGCAAGCTTGTCATTGTAAGATAGCAGGCATGCAGCAAGCCCTTGCATCGGGAAGATTAAAGCTTGCAGCAAGCACGCTGCAATCAGACTACTGCACGTGCTGCAATGTTGCACTGCAAGTTTCACGCAAGCTTCACGCAAGTCCTGTGCAAGCTTTAACCCTGGTAGGCTGAGGGTAGGAAAGCGTTCATGAACCACACACAAAAACATAAGTTATCGAAACTAATTAGATATCACAAAAAAATCATTACTTGCATGGGTGCACCTATAGTATAAAAATTTAAAAAGAAAATGATTATAATGGATTTACCTACATTTATAAATACACTAGTTATAATTCTGAAGCATTCATGGCGCACATATAAGCTTGCCCTACGTGTTAAACCGTGTGTATAACCTGTATCTAATCGACCTGTCGAAATACTTTCGACGACGGCTATCCAGCGTTTCTTAGCTAACAACAGCCTGATGGGAGGCCTTATGTACACAGCTGCTGGCTTGCATTAATTCGTTTAGTGACAATTAACTTTACAACATATGGACACCGGTATTTCGCACCATGAAAACATTTCCCCAATTACCATTCTGCGGCTAAAAATAAGCATAACCATTATGACTATGCATAACTGATATTCTTTCAACTACAGGAGAGATAAACAATAGTTTCCTCAATAATGTGCCCGTGAATGTGCCATCGCCAAAAAAATGTTTTCGTCGCTGCCATACCCAAAAATGCTACTGTTCATTAAGTCCATACAATGGTGATCGAATTCTAGCAACTGATCAAGGCGTTAACTGTGATAAGCAGTTCCTGATAATCAGTTCTCAATAATTATTTTTATAATTAATGTTTAAGGAAGCAATTCATCAAAACGTATATCTGGAGCATGTTCCTTTACGGCAGTGAGGCATGGACGATGACAGCAGTGGAGAAGAAAAGGGTGGAAGCTTTCGAAATATGGTGCTACAGAAGAATGATGAAGATAAAATGGATCGACAGAGTGACAAATGAAGAAGTCCTAAGAAGAGTGGGAGAAAAGAGAAGTCTGCTGAAAACTATAAAAAGAAGACGGGACAACCTAATCGGCCATATCTTAAGACACGATGGCCTGATGAAGACAATCGTCGAGGGAAAAGTGAACGGGAAAAATGGAAGAGGCAGGCTTCGTATGAGTTACATGGAGCAGGTCGTAAATTTTAGGACGTCCTTTAAATCCTTTAAAGGACGTGAAAGAGAGGAACTACGTTGGTATGAAGAGGTTGTCCGATAGTAGAATCGAGTGGAGGGCTGCGTCAAACCAATCCTAGGATTGTTGACCCTTGATGATGAACATTAGAAAATTTACAAAAATAATATAAAACTCATCCTGGTGAAATAGCTACATGGAAGCCAAAAACCGCATATTCCCTTCCAGTTCTCCTGCCATTCCCTAGCTTGTTGTGTTTTCTTTCTGAAAATCGGGACTTTCTTAAAACCCCGCGGGACGCGGGATAACTTGTTAAAAATCGGGACTGTCCCGCTAAAAGCGGGACGTCTGGTCACTTTACCCTAGACGCCTTTCTTTAAGAGCAGGCTAATACCGACGCCGGTTTTCTCTCCCTCTTCTCCCTAACCCTTCCATTCCCATCTTGTGTCTATCTCCTCGGTAAGAAGTTCTCATAAGAGTGGATATAGAGTTAAAAGCCACAGACTTACATCGGCCAAAGCGGGGCACTGTTTGTCCCTGTGATATATGCAACCCACGATACATATTTGTTTGCTGCTGTAACAATAACAGCATCCGGGTTCAGAGTAGGATCTAGGCTGGAATGTTTGCTGCTAGGCTTGTGCGATGAGTCGATTAATCGTAGTCATCCACGATGATTTCAGTCATCGCACCGCGATGACGATGAATGTCATCGACAGCGATGAGTCGATGAGAATCATTGATGCCGATGGGTTGAAGCGAATCATCGATGTCGATGAGGATGACCGTTGTGCCGTTGCCTCCCTCGTCTCCCCCTCCCCCGTCACCTTCCTCGTTCTATTACGCAACGCCTAAGTGCTGAAAAAGCCGTCGGTGTCCAGTCCACGGGGGGGCTGCACAGGGGTTGGGCTACGTGGAAGCTCTAGCAGACGACAGCTCTCTATAATTTTATATTTCCTGATAGTAGGTAAAGCTGTCGAGAAATTGCATCTGGCTGTCGCAACATGTGTAGGCACCTGTAATTTGCCCGCTAATAATGTCACCAAGGAAAGGGTTTAGGAAAATGCTTTCAATTTTTAAGCCAGGCTATCAGTGTGTTGGGCGACGCGCGCTGACGGAAACCTATTTGCCTAAATTATATAATAAGATACGGGATGAAGTGAATGTAATTTTGCGTAATGCGGAGCATGTAGCGTTGACCTCATATTGTTGGACCTCCGGAGCCCTAGCGAATTTTATTTCTTTGACAGTCCACTTTATCGACTTAAATTTTGGTATGTCGGTACCCGCGCTGACCTGCAGGGCCATGCAATGAGAGCCACAACGCTCAAAATATGAAAGACTTTTGGGATCTAGAGATCCAACAATGGGAAATTCCCAAAAGTAAAGTGGTTGGCTGTACTGCAGACAATGCCGAAGAAATGAGGGCCGCAATGAAATTGATTTTTCCGAATGGCTCAGAGTTTCACAACCGATGTTTTGGGCACGTCTTTAGACGGGCTATTTGCGAAGAGGGGCCGTCACATCCTCTTTATAACCAGCACTCTAAAAAATAACTATGGAAGATATAACCAGAACCAATCTTATTAAAATTAAACAGAACCAGTAAAATAAAAAAGTCATAACATTGGAGGCAGAATTTAAACAAAATACATCCCAATCAATAAAATAACAAATATTATAAATAGAAAAATACAGCCCAAAAGAGAAACATATTAAACTAAAAAAAAACTATTAAGTGAATTAACAGAAAACAATAAATTGAAGACTATAGGAAGAGTAGAAAGTAAATGTTTACGGTCGAGACGGGTATTAATCACAGCAGCGGATGTATGTACTTCATTCATGAACAATCCCGTCTCTAAGTGGATGGATAGTCTCTAAGTAAAGGTGGATGCTACTCCAGGAGAAGTATTATGAATTGAGGGGCGGTATCGTTCCTCCAGGCGGAGTTTACGTTTCGCCGACTTTGAAACTCCCGACCTGTGCGATTATGAAAACGGTGGTCGGAGTCTCAACGTCAGGCGGAGAGGGAGGCGAAGGGATCGGTGTGATTGCATGCGGCGTATATTACGTTGCTATGAAAATTAAATGGATTCAACCAATGATTAGCGAGTTTCTCAGACGCAATCCCGGGGGAAGAGTTTCAAATGACATGCATTTCGAAGTACGAATTAACGAGGGCAACTTCGAAAACAAATGTACACCACATTTCCATTTCATCCATTTCTGTCAATTTCTTCTATTTCCATGTTTTTTGCGTGTATTTTCCGTCACTTCTCCAATAATTTAGTTCATTGCCAACCGTTTTCACGCATTTCAGACTATTTCCTCGATTTCTGCCCTTGGACGCCCTCTTTAAATTCTGAAAAATGCGCTACCTCACTGTAAAACATCCATCTTTGACCTACGTCAAAGAGTAGAATGGAGCAGCCGGCGGTATTGTTCACTCCATTTGCTAAGAAGACTCACTTCAGTTTGTTGTGAAGGGCATTCGAGTTCTCAAATCGTCATACCTGGCTTCAAGTGGCGAAGGAAATACCCTTACGCTACACGGCCCTCCGGACGGTTCGCTTCAAGCTCGGCCGAGCCCGGCTTAGCCCATAGGCAAAAATGCAAATATCATTTTTTTATTTTCCGTATTTCGCATAACCTTACCGGCCTCATGAGACAACTCCTTACAAATATGTAGAAAGTGGCCACTCATGGTGCTACTTATCTCCGTACACAAGGCCTAAATCCGGCGGATTTGAATCCCGGCGTTCGGCCACGCTGCCGGATTCCTATTTGTATTATTTAAAAAATTATTGAGTAGATGAGTTTCGAAGTATATATAAAATGATGCGAAAAGTTTCTAAATATATATCTTATTAAGGTAAATTGAAAAAATACCCCCATGGTTCCCGGTTTTGATCCCCACGAAAAGCAAACTTAACATAAAGTACCTGATAAGACATACACATAAGACACATAAGATAAGATCTCAGACACATTAAAGCAAAGTTTACGGAGGAATCCAACAATCTAGCAGCAAACAGGCTGATACTTTGGCACACTAACTTTTATTTTACCTCTAAATTTTCATGTTCTGATGATTTCTATCTCGGAGCTGAGCTTTAAGCCACCGAGTGCGTCCACCGGGTTGCGGATGGTGAGTCGACCTCTAGAGATGGAGGTTTGCTGCGAAATAAGCGAATATACTCGGCGAATAAGCAGTCGAGGACAAAAAGCGACGGCACTCTAAGGTGGTATTGGTCTATCATTGGGTAAGATAGGGCTTTATTTTAGGCCTATCTTACCCAATGGACCAGCATGGACAATAACGAAGCTGTAAATTACCAAGGTAATGGGTAATTTACAGCTTCCTTTAAGCTGTAAATTACCAATTTAGTGAATAAAACCAAGAAAATTTAGTGAAGTAGTACCGACCCCAATAGTGCAAATTTAAATGATGCCAAAACCTATGAAGATGCCGTGACTTGGCAACGGGAGGCCAATTTACGGCATCTAGAATCTATTAAATACTCAGGCGTTACCATCACTGAAGATCTCATGGGGGAAGCACATCAGGGAAATAACTAGTAAAGCAAACCGTACATTAGGATTCATAAAAAGGGTTCTAGACAAATGCGATGAGAGGGTACGAGAAAGAAGCTATTTTACACTCGTCAGGCTCCATTTAGAAAATGCCGCTAGTGCATGGGATCCGTACGAGGAAGGTATGATAAAGGAATTAGAGCGTGTGCAAAGGAGATCCGCTAGATTTGTTGAAGGCCGTTATGATAATTGTACTAGCGTTACGAGTTTAATGGAAGAACTAGAATGGGATTTACTATCAGAACTCAAGATAAAATTTAGATTTAACCTTTTTAGTAAATTCGAAACCGATTTGCTCACAGATGACGTTAGATATATATTGAGAAAATCTGCGTATTAAGCTAGGTTTGATCAGATTAACAAGATTAGAAAATTAGATTGTCGTACCGATAGATTTAAAATGGCAGTTTTCCCGCGTACCTTAAGAGAGAACAATAGGCCGCGTAGCAAAGGGATAGGTAGGTGAATTATTGTTAGAGTACTCTTTAATGCATGTAATAACAACAAATTATCCATTTCTTTCGATGTAGATACTAACCATCTAGCTGCATGTGACCCTATTGTCTAGCATGTCCCCATTAAATATCCTAGTTGCATTACAATAGCGTATGTTTGGTGATCTTCACCCCCTGCCACAACCCTCGAGGTGCCTCGCAGGGTACCACGTAAATGTAATTTTCGCGGGTTCCTACCCCGTGTTTAGCATTTTCTTAGCAGTGTGTTTAGGTGTAAGTAAGGTTAGACCTTACAAGTTGTAGCACTTAAAACCCATCTCTACCATTTTTACGACCACTCATACTCACTGTTTGACTTTTGTGTATGACCTTTAAAACCTCCACTCCGTTGTGGATGAATAATTTTCCATTACCGGTAGGATTAGTTGGCTCATCGGTCGCGGAGTAACGTGCTGATTATGACGTCAATGAATCCGGGGAGTCAATTAGGCCAAATTGTTCATCACAAAGTTGCTTTGCTGGGACTTCAAGGGCCGACTCACAATACCGCGCTTACTCAACCCACTCCGCTTGTTCAATAACATACCCATATTTGTACAAGAGTAGTAAAACTACACCTACCAGTTAAATGCTGTTCGGCTCACTAAATTGAGACAAGTGACAAATCAAGTCCACTCAGTGCCAGCCATAGTTAAGGCATTTCTTCACGGAAACAGTGGTCAAAAGACGTTGGTGTCTCAGTTGTCTCGCTTTAGAAACCGGACCTTCGGTCTTGACTCAGAATCTCTTTCTTCCCTTGGGGGCTGGTGACTACGATCTCTTACCGATACGAAGTGTAATATGGATTGAGAATGCTTGATTCACAACAGCACGGAGGCTATGAAGTGGTACCAATATGATCAATGGAATACGATAGCCCCAGAGTCAACCTGTACGCTACCGTTATTCCTCCAGTTGTATTGTTTAATCCAACCAGCTACAACAACCAAATGCGACTGCAACTGCGAAAAACCAAATAATATTTGGGACAGTAATAGATTACAGCGAAGATGCATGGGAAGGCTAGGATAGGTGCCGTACATTTTGATATAGAAGAATAAAGTTTAGTGATTATTTTTACATGTTCATGTTTCTGCGTGTTATACTTTAATGCGTGCTTAGCGAGTAAACGTGTACTTAAACTTTAATATTCTTCGTTAAATTAGAATTGTAGTTGTGACTATGTGTCTAGTTATTTATACCAATATTTCATTGCTGAAATTAGTCTACAGATAACCTTAAAGAATTAATATAGTTGACTAATAGCGCTGGTTGATAATACTCTCCCGGCATACGTGAATATCACCTAATGCAGAGACACGAATACATCTAAGTTAGGGACGTAATTTATTCGGATAACCTTTCTTTTTTAATGTCCTCTAATGCTAGGTCACTCAATGCACTCATTAAATACTCATTAACTTCACTCCATACACTTAAGTGTCGTTCCGTCGTTACATTTCATTTAAGGCTGTTATTACGCTTCACCCAATACACTTATTACTTTTCAGTCAATGCATTCATTACGTGCACATTTTATTTTACTCAATTCATCCCTTCAACTGACTGAGCCTGAAATATTTCTGACGAGGTCCGCTTTTACTGGCATTCAATTTCCCTTATTTCTTTTTCCTAAGTGCTTCGCTCTTGACCCTGAGAGCGAAAGTGAGTACAACTCATTTCAGTGTTTGGGAAACCCACGGCCCACCAAGTTCAGGGGCGAATCCATTCCTCTGTTTATTTCCTTGTTGTCTTCGTACGAGGCAGGTACACAATCCAGAACAGCTGAGCAGTGGTGTGAAATCCGTGCGAGAATGCTTGGAGGTGTTTCCGTCTTGTAATGAGAAGTTGCTTTTCGTTTCATGTATTTTACAATAAGTTACTGCTTGTGTTTTATGGAGTTATGAAGTCTAAGATTGGCGATTTATTATGTTGACAAGTATCGTAAAGGTAAACTTTCCACGTGAAGATTATGCTGCCTACCAAATCCTACCCCCAGTGAAGCCTGTTGGCAAATCGAAACTGCTCACAGTGATAATTTACATCTCAAGGTGTTAATACAAGGTGAGTGAGATAGTTAATCAAGAACCGAGCAGTGTTTCATCCGCCAACGTAACCTCGCAAGTGAGATATGAATATAAGTGTTTAGTTTTGTGAATTACGTGGTAAATGACTAAGTTATATTGTGACGTGTTTGTGTGATTCTAGGTCATAAGTGCCTTGCCAAGAAGAATTAACAGTAAATTGTTTCAGTGAATCTACCCTTGCTGGAATGAGAGAATATTGGTCTTTTTCAAGAGTTACCCTAAAGGTAAGTTAAAATTGGTGTACTTCCATTCCCCATGATTATGCAGCTACCCACGTCAGAAGTGATTTTCCTTGCTGAGTTATTCCGCGTAATGCCGACGTATTTCGTTGTTGTTGCAGTAGAAAGGTTTCGGTCAGCAAGTAGGTACTAATCTTTGTTTGCAATTCAACGTGAATATGATATCCTCGATACTTCTCATTACAACCAGAAAGCAACCAGTAGGGTGTTTGGCAGGGGTTTACAGTGGCTTTATTGATTAACTTATTTAATCTAATTTTTTAATTATGGTAGAGGATAATAGAGTTCCCATTTGAACGTTGATGGGCATGTTAATCTGAAAATTTTTGTCGTGCAACTATTTCAAAAACTGAAATAATTATCGCACCACAAACTGAAATCAGGTATCAGATGTCGTTTAACTTTACGAGTTAGTAAAGTATCTGCTACGTAAAGTTGGTAAAATATCCGAAATAATGTATCTGCTTAGTGCAAAATGTTATGATATATAGTTATTTTAAAACAATTTATTTTCTAAATATTTCATTTTAGGACATATTTCAGGGAGTTGAGAATTACAAAAGTTTACTGCGTGTTTAGTCACTTTTTCCCGCTCAAACGAGTAGTTAACGGAAGCAGATGGCGCTCTAAGTTTTAAAATAAACTATTTTCGAAAACAATCCATGCTGAAATTATAGTGAAATATTAATAACCAAAATATATATTCAGAAATAGAAATTGCAAAAGAATATTCAATATCGCGATATGTCTTTAACGTTTCCGAAATTATTATTCGCGACGAATTGAACTTAGCATTGCACTTTGGTGATTGGTCCAGTCACGTTGACGTCATGCCAGAAGGCGGTCGTTATACCCGTGATTACACATCCGGTCTTCAGTATTTGTCGAGACGTGGCGACGGAAGGCCAGGTGAGTATTTAACCCCCAATTAGGGGAAGTGTTTAAGTCAGTATGCTTTATTAACGTACATTGAGTTTGTAGTGACAATAAATGGAGACTAATAGCAATTCGTAACTCATTTTTCTGGATGCACAAAGAATTGAGATATATTCGAGAGAATATATATTTACTTCACGATATTTAAAAATCTTGCTTTACTTAGTAATGCACTCTTTCAAATATTTCTGCGAATACACTTTCCGTAAATTTATGGATATTTACAGCAGAAGTTTAGCAAATATGGTGATTGCATCTGTTAATGGTTTGAATTTGTTACAGGAGGAGTTATTCGTGTTACGTGTAACGATAACGCTGGACCTTCGTCATCGATCACGTGGATCTCAGTGATAGAGAACTGGGAATTCGAGGGACTGGATGTGAGGAACGCTCTTCATTATGGTAAGTCCACTTTATTGCTAATATTTCAGTTCACGAGTTTTTTTCATTTTAACATAAGTTGTTCGTGTCTTATTTAGTGAGTCTGTTACTTCTGATCGATACCAGGTCGTGTACTCTGATATGCTCAATTTCCCGCCGAAAATCTCAAAGGATTGTTTCGAGTCCCTAGAATTTTCTCGGACGTTTCTCGACTGTTCTAGCAACGTCTCGACGCTAGCCAATTAACGTTGGCAGGAATTGAAGTCTGTTTCTCTTTTGATCCTTGTGAAATTTATGCATTTCCATTATTAAAGAATCTCTTTTAAGAAACTGAACTTGAACGCACCATCTTCACTTCCACTTGCACCTTCTTGAATTAATGTATTTTTGGATAACTTGCCTAGCGATTCGATTTCTTAACAATCGATATGTATTTCATTAGCCTCGTAGTATTGTACGCATGCAGTACCTAATGTATAATGTACCTACATTTATTCCTGTTCTGAGCGCATTTTCATTTTCCAATGAACCTTCTGAGCCTGGTCTGGTTTCACTTAATATGCTGCACGTAGACCAGGGCATCTAAAGTTAAAAATAAGTATTTTAAGTTACTTTACTCAGTGTTATTTTGAAATGACCCAAGCTTTACGCTATTTATTTACGAATTTGAGACAAAAGCTGACTTTTGAACTACAATTGTATGATAATTTTAAATAGCGTAACGTGATTGTTAATACAGTAAGAGACGGAGAGCACTAGATAATAGAAAGGGATACAGCGTTACTGATTTGCATCAATCTTTTTCGTTCGGATAGTAGCGGAGAGAGTAGCGGATACGAGGCAGTTCCTCAGGCAGGAGGAGTTCCTTGTTCGCACATAGAGCAAAAAAGTTTTAGTAGTGAGTTTCCAAAGAAACTAGATAGTCTCTCGTGAGATATTATGTGAGTTTTGTGGTTTCCATCCTCGTGCTCGGTTTCGTAAGGTCGGGTTCATTTGCATTTTTGAGTTTCATAGTGTTTTTCATTCGAGGGTACATTAGAATTATTGCTTTTCAACATTTTTCCTTTTTTAATGACGCTAAATTAATAAATTAATCCACGCCTTCGCACGTGAATGTACTCGGAAAGCAGACAGTTTATATTTTGAATTCCTGATCAAGGAGTAATACAATTTACTTGAGTTCCTTCCTTCTGCGTTCATGCTAGGAATTTATTGATACGATATCGGTTATTTGAAGGAGTAGTAAAATCTCTTGGACAGTATTCATTCCTAAATCACAATTTTCAGTGTTAATTACGTCGTAAATATTTCATGTTGCTGAGGAAATGGTGACAGAATTTTCAACTCTAGTATCTAACTGCATGTAACTGTCATTCTTGGTGAATGTCTCGAGTTCAAATGTGAGTGTGTGAGTCTACGTCATTTACCATGGGTTTTATAGATTATCCGCGAACGTTATGGTTAGATTTCCAACTTGGTATTTTCACTCCTGAACGAAAGATTTTTTTGTCATTTGATTCACTGATTTGGTTGAGTAAGGTTTTGGTTTATTTGAGAAAAAAATTAAATTCCTAGTTGATGTGGAATGTTTAACAACTTGGCGGGTCATTATTGGATTCCTTAATGGTAATTTTCTTACTATATACTAATGTAATGCTTAAATATCGTCAGTTTTTCCGACATGATACAAATTCACGAGAGTTCCTTGACTTTTCCTTATTTTTGCACTTATTGTCATAATATAGGTGTGAATTTAAAGTAATCCATGTTTATTTAATGAGGTTAATATATTTCATTAGTAGTCTGTGCTCATAATTTGCATTATTTTGTCTGTGTAATGCAATCCGAAGCAGTTATTTCGGAGTTCTAAAATGAGACACGTTGTCGGCTTCATTATATGAATAAACCTTCCTTCGATTTATTTATAACACACTTCAATTTTTACTGTTTCTGACGGAAGATCATAGGTGTTTATATTTAATGTATTAAGGAATGTTTTTCACCAGGTGTTAAACATTTCACACAGTCCAAGCTTTAAGACTAAAGATAGTTTAAAATAGTTTTCGTGTTACGTTCAGTTCACGATTAATCACGTCCTAGTAAATTAACATGACATGATTAAGCCATCTAAGTTTTTCCCCGCATTCTA
Source organism: Platycnemis pennipes (assembly GCA_933228895.1). Taxonomy (NCBI): domain Eukaryota; kingdom Metazoa; phylum Arthropoda; class Insecta; order Odonata; family Platycnemididae; genus Platycnemis; species Platycnemis pennipes. Next base: position 99,538,570 of record OW121856.1, on the reverse strand, counting down.
TTTATTGCACTTCCTTATATTTGTTAAAAATACTTTTGTGCTGATAATTGATTTGAAAAGGCTACTTTGATCACAAGGTGATGTCGAAGAACTTGTGGTAGGGACATCTGTCTCGTCCGTTTGAATTACAATACTTGTCAGTTGCTGTTGAATTACCGGTGAATATTGTATTGTCCTGAGGTCTGAGGATCTTGATAATGCGCGTGTTGAGGCCCAAGCTTTCTCATTCCTTATGTATAATAACTTTTTGTTATTAAAATTTTGCCATGTGCGCCATTTTTGTGTTTGTTCTCCTTTGAGTTTTCTTGGTGGTTTGTTCTTTGAGTTCGTTAGAGTGATTTTTAGTCAACAGTAATCTGTATCAATAACCTCCGTTAGCTGAATTTTTTCCTCATAGGATACAGGGTTACTCTGACATTTCATCAATATTTTTCGATCAGTGGCGACATATTATAATACTCCCTTTCTTCAACGCGCGAGATGATAAAAAGTACTCACTCTGTACTTTGGAAGTACGTTATTTACCATACTGGAGATTTTGAAGCGAGTGTCCCGTATTTGATGCGCATTGTATTCAAAATTATTTTTTCAATGTCATTTATTCTGCTAATATACTCGGAATTCATACCTCGCACTACTATGTGAATCAATTCCACCTCTTCCTATGTTTTAATTTGCTACTTGAGTGCAAGGACAATACACTCGACAATCCGCAAGTTTTCTCAACCCTGTGGTTTCATGGGTTATTGTGTAAAAAAGTTTTATGTCCACACTTTGAAAAAAATATACCGCTGGTTTCGTCTATAAGAGAAGCGTCTCAGCTCAAGACGTTTCCATGCAGCTTGAAACATGCAATCTATCGCTTGTAAATGCTTTTACGTTTGGTAATTTACAGCGTGTCATACGGATGTCATCATCTCAACTCACCCAGGAGTTTTGAAAGAATTAAGGCTCTGTAGTAAATTTTCTAATCTTTCTCTCAATGATGTCTTCCAAGTTATAGTAGGTATTCCTAAAATTCCTTAGAAGAAACAGGTTAATTTAGACTGACCAACCATGATGCGCGTACGATATATCAGTTAATTTCAATTCCAGCTTTCCTTTGATTTTGGTTCTTTTTTTCTGAGGTTAGAATTTGATTATTAAAATTTAAGGCTCAAATCAACCGGAAGTTAGGGAATGTCACTCTTTACTCCACCGACTTTAGTGTGAATATTTATCGATTCTCTTACTCCTCAAGCGTATTGCTCTTAAAAACACTTTTCATAGCATTTGTAGTCATTCGCATTCAATTTGTGAGTTTTATGAGCATTAAGATGGTTTTGAGTTAATTATTTCTGCAGATGTGTTGTAATAAAGTCATGGACTGAACAAACTCATGTTCGAGCTCAGAAGACCGCTTGTGTTTGGTGTAGTTTTAGGTTGAAAATTTCTCTAGTTTTTCCTCGATAATATCAGTATTTTTTTCTATCGCTATTTGAGTACAATATCTGAACAATTGAACTCTTATGCATCGAATGTAAGTGATTTATGCATTATTTTTAGAGAAATGTGGTCCCGCTTTCTTCGCCCCCCTCCCCCTTCGATGGTGAACGTCCCCCTCCATCTCATGATTAGTTAATGAAGTCGGACACATAAAATAGTCTTGTTATAAGCATATGCAGAACACAGAGACTAAGGATATAGCGAAGGTAGTTTAATAGTCCCTTTTATTAGTAATATTTATTTGGAATATGTAAATAGCAATACATGATAAGTAATCAGCAGCAATCCTACCGATAATTTATCTATACATTGAATTTTTAGCGTGCAACTTCTCATTGGGTCCTTTTTTCGTTACATTTGTGTTTCTAAGATTATTATTTTGGCATATGACATTAACAAAAATTATTTTAATGTAAAAGGCACGTACAGCGGAAGATGGTAAAGAAATCCTATCCACGATGCTATTCTTCACAATAAACAATTTATTACTTAATGAATGGGTATTTGACAACAGATATCATACTTTTATATTAAAATGTAGTGTTTTCTATCTGGAAGTTCTATGTTCGTTGCACATATCCTCAAAACTATGGAACCGATTGGGCTGAAATTTTGTAGAATTCTAGCAAATACACTTGAAGGTGCTATAGGCTGTATAAAGAAAAGGATCAGGGCTCGGGTTCGATTCCTGGCGGCAATTATGTGTCTACATTGGTTTAAATTGACTTTTTCAATTTTTGAAAGCGCAAGAGTTTTGTTCATTCCCTCAGTAAAATAACTGAATGTTAATCGATTTTTTTTCTTTTTGTATTTAACAGGAAAGATTTTGGAATTTATTATTCTCTCTTCAGATTAACACTTTGCCCACGAGGTTGTGTATTTTATGTTGAAATTTGTAGTTTTTTCGGTTCCTTTTTGAGCGTTGCCCAGGCCATTTACATTGTGGCCTCCGCATAATGATGATGGTTAACCTGCATTGTGTTTTTCCCGAGGATATTGGAAGGTACCTAATGAGGCACTATGGCTAAATCTGTGATGATAGATCTACCATTTCATTTGGCACAATCATAAAGGCATACTACTATTCCTACTCACGAATGAAGTTTGTTTGCATCCGATAAACCTAAGAGCATTTAAACGAACTGTCCGCGGGGTTAAAATTGTGAATTTTTTTCTGACTTCATTCCGAATTTGTCCAGTGGCACCAAAATTGGGTGTGCGGGATAGAGCTGAAACGCTTACAAAATTTTCGCTCATTGAGATGGACAATGGTGATGAGGAACCAGAACAAAGTCTAACAAAAATGAGTTTTAAATCGAAAATAAATGTAATATAAATATTCATGAAATAAACGTTGGAGAGTACAAATAAACCACAGCGAATATATTTGGTATAAATATGTAACATTTGGACTAGATTATGAGAATAGAATACATACGCTGAATTGAATAAAAGCATAATTACGTATCCGTAGGAAGTTTATTGACACCAAAGCGATGAAGTTATAGAATCAATGCTCTAATAATCCACACAAAAGGCCAGAGAAAACAAATTTTTTCCAAGAAGCCGAGTCCTATCCTTAACAAGTACCTTCTTGGCCTAATTATAGCCTGGAAGGTTTGGATTGTTATTCCCATTATTGTAAAACTGCATTTTCGATTACACGCAGTATTTATGTATTTACTTTGATTCATAATAAATTTGCGGTTCAGATAGAGACTTGAAGTGGAAGATAGCTCCAAATCCAAGTTGGGGTTTCGTCCCAACTTGGATTTGGACGTCCTTAACAATCAATGTTAAATTTTCTTAATGCTATGCATGCTTTTGTTTTTTCTCACTCCCATTGAATTTCAACGGGCACCTTCAGCTAGTAACATATGAAACAATATTAGTATTTCATTTGCACATTCTTGAAAAGTTTTGACGGACTATTAATTTTAATACTTTCTTTTACCCTGTCGTTGTAGGACGATGCCGATCTACGTTTGCAAAGTCGCTTCCCGGAAGGTGATGGGGTTAGAGTGAAGAATTTTCAAGGTTGCCCGCAGCAGAAGAACAAGGAGCAGTCAAAACAGGAGAACTAGCATTGGTTTGCTCATGGCTTTGCAATGCTATGGTAAAACTAACTTTGTTTCAGGTTCTACGATATGTAAGCATGTGTAAACGTGGGTATAATCAATGGCTTTTTTTACTTTTTTGTCATAGGAGCCCATTGCTCCCCCTCTAGACAAGATCAGGCCTGATTAATGTCTGGTAAAATGTGAAGGTAATTTGGTAAATCAAGCTTGATTAATGGTGTTAAGGCCTTGGTAAATGATGTCGGTGCACCGACTATCTGGTAAAATGAGGGACTATTCCTCCAAATACAAGGCTAGTGGCCACTTGCCTTGGTTAGCGAGTCGACTCTAGGCAGGGTAATGTTTGCATACTGTGTGTTGTATATGATGTGATGCCCTGATTTATATGTTAATTCTTGTGTCTTTGTTTGTGCCTATATTTAATCAATTGTATAGCAATCGTATTTTTCTTTTTGTGATGTATGGTCTTTGTGATGAATGATTTCATATTTTATGCTGTTTTTATTCAGATTCTTTCACAGATATTAAGGCGCCTTACCAACGCCCCGGCCTGATAGAGGGTAGGATATGTAGTCAGTTTGTAATACATTGATTCGAAGGCCCTTCTGGTCCATCGTAACGACAGGATAGATAGGAATTTGCGTTTAGCTGATAGCTTTATTTTCTGGATGCGAAGACTGCTCTAGTATTAAAAACCAAAATTCATGGAATTGGCTTGCCAGTTACGAAGTCCATCCAGGTGTACTTAGTTTCTGAGCGGCCATTCCTCGCATTTTTATAAAATGCACTTTCGGCTATCTGCATTAAATGTGAGCAACTTGGCATTCAATCTTTTGATTGATTGTTTATTATGTTCACTAACCCGCTCTCTCCTTAGGTAACTCCGCAACGCCCCGGCCTGACAGAGGGTAGGATATGTAGTCAGTTTGTAATACGTTGAATCGAAGGCCCTTCTGGTCCATCATAGCGACAGGGTAGATAGGAATTTGCGTTTAGCTGATAGCTTTATTTTCTGGATGCGAAGACTGCTCTAGTATTAAAAACCCAAATTCATGGAATTGGCTTTCCAGTTACGAAGTCCATCCAGGTGTACTTAGTTTCTGAGCGGCCATTCCTCGCATTTTTATAAAATGCACTTTCGGCTATCTGCATTAAATGTGAGCAACTTGGCATTCAATCTTTTGATTGCTTGTTTATTATGTTCACTAACCCGCTCTCTCCTTAGGTAACTCCACAACGCCCCGGTCTGTATCTAGTGCTGTGAAAGTGACAAAAGTGTTTTGTGTGAACCTAGAATAAGAATTAAGTGAGTGTGGTGTCATTGTGGTGTAAGTGAATGTTGTGTCAGTGATGTGTAAGTGAGTGCCATGTCAGTGTTGTGCGAGTGAGCCCCATTTTAACAGTTTGTGGGCATCAAGAAGACTGAGAGAGACTCTATATGGTGTATTGAATTTTATGTAAATGTGTGCTTGTATATTTTATGCTCTTCCTCCTATTTACCCTTCCCATAGCTTCGCGGAGACAGCAGACTAGAAAGAAGAGTGAGCAGCCACCACTACCAACGACTACTACGGCTTTTATGTGAGTTTTGTGATTATATTTTTTTGATTTATTATTTATTTTTTGCGTTCTTATATGCTCTATATGTTCAATGTCTTGCCTTATCTTTAGCATTTATTGTGTGTAGGGTACGCATATCGGTTGTTTGACCCGGGTCAATCGAGGTGTGGTCGTTGAACTCCGGTTTGGCCTTGTGCACAGGCTCTTAGTTTTCGGCTTAGGCAGGAAATACACTCATTGTGCCACTATATCGTTTACAGCTTTAGATTATTGACCGTATATAAGATTTTTTGCCACTGTTTGCTTGTATATTTTGTTTTTGGCGGTTTAATTAACTTTTTTACATGTTTCTCTACTAATATGTTTTCCTTTACAGAGTATTTTCCCAACTTATTGTATTTTCTTTTTCAGATAAATGTGTGAATGGTATGTTTGAGAATATTTTGTCGACTGGTGAATGCGTGATGATGAACAGGGTCAGCGCCGATAGGTGTGCGAATGAAATAGGTAGGCTTAGGGAATTTAGCAGTATCTTTAGTTTAGAGGGTGGGTGGATTTTAGATGGGGAAGATAGGGCTTAATGTCGTAGATACTATTTATACATTTCTTAGTCCGCCTGATTTCGTCGCGTCTTGCCCTGGCCCTGGGAGTGAATGCGTGGAATAGGCCCCTGCGGGCCCGGAGGGGAACGCAGGGGGAAACGCCACGTTAAATAAAGGTTAACGAGCCGGTGGGCCTAACCTCCTGGGTCCGGCATGGAATAGCGCCCGTGTTTGTGTGTGTTGTGTGAATGAGATACCGAAATAGAAATAATAATAACCGTTTTCAAGGTAATAATAAAAATATTTATGCTACAGTAGTCTAAAAGATTTTTATATATTTTTGAAAATTGTACTAATATTGACCAACCTTCCTTGGCTTTTTAATATTTCCTGCTTAGCGTACCAAAATGTTTTTTCTTATTAAAAAATGTTTCCCTTATTGTGTCATCTCAAGTCCGCTTACACTCACCTAGCCATCTGTGGATTTGCGTTCTGCGAATATTTTTGCTCCCAGCTTCTGCGAGATTCTCATGTTCTAATGTGTTTATTTCTTCATTTATGTCACGGTTTCCCATTTTTTTGTCCGTGCAGACCGATGTTTGACGTACGCAGCTCAACCTCCACTTAAATTGAGTGCATGAATTTTTCTTCATCTACGCCTCCAAATACTTTTTTTTTTACGAGTTATTGTTTTTTGGATTAATTTTTGTCGCCATAATGAAGTCAATAAAGATTACATGGTTATATCATTTTAATCTGTACATGTGTGATCTAATCACATCCATAAACAAGAGAACGCTTTACGCGTTTTTATCTTTGAAATGCGAGTACATATATAGTGATGTTTTCGGTAGGGTCTTCGTAGCAGACCCAAATACGAGCTATGAATAAAGAAAACATCTCGTAGGAATTATATCAAAATTTTATTCACTGTTAATGATTTTCGTTTATTTCTCGTGATATTCAAGGTCGATTTACGTGGATTTTCATGGTATCTGGTTAAGGTATAACTTTTTTATTGAGAATAATTATTTTTAAATTGTTTCGTTCAGTTGTTGATGTTCAGGTTTTATCATAAACAATCATTTTTATTTGCAATTAAGTACGCTTTATCTCTTTCCCTATCCTCTTATGAGTATATTCTGGGTCTTATTCCCAATGGATATTGGAATATATATTACTGTTTTATAAAAATGTATTACTATGGCATGCAATTTTCCTAGGAAATCTAATGAGTTTATCAATATTCATATAATTTTGCTTTCGTATTTGTTGGTGAATCTATGATTGTTGCGCAATACACGTCGAAATATTGAAACGTCTTACTAGTTTGAAGTATATTTATTTATAATTGTAATTAAATTTTCTCGTGTAAGAAAATTTACACTGTTTTAAGACATGTTTCAAAATGCATAGAAATATTTGGTTGATAGTGGAAGTGGATGGATTGAGGTAGATAAGTAGGTATATGTTGATGGCGTTTTTCTTTTTCTCGGATGCTAGAAGACATTTTTAAAAAGTCTGTGTTATAGATCTTGGCAAGTAAATTAATCGATATATATTAAAAGAAAAAAAGGAAAACTTTAATTTTTGAGAGTAATGATATGGTTACTTTACCTTTTATACTTTTATAATATTCCATTCCCAGAATATTTTTTCCCAGTATACTTAGCATTTTGAGTCTTTTGCTATCTTAATTGTGTTTTATTTTTTGTTTTTTCTTATTGTTAAAATGTATTAAAAATTTAAATTGAAATATTTTATCTATCCTGCATATTATGTAGTCTGCAATTATCGTTTATTGCGTTCCTTAGCGTAATTGGAATATTTATTTTTTTATCATTGTTTAGTTATAAATTGCGAAATATTTTTACTCCTCTTTACATTATGGCACTATTATTTGTTATGTTTGCATTTCGTGTTATCTTCCTTAAAGTACCTACATACTTTCTTATTGTAATATGTTGTATTTGTGAGGCTGCAATTTCTTGTAATAAGGGTACAGTCAGCTAAAGGTAAATATGTATTATTGATCTCTTCTGTATTCATTTATGATTTTTCGATAGTTTACCTGGAATATGAATTTTTTCTTAAAAAATATTTTTACAGTGTTTGCGGAAGGTTCTTGCTTTTGTGTACTTGATTGTATGTGAGTGTTTACGAGATATTACTGCAATAGAAATCATTCTATGTAATTGAACCTACAAGAACAGCACTCATTTCGAATTTCCTATCTTTTGTCTGGCTGTTTCTAAAATTGACAACTTGTGATTGACAAGATAATGTGATTATCTGTCGCTGATTTAAGGTGTATAATATTCGAATATTATCATAATATCTTAAAATACTAACCGTAGTGATGTATCGGATGTGCCTAACTCACCATAAAGAATGAATTACAGGAAAATTTGGAAAATAATTTAACACGCTGTCGTTAATAAGTCGTTAAATTAAATCAAACACTTTAATGGTTAGATATACTTCATAATTTCACCCTGGTTATTTTCCAGAAGAAGTACGTGTGTGATTCAACCTGATCAACTACAGCCTTTTCTTCCCTTTCAAATATAAACACAAAATAATTGTCATAGAAAACCGTCGCTCCAGCAGTACCTACACAAATATCACGATCATTCCCGCGAAAACCGAGAAATATTTTGTTCAAGTTGCGTAAGTTTTGTGAAAAACCCTGCTCTGTATTTAGTAGCATTTTATGATGCCACACAGAACGACTAATCTAGTTTCACAAAGGTATTAAAATGCAAATATTTTATGATACAAGTACATGTTATGATATGATTTTCACCGTCCTGTATTGAAGCGATAATATTGTTACTGTAAAATAATGCACATGAATGTAAAAATACATGAATAAATATTTACGTATTATTTTTTTATATATTTATATAATTAGTTAATAATTTTTCTTAAGTTTAAATAATTTAGGGCTCAATACAATTTTGTTACTTTAACCTATACATGAGTATTCTAGTCACATGCAACAAATGCAAATATATGCTCTTCATGACTTAATATGAATAAGGGAAATAGTGATCTTTCACCCTTTTTTGTACGCCCAAGTGGCTGCTTGAAAGGCGATTGATGTAAGTTGTTTCAAATTTATTTGCTCTTCGTTGCGAACTTGATGTGTTCACAAGCTTCGACAACAGCTCGATAACTTCGTAATTTTAATTTAGTTTTAATGTTGGGGAGTTTATTTCGAAAATCTGGCTTTGAAAAATTTATGTGATTTAACGTTTATTGGTTATATTATACTTATATTCCACATTCCACATCCGTCACGCACTTTTGGTTTGGTACATTTCTTGGATCGATGTGTTAGCATGATGTGACCGTACTCTTTCCCGCCCACAAAAATTTGTTGGGGGCCTGCGGATTGCATGAATATGGATTATAAAGGGAGAAAAAGGTGCATTTACTGCTCCCGTCGCAAGTTTTTGAATACCACAATGTGTCCGTCAATTTTCTATGCTGATTGCGGCATAAGTCTACCAAATTCTGTCCTATCCTGTATTTCAGTATTTCCTTTACTTCAGTAGCTTTGGCTTTTTCCTCTGAAAATTATATCGGATTTGTTATCATCATCTCAAATTATTTTCTGTGTAATAATACTTCGAATTCTATGTTTGTTGCTGCTGTATTCATTTTATCGTTAAAACATATTATTTATATCTTTATTTAATTTAATTATAATTTTTTCCTAATATTTCTTCAACTAAGTCCAGATGGTACTGCTAATTCGATATTACATTGTGGAAAGAAGAATTATTTCATTCTTTCTAGTCTACGCTATTAATGGTCATCTTGTATGTGTAAGGATATATTGAAAGAGATACCTGTTTTATGGCCAGAAACTTGGCCATTCACTGAAGTAATTATAATGCTTTGTCACATAAATCGAGGTATCTGATAGTATAATGTTAAAATTATGTTGCAGGTGCTAGAAGAAGATCAACCGACTGGGCCAATATCCTCTAAATTTTTTTAAATAAGTCCGTCGAAAAATATGTTGCTATATAACTCATATAAAAACTCCCATGCATATATATTTTTCTTCATATGCTGTACTCCACTAGTATAGTAAAAGTAGATATCGCATATAAAAAGTCTGTTTTATTATTGTGATATCATCGAAATTTCTTGACTACAGCTTTAAGCGTCAGCTACGAAGACTTGATTGGAGTAAGCAATATTATTATTAAATTCCTCGATTATTTAAAGTTTTAAAGGAGTGTCGGCAGGTTTTGTATTTCTAAATAATGAAATGGATTGTTGATGTCAAATCCTATGCGAATATTGGGATGCTTTTCCTACAATTACTTCCTTAACTGTGCAGTAAAGGATCCCTTAGTGAACTTTGAAAATGATAATTTAGGCACAATAATGTTTAATGAAATTTTATGTTTTATGAATAATTATATATCTTTCACAGACTTTTTTTTAAATTTGATGATATGTGATATAATTGTTACATAATTGTTTTTGAAATTTCTCATTGTGATTTATTTTCACTCGGTCGATTCCACTCTGATGGATTCGCTTAAACCGAAGACAATAGAACTTCAATTTATTGACATACAAATTTTCGGCAATATTTATTCATGTGTAATCGGTCCGTGGGAAAATATTTTCTCAGTATATTCTGAGTTTGTTGTTTTTTCACAACACATTTGTGTGTAAATATGGCTTTTTAAGAAATATTTTTCGGTATTGTTATAAATGTCAGCAAACCAGCAAATATTAACTCTGGCTTCAATGGTTGCAAATAAAAAAGTATTTGGCCTAAAGAAAGGATTTTAACTCGTTCATTATTTCACGAGATACTTCAAATGTCTATTGAACTCCTTTTAGACGTCATTTGGCTGCATTTCGGCTGCATAGACGTCAACAAACTACCTGTGACGATAATTCTTATGACTCTTCGGCGTTATTTGCAGTGCTCATTATCATCTGAGAAGATTTGCCTGCTGCAAATTTAGATTCCATGTCCATTATATCAAAGTTTTTTGCACCCCTGTACATATTTGTTGTGATTGTTGCTGTAGTGTTTATGGCGTGGCAAAATTATGGAGTGACATAATAACTAGTACTTGATTCGAATCTTTTTGTATTAGGAAAAGTTATGCTGGAGTTTTTCATTACACGTATTTTAATATTGAAACATTTTTGTTAATCATTTACTCCTCAGCAGTAACTGTGTATTCAAGGCTTCAACGAGCTGCTTTCCATTTCTTATTTGAATTTATAAAATATATTCGTATCGAAACAGGTAGGAGTGAGGGAAGTAGAACCGGCTCATTTCTGTCTTGGAATTGAAATTACTCAATCAGAATCAGCATTACCCTATCTCAAAAGGGATATGTAAAGAATCTACTTACGATGTACTAATGTACTTGTCAGTAGGAACGAGGCCTGTTATCCATAACGCCTTTAGTCGTCTTAGTCAGTTCAACGACTGTCATACGGACTGACATACATTGGAAGTCAGCTAAAAGACTTTTGCACTAACTACGTGGCACTTCTAATCTTCCTCTCTCTTTTATAAGGTCTAACGAATTGATGAAAGCCTATGTGGATTCCGATTGGGGCGGATGCAACATTGACCGCCGTTCTTTGACCCGGTTCACCTTCCTACTGGGCGGAGCAGCCATCAGCCGGGAGTCACGGAAGCAGAGGACTGCCGTCGACCGAGGCGGAGTACCTGGCCCTGTCGGATTCAGTGAAGGAAGCCGTTCATTTGCATTTGCTTCTTAAAGGAATTGGGGTTCAAGGAACTGGCGAGGATCACCATGCACTGCGACAACCGTGGGGCGGTTCAGCTGGCGGAGAACCCTCTCTTCCACCAGCGGACGAAGCACATCGACCTGAGGCACCATTTCATCAGGGATGTTCTTAGGAGCGGGGAACTTCAACTGAAGTATCTACCGACTGAGAAGATGCCCGCTGACATGCTGACGAACTCGCTGCCATTCCCGAAGTTCAAGAATTGGGATTAAAAATCCATGATTATGTTAATTCAAGTAATTATTCAGCTTGTGAATTGTATGAAGGGCACATTTTTCAAGGGGGGGATTGTTACTGTTTTGTTCGTATTCAAAATGCGCGCCAAGTACACTCAATGAACTGCAAATAGGTGGCACTGTGGTATTCGGGTACGCACGGCACTTTCGCCAAAGTGCCTACTAATCAGTCTGTATCCTGCCTCCATGGGGAGCGCACCTGTATCCTCCATTATCTAATATATTTGTCACCTACGGAACTAATAGACTTATTATTCGCATACCCACAGCTATCCTAACATGAAACATTTTTGTTAATCATTTATTCCTCAGCATAAACTGTGTAGCTGCTTTCCATTTTTTAATTGAATTTATAAAATATATTCGTTTCGATAATTTGATTTTTTTCTTTTTTCTGATTGCTCGAAATGAAAGTATGGCGACCCACTGTTTTATGGTTCATCAATATGAGTATTTATGGTAAAACATATTTTTTACCAGCTTTTAGAAGTGAACGTGCATTGGAGTGGTTGTGTCTGACTTGGGATTTATATTTATTTGTATTCAAATTTTAAATTTATATGTACAATGGATGCAAACATTTTTTCTATGAAATTGCAATTTTTAATATATAAATATATTTTAAAAATTCATGAACATTTTTGCGAGTAAATGTTTTAATGAAAGTCATATGCTACTTTTGTACTACATTTTTGTTACATTTAAGTAGCTTTAGATTATTTCTTCATTTGCAAAAACATCAGCAACTAAATGCTTTATGAAATCCTAACAGGTGGGACCTTGACATAAAAATTAATGTAATGGATGTTCAAATGAAAACATTACAAAAAGGGAAATGTTAAAATAATTTTTATTTTTAACGCGAAATAGTTTTGGGTCAGAAATTGCGTACAATTTGTGAAACACATATTCTTATTGGAAAATTGGTATCAATAATATGTAATTTTCTATACTATTATAAATATCTAAACTATAAAAATCTTCTCTTAAAATATTCTGTATTACATATAACAAATATAGTGTAACGAACGAACCGAATTCAGTAACGAACTGAATTTGTATGAAGCTAGAAATTAATATATTTAAAATATATAATTTAAAATATTAATTTCTAAAATAATCACATTGATGTAATGTTATTGGTGTGTAGAACAAATAATTTATACAGTTTATTGGTATTTATAAATGCCAAATATTAATAGTATTTGTATTTTCATTTTTGGTCGTTCATTTTTTACCTTATCATTATATTTATATATTGAGTAAACATTAGAAATAAAGAAAAAAAATATTCGGAATGTAGAATTTGAGTTAATTAATGACGTGTTATTGTGACGGTCTTAATTATCTTAGGGGTGCCAGGTATTTCACAAAACTTGATGCAAACTCTGGATTTTGGATGCTTCCATTGGTTGATTATAGTTCTCGGTTATGCACATGTCAGTCAGGATCCTTCGGTCGCTGGAAATTTAAACGTCTTCCCTTCGGTCTTAATTGTGCCCCAGAATGATTTCATAGGATTATGTCACAAATTTTTGAAAAAATTGAAGGGGTGGTTACATATCAAGATGATATGTTATGTTTAGCGGACTCTTCGCAGAAACTAAGAGAAACTGTGTCCCTAGTGCTGCAAAGGGCAAATGAAAACGGATTTAAATTAAATACTACTACTATACTAATACTACTATAATCCCAGTGAGCTCTTAACGTTGTCTGCGGATGCTAGTCAGTATGGGCTAGGTGCGGTATTGATTCAAAATAGTAGGCCTATAGCATATGCTTCAAGGGCATTAACTGAGACCCAGACAAGGTATGCTCAAATTGGGAAAGAAATGCTAAATATATTATTTGGGTGTGAGAAGTTTAGACAAATTGTCTTTGGCAGATGAGTAAATATTAGAGGTGGGTCGAATCCACTTTTTCCTCGAATCCGAATCCCAAATCGAATCCAACTAAGATTTGAATCGAATCCCGAATCTACCTATGAACATTGTGATGACAGGCATGTTTCCTTTTCAAATAGTTATCATGCAAAGCAAAAGTGAATGCATGTGCAGTAAGTGTTTGTTATATCTGCAGTTTAATAAACAACATAACACTACAAAAAAAATCTAAATCGAATCTGACCATATTATTAATATTTATTGCTGAAAAACCGAAACAAATTAACTCATTCAGGATACACTAATGTGTTTCCGGCAAAATTATGCAATTTTCATTTTGTTCCAATTACACATAGAACAAAAGAAATTTCACATAATCACTCAGTAGTTGAAGACTACATTTAAAGAAAATATTTTTTTAAAAATAATAATCGAGATTATTTGAAATATCGACCGCGCACCTTTTTTCCCGAAACGCCGGAGAAAAAATGGGGGTGCGCGGCTTATACGAATCCTCCAGATTTCGTGTTAGCCGCGAACCATTTTTCCTCAGATTCCTGTTGTTTTCTCTCCTAAGTTTCGCGTTCTGTCTAGTAGTAGTGGTATCCTAGTCTTCGCAGCATGGTTTAGTAGTAAATCGTACATTGTAAAGTATTCTGAAATTTTGAAGTATGTAATTAAAAATAAAAATGCATAAAACTGCTGCCGCAAGGAGTTTTATGTTTTTTCAAAATCGTAAGCGGAGTTTGTTTTGGTATCACGTATCTGTAGCAACATTTTTACGTACTAATAGATAGCTCCTTTTGCGTACACATTAAAGCTACATTGCAAAGACACAACAAAAAATTTGTTACGTGGTGGCAATAGTCGTATGCTCAGAGAATATACAGTCTTACTATCCGTGCTATCCGCTCCAAGCGCGAGAGTAGTAAACGCGTTCGAATCGATCATTTAGCATTTTAAAATAATTTGATATTATCACCCTGAAATGAATTCTGATGTGAAATTTCGATAGTTTCCTGTGAGTATAAAGCTACATATTATAAATGATGCCGAAAAAATAGGAAATCGAGCTCCATGAGGGAAATATGGTGCATCTGAATCTAGCAGTGACGAAAACTAAGAATGAGAACTGTTATGATATGAATATTCATTAGTGATTTATGATTATATTTCCGGGAATGTGTTTTTCTTTAGTTTTATAAGAATTATAATTGTTATTACATTGAGCTTAGTTTTTTCCGTGTGTTCCCAAGACTTTTCGGCGTTGTTAAATCGTCCCAGTCCACAGCTACTACGCAGAGAGCAGACGAGATCACCGCTATCAGGTACGGATGGCGTTCGGCTTTTTTTTTGTTGATATGCCAACGATTTCCGTAATAATAGAGTAATCACGAGTTGAAATTGTATATATTTTTGCAATTATTTCAGTTGGATGTTCTTTTGAACAAATGCCGTTTTTAATGCTGGATGATGTGATCGTATGAAACTGTGATTACTGTGAGATGCTACGAGAAACAGATGCACAGTAAAAGAGGCCGTGCATTGATGACGATCGTGACGATAATAACACGTAATTCAATCAATTAATGAGAAAGACGTACACGTAATTTAGGCAAAGCATTTCTATTAAAGTACGTGCATTCATGTTATGACTAAATGATGCAGACTCAAGGGAAAAAAATTTTTTTTTCGATAGCAATAATTTTTTCCTCACGAACCTGCCCGAAAATAGGGGTGCGCGGGATACACGAGGGCGCGGCTACACGAGTAAATACGGTATGTTGGTAAGCCCCGTATTAACACTAACGACTGCATTGTGCCTGCCATCCTACGGCAAATGGAGAGCTATCTCCGCCTACGAGTTCACGAGCGAAATTCCTCATGCATTTATTTACATCTAAATCACATTTTTATGATGAAAATTGCATCTTACGCTTTGATGCAGTAAAAATTGACGTGTTTAAGAGAGACAGTTAAAACGATGAATTATGTGGTTATGGCAATGAAGGTTACAGTAATATTCTTAAGAAAGCTTTAAAAAGGGTTTGATAAAATAAAATTGCACTTTGGAATTCAAACTGGATTCGATCGAATCCAGCCAAAAATTTCGAATCCTCGAATCCAGTAAGATTCGGTGGATTCGGGGGGTTAGGTGGATTCGAGAACCCATCTCTAGTAAATATGTTTACGCAGAGCAAAGGTTCCGCGTTGGGGATGTAGTCTCTTTCCATAAGTCGCCCAACTCATTGTGGAGCCCTGGTCAAAGTGTAGCTCAGTCTCCTTCAGAACCTTCAGTTTTCAAATTTCAACATCCAGATGATGGTGTAATTCGAAAACTGAACATGGAACAAACACCAGCAAAATCTAATTGTCGAATCTCTGAATTTTAAATTTCCATTTTTCGAAAGAAAAAAACAATAGTACATTTGAGTTGCATTTCAATCATATCCATGTTGTTTGCTACTCCCATTTGCATTCTGTTGTTAACTCTCTCTTTTGCACTCTCAGTGTCTGCACCCAAAGTAATATTTACCTAGAAACATCAAATCAATGTATTTCAAATTTAACGAGATAAATCGATGATCTACAGTTTTTTCGAGTCTTTTTCGTTTTGATATTTCTTCATGACCTCATCTCCGTATTTCAATGATCTTATACAACGCTATTTCAGCGGTGAACTTCCCATTACCGAAAACGATCAGTGTCAAATAATAAAAGACACATCATTCACTTAAAATGTGGTATTTTCGTGTCTCAATTTTGACAATTGTTATGAATTCTTCGGATAATTGCCAAATTTCTTGCCATAAGCGAAATGGATCTCTTTTTGGTAGTGATGGGCGGATCCAGGCTTATTTTCGGAACCGGATCCTTGCCTAGGTTTCGGATCATTAGTTTCAGATACCAAGTTTTGAATATCATTTCCTTTCTATTCTTAGGTAATTAAAATGCACAGATTAACAGCAACAATAATATTTCCAAAAAACAAGTAAATTTATTTTAGAAAATAAAATCTACTTCCTATTATGTGTGGCTAATATTTACCTGGAGCAATATTTGCAGATTCAATGCATGTTAATACTTCTTATATAAAGCTCACTTTCCTTATCATATACTCATCTAAAAATGCATTTTTTTACCCGTACAACTATTCATTAGAGAGCTTTTAAAAGAGATATTATAAGTACATTTTCATTAATATTTTGAATTATTTTTCCAAAACATAATATCCTAATTGATGTTAATTTGGATGATCTGCACAAAGGTTTGGATACAACTATAGAAAAAAGACTAGAGTGCATCACACTCCAAGAATAATAAAATACAGAATATTAAATAATAACTAAAATCAAAAACCCAAAATTAATTCGGTGCACAATGGGTTAATATTAACTTATTGTGGGATGCGGTTGTAAAACAAATCCTTAAAATCTTTCAAATTATTTTTTAGAAACAAAAATTTTTAATGCAGTCAGATTTCATAAATGGAATATTTGTTTATTCCATTTGTAGGATGAAAAAATTATGATGGAAAATTTCAAGCTGCTAAACTAATTTTATAATTTTACTATGTCTTATTAATGAAGGTGACCGTTGAAATTCAACGGTAGGTCGAAAGATAACATTTAAAAATTGTATTAAGGAATTTTAACATTTTTCATGAAGGGGCATAATAAACTTTTGCTATGGTTCCAAGTCACTATCGGAACCAAAAATATAATTTATACCAATGTCAACATCAAATTTCTGCCTGGACTGCTACCTGGGCCTTTAGAAATAAGCATTTATTTTAGAAACTTAGAAGCCAGAAGAATCAAAGTCGGTTAGGGGGGGTGCATACGAATTTGTTGACCGAGTCGGTTTCTTAGGAATGATGACATCCACCTCTTCGGCAAAAAAAATTTCTCTTACCTTTTATGTATGTGCATGTTATGTTTGTCTCAACTCTGCAACTTCATGACCGTGGCGTAATGAGCCTCTTACGGATACGTATTGATGCATATTATTCCAATTAGAGGTAATTCTATTCTTGTTACCTAGTACAGATGAAGCCTACTTAACCAGATACTCGCCGCTCGGTTGCGCAAATTCACACCTTCTATTGTATATTTGACGCATAACTATATCACAATTGTTTTCATCTTGCTACTCTTATTTTTTATTAGACTTCATTTGCGTTTCTTACACTCTTCTATAAATCCATTAAATATTTACCTTTTGAACCCCGCAGAAACTTTCATTTAAATACTTTTAGTTTACCGAATGCAAACTTATTTGATCTGGAAGTAGCGCGAAAAGTAAGCCCGTATAATTTTTTTAAAATTAAATGGCCGATCTATATTCAAGAATTAGCTGCGATATCTTTTTTAATACCGTTCAAAATCTTCACGAAAAGAACAATGCTGTTCACGGCATCGCTTTCGGACGAACTTTTTTAGCATCATTACAATGGCATCAATGAACATTCCACGGATAAGTAATGAGTATAGGGACCTTGAAAAGTGGTAAACAAACTCGAGGGAAAGCGGTGTAAAAATCATAGCCCCAGCGGAGCAAAAATCGCTAATTACATGCTCCGACGGAGAAAAAAATATTTACTTATTTCTCCATGCAAACAAACAGACAATTCTATTAGAGACATAAATTGATATATCTAACGCATCCTATCTAATCTTCATCCATAGTTAACAAAGTACACAGTGAACAAAAGTTGAAGTTAATACCCCAAAAAAAAGTTTTACTGTCCTTAATTTCCAACCCTTATACGTGGATACCCACTTTTTTGTACTTTTATCACTTAAACTCGATTTACAAATACATCGCTTAAAAATGCATCGTAAAGTTAACGTAATGTACACGCAATTTGAATTCTGTAATAAAATATTTGTCCAAACACTTTTACTACGTATTGTTGAATTTTATTATTTTTAGGTTTAATTCTTGACTTATAAATTGACATGAAATTTCTGATAATCTACTTTTTGTAAGTGCCTGCTTGCCTTATCCTAGGCATGCAACATGAGCTGTATTCTTAGGAAGAGTTCACACAATTGCGCAGTGGACTGAAATAAAAAAACACACTTTTGAACTTTTAAGTTAAGTTAAGAAAAAGTTTTCAGCTGGACTTTGAAACGTAGTTGGTGATTCTCCGTTGATTGGTGCATTTTATTTCATATGCCGTGTGCCCTAGTTATGATACATTAACAATTACGAGGAACCATCATTTTAGGCATTCAGCTCGGAAGTAAGCAGGGAATAGGCGGAGAAGTTTTTTTTTATGCACAACGAGGTCACTTTTCCTTGTTGTTGATGCGATGGTCACACTCGCTATTCAGGAGGGATGGTGGGGGTAGGGAAGTTCTCGGGAAGCCCACATGAGATAGACCGATCTTTCCTTATCTGGTCCACCCATATCCATCTTTGCCACGCGGCCAGACTTCTTCCCCCTTTACAAAGCTATCCGGAGCAACCGAAGCCTTCTCAAATCCTCACTAGAAAAACAGCAACCGCGCTTTCTATCAGTTAGTTAAATATTCAATGGAGCACTACTAATCAGATTTGTTTACCATACAATTTTCCTTTATTCCTCCTTCTCTGCATCGCTTCTCTCTATCTCCAGAGTAGCGTTACCGCGAAGGGTGCTAGGGAAATGCGATGAGAGAGTACGAGAAAGAAGCTATTTTACACTTGCCAGGCCTATTAAAGAATCTGTCAATAGTATATGGGATCCGTATGAGGAATGTGACATAAAGAAACTAGAGCGTGTGCAAAGGAGATCAGATAGATTTACTAAAGGCCGTTATGATAATTGCATTAGTTTTAAAAATTTAATAGAAGAACTAGGATGGGAATTACTATCAGAGCGAAGGTTAACATTTAGGGTTAACCCTTTAGGTAAATTCGAAGCTGATGTGTTTACAGATGACGTTAGATTTATTTTAAGAACACCTGCGTATTATGCTAGGTGTCATCAAATAAACAAAATTAGAGAGATAGATTGTCGTACCGATAGATTTAAAATGTTATTTTTCCCACTTACCATAAGAGAGTAGCATAGCAAAGGGATAAGTTGGTGAAATATTGTTGGAGTAGTCTGTTGGGCATGATGCATGCATAAAAAACAAATCCCTTTATTAATGTGTAAATACTAAACATGTAGCTCCTATTATCGCATAATTTCATGTAGTACCTAGTTGCATGCCAATAGTGCATGTTTGGTGATCTTCACCCCCTGCCACACACTCTCGTGGTGGCTCGCAGGGTATTTCGTAGATGTAAATATAACACGCTTTCTTATCATCCTTCCTTCACTGTACTAATGGCCATTACTGCTTATTCCATGAACTTACCTACCTCCTTAATTCCTCCAACATCATACTTTTCCTCCCATCTAACCTGGAACGTCCTCCTTTTTCCTCATCTACTTATGAATTGAAGCCAAAAATGCATTTTCTACGTATCATGCCTCGAGTGCGAGCGGCAGGGGGTGTTAAACACCAAACATGATCCGTGCTTGAACCAATTGCTACCATACAACTTACTTAGATTAACATGATTTAATGCATCCACTAGACGCGC
This sequence comes from Platycnemis pennipes, assembly GCA_933228895.1. Classification (NCBI taxonomy): domain Eukaryota; kingdom Metazoa; phylum Arthropoda; class Insecta; order Odonata; family Platycnemididae; genus Platycnemis; species Platycnemis pennipes. The sequence goes on along the minus strand of OW121856.1, from coordinate 99,518,399 downwards.
GCAACTAAATGCCTCTGCGTTAAAAAAGGCATAAGGTTAGTCAATGCTTGAAACAATTGTGCAAATGCGATTCTTTGAATTTTTTGATTCTAACACTTTTTATTTGTCCAAAGATCATATGAATAGCACTACATAAATATAGGACACGTCAAAATTATAATCATATAATAATACAAATAGAAAATACTCTCTGCGTGTTCCAACGTGAAACACGTTGGTTTTGCGAGAAGTGGAATGTAGGACTCTGTGTGCCGGATTGTCTTCCTCAGTATCACACAAAAGGCAATTATGTAAAACAATCAATACCTGAATTATAATGGATACGGTTACATGAAGGAGGTGTATTTTAGTGACTTGTTGATACGGAATGGAATTTGTATCCATTTCAATGCTTTTCGAAGAAAATTATCCCTTGGTGCAGTGCGGGTTGCATTGTCATATTTGTAAAATATGTATTTTATGAAAAATTTGATGTTTTGGTTAATTGTAAACCATTATAAATAAAGAAAAATTGTGATGAAAATAAATATATATTCCAATTCTCATTATTGTTATTGAAAGTAACAGTTTTCATTGCGAAATTGCACTACAAAACACCTAAGGAGTAGGTAGGAATTTTTTCTGAGACGCAAAACAATCAAATGTTTAAAAATAAATTTTAAAAAAACTATAGCAAGCAATGTCTTGTAAACTAATTCATCCGAAAGAAAAAAGTAGAAGCGAAAATACACATTAAAAAAAAACAACAGTGAAGTTAAATAGTTCATAACAAATGACTTAAGAAAACCATTGAAAATTGGCAGTCCACGAGAGTTCAGCACTTCACATTCGGTCAGACCTGAAAGTGTTAAATGTGGACTACAGAAAGCCGCACAAGAAGTTTATGGAAGCAGAAAAATTTTCAAGAAGCCATGGATCACAGAAGTAATGGAACCTGATCAAAGAAAGAAGAAAGTACAAGAATGCGAAACCTGAAGAAGGGTAGCTTTGTTACGAAAGAATAAGGATTGACATAAGTCACCAAACCAGGAAAGCAAGAGAAATGTGGATGAAGAAACTAAGCGAAGATGTACAAAACAACCTTGCGCTTGGAAAGGTAGAAGGTGCCTATAGGATAGTGAAGAACCACTTCAAGGAATGGAGCACAAGATGCAATGCCATAAGGGACAAGAATGGAGAACTTTTAATTGAAAATGAAGACAAGGTGAAGAGATAGAAAGAATATCAGGAAGACTTACACAACAGAAACAATCTCAGCACAAAAGTGAAGAGGAAAGCGAAGTCAAAAAGGATGATATGGCAGCATCTATAACTTCAACTGTTGCAGGCTCTACTTTGTGGAATGACGGCATGATTGGAGAAATGATTCACATTGTACTTATTCCACAAATTTATTGTTAACCCAACCGGTTTTGACGTTAGCACGTCATCTTCAGGGGTAAAATCTCCCCGGATTGAGATTGTACCCCTGAAGATGACGTGCTAACGTCGACACCGGTTGGGTTAACAATAAATTCGTGGAATGAGTACAATGTGAATCATTTCTCCCACCCGGCAGGATCTATATTAAGATCAGAATTTGATGCAGCAGTGAGGGACCATTGGATCAACAAGGCTCCTGGAATTGATAACACTCCCACAGAATTCATTAAAAATGCAGGAGAGAAGACATTAGCCCATCTTAATGAAACCATCTGCGACATCTGCTCAACAGGAAAAATATCCAGGGATTTTGAGAAAAACATTATCATTCCTATTCCCAAAAAGAAGAGAGTGGAGAATTGCAAACATTTCAGGACAATAAGCTGGAAGACACTTGCATCGAAGATATTGACCAGGATCATCTACAGAAGAATAGAAGGAGAAGCAGAGGAGTTCCTGAATAGAGATCAATTCGGATTAAAGAAAGTAAGGGTGCAAGAGAAGCAATATTGGCACTCAGGCTGCTCTTGGAAAAGAGAATGGAGAGGAACAAACCTACCTTGCATTTGTGGATTTAGACAAGGCTTCAGACAATGTGGATTGAAATTGAATGCTTGGAATTCTGAAAGGAATAGGAGTGTCGTACAATGGCTACAGAATTTTCCACAGCTGGAAGAAAACAAAGTAGCTGTGATTAAATCGGGACCCAGTTGTGACGTAACAAGAATATGGAAAGGAGTGAGACAAGGTAGTCCACTGTCTCCTGTAACTTTTAATGTTTACATCGAGAGAGCCTTCAATGAAATCAAAGAGAAGTCTTTTAGAGTGAATATCCATGGAGAAATAATTAGCATGCTGCATTTCTCTGATGACATAGCACTAATAGCTGTAACATAACACAAGGCCGCCATGTTTGCTCGCGGTCCCGAGGGAGAATTAACAATGAGGAGGGCGTTAAGGGGAGTCGAGCCCAAGGATCGAGAGGGAGACGTTGCCCACGAGTGAGGCGGAGATTGGTGTGGTTTTTTTTGATGTTGTGTTGAGTGAAGGAAGAAGTTTTAGATGTGAGGAGGACAGTGAGGAGTGCATTGACTGGCAAGAGCGGGAAGGTGTGACTGTGTGGACCGATCGGTGCTGTGGCGGAATGTGTGGTATTTTAGTTGATAATGTGGATCAGACGTGGATAGTTTTAGATATCTTGATGATATTTTACCTTGTTTCCGCCAACGGGAACGTATGTTAAATTATAATTATATGTTGTTGCATGGATAAGAGATTATATGCTATAATTTGAATTTGTGTGTTGGTGATCTGTTTTTTTTTCTGTTTTGTTGCACACATGATTGTCTGAGGAAGGTCCGTGTCGATTTGAACTCTGACTTAGGTTACATAGCAGAGTCAGAGAAGGATATGAATCAGAATCTAATAACCATGAAAAGGACAATGGCCAGATATCAGCTTAAGATCAGTAAGAAGAAGACTAACATAATGGTGTGCAGCAATAGAGAAGAGGCCATAACCAACATTAAACTAGCAAAAGAAAAACTGAAAGAGGTGAAAGAGTTCTGTAACCTGGGATGCCGAGTAACCAACGATGGGCAAAGCAAGAAAGTAATAGTCAGTAGAATAGCCCTGGCAAAGAGGGCATCCTATCAAAAGAAGTATCTATTTACAGCTAGAAATACGAACATAGAAGAAAGGTAACAATTCATCAGAACGTACATCTGGAGCATGTTTCTCTACACCAGCGAGGCATGGACGATGGCAACGGCAGAGAAGAAAAGGGTGGAAGCATTAGAAATGTGGAGCTACTGAAGAATGATGAAGATGAAATGGATCAAGTGAGTGACAAATGAAGAAGTCTTAAAAGGGTCTGAAAAAAGAGTAGTCTGCTGAAAACTCTAAAAGAGGATGGGATAACTTAATCGACCATAATTTAAGACACAAAGGCCAGATGAAGACAATCATCAAGAGAAAAGTAAACGGGATGAATTGAATAGGTAGGCTTCCTATGAGATGTATTGAACAGGTAGTGAAGGATGTAGAAGAGAGGAATTACATTAATATGAAGAGATTGGCCAATAGAAGAATTGAGTGGAGGGCTGCATCAAACCAATCCTAGAGCTGTTGACCCATGATGATCATGATGAGAATGGAAGGAAAGGCAGATGAATAAAGAGGTGTTGAACACAATTAGGGAGGAAGAACATTAGTTCATGGTATGAGGAGTCACCTGGTGAAAATGAGATATTTATGATGAGGAGTAAATCAAAGAACGTAACACTACTTTCATACTGTATTACTTACTGACAATGGTTTTAACACCCAGTGTCCTTATTCAAGCTGACACCTCAGATGTCACCAGGAATATGGTGACACCATGGTCAGTATTTAATACAGAGTAAAAATAGTACTACCTTGTTTTATTCTTCATCATGAATGAGAGAAGGTTGTTGTCAGAAATTAAGAGAAGGCAGAGTAGGTGGATGACATGTGTACTTAAGGGTGATGGATTGCTGAAGGTCACTGACACAAGTAGAAAGGCTGGGTGAGGGTGAGGAAGGAAAAAATAGGTAAAATGATTAGTATGAACAGAGGCATGAAACTTGCAAACTTGAAGTGATAAATAGCTTAGGGATGGAGATAATATATCATTTAATGCCAAGAAGAGTTGGGGAACTCCATCCTAACCTACACTTAGAGGGCTATTCCGAACCGCTCACCGCATGCGGTAAGACAACGCAGGCGGAGTCATACCGCCCGAAATCGGTCTCACCGCCCGATGCGATTCCGAACGAGCTAGAGGCGGTATCATACCACGGGAAGGGGTCGGTATCGTACCACGGGCAAGGACCCTGCCTTTGAAACTCCGCCTAGTCGTATAATCAACATGGCTGCCGTTTGTTTACGTTAGTTGGCCTAGTCTGACGTGTTTATAAGTGTTGTATCCATTGTTGAAGGACTTTTAATGCTTTTGTAATGCATGAAATGCAATTAGAAAATCTGAGCAAAGGTAAGGAAGGTAAATGTGATGCAGTTAGCTGGCAAAATTATCTCGTTGTGATTCTCTGGTAATGCCCGTTGTTATAAGACGTAAGATATTTTATTGCTTTGTATCTTTCTTGGCGTTTGGAAGGCGATATATTACTTATTATATTATTTTATGTATTGAGTATAATGTTATTTTACGTGGTTTATAGCCATCGCTTCCTTTATTTGAGCTACTTTGCCATAATTCGTCGCTTGATAATCAAGAAATGGTCAATTTCAGTCCTAATGGATACGATAATCTTAAAGGTGGGTGACGATTGTACTGCCATATAATTATATTTTTCAAATCTGTCTCCTACAGGTGCTGGTGAGATATTTTACGCTATGCACTTCAGCCAATCTTATCGAAGAGAGAACTTAATGCAGAAATTTTGCCTCATTTGCAATCCACTATGATATACTTGTCATAAACAACGTACACTAGAGCGGCGGTGATAAGGAATTTCAGTATTTCTTGAAAACAGTATGAAAATTAAGCGAGCAGAATGTTGCTGATTCACATCTTTCTCGGCCGAAAACAGTTGTGACAAGTTTACATTGTGTGTTCCCTAAAAGTTTAGTGGTGGCCAAGTGTTTCCGATACCCTTGTTTACATTGTGTGTCCTCTAAACGTTTGTTTATTTGTGTCACTCGAGTAGTGGAAAAGTGTTTCCGAAGGATATTACCCTTGTTTACATTGTGTTCCCTTAACGTTTAGTGATGTCATTCGAGTGGTGGCAAAGTGTCACCGATAGATAGTACCCAGTGACTGTGAAATGCTTAACTAATAAGGTGTTCTACTTCCTTTTGTGTCTCTGAAGTGTACATTTTTATTTATTGAGCTTTGTATACGATTGTGAGTACGTATGGATAATGCTGTCATTTGAGTGAAACGTGTATTGAATGATCCTAACCTGTCATAACAATTGGTGCACTCACGATGGTGAGTTACATAAAACTTAAACGTTAATTTATGATCAGTTATGATAAGTTAATATGTACGGTGTACTGCTCAGGGTGTTGAGAAATGTGCAGTACTTAACTTCCCAATCATCCCATGCTGATTGTATAGATATTTTCATTTTTGTCATATGTATGTCCTTAAATGATATTTTACCCTAATAAAATTATATTTTTACCAGCGCAGAACTATTGTTTACATTAATTATGCGCGTATCTCAAGCTTGGTCTAAGGTCATATTAACAATGATTTACTGTAACTTATGCTAACGACAAATTTGACAATGTTTTCGCACCCAAATAATCTTATATCAACGCTATAATTTAATAAGAGTGTTATATTAAAATGCCCTAGGGTTTGTTCACTGCATGTCGAGTTTGTTTTTTTTAATCATTCTTCTTTCTTCCGTTCTTCTTTAATGAGGCATACCTTTGTGTTACAAAATTTCCTGAATTGTTAAGTGCTATGCTGTCAGTAGTGATCCACCCAAGGTATTATGCAAAACTAAATTTCTTTCCTAAGTTAAGTTCCTAAGTTAAAAATTCACTAGTTAATGAATAATACTGTGATTACGTGGTATCTGACATAGCTCCCACAGCATCGTAGTGAGATTCCTATTCTTTCCCATGTCCATTAGTATAGCGTATCGGATCAAGATGACATTATTCGTCTTTGTTCTGCAAAAAAATTTCATGCTTACTTAATCCGATAATTTTAAAAATTAAATGACATATATTCTGTTGCAGAGCTATGTTTATTTGGTTTTTAATGGTATTGGATATGTAACGATATGTCTGATCAAAAGGAGTGATAATGTGCTACATTATGCTCCGAATAACGCATGTCATTTGAAACTCTTTCCCGGGGATTACGTCTAAGGACCTTGCTAATCATTGGTTGAATCCTTTTTTGGAGACCTCGAACGCGTTATTTTTCATAGCAACGTCACATCCGCCGCATGCAATCACACCGACCCCTTGGCCTCGCTCTCCGCCTGGCGTTGAGACTCCGACCACCCTTTTCGTAATCGCACAGGTCGGAGTTTCAACGTCGGCGAAACGGAAACTCCGCCTGGCGGTACGAGACCGCCCCTCAATTCGGAATAGCCTTCCTAGAGGTAAAAGATTGTCACATCAATATAAAATTTAAACTACAAATGAATAAATTTTGCCCTCTGGTCGTGAAACATCATGTTAACATTCATAAAAACATTATCATCATGCCAAATCAAGAAATCTATCAAGCACCCAAACCACTGGAAATATGGCCTAACAGATGAAATCAGCGAAGATGAACGGGGCCCCAAGATACTGAGAAGCAAATTTGACAGAGCTGCAGACAAGGCACCTGGAGTGGACAAAATAAATGGAGAAATGATCAAGGCACTCGGGATCAAAGCAAAAGATACCTTCTTTGGAATAATCAAAGATAGCTATGACAGCGGGAGACTACCAGAGGACTTTCAAAAGATTGAAATGATCGCAATCCCGAAGAAGCCAAGGACAGAGTGGTGAAGAACACAGAACATTGAGCCTGGAGTCACACACATGGAAAATATTTACTAGGATAATTAGCAGAAGAATGGAAGGGAAAATCGAAGGGAATCTTTGGAAAATCAATTTGGATTCAGGAAAAACCAAGGAACTAAGGAGGCAATACTCAGCTTAAGGATACTGGCCGAAAAAATGATGCATGTAAACAAGCTGTTGTATGTGGCATTTGTGGACTTGGAAAAGGCCTTTGACAATATTGAATGAAACAAGATGCTCAAGATACTCGAAGCAATTGGAATAGACTTCAAGGATAGAAGAATAATCTATAGCCTCTAAAAGAATCAGGTCACCACAATGTGAATGAAAGACAGAAGGAAGATAGAAGCCAAAATAAATAAAGGAGCCAGACAAGGATGCAACCTCTCCCAAGCATTATTCAACATGTACTTGGAAGAAACAATAAGGGATGCAGAGGATATTGGTATCAAGGGCATCAAGGTGAATTGCGAAGAAATTAACATGTTCCGGCCTGCTGATGACATTGCAGTAGTAGCAGAAAGTCAAGAGGACTTGCAAGCAATCCTGACCACATGGACCAAGTACTTCAAGAGTATAATATGAGCATCAATAACAAGAAAACTAAAATCCTAGTGCGCGGTAGAGAGAAGCTATCACAATTTGAGGAGTGAAATTAGAACAAGGGGAGAACTTCACCTACCTTGGCAGCACTATAACTTGGGATGGAAGAAGTTAGACTGACATCAAGTGAATAATAGCACAAGCTAAGGAGACGTTCATGAAGAAGAGATAACCTGTGCTCAAAGACCTATGGCTACAAACAAGGAAGCACTACATCAAAATATTCGTATGGAGTGTGAAACTCTATGGATCTGAGACAGGAAAAATTGGGAAAGCAGACCAGTGAAGAATTGAAGCCTTTGAAACGTGGTGCTGGAGGAGAATGTTGAAGATTAAATGGACAGATAGAGTGCAGAATGAAGAGGTGTACAGAAGAGCAGATGAAGAAAGGACAATATGGAAAACCCTACGGCAAAGAAGGACCAGATTGATTGGGCATACCTTGAGGCACAATGAATTAGAAGAAATATAGGGATATATAAGAAGGGAAAATTGAAGGGAAGGTCCTGCAAGGCAGACCAAGGGACAAGTACATAAGGCAAATAAGGAAGGACGTGAAAGAAAAAACTATATCACCTGAGGGCTTGAGGGAATTAACACTGAATAGGGCAGAATGGAGGGCTGCAGTAAACCAATCCTAGGATTGAAGTATTGATGATGATAATGAAATCAAGAAATGGCATGCCTCATCAAAAGGATAAAAAAATGGCAAGAATGGCTTCACTCATAAGTCTGGAAAGAAATAAATTCTCTAAATAAATATCTAAAGATGGCATCGAACTACAACAAAATGTGTACTTACCTATCTTGAGGATAATCAGCAGCTCTAATGGCAGTAAAGCGAGGGTAATACGCTAACAAAGAGCCACAAATGTTTCCTTTACCATTTGATGCATGGCTTTAACATCCTAAGGCTTGGCTGCATTCCCCTCCCAGGTGTTACGACGTGTAACTGCAGATATACTCCAATGATGATGCTCCTGATTTTAAAGGCTCAGCTTGATGTGAACTTTCCCTCCAAATCTCTCTCGTGGGACCCAGACAGGACATGTTTCGAGCACCAATGCCCTCCAAATCCAGTCCATATGGATATCCAGCCATGGTCACCTAATCGCCATTTGAGTCACTAACAAATAGGATATTATTATTAACCTTCTAGAACATAACACCATGGTGCACCAGTACAAGCCACCAAATCAGATATCTCGAGTGCATTAGACATGAATTTGTACAAGCACACATACAAGGTATTACATTCGAATGCTACATTATGCACTATCCCAGATTATACAAACGAAAATGAGGAACTGAATACTGACAATCGTATCATGCGGGCTACCGGGAGATAACCGTGCGCGACAAGACCACCAAGTTTCTTCATTTAAAACTGTCTTTGAGGGACGCAAAAAACTTTTATAATACTTTCTTAATTCTACTTACGTACGCACTAAACAGATTTTAACCAATTCGATTCATCGAAACAGAACCATTGACAGCTACAAAATACAAGCTCCTCCTATGCACACAAAATTACCTGATGGCATTGATGGAGAATCTTAAAAATATTTTATCACTCTCACAATCAGTATCATAATCGCTTAAGCAGTATATGAGTTGCAATCTCACCTGCTGCGTTAATTATCCACACATTAAATGAATTCAGGACACAGCCACACGAGCAATTTTGCACAGCACGAGACTTCACATCCATCAACCCAACGGTGATAAGTCAAATGACATAAAGACCTTGGGACACCTCGCACGCGCGACATATGGAGCGGGGAGGGCAGAGATTGAGGAGTCTACGAAGCACGGGGATGCAAGCCTTATGGGAGAGAATGGCACGTATGGTGCTGCCATCGCAGCGGTGCAGACAGCTCACTACAGATGGAAATATTCTGCCTTGTCTGTAAGTCTATGCCCCGATGTTAATGCGTGTGAGCCACCTGATTGGTCGAGTGGCGGGTTCCGTTCTCCCCAACCTCCCACACGTTTCAAAACGGTCCATGGGACCCGGCAACTCGCGGCAACTTGTCTGCCTCAACAGCAGAAATTGTCTATTGTGATCGTTTTGACGAATGGTGAATGTCACAGAGTTGTTGGAAAGTGAAACTAAGTGAACGAGAAGTGTGCAGGTGACAAATGTGCTGCTGTCATGGGGAAATCAACGAGATCCTGCTGCGTGAAAGGATGTGCCAACACGGAAAAGAAGAATCCCAAATTGCAGTTTCATCATTTGCCCAGATCTCTTGACAGGTGAGTGCTGTTATTCCTAATGATTTATATTTGCGTACTGTTTAAGATGGAGCTATTACATCCTGTTTTGGTGAGTTAAACTACATGCCTGTTATATCTTGCAATTACATTTAACGGTCGTTAATGAATTTGAATTAGACGACACGAAATATGTTCTGTGGTTAGTGTCATCGAGTGCCACTGTAGCTAGTTCACAGAATTGAATCGCCCCCAGAATTGAAACTTATAATTCACAAAAAGGCGTAAGATCAATTCAAAACGAAATTATTATGCGGAAATGGAGTTTGCCAAACCTGTTTTGTAGCAATGAATCTGCTATGTATAAAATTTAATGATCCAGTGAGTGATGTTTCCCTCCTGTTAATATGGAGCACGGCAGCTGGACCGCTTATAATTATCCTATTCATTCCTCCTTTTCCATTTCACTGGCAACAAACTGTTGAGGACAGCAAACCCAAGATGTATATATATAAATTATAATTTATATCCACCAGATGGGAAAGGACAACCCTTCCTTATTTCCAATTACTATCCATCAACCATTGTCATATCCTTTATGGACAATGCTGAACAAATTCATCAGTTCTGGGGTTAATCTCAACGACGCGTTTCGCGTGAATGCTACGTTGTTCCAATTGATGAATTTAGTTCCTTCCCTTGGTACAAGTAGCTGTATATAATTCAACGTTTTCATGCTGAAATCGGCCTTAAATTCCGCTATCTTATTGGGTTATTGATTGCTGGCCGTGTCAACAGTTATAGTGTTATCGATCTCATTCCTCTTTCGCCGTCATCTATTGAAATATTCCGATGAATTCTATTAACTCCTAAGATTTCGCGAAGTCTTATAGATCAAAGTGCTTGGTTGACAAAAAATTCAAGTGTGGTCATCATTTTTGGCTCTCCTTTTGAATACTTTAATAATAAATTTTTTTGACGGAATCTGAGATAGTATTAAAGCTATCGCTGACGGTGTATTAATTTTTTCATTACTGCCATCCCCTGCCTTCCACTGTTGACGGGAGATCTCGCCGAGGTTTCATATCGCTAATGTTTTGGCATCCCAAATAAGCGATCCCTCAGCTGCAGCTACTTTCCTGCGGTTTCATCGCTAACGTTGTCACTGATAGAATTCTCTGCTGACACGAAGAATTGCAGAGACGATAAAGGAAGTAACTATGCGATAACATGTATTCGGGAGGAAACCTTCGATCTCTAATCTACTGGGTCCAGCGGGTGCCGCGATTTTGGTTAATATGATACCAGAGACGCAAAGAAAGGCACAAATGTAGCATTCAAAGCGTTTATGTGTTATCATTACGCTACATAGTGAAATCGCGAAGTAGCGATCCGTCACCGAAAGATAACCAGTCTTTCGCTGAGCAACTAAAGGTAATCTTTCGCTAAGGGTACTATAGACATCCCAAAGATACGATCCCTCAGTGACAGATAACCAGGTAATCTTTTGCGAAAAGATATTACATTATACTACACCGCGAAATGTTATTAAAGCGAAAGATAACCAGTTTTCTCTCAGAGAAAGAAACCAGGTAATCTTTCGCGGAGGAATCGCTGCATCGCGATTACACTATGTCGCGTAAAGATATTACATAAACGTTTCAATGATGACGGTACTCTCCGATGACGGTACCCATGACCCGCCCCTGACCCCCTGACCCGCAACTCTGCCCTACCACACCCCGCCCCCCTGCCCCGCACTGCCCCTCTGACCCGCCCCTGCCCGGCACTGCCCCTCTGACTCGCCCCTGCCCCGCTAAGCCCCCTGACCCACCCCGAAATCCACTTTTGGCTATGATCGGTTTTCTCAACAACCAAGAAAGGGTTTCCAAACAATCCGCCCCCCGCTGAGCCCGGCCACCCCGCCCGCGGCCCGCCGCCCCCCTCGCCCCGCCCCCCCACGCCCCGGGCGCCAGGGTAGGGTCAGGGGGGCAGAGCGGGGCAGGGTGGTGGTCAGTGGGCAGGGTCGTAGTGGGGCAGAATTTCGGGTCAGGGGGGCAGAATTTCGGGTCAGGGGGGCAGAGCGGGGCAGGTGGGCAGGGGCAGGGTAGGGTCAGGGGGGCAGAGCGGGGCAGGGTAGGGTCAGGGGGGCAGAGCGGGGCAGGGTGGGGGTCAGGGGGTAGGGTCGTAGTGGGGCAGAGTTTCGGGTCAGGGGGAGCAGGGGGGCAGAGCGGGGCAGGTGGGCGGGGGCGTAGTGGGGCAGAGTTGCTGGTCAGGGGGGCAGTGCGGGGCAGGGGGCGGATTCTTTAAAACCCTTTTCTTGGTTGTGGAGACGTGTGATTAACCCTTTATACGACGTGTGATTAACCCTTTACGTGGTGTCATCGTCCCAGCGAGAAGACATCGCTTCCGCAACATTCATGCGTTAGCGGTTTTACGCGGTGTCACCATCCCAGCGAGATGTCATCGTTTCAGCGAGATTCAAACGGCCGCGGGTCGGTTGGTCAGCGGGAGGGGGGGATTGCTGAGAACACGTCTCTAGAGCAGAAACGAAACTCATCGTCCGACTTGCCACCTGGTGACCTCGCCGGGAAACACGTTTGTTTTTCAATATGGCGGCTCGGCGAAGAGTCACCTCTTGGGTTTGAAACACTGGAAAAACGTGAGTTTATCACTTTCATTAAATATTGTTTAGGGAAAATGTACTGTCAAGCCAGCAGGTTGTTCCGTTAAAATTTTGTCGAAAAACGTTGATTTTAAGGGGGTGAAAAAAAATTTTGAACGATGTAACCCTCTCGCTCACATTTACCTTAATTCCTTCCGAAGAAGTTAAAAAAAAACTATTCTACGCTCATAGAAATCGTTGTCCCATGTTCCCACCATTTTTCTCCTGAGTTCACGTTCACTCGAACTGTTTTTACCACACTTATGGACGTAACAAAGTAGCTGGCAGACGTGTTTGTTCGGATGATACGTTTATTACTTACACCCTGGCCGCCCATTTGTTTACTGAGAAGTTGGTTCGAGACTTCCAGTCTACTTTTGTAAATACTGTTTCAGTACACAAAGTGGCGAGATATTTCACGTCAGACGAATCTCTGCCCGTATTTCTCTTGAGTATCATTTTCATATATACCATGCGTACTGGTGGAAATTCCCCAAATATCAGGCATATAATCCGTTGACAACTTTGTAGCAAATAACTTTTCTTTGCGCGCCGTTTTCTTTCAGCTATAAAGGCTGGATTGAGTGGATAACACCTTCTTTTTAATAATTCAGTGGAAATCTCCAAAGTTTGCATTAATTCAATGAACACTTTCGTTTACTCCCTTGCCCGAACTTGAGTAAGTCTAGTCCTGGGCATTAAGTAGATTGATATACGATTCTGAGAATATGTATTCCAAATTTTTACACTTACGTCATACAACTTTTGTTTTAAAAAGTGAGTAGAATACCAGTGTCGGCATTTTTCAACGAAATAATCTGAAAAATTGCTTAAAAAGTTTTGAAAAAGATGCATTAGTGCATTGAAAGTGGAGAGCATTCGAGTTCATTACTCCGTCCATCGGAAGGGACGTTAAGCCGAGGTCCCCAAGACTAAGGTGACCAGATTTTAACATTAGTGAAGCGGGACACCAACCATTTACCGGGGAGTGGGGGGGAAGAGGAGGGGGGAAGGGGAGAGAGGGGAGGGAGGGGAAAGTATTTTCTGATATTCGACTTCCGCAGTTTCCACAAAATTCTTTCAGCATTTCAACACGTACTGTGTATATGTAGAAATAAGAATATATTTTAATAACAATTATGTATTATGTGCGCTGCACAACCCACACCAATAATGTTTTGATTAAGGTTTTCGTTTAATGTATAAAAAATGTACCTCTTCTCGCTTTTCCTCCAAAATTTGCGTTCGTGTTGTCTGCACAATATTCAATCATTTTATGTTTTAAATTGTTTTTCTCCGGGCAAAAAGTTTCGCCGGGCAAAGAAACGAAATCTAAAATTTTAATATTTATTCCAGTTTCCGAATCAAAAAATCTAATAATGGTTGGAAATAACTTTATATCCTTGATATTAGATGCATCAGAGTATATGGATACAAAATTAATTTTTACTAGATTTTTCTTCAATTCTGAAAATGCATATATGGGGAAAGCACGTTAGAAACAATTGCCTCGGATTTTGTTCTAGCACAGGCATTTTTTTTGTCGAATAACTTTTTAATAACTTGTGATGCACAGTCCATAGATATGAAGGAATGATTATGATTAATAGCATGAAAAGACATAAGTCCTTCTGCTAATGCTAGTTCCTTTTCTTCGTCTCCATAAGTCGTTTTTCTAAGAAATTCCTGTATTTTGGAGGAAGATGCAGCAGCATTTAAATATATTTTATTTTTCTGTGTCTCCAAGTGCTTTGAAATATCATTCCTCCCTCGTGCAAAATAGAAAATTCACCATTACATATCTCACATTTCACAATGTAATCGCTTTTGGTTTTTTCAATAAAAGGAAATGCACTTCTTAGATAATCGTTGAATTTGCATCCTCTTTTCATACTCGTTATGTTAAAAATCTAAAAAAATAATTAAAAATTATGTTATAAATTATTAAATACATATTGCTTAAAAACACTGTAAGTTGGTACCCACGTAGCAAAGCAAGCTTGCTGCAACGTTGCAGCAAGCTTGTCATTGTAAGATAGCAGGCTTGCAGCAAGCCCTTGCATCGGGAAGATTAAAGCTTGCAGCAAGCACGCTGCAATCAGACTACTGCACGTGCTGCAATGTTGCACTGCAAGTTTCACGCAAGCTTCACGCAAGTCCTGTGCAAGCTTTAACCCTGGTAGGCTGAGGGTAGGAAAGCGTTCATGAACCACACACAAAAACATAAGTTATCGAAACTAATTAGATATCACAAAAAAATCATTACTTGCATGGGTGCACCTATAGTATAAAAATTTAAAAAGATAATGATTATAATGGATTTACCTACATTTATAAATACACTAGTTATAATTCTGAAGCATTCATGGCGCACATATAAGCTTGCCCTACGTGTTAAACCGTGTGTATAACCTGTATCTAATCGACCTGTCGAAATACTTTCGACGACGGCTATCCAGCGTTTCTTAGCTAACAACAGCCTGATGGGAGGCCTTATGTACACAGCTGCTGGCTTGCATTAATTCGTTTAGTGACAATTAACTTTACAACATATGGACACCGGTATTTCGCACCATGAAAACATTTCCCCAATTACCATTCTGCGGCTAAAAATAAGCATAACCATTATGACTATGCATAACTGATATTCTTTCAACTACAGGAGAGATAAACAATAGTTTCCTCAATAATGTGACCGTGAATGTGCCATCGCCAAAAAAATGTTTACGTCGCTGCCATACCCAAAAATGCTACTGTTCATTAAGTCCATACAATGGTGATCGAATTCTAGCAACTGATCAAGGCGTTAACTGTGATAAGCAGTTCCTGATAATCAGTTCTCAATAATTATTTTTATAATTAATGTTTAAGGAAGCAATTCATCAAAACGTATATCTGGAGCATGTTCCTTTACGGCAGTGAGGCATGGACGATGACAGCAGTGGAGAAGAAAAGGGTGGAAGCTTTCGAAATATGGTGCTACAGAAGAATGATGAAGATAAAATGGATCGACAGAGTGACAAATGAAGAAGTCCTAAGAAGAGTGGGAGAAAAGAGAAGTCTGCTGAAAGCTATAAAAAGAAGACGGGACAACCTAATCGGCCATATCTTAAGACACGATGGCCTGATGAAGACAATCGTCGAGGGAAAAGTGAACGGGAAAAATGGAAGAGGCAGGCTTCGTATGAGTTACATGGAGCAGGTCGTAAATTTTATGACGTCCTTTAAATCCTTTAAAGGACGTGAAAGAGAGGAACTACGTTGGTATGAAGAGGTTGGCCGATAGTAGAATCGAGTGGAGGGCTGCGTCAAACCAATCCTAGGATTGTTGACCCTTGATGATGAACATTAGAAAATTTACAAAAATAATATAAAACTCATCCTGGTGAAATAGCTACATGGAAGCCAAAAACCGCATATTCCCTTCCAGTTCTCCTGCCATTCCCTAGCTTGTTGTGTTTTCTTTCTAAAAATCGGGACTTTCTTAAAACCCCGCGGGACGCGGGATAACTTGTTAAAAATCGGGACTGTCCCGCTAAAAGCGGGACGTCTGGTCACTTTACCCTAGACGCCTTTCTTTAAGAGCAGGCTAATACCGACGCCGGTTTTCTCTCCCTCTTCTCCCTAACCCTTCCATTCCCATCTTGTGTCTATCTCCTCGATAAGAAGTTCTCATAAGAGTGGATATAGAGTTGAAAGTCACAGACTGACATCGGCCAAAGCGGGGCACTGTTTGTCCCTGTGATATATGCAACCCACGATACATATTTGTTTGCTGCTGTAACAATAACAGCATCCGGGTTCAGAGTAGGATCTAGGCTGGAATGTTTGCTGCTAGGCTTGTGCGATGAGTCGATTAATCGTAGTCATCCACGATGATTTCAGTCATCGCACCGCGATGACGATGAATGTCATCGACAGCGATGAGTCGATGAGAATCAGTGATGTCAATGAGAATCATGGATGCCGATGAGTTAATGCGAATCATTGATATCGATGAGGATTACCGTTGTGCCGTTTCCCCCCTCGTCTCCCCCTCCCCCGTCACCTTCCTCGTTCTATTGCGCAACGCCTAAGTACTGAAAAAGCCGTCGGTGTCCAGTCCACGGGGGGGCTGCACAGGGGTTGGGCTACGTGGAAGCTCTAGCAGACGACAGCTCTCTATAATTTTATATTTCCTGATAGTAGGTAAAGCTGTCGAGAAATTGCATCTGGCTGTCGCAACATGTGTAGACACCTGTCATTTGCCCGCTAATAATGTCACCAATGAAAGGGTTTAGGAAAATGCTTTCAATTTTTAAGCCAGGCTATCAGTGTGTTGGGCGACGCGCGCTGACGGAAACCTATATGCCTAAATTATATAATAAGATACGGGATGAAGTGAATGTAATTTTGCGTAATGCGGAGCATGTAGCGTTGACCTCATATTGTTGGACCTCCGGAGCCCTAGCGAATTTTATTTCTTTGACAGTCCACTTTATCGACTTAAATTTTGGTATGTCGGTACCCGCGCTGACCTGCAGGGCCATGCAATGAGAGCCACAACGCTCAAAATATGAAAGACTTTTGGGATCTAGAGATCCAACAATGGGAAATTCCCAAAAGTAAAGTGGTTGGCTGTACTGCAGACAATGCCGAAGAAATGAGGGCCGCAATGAAATTGCTTTTTCCGAATGGCTCAGAGTCTCACAACCAATGTTTTGGGCACGTCTTTAGACGGGCTATTTGCGAAGAGGGGCTGTCACATCCTCTTTATAACCAGCACTCTAAAAAATAACTATGGAAGATATAACCAGAACCAATCTTATTAAAATTAAACAGAACCAGTAAAATAAAAAAGTCATAACATTGGAGGCAGAATTTAAACAAAATACATCCCAATCAATAAAATAACAAATATTATAAATAGAAAAATACAGCCCAAAAGAGAAACATATTAAACTAAAAAAAAACTATTAAGTGAATTAACAGAAAACAATAAATTGAAGACTATAGGAAGAGTAGAAAGTAAATGTTTACGGTCGAGACGGGTATTAATCACAGCAGCGGATGTATGTACTTCATTCATGAACAATCCCGTCTCTAAGTGGATGGATAGTCTCTAAGTAAAGGTGGATGCAACTCCAGGAGGGCTATTATCCCAGGAGGGCCGTACATTAGGATTCATAAAAAGGGTTCTAGACAAATGCGATGAGAGGGTACGAGAAAGAAGCTATTTTACACTCGTCAGGCTCCATTTAGAAAATGCCGCTAGTGCATGGGATCCGTACGAGGAAGGTATGATAAAGGAATTAGAGCGTGTGCAAAGGAGATCCGCTAGATTTGTTGAAGGCCGTTATGATAATTGTACTAGCGTTACGAGTTTAATGGAAGAACTAGAATGGGATTTACTATCAGAACTAAAGATAAAATTTAGATTTAACCTTTTTAGTGAATTCGAAACCGATTTGCTCACAGATGACGTTAGATATATATTAAGAAAATCTGCGTATTAAGCTAGGTTTGATCAGATTAACAAGATTAGAAAATTAGATTGTCGTACCGATAGATTTAAAATGGCAGTTTTCCCGCGTACCTTAAGAGAGAACAATAGGCCGCGTAGCAAAGGGATAGGTAGGTGAATTATTGTTAGAGTACTCTTTAATGCATGTAATAACAACAAATTATCCATTTCTTTCGATGTAGATACTAACCATCTAGCTGCATGTGACCCTATTGTCTAGCATGTCCCCATTAAATATCCTAGTTGCATTACAATAGCGTATGTTTGGTGATCTTCACCCCCTGCCACAACCCTCGAGGTGCCTCGCAGGGTATCACGTAAATTTAATTTTCGCGGGTTCCTACCCCGTGTTTAGCATTTTCTTAGCAGTGTGTTTAGGTGTAAGTAAGGTTAGACCTTACAAGTTGTAGCACTTAAAACCCATCTCTACCATCTTTACGACCACTCATACTCACTGTAGGACTTTTATGTATGACATATTAAACCTCCACTCCGTTTGGATGAATAATTTCCCATTACCGGTAGTACTAGTTCTCTCATCGGTCGCTGAGTAACGTGCTAATTGTGACGTCAATAAATCCGAGGAGTCAATTAGACCAAAGTGTTCATCACAAAGTTGCTTTGCTGGGCGGGAGACTTCAAGGGCCGACTCACAATGCCGCGCTTACTCAACCCACTCCGCTTGTTCAATAACCTACCCATATTTGTACAAGAGTAGTAAAACTAGGCCTACCAGTTAAATGCTGTTCGGCTCACTAAATTGAGACGAGTGACAATTCAAGTCCACTCAGTGCCAGCCATAGTTAAGGCATTTCTTCACGGAAACAGTGGTCAAAAGACGTTGGTGTCTCAGTTGTCTCGCTTTAGAAACCGGACCTTCGGTCTTGACTCAGAATCTCTTTCTTCCCTTGGGGGCTGGTGACTACGATCTCTTACCGATACGAAGTGTAATATGGATTGAGAATGCTTGATTCACAACAGCACGGAGGCTATGAAGTGGTACCAATATGATCAATGGAATACGATAGCCCCAGAGTCAACCTGTACGCTACCGTTATTCCTCCAGTTGTATTGTTTAATCCAACCGGCTACAACAACCAAATGCGACTGCAACTGCGAAAAACCAAATAATATTTGGGACAGTAATAGATTACAGCGAAGATGCATGGGAAGGCTAGGATAGGTGCCGTACATTTTGATATAGAAGAATAAAGTTTAGTAATTATTTTTACATGTTCATTTTCTGCGTGCTATACTTTAATGCGTGCTTAGCGAGTAAACGTGTACTTAAACTTTAATATTCTTAATTAAATTAGAATTGTAGTTGTGACTATGTGTCTAGTTATTTATACCAATATTTCATTTCTGAAATCAGTATGCAGATAACCTTAAAGAATTAATATAGTTGACTATTAGCGCTGGTTGATAATACTCTCCCGGCATACGTGAATATCACCTAATGCAGAGACACGAATACATCTAAGTTAGGGACGTAATTTTATTCGGATAACCTTTCTTTTTTAATGTCCTCTAATGCTAGGTCACTCAATGCACTCATTAAATACTCATTAACTTCACTCCATACACTTAAGTGTCGTTCCGTCGTTACATTTCATTTAAGGCTGTTATTACGCTTCACCCAATACACTTATTACTTTTCAGTCAATGCATTCATTACGTGCACATTTTATTTTGCTCAATTCATCCCTTCAACTGACTGAGCCTGAAATATTTCTGACGAGGTCCGCCTTTAATGGCATTCAATTTCCTTATTTCTTTTTCCGAAGTGCTTCGCTTTCGACCCTGAGAGCGAAAGTGAGTAGAACTCATTTCAGTGTTTGGGAAACCCACGGCCCACCAAGTTCAGGGGCGAATCCATTCCTCTGTTTATTTCCTTGTTGTCTTCGTACGAGGCAGGTACACAATCCAGAACAGCTGAGCAGTGGTGTGAAATCCGTGCGAGAATGCTTGGAGGTGTTTCCGTCTTGTAATGAGAAGTTGCTTTTCGTTTCATGTATTTTACAATAAGTTACTGCTTGTGTTTTATGGAGTTATGAAGTCTAAGATTGGCGATTTATTATGTTGACAAGTATCGTAAAGGTAAACTTTCCACGTGAAGATTATGCTGCCTACCAAATCCTACCCCCAGTGAAGCCTGTTGGCAAATCGAAACTGCTCACAGTGATAATTTACATCTCAAGGTGTTAATACAAGGTGAGTGAGATAGTTAATCAAGAACCGAGCAGTGTTTCATCCGCCAACGTAACCTCGCAAGTGAGATATGAATATAAGTGTTTAGTTTTGTGAATTACGTGGTAAATGACTAAGTTATATTGTGACGTGTTTGTGTGATTCTAGGTCATAAGTGCCTTGCCAAGAAGAATTAACAGTAAATTGCTTCAGTGAATCTACCCTTGCTGGAATGAGAGAATATTGGTCTTTTTCAAGAGTTACCCTAAAGGTAAGTTAAAATTGGTGTACTTCCATTCCCCATGATTATGCAGCTACCCACGTCAGAAGTGATTTTCCTTGCTGAGTTATTCCGCGTAATGCCGACGTATTTCGTTGTTGTTGCAGTAGAAAGGTTTCGGTCAGCAAGTAGGTACTAATCTTTGTTTGCAATTCAACGTGAATATGATATCCTCGATACTTCTCATTACAACCAGAAAGCAACCAGTAGGGTGTTTGGCAGGGGTTTACAGTGGCTTTATTGATTAACTTATTTAATCTAATTTTTTAATTATGGTAGAGGATAATAGAGTTCCCATTTGAACGTTGATGGGCATGTTAATCTGAAAATTTTTGTCGTGCAACTATTTCAAAAACTGAAATAATTATCGCACCACAAACTGAAATCAGGTATCAGATGTCGTTTAACTTTACGAGTTAGTAAAGTATCTGCTACGTAAAGTTGGTAAAATATCCGAAATAATGTATCTGCTTAGTGCAAAATGTTATGATATATAGTTATTTTAAAACAATTTATTTTCTAAATATTTCATTTTAGGACATATTTCAGGGAGTTGAGAATTACAATAGTTTACTGCGTGTTTAGTCACTTTTTCCCGCTCAAACGAGTAGTTAACGGAAGCAGATGGCGCTCTAAGTTTTAAAATAAACTATTTTCGAAAACAATCCATGCTGAAATTATAGTGAAATATTAATAACCAAAATATATATTCAGAAATAGAAATTGCAAAAGAATATTCAATATCGCGATATGTCTTTAACGTTTCCGAAATTATTATTCGCGACGAATTGAACTTAGCATTGCACTTTGGTGATTGGTCCAGTCACGTTGACGTCATGCCAGAAGGCGGTCGTTATACCCGTGATTACACATCCGGTCTTCAGTATTTGTCGAGACGTGGCGACGGAAGGCCAGGTGAGTATTTAACCCCCAATTAGGGGAAGTGTTTAAGTCAGTATGCTTTATTAACGTACATTGAGTTTGTAGTGACAATAAATGGAGACTAATAGCAATTCGTAACTCATTTTTCTGGATGCACAAAGAATTGAGATATATTCGAGAGAATATATATTTACTTCACGATATTAAAAAATCTTGCTTTACTTAGTAATGCACTCTTTCAAATATTTCTGCGAATACACTTTCCGTAAATTTATGGATATTTACAGCAGAAGTTTAGCAAATATGGTGATTGCATCTGTTAATGGTTTGAATTTGTTACAGGAGGAGTTATTCGTGTTACGTGTAACGATAACGCTGGACCTTCGTCATCGATCACGTGGATCTCAGTGATAGAGAACTGGGAATTCGAGGGACTGGATGTGAGGAACGCTCTTCATTATGGTAAGTCCACTTTATTGCTAATATTTCAGTTCACGAGTTTTTTTCATTTTAACATAAGTTGTTCGTGTCTTATTTAGTGAGTCTGTTACTTCTGATCGATACCAGGTCGTGTACTCTGATATGCTCAATTTCCCGCCGAAAATCTCAAAGGATTGTTTCGAGTCCCTAGAATTTTCTCGGACGTTTCTCGACTGTTCTAGCAACGTCTCGACGCTAGCCAATTAACGTTGGCAGGAATTGAAGTCTGTTTCTCTTTTGATCCTTGTGAAATTTATGCATTTCCATTATTAAAGAATCTCTTTTAAGAAACTGAACTTGAACGCACCATCTTCACTTCCACTTGCACCTTCTTGAATTAATGTATTTTTGGATAACTTGCCTAGCGATTCGATTTCTTAACAATCGATATGTATTTCATTAGCCTCGTAGTATTGTACGCATGCAGTACCTAATGTATAATGTACCTACATTTATTCCTGTTCTGAGCGCATTTTCATTTTCCAATGAACCTTCTGAGCCTGGTCTGGTTTCACTTAATATGCTGCACGTAGACCAGGGCATCTAAAGTTAAAAATAAGTATTTTAAGTTACTTTACTCAGTGTTATTTTGAAATGACCCAAGCTTTACGCTATTTATTTACGAATTTGAGACAAAAGCTGACTTTTGAACTACAATTGTATGATAATTTTAAATAGCGTAACGTGATTGTTAATACAGTAAGAGACGGAGAGCACTAGATAATAGAAAGGGATACAGCGTTACTGATTTGCATCAATCTTTTTCGTTCGGATAGTAGCGGAGTAGCGGAGAGAGTAGCGGATACGAGGAAGTTCCTCAGGCAGGAGGAGTTTCTTGTTCGCACATAGAGCAAAAAAGTTTTAGTAGTGAGTTTCCAAAGAAACTAGATAGTCTCTCGTGAGATATTATGTGAGTTTTGTGGTTTCCATCCTCGTGCTCGGTTTCGTAAGGTCGGGTTGATTTGCATTTTTGAGTTTCATAGTGTTTTTCATTCGAGGGTACATTAGAATTATTGCTTTTCAACATTTTTCCTTTTTTAATGACGCTAAATTAATAAATTAATCCACGCCTTCGCACGTGAATGTACTCGGAAAGCAGACAGTTTATATTTTGAATTCCTGATCAAGGAGTAATACAATTTACTTGAGTTCCTTCCTTCTGCGTTCATGCTAGGAATTTATTGATACGATATCGGTTATTTGAAGGAGTAGTAAAATCTCTTGGACAGTATTCATTCCTAAATCACAATTTTCAGTGTTAATTACGTCGTAAATATTTCATGTTGCTGAGGAAATGGTGACAGAATTTTCAACTCTAGTATCTAACTGCATGTAACTGTCATTCTTGGTGAATGTCTCGAGTTCAAATGTGAGTGTGTGAGTCTGCGTCATTTACCATGGGTTTTATAGATTATCCGCGAACGTTATGGTTAGATTTCCAACTTGGTATTTTCACTCCTGAACGAAAGATTTTTTTGTCATTTGATTCACTGATTTGGTTGAGTAAGGTTTTGGTTTATTTGAGAAAAAAATTAAATTCCTAGTTGATGTGGAATGTTTAACAACTTGGCGGGTCATTATTGGATTCCTTCATGGTAATTTTCTTACTATATACTAATGTAATGCTTAAATATCGTCAGTTTTTCCGACATGATACAAATTCACGAGAGTTCCTTGACTTTTCCTTATTTTTGAACTTATTGTCATAATATAGGTGTGAATTTAAAGTAATCCATGTTTATTTAATGAGGTTAATATATTTCATTAGTAGTCTGTGCTTATAATTTGCATTATTTTGTCTGTGTAATGCAATCCGAAGCAGTTATTTCGGAGTTCTAAAATGAGACACGTTGTCGGCTTCATTATATGAATAAACCTTCCTTCGATTTATTTATAACACACTTCAATTTATACTGTTTCTGACGGAAGATCATAGGTGTTTATATTTAATGTATTAAGGAATGTTTTTCACCAGGTGTTAAACATTTCACACAGTCCAAGCTTTAAGACTAAAGATAGTTTAAAATAGTTTTCGTGTTACGTTCAGTTCACGATTAATCACGTCCTAGTAAATTAACATGACATGATTAAGCCATCTAAGTTTTTCCCCGCATTCTATTTATTGCACTTCCTTATATTTGTTAAAAATACTTTTGTGCTGATAATTGAATTGAAAAGGCTACTTTGATCACAAGGTGATGTCGAAGAACTTGTGGTAGGGACATCTGTCTCGTCCGTTTGAATTACAATACTTGTCAGTTGCTGTTGAATTACCGGTGAATATTGTATTGTCCTGAGGTCTGAGGATCTTGATAATGCGCGTGTTGAGGCCCAAGCTTTCTCATTCCTTATGTATAATAACTTTTTGTTATTAAAATTTCGCCATGTGCGCCATTTTTGTGTTTGTTCTCCTTTGAGTTTTCTTGGTGTTTTGTTCTTTGAGTTCGTTAGAGTGATTTTTAGTCAACAGTAATCTGTATCAATAACCTCCGTTAGCTGAATTTTTTCCTCATAGGATACAGGGTTACTCTGACATTTCATCAATATTTTTCGATCAGTGGCGACATATTATAATACTCCCTTTCTTCAACGCGCGAGATGATAAAAAGTACTTGCTCTGTACTTTGGAAGTACGTTATTTACCATACTGGAGATTTTGAAGCGAGTGTCCCGTATTTGATGCGCATTGTATTCAAAATTATTTTTTCAATGTCATTTATTCTGCTAATATACTCGGAATTCATACCTCGCACTACTATGTGAATCAATTCCAGCTCTTCCTATGTTTTAATTTGCTACTTGAGTGCAAGGACAATACACTCGACTATCCGCAAGTTTTCTCAACCCTGTGGTTTCATGGATTATTGTGTAAAAAAGTTTTATGTCCACACTTTGAAAAAAATACACCGCTGGTTTCGTCTATAAGAGAAGCGTCTCAGCTCAAGACGTTTCCATGCAGCTTGAAATATGCAATCTATCGCTTGTAAATGCTTTTACGTTTGGTAATTTACAGCGTGTCATACGGATGTCATCATCTCAACTCACCCAGGAGTTTTGAAAGAATTAAGGCTCTGTAGTAAATTTTCTAATCTTTCTCTCAATGATGTCTTCCAAGTTATAGTAGGTATTCCTAAAATTCCTTAGAAGAAACAGGTTAATTTAGACTGACCAACCATGATGCGCGTACGATATATCAGTTAATTTCAATTCCAGCTTTCCTTTGATTTTGGTTCTTTTTTTCTGAGGTTAGAATTTGATTATTAAAATTTAAGGCTCAAATTAACCGGAAGTTAGGGAATGTCACTCTTTACTCCACCGACTTTAGTGTGAATATTTATCGATTCTCTTACTCCTCAAGCGTATTGCTCTTAAAAACACTTTTCATAGCATTTGTAGTCATTCACATTCAATTTGTGAGTTTTATGAGCATTAAGATGGTTTTGAGTTAATTATTTCTGCAGATGTGTTGTAATAAAGTCATGGACTGAACAAACTCATGTTCGAGCTCAGAAGACCGCTTGTGTTTGGTGTAGTTTTAGGTTGAAAATTTCTCTAGTTTTTCATCGATAATATCAGTATTTTTTTCTATCGCTATTTGAGTACAATATCTGAACAATTGAACTTTTATGCATCGAATGTAAGTGATTTATGCATTATTTTTAGAGAAATGTGGTCCCGCTTTCTTCGCCCCCCTCCCCCTTCGATGGTGAACGTCCCCCTCCATCTCATGATTGGTTAATGCAGTCGGACACATAAAATAGTCTTGTTATAAGCATATGCAGAACACAGAGACTAAGGATATAGCGAAGGTAGTTTAATAGTCCCTTTTATTAGTAATATTTATTTGGAATATGTAAATAGCAATACATGATAAGTAATCAGCAGCAATCTTACCGATGATTTATCTATACATTGAATTTTTAGCGTGCAACTTCTCATTGGGTCCTTTTTTCGTTACATTTGTGTTTCTAAGATTATTATTTTGGCATATGACATTAACAAAAATTATTTTAATGTAAAAGGCACGTACAGCGGAAGATGGTAAAGAAATACTATCCACGATGCTATTCTTCACAATAAACAATTTATTACTTAATGAATGGGTATTTGACAACAGATATCATACTTTTATATTAAAATGTAGTGTTTTCTATCTGGAAGTTCTATGTTCGTTGCACATATCCTCAAAACTATGGAACCGATTGGGCTGAAATTTTGTAGAATTCTAGCAAATACACTTGAAGGTGCTATAGGCTGTATAAAGAAAAGGATCAGGGCTCGGGTTCGATTCCTGGCGGCAATTATGTGTCTACATTGGTTTAAATTGACTTTTTCAATTTTTGAAAGCGCAAGAGTTTTGTTCATTCCCTCAGTAAAATAACTGAATGTTAATCGATTTTTTTTCTTTTTGTATTTAACAGGAAAGATTTTGGAATTTATTATTCTCTCTTCAGATTAACACTTTGCCCACGAGGTTGTGTATTTTATGTTGAAATTTGTAGTTTTTTCGGTTCCTTTTTGAGCGTTGCCCAGGCCATTTACATTGTGGCCTCCGCATAATGATGATGGTTAACCTGCATTGTGTTTTTCCCGAGGATATTGGAAGGTACCAAATGAGGCACTATGGCTAAATCTGTGATGATAGATCTACCATTTCATTTGGCACAATCATAAAGGCATACTACTATTCCTACTCACGAATGAAGTTTGTTTGCATCCGATAAACCTAAGAGCATTTAAACGAACTGTCCGCGGGGTTAAAATTGTGAATTTTTTTCTGACTTCATTCCGAATTTGTCCAGTGGCACCAAAATTGGGTGTGCGGGATCGAGCTGAAACGCTTACAAAATTTTCGCTCATTGAGATGGACAATGGTGATGAGGAACCAGAACAAAGTCTAACAAAAATGAGTTTTAAATCGAAAATAAATGTAATATAAATATTCATGAAATAAACGTTGGAGAGTACAAATAAACCACAGCGAATATATTTGGTATAAATATGTAACATTTGGACTAGATTATGAGAATAGAATACATACGCTGAATTGAATAAAAGCATAATTACGTATCCGTAGGAAGTTTATTGACACCAAAGCGATGAAGTTATAGAATCAATGCTCTAATAATCCACACAAAAGGCCAGAGAAAACAAATTTTTTCCAAGAAGCCGAGTCCTATCCTTAACAAGTACCTTCTTGGCCTAATTATAGCCTGGAAGGTTTGGATTGTTATTCCCATTATTGTAAAACTGCATTTTCGATTACACGCAGTATTTATGTATTTACTTTGATTCATAATAAATTTGCGGTTCAGATAGAGACTTGAAGTGGAAGATAGCTCCAAATCCAAGTTGGGGTTTCGTCCCAACTTGGATTTGGACGTCCTTAACAATCAATGTTAAATTTTCTTAATGCTATGCATGCTTTTGTTTTTTCTCACTCCCATTGAATTTCAACGGGCACCTTCAGCTAGTAACATATGAAACGATATTAGTATTTCATTTGCACATTCTTGAAAAGTTTTGACGGACTATTAATTTTAATACTTTCTTTTACCCTGTCGTTGTAGGACGATGCCGATCTACGTTTGCAAAGTCGCTTCCCGGAAGGTGATGGGGTTAGAGTGAAGAATCTTCAAGGTTGCCCGCAGCAGAAGAACAAGGAGCAGTCAAAACAGGAGAACTAGCATTGGATTGCTCATGGCTTTGCAATGCTATGGTAGAACTAACTTTATTTCAGGTTCTACGATATGTAAGCATGTGTAAACGTGGGTATAATCAATGGCTTTTTTTACTTTTTTGTCATAGGAGCCCATTGCTCCCCCTCTAGACAAGATCAGGCCTGATTAATGTCTGGTAAAATGTGAAGGTAATTTGGTAAATCAAGCTTGATTAATGGTGTTAAGGCCTTGGTAAATGATGTCGGTGCACCGACTATCTGGTAAAATGGAGGACTATTCCTCCAAATACAAGGCTAGTGGCCACTTGCCTTGGTTAGCGAGTCGACTCTAGGCAGGGTAATGTTTGCATACTGTGTTTTGTATATGATGTGATGCCCTGATTTATATGTTAATTCTTGTGTCTTTGTTTGTGCATATATTTAATCAATTGTATAGCAATCGTATTTTTCTTTTTGTGATGTATGGTCTTTGTGATGAATGATTTCATATTTTATGCTGTTTTTATTCAGATTCTTTCACAGATATTAAGGCGCCTTACCAACGCCCCGGCCTGACAGAGGGTAGGATATGTAGTCAGTTTGTAATACATTGATTCGAAGGCCCTTCTGGTCCATCATAACGACAGGGTAGATAGGAATTTGCGTTTAGCTGATAGCTTTATTTTCTGGATGCGAAGACTGCTCTAGTATTAAAAACCCAAATTCATGGAATTGGCTTGCCAGTTACGAAGTCCATCCAGGTGTACTTAGTTTCTGAGCGGCCATTCCTCGCATTTTTATAAAATGCACTTTCGGCTATCTGCATTAAATGTGAGCAACTTGGCATTCAATCTGTTGATTGCTTGTTTATTATGTTCACTAACCCGCTCTCTCCTTAGGTAACTCCACAACGCCCCGGCCTGACAGAGGGTAGGATATGTAGTCAGTTTGTAATACATTGATTCGAAGGCCCTTCTGGTCCATCATAACGACAGGGTAGATAGGAATTTGCGTTTAGCTGATAGCTTTATTTTCTGGATGCGAAGACTGCTCTAGTATTAAAAACCCAAATTCATGGAATTGGCTTGCCAGTTACGAAGTCCATCCAGGTGTACTTAGTTTCTGAGCGGCCATTCCTCGCATTTTTATAAAATGCACTTTCGGCTATCTGCATTAAATGTGAGCAACCTGGCATTCAATCTATTGCTTGCTTGTTTATTATGTTAACTAACCCGCTCTCTCCTTAGGTAACTCCACAACGCCCCGGTCTGTATCTAGTGCTGTGAAAGTGACAAAAGTGTTTTGTGTGAACCCAGAATAAGAATTAAGTGAGTGTGGTGTCATTGTGGTGTAAGTGAATGTTGTGTCAGTGATGTGTAAGTGAGTGCCATGTCAGTGTTGTGCGAGTGAGCCCCATTTTAACAGTTTGTGGGCATCAAGAAGACTGAGAGAGACTCTATATGGTGTATTGAATTTTATGTAAATGTGTGCTTGTATATTTTATGCTGTTCCTCCTATTTACCCTTCCCATAGCTTCGCGGAGACAGCGGACTAGAAAGAAGAGTGAGCAGCCACCACTACCAACGACTACTACGGCTTTTATGTGAGTTTTGTGGTTATATTTTTTGATTTCTTATTTATTTTTTGCGTTCTTATATGCTCTATATGTTCAATGTCTTGCCTTATCTTTAGCATTTATTGTGTGTAGGGTACGCATATCGGTTGTTTGACCCGGGTCAATCGAGGTGTGGTCGTTGAACTCCGGTTTGGCCTTGTGCACAGGCTCTTAGTTTTCGGCTTAGGCAGGAAATACACTCATTGTGCCACTATATCGTTTACAGCTTTAGATTGTTGACCGTATATAAGATTTTTTGCCACTGTTTGCTTGTATATTTTGTTTTTGACGGTTTAATTAACTTTTTTACATGTTTCTCTACTAATATGTTTTCCTTTACAGAGTATTTTCCCAACTTATTGTATTTTCTTTTTCAGATAAATGTGTGAATGGTATGTTTGAGGATATTTTGTTGACTGGTGAATGAGTGATGATGAACAGGGTCAGCGCCGATAGGTGTGCGAATGAAATAGGTAGGCTTAGGGAATTTAGCAGTATCTTTAGTTTAGAGGGTGGGTGGATTTTAGATGGGGAAGATAGGGCTTAATGTCGTAGATGCTTAGTTTATATTTCTTAGTCCGCTTGATTTCGTCGCGTCTTGCCCTGGCCCTGGGAGTGAATGCGTGGAATAGGCCCCTGCGGGCCCGGAGGGGAACGCAGGGGGAAACGCCACGTTAAATAAAGGTTAACGAGCCGGTGGGCCTAACCTCCTGGGTCCGGCATGGAATAACGCCCGTGTTTGTGTGTGTTGTGTGAATGAGATACCAAAATAGAAATAATAATAACCGTTTTCAAGGTAATAATAAAAATATTTATGCTACAGTAGTCTAAAAGATTTTTATATATTTTTGAAAATTGTACTAATATTGACCAACCTTCCTTGGCTTTTTAATATTTCCTGCTAAGCGTACAAAAATGTTTTTTCTTATTAAAAAATGTTTCCCTTCTTGTGTCATCTGAAGTCCGCTTACACTCGCCTAGCCATCTGTGGATTTGCGTTCTGCGAATATTTTTGCCCCCAGCTTCTGCGAGATTCTCATGTTCTAATGTGTTTATTTCTTCATTTATGTCACGGTTTCCCATTTTTTTGTCCGTGCAGACCGATGTTTGACGTACGCAGCTCAACCTCCACTTAAATTGAGTGCATGAATTTTTCTTCATCTACGCCTCCAAATACTTTTTTTTTACGAGTTATTGTTTTTTGGATTAATTTTTGTCGCCATAATGAAGTCAATAAAGATTACATGGTTATATCATTTTAATCTGTACATGTGTGATCTAATCACATCCATAAACAAGAGAACGCTTTACGCGTTTTTATCTTTGAAATGCGAGTACATATATAGTGATGTTTTCGGTAGGGTCTTCGTAGCAGACCCAAATACGAGCTATGAATAAAGAAAACATCTCGTAGGAATTATATCAAAATTTTATTCACTGTTAATGATTTTCGTTTATTTCTCGTGATATTCAAGGTCGATTTACGTGGATTTTCATGGTATCTGGTTAAGGTATAACTTTTTTATTGAGAATAATTATTTTTAAATTGTTTCGTTCAGTTGTTGATGTTCAGGTTTTATCATAAACAATCATTTTTATTTGCAATTAAGTACGCTTTATCTCTTTCCCTATGCTCTTATGAGTATATTCTGGGTCTTATTCCCAATGGATATTGGAATATATATTACTGTTTTATAAAAATGTATTACTATGGCATGCAATTTTTCTAGGAAATCCAATGAGTATATCAATATTCATATAGTTTTGCTTTCGTATTTGTTGGTGAATCTATGATTGTTGCGCAATACACGTCGAAATATTGAAACGTCTTACTAGTTTGAAGTATATTTATTTATAATTGTAATTAAATTTTCTCGTGTAAGAAAATTTACACTGTTTTAAGACAATGTTTCAAAATGCATAGAAATATTTGGTTGATAGTGGAAGTGGATGGATTGAGGTAGATAAGTAGGTATATGTTGATGGTGTTTTTCTTTTTCTCGGATGCTAGAAGACATTTTTAAAAAGTCTGTGTTATAGATTTTGGCAAGTAAATTAATCGATATATATTAAAAGAAAAAAGGAAAACTTAATTTTTGAGAGAAATGATATGGTTGCTTTACCTTTTATACTTTTATAATATTCCATTCCCAGAATATTTTTTCCCAGTATACTTAGCATTTTGAGTCTTTTGCCATCTTAATTGTGTTTTATTTTTTGTTTTTTCTTATTGTTAAAATGTATTAAAATTTTAAATATGAAATATTTTATCTATCCTGCATATTATGTAGTCTGCAATTATCGTTTATTGCGTTCCTTAGCGTAATTGGAATATTTATTATTTTTATCATTGTTTAGTTATAAATTGCGAAATATTTTTACTCCTCTTTACATTATGTCACGTATTATTTGTTATGTTTGCATTTCGTGTTATCTTCCTTAAAGTACCTACATACTTTCTTATTGTAATATGTTGTATTTGTGAGGCTGCAATTTCTTGTAATAAGGGTACAGTCAGCTAAAGGTAAATATGTATTATTTATCTCTTCTGTATTCATTTATGATTTTTCGATAGTTTACCTGGAATATGAATTTTTTCTTAAAAAATATTTTTACAGTGTTTGGAAGGTTCTTGCTTTTGTGTACTTGATTGTATGTGAGTGTTTACGAGATATTACTGCAATAGAAATCATTCTATGTAATTGAACCTACAAGAACAGCACTCATTTCGAATTTCCTATCTTTTTTCTGGCTGTTTCTAAAATTGACAACTTGTGATTGACATGATAATGTGATTATCTGCCGCTGATTTAAGGTGTATAATATTCGAATATTATCATAATATCTTAAAATACTAACCGTAGTGATGTATCGGATGTGCCTAACTCACCATAAAGAATGAATTACAGGAAAATTTGGAAAATTAATTTAACACGCTTTCGTTAACAAGTCGTGAAATTAAATTAAACACTTTAATGGTTACATATACTGCATAATTTCACCCTGGTTATTTTCCAGAAGAAATACGTGTGTGATTCAACCTGATCAACTACAGCCTTTTCTTCCCTTTCAAATATAAACACAAAATAATTGTCATAGAAAACCGTCGCTCCAGCAGTACCTACACAAATATCACGATCATTCCCGCGAAAACCGAGAAATATTTTGTTCAAGTTGCGTAAGTTTTGTGAAAAACCCTGCTCTGTATTTAGTAGCATTTTATGATGCCACACAGAACGACTAATCTAGTTCCACAAAGGTATTAAAATGCAAATATTTTATGATACAAGTACATGTTATGATATGATTTTCACCGTCCTGTATTGAAGCGA
This sequence comes from Platycnemis pennipes, assembly GCA_933228895.1. Taxonomy (NCBI): domain Eukaryota; kingdom Metazoa; phylum Arthropoda; class Insecta; order Odonata; family Platycnemididae; genus Platycnemis; species Platycnemis pennipes. The sequence goes on along the minus strand of OW121856.1, from coordinate 99,486,034 downwards.
TAATATTGTTACTGTAAAATAATGCACATGAATGTAAAAATACATGAATAAATATTTACGTATTATTTTTTGATATATTTACATAATTAGTTAATAATTTTTCTTAAGTTTAAATAATTTAGGGCTCAATACAATTTTGTTACTTTAACCTATACATGAGTATTCTAGTCACATGCAACAAATGCAAATATATGCTCTTCATGACTTAATATGAATAAGGGAAATAGTGATCTTTCACCCTTTTTTGTACGCCCAAGTGGCTGCTTGAAAGGCGATTGATGTAAGTTGTTTCAAATTTATTTGCTCTTCGTTGCGAACTTGATGTGTTCACAAGCTTCGACAACAGCTCGATAACTTCGTAATTTTAATTTAGTTTTAATGTTGGGGAGTTTATTTCGAAAATCTGGCTTTGAAAAATTTATGTGATTTAACGTTTATTGGTTATATTATACTTATATTCCACATTCCACATCCGTCACGCACTTTTGGTTTGGTACATTTCTTGGATCCATTTGTTAGCATGATGTGACCGTACTCTTTCCCGCCCACAAAAATTTGTTGGGGGCCTGCGGATTGCATGAATATGGATTATAAAGGGAGAAAAAGGTGCATTTACTGCTCCCGTCGCAAGTTTTTGAATACCACAATGTGTCCGTCAATTTTCTATGCTGATTGCGGCATAAGTCTACCAAATTCTGTCCTATCCTGTATTTCAGTATTTCCTTTACTTCAGTAGCTTTGGCTTTTTCCTCTGAAAATTATATCGAATTTGTTATCATCATCTCAAATTATTTTCTGTGTAATAATACTTCGAATTCTATGTTTGTTGCTGCTGTATACATTTTATCGTTAAAACATATTATTTATATCTTTATTTAATTTAATTATAATTTTTTCTTAATATTTCTTCAACTAAGTCCAGATGGTACTGCTAATTCGATATTACATTGTGGAAAGAAGAATTATTTCATTCTTTCTAGTCTACGCTATTAATGGTCATCTTGTATGTGTAAGGATATATTGAAAGAGATACCTGTTTTATGGCCAGAAACTTGGCCATCCACTGAAGTAATTATAATGCTTTGTCACATAAATCGAGGTATCTGATAGTATAATGTTACAATTATGTTGCAGGTGCTAGAAGAAGATCAACCGACTGGGCCAATATCCTCTAAATTTTTTTAAATAAGTCCGTCGAAAAATATGTTGCTATATAACTCATATAAAAACTCCCATGCATATATATTTTTCTTCATATGCTGTACTCCACTAGTATAGTAAAAGTAGATATCGCATATAAAAAAGTCTGTTTTATTATTGTGATATCATCGAAATTTCTTGACTACAGCTTTAAGCGTCAGCTACGAAGACTTGATTGGAGTAAGCAATATTATTATTAAATTCCTCGATTATTTAAAGTTTTAAAGGAGTGTCGGCAGGTTTTGTATTTCTAAATAATGAAATGGATTGTTGATGTCAAATCCTATGCGAATATTGGGATGCTTTTCCTACAATTACTTCCTTAACTGTGCAGTAAAGGATCCCTTAGTGAACTTTGAAAATGATAATTTAGGCACAATAATGTTTAATGAAATTTTATGTTTTATGAATAATTATATATCTTTCACAGACTTTTTTTTAAATTTGATGATATGTGATATAATTGTTACATAATTGTTTTTGAAATTTCTCATTGTGATTTATTTTCACTCGGTCGATTCCACTCTGATGGATTCGCTTAAACCGAAGACAATAGAACTTCAATTTATTGACATACAAATTTTCGGCAATATTTATTCATGTGTAATCGGTCCGTGGGAAAATATTTTCTCAGTATATTCTGAGTTTGTTGTTTTTTCACAGCACATTTGTGTGTAAATATGGCTTTTTAAGAAATATTTTTCGGTATTGTTATAAATGTCAGCAAACCAGCAAATATTAACTCTGCCTTCAATGGTTGCAAATAAAAAAGTATTTGGCCTAAAGAAAGGATTTTAACTCGTTCATTATTTCACGAGATACTTCAAATGTCTATTGAACTCCTTTTAGACGTCATTTGGCTGCATTTCGGCTGCATAGACGTGAACAAACTACCTGTGACGATAATTCTTATGACTCTTCGGCGTTATTTGCAGTGCTCATTATCATCTGAGAAGATTTGCCTGCTGCAAATTTAGATTCCATGTCCATTATATCAAAGTTTTTTGCACCCCTGTACATATTTGTTGTGATTGTTGCTGTAGTGTTTATGGCGTGGCAAAATTATGGAGTGACATAATAACTAGTACTTGATTCGAATCTTTTTGTATTAGGAAAAGTTATGATGAGTTTTTCATTACACGTATTTTAATATTGAAACATTTTTGTTAATCATTTACTCCTCAGCAGTAACTGTGTATTCAAGGCTTCAACGAGCTGCTTTCCATTTCTTATTTGAATTTATAAAATATATTCGTATCGAAACAGGTAGGAGTGAGGGAAGTAGAACCGGCTCATTTCTGTCTTGGAATTGAAATTACTCAATCAGAATCAGCATTACCCTATCTCAAAAGGGATATGTAAAGAATCTACTTACGATGTACTAATGTACTTGTCAGTAGGAACGAGGCCTATTATCCATAACGCCTTTAGTCGTCTTAGTCAGTTCAACGACTGTCATACGGACTGACCACGAATATTATATTAGAGGATTATTGAGTCGGCCGCTAGACGCGCTGTCACCCACCGCGCATTTTATTGAGTTTACAAAAGTCGCCACTCGCGGCGCTAGTTGAGCAGCGATCCATTTGTCACGAGGAATAACATGGCAATAGTGGGAAACAGAACTGATGTTTTGCGTAAATCAGATATATACTGCATGTGCTACTATTGTCAACACTGCAGGAACACTTTGAACTTTACTGTCATCAACCAGAATGCAATTTCACAGCCGAAACTCAAAGAGGAACCATTAATCAGCTTTATATTGGGACGTGTACACCGCTAATGCACTCGCAAGCAATACACATGATACGCAAGTAACTCACGTATCCACCACGTCCCAAGAACTTTTTCGTCTTCCCAAACAGGGGCGGTTTCATATCGATGGAGGCCCTCGGCTGCAAACAAATTTTGGGCCCCTTCGTGAATGGTGAAAAGGACTGAGAATGCGAAGAGGGTCGGGCGCCTCGGCAATCCCCGACCAAGCTGGGCCGCCTATAAAGTGTTTGGTATCCTTGATACAATATGTCTACCGGCAAAGGAAAGAAATTGATTATCGCAGTAATTACCGTAACGGAATATTTTCCAAAGATGAAATAATTCTTACATTCCCCTAGGTGGATGCATAGAAATTCTATGGAAGTTGTGCGATTTCCATTTAGACCTAAATGTAAGTATCACTAGAATTTGAATCCTCCCATCAATATCGAAAATACAATAATAACAAAAGAATTAGCAGAGATACGCAACGCTTGGCACTTTAGGACTTAAATCAGGAAATGTAAAGTCTAAGAATAATAGCAACTAACAACAACAATACTGGCGATCAGTTAATGTCAATGATAACTCCATTACCAAACTCATAAAAATAGGATGTAAATAAGCAGTACAGTAATCATGCTGACTATTTGGTCCTATTTATTTGAAATCAAAACTTTACACTTTACTTTATATGTTATAACATACTATTGTCACTCAGAAAAATACATTATAAACTTTTAGTTGCCCAGTGGATCAAATACAGAAAACCAACATACGATGCAAGTAATAAATTGTATTTTGTATGATACACATTACATAGAAAGTATTGTGATATTGAAGCCATAATAAAATGTACATGCAACCTAAGAATGTGATTCTTTAGATACAATCGAGGGACTTATTTCCCAGATATTCGGCAATGAAATATTACATATCTTCATGCACGAGTTTTTTCCAAATCAGCCTTAAAGGAATAAACACTTGCAGTTAGCAATCGCCTAACAATTCTCTATACCCCCTTCCTAGGGTTCTAATTCTTTCCTGATTTCTGAGAAAGGTATATCGTCATAACTTCTATTTATGTTGCTATATAAGTGTAAACTGAAATCAAACTTTGGAAAACATTTGCGTGCAGTAGTTCAACATTCTCCTCTCATCGTAATCCAATCGAAGTGAAAATATCAAGAGAACCTGGAAAATAAGGAAATAAATTACAATTAGTGAATGAGCAGAAATAGTGCTACCTCAGAGCAGAAAAAACTCTTTGAAAAGTGAAAGACATGTCTTGTCATGTGTAACTGCACTTACATTAACCTGAGTAAGGTAGAAGACGGAAAACAAATCTAGTTCAACTTGATATTTTAATATTAATAGCACGAGGAGCATTGCAATAATCTCACTGTTTACACACACTATGCCTTTACAACCCCTACAACGCGTTACATTCACTGGCGATAGCTAACCAGTACAATCATCCAATGACCTCTTAGTATTCACCTTGCGTAGAGTAATTAATATATGATACAATTTAAGAATTTCACCTTATCATACTTCACCCGAGGGGACTTACTTACCTTCGCCTTGAACAGGCTTCTGTTCCGTAAGCCCAGCTCCTTATTTCCCTTTTTGGCACTTTCATAACCAGCGTCGCACCCAGGAACACAACAACGGCGGTTAGTCCTCATCGTAAAATACTTGCCAAGAAGACGTAAACAGTTTTCACTGGCAAAAACACTATATAAAATAGATTTCGGCCGAGCAAAACACAACCACTTGCACTACCGCTAATGGACGAAGTCGGAAAGGACTGGATCGCTCGACTATCAGCGCCGCTATGCGGCCGATTTTGGCGAACGAATAAAAAGCGCGTCAAGTGACAGCAGAAATCCGCTTTCCCCTTGAGTTCTGGGGCCTCCTCATGTAGCCTCCTTGGGACTGACATACATTGGAAGTCAGCTAAAAGACTTTTGCACTAACTACGTGGCACTTCTAATCTTCCTCTCTCTTTTATAAGGTCTAACGAATTGATGAAAGCCTATGTGGATGCCGATTGGGGCGGATGCAACATTGACCGCCGTTCTTTGACCCGGTTCACCTTCCTACTGGGCGGAGCAGCCATCAGCCGGGAGTCACGGAAGCAGAGGACTGTCGTCGACCGAGGCGGAGTACCTGGCCCTGTCGGATTCAGTGAAGGAAGCCGTTCATTTGCATTTGCTTATTAAAGGAATTGGGGTTCAAGGAACTGGCGAGGATCACCATGCACTGCGACAACCGTGGGGCGGTTCAGCTGGCGGAGAACCCTCTCTTCCACCAGCGGACGAAGCACATCGACCTGAGGCACCATTTCATCAGGGATGTTCTTAGGAGCGGGGAACTTCAACTGAAGTATCTACCGACTGAGAAGATGCCCGCTGACATGCTGACGAACTCGCTGCCATTCCCGAAGTTCAAGAATTGGGATTAAAAATCCATGATTATGTTAATTCAAGTAATTATTCAGCTTGTGAATTGTATGAAGGGCACATTTTTCAAGGGGGGGATTGTTACTGTTTTGTTCGTATTCAAAATGCGCGCCAAGTACACTCAATGAACTGCAAATAGGTGGCACTGTGGTATTCGGGTACGCACGGCACTTTCGCCAAAGTGCCTACTAATCAGTCTGTATCCTGCCTCCATGGGGAGCGCACCTGTATCCTCCATTATCTAATATATTTGTCACCTACGGAACTAATAGACTTATTATTCGCATACCCACAGCTATCCTAACATGAAACATTTTTGTTAATCATTTATTCCTCAGCATAAACTGTGTAGCTGCTTTCCATTTTTTAATTGAATTTATAAAATATATTCGTTTCGATAATTTGATTTTTTTCTTTTTTCTGATTGCTCGAAATGAAAGTATGGCGACCCACTGTTTTATGGTTCATCAATATGAGTATTTATGGTAAAACATATTTTTTACCAGCTTTTAGAAGTGAACGTGCATTGGAGTGGTTGTGTCTGACTTGGGATTTATATTTATTTGTATTCAAATTTTAAATTTATATGTACAATGGATGCAAACATTTTTTCTATGAAATTGCAATTTTTAATATATAAATATATTTTAAAAATTCATGAACATTTTTGCGAGTAAATGTTTTAATGAAAGTCATATGCTACTTTTGTACTACATTTTTGTTACATTTAAGTAGCTTTAGATTATTTCTTCATTTGCAAAAACATCAGCAACTAAATGCTTTATGAAATCCTAACAGGTGGGACCTTGACATAAAAATTAATGTAATGGATGTTCAAATGAAAACATTACAAAAAGGGAAATGTTAAAATAATTTTTATTTTTAACGCGAAATAGTTTTGGGTCAGAAATTGCGTACAATTTGTGAAACACATTCTTATTGGAAAATTGTTATCAATAATATGTAATTTTCTATACTATTACAAATATCTAAACTATAAAAATCTTCTCTTAAAATATTCTGTATTACATATAACAAATATAGTGTAACGAACGAACCGAATTCAGTAACGAACTGAATTTGTATGAAGCTAGAAATAAACTTTTAAGAGTATTAATTTCTAAAATAATCACATTGATGTAATGTTATTGGTGTGTAGAACAAATAATTTATACAGTTTATTGGTATTTATAAATGCCAAATATTAATAGTATTTGTATTTTCATTTTTGGTCGTTCATTTTTTACCTTATCATTATATTTATATATTGAGTAAACATTAGAAATAAAGAAAAAAAATATTCGGAATGTAGAATTTGAGTTATTTAATGACGTGTTATTGTGACGGTCTTAAATATCTTAGGGGTGCCAGGTATTTCACAAAACTTGATGCAAACTCTGGATTTTGGATGCTTCCATTGGTTGATTATAGTTCTCGGTTATGCACATGTCAGTCAGGATCCTTCGGTCGCTGGAAATTGAAACGTCTTCCCTTCGGTCTTAATTGTGCCCCAGAATGATTTCATAGGATTATGTCACAAATTTTTGAAAAAATTGAAGGGGTGGTTACATATCAAGATGATATGTTATGTTTAGCGGACTCTTCGCAGAAACTAAGAGAAACTGTGTCCCTAGTGCTGCAAAGGGCAAATGAAAACGGATTTAAATTAAATACTACTACTATACTAATACTACTATAATCCCAGTGAGCTCTTAACGTTGTCTGCGGATGCTAGTAAGTATGGGCTAGGTGCGGTATTGATTCAAAATAGTAGGCCTATAGCATATGCTTCAAGGGCATTAACTGAGACCCAGACAAGGTATGCTCAAATTGGGAAAGAAATGCTAAGTATATTATTTGGGTGTGAGAAATTTAGACAAATTGTCTTTGGCAGATGAGTAAATATTAGAGGTGGGTCGAATCCACTTTTTCCTCGAATCCGAATCCCAAATCGAATCCAACTAAGATTTGAATCGAATCCCGAATCTACCTTTCCGTTTATGAACATTGTGATGACAGGCATGTTTCCTTTTCAAATAGTTATCATGCAAAGCAAAAGTGAATGCATGTGCAGTAAGTGTTTGTTATATCTGAAGTTTAATAAACAACATAACACTACAAAAAAAATCTAAATCGAATCTGACCATATTATTAATATTTATTGCTGAAAAACCGAAACAAATTAACTCATTCAGGATACACTAATGTGTTTCCGGCAAAATTATGCAATTTTCATTTTGTTCCAATTACACATAGAACAAAAGAAATTTCACATAATCACTCAGTAGTTGAAGACTACATTTAAAAAAAATATTTTTTTAAAATAATAATCGAGATTATTTGAAATATCGACCGCGCACCTTTTTTCCCGAAACGCCGGAGAAAAAATGGGGGTGCGCGGCTTATACGAATCCTCCAGATTTCGTGTTAGCCGCGAACCATTTTTCCTCAGATTCCTGTTGTTTTCTCTCCTAAGTTTCGCGTTCTGTCTAGTAGTAGTGGTATCCTAGTCTTCGCAGCATGGTTTAGTAGTAAATCGTACATTGTAAAGTATTCTGAAATTTTGAAGTATGTAATTAAAAATAAAAATGCATAAAACTGCTGCCGCAAGGAGTTTTATGTTTTTTCAAAATCGTAAGCGGAGTTTGTTTCGGTATCACGTATCTGTAGCAACATTTTTACGTACTAATAGATAGCTCCTTTTGCGTACACATTAAAGCTACATTGCAAAGACACGACAAAAAATTTGTTACGTGGTGGCAAAGTCGTATGCTCAGAGAATATACCGTCTTACTATCCGTGCTATCCGCTCCAAGCGCGAGAGTAGTAAACGCGTTCGAATCGATCATTTAGCATTTTAAAATAATTTGATATTATCACCCTAAAATGAATTCTGATGTGAAATTTCGATAGTTTCCTGTGAGTATAAAGCTACATATTATAAAGGATGCCGAAAAAATAGGAAATCGAGCTCCATGAAGGAAATATGGTGCATCTGAATCTAGCAGTGACGAAAACTAAGAATGAGAACTGTTATGATATGAATATTTATTAGTGATTTATGATTATATTTCCGGGAATGTGTTTTTCTTTAGTTTTATAAGAATTATAATTGTTATTACATTGAGCTTAGTTTTTTCCGTGTGTTCCCAAGACTTTTCGGCGTTGTTAAATCGTCCCAGTCCACAGCTACTACGCAGAGAGCAGACGAGATCACCGCTATCAGGTACGGATGGCGTTTGGCTTTTTTTTTGTTGATATGCCAACGATTTCCGTAATAATAGAGTAATCACGAGTTGAAATTGTATATATTTTTGCAATTATTTCAGTTGGATGTTCTTTTGAACAAATGCCGTTTTTATAGCTGGATGATGTGATCGTATGAAACTGTGATTACTGTGAGATGCTACGAGAAACAGATGCACAGTAAAAGAGGCCGTGCATTGATGACGATCGTGACGATAATAACACGTAATTCAATCAATTAATGAGAAAGACGTACACGTAATTTAGGCACAGCATTTCTATTAAAGAACGTGCATTCATGTTATGACTAAATGATGCAGACTCAAGGGAAAAAAATTTTTTTTCGATAGCAATAATTTTTTCCTCACGAACCTGCCCGAAAATAGGGGTGCGTGGGATACACGAGGGCGCGGCTACACGAGTAAATACGGTATGTTGGTAAGCCCCGTATTAACACTAACGACTGCATTGTGCCTGCCATCCTACGGCAAATGGAGAGCTATCTCCGCCTACGAGTTCACGAGCGAAATTCCTCATGCATTTATCTACATCTAAATCACATTTTTAAGATGAAAATTGCATCTTACGCTTTGATGCAGTAAAAATTGAATTGTTTAAGAGAGAACAGTGAAAACGATGAATTATGTGGTTATGGCAATGAAGGTTACAGTAATATTCTTAAGAAAGCTTTAAATAGGGTTTGATAAAATAAAATTGCACTTTGGAATTCAAACTGGATTCGATCGAATCCAGCCAAAAATTTCGAATCCTCGAATCCAGTAAGATTCGGTGGATTCGGGGGGTTAGGTGGATTCGAGAACCCATCTCTAGTAAATATGTTTACGCAGAGCAAAGGTTCCGCGTTGGGGATGTAGTCTCTTTCCATAAGTCGCCCAACTCATTGTGGAGCCCTGGTCAAAGTGTAGCTCAGTCTCCTTCAGAACCTTCAGTTTTCAAATTTCAACATCCAGATGATGGTGTAATTCGAAACCTGAACATGGAACAAACACCAGCAAAATCTAATTGTCGAATCTCTGAATTTTAAATTTCCATTTTTCGAAAGAAAAAAACAATAGTACATTTGAGTTGCATTTCAATCATATCCATGTTGTTTGCTGCTCCCATTTGCATTCTGTTGTTAACTCTCTCTTTTGCACTCTCAGTGTCTTAATAGGCTCTGTCAACCCAAAGTAATATTTACCTAGAAACATCAAATCAATGTATTTCAAATTTAACGAGATAAATCGAAGATCTACAGTTTTTTCGAGTCTTTTTCGTTTTGATATTTCTTCATGACCTCATCTCCATATTTCAATGATCTTATACAACGCTATTTCAGCGGTGGACTTCCCATTACCGAAGACGATCAGTGTCAAATAATAAAAGACACATCATTCACTTAAAATGTGATATTTTCGTGTCTCAATTTTGACAATTGTTATGAATTCTTCGGATAATTGCCAAATTTCTTGCCGTAAGCGAAATGGATCTCTTTTTGGTAGTGATGGGCGGATCCAGGCTTATTTTCGGAACCGGATCCTTGCCTCGGTTTCGCATCATTAGTTTCAGATACCAAAGTTTGAATATCATTTCCTTTCTATTCTTAGGTAATTAAAATGCACAGATTAACAGCAACATAAATATTTCCAAAAAACAAGTAAATTTATTTTAGAAAATAAAATCTACTTCCTATTATGTGTGGCTAATATTTACCTGGAGCAATATTTGCAGATTCAATGCATGTTAATACTTCTTATATAAAGCTCACTTTCCTTATCATATACTCATCTAAAAATGCATTTTTTTACCCGTACTTAGAGAGCTTTTAAAAGAGATATTATAAGTACATTTTCATTAATATTTTGAATTATTTTTCCAAAACATAATATCCTGCCTAATTGATGTTAATTTGGATGATCTGCACAAAGGTTTGGATACAACTATAGAAAAAAGACTAGAGTGCATCACACTCCAAGAATAATAAAATACAGAATATTAAATAATAACTAAAATCAAAAACCCAAAATTAATTCGGTGCACAATGGGTTAATATTACCTTATTGTGGGATGCGGTTGTAAAACAAATCCTTAAAATCTTTCAAATTATTTTTTAGAAACAAAAATTTTTAATGCAGTCAGATTTCATAAATGGAATATTTGTTTATTCCATTTGTAGGATGAAAAAATTATTATGGAAAATTTCAAGCTACTAAACTAATTTTATAATTTTACTATGTCTTATTAATGAAGGTGACCGTTGAAATTCAACGGTAGGTAGAAAGATAACATTTAAAAATTGTATTAAGGAATTTTAACATTTTTCATGAAGGGGCATAATAAACTTTTGCTATGGAGCTAGCTATGGTTCCAAGTCACTATCGGAGCCAAAAATATAATTTATACCAATGTCAACATCAAATTTCTGTCTGGACTGCTACCTGGGCCTTTAGAAATAAGCATTTATTTTAGAAACTTAGAAGCCAGAAGAATCAAAGGAGGTTAGGGGGGGTGCATACGAATTTGTTGACCGAGTCGGTTTCTTAGGAATGATGACATCCACCTCTTCGGCAAAAAAAATTTCTCTTACCTTTTATGTATGTGCATGTTATGTTTGTCTCAACTCTCCAACTTCATGACCGTGGCGTAATGAGCCTCTTACGGATACGTATTGATGCATATTATTCCAATTAGAGGTAATTCTATTCTTGTTACCTAGTACAGATGAAGCCTACTTAACCAGATACTCGCCGCTCGGTTGCGCATATTCACACCTTCCATTGTTTATTTGACGCATAACTATATCACAATTGTTTTCATCTTGCTACTCTTATTTTTTTATTAGCCTTCATTTACGTTGCTTACACTCTTCTATAAATCCATTAAATATTCACCTTTTGAACCCCGCAGAAACTTTCATTTAAATACTTTTAGTTTACCGAATGCAAACTTATTTGATCTGGAAGTAGCGCGAAAAGTAAGCCCGTATAATTTTTTTAAAATTAAATGGCCGATCTATATTCAAGAATTAGCTGCGATATCTTTTTTAATACCGTTCAAAACTTCACGAAAAGAACATTGCTGTTCACGGCATCGCTTTCGGACGAACTTTTTTAGCATCATTACAATGGCATCAATGAACATCCCACGGATAAGTAATGAGTAGGGACCTTGAAAAGTGGTAAACAAACTCGAGGGAAAGCGGTGTAAAAATCATAGCCCCAGCGGAGCAAAAATCGCTAATTACATGCTCCGACGGAGAAAAAAATATTTACTTATTTCTCCATGTAAGCAAACAGACAATTCTATTAGAGACATAAATTGATATCTAACGCATTCTATCTTATCTTCATCCATAGTTAACAAAGTACACAGTGAACAAAAGTTGAAGTCAAGTGAAAAAAAAGTTTTACTGTCCTTAATTTCCAACACTTGTACGTGGATACCCACTTTTTTTGTACTTTTATCGCTTAAACTCGATTTACAAATACATCGCTTAAAAATGCATCGTAAAGTTAACGTAATATACACGCAATTTTAATTCTGTAATAAAATATTTTTCCAAAAACTTTTACTAGGTATTGTTGAATTTTATTATTTTTAGGTTTAATTTCTTGACTTATAAATTGACATGAAATTTATGATAATCTACTTTTTTTAAGTGCCTGCTTGCCTTATCCTAGGCATGCAACATGAGCTGTATTCCTAGGAAGAGTTCACACAATTGCGCAGTGGACTGAAATAAAAATACACACTTTTGAACTTTTAAAGTAAAAACATTTTTCAGCTGGACTTTGAAACGTGGTTGGTGATTCTCCATTGATTGGTGCATTTGATTTCATATGCCGTGTTCCCTAGTTATCATACATGAACAATTACGAGGAACCATCATTTTAGGCATGCCCGCTATACTACCTTGATTTTTACATGTATTACATTTCATTATTTTTCCTACAGAATGGCGTAAAAATATTGCTGCTTCAACGACCATTTAACGAAGATATATGGCTTTGAAAATGAAGGGTTTTAACGTTGAAATACATTGTCCTTTTTTAGCGATTTTTATCTCAATTTTGGCCCGAGCAATGTATAAAACTAAGGCAACGTGAACGAAATAGGAAGGCACATTATATATTTCTTTCAGCTCAGGTTATGGGAAATTTAACGCTAATAGTTTAGTTTAAAGGGTACCTATGCTTCTGATTTCCTTCCGAGCAAAGAGCTGACATGCTGCGGTGAATATTGCATCGTTGCGGAGTACTGGGAGGTAAAGTATGAAATAGGGTATGAAAATTAAGTAGACGCCTTTTATTTTAACACAATGTTTCATAATTAACGTGGGGGGTCGAATATAGGCCCCGAAAAATATGAAGGCGAAGCATCTTGGTGGTCCTTTGCGTAAGCAGAAGGAGGCCCCAAACAATGCTATCACTTCCATTCCCTCCCCGCCCAGACGAATTAGGCCCTGAAAAGAAATAAGAACTCCCCTTTGCTCCAGCACTTATCACAAGACTGTCCCCGGAAATCTAATTGGCCAAGCACGGCATTCAGCTCGGAAGTAAGCAGGGAATAAGCGGAGAAGTTTTTTTTAATGAACAATGAGGTCACTTTCCCTTGTTGTTGATGCGATGGTCACACTCGCTATTGAGGAGGGATGGTGGGGGTAGGGAAGTTCTCGGGAAGCCCACATGAGATAGTCTCGACCCATCTTTCCTTATCTGGCCCACCCACATCCATCTTCGCCACGCGGCCAGACTACTTCCCATTTTCCATCGCTACCCGGAGCAACCGAAGCCTTCTCAAATCCCCCAAGAAAATCAGCAACCTCGCATTCTATCAATTAGTTAAATATTCAATGGAGCACTACTAATCAGATTTGTTTACCATACAATTTTCCTTTATTCCCCCTTCTCTGCATCGCTTCTCTCTATCTCCCGAGTAGCGTTACCGCGAAGGGTGCTAGGGAAATGCGACGAGAGAGTACGAGAAAGAAGCTATTTTACGCTTGCCAGGCCTATTAAAGAATCTGTCAATAGTATATGGGATCCGTATGAGGAAGGTGACATAAAGGAACTAGAGCGTGTGCAAAGGAGATCAGCTAGATTTGCTAAAGGCCGTTATGATAATTGCCATAGTTTTAAAATTTTAATAGAAGAACTAGAATGGGAATTATTGTCAGAACGATGGTTAAAATGTAGGTTAAACCCTTTAAGTAAATTCCTAGCTGATGTGTTTACAGATGACGTTAGATATATATTAAGAATCCCTGCGTATTATGCTAGGTTTGATCAGGTAAACAAGATTTGAGAGATAGATTGTAATACCGATAGATTAAAAATGTTATTTTTCCCGCTTACCATAAGAGAGTAGCATAGCAAAGGGATAAGTCGGTGAAATATTGCTAGAGTAGTCTGTAGGGCATGATGCATGCATAAAATACAAATCCCTTTTTTAATGTGTAAATACTAATCATGTAGCTCCTATTATCTAGCATAATTTCATGTAGTACCTAGTTGCATGCCAATAGTGCGTGTATGGTGATCTTCACCCCCTGCCACACGCCCTCGTGGTGGTTCGCAGGGTATTTCGTAGATGTAGATATAACACGCTTTCTTATCATCCTTCCTTCACTGTACTAATGGCCTTTACTGCTTATTCCATGAACTTACCTACCTCCTTAATTCCTCCAACATCATACTTTTCCTCCCATCTAACCTGGAACGTCCTCCTTTTTCCTCATCTACTTATGAATTGAAGCGAAAAATACATTTTCTACGTGTCATGCCTCGAGTGCGAGCGGCAGGGGGTGTTAAACACCAAACATGATCCGTGCTTGAACCAATTGCTACAATACAACTTACTTAGATTAACATGATTTAATGCATTCACTAGGCGCGGGCAACTAAATGCCTCTTCGTTAAAAAAGGCATAAGGTTCGTCAATGCTTGAAACAATTGTGCAACTGCGATTCTTTGACTTTTTTGATTCTAACACTTTTTATTTGTCCAAAGATCATATGAATAGCACTACATAAATATAGGACACGCCAAAATTATAATCATATAACAATACAAATATAAAATACTCTCTGCGTGTTCCCGGGTTTCCCTCCGCGCCGGAACTATGCAGAGACCAATAACCAACAATCTATCTAATAAAAATAGATAATGTAAATAATTAATCGTCAAATTCTTTTGCGTATATAAAACGAATAATTGCTCCAGTCAGGTATGTAGGGATGCAATTAATATCTGACAAAAATGTTAAGTTTCATTCTGTTCAAAATGTTTCATTCTGACACTTTACGGACTGTCGTAAATATATATCCGATTATTACGTTACCTGCTACATATCATCTCTTCTCATTCGCGGAAAGGAATGCATTATAAAAAATTTTACCCTTCAATCTTTCTTCTTATGGTCGAATTGAGCGAAATACGCTGGTGTTCCCCGTGTTTATCTAACGTCAACGGCAATCGGACCGGCTGCAAATTGACTGTAAAGGTTCAGTTTATATCTTAGGGTACAGTCTACACTCACCAACTTCCTCATTTGCATATGTCCTAATTGCTACATAAAGCCCCTCCAAGTAGGCATTTAAATTAACCAGTGAGGTATTCTAAGTGGGGATTGAAGAGGGATATTACTGGAAAATACGAACCATCGTGGCGCCTCATGAGTTCTACGTCTCGTTCAGAGACACAGCTCATTTGTGCGAGCTAGGGATTTAACAATTAATAGTTTTCATTGCTCTCGCATTAGAATTGGCCCATGGGGGCTGTTTGAAACCGTCGGGATTATCTCCAATTGGTAACCAAAGAGTCACGTGGTATAAACACGAACGGTTCGCAAATTTGGTGTCTAAAAACTGCTCGTTATAATATCATCAATTATTTTCCACTCGTCTCGAGTTTTTCTCGTCTGTCTCGACTATATAGCTGCCAGATGAGATAAAGCACAAGTGTAAACAATGAATGAGTTGCTAATCAGCGGTTTTAACACAGCAGATTTACAAACCATTTGTTTTTATAACACGTGACTCCTTAGATACCTATTCGTGATAATCCCACGGTTTCAAACACAACCCCTATGGCCCTCTTTGTTTAGTCTTGCACTTAGGGGAATTTGATGATGGGCGGAAATATATTTTTCGTGTACACAGTAAGATGTAATGAAGAGATGATTCGAATCTTCCTACTTAGCGAACGAATAATCCACCCCTTGAAACTTGGTACTTATGTCGTGCTAATATTCAATGATCAATCCCTGAATTTAATGGTTTTATGACATTATTGGTATCGAATATTATATATACTGGGTGTCGATTGAGCCTCAATATTTCTATATTCATTATTGAAACCATTTTTCCGCCCCGCAGCGTGGAAATATTGGTTTTTTCACGTTCTCTTCAGTTGTTCTGTGGCTAATTGTTCTATTAGCTGGATGGAAAAATGCACGTATGACCTCTAAAAATATATATTTTTTATATTGAATGGCAACAAAAGTGGCGAAGGAAAAAAATACACTCAACGATAACCAGGACATCAGACAATGACGCACAGGGATCATGAAAATCACAGAGGCTTAACATATCTGCGTTTTCCCCCGAAAGAGCTGTGAAATTCAATGCAAATGTCCCAGCCCGGGCAAACATAGATTTTGATGACACATTGGTTGCAGCGAACACTATAGAGGAGAGCTATATGGTAAAATTATATTTCGTATTTCATGATGAAAAAATTCCTTAGCATAGTTACTCCAGAAACCTACAACTTACTTCAAGCTATTTTTAATTTTTAATATCGATGCATTGGGTTATTCAGAATGTTATTATTCGAGTATTCAGGTTGTTTGCACAGCTATATGTGGATCCAATACCAATACCCGATGCCGACTGTCAGTGATGAAATGTAAATGCTTAAAAATATTTAATTGAAAATCGATATGCATGAAATATTTCCCAACCCTACTCAGGTAGGTACTCCCCACACAGCACATGGATATCCAAAAGTGGATAAATGGATAACCAAATAACATCCACTGGATATCCACTCATACGTATTCAATACCTATTGAATGCACATGAGGATGCAACCAACCACATGCCGTACACAAAAAAGATTAACTAACTTTACAGAGAAGCTGTAACAATGTACCAAAATGCATTAATTAATACAAAAACAATCATTCCTATAATACCTTGCATGGGTGCACCTATCACCAAAATTGAAAAAAATAAAAGTAAACGATCGAGGTTCTCACTTAATGAAATATAACCAATCGTACCTCGCATACTACAGATACGCCTACCTAACAACCTGCACCTACGTCTTGCCAATCATAAGATTCGTTAATACACGACGTGACACATTTTACGATAACGGGTACGAGACTGGGAGGCCATATATATATATATATATATACTGCTGCTGGCTGGCATTACGTCGTTTCTGATTATTAACTTCGCTAAAAGATTAACACGGATAATTTGCAACGTTAAAGCATTTCCCTTGTATCCATTTTGTAGATAAAAATAAGCATGACCATTAAAAATATACAAAACTGATATTCTTTCGACTCCAGGAGAGATAAATAAGGGTTTCCTCCATAATGCTGAGAAATTGTTTCCCGGCGAGCGTACCATTACTTTATCTTATTGTTAGTCCGATACCGTCTACGAGGGACTGAGAAAAATCATCCGTGGACCAATGTTCAATCGCTCTTAAAGATCGTGATTCGCGTTTAAAACCACATTTCAGGTGTACTTTCACTCAGATCTGTTGCATATCCAAGACATCCAAATCATGGATATCCAGCCGTGGACATCCATTGGATATCCAGCCGTGGACATCCATTGGATATCCATCCATGGATATCCCGTGCTGTGTGGGACAATGTATGTATATGCAGTGGCGAATCTATGGGGGAGGGGGGGGCTATAGCCCCCCCCCCCCCCCCTTTGGGTCAAAAAGTACACTAGATAAGATCGAAATTTTTGGAGGTTACCACTTTGTACAAAAGTATTTAGTTATATTTTCTAATTATTTAGTTATCTTTTATAAGTATTTAGTCAATTTTTCTAAGTATGTAGTTATATTTTATAAGTATTTAGTTATATTAGTTATATTTAGTTACAATGGAGAAAGCTCTACAATTCAAACAGTCTATGGAAGCTGCTCCTGGAATATCAACCAAACATGATGGTCTAATGATCGATAGAAAAAAAGTCGACATACCTAGTTGAGAAAAATCGAAAACGATTAAAACCCATAGTAAAAACAATACTATTTCGTGCCCAGAACAACCTCCCCATTAGAGGCCATCGAGACGATGCCAATTTGAGCAGTGAAGAAGACCAAGATATAGCTCTTCAAGGAAAACAGGAGGTTTTCAAGTCTCTTGTCATTTAGAATAGATGCAGGCGACGAAGACTTAAAATGACATCTTTCGACATGCAAACGCAACAACACACTTATTAGCAAAACCATCCAAAATGATGTGATAGAATGCATTGGTGATTTTTTACGATAGAAAATAGTTGAAGATGTAAAAAATGCCAAATATTTCTCCATAATATCTGACGAGACTACTGATGTTATTAGGAAGGGGCAACTTACATTCTGTGTAGGATACATTGATATGAACTCATCCATAGTAAAAGAGGAATTTATTGGCTTCACTTAGCTCAAATCAACAACTAGCTTGGCTATAAAATCAACGATAGACGAAGAGATGTCAAAACTTGGCTTGTCATATGTGGGCAAGGGTACGACGGAGGATCAAATATGGCGGGACATTTACACGGCGTGCATGCCCTAATATCGCAGCAACAGCCACTCGCAATTTACACTAATTGTTTCAGTCACTTCCTGACTCTTGTTTATCGTAAACATTTAATAAAAAAACTAATGAACTTATCTTATCATAATTTGACTATATTTGTGTTCCTTATCATTAATTCATACTTTAAAAACTAGATAAAGCAATATCATAAGTTTTTATTATTAATATTACCGGTATTTCAATCTAGGCCCAAAATGACCACAATAAACCTTTTACTGATAAAACGACCTTTTACATGTGCATAGTAGTGTCTTTTTTCATCAAAGAACTACCTAGCCTAAAACCACCGCTTTTGAGCCTTGAAAATCCCTAATTTCCAAAATCCCCGAACCCCCCTTCGGCTGGGGGAAATTCCCCAGACCCCCGGTTTGCCCCCCCCCCCCTCCCCCCTTGGTCCAAACCTAGATCCGCCACTGTGTATATGTCCAAGTGTATCATACACTTTGTTCCTTTGCATGATTCAACTTAAACTTCGCATCTCGGCATGCATATAAGGCTTACCTTACATAAGTATTGTTTTTAATGACTAAATAGATGACTTTGCTATGTCTTTTTGCTATTACTTGGTTATGATCGACACGATGAACACTTTTCAGATACGGTTAGAAGAAATCAAGTGGACAATGATGACTTCTTTCCCCCTCTCCATTTTGCCCCCACTCCAAGCTCCAGACCAGAGAGCATCTCGGGATTGACCGCCCACCCCAGCACCTTTCCCTTTGGGGTGGGTATCCTTGGAGAGCAGGGACAACCAAGGGGGAGGTGTCCGGGGAAGATGGAGTGGGGGTAAAAGTTGAGCATCACGTGGCTGGAGGCGTTTTTTGCCGCTTGGGCCAGCAGAGGGAGATCATCCTTGGTCGAGTAAGGACTTGTCGAGTGGAGGACATCTCTGTGACCAACCGCCCTGCTGGGTTCCTGCTGACCTGCCCTGGTGTCGAGGCGCGGACCCATCTCTTCATCCCAGAGACCGTTATTTCTGAGTAAGTTTCTACCCTTTTTCTAATAATAATTGAGTTTTGAAACGTTAGTTTGTGTCAAAATGACTACCTCTGCAAGATTAGGTGACGATGGCTCACGGATTCGCAGGGATACTCTTGGTAACTCCATCGACAACAAATTTTCGTCCTTGTCGTATTCATGTCCAACTCTTTTCTCCGTAAACAAGCCTAATAGGCCGATTCTGTCTGTTTTAGAACGTTAATGGTTTTGGCATCGGGGAGGACACGTAGGATTACTAATGGCTCCATGTTGTTTCGAGGGAAATATAATTATCTGTAAATACGTGGAGAAGAAATTGGTCGAAAAGACTTTGTTCAATATAGATAAGCCCGTAGAAAAGTCATGCAAATTGAAGAAATAAAATCCGATGACGATATTTCGGACAAGAACGTGAAAAAATACGGGAAGGACAATTTTGCTGTAGGTATAAGTTCCCATTGCTCGCGCTGGGCCAATATAGTTAGTACTGGCTCGCAGGGTTGTCTGCAGATGTGTTTGGAGGTGCAGCCAGTGAAGCGCTACATTTCCCTTGTGTGGTATGGTCATAACTAGGTCCTTAGTATACTTGAAGGCCTTTGCGGACGTACGGTCTCTCACCATTTTTTGGCGGGAGAATGTTCCCGAAGGATCGAGGAGTGTTGATGAGTCATCGCGACGAGAGGGATGCTGGGCAATTTTCGTATTCGGGGGTTTAAATTTCGCTTCCGTGTCCAAAAGGTTTCTGTTCATGATTTCTGGTTCGTTGGTGATGATACTGTTTCGGTGTTGGTACTCGTATAAATACGTGTTCTTGTGCCCCTATTTATTTGTTTTATGCGGAATTTCGCAATATTTTACACGAGATCCATGTCAGCTATTCTATCAGTTCGTTTTCAGTTCTATCAGTCGATCTGCACGAGAGGGAATAGACTGACTTTGTGATATCCGTGAATAGGCTGGAGGTGGACTGCAATGTGATTCAAAAATTTGAGAAATTGAATGCGGAACCGACAAATTCGAAATTTATTTCTTTCCTCGTACATTTAGGGGTATGAATAGTTGAAAATATATATTGATTGATATCTGAATATACACATCTTATCACATAAGCGTATGGATGGATAGCATATGGTAGTTCCATGTTAGTATTATTATGACTCGAAGGTAAACCAACAAAGAGCATGTTTTTGCATGCTTGCTTTGTTATTATAATCTCTTTTTTTAAATGGTTTTGTTTCGACTGGAATATAGTAACATTCTTTTCAGGCGTAATATATAATGCATATTTGGTACGAATTTACCCACTTCCACACCCCTTACGGCGGCCTGCAGCCTGTTATGTAGGCAGCGGCGTCGGAAGTGGGGGGCAGGAGGGACCGAAGGCCCCCACCCCCCAAAATTTGCCCCGGGTCCTTTCATTCAAAGCGGGTACCTACTTTCTAAGCTTTTTTATCGAAATTCTAGACTCCAAACTCTGCTATCCGCAATAAATGCGGGCCTTTTTCTTCGATACTAGCCCCTTTTCTTTGATACCGGGCCCTTTTCTTGAGGTGCTGGGCTCATTTCTAGGTGCCGGGCCCTTTTCAAGGTTGCTCCCTCTCCCCTCCGCCCCCAGTGAAAATAGTTCCGACGCCCCTGCATGTAGGTGCATATGTAAATATGCATTTTGAGGTTTAGCGACTCCCCTCACAAATCCAATCGATGTTTCTTTTTCATGTGTCTGCAAGTTGTCATGAGTATATTTGAAAGTATTGCCGACGTTTATTGATGGTTATTGGTGGATGCCGAGGTTTATTGTTGTATATGCCGAGTATTTGGTTTCAATTGACTTTGTGACTACGAATATGAATGTTACTTTATCCCCTTGCGCAAATACGGGTTGATGAGATAAGCCGGGAAGTGGGAAAAACTAGCGTCTGTGGTAGATATAATGCTGGCCAGCCTGGCACTCGGGATATCAAATGGCAGTAGATAGAAATACGTAGGTACAATTGTCATTCTGAGAGAAAAATGCTTAGTAATGATTTGTAGAATAATGGGGGGAGGGAGCACAGCAGTTGAAACAATGCAGACGGAGAATTTCATCGAAATAGATAAGATTCCCCCTTTTCTTGCCGCTTTACCCCCACTCCAACTCCTGAAGCTCCCCACCCCCGTGATTTCAACACCAGGAGAAGTTGAAGCCACACGTGTGAAGATGACTCATCTGCTGAAGTAGTGTCAGGTTTCCTTCCTACTTCGAGGAGGCCTGAGAATTTGGTGGATGGAAGGTTACCACGAGTATTATATTACAATGGCGAACCGCGAACGCGACGAGTAACTGATGTGTTCCCTTGGTGTTGGTCCCGAGACGCAGAGATATATTCTGTTTGCAATGAGAATACACATAAAGGCATAGGCGCTGCAACTAGAGATGGGCAACTTGGTAAATTAACGTGGTATTTTTCGTAAATTACCAACACCCCTGAAATTACCGTAATAAACGGTAATTTTCAGAAAAGTTCTCTTTCAGAAAAATTCTTCCTCACGAAGAAACCATTGAAATGCGTGATATTATTAATTAAGGAACTAAAACGATTTTGTTTACATGATCTCCATGATTAATTCCAATCAATTCAGAGTAAAATAACAAATGCACATTGCGCAGAGGTATGTCTTAGGAACGAAAATTTCTCATAGTGTGACAGAAGAGAGGCAAATTGCGTGTTGCTGCTAAATTCGTTTTAATTTTTTAATGAACTATAATGGATAAACGTCGTGATATGTTTGATATAAGATTCGGCATTTATATCTCTATGCTATTTGTTTTCATTTCGAGTCCTCTGATAAGGATTTGCAGCTCAAAATTTAAAATTACCGGAAAATTACGGTAATTTTCGAATATTACCGTAGTTTACCTCAATTGAAAATTACTGTAATTTACCCATCTCTAGCTGCAACTATCATCTCACATAACGCACTGAGTATGAAGAATTCCCTAATGCAGGTGTAGCCCAAAACCTTGTAGCAACTGCGTACCACTTGAAATTTTTAGAAATTTTGGCGTACCAAGAGTCCTATATTCTTTTAGAAACGTATATGTAGTGTCGGAAAAGTGCCCAATGGCTTGTTTTATTTTAATAAAATTATTGAGAAAATTTCATATTTAATTATTACTGCACCTGTATTTCGGTTTTGTCAACCCTTTATCAAGGCAACAATAAATGTATACATTTTTTTTTTTTTTCAATTTTTTCATGATAATTTTTGTTTAAAAATATATAGAGATACCAGCGCCAGGCAGACGGGCAGTAAAGTTTGCGTGCTCACGCACATAGAGGCCCTTACTAGCCTATCGCTAGTTTCACCCACGCGTTCCACCTGACACGTTCCCGCGTACCACCAGTGGTACGTAAGTATTGCAATCCCTGGATCCCTGATGAAATTACTCCCGAAATCCTGGGATTTAATACATACGAATCCCGGGATTGATGTACACATTTTCGCAAACAGGTGGTGCTAGTAAGTATTTGAAATGAAATGCAACGTGTTGAATGTCTGAGTTTATTGACTAATACATTTTATTGGAATAAGTAATTTGTCATCATTTGTAATGCACGAGAAAAACAGAAATGAGCTTATAGTGCGCGTGTTAAAGACAGTGATTGTCAGTAATAAAAAAGATGGACTAAATTCCAGAAAATTTTGTCTAAATTTCGACGAATGGGCTTTAGCATGCAACAGAAGCTATATTAATATTAACGTTCATGCCTCTGAAAGATGATCAAAGATATGGAACTTGGGGCTTATCTGAATTAATGGAACTATGCCTGTGGAAAAGTACATTGAACTTCATCATCATCATGGGTCAACAATCCTTGGATTGGTTTGACGCAGCCCTCCACTCAATTCTTCTATCGGTTTGGTTAACCGATAACCTTCATGTTAACGTAGTTCCTCTCTTTCACGTCCTTTACGACCTGTTCTATGTAACTCATATATGCCTGCTTTTTCCATTCTTCCCGTTCACTTTTCCCTCTACGATTGATTGTCTTCATCAGGACATCGTGGTCAATTAGGTTGTCCCATCTTCTTTCTGTAGTTTTCACCAGATTACCTACCTTTTCTCCCACTCTTCTTAGGACTTCTTCATTTGTCACTCGGTCAATCCATTTTATCTTCAGCATCCTTGGGTAGGACCATATGTCGAATGCTTCCACCCTTTTCTTCTCCGCTGCTGTCATCGTCCATGCCTCACTGCCGTAAAGAAACATGCTCCAGATAACATCCACGTTCTGATGAATTTCTTCCTTTCTTCCAAGCTTGTATTTCCAGATGTAAGTAGATTCTTCTTTTGACAGAATGCCCTCTTTGCCTGGGCTATTCTACTGACAATTTCTCTCTTGCTTCGTCCATCATTGGTTACTCTCCTTCCCTGGTAACAGAACTCTTTCACCTTTTCCAGTTTCTGTTTTCATAGCATAACGTTGGTTTTGGCCTCCTCTCTCTCATAAGTGCATTGAACTTATAAATAAGAACTTTGGCGTCCTCTTTATCATAAGTGCATTGAACTTGTAAAAAAGAAATTGAGAGAATATGAAATTTTAGAAAAAGACATTTTCGCAATCACCACTGACGGTGCAATAGTAATGGCAAAGGTTGGTAGGTTAATACCAACAAATGGAAATCTTTGTTTTGCTCATGGTATCCACCTTGCAGTAATTAATGATATTAACAAATCAGAGGGTAGAGCAAATGTGATAAGGAATTAATTTGAAGTAGAAGAAGAAGTAGACTCCAAAGAAAGTGAATTCAGTTATGAAGACTTTCTGTCGAGTGTTGAAACAGAGGGAATAATCCAATTGAACATGAAGGTGCCTGTAAACAATCAGAAAAAAGCAGTAATATTTTGATCCGAAAAAATAAGTAAAACAGTCCTCTCGTTAGAAAATCACTCCCAAAATTTGGCAGATTCCTTCCAAAATATGTGGTTGAAAATTTGGTGAGGAAAGAGCTCTTGTTATCGATGTAAAAACTCGATGGAACACTGTGGATGGCATGCTGGTACGTTTTCTAATGCTAAAAACTTGCATGAAGAAGTCCTTCACTGATCTTAATTCCGAAATATCATTCAATGAGTGGGAATATGAACTTGCTTCTTCTATTTTTTCAACACTGCAGCCAGTGAAAATTACTGTGGAGGTGCTTTCCCGAAGGGATACAAAAATTTTGAAGTGTGACGCTGAGTTGGAATTCTTCATGCGAAAACTAAAATATGTGAATACAGAGTTAGGGAATAATATGAAAACTGCCTTGCAGGATCAAATACTGAAGATTTATCTGAGGTTTTGCGGTACCTTAACTACAATTCACAGGCTAGTGGTTATGATTTTGGAATGTATATTTTGTTCTAACATTAGCAACCCTAAAAAAATTGTCAAAGAAAGATTGCTTGGATTTTGTTATTATAATGCCGCTTAAAAATTTGAATCAGCGAGTGTAGAAGAAGAACAAGCTTCTACAGTATCAAAAAGTTGATATATTGATGGCTTGCATAGTGAGAGGCATCAGCTGCTAAACATTCAGAGTGGTTCATTATGTTCGGATGAGCTACAAATGAAACTTTATTTGGTCATTACCCAATGTATGATTCCTCCCAAACATTATCCTCCTAGCTTAAGTTCAGAGGACCTAGAATTATGAATAGTTCAAAAGATAGAGAATTTCCGTGAAAGTGGATGGAGAGAAGAAAATAAGAATATTATTTATGAGCACTTATTAGCTCTTCCTCCCACTATTGTGGATTCAGGAACAGCTGCCTCCTAGCTGCAGTTCAGAGGACCTGGAATTATCAATAGTTAAAAGATAGAGAATTTCCATGAAAGTGGACAGAGAGAAGAAAAAAAGAAAATTATGTACGAGCACTTTTTAGTTGGAATCAGAAAGGGCTTTTTCATCAGCGGGTTTGCTTTCCAATAAATATAGGTCAAGAATGAATGACAAGACAAGCTCTGTTTTTAAGGGCATATTAAAAAATAATTCAGTGAGGATAACCTGATTCTAGAGTTCCTATTTGATTTTTTAAAAGTCTGCAATTTCTTTCAATTTAAGAGCAATTGCTATTGGTGCTTTATTTTTTATATCCCAAGAAAAACTGTGTTTTACTCTTAGTAAAACAGATTCTTAAATAACTTTGTGGGGTTTTTCCAATTTTAATATCAAAGATAAAACAATAAAATAACACAAAGTAAAACCAACACACAACCCGATTTCAATGCTTCAGCATCACCATTATCAATGAAGATACTCAGTATCTTAACTTTGTGTGGTGTTGTCTAGTAATAATTTTAACTTTGTTATCAATCAATGTAGCTTAAAAATTGCATAATTTTAATATGGATTCCATATGTGCATGTGATATTTGTGTTATTTTTTTTTATTTTAATTCCACATGTACTTTTGTTACATACTTAATTCAGTTAAATCCAGGGTTTGAGGAAATCACAATCCCGTAATCCTGGGATTGAAAAATATCTCCAGGATTGCAATCCTTAGTGGTACGCATACCACCAGTTGGGAACCCCTGCCCTAATGGATGGTAGTTACGATTTCCGGATAATTTTTACTTTGGCCTAGCAGCGGCATCGGAAGTGGGGGGCAGGAGGTCGAAGGCCCCCCAGAGTATGCCCTGGGCCCTTGAGAAATGAGAAGAAGTCTTCATCAATAAAAATTAAATTTCACTGTTTCCAGCTTGCTTTTTCCCTTCTGACACATATTCTACCACCTTCATATGCTCTTTGAGATAGTCTCTAGCCCCTCCTAGAGAACAGGAAAGTACGCCTTTTCCGATTCTGTAAATACCACCATTATACCAGTATTACGCCCATTCCAAGGGTGCAATCTCTCAACAGTATGAGAAAAGTAATAGGGCAGATTCCAAGCGGCCAATAGGAGGCAGCAAGAGCAAACAATTTTAATTAAATCTGTATTCTTTGGGTAGAATTTATTGAATTATGCTTTAAGAATTTCTTATAACTTTAATAAAAACTTTATTATTGATAAGAACTCTCGAAAATGAAATATGCAAAATATTGTTTGAGATTGGGACGAAGTAGAAACAGTTGAATATTGGGAAGCAGATGTTGACGAAGCCTTAGTTCAGCAGACGACAGAATTTGGGTTGATGTTAATGTTGCTCAATCGTGAGTTAGCGGTGTTGATGTGCTCAATTTTGAATTGTTAATGGTCTTTTATATTAATTTTGATAGTTGGACAAATGTCTCTAATGATAAATACATTGAAACCCTTCATCATGCAAAGTTCATTTGTTTACGACGTTAAAATAATCGCATTCAAAGAATTAGCCTATCGAAATGTTACTAATTACACATTGAGCAGGGAATATTTTTTTACTGAACCGATGATTGAAATACGTGTTAAAGTCCGTTAATATTTTCATGGTAGTAAGTATGTGACAAATGGTATGAAATCCTAGAATGACAGGATGTAGAGAAGGGATTTAAAAAGGCACCTCCTGTGACTACCCAGTGAGAAATGGGTGGTGGCATCAACGTGGAACCCACGTTGATGCCACATTGATATGAGGATATATGGTGGTGGTGGATATTGAGTGGCTGAACCAACGTGGGATCCACGTTGTCTTTAAGTGGATCCATGGTGATATCAATTAATATTTAACGGAATTTCTACTTTGTGGAAACTAACTCTCTGGTGACATTGCGTCGTTAATCATCCTGAAACCACGCTAGTTATGTGAAAACACATTGGAAATTGTATTTCTAAATTATGTTATTCATGGAACTGCAGGATTAGATTTATGTAAAATAGAATCAGCGATTTAAACATTTGCATAAAACGCAGAATTTATTTGTATATCCACTACACTCCTGCTGGAAATTCACCATAAAATTATTCAATCATTTTATAATTCTATTTTATTAAGATTTTGAATATCCTTCTCCATAGTAAAATCAGAGTTTATATCGGCGCGCTTTGTCCGAAACTGCAGACTACGGCTGGACTCAACCTGTCTACTGATGATTCAACAATCATTTCCATTCAGTGGCCACAGTAGCATTTGAAAGATTTATAATTAATATTTCTAATATTTATTTATTAATTAATTAACCTCCCGTAGTTGTTCTAAGTTTTATTGCCCCTAGGTCTAGGGTTTGTTAGTTTTAGGGCAGTACCTACTGCCGATTTAATTTATCCACCAAATTTCCACGTGGGTTCCACGTTGATCCCACGACCAAAATCACATGGTATCCACGTTATATTTCCACCTAATCTCCACTGTAATTTCCACGTGGGTTCCACGTTGATTCCACCACCCATTTCTCACTGGGTAAAAGGATAGTGGCTGCAACATTTCTGTACAGCATGCAGCCAAAAATTTTCCTACGAGAAATAGCCCCTTGATTGATCGAAACAACACGAAATGATTATCAGCTGCACAGCTTATAGCGTTATACCTTTATATGTTTGATGTTTGGTTTAAGATAAGTGATAAGTTTGATTTAAGGTGGCAATGACCTTAGTAGCGCTTAGATAAAAATCAGAAAAAATATTGATTTTGTCACAAATTATGCCTTTTAGAGAAACCTGTAATGCAAAGTGTACATCGGATGGTAGAATAAGAAAGTATTAAGTTTTTCCTGTTAAATACCAAAGATTTAAGAAATCAATTAACATTAAATTAATATTTTACTGAGGGGAAGAAATTGAAACCGTATTGTAAACACAATTTTCACCAGGAATCAAACCTGGTTCTTAGCAATTAGCAACTTCATGAATGTGGTACAAAGAACTCTCTACGGATAAGTAATAATGCATTTTTTCCACTGGGATTGGAATTTTACCCCGAGGAACTGGTACAAATATACCTCATTCAAAGCACAGTAGGAGCTATATATAACCTATGCCATACGAGCACTGGCCAGTAACCTTCTCCAGAATTAGAGCCAGAAATGAACGTGGCCACTTCCAATTATTATAAATTCGCCTCAGAATACAGCTGACTTAAAGTTGCCGGAACCAAGTACCTATGAGTAGGCCTGGGCGGTATATCGATAAATCGTAAAATATCGTGATATTTTAATATATCGCGAATCCGATATTGAGTTTTTAAAATTGACGATATATCATTGCTCGATAAATATCGTCTTATCGTGCTCCGATATTTTATCGGGGCAAGATAAATATCATGATATCGCGTCCCGATAAAATATCACAACATCGCGCCCCGATAAAATATCACGATATCGCACCCTGATAAAATATAACAATAAATATCACTATAAAAGATCATGATGTCGGAAAAAGACAGCCGTTGAGTTGGCCTTCGCTTAAGCTGGAGCAAGTACGTTTGTAAACTTACTATTATGCTATCTGCTAATTCAAATTCTCAGCAGTTCTCTCTCACTCTCTCTTTCAATTTCAGTGGTCTGATAGTTTATAGGTGACGTCATGATCAATTTTGGAAGGAACTGGAAACAACTGTTTGTAATTTAGTGTATGTATTGTCCACTGATCTAAAGATGTCGAAACAAACTCAGCAAACAAACTATTCGGCTTGCTAGAATAATGTGATCTTACCTTAGATGATTACCAAAAGTAACTTTCAGTAACTTCATGCGATATCATGATATTTTATGGCGATATTTATCGTGCACCGATATATTATCGTGCCCCGATATTTTATGGGGGCACGATAAGACGATATTTATCGTCACAATATGAGTTATCGTTATCGCCACGTTATCGATATGCTAACATTATCGTATCCTGATATTGAATTATCAATATCGCCCATGCCTACCTATGAGTAGAGGCAAGAATTTGTGGTAAATAAAACTCTCAAATTTCGTCATTAAAAATGGCCCATTTCGGGATAAAAAATGGGAAATGGCCCTAAATTTCTGTGTATAAAAAATATTGATTCATCCGAGATTTCTCAAACGCCATTTGGTGATACCTTGCATTACTATATTGATGACTGTTCTGGAGAAAATTTATTTTCATTTTAATGTATTTGAGTGACTAATCAAGTTTGGTTAATAATCTTGTTAAAATAGAGGCATAAGTGTTGGAATACAATTTCAACACAGAATTGCACATAATCATATGTAACCATGGGGTCAGTTACAATAATGAGATAATTAAATAGTTAGACCGCTTTTAACAGCAGCATGACCCTCGAGAACCACTTGTGAAGATAGAGCTGCCATTAGTGGTAGATACTTTGAGGCTCTGAAAATATTATTCATAGTGGATCTCATGAACCTTTCATCAAAAAGTTGGCCAATAGAATGCAGAAATTCCTTGGCAGTATCTCCATGCTCTAACTGTGCAAGGTTGATTTTTGCCTTCGTAGCTGCATTAGTTAATGTTGCCGTCAATACAGGTGCAAGTTTTTTTGGAAGATTTTTTATGAGAGCAGATGTGTCATTCCCAAAACTACCATCACTTACAATTTTTAGGTTATTTCCTATATCTATTAATTTGCATTGTAGTTTGTATGAATAAGGATATGCATCCCCAAGGCATTCTAGCAGCTTCACAATTGGTTTACAATGTTCAGCAACAAATGCTGCTTGGCTCTGTATAATAGCAATCTCTTCTTCGGTCAGGCTACTTAACCTATGTACAGCACTTCCTCCCTCCCCCATCAATGAGAAAAATTCTCGGATATCAGAGAGATACTCATTAACATAAATGGCAGCCTTGTGCCGAGAATTCTAGCGAGTAGGTACAGGAGATGGAAAAAGCTTAGCTTGGTAGGTTTCTTGGAGTGAAGCTTGCCGTTTCACTGATTGATCCTTCTCCTTTGCTTCTTCTTGAATTTCTTATGTCCTGCACCCCCACAGTGTTTAGCGCAAGTATCTTTACGTGTCCATTCAATTCGGCAGTTGCAGTATTTGCACATTAATATTTTCTTCTGTTTATCAAAAACATAAAAACCTTCACTACGAAACTGATTTTCGCGGTCAAACATAGTTACTGCTTTCGGCATTTTCCTTAGGTCAATTTACGCATCATAGGAATACTTCTGCTATTGATCTCTGAATAGCTATTAAATTAAGTCTCACGTAAATAACAAATAATATTGCATGTGGACAAACTGCAATAATCTCTAGAAAGCAAAAGTCTCAAGCCGAGTTCACATGGGAGCGGAATAGACGGAACAGGCAGAAAGCGGAAAAGCATCTAGCCAATCACAATCCGTTCTGTCTATTCCACTCCCATGTGAACCCGGCTTCCAAGGGGACTACAATGTAATGTACTGACTACAATGTATTCACTAATGTATCATTCATGCCGGCTTCATGGATAATGTTCGAAATCGCGCTGCGAAAACGAGAAAAACAAAACAAACGAATATCGCTTGGCGACTATATGAAATTTAGGTGCTCGGACGAATAAAGATGAGATTACAAGAGAGATTGTGATAAAAATAACTCCTTTGATGGTTTGATTCTCAATTAAAGTTCAAAGAACCCTAAGATATATAAAATCATTGGATGCGTACATGTAAAACACGTCTGATGATTAATATTGTACGGCCATTTGAATGAATTCAAATGGAAGGTTTCCGTCAGCGGTTAAAATGATCGATTTTAATAGTCCGAAGCAGTAATATTTCGTGGAGAAATGAGAAAACAAGTGTGGGAGCAAGAACAAAAATTATCACCGAATATTCCATTCGGTGGAGGTAGTAGTTTCGCGGTCTCGGGGGGTTCACTCTTAGTACAAAGTGCGGAGGTTTGTCGAAAATAATGTGGTTCGATACAAAGATGTTTCCCTCTGTTACATGCTTGAATTTTGGCCGGCGATGAGGATTTTACAATGAAAAGATGTTCTATAGGTAGAGGTTTTACTATATATTCAACATTTTCGCAAAATAACCCATTAAAAATTCTAAAAAATCGCATTATTTTCGCTCAGGAGAATATATTTCGCGTTATCCCAAATAATCTTGATATTTCGTGTCATTTCGCGAAAAAATCATTTTGCGAAAAATTCGTGGCTCTACCTATGAGTAGCATATTAGTCGAAATCATAGAGTACAGTATCACCATCATTTACAAGTATAAACATAGGTAATAGTAATCAATTTTTAATAACGGCAATAATTATACGGTGAGAATTCCTTTGACTGTTCATAATCGTAATTACTGTAAGCAAGGCCACACACAAACTGTTTTAAGTTCCAAATTGAAGTTTCTTGAGATACACGTAATATCTCCTGCCATAATGACATATGCATACACGAAAGTTGCGGGACGGTTTATGACAATAATGCAAGGCCGCCCCTCAATTTCAGTATTCACTAACAATACAAAGTTTTACTTACAGATTACTTTTCTCAGCCTTGAATTTGGCACTAGCTGGGAACAGGGGTGGAATTCTGTAACTCGAAGTTCCGGAGCTAACTCGCGAAAGGAGCTTCATGAAGCTCCTAGCTCCAAACTGCATTCTGTATCCCCCGGAGAGAGAGCCAGAGGAGCTAGCACTATCTCTCTAGCTCCTCTGGCGCCGATCGGTATTCTGTATGCCTTTGCGGAGCGCCTTCCGGCGCTCCCAGCTACCTCCAAAGGAGCTTCACGAAGAGCCAGCCCGAACCCCGTGCTAGTCCTTTCTCCCGTGGAGTTTACGGCGTATGATGTTAGTCTTTTGTTTAAGCAGAAGGAACTTTCAGTGTGAACTTCGACATGACACGAATGCTCAATCGTCGGATTTTGCTTCTTTTGTTCGAGGATGAGCTGGTTGACGCCAAAGAATTAATATTATTCTTTGAAATATATTTATACGCCTTTTCTTCGCGGAAATACACTGCCTCATATTAGTATCATGACGCTGTATGCTTTCTTCAACTTTACCTAAGCAACAGCATAAACATACATTCTCGCGAAGTTATGACCTTAGACCAAGCTTTTATAATAAGCCTGAGATAATAATTAATGTAAACAATAGTTCTGCACTGGTAAAAATAAAATTTTATTAGACTAAAAACTCCTTTTGGGACATCCATATGACAAAAATGAAAAGCTCTATACAATCAGTAGGGAATGAAGTCAAGTTCTGCACATTTCTCAACACCTTGATGGAGTATACCGTAACACATTAACTTATCATAAAGTAACGTTTAATTTTTATGTAACTCACCATCGTGAGTGCACCAATTGTTATGACAGGTTAGGATTATTCTATACACATTTCACTCAAATGAAAGAATTATCCATTACGTACGCACTCAATCATATTCAAAGATCAATAAACAAATTTGGAACGCCATGTGAAGCCTACAGATTTTCTTGACAAACCGATTTTGAAGCCAATATGAACACTACAGAGACACAAAAGGAAGTAGAACACCTTATTTATAGTTAAGCACTTCGCAGTCACTGGGTACTATCTTTTGGAAACACTTTGACACCACTAAACATGTAGGGAACACACAATGTAAATTAGTCACAACTGATTTCGGCAGAGAAAGATGTGAATCTGCAACATTCTGCTCGCTTAATTTCCACACTGTTTTCAAGAAATACTGAAATTTCTCATCACCGCTGCTCTAGTTTACGTTGCTTGTGACAAGTATATGCCAGTGGACTTGGAAATGAGGCGAAATTGCGGCAAACAGTTGTTTTTAGGACTTCTCTCTTCGATAAGATTGGCCGAAGTGCATAGCATAAAACACCTCACTAGCACCTGTTGGACACAGATTTGAAAACTATTATTATATAGAAGTACGATCGTTGCCCACCTTTACGATTCTCCTATCCATTACACGCCTGGGTCTTAGGCATCACAAAAAGAAATACGTATTTACATTTCTTAATTATCAAGCGACGAATTACGTTTAAGTAGCTCAAATAAAGGAAGCGATGGCTATAAACCACGTAATATAACATTATACTTAATACATAAAATAATATAATAAGTAATATATCGCCTTACAAACGCCAAGAAATATACAAAACAATAAAATATCTTACGTCTTATTACAAGGGCATTACCAAAGAATCACAACGAGATAGTTTTGCCAGCTAACTGCACTACATTTACCTTCCTTGCCTTTGCTCCGATATTCTAATTGCATTTCATTACAAAATCATTAAAAGCCCTTCAACAATGGATACGACATATAAATACGTCAGACTAGGCCAACTATCGTAAACAAATGGCAGCCATGTTGATTATACGATAATATGGTTTGAACCGGAAATGGTTTAACTATTACCCGCGAAAAACATGTAAACAAACAATTCTATTGGCTCTTAACATTTTTGAGGATTTGCTCGAAAAATTTTCATACCCAGAACTAGCTCCATTGGCGTAAGGCGCTAGAGTAAGCTCCATCGAGTTAGAGAATACCGGTAGGAGACAATTCAGGGAGTAAGCCGAAGCTCCTAGCTCCGGAGCTCCGAGTTACAGAATTCCACCCCAGGAGACAGAAGCGGGAGAAAAACAAAATGCCAAGGGAAAGTGCCCGGGCTACCAAGCAATTTGTTGCCTTCGGTATTTTAGATTTTTTACATGCAAAATATAGGGTATTAAATGGTTCCTTGGTCAGCCCTCGCTATATCGAGCTTCTCGTTATATGCCGTATATTCACTGTATTTGTCCATCACAAATAATGACAATTTCGGTTTCCTCTTTCGGGAGGTGTAACTTCTCAAACTGGGAATCTCGGCGTATTCTTGACGATGTCTCCACGGAAAATAGCGACAATGCTCATAGTGATAGCAGTGTAAAGAAATTAGTTCTCAAGTCATTTTTATGCAAAATTCTTTAGTTATTTGCGAAAGTGCGATATGGAAGAAGAGGCACAATGTGTGACATCTTATAAATTAATGATGAATGTGTAACGGGAGTAAGTGTATCTCTTATTGAGTGGCAACCATCGACGATATTTACGAGCTTTCTTCGACTTTGATCAGTGAGTAGCGGTTACTACATAGTTTCGTTGTGTTATTATCAAAAGACAAGTATTGCTGGAATTCCATTTGTTAAAACTGTTGTCATTCTACCCATCCCATCAATAGACTCATATCTCCACAGTTTGTTATTTTCAAAAAACATAACATTACGTTTAGTTTAATAGACCTACAATGTTTTTAGTGTGTAATTTTATAAAAGTTTTACCCCCTACGAGATCAATAAAAATTTGCATTTTTTTTTCGATACTTCATCCGAAACGTAATATATTCATGTTTTATCACTTTATGGATGCATTTTCATGTAATGTCGCATTATGTCAATAAAGCTATTTCCCTGGACCCCTACCTATGGGTCTATTGACTTTGATTATACATTTTAACACTGTTTTTGAAGCCTTCTACTATGATATTTGCTTCCATTGCCGTAGAAGAAGCACTCCAGTTCTTAAAACATGTGTGAGGCCTTGCATTATTCATAGGGTCTTTTGAACTTGCTTGCACACATATACTGCAGTGCATATTTCTTCCTCGAATAAATATGACTTTTTTAGTTCTAAATCCCACAATACAAGTCGGAAAATAATTTTTTTTTTTGCATTAATAGTGATGGTCTGGTGTTCATGAACAAAATACGTACCACTCCTGACGAAGAGTTATGATTTGTGCAGCATAATCTTTTTCCCCATGATCTGTTGCACACCACCGTTATCAAAGGTGTACCATCCTTATCCACTTCCCCTGCTTTGATCACAAGTTCACTTTCTTCCAATGCCGCTTTATTCATCCCCTCCCAAGCAATATCATGTATGGCAGAAGCGATGTCAGCTTGCTTATTCAGGAATGGTTGGCTGGCCATGTGCGGTACGTTCAAAATTGTACTCAAGGAAATAACCTTACCCTATACACACAGTTTGGTAATTATCTATAGCTGAAAACGTTAAAATAATGACCCGATGAATTTTCTTAATGAATCACCCGCTCTTCACGGAAATAAATAATACAGGTGAAAAATGTGATAGGTAACCATGCCATTGCCAATCCATTTCTCGTGGAGAATATTTGTTTAATACCTGCAGTAATAGCATTTCCACATATTCGCAAATTTGCCATAGTACTCTTACCAGCTGTTGTCGGAATATACTTTCATGCTTCTGAAATCATCACTATTTCCTCTTGAATCACTGGAATGAGTACGGAAAAGGATATTTAAATATATTACCCCCCCAAATAAAAGAAAGGGTGGTTATAAATGAGTAATACCAAAAAAGGAAATGTTGTACATAGCAATGATAAAATAATACGTGGAAATTAGTACCTTTTCTCCGACTTCTTATTTCCCAAAGAAGATATTTTTTCTCTTCCTTTGTCCGTATCCTCTTCGATACCTCACCTTACAGCCTGTGGTGTTTTCCATGATGCTCAGAAAGAATTATTCCAGCCATTCTTCATAGACTCAACTGAGCTGAGCGTTATTTCTGAAGAGGTAACCTGACACCTCTCTGGAACCCAAGCACTCTCTCACAGATCTAACACATCTGGAATTTCGTAAACAAGAGGGCATTCCACCTTAGGGCAGGAGTGGGGGTAGACCGCTTAAGGAAGAAATCTTTGGTTTGAACTTCAGCACACCATGAGTTTGAAAATGCGAAACATGCTCCACAGCGTATACTATTATGACCTAGCTATAGAAATAGCATCAAAAGTTGTTGTTTGAATGTGTAGATGAAGGATCAAGCTTTCAGGAGAGTGGAAGTAAAATCCTCTTTTCATATGCTGCAATAAAGTCATAGTCGCATTGATCTTAAGCATCTGCAACGGGCTTTTAAAAGCAGCTAGGGAGCCCCCTTAACCTCCAGCCTGTGTGACGTTCACATCTACAGACTTGGCTTTGCTTCTGTATCATGGTCCAATGTACACACATGCTACATCTAGCTAAGGACTGGATTCCCTTTCCTTTATGTTCCTCATTGAGTCTGATGATGGTTCAATGCTTGTAAGAGCTGCATTACGCTGCCCTCTCCACATTTTCATCATATTATGCATGTATATTGTTTTTTCCCTGCAAGTAAACCTTCAAAGCTAGGTCTTGCATGAAATTTTAATACCCCCTGAAGTATAATTCTGAAGAATATAATTACCAGCTCGAGGGATTCAGGTTGCGGAATAAATGTATGGTAATTTCATCCTCCCTATTGGAATAAGCACCATATTCAATATTTTAATGATTTGGCTACATAACTATGAGAATGCTAATCACTACTGTTACTTTATTTCAGCTCTGGTGAGGAACAGGTGTATCTTCTAGCAGAAAAACACAAGGCTATCATTGATCTCCAGTAGATTCTAAACAGTAGTGCTTAGTGCACATATTTGTAGGCCTGGTATTTGCCTGTCAGTGAGCTATTCTCTGACAGTTGAAGTGCATGAAACCATGGCAAGAAATGAATCTTTGGATGAACTGAGAGCAAAACTTTTCCCTGATATTTCCCTAGAATCATATGAGCAGTTGAATTCTGATAAAATAACCATTTTGGACACAATGAACAATACTTTGAGAAAGGACTCACTTGATTCTGATGGTTCAAATGGAGGAAGAATTGATGTAATAGAAAACATCAAAATTACTTCAAATACTGGTCTAGAGCCATTTCACCAAAGACTGCA
Source organism: Platycnemis pennipes (assembly GCA_933228895.1). Lineage (NCBI taxonomy): Eukaryota > Metazoa > Arthropoda > Insecta > Odonata > Platycnemididae > Platycnemis > Platycnemis pennipes. The sequence goes on along the minus strand of OW121856.1, from coordinate 99,448,938 downwards.
TTCATTAGTACAGAAAACCACTTCAGTCAAGAAATCATTGGAGAACATATTAACTGAAATACATCAGCTATTATCAATTGATGAATGTAATTCTGTTGAGATAAATCAGAATAAGGGAAGCATCAAACATGTGGAAGAATCAAAACAGTTAAAAATTGTCCATGATGAGGCAAAATCTATATTGGCCGGTGCGAAAAATTCTGAAGCTACAAAAGAATTATACGTAAGCAAAACGAGGAACTTGAACTCCAATGTTACAGGTGATGATGGTAAGGAAACATTGAAGAAGAAGGTATATGACATAGGCGATAAGTATGCATTTAAACACAGAGCAGAGAGGGAATCTATGTTGGCCAGTAAAAAAGATTCTGAAGCTATAAAAGAATCTTATTGTAATCAAGGGAGTAAAAACTCCGATCTTCCAGCGGAAGAGTATGAGGAACCAACAAAACAAACATTTAAGACGAAATATGACACAAGGGAAAAGAATATATTTGAACAGACAGCAGAGAGAAAAGCCATGTTGGCCAATCAAAAAAATTCTGAGGCTGTAAAAGAATCTTACGGAAACCCAGTGAGTAATTCAGATGCTAACGTTCCTGCAGAAGATGATAAGGACCCAAAAACAATGACATTGAAGCAGGAATGTCACGGAGGTTTTAAGAATGCATTTGAAAACAGAGAAGAGAGGAAATCTAGGCTGGCAAGTATGAAAGATTCTGAAGCTATGGAAGAATCTTACAGAAACCAAGTGAGTAATTCAAATGCTGATGTTCCAGGAGAAGATGATTTGGGCCCAAGGAAACAGACATTGAAGCAGGAATATCACGTAAGTGTTAAGAATGCATTTGAAAACAGAGCAGAGAGGAAATCTATGTCGGAAATTATGAAACATTCTGAAGCAATGAAAGAATCTTACAGAAACCAAATGAGTAATTCAGATGCTAATGTTCCCGCTGAGGACGATAAGGACCCAAGAAAACAGACAGTGATGCAGGAATATTGCATTGCTGTTAAAAAGGCACTTGAAAACAGGGCAGAGAAGAAATCTATGGTAGCCAGTAAAAAAGATTCTGAAGCTATGGAAGAATCTTACGGAAACCAAGTGAGTAATTCAAATGCTGATGTTCCAGCAGAAGATGATAAGGACCCAAGAAAACAGACATTAAAGCAGGAATCTCACCAAGGTGTTAAAAATGCATTTGAAAACAGAGCAAAGAGTAAGTCTATGTTAGCAAGTATGAACGTTTGTGAAGCTATGGAAGAATGTTACAGAAACCAAGTGAGTAATTCAAATGCTGATGTTCCAGCAGAAGATGATAAGGACCCAAGAAAACAGACATTGAAGCAGGAATATCATGTAGGTGTTAAGAATGCATTTGAAAACAGAGCAGAGAGTAAGTCTATGTTAGCAAGTATGAGCGTTTCTGAAGCTATAGAAGAATCTTACAGAAACCAAGTGAGTAATTCAAATGCTGATGCTCCAGCAGAAGATGATAAGGACCCAAGAAAACAGACATTGAAGGAGGAATGTCACGAAGGTGTTAAGAATGCATTTGAAAACAGAGAAGAGAGGAAATCTAGGCTGGCAAGTATGAAAGATTCTGAAGCTATGGAAGAATCTTACAGAAACCAAGTGAGTAATTCAAATGCTGATGTCCCAGCAGAAGATGATAAGGACCCAAAAAAACAGACATTGAAGCAGGAATATCACGTAAGTGTTAAGAATGCATTTGAAAACAGAGCAGAGAGGAAATCTATGTCGGAAATTATGAAACATTCTGAAGCAATGAAAGAATCTTACAGAAACCAAATGAGTAATTCAGATGCTAATGTTCCCGCTGAGGACGATAAGGACCCCAGAAAACAGACAGTGATGCAGGAATATTGCATTGCTGTTAAAAAGGCATTTGAAAACAGGGCAGAGAAGAAATCTATGCTGACAAGTATGAAAGATTCTGAAGCTATGGAAGAATCTTACAGAATCCAAGTGAGTAATTCAAATGCTGATGTTCCCGCTGAGGACGATAAGTACCCAAAAAAACAGACATTGAAGCAGGAATATCATGTAGGTGTTAAGAATGCATTTGAAAACAGAGCAGAGAGTAAGTCTATGTTAGCAAGTATGAACGTTTCTGAAGCTATGGAAGAATCTTACAGAAACCAAGTGACTAATTCAAATGCTGATGTTCCAGCAGAAGATGATTTGGGCCCAAGGAAACAGACATTGAAGCAGGAATCTCACGTAGGTGCTAAGAATGCACTTGAAAGCAGAGCAGAGAGGAAATCTATGATAGCCAGTACAAAAGATTCTGAATCTATAGAAGAATGTTACAGAAACCAAGTTGAGAATTCAATTGCTGATGTTCCCGCTGAGGACGATAAGGTCCCAAGAAAACAGACATTGATGCAGGAATATTGCATTGCTGTTAAAAAGGCACTTGAAACCATTGCAGAGAAGAAATCTATGGTAGCCAGTAAAAAAGATTCTGAAGCTATGGAAGAATCTTACGGAAACCAAGTGAGTAATTCAAATGCTGATGTTCCAGCAGAAGATGATAAGGACCCAAGAAAACAGACATTGAAGCAGGAATATCATGTAGGTGTTAAGAATGCATTTGAAAACAGAGCAGAGAGTAAGTCTATGTTAGCAAGTATGAGCGTTTCTGAAGCTATAGAAGAATCTTACAGAAACCAAGTGAGTAATTCAAATGCTGATGCTCCAGCAGAAGATGATAAGGACCCAAGAAAACAGACATTGAAGGAGGAATGTCACGAAGGTGTTAAGAATGCATTTGAAAACAGAGAAGAGAGGAAATCTAGGCTGGCAAGTATGAAAGATTCTGAAGCTATGGAAGAATCTTACAGAAACCAAGTGAGTAATTCAAATGCTGATGTCCCAGCAGAAGATGATAAGGACCCAAAAAAACAGACATTGAAGCAGGAATGTCACGATGGTGTTAAGAATCCATTTGAAAACAGAGAAGAGAGGAAATCTAGGCTGGCAAGTATGAAAGATTCTGAAGCTATGGAAGAATCTTACAGAAACCAAGTGAGTAATTCAATTGCTGATGATCCCGCTGAGGACGATAAGGACCCAAGAAAACAGACATTGAAGCAGGAATGTCACGATGGTGTTAAGAATGCATTTGAAAACAGAGCAGAGAGGAAATCTATGTCGGAAATTATGAAACATTCTGAAGCAATGAAAGAATCTTACAGAAACCAAGTGAGTAATTCAGATGCTAATGTTCCAGCAGAAGACAATAAGGACCCAAGAAAACAGACAAGGATGCAGGAATATTACATAGGTGTTAAGAATGCATTTGAAAACAGGGCAGAGAAGAATTCTATGCTGACAAGTATGAAAGATTCTGAAGCTATGGAAGAATCTTACAGAAACCAAGTGAGTAATACAAATGCTGATGTTCCCGCTGAGGACGATAAGTACCCAAAAAAACAGACATTGAAGCAGGAATATCATGTAGGTGTTAAGAATGCATTTGAAAACAGAGCAGAGAGTAAGTCTATGTTAGCAAGTATGAACGTTTCTGAAGCTATGGAAGAATCTTACAGAAACCAAGTGAGTAATTCAAATGCTGATGTTCCAGCAGAAGATGATTTGGGCCCAAGGAAACAGACATTGAAGCAGGAATCTCACGTAGGTGCTAAGAATGCATTTGAAAGCAGAGCAGAGAGGAAATCTATGATAGCCAGTACAAAAGATTCTGAATCTATAGAAGAATGTTACAGAAACCAAGTTGAGAATTCAATTGCTGATGTTCCCGCTGAGGACGATAAGGACCCAAGAAAACAGACATTGATGCAGGAATATTACATTGCTGTTAAAAAGGCACTTGAAACCATTGCAGAGAGGAAATCTATGTTAGCAAGTATGAACGTTTCTAAAGCTATGGAAGAATCTTACAGAAACCAAGTGAGTAATTCAAATGCTGATGTCCCAGCAGAAGATGATAAGGACCCAAAAAAACAGACATTGAAGCAGGAATGTCACGATGGTGTTAAGAATCCATTTGAAAACAGAGAAGAAAGGAAATCTAGGCTAGCAAGTATGAAAGATTCTGAAGCTATGGAAGAATCTTACAAAAACCAAGTGAATAATTCAAATGCTGATGCTCCAGCAGAAGATGATAAGGACCCAAGAAAACGGACATTGAAGGAGGAATGTCACGAAGGTGTTAAGAATGCATTTGAAAACAGAGAAGAGAGGAAATCTAGGCTGGCAAGTATGAAAGATTCTGAAGCTATGGAAGAATCTTACAGAAACCAAGTGAGTTATTCAAATGCTGATGTCCCAGCAGAAGATGATAAGGACCCAAAAAAACTGACATTGAAGCAGGAATGTCACGATGGTGTTAAGAATCCATTTGAAAACAGAGAAGAAAGGAAATCTATGTTAGCAAGTATGAACGTTTCTAAAGCTATGGAAGAATCTTACAGAAACCAAGTGAGTAATTCAAATGCTGATGTCCCAGCAGAAGATGATAAGGACCCAAAAAAACAGACATTGAAGCAGGTATGTCACGATGGTGTTAAGAATCCATTTGAAAACAGAGAAGAGAGGAAATCTAGGCTGGCAAGTATGAAAGATTCTGAAGCTATGGAAGAATCTTACAGAAACCAAGTGAATAATTCAAATGCTGATGTCTCAGCGGAAGATGATAAGGAACCGAGAAAACAAGAATTTGAACAGGAAAACTACTCAGGTGTGAAGAGTGCATTTGCAATTGGAGCTGAGAGTAACACCAGTTTGGCTGCTAGAATGTATGATGCAGCTATCAAAGGATTGTGTGGGCACCAAGTGGGTAATTTGAAATCCACTGTTCCAGCAGAATATGCTGAGGTTCCTAAAAAACAAACATTGAAGCTGGAATACAACTTTGGTGAAAATAAAGCATGTGTAAACTGGGCAGAGAGAAAAGCCGTGTTGGTCAGTACGGAAGATTCTAAAGCTATACAAGAATCTTACAGAAACCAATTCAGTAGTTTGAATTCCATTGTTCCAGCAGAAGATGACAAGCGACCAAAAAAACTAACATTTAAGAAGAAGGAATATGACGCAAGTGATAAGAATGCATTTGAACACAGAGCAGAGAGAAAAGACATGTTGGGCAGCAAAAAAGATTGTGATGAAATCGAAGTCATGTGCGAACAACAAGTCTGTGATTCAAACTCTGATGTTCCAGCAGAAGATGAGCAGGAGCCAAAAAAACGAGAAGTCAGGGAAGAAAACGATGTAGGTGAGAAGAAGGAGGTAGAATGTTCACATGGAGATGAGTATGTTGACTGTGTGGAGAATGACAAGATAAATGTCAGGTCTTCTGATACTGAAGGAAAAGAACTAGGAGCTGAGAATGCATCTAATTTCAAGGTTGATGGAAGGAAGTCAGATTTAACCAATGCTGATACATTTCATGATTCGAGGCCAGCACCAGCCCACCGAAGTCCACAAGAAAAGGAAACTTTCAGGACAGGATTGTTCAGTACGCTCAGGAAGGGTGGTGTTATGTTTAGCTTTCTAAATCCCTTTTTATCATCTAATGAAATGTACAGTGATCCTACCGGAGCAAGTGGCATTCAAGTGGACACACCACATAAATGTCAGAAGGAAAAATGTGCTTTTGATGATACTCCAATGATGTCAAATCTAACCATTTTTGGTTCTCCCAATGAATCTTTACCACAGGATTTATCAAATATAGCAGAACCTGAAGAAAAAGAGAGGCCTTTACAAAAGCATTGCAACTACCTTAAAAGACAATTAGGTAACAACAACAGTGGACCAAAAAAAACACAAATATCTTCAAAACAAACTATGAAAGTAATGAGCCAAATCGATAATAGTGGGAAGGTTTCTCATACAAAGAGTGTTGCTGCAGACAATACATGGGTATTGGACACTATTCATCCTGCCATTGATCACGAGCAAACTGTCAATGCCATGATGAGCATTACAGAAATCATTGAATGCAATGAAACTAAAGTTTCTTTTGTCAGAAATCTCTTCTGTAAAATGTCCTGCCGATGCTCCCTTAATTCAATTCTGCTCAAAATCCTCAGTACCCAACCATCATTGAAAGTGTTGATGGATTGCGAGTCTGATACTATCAAAAGAATTAAAGGACAGTTCACAGATTATGATGGAAAGCCTATGAAAGGTGGTGAGAGGCGAGTGCTTGCTGATATGGATGAGAAAACAATTTACCTCGGGGGACTAGTGAATGAGAAGTGCCCAGAGGAACAACTAATGGGTATTTTTGCCAGTGCTTTGGGTCTCATGTCTGTTTATTTGGTCTTCCAAAATGGTGGACGGCCATACCTGGTGGGAGACAATGTGAATAGGAACCATTACCAAAAATTAATCTCAGAAGCTTTGAAGGGGAAAAAAAGTGGGGCACAAATGATGAAATGTATCAAAACTGTGTTGGAGAAAAGAAGCATCCTTGGGAGGGAAATAGGAATTATGGAACTCCTACCCCAGATCATCACTTACTATGGAACAAAGGAGGGCATGTCTCTACTGCGTCAACAAGTCCCATCGCTGCTACGTTTCTATGAGGACCAGGTGGTGACTACAATATTGAGAGTACATGAGGTAAGGCTAAGTTCTAAATATGTCTCTCTTTTTAACTCTTCATCATGACTGGATGCATTACACACGCCTATGAAAAGTTAATAATATTTTAAGTATTCCTTTGATACTTATGTTTCAACTAGCAGCAAAGCTTTTTTAAAAGATATTTAATAAATGACCTGAATGCAATACATCATATGCCAGCTAGAGACTTTTCACCTATCTTCCGTTGGTTTTCATCATCATCCCTTAAGAATTTTTTTTTACATATTCAGTCTTTTTATATTTTTAAGCAGTAATAATTATAGCCATAATTGGTGTTCACTGCATATTGAAAATCATCTCCTGCATAGTTATGCAACAAACCTAATCCTTCACCTCTTTTTATTGAATTAATTTTACTAAAATCATATTGGATTAAAAGAGCTGGATTATGTTTGAAGGGTGGACTGTCCATAGGTAGGTAATTAAGTAATTTCGACGACAACTTATATCCTGTTGAGGTAAGCTATTTCTAAAATTGGTGTATATTATGTTTTGGGATCGATTTTTAAAAATTATTTAATTCCTGTAGTTAATTAATAATAGAGTTAATAAAAATTCTGGAGAGAAGTCATTAACTCATCTCTAGTAAACCATCTGCAACATGTATTCAACAGGAGAAATACCTTAGGACTTTGAGAAATACATCATAATTCCTATTCCCAAAGAGAAGAGAGCAGAGAAATGCGAAAATTTTAAGACCCTACACAGGGTGGCGATCGTCAGGGAAAACCTGGAATTGTCAGGGAATTTTGGAAATCTGGAAAAGTCGGGGAATAGTCGGAATTCTCGTAACAGTCAGGGAGAAACTGGGATAGGAAATTCTCATTATATTTCTACCATTGCGTTTACCATGCTGTCTTTCCCGTCCTTTATTTCACCAAAACATGTCACCAACTAAAACTAATGTCCGTCGCCGAAGTGCATAGAATAAGCCCCGTCAATTCGTTGAACATTCAGTTGTGAATCAGTCGTACAATGTATATCCTTGATGCGATATTTGCCTAGTAGTGTTAATATTCATGATCACCGTGTTTCTGCTCATCACAAGGAATCCGTGGCTATGTTTTTCGGAAGATTTTACCTCGGGTTTTTTTAACTTCCAAGACTCAGGTCGAGAGGTAGTTGTAGCACCCTAGATTGCAGTAAATACGTGCTTGCAGTACTAAAAACACGAGACGATGATTATTAAAACGGTAATACAAGTACGATCACATGTGTAAACAAATCTTACTTGAGATCATCTTCGATTTTCCAACCCCCTTCGCGAGACCATAAGAAGAGCTCTCCTCCCCTCCCCACCTTTCACGCTCGACGTAATTATGGAATGGCCCCCTTAGCTCCCTCTCGGAGCAATTTAGTCAGGTCACAAACCACCTCAAATATGACGCTGCCGTTGTTAATTGCCTCCTGATTTTGCTTGCAGTGGCGCAATTACGTTTTGTTTGTTTATACAAATATTTTTACATTTTTGGTTCCCTCTTACAATCATTGCATTTGATGGGATTTGAACCCGGGTCCCTCTGGTCAGTAGCTCAGTGCTCTACCTACTAGGCCAACATGACCCCGTACTGGTTAGTAGGGCCTTCAAAAATCATTCATATTAGTAACGGCTGGGTGATGTATGTGAGTTTCTTATAAATTTCAAGACCTGTGTAAATGATTATTTGTTCTAAATCATTTCCATACTGCTTTCTTATTCCAGAAGTGTTTGGAGGAGCAACACCAATCTGAAGGGGAGAAGTTGTAGGTGAAGAGGTGAGTGCAAGAGGATAAAAAGGAATCTAGGTAAGTATTTGAAATTCTTCACGCATCAAAATTTTTACCGAAATAAAAAGCTGAAGGGTGAAATGTAATACAGTAGAATCTTGCTAATCCGTTGCCAATGGGACTGAGAACATGGTGAGGACACAAAAAATGTTGGATTATCAGAGGAACCCATTTATTTACTGAAAACAATAAATCTGTAGTTAAATCAAAATATTGCTCCATGTACAATTTTATGGATGTAATATTTCTGAAAGCAATAAATAAAAGTACACAATGATAAAAATACAGAAAATGAAGGGAGAAAGTTTTTCTATATTTCAGTCCTTTCTCATCATCAAATGTCACTGAATTATTTTCAACATGTTTCCTGTTCTTTTGCCAGTCCTTAATTATTGTTATCCCAACCCCAAGTTCCCTTGCAACTTTTTGCTGGATATCTATTTCAGTCCAGAGAGGATAACTGTATTCCTTGATACACTATGAAATGCTTTGATTGGGTCAGGGTAGAGAAGGATGGTGTTAATTGATGACAATCCCTATTAACAATATAAGGAGGACAATCAGGATTATTAGTCACTAGGAATAGTGGTTGTGCTGAAACTATCCATTAAGGAAATCCTAGAAGAAGATAAATAATGAAGATCAAGTCTCTCGCTCAGGACAGCAATATGGTTTGTTGGCATAAATGAGAAGGGTAGGTATCTTGAAAGGCAATGCAAAATCAGAATCAATATAACATTTTGTGCGAATCTGAGAGAACTCTTTGTGTCGAAGTAGCATAATGACTGATATTGGCTAAACATTTGCCCCTGTACCAGCAATTCTATTTTGATAAATGTTTAAATTGCACTTATGGTGAACTATTCAAAGCATGTTATTTATTTTTTGTTGGTAATTCAATTCGTTTATATTAGGTAACCTGTGATCATTTGAACTACTGTATAGTACCTTTCGTTAGTCTATATAACACTTCAAGCCAGGCATGTAGTCGGGGGGGCTTCTGGTGCTGCAACCCCCCCCTATCCCCGGTTGAAGCACCAGAACCCCCCATTAAAATTTACTCGATAATTTTGTTGTTCTGATTTTAGCAGAGAACTTTACCATGAGAAGAGTTGAGTATGGGCACTGTAAAAGTGAATACCAAGCACTGAGAATGAAAGGAAGAGATTTGTAACATGTCAGCACTGAATTGGCAAGGCTGATTTGTTTCAAGTAACGCAAGACTTAGTCCCCCCCCCCTTGGTGGCAAAATGGTTAATTTTTGCCACCAAGATAAATTTGTAATAGAAAAATTTAAGACTAAGAACAAGAGCAATTGAACTGAGGCAGTTTTCACTGGTATTGTCAAAATTTTGTTTCAATTGACTAGGCAATACAAATGAATGCAATTTGTGGACTGTCGCCTGAATCTCCTATTTAATATGCTTGAATATTTTTCATTCATTTAATCTTTCATGGTTAACATCCAATCTTCAACTGATTTTTGTGTATTTTACCTACAGTGTGGTAATGCTAAGCAAAAATAATCTCTCTAGCCCCTGACTTCAACATTCCATAAGAAACTGAGCTTTATCCATGGCTACATTCTCTTTTTTCATCCTGGCTTTCATTTTTCTATTGCAGATTGTCCTGGCTTCATGAAGATTGGTACGGTGGATAAGGAATCCGCTGATAATATGCTACCTGCTTACTTAAAATGTTTCTGATGGTAGTTCATTTATTATAGCCTGCACAAAGTATTACACATAAGTTATATAAATTTGGTGTACTTAGTTATCATTCTATGTATGAGTTTCGATATCATATACTCTTATATTCTGTGTAAATGTCTTATTTGTTTGTTTCTTGCCACAAGAGAATGGCAGGTATAGTTTGTGTCTCTTCATTTCATTTGAGGGAAATTCCCTGTTGACCTTTCCTTAACGTACAGCAGTATTGTTTATAATATTTTTTTATTCCTGCTCAGCGACTGATGTGAAAGATTCTTCAAAATTATGTTAATATTTAATCTAATGTGTTTTTTTACTGGTCAGAAGTATGCGACCTTTTGGCAATGAAGACCAAGAAAGTTACATAAATTCCTGGTTGTGGATTTTACTCCAAGAGAGCTAAAGTGTTAATTGTGAAATTGTTTCAATTTGCTCTCTTGCATTTTTCTTCGATTGCTTAATACATTCATGAATAAACAATTCATATCCAAACTAGCATATCTTCATTTAAAATGACCTTTGCAGGACGATTTATTTTTCCTAGTTGAATTTAATAGTTTCAAACGTTGAAAAGGAAAATTTTGTCAAATTTAATTTTCCGTGGCTTCTTATTTTTGGGAAAGTTGAATTAACCCTCTTGGTGCTAATCTTCTTCCTGGGCTACTGGCGAGAAATGCGGAGGGTAATTTACTAAAATGTAGCACCTTAGGAAAATAAAACAAAGCTATTGTTATAAAAATCCAAATGCTGTTTTTTGCGTTACTTAAGTTGAACTAAATAATAATGACAATATTTTTGTTAACTAAAAAATAAATATTATTGAAGTGTCATCAAGTTGACAATGAAGACCAAGAAAGTTACATAAATTCCTGGTTGTGGATTTTACTCCAAGAGAGCTAAAGTGTTAATTGTGAAATTGTTTCAATTTGCTCTCTTGCATTTTTCTTCGATTGCTTAATACATTCATGAATAAACAATTCATATCCAAACTAGCATATTTATACTGGCCCAACACCTTTTGTGCGAGAGGCAAAGCCGATATATCAGGGTGTCCACTGACCTGGAAAATCGGGAATTATTCGTGAATTTTCAATGCAGAGAATTATTCGTGATTTTGTGGTCTGAGTCGGGAATTTTAAAAATTCTTAATTCAAGACAAAAAATCCTTATTTTATAAATAGGATGAATAACGATGACTTTAAGATATGTAGATCACAGTATCAGGCGTCACGTAGTGGAATTTAGACATTGGATGAGTTTGAGATGAACTTTAGCCCCTTTCCACAATGTATTTTAAAATAATAAAACTACACAACACGTGTTTCGGCTTTCTAAGCCATCATCAGGTGTACACTTATAAACTTCCGTGACAGCGGCGCAATATATAGGGGAATTGGTTGGGGGGGGGGGGGGGAAGAGGATGAAGCACTCTAAGGAGTTTGTCCTTGGGACTGTATTAGGTAAGTGGTGGGTTATTTGAAAAAGGAATAGCTAACAATGGGGAATGGATTCGGAAAAGTTGGTCATTTAAGATATGGATTTGCCGTTTGTATGAATGAATAAATAAACGACGGAAAAGTATTTAGGCTCAATGTATCGTCAGCGCTGTGTGGATCGGAGACGTTCGACTGTCGAACGGATGCCTTCAGCTTCACGTCAAGTGCCCTTTGTTCTCATTCATTGCACATCGGTCTAAGCCCATGATACGCAAACATATGCCTAACGTGTAGTGATGGCCGGATCGGATCCAAAGTTCCACGGGTCTTTCATTTTACTCTGTTTCGGATCCGGATCGTAGATTTTAAATTTTCGCGGCTTAGCGATCGAAGTGCCCCGTGAATGGAATGTAGGTGCGGTAGATATTGACAAGAAGAGGGTGTGTAACTCAGGTCACGAAATTAGATGAAAATGTTTCCGTGCAACTAGAAATAAGTGAAGATATATGACTTTTCCCCGTTATCGCGGGAAAAATTACGTGGGGTGTCACGCGGGTATTCTACATTCGCTGGGATCACGCGGACAACGAGAGCTGGTGTAGGTACTGTGCGAAGTTCGATCCGTATCGCAGTTTCTTTCAGTCATTGCATTGAAAATGTTATCATCTTCAATTTCAAACCATTACATCTGAATACTCACTTTATTATACTTTTGTTGTTAAAATTAGATTTACAAATGAACCATTAATAAATTAAGGATGGTCGGGTTGGATCCACGGGTCTTTCATTTCATTCGCTACTGAAATCGTATCCGAAGACAGTAAAAATTTAGATCCGGATCGGAGATTTTAAATTTCTCGGCTTAGTGATCGATGCGCCCCGCGAATGGAATTACGTACGTATGGTAGATACTGACAAGGAGAGGTTGTGTAACTTGGTCACGAAATGAGAAGATTTCACATCCGTGCCACAAAAACAAAATAAAAAAATACTCGAGACTTTTTTCTCCATAGGATGCGCGAGAAAAAAAATAAAGCCGAATCCCACGCGGGTCGCCTACATTCGCCAGATTCCCGTGAACCTATGATATAGTAGTTAAAAATGAGGACTAGTGTACTGCAGGTCGCGAGTTCGATCCTTAACACTGCCTAGGAATACAGGCTATGCTGTATTCCTAGGGTAATGCAAGTAGGCAGTTAAAAAAAGTAGATTATCAGAAATTTTATGTGAATTTATAATTAAAAAAATAATAAAATTTGGCGTTAGTGAAAGGATTGGAAAAATTTTTTATTGCAGAATTAAATCGTGTAATCATGATGTTAATTTAACAATGTATTTTTGAGTGACGATTTGTAAATCTAGTTTAAACGATAGAAGTACAAAAAAGTCAGTATCCACACATAAAGGTTGGAAATGAAGGATGATAAACTTTTTGATTCAATGGCTGAAAGAAAAATTTTATACAGCGATAAGAATCGAACTTCATTACCTGCAGTCCACTACCCCACTCTGCTATTTTCGGCTTACCTGGTTTAGGAGAATACATTCTCCCCACATGTCATTGTACTTTTTTCTTGCAAACTCACAAAAACAAAATAACTCACAAAAACTCACAAACTCACAAAAACAAAACCCAATGGAGAGAAAATCCGAGACTTTTTTTAAATTTTGTTTATAGTAGCATGAAGGAAGGCTAATTTCAAGATCAGAGTTACACAACCTCATCTTAGGAGTAGAAAATTCTCAAATTTCATTTCAAAGGTTATTGTTAATAAAACATTGCAAAATTACTAGTTTAGCAGCTTGAAATATTCTATAATTTTTTTCGTCTTAAAAATGGGATCCCCGGATATTCCATAAATGGGATCTCTTAGCCGCATTACATTTTTTTCATTTCTAAAAAAGAATTTGAAAGTATTTAAGGATTTGATTAATAATTGGAAAATAATTCCTTTATTAATGAAAATGACCTTATAATGTTCCTTTTAACTGCACATTTGATGTGATCGGATACTTTACTGGAAGTAGAATGTAAGTTGGCTTTCTGATAGGCTTTGCAATATATTTTTTACAAACTTTTCTATAATTGTTTGAGAAATATAATTGCTGATGTTTGTTAGATATATTCAGGATGCGTTTACTTAAATTAGGATTTTTATTACATTAATTTTTGTTAGAAAAAGATGGTGTAGCATACTAAAAACTGTTATGATTTATATAGTCTACCGGTACAAAAATGTTACATAATGATTCTGAGTGAACAGAAAATTCAGGATTTGAGACTTAAAATAGAAAAGCATGGCAAAAAATATTAACGTAGAAAATCATCATTCCAAGAACAGTGGTTGAATGCTGAAGACTTTAGCCAGTGGGTTCTTTAGGTTCCTCTTGTAGAAGAATTTGTAATTTCTCGTGGAAATGCTAACTTAGAAAGAGGGTGTTAAATCAAAAGTAGTTTATCTTTCCCAACCAACAAAGAGTCTCTTACTACCAATAAAACTACATATTTAATTACTTTAATTTATCAATTATTTCTTATTTAATTACTTTATCTATATTATGCTATGGGTTAAACTACAAAAAATCCATATTCTACATAGAAATTGGAAAACATCACTTTTGACTAGTACAAGAACCGCGATATATTAGCCTGGAAATTTTTATAAATTTAGCCTTGAAAACCTTGAATTATGCTTGAATTTTATGTTTTGACTTTTGTGGACACCGTGTATATCAGCCCGCTACACTTAAAAGAGGGTTAATCGGGGTGGCGATCGTCAGGGAAAACCTGGAATTGTCAGGGAATTTTGGACACCTGGAAAAGTCAGGGAATTCTCGTAATAGTCAGGGAGAAACTGGGATAGGAAATTCTCGTTATTTTTCTACCATTACGTTTTTTCGAGTCTTTTCCGTCCAAGCCCGGCTCAGCCCATGGCCAAAAATACAAATATCACTTTTTATTTTTAATACTTCGCATTACCTCACCGCCCTCACGAGACTACTCCTCACAAATATGTAGAAAGTGGCCACTCGCGGCGTTAGTTATCCCCTTGCACGGGGCCAAAATCCGGCGGATTTAAATCCCAGCGTTTGGCCAAGCTGCCGGATTCAAATCTGTATTATTTAAAAAATTGGCCCATGCTTCTCAAACACAATATTTCTTGACATAATGATGGAAATAAAAAAGCGAAAATTATTTTGATTATAAGTTTCTAAATATATAACTTATTAAGGTTAATTGAAAAACAACTCCCATGGTTCCCGGTTTTGACCCCCACGAAAAGCATACTTAACATAAAGTACCTGATTAAAATAAGATCTCAGACTTCTATGGCCTGGAGGTGAATGCAGGGAAAAGCCGCACAGTGGCGATCAAAACTATCCCTCACCAAAAAAAGGCTGCGATTAATCCAAAATGCACCTTCACCGTGAATGGCCAAAAAATTCCACCACTAAAAAGAAGTGGTCAATGGAAATACTTAGGAATTCCAATCACACCTGAAGGTATAATCAGAGTCAATTTGAAAAAACATCTACTCGATAAGCTCAATATTCTCTCTAAAACACCTCTGAAACCTCAGCAAAGGCGATGGGCACTTCGACACTTCATAATCCCCAGTCTAATGTACCAATTGACCTCTGGGTCAATCTTGGTGGGAACACTCAAAACCATGGATAAGGCAAAGAGTCCGATTATGGACCAGGCTCCCACATACTCCGAATGCCTACTTCCATGCCGATATCGTGGACGGTGGATTGAACATCTCGTCCCTTAGATGGACGGTTCCTTTACAAAGAAGTGAAAGCCTACTTAGCCTAACCACATCTAAATTCTTAGTCGGTGGAAGAATAAGTTACTTTATAACAACTGAAATTGAAAAGACCGAACAAAGATTAAAGGATGGCAAAACCGTAATAAAAACATCTAGGCAATTGGCGGAACAATGGGCCAATAAACTATATCAATCCTGTGATGGAAGCGCCCTAAAACAAACCAGACACGTGAGGGAACAGCACGCCTGGATAGGCGATGGCACGCGTTTCCTAAATGGTAAAGACTTTATAAACTCCATAAGGCTCAGGATTAATGGTCTCCCCGTAGGATCAAGAACAGCTAGAGGGAGAAACAAGGAGAAAACCTGTAGAGCTGGATGCGGGAGGATTGAAACACGTTAAATTACGCATTACTAGGCGTGATGCACTAGTGAATTACGTCGGTAGGAAACTATCCGACAAGGACTACAGGGTAATGAAATAACCGATGATCAACACCAGTAGAGGACTTAGGAAGCCGGACCTCCTCGCGACAAAAGGAGACGTTGGATATGTTCTAGATGCCCAAATCCTCGGGGAGCAGCCGGATCTCGACCGAGGGAATTAAGCGAAGATGGAGAAATACGCCCTGGACCAGGACCTGCAAGACAAGCTGATGCGGGAATATCGTCTTTCCACAATAAAAACTCTAGCTATCACCCTGAGTTGTAGGGGCCTCTGGAGCGGAAAATCCCTGGCAGCACTTCTCGAAGAAAACATCCTATCGAGGAAAGACATCAAAGTCATATCGTCAAGGACGATGATCGGTGGATTAATGGAATTCAACATCTTCATGAAGACAACGTGGAAGAAGCAAGGTTTCGGCTGAAGCCCGAAGTTTCCCTCGGAGAATACAGTTGCTGCCTCTGTAAAAGGCATAAGCGGGGGAGGTTTATAGTGGATATTGCACCATTTCTGCTGATTCCCACACTACCCGTGTATACCATCTTGGCCGGGTGAGCGTGAATGCATTTTCCTCCCCTCCTAAAAAAATAGTCTGTAGTGCATGATGCATGTAATAACAACCAATAATACAAATTTTCATTTGCTTTTCGTTCCTCGAGTTTTTTGAAGAGCAATTCAAGGCGGGTAAACCGCCGTCAACTCAACCGGAAATATTATTTCATAGGTACAACCAGGTAATTCTTCACATCGTTTACCTTAGGTCGGCCGAATACATGGTTGTAAAATGATATCATCTCATACGAAGCCCTTATCGACTATTGTCCCCCTACCTCAACGTCACCATGCCAACCACATATCTACAGCAAGATCACGTGATCACCAGTCTCCCCGGGAGTATTTTTCTGTGTTGACAGATCGTTAAGTAAACTACGTGAAACTCCGCTCCTGTAAAATAATGTCAAAAAACAGCATTAAGTGCAATTGCTATGAAATTATAAAGGGTAGTCATCAAACCGGTTATTATGATTAAATCGCTAGGATATGGTTATCAAAATGTTTTCTCGGTGGGTGAAAGTGCATTCCCGGGGAAGCATTTGTTTCCAGCATCCCGAAGACTCCACGTGAATTGCATTAAATGCCGATGCAATATCACCTGATGATAGGAGATCATAGTAGAACCATATACGTGAAATTTAGGAAACTCTCATTAGTACTGCGTTTAAACTTGTTTCCCCTGCCCCTCTATCGAAGCTATCGTGCAATTGACGAGGGCCATCTCATAAGAGATTTTACTTTTAGAATGAAAGAATACATGAAGTACATGGATAACACATGGATTGACTATGAATAACTGATTGCATACAGGATTTTGTCGGGAGGAGCTTATTGTGGTTTCCAATCGGATTTTAAATCGGTAGTATATATTTATGCGATTCCTGTTGTGGAATCACGGATCTATCTTTCGCGTTATCGCAATCTTGGCTCACGACTGCTTGAGTCAAGTTGTCTGAGGAATCTTATTAATTTAAGCACGAGTATATACCTGCTAAGTGATCCTTACTTCACAAAGAAAATTACCTAAGCTATTGAAAGTCATAAGTAAGACTGACCCGGTGGGACGTTTCGTAACCAACGAAGACTTTTCACTTCCTTGACAGATTTAAAGCGATTATTTCTAATGAGTACAGTTTTAGATGGATAAGTGCCTTCTACAGCTGTCATTCTAGACGGTGAAGCAGAATGCAGAGGCAGATTTAAGTGAAGGAATTTATTCATTTGACCGATGAATGCTAATCGAACATGGGTGTTAAAAGAATAACAGTATGTTACAACGCCAGATGGGCAAACTTCATACCATATTTCACATGGCTAATTTTATATCATTTTTTCGTTGGGGTTTAAAAATTAGTACATTTGGAAGGGGTGGTTACGACGGAGGAGAGAAGCATGAGATGTAGGGTGGTTGAGGAAAAGTATGGGGGGGGTGGTTTCTTCGGAAAGGGGATTCGTAGGAAGGCAGGGATGAGGGTCGGCTAGTCAGGGGGTTAGCAATGAGGGAATACTGGACGGAGAATACCGAGGGTCGAATCGGGGACTCCGCAAGCAGCAAGACGGCCGGTGGGCTTGCCGAACACCACCTCGCGAATTCTCACCGCCCACAAGACAGCTGTCATCGCTTACCGCCGTTACCTGGAGCAGGGTTGAGCAACGCCTACTATAGGATTTTGACTGAAGCCACGGCCGCATTTGTGTCGGAGGAGTACCAAGTGCTCGCTTGGGAATGAGTCACATTCAAGTTGACGTGTCCAAACGATTACCATCCAATGCCCGGAGTCCACTCCATTCCGAAAAAGTCGATGTGGAATTTGATGGGAAAATAAACGCTGAAACTCATGTTGTGATCAAATGATTATCGATTTCTCGCGGGTTTCCTCTCTCTTAAGGGGAAAGTGCTATCGATTCCTGCATATTACCTTCCGCAGCTGTGTATGGAAAAGGAATGAAACTCTGGATTTATCCGGTCATCGGAAAGACTGGAACAATGAATAAAGGGTATTAGTTGATGTGTAGGTACATGTGTTTCTTGATGTTAAATAACTGATTATTTATTTAGGATCGCGAGGAGTTTTTCTCAAAATATTTAAACGTACAGTGGAGGTAATAACTAACGCAAAGGTGTTTGTGTTTTTCTCGGTTGAAAATTAATGAATTTACACGATAAGTGAATTTTTCGTTGGGATACAGCTTGTTAGTTTGCTCGAGATATTATCAAACCAAAAGATCCAAAGCGTTGTGGATAAATATAGTTTCAATTACGTTATTATTCTACGGCTGGAGGCTAGGTTGACTGGCAAGATGGATTATATTGCGGAATATCAAACATTCAAATTAACATTTTAGCGTACTACCAGACAACTTTAGTGTGTAAATACAGGAAACTGGATAAGAGGACTAGAAATACGTGGAAAATAATTCTCACCGACAGAATCCACCTATCAAAAGTGAGTAAATATTTTCTTCAAAAATATTGACGATACCCAAATTAGATATTTGATTTCCAGCGCCTAAGAAGTCGAAAGAGAGGATTTTACAAATATTTTAACTTCTTAGTTCATGCTTGCGTATTGCCAAGTTTTTAATGATGCTTCAAGCTGATTTCCTTCAATAAATAAGGAGTCCTCATTTAGTCAAGGCTACAAATGGATCGTTTAATTTTACTTTTTCTGTGAATATGAAGCCCAACATGGCACGACTTTTCGTAGTGGTCGTAGTAGCCCAGTGGTAAGAGCGTTCATCGACGAACTGAAGGGCATGCCGACTTCAAATCTGGGTGACGCCTCTTTTAGCACCCAACATAATATTTGTGATGCGATTGTTCTGTCATGAAAACTTCGCAAAGAATGAAATACCCTGCATGCGTAAATTTAATGCATGGTAGGGATTACAAAATTAACACGTTCAACGCTGACGGACGACAGTCGTCGTCCGCCGGGTGCTATCCGCTGACTGCGGACGAAGATCGTCGTCCAAGCTCGTAATCCGTTCTCAAGGCCGTCAACGGAAGACGCCACCTCGTAGCTCTTCCTTTTTCGTTGTCAGTCATTCGATAGCCCTCGGAGTGTGTTCAGTCGCCGCAGCCGGAGTTACCCACACCGGGAAGCGCCGTTACAACAATTTATTTTTTACAAGGTAAGTTATGTTTTTTGCGCGTGTATTAGCTCTATATTTTCAGTTTTTGCGAGATTTTTCCCATTACTTTTTTGAAAAACAATATTCGTTTCGATCTCAAATACTTCGTATATACTTAAGTAATTTTTTCAATTGATTGAATCGCACTCCCCCCCCCCCCCTTTCCCCTCTCCACCGCACCCCGAATTTCATTTAATACGATAACATCTGGTTGATTTTTTTTTCAAAATATTTTCTTATTTTAATATACTTCATTACACATCCTCTCACTTATATGTCACGCTAATGGATTTATTATAGTGATATAAAAATTAGTTTACGAGTATATGAATCGTCATTTCTTTATTTTTTCCAATATCAAGCCTCATTTTTACAAATGCACTGTTGATATTTTTGGTGTTTTTTGGTTAGTTACTTGTAAATTTAGCTTCAGTGAAGCTTTCACATATATTTATTCCCGATTTTATAATTTGCTCTAGCATTGAAAATTAAACAATTCTAGACTACCTGCAAAAATCCAGAATATACTTTGTTAAGAATTCCCAATTGATCAAATATCGGTTTTTTTTCTAGTTTTTCACATATTTCCTCTAAAAGACATGATATTTATCAACGTAGGTGATAAATCTAATCGATGTTAACATTCATTTAGAAAATAAATTGCTTTTTTGTGGATTTTTATTTTCTAATATTATTTACCTCTCTTTTGGGGACAAGAGAAATATATCTCAGAAATGTCAACTCTTGGGTTACGTTTTTTTCTACTGGAAGCAGGTAAGTAATTTTACGGAGTTTCCTAGGTTTTCAATATTTTTCCTCTGGTATGCACATAAATATACCGTAATGCCGAGACAAAATTAACATTTTAAAACATTTTTTCTTTCAGAATGGTTTCACTCAACGATGTGGCTAAAGCAGAAAACAACGGAAAGGAAAGGCATTACCAGGAAAAGGGAGTGCTCATGGAACCATCCGGATTGGTTTTACGATTTCTCATTTACACTGGGTCTCCCGATTCTGATGTAGGCGGACCGGGCATAACAACAATGTTGTATGGAAATTAATGGAAGGAAAGCTGGACACTGCACAGTCTCTTTTCATGGATAATTACTAAAAAAGTGTTGGCTTCGCACACCACTAGCTTCAGCGATGGACCTATTTTACCAGAACTCTTAGAGCTACCCGGAAGGGGAACCTCATAGCGAAAAACTGAAATGGGGGGGAGGTAGTGGACGTAATCAGCACCGATGGAGTCTGCGTTATGAAGTGGAAGGATAATCGGGGGGTTGTGTAGATCAACTCCACATTCGGGGGTAACTTCGTCAATGTCCGTCGTCGGCGAGGGGTTGGCGTCACTTCCAAACCGAAGGAAATTGCTCAATACAATGAGTGGCATCGATCACTTTGATAAAACTATAAAATGGTATAAGAAGATTGCTATTCACATACTTCACCTCGTTTTGGTTGATAGTTATTTCCTCTACCGTAAAACCCATCCCAAAAATCTCTCTACGACGTACGCCTCTCCATGATTAGAACCCTCCTCTTTCCTCCTCCAGCCTGTCCTTCAGGGCCCTTGGATAATCTAGGCAGTTCCCGGAGACTTATGACATCAACGAAAGTCGGAAACATGTCCCTCAACGACGATACACACATTGCACATAGAGAGGTTTCAGGAAGGACCCCAAGTATTTTTGCTCTGCCTGTGAGGGATGCCCACCACTTTGTTTCACGCCATGTTTTGTGGACTCGTAAAAATATTGACTACGTTTGATATGTTTGTTGTCATTCATCTCATTGTGTATATTACGAATGAAATTTTGGGGTACTTTTGTTAATGCGGTGGGGATGTGATTTGATATTTTTATGTAATTGAATGTATTTTGTTTCTACTTGTCTATATTCTGGCTGTATTTTACCTTAAATAGTATTATTTAATGTATTTCAATTTTTTGTGTAATTTTTATTTCTGTATTGGCATTGTATTACTTATGACATTTTAAGCATGTATGTACTACTGGTGTTGTTTTGTAAATTTGATTCTTTTTCTAGTGCAATCAATAGTTTACACTAGTATTTACGTCAAAATCCAGTTTTGTTATTTTAATAATAATAAAAGTTCAATTCATACATATATTTAAATGAAAATTACTTATTTACTGCGTTTGTCTAACTCGTTTTTCTCTTTCAAACATTTAGGTAATTTACACTCTTTCATTTTTTTCATTTATATTTTTAACATATTCCCGTATTGATATTAAAATGTTTGAAACATGCTAAATAGCTGTAAAAAAATTCAGCCATCAGTTTCAAATCATAAAATGTTGATATTGATGTCTACTGACTCAACAGTAGAAAGAACAAATTTCATATTTTAGTAGTTTATATAAAAAGTCAGAGAGGAAATATCCTAATAAAGTGAATTACTGAATCACACTGCGAGAGTATACTAAAATAATCACATTATTCATGAAGGTAAGAGATGCAGCAGTTAGCATTCACGGAAATTTTGGAAATATTTCGTGAAGAATTATTTCGAAGGATTCGGCGGTCTGTAAACTGGAAGTTGCGAGGTCATGGATTTCAGAAGGAATTGATGAAGGCCGAGAACTACATGAACACGGCTGTCATTTCTTCCACGGAAATCCTACACTACCACGGAAATGTTGGCAACGTGACGACCTTTGCATTTTTCGTATATTTGTACGTGTTAATTTGAGTTAACATAAGAAGGTCGTGAAATACACTGACTTTGGTGAGAAATTTTATGAATTTTGACCCCAAAACGGGGGTGAATGCACCTGTCGTTGCCCCTGGAACAATAATTCCGTGGTTACCGACGTAATTCAACGATTTTTTCCCTGAAATGTGAGTTATTAAAGACAGTAATTCCAGTATTCATTATCCCTCTAGGCGTTCAATGAATGAAAAATTTCCTACGCATCTTCGTGTAAGATCTGTTGCGTGAATTATCTTTAGAATTCATATTTGGAGAGAATCCAATAAAGAACGATGTTAGTCACCACAGATTGAACGTTAAGTTCGATGAATTAATGAAGGAGGAAATGAATCATAGGTTATTATTCTGTTACTGAAAATGAAAAAGAAGACCAGACAGAACTAGATGATTCATTCACGTCTAACAGCTGCGGGAATTGAGAAATAAACGACGTATTTCCTTCATTGAAGTTCAGAGATTTTAGAATATTATTGGTGGAAGTGACTCAGCGCATTCTCGTGAACGGGGTCTAATGTTGCTTGGAAGGAGAGCCCTTGATTGAATAAATGGTCGAATGCCTGAAAGGAAACTGAAGTTAATGCGAACATCGGGTTTTTTCTTAGGATCTCATTAAAACGATGAGATTCGCGGTTGAAAAAATACAATTGGATGTAGGTGGGAACTGAAAATACATAGAAATGAATTATTACGTGTGGCGTGACCGTCTACCTGATGGAAAGTGAATTGAATGCCAAACAGGGGTGAATGCACCTATCGTTGCCCTTGGAAAATTAATTCCGCGGATACCAACAGTAAATACACTCTGGTTACCTGACACTGAAGTCACAACATTAAACGTAATTAACTTCAAAATTTATAGTTACTTTTAATAGCCTACGACACACAGAATAATTCCATGCGCATAAGGTAAAAAAATTAACGATAATATAGAACTTCTATTCTGAATCCTAGATGTACTACATACGAAGAATAACCAATATATAGTAATTCATTTTCTCATACGATTTAAATTGAATGAACTCTTCCATTAAATGATAATATCACCTCTTCAATGTTGGAAGAACACTGGCTCAGCAACCTCCATTCCATCCGTGATAGTTCAAGTCAGCCACCTCTGAAGCCACCTGACATCTCACTCCACTCCATTCGCAGCAACTGAGGTTTCTGCTAGTGGTCGTCGGGGAATAGTGGAAAATTTGGGAGGGGGCGGTTACGACGGGGGCGAGAAGCACGAGGGGGAGGGGAAGCGCAGGGGGTGATTTCTTCGGAAAGGGGATTCGTAGGAAGGCAGGGATGAGGGGCGGCTGTACATGGGGGTGGGCGATGAGGGAATACTGGACGGAGAGTACCGAGGGTCGAATCGGGGACTCCGCGAACAGCAAGACGGCCGGTGGGCTCGCCGAACAGCACCTCTTCACCGCCCACAAGAGAGAGCTGTTATCGCTTACCGCCGTTAAACGGAGCAGGATTGAGCAATGCCTAGGGTTTTGACTGAAGCAGTGGCCGCATTTGTGTCGGAGGAGTATCAAGTGCTCGCTTGCGAATTAATGACTTACAATTTGACGTGTGCAAACGAGTACCATCCAATGCTCGACTCAAAAAAGACGATGCCGGTTTTGATGGGAAAATAAACGCTGAACCTCGTGTTGTGATCAAATTATCATTGATTTATCTCAGGTTTCCTCACTCTTAAGAGAGGCAGTACTTTCGATTCCTGCAATTATCTTATGCAGCTGTCTATGGGAAAAGAAAGGTAACTCTGGCTTGATCCAATCATCGGACAATTTGAAGCAATGAATATCGTAAAAGGGTATTTGTTGATGCGTACATGTCTTCCCTTGATTTAAATAACTGATTATTCATCTCGGATGTCGAGCATTTTTCCTCAAGATATCTAAGCGTAGAAGAGATACCATATTAATGATTTTGGTTTGATAAAAAAGATAAAATTATAGGTATTATTAAGCGATTCTTGCTGAAGAATTCTCAATCATGTTCGCCATACATAAAACCCTAATCACAAGTCAGATTTACTCACGTTTCTTAACCTTTCGGAGTGAGGGTTTGTCCGCATTGTGGTCAACATTGGAGTTCCGGGAAAGTTATAAGGGTGTAAGGGACTGCCACTAAAAGTAATAAACACCATGAATCGAATCGATCTTCCTAGAGCATGTAATCGAGGACCCGCAATCCCCTACTTTAGTAGCCTCGTCAAAAACACTTCACATATCCTCGGCACCAGACACGACACCCTTGTAGCTCGTTTCTTAGCATCTATATAGTGCGCCTTCCAAAACAACGCGGCTCCACTCAGTATGACCGAGGCGGAACGTGAAAAAATCGCCGGAGCTGGGAGGGGTTGATGCGCTGTCCACCCTAGTGGATGGCCGTTAGACTCTTTTTGGCTGCTTTTCTTCCCTCGTCGCGAAATATTGCACATTTGAGCCATATGCGGGAAGATTTTGAAGCTCTCAGATTCCCGGAACGGAATCCACCCATTTCGACGCCGCTTCCCATCCTATGACCATCCAGGAGCCACTGGCGAATGACGAAGACGCCTAAAGCTTGGGTGACGATGAATGATACTTAAAGCCATGAAAGTAATGGCCACATGATGGCATTTAAGGCAGTTGACACAAAGGGATAACCTTTGGTCACACCTCGGCCTCTTGTCATCGAATTAACGAGTAAAAATAGTTACGATATTAAGTAAATTATGCTCGGTTCCCGAATGTCTGACGGAGAGAAATTGTTAGGTTTGACTCCCGTTCGTTGACGATAAAGTTTCTCGGAGGAAGAATTCAGTTAGATCCATGAAGGCTGATTGCGTACGGATAGCCATCCCCTCAATTTGTTGCGTGGAATAAAGTTCTTTAAATTTATATCAGTTGCAGTATCAGTAAACATTAAGATACAATGAAAATATTGTATTTCTTTATAAAAATGAGTACACAGCTGACATCCAGGAAATACATTCGTATCACATTTCCCGATATAATTTCGGTATTAGTATTGGTCTCACATGCTGATGTGCAAGGTTCGAATCCATGAATTGGCAAATTTTTTCGATAAACTGTATACGCAGAGTAGGGAGAACCTCCAATTTAGCAAAAGGCCTTTTTGATGGGAAGAATCAGAATGGACCCTTTTTGTCATACGGGTCGAAATATACCGAGGATTTTTTTTTAGGAATTAAACAAATTCACTCAGTCAATTTCAAGTAGTTACGTATTGCACTCCTCTATTCTGGGCATCTAAGTTATCCTACTGTTGCTTGAATAAGGGTAGCGCCACTATACATCATCTACCTTACCCTCCCTAATGGTTACCTCGACGACCGTTAAATGATGCTATATATAGTAGGTTATTTCATGATTTTTCGCATTTGAGTTTTCGGATGAACCTTCTTCTAAAAAAGGTGTTATATTTATTATTTTATAATATCAAATATAATATTGATGTATGTTCACAATTGATCATAGATTTAAGAGGTGGAAGGGAATAAATTAATTTTTTGAGCTATTGTGGTAAGTAACCTTCGGTGGATTGCTGCCTTTTTCTTTGATCCACTTATATCAGTAACTAGCGTTTCTGCCCTGATAACTTATTTCTGCATTAGGATAAATGTGGCTTAATCACTCCTATTGCTTAAATAGGTAAATCCAAAATTTATCACAATAAAAACCCTACTGCTGAGCAGTGGATGAATGCTTCAAGTGGGTGAAGGGATAACCTGGGAATCTGGTAGGAAGTGTGATTATCAAAACCTCCCGGCTATGGTTTATGAGTCATCCAAGTTTTTGTTTAATCCCTAAGATACCCTAAAAACGGCAATTTACTTCCAAGTAGATATTCCACAGCACACCTGTATCTTCAACCGTAAAATCCACCCCAGAACCAGCTTTGGATATTGTAAAGGAGCGTCTTCCATGTTTACAAAGTTCGAATTTGGCACTGAAACGGATCGGAAGATGCGTCAATCTCTCAACACTGAGCAGACATCACTGCTAGGTTTTCTTTACTTTGAAGTCCTTTTACCAGCATTATTTCGGAGCTACGTTCCATGATTTAAATGCAAAGAACTTAGAAAGTACAGTGCATGGCACACTTGGTACCATAAATGTTGACGGAATGGAAATACAGTATGACTTTTATTGGAAATTCCACTTCTATTCACCACTCTCCTCGTCGTGTTTGTGTTTTTCACATGAACCGTGAAGTTCGGTGTTTCACAAAAATTTCATTTTTTCATCCTCTAGAATTTTCAATTTCTCCGTCGGTGTGAGGGTGAATGTTTAGGTGAGAACGTCGTATGTCGCTCTTGTGTGACGATGATCCGAAGATCTTTTTCGAATAATGCTCCTTTAAGTGCGTCCCGGGGCCCATGTCTCACCATGTTTCAATCCAGACGGTGGAATTTAGCACTGCGTTTAAAGGCTCTAGCTAAGGTATCGTACGTCAATTATGTGCTTCAATTATAAATCTTCGTAAAGGAGCATTGAAACCATTTTCTCTCATCTAGGGCTTTTTATATGTTGTGGTACTCTACATCTATCGGAGGGCGTTCTCGGAGTGATTACTACAAGCTGGTTTGTCCTTGCTTAATGCCTTACGCGTGGAGCGTAGTGTTAATTGCTTTCACTGTTAAAGCGATGTTCGTTAGAATCTGCGGCTCATCCTCTGACATTAAATTTTGGCGAAAATGCCAAACAAAAATGGCGTAAGGGAATAACAACTCCCTCGTGATTGGGCACACTCCCTCGGCTGCCTTACACCAATTTTATCCGGGGGCGGCCTCCTAGTAAACACCATTGGTCTTCATTTCTGCGTGTCCTGTCTCTAACCATATGCATGTGATGGTGGCGTGCTCTGATTTTTATAGAAATTTCTTTTTCCGGATAACTTCGGCCCGAAATCTTAACGATTCGTTAGCATCACGCACCCTTTAGAATTCATTGTGATAGTAAGAAACAAGGAAATGTCGTATTGCGTACACAGCACCGATGTAAAACGCCATTAAATGCCCTACCTATCCCTTTGCTATGCTGCCTATTCTGCTCTCTTATAGTACGGGGGAAAAATGCCATTTTGAATCTCTCGGTACGACAATCTATCTCTCTAATCTTGTTTATCTGGTCGAATCATAATACGCTGGTGTTTTTAATTTGTGCCTAACATCTTCAGTAAAGTAACAGTAAAGCTATCCGATCGAAATTTCACTAATAGATTTAATCTGTAGTTTAACCTACACTCTGATAATGATTACCACCCTAATTCGTTTATTAATTCTGATACACTACTCAACCTATCGTAACACCTTTTAACGAACCTAGCTGCTCTACTCTGCACACTGTCTAGTTCTCTGATCAAACCTAATTCATTAGGATCCCATACACTGGCTGTCTACTCAAGGTGGGGCCTACCCAGTGAAAAGTAACATTGCTCATTTGTCTTCTCATCATATTTCCCAAGTACTCTTTTCATAAATCCTAGCTTTCTCTTCGCTCGGCCGCATATTTCCCGGATGTGTCTGCCCCACGATAAATATTTAGTGACTGTTAAACCTAAATATCTTATGGTATAAACGCTTTTTAAGGTTAAGTTCTAACTGCCATTTGTCGCACCACTCTTGAATGCATCTAAATCCTTGCTAAGCAATTTCCTGTCTTCTTCTTTTGATATACCCCTATACACTACCGCATCCTATGTAAAACGTCTAAGCTTACCACTTATTACGGTACTCAAATCGTTTATGTATAAAATAAATAGAAGCGGACCTACTACGCTACGCTACCCATGTAGAGCATTGTCACGTACGTAAGTTAGCAGGATGTTGCGTTTGTTCATGTTATTTTTTTTCGACGGTTACAACGAATATGAAAGAGTTAATAATCCTTCAGGTTAGTGTAGTAGCTATTTGTATTAAACCAATGCTGTTGGTTTTGGGAGACTTCGTGGAGGAAGGAGCATTGTTTCAAGTTCCTATTCACCCCTGCCACACGAAAGAAGTTAGAGGGTAATGCAACTGCTTACTGCAGCCTCAGAATTCGTGATCGTAACGCATACATGGATGGTAATTATTGTACATTGAATGCGTCTAATGCAAACGAAATTTGAACTTTTTGACGTTGATTGCCTTAATATTGTAAGTTCTTTCCTAGACTCATTTTATGCCAACGGATGTTTGAGATATTTTTAAATGATCAATATTTTTAATAATTATATATTTAAGGAAAATGCGGTTCCTAAGGAAAAATTTGATGTGACACCCTATGCGCCCAGGAATTTACGGGTAGTTTCCGGGCTGAAAATTTTTAATAATGTTTCAAAAAAGACGTAATAGTCAGACCCTCTCCCCATAATCGTTGCCAAGACGGAGGATAAAGGAAATGTTGACTAAGAAAGGCAGGTAACTATGACCCAAGACTAAAGCAATCATCCTCTCCACATATATCAACTCTCTGGAAGCACTTAAATCAGATCTTAACTGCAGAGAATTCGTGCATATGTAGACACCAGTCGCTTTAGCTCTAGAGTGATTTTCAATCACCAGGAATGAGTTAGTAATTTAGTATGACACGTTTTGTTGTTACATCAGCATTATCATCAAGGTTGATCAAGACACATGATAATGTTGTTTTTACAACGAAACGCGTCGTGCTTAGTAATATCTGTGGAAATTTTGCAATTTCTTCCTTTAACAATAATTTGAATTTGATCACAGTTACAATTACAAAAGGAAATTTATAGGTACACCCAGGCCCTGCATAAAAACCTTTCGCTCATGCAAACATTCTCACTTTTAACAGTTCAGTTTCGGAAAGCGTACCCGATTTATTAAGAAGTATCTTCTTTAAGGACAAAAAACGTCTTAAAAAACAGGTAAAATAATAATTTAAAAAATAAATAAAAGAAGAAAAACTGTTCATAAAAACCGGTTCAGTATATAACACCAATTTAGAAGAAAACACCGGTTCAGTGAAAAATTCCGGTTCGATCTATTAAACCGGTGCACCGCCGTCGCAAACTGTTTTTTTCAGAACCGGGAACCTGTTCAGCATTTCCTGCACCGCCCAACCCTAAAGACGGGCTTTTAAATGATACAGCAACCTGTGAAGAAGCCGTGAATTTTCAACGGGATGCCAAGTCACGGATTCTAGAATCCATTAAATACTTACTTAGGCGCTACCATCACTGAAGACATGTCATGAGGGAAGCACATCAGGGAAATAACTAGTATAGCAAACCGTTGATTAGGATACGTAAAAAGGGTTCTAGGCAAATGCGATGTGAGAGTACGAGAAAGAAGCTATTTTACACTTGTCTAGCTGCATTTAGAATACGCCGCTAGTATATGGGATCCGTACAAGGAAGGTATGATAAAAGAATTAAAGCGTGTGCTAAGTAGATCCCCTGGATTTGTAAAGGGCCGTTATGATAATTATACTAGCGTTATGAGTATAATAGAAGAACTAGGATGGGAATTCTATCAGAATGCAGGATAAAATTTAGAATTAACCTTTTTAGTACATTCGAAACCGATTTGCTCACAGATGACGTTAGATATATACCTATAAGGAAAATCTGCGTATTAAGCTAGGTTTGATCTGATTAACAAGATTAGAGATACAGATTGTCAGGCAGATAGATTTAAAATGTCATTTTTCCTGCATACCATAGTCGATCACAATAGGCAGCGTTCCAAAGGGTGAAATATTATTAGATTAATATGTAGTGCATGATGCATGTAATAACAACCAATAATCCATTTCTTTCTATGTATATACTAACCATCAAGCTGCATGTGAACCATTAGTCTATCATGTCTCCATTAAATATCCTAGTTGCATTTCAATAGTGCTAGTTTGGCAATATTCATTCCCTGTCACAATCCCTCGTGGTGATTCGCAGGGTATTACGTAGATGCTATTGTCGCGGGTTCCTACCCCTTTTTTGGCATTTTCTTTGCAGTGTGCTGAGGTGTAAGTAATCTAAGACCTTACGAATTATAATTCTGAAAACCATCCCTACCATTTTTACGACCTCTCATACTCACTATTAGACTTTTATGTATGAAATATTAAAACTCCCCTCCGTTGTGGATGAATAATTTCCCATTACCTGTAGGATTAGTTGGCTCATCGGTCGCTGAGTAACGTGCTGATTGTGACGTCAATGAAGCCGAGGAGTCAATTAGGCCAAAGTGGTCATCACAACGTTGCTTTGTTGGGCAGGAAACTTCAAGAGCCGACTCACAATGCCGCGCGTATTCAACCCATTCCGCTTGTTCAATAACCTACCTATATTTGTACAAGAGTAGTAAAACTAGGCCTACCAGTTAAATGCTGTTCGGTCCACTAAACTGAGAAGAGTGACAATTTAAGTCCACTCAACGCCAGCCATGGTTAAGGCATTACAGGAAACAGTGGTCAAATGACGTTGGTGTCTCAGTGGTCTCGCTTTAGAAACCGGACCTTCGGTCTTGACTCAGAATTTCTTTCTTCCCTTGGGGGCTGGTGACCACGGTCTCTTACCGATACGAAGTGTATTACTCAATATGGATTGAGAATGCTAGATTCACAACACCACGAAGGCTATGAAGTAGTACCAATATGAAAAATGGAATACGATAGCCCCAGAGTCATCCAGTACACTATCATTATAGCTCCAGTTGAAATGCTTAATCGAACCAACATCAAGAACCAATTTCGAACTGCAATTTCGAACAACCAAATAATATTTAGCACAGTAATAGATTGCAGCGAAGATTTATGGGAAGGTTAGAATAGGAGCTGTATATTTTGATATAGAAGAATAAAGTTTAGTAATTATTTTTACATGTTCGTGTTTCTGCGTGTTATACGTTAAGGTGTGCTAAGCGAGTGAACGTGTACTTAAACTTAAATATTCTTCGTTAAATTAGAAGGGAATTCACAGTAGTTGTGACCATGTGCCTTTTTATTTACACCAAAATTTGATTGCTAAAATCAGTATGCAGATAACCATAAAGAATTAATACAGTTGACTAATAGCGCTGGTTGATAATAATCTCCCGACATACGTGAATATCACCTAATGCAGAGACACAAATATATCTAGGTTTAGGGAACGTAATTTTATTCGGATAACCTTTCTGTTTTTAATGTCCTCTAATGATAGGTCACTCAATGCACTCATTAAACTTCACTCCATACACTTAAGTACATATCCGTCGTTACATTTCATTCAATGCAGTTATTACGTGTTACCCAATACACTCATTACTTTTCAGTCAATACATTCATTACGTGTACTTTTTATTGTACTCAATTCATCCTTTTAATTGACGGAGCGTGAGATATTTCCGACGAGGTCCGCTTTTACTGGCATTCAATTTCCCTTATTTCTTTTTCCTAAGTGCTTCGCTCTTGACCCTGAGAGCGAAAGTGAGTACAACTCATATCAGTGTTTGTGAAACCCCGGGCCTTCCAAGTTAAGGGGCGAATCCATTCCTCTGTTTATTTCCTTGTTTTCTTCGTACGAGGCAGGTACGCATTCCAGCACAGCTGAGCAGTGGAGTGAAATCCGTGCGAGAATGCTTGGAGGTGTTTCCGTGTTGTAATAAGAAGTTTCTTTTCGTATCATGTCTTTTACAATAAGTTACCGCTTGTGTTTTATGGAGTGATGAAGTCTAATATTGGCGATGTATTATGTTGACAAGTATCGTAAAGGTAAACTTTCCACGTGAAGATTTTGCTGCCTTCCAAATCCTACCCCCAGTGAAGCCTGTTTGCAAATCGAAAGTGCTCACTGTGATAATTTACATCTCAAGGTGTTAATACAAGGTGCTATGAGTGAGATATATAATCAAGAACCGAGCAGTGTTTCATCCACCAACGTAACCTCGCAAGTGAGATATGAATATTGGTGGTGTAGTTTTATGAATTACGTGATAACTGACCAAGTTATATTGTGACGTGTTTGTGTGATTCGTGATCACAAGTGCCTTGCCAAGAAGAATTAACAGTAAATTGTTGCAGTGAAGCTACCCTTAATGGAATGAGATAATACTGGTTTTTTCAAGAGTTATCGTAAAGGTAAGTTAACACTTGGTGTACTTCCATTCCCCATGATTATGCAGCTACCCTCGTCATAAGTGACTTACGTTGCTGAGTTATACCGCGTAAGGCCGACGGATTTCGTTGTTGTTCAGTAGAAAGGTTTCGGTCAGCAAGTAGGTACCTACTAATCTTTGTTTGCAATTCAACGTCAGTGCGTTTCCCATTACATCCAGAAAGTCCCCAGTAGGGTGTTTGGCAGGGGATTACAGTGGTTTTATTGAAAAATTTATTTAGTATAATTTTCTAATAATGGTAGAGGATAATGTAATTCACATTTGAACGTCGATGGGCATGTTACTCTGAAAATGTTTAACATGCAACTATTTCCAAAACTGCAATGATTCTCGCACCACAAACTGAAATCAATTATCAGATGTCGTTTAACTTTAAGAGTTGGTAGAACCGAAATAAAGTTTCTGCTCTGTGCAAAATGCTATGATATGTAGTTGTTTGAAAACAATCTATTTTCTAAATATTTCATTTCAGGACGTATTTCAGATAGTTGTGAATTGCAACAGTCTACTGCGAGTTTAGTCACTTTTTCCCGCCAAAACGAGTAGTTAACGGAAGCATATGGCGCTCTAAATTTTAAAACAATCTATTTTCGAAAACAAACCATGTTGAAATTATAGTGAAATATTAATAACCAAAATGTATAATCAGAAATAGAAATTGAAGGACAATATTCAAATCCGCGATATTTCTTTAACGTTTCCAAAATTATTATTCACGACGAACTTAACTTTGCATTGCACTTTGGTGATTGGTCCAGTCACGTTGACGTAATGCCAGACCGCGATCGTTGTACCCATAATTAGACATCCGATCTTCAGTATTTGTCGAGACGAGGTGGCGGAAGGCCAGGTGAGTTTTCAACCCCAATTAGGGGAAGTTTTAGTTTAAGTCAGTTTGCTTTATTAACGTAAATTGAGTTTGCAGTGACTTTAAAGGAAGACTCATAGCAATTCGTAACTCATTTTTCTGGATGTACGAAGAAGAGAGATATATTCGAGAGATATAAAATTTTACTTCACCAAAATTAAAAATCTTGCCTTACTTAGTAATGCACTCATGCAAATATTCTACTAACACTCTCTCCGTAAATTGATAGATTTTTACAGCAGAAGTTTAGCAAATATGGCGATTGCAGCTGTTAATGGTTTGAATTTGTTACAGGAGGGAGGAGTTATTCGTGTTAAGTGTGACGATAAAGCTGGACCTTCGTCATCGATCACGTGGGTCTTAGTAAGGGAACACTGGGAATTCGAGAGACTGGGAGGAACGCTCTTCAGTATGGTAAGTCCACTTCATTGCTAATATTTCAATTCACGAGTTTTTTCATTTTCACATAAGATGTTCGTGTCTTATTTTGTGATTCTGTTGCTTCTGACCGATACTGGGTCGTGTCCTGTGATATCCTCAATTTCCCGCCGAAAATCTAAAAGGGTTGTCTCGAGTCCCTAGAATTTTCTCGGACATTTCTCGACTATTCTAGCGATTCTAGCTACGTCTCGACGCTAGCCAATTAACGCTGGCAGGAATTGAAGTCTGTTTCTCATTTGATCTGCTTGAAAGTGATGTATTTCCATGTTTATGAATATTGAGGCAAAAGCTGACTTTTGAGCTACAATTGTGTGATAATTTTAATTTGTGTAGCCTGATTTTTAATACAGTAAGAGACGGAGAGCACTAGAAGATAGAAAGGGATACAGCGTTACTGATGTGCATCAACCTTTTTCGTTCTGGAGCAGCAGATAAGAGGCATAACGTTCCTTGTTCGGACATAGAGCGAAAAAGTTTTAGTAGTGAGTTTTTGAAGTAACTATTGATGGTCTCTCGTGAGATATTAGGTGAGTTTTGTGGTTTCCATCCTCGTGCTCGGTTTCGTAAGGTCGGGTTCATTTGCATTTTTGTGTTTCATAGTATTTTTCATTCGAGGATGCCTGGAACGTAGCCGGGGGGGGGGGGGGGGAGCTTCTGGTGCTTCAGCCCCCCCGAAATTTTTTCCCTTTAATTCTGTTGTTCTGATTTTAACAGCGAACTTTACCAGTGAGAAGAGATAAGTATGGGGACTGTAAAAGTAATTACCAAGCACTGAAAATCAAGGAAAGAGATTTGTAACGTATCGGCACCGAATTGATCTTTCCTGGGGTAAACACATTCGTGAAATAATGGGTCAAGCGAATCGCAAACTGGGTTTCATTAAAAGAGTATTGGGTAAATGTGACGATCATGTACGAGAAATCAGCTACTTTTCCCTTGTTAGACCTCATTTGGAATATGCTGCCAGTGTATGGGATCCCTACGAAATCGGTCTAAGTAATGAACTTGAACGTGTGCAGCGAAGATCGGCAAGATTTGTAAAGGGACGATACGATAATTATATTAGCGTAACCAATCTATTAAATGAATTGAAATGGGAATCATTGTCAGATCGCAGGTTGAAATTTAGACTTAATCTCTTACACAAATTCCAAGGCAATATTTTCAGTGATGATGTTAAAAATATTTTACGAACCCCAACTTACTATGGCAGACTGGACCATAATCATAAAGTTAGAGAAATTGATTGCCGAACTGACCGATTCCAAATGTCCTTTTTCCCTCGCACAATTAGAGATACGAATAACGGTAAATATGTCCAATCGGAGAGTAGCAATGAATAGCATTGGTAGCTGCATGTTGGTATGAGTACTTAAAGCTAACCCTACTAACAGAATGTTTTTGCATGTTTGCTTTGCAATTTCTATATTTTTTAAATAGTGTAGTTCTGACTACTATATTAATACTATTCCTTTTTTATGCATGATATGTAGTGCATGTTTGGTGAGCAATCACCCCCTGCCACACACCCTTGTGGTGGCTTGCAGGGTATTATGTAGATGTAGATGTAGAATAGGCAAGGCAGATTTGATTCAAGTTACGCGAGACTTAGCCCCCCCGAAGCATATTTCTGGGTACATGCCTGGAGGGTGCATTAGAATTATTGCTACTCAACATTTTCCTTTTTTATCCATGTTAATAAATTACTCATCCACGCCTCGCGCGTGAATGTACTCGTAAAGCAGACAGTTTATATTTTGAGTTTCTGGTCAAGGAGTAATACAATTTACTTGAGTTCCTTCCTTCTGTGTTCGTGCTTGGAATTTTTTGATAGGATGTCGGTTATTTGAAGGACTAGTAAAATCTCTTGGTCAGAATTCATTCTTAAATCACAGTTTTCCGCGTGTAGATGTCCCCGAGATGGGGTGGATATTGTTCTTAGAAACTTAGGATGAGCCTCCTGTTGATGTCATAGCAACGAATCACACTTGCCAAGTGATATGCATACTTTCTACATCGCCGTCGATACTAGGTTTTAGTTTTTACTTATCTCTCTCCTCGTTATCTCTAACGTAAACAATCTCAATTGGCTTCAGATCTACATCTACATAATACCCTGCAAGCCACCACAAAGGTGTGTGGCAGGGGGTGATTTCTCACCAAACATGCACTACATTACATGCATAAAAAAGGAATAGTATTAATGTACTAGTCAGAAATTAACTATTTATAAGAAGTAGAAATTGCAAAGCAACCATGCAAAAACGTGCTGTTAGTAGGGTTAGCTTTAAGTACTCATACCAGCATGCAGCTACCAATGCTATCCATTGCTACTCTCCGATTGGACATATTTACCGTTATTCGTATCTCTAATTGTACGAGGGAAAAAGGACATTTTGAATCTGTCAGTTTGGCAATCAATTTCTCTAATTTTGTGATTATGGTCCAGTCTACCGTAGTTTTTTGGGGTTCGCAAAATATTTTTAACGTCACCACTGAAAATATTATATTGGAATTTATTTAGGAGATTAAGTCTACATTTCAACATGCAATCTTACAATGATTCCCACTTTATTTCATTTAATAGACTAGTTACGTTAATATAGTTATCGTACAAATCGTACCTTACAATCGTACCTTACGTACCGTCCCTTTACAAATATTGCCGATCTTCACTGCATACGTTTTAAAGGACATTTTGAATCTGTCAGTTCGGCTATCAATTTCTCTAATTTTATGATTATGGTCCAGTCTGCCGTAGTTTTTTGGGGTTCGCAAAATATTTTTAACGTCATCACTGAAAATATTGTCTTGGAATTTATTAAAGAGATAAAGTCTAAATGTCAACCTGCGATCTGACAATGATTCCCATTTTAATTCTTTTAATATACTAGTTACGCATACGCGTCCCCCTACGTTCTTATGTTGTGCGTAAGCACTTCTGGGTGTCCCGAGCATCGCCTGTGTAATCACATCCTCTGCCCTTTTTCCCCGCCACACAGATGACGATGAAACTCGTCTCAATCACTTTCACTACATATTTTCATGCTCTGATTGTGAGTCCTTGCATGTATACACAATAGAAAATCGTTATTTTATAAAGGAGAGTGCATTTTGTAATATTATTTTATACCTTGTATATAATGGCTCAGAACCTAATGGGAGGAAAATGGAGATGTTTTGAAGTGATGCGGGGGCGGAAATTAACGCATCTGAACCTGGTATCGCTAAGTAGCGGTCCCCTAGGCGAATGAATCGAAGGCAGATGCAGCAGGGGGAAAGGCTTTGTGTGACATGTGAGCATTACATAAGGCTTAGTGTGTTCTTTGAACCTTATGTTAATTGACCTTCAGGTTTGACCAATTTAAGCGCGTCACTATCATAGGAAATGTGTCCCACTCTTTCGTGGTACTTGGCATGTATATGCGGTACTAATTATATCCTGGCAAGCATCTCCAATCTCTGCATATCAGCCAATCAAGATTACAAGAGATCTTGTTTATCAATTGAGAATATCCATTGCTGGACCCATCACGGCATAATATTTAAAGCGCCCTATCGGTGACTCGCTCTTTTGGACCATAAGGGAGAGAAGTCAATTTTTATTGATGTTCGGTAAATACTTATAATTCACTCGCATAAATAACCTGTACCTTCTTACTTCATTTTCCTGTTGGCCTGGATGTGAAAGGTTTTTATCATTTTATTTAGCTCGTTAGCAGGATTAATTTGTAAAATAGTATTTTTTGGATTTTGAAGTAATTTTTGAAGCGTCTCAGCTCAAGACTTGCAGCTTGAATCATACAATCTATCGCTTGTAAATGCTTTTACGTTTGGTAATTTACGACGTCGTGTCATTCAGATGTCATCATCCCAACTCACCAAGGGGTTTTGAAAGAATTAAGGCTTTGTAGTAAATTTGCTAATCTTTCGCTCAATGACGACTGTCAAGTTTCATGTATTCCTAAAAGCTTAGAATAAGCTGGTAAATTTAGACAGAGCAACCATGATGCGCGTAAAATATATCAGTTAAGTTCAATTCCCGCCTTCCTTTGGATTTTAGTTTTTTTTTTCTCTGAGGTTAGAATTTGATTATTAAAATTTAGGGCTCAAATCAACTGGAAGTTAGGGAATGTCACTCCATTACTCCACCGACTTTAATCTGAATATTTATCGATTGTCTTACCCCTCAAGCCTTTTGTTGTTAAAAACACTCTTCATAGCATATTTAGTGATTCTCATTTAATTTGTGAGTTTTATGAGTATTAATATGGTTTTGAGTTCATTCTTTCTACAGATGTGTTGTAATTAAGTTATGGAGTGAAGACCACTTGTGTTCGGCGTAGTTTTAGGTTGAAAATTTCTCTAGTTTTTCCTCGATGATATCAGTATTTTTTTATCGATATTTGAGTACAATATCTGAACCATTAAACTTTTATGTGACGATTTAAAGTGATTTAGTGATATTTATATTTTTCTCAGATAATTGCATTTATATCGTCGTCACAGGTCACCATCCTAATTTTTTTTTGACGCAGCGAACTTGGTTCTTTCGTCAGTTGACCTCTTAATATTTACATTAGGTATTCTTCCCTTTAATATCTGTACCTCCTCAATTCTCTTCATCAATCCAACATGTCTTAGGAAATGGCAGATTAAGTCTTCTTCGCCCCCCTCCTACACCCTTCGAGGGTGAACGCACCCTCCATCTCATGATTGGTTAATGAATTCGGACACTGACAATAGTCTTGTTATCACAGGCAGAACACAGAGACTAAGGATATGTACGAGCGTAGTTAAAAAGTACCTTTTATTAGTAATTTTTATTTGGAAAATGTAAATAGCAATACATGAAAAGATTTCAGCAGCAATCCTACCGATAATTGATCTATGCATTGAGTTGTTAACTTGCAACTTCTCATTGGGTTCTTATTTCGTTACATTTGTGTCTCTAAGATTATTATTTTGGCATATAACATTAACAAAAAAATTTTAATGTAAACTGCGCGTACGACGGAAGATGGTAAACAAATACTATCCACAATGTTATTCTTCACAATGAACGATTTATTACTTAAAGAATAGGAATTTTGACAACAGATATCATACTAATATATAAAAATCTAGTGTTGTCTGTCTGTAATTTCAATGTTCGTTACACATCTCCTCAAAAACTGCGGAACCGATTGAGCTGAAATATTGTAGAATTCTAACAAATGCACTTGAAGGTGTTGTAGGCTATATAAAGAAAAGGATCAGGGCTCGGGTTCGATTCCTGGCGGCAGTGATGTATCTACATTGGTTTAAATTGACTTTTTCAATATTTGAAAGCGCAAGAGTTTTGTCCTTCCCTCAGTAAAACAACTGAATGTTAATCGATTTCTTTTTCTTTTTGCATTTAACAGGACAGATTTTGGATTTTATTATTCTCTCGTCAGGTTAACACTTTGCCCTCGAGGTTTCCATAAATTGTGTAATTTAAGTTGAAATTTGCTGTTTTTTCGGTTCCTTTTTGAGCGTTGCCCAGGCCATTTACATTGTGGCCTCCGCATAATGATGATGGTTAACCTGTATTGTGTTTTTCCCGAGGATATTGGAAGGTACCTAATGAGGCACTATGGCTAATTCGTGATGATAGATCGACCATTTCATTCGGCTCAATCATAAAGGATATTGCTACTATTGCTACTCACGGATGTCGTCGGTTTGCATCCGGTAAACTTTAAGAGCATTTCTACGAAGCTTCCACGGGGTTCAAATTGTGAATTTTTTTTCGGATTTCTTTCCGCATTTGTCCAGTGGAACCAAATTTGAATACGTGGAAGAGGGTTGAAACGTTTACAAAATTGTCGCTAATTTAGGTGGACAATGGCGATGAGGAACCAGAACGTAGTCTAACAAAAATGAGCGTTAAGTGGAAAAATAAAATGTAATATAAATATTCATCAAATAAACCGTGGAGAGTACAAATATACCACAACACAAGAAGGAAGTGTCTTTGGTATAAATATGTTAAATTTGTACTAGATTATGAGAATAGAATATACTCTGAATGGAATAAAAGCATTATTACGTATCAATAGGAGGTTTATTGACGACAATACGATGAAGTTATAGAAATAATGGACTAATAATCCACAAAAAAGGCCAGAGAAAACAATTTCTTGCCAAAGAGGCGAGTCCTATCCTTCCGAGGTACCTTCTTGTCCTCATTATAGCCCTGAAGGTTTGGAATTCTATTCCCATCATTGTAAAACTGCAGTTTCAATTTCTGACAGTCTTTATAAATTGACATTGATTCATAATAAATTGACGGCTCAGATAGAGACTTGAAGCGGAAGATAGCTCCAAATCCAAGTTGGGTTTCATCCCTTAACAATCAATATTAAGTTTTCTTATTACAATGCATGTATTTGATTTTCTCACCCCTATTGAATTTCAACGGGCACCTTCAGCTCGTAAAATATGAAACAATATTAGTATTTGATCGAAGGTTTCCGCGGCGTGGGTTAGATTCTCTCTGCATACTTTCGGGTGATCGTCCGCGTCCGTTGGTTGGTAGACAACAGTTTCGCTGACTGTCCTGTCAGCGTCTTCAGGTCGAAGATTAGTATTTCATTAGCACATAGTTAAAAAGTTTTGATTGGACATTAATTTTAATACTTTTTTTTACCCTGTCGTTGTAGGACGATGCCGAACTACGTTTGCAAAGTCGCATCCCGTAAGGTGACGGGGTTAGAGTGAAGAATCTTCAAGGGTGCCCGCAGTAGAAAAACAAGGAGCAGTCAAAACAGGAGAACTAGCATTGGTTTGCTCATTGCTTTGCAATGGTATGGTAAAACTAACTTTGTTTCAGGTTGTACGATACAAAAGGCTAAGTAGGCATGTGTAAACGTGGGTAAAATACATGGCTTATTTCATTTTTTTGTCATAGGAGCCCATTGCTCCGCCTCTAGACAAGATCAGGCCTGATTAATGTCTGGTAAAATGTGGAGGTATTTTGGTAAATCAAGCTTGATTAATGGTGTTAAGACCTTGGTAAATGATGTCGGTGCACCGACTATCTGGTAACATGGAGGGCTATTCCTCCAAATACAAGGCTAGTGGCCACTTGCCTTGAATAGCGAGTCGACTCTAGGCAGGATAATGTTTGTGTACAGTGTGTTGCATGGGATGTGATGTCCTGAATTTTTATTGGTATTATTTTTATTGTTTATTGATTTTCTTATGTCTTATTTGTGTTTATATTTAATCAATTTTATCGCAATCGTAATATACTTGGTGTATGTATGTGATTTGTGATGAATGATTTCATTTTTTATGCTGTTTTATACAGATTCTTTCACAGATATTAAGGCGACTTACCAACGCCCCGGCCTGATAGAGGGTAGGATATGTAGTCAGTTTAATTCATTGTACCGAAGGCCCGTCTGGTCCATCATAACGACAGGGTAGATAGGAGTTTGCGTTTAGCTGATAGCGTTATTTTGTGGATGCGAAGACTGCTCTAGCACTAAAAACCCAAAGTCGTGGAATTGGCTTGCCAGTTACGAAGTCCATCAAGTGTACTTAGTTTCTGAGCGGCCATTCCTCGCATTTTTATAAAATGCACTTTTGGCTATCTGCATTAAATGTGAGCATCTTGGCATTCAATCTATTGCTTGCATGTTTATTATGTTCACTAACCCGCTCTCTCCTTAGGTAACTCCACAACGCCCCGGCCTGATAGAGGGTAGGATATGTAGTCAGTTTCAATACATTGTATCGAAGGCCCTTCTGGTCCATCATAACGACAGGATAGATAAGAATTTGCGTTTAGCTGATAGCGTTATTTTGTGGATGCGAAGACTGCTCTAGCATTAAAAACCCAAATTCGTGGAATTGGCTTGCCAGTTACGAAGTCCATCAAGTGTACTTAGTTTCTGAGCGGCCATTCCTCGCATTTTTATAAAATGCACTTTTGGCTATCTGCATTAAATGTGAGCATCTTGGCATTCAATCTATTGCTTGCATGTTTATTATGTTCACTAACCCGCTCTCTCCTTAGGTAACTCCACAACGCCCCGGCCTGATAGAGGGTAGGATATGTAGTCAGTTTCAATACTTTGGATCGAAGGCCCTTCTGGTCCATCATAACGACAGGGTAGATAGGAGTTTGCGTTTAGCTGATAGCGTTATTTTGTGGATGCGAAGACTGCTCTAGCATTAAAAGCACAAATTCGTGGAATTGGCTTGCCAGTTACGAAGTCCATCAAGTGTACTTAGTTTCTGAGCGGCCATTCCTCGCATTTTTATAAAATGCACTTTTGGCTATCTGCATTAAATGTGAGCATCTTGGCATTCAATCTATTGCTTGCATGTTTATTATGTTCACTAACCCGCTCTCTCCTTAGGTAACTCCACAACGCCCCGGCCTGATAGAGGGTAGGATATGTAGTCAGTTTCAATACTTTGGATCGAAGGCCCTTCTGGTCCATCATAACGACAGGGTAGATAGGAGTTTGCGTTTAGCTGATAGCGTTATTTTGTGGATGCGAAGACTGCTCTAGCATTAAAAACCCAAATTCGTGGAATTGGCTTGCCAGTTACGAAGTCCATCAAGTGTACTTAGTTTCTGAGCGGTCATTCCTCGCATTTTTATAAAATGCACTTTTGGCTATCTGCATTAAATGTGAGCATCTTGGCATTCAATCTATTGCTTGCATGTTTATTATGTTCACTAACCCGCTCTCTCCTTAGGTAACTCCACAACGCCCCGGTCTGTATCTAGTGCGTTGAAAGTGACAAAAGTGTTTTGTGTGAACCTGGAATAAGAATTAAGTGAGTGTGGTGTCATTGTGGTGTA
Organism: Platycnemis pennipes; assembly: GCA_933228895.1. Taxonomy (NCBI): domain Eukaryota; kingdom Metazoa; phylum Arthropoda; class Insecta; order Odonata; family Platycnemididae; genus Platycnemis; species Platycnemis pennipes. The sequence goes on along the minus strand of OW121856.1, from coordinate 99,406,470 downwards.
AGTGAATTTTGTGTCAGTGATGTGTTAGTGAGTGCCATGTCAGTGCTGTGCGAGTGAGCCCGATTTTAAGAGTTTGTGGGCATCAAGAGGACTGAGAGAGACTCTGTATGCTGTATTGTATTTTATATTTTTTGTGCATGCATTTTTATGCTCCGCCCTCTACCTACCCTTCCCATAGCTTCGCTCAGATAGCGATCAAGGAAGAAGAGAGAGCAGCCACCACTACCATCAATTAATACGGCTTTTATGTAAGTTTTGTGTTTATATTTTTTATTTATTATTCATTTTTTGCGTACTTTTATGCTCTATATGTTTAAGGTCTTGCCTTATCTTTAACATTTATAGTGTGTAGGGATTGAATATCGGTTGTTTGACCCGGGTCAATCGAGATGTGGTCGTTGAAATCCGGTTTGGCCTTGTGCACAGGCTCTTAGTTTTCGGCTTAGGCAGGAAATACACTCATTGTTCCACTATATAATTTACAGCTTTAGATTATTGCCCCCATATACTATTTTTTGCCACTGTTTGTTTGTATATTTTGTTTTGGACGGTTTAATTCACTTTTTTACATGTTTCTCTACTAATATGTTTTCTTTTACAAGGTATTTTCCCAACTTATTGTATTTTCTTTTTCAGAGAAATGTGTGAATGGTGTGTTTGAGAATATTTTGTTGACTGGTGAATGCGTGATGATGAACAGGGTCAGCGCCGATAGGTATGCGAATGAATTAGGTAGGCGTAGGGAATTTAAGCAGTAGATTTAGTTTAAAGGGTGGGTGGATATTAGAAGGGTAAAATAGGGCTTAATGTCGTAGATACTATTTATACATTTCTTAGTCCGCTTGATTTCGTCGCGTCTTGCCCTGGCCCTGGGAGTGAATGCGTGGAATAGGCCCCTGCGGGCCCGGAGGGGAACGCAGGGGGAAACGCCACGTTAAATAAAGGTTAACGAGCCGGTGGGCCTAACCTCCTGGGTCCGGCATGGAATAGCGCCCGTGTGTGCCTGTGTTGCGTGAATGACATAATTAAATATAATAATGACCCTTTTCAAGGTAATCATAAAAATTTTTCTACTACAAGAATCTAAAAGTTTTTGTATATTATTGTTATATTGACCAATCTCCCTTGGCTTAAAATGATTACTTGCTAAGCGTACAAAAATAGTTTTTCTTTTAAAAAAATGTTTCCCTTCTTGTGTAATCTGAAGTCCCCTTACACTCACCCAGCCACTCGTGACCGTTCGTTCCGCGAATATATTTGCTCCAAGCTTCTGCGAGATTCTTATGTTTTAATGTGTTTATTTCTTCATGTATATCAAGGTTTGCCATTTTTCATTGTCCGTGTAGAGCGTTGTTTGACGCTCTACCTCCACTTGAATTTTGCGGCATGAATTGTCTTCATCTACGGCTCCAAATGTATTTTTTTTTTTTACAAGTTATTGTTATTTGAAATAATTTTAATCGTCATAGCGATTCCAATAAAGATTACAAAGTTATTGTCATTTTAACCTGTAAATGTGTGATCAAATCACATCCAAAACAAGCGAACGCTTTACGCTCTTTTTCTTTGAAATGCGAGTAAAAGGTGAAGGAGTTTTCCGTAGATGGGTGGTAATTCTATGCGGTATTAATTTAACTCGGCTTGATTCATTTGGTTAATGTTTTTGTGGATAAGGTTTTTTTTCCTTTATTGTGGCTCTTCGGAGCAGACCCAAATAACGAGTTATGAGTAAAAAAATGTTGTTATATGTGCGTTCGCTCCCTTCTCGTAATATGTTGTATTTGTGAGGCTGCAATTTCTTGTAATAGGAATACAGTCAGCTAAATGTACGTATGTATTATATTTCTCTTTTATAAGGGTATTTGTATGTTAGCGGAGATGCCCTTAATGCTCGATTGATCAATAAAACCCTAACTCAGGAAACAACGTTTCCTCTATGGTCCTCATAGATCAATTGATTTGTTTCTTACGATGTCACAAATGATTTTAGGTGAATTATATACTTTACATAAATTATGTAAGCAATTTTATAACTACTTCCCTTTAAACGTACTCTCAATGGGCTTTCTAATCACGTTGTGATTGACTAAAATGGTGAAACATGTTACGGCATTATTTCGTGGCATTGGCTAATTGCGGAGAGGCTGCTTTAAGTCTAAATTTATCAGCTTTCTTATATATTTTAATGGTATAATAACAACATTGAACAATGATACTTATTTAAAATTAGTTTTTAATTACCAATGTGTCTATGAATCTTTTTTAATGTTATTCCTTCCCTATGGGAAATGGTGCCACAATTAATAACTAATAAGTTTTTGTTTTCAATTTTTTATAAATTCTTAAGTACTCTGGTTTTTATCTATGATATACGGAATCAATTTCTCATACATTATGTTCAGATTGATGTTATTAATTTATAATTTTTCGATACTTTTCCTGGAGTATGAATTTTTTTTAAAACTTATTTTTACAGTGTTTGGAAGCTGATTGTTTTAGTGTACTTTATGGCATGTGAGTGTGTACGAGATGTTACTGCAATAGAAATCATTCTATGAAATTGAACCTACAAGAACAGCACTCATTTCGGCATTCTTATCTTTTTTCTGGCGGTTTCTAAAAATGAAAACTTGTGATTAACATGATAAAGTGAGATATCTGCCGCTGATTTAAAGAGTAAAATATTCGAATATTATCATAACATTGTAAAATAATCACCATCAGGATGTGAATAACTGACCATAGAGAATGCATTGAGGAAAATTTAGAAAATTGTTTTCACGCGCTATCGTTAATAGGTCGTGAAATTAAATTAAACACTTTAATGATTACATATACTACATAATTTCACCCTGGTTATTTTCCATAAGAAATACGTGTGTGATTCAAATTGATCAACTACAGCCTTTTCTTCCCTTGCAAAAATAAACACGAAATAATTTTCATAGAAAACCGTCTCTCCAGCAGCACATAAATATCACGATAATTCCCACGTTAACCGTGAAATGTTTTGTTAAAGTTGCGTAAGTATTGTGAAAAATCCTGCTCTGTATTTTGTAACATTATCTGATGCACAACAGAACGACTAATCTAGTTCAAATAAGGTATTGAAATGCAAATATTTTATGAGTCAAGTACAATTTATGATATTATTTTCACTGCTGTGAAGTGATGAAATTGTTATTGTATAATAATGCACATGAATGTAAAAAATACATGAATACATATTCACGTAGTATTTTTTGATATATTTACATAATTATTTTATTTTTTTTCAGTTTAAATAATTTAGGGCTCAATACAATTTTGTTATTTTAATTTATACTTGTGTATTCTAGTCACATGCAATAAAAGCAAATATTTGCTCTTCATGACAATGTGAATTAAGGAAATTGTGATCTTTCACCCTTTTTTGTACACCCAGGAGGTTGCTTGAAAGGTGATTGATGTAAGTTGTTTTACATGTATTTGCATTTCGTTGCGAACTTGATGTGTTCGCGAGCTTCGGCAACAGCTCGATGACTCCGCTTTTATACACATTGAAGTAGAAGTTCAGTATACATGGATAATGTAGCTTATTAGTATAATCACAATTTAATGTGAATTTTTAAGTGAGTGATATTTGTTTCATTGTGTTATGTTTGCAATTTTAAGAATGTGTTAACAGTGTTCAGCATATCTCTGCAAATTATTCTTCGCTGTTACATCGCTTATTATTACAATGATTATGGATTGCTGTATTTGAAGCAAATTGTTGAAAGTTGATAAAATATTACTAAGGAAATATTCTTCGAATATCGTTCGAGATAAAATATTCTTCGAATGAAATATAACATAAATTGCCAATCGAATGTTATGAGGTTTATATTGTCATGCAGGATTTCGATTATGCAAAGATTTCACCGTTTTTTAACATTGGGATTTTTCTGGTATCGTTAACTAATTTAATTTAATTTTAAGCCTCGTAAGTTTATTCCGAAAACCTGTTTTTGAAACATTTTGGTGATTTTACGTTTATTCGTTATAATATATTTATATTTAACATTTGACGTGTGACATCCGACACGCACTTTTGGTTGGGTTCATTTCTTGGATCGTTGTGTTAGCGTGATGTGTCCGTCCTCTTCCCCGCTCACAAAAAATTTGTTGGGGGCCTGCGGTTTGCATGAACTTGGATTATTAAGGGAGAAAATGGTGCATTTCCTGCTTCCCTTGCAAGGATTTGTTTACCACAATGTGTCAGTCGATTTTCTATGCGGATTGCGGCATAAGTCTACTTAATCCTGTCCTTTCCTGTATTTCAGTAGCTTTCGCTTTTTTCTCTGAAAATTATATGTGAATTATTATCGTCATCTGAATATACTCTTCTGTGAAATAATACTGCAAATTATATGTTTATTGCTGCTGTGTACGTTTTATCTTTAAAATGTATTATTTATATATTTATTTAAATCAAATATAATTTATTCCTAATATTTCTTTAACCTGGTCAAGATAGTACTGCAAGTTTGATATTAAATTGTGGAAAGAAGAATTATTTCATTCTTTCTAGTCTACGCTATTATTCGCCATCCTGCAAGTGTTAGGATATATTGAAAGAGATTCCTGTTGTTATGGCCAGAAACTTGGCCATTCACTGAATTAATTATAATTCTTTGTCACATTCGTTGAGGTATCTGATGGTATAATGTCAAAAGTATATGTTGCAGCTAGTATTGTGGTGCTAGGGTTCAGGACGAAGAAGATTAACCGACTGGGCCAATATCCTCCGCATTTTTAAAAATAAGTCCGTCGAATAAAATGCTGCTATATAACTCATATGAAAACTCCCATGCATATATATTTTTCTTCATATGATCTACTCCAGTGGTATAGTAAAAGTAGATGAACATGTTGAATAAAGTACATATCGTTTATAAAAATGTTGTGTTATTATTTTGATATCATCGAAATTTCTTGACTACAGCTTTAACTGTCAGCTACGAAGACTTGATTAAAGTCTGCAAAATCGTCGATTAAAGTATAAAGGAGTGTCGGCAGGTATTGTATTTCTAAATAATGAAATCGATTGTTGATGTCAAATACTATGCGAATATTCGGATGCTTTTCCTACAGTTACTTCCTACACTGTGCAGTAAAGCATTAGTGAAATTTGTAAATGATAATTTAGGCACATTAATGTTTAATGAAATTTTATGTTTTATGAATAATTATATATCTTTCACAGACATTTTTTAAAATTTGATGATATGTGATATAATTGTTTTGGAAATTTCTCATGGTAATTTATTTTCACTCCGTCGATTCCACTCTGATGGATTCGCTTACATGAACACAATAGAACTTCAATTTTGACATGACTTACATGTTTTAGGCAATATTTATTCATGTCGTAATTGGTCCGTGGGAAATTATTTTCTCGGTCTATTCTGAGTATTTTGTTTTTTCACGGCAAATGTGGCGTGATATTTGTGCAAATGTTGCTTTAGGAAATATTTTCCGGTATTGCTATAAATGGCAGCAAACAAGCAATTATTGACCCTGCCTACACTGGTTGCAAAGAAATTCTACGAAAGTATTTGCACTGAAGAAAGGATTTTTGAGCTACCTGTGACGTTACTTCTTATGACTCTTCGGCGTCATTTGCAGTGCTCATTATTATCTGAGAAATTTTGCCCGCTGCAGGTTAAGATGCCATGCACATTATATCAATATTTTTTGCACCCCTGTCCATATTTGTTGTGCTTGTTGCTGTAGAGTGTATATGGCGTGGCAAAACTATGGAGTGACTTAATTACTTGTACTTGATTATAATCTTTTTGTATTAATATTAGTTATGTGGAGTGTTTCATTATAAGTATTTAAATATTGAATCATTTTTGTTAATCATTTAATCCTCAGCATTAACTGTGCAATAAAGGCTTCAAAGAGCTGCTTTCCAAGTCATATTTGAATTTATAAAATACAAGCTGACCCGGCCACGCGTTGCTGTGGCTCAATCTGGTTAAATGGAAAGCGCACGTTTATAGTATGTCTAATTTCACAATTCTTATGGGTATACAATATATCTCAGCTGATCGATTGTTTTGCAGCTGGACACGCATATTTGTACATAATTTTAACGTCTTTACATGTCGTCACAAAGTAGAATATTTCAGGCAAGCATTTATTTCATCCGCTAGTGTCAATCGAGGAATTACAGGTAATGTGTGCCTGAAATGTCGTGCAAGCAATATTAATGCTTTTCAAATGGTCTCAGGATTCAACAGAAATCTTGCAATGATCGATCCAGAGCCTCGAGCGATGCTTTGTGCACCATTGTGCATTCATCCCAAGCAATAAGTTGGCATTTCTGAAATATTTGTCCCATGCCGGATGATTTGAATATGTTGCACGTGAGTGTTTCAATGAATTGCAAGTTCAATGGGATGCACATCCCGTCTCCAGTGTCGATATTGTATTCTCGATATTGTACAAACCTTCATGGAGTGAACAAAACAACTAACCAAAGCTTCATGGAAATTGGATGAATGTTGTGGTAATGCATGAAGTTATCAATATTGTATCGATACAGTATCGATATTGTAATGATACTTTATAAAACTTTGATAAAAAACACCTAAATAAATTCACCTCAATTTTGTATCAACAATGTATCGATGTATCCATATTTTATCGATATTATATCGATACAGTATCGACATTGAATTATCGATTTTGTAGAAACCTTCGCGGAGTGTACTCAATAACTTTCCAAAGTTTCATGGCGATCCGATGAATAGTAATGCATAAAGGACAAACAATTTATATACATTCGATACAGTATCGATATTTCAACGATACATTCCTTTTGAAAAACTAAATAATTTCACCTCAATTTTGTATCAATAATGTATCAATTTATCGATACTTTAGCGATATTATATCGATAAAGTATCGATATTGAAAAATCGCTTTCATAGTCCTCTTTTCGGGAATGTACTCAACAACTTCCCAAAGTTTCATGGCGATCCGATGAATGGTGTAGTAATGCATAAAGGACATACACACATACACACACACACACACACACATACATTCATTTTTATATATATAGATATTCCTATCGAAACCGGTAGGAATGAGGGATTTAGGACCGGCTCATTTCTGTCTTGGAATGGAAATTACTCAATCAGAATCAGCATTACCCTATCTCGAAAGGGATTTGTAAAGAATCTACTTACGATGTACTAATCAGTAAGAACGAGGCCAGATATTTCTAACGCCTTTAGTCGTCTTAGTCAGTTCAACGACTGTCATACGGACTGACATACATTGGAAGATGGCTAAAAGGCTTTTGCACTAACTACGTGGCACTTCTAACCTTCCTCTCTCTTATATAAGGTCTAACGAATTGATGAAAGCCGATGTGCATGCCGATTGGGGCGGATGCAACATTGACCGCCGTTCCTTCACCGGGTTTACTTTCCTACTGGGCGGAGCAGCCATCAGCCGAGAGCCACGGAAGCAGAGGACTGTGGCCCTGTCGTCGACCGAGGAGGAGTTCCTGGCCCTGTGGGATGCAGTGAAGGAAGCCGTTCATTTGCAGGCTTTCTTAAAGGAATTGGGATTCCCTCGGAATTTAAGGAATTGGGATATCTAGCTGAACTTCAACTGAAATATCTAGCGATTGAGAAGATGCCCGCTGACATGCTGACGAAGTCGTTGCCATTCCCAAAGTTGAAGAATTGTAGAGATGAATTGGGATTAAAAATCCATGATTATGTTAATTCAAGTAATTATGCAGCTTGTGATTTGTATGAAGCAATCATTTTTCAAGGGGGGGATTTTTGAAATCGACTCTCATTTGTACTCTATTGTATTAAGTCGCTGTCAACCCAAAGTTATATTTGCTTGGAAACAAACATGTAGCGCTGCGTCTAATGATCGCAAATGGTTTCAGTAAACTTATTCATATATAGTGTTAGATTACCATGTCTTCTTATAAGCTACAGCGTTTTCTACACCGAATGTCAAAGTACTTTAGGAATGAATGTATGATAAAATTATTGTATTTTTCTCGTGTAAGGAGTACATTAGACTACTGCTCTGTAATATGGAACCCATATGCAAAAAGTACCTGGCTTATTGGAAACTTTCATTTCGATAAAATGTTTCATCGGAAAATATGGAATGAGCTTTTATTTTACAATAAATAATAAATAAAGGAGAATGCTGAATCGATTTAATTTCCACGTTCCATCAAAATAAGGAAAAATCATGATGACATTTTGTGTCATGAATATTAATTCTGATAACTGTAAAAATCTTCAATTAAAAGATTCTGTATTACATATAACAAATATTGTAACGAACTGAATTTGTATCAAGGTATAAATAAATCCATAAGAATACTGATTTCAAAATTATTGACATTGAGGTAATGTTGTTGAAGTGTAGAATAAATAATTTATAAAGGTGTTTAGCCATTTGTTATTTATAAATGAACAATGTTAATAATATTTGAATTTTTTTGATCGCTCATTTTTTACTCTATCAATATCCATGTTGTTTTCCACACTCATTTGCACTCTGCTGTTAAGTCAGTTTGGCACTCTCAGTATCTTAATAGTCGCCGTAAACCCAAAGTAATATTTACCTAGGAACATCCACTCAATGTATTTGACATTTAAGGAGATAAATAAAAGATCCCCATTGGAAATTTGATATAAATTTTATGGAAATTCTAATAAGAATTTTAGAATTCTTATAAGACTTACAGACTTCTTGTAAGACATCTTATAAGAAATCTGAATACTGATAGAATTCTCGTAAGGAGTCTGTGAGAAGATATTTCCACCTTTGTAAAATCAGACTAATATTATTCTGTAATAAGAAGCTTAATAGGCTATTTTGAATTCCCATGAGCGGTTGGTGAAAATTCTTATGAGTATGTAAGATCCTATGAAAATGTTATGAATTGTAAGTTCTTAGAACTTAAATTATTTACCATAATAACTCAATTATTGTGGTAAGAAGTATGCAGTTTATAAGTCCCTATGGAAATATATTTAACTGTCACTAATTTCACTAAGTATTGTCTCTGTGCACAACTTGGTACGCTGTGGTTGAAATACAAGAGTTTTGGTGGTTTAAGTGAGCAAACGATTTATAAGTCTAGTTGTACTGAAGGACTTACCGAAGGGCTGATGCAATAAATTTTTCATCTCCTTTATTGCCATTAAAAAATTGAGTACGGACTTTATACTAAATTATAATTAATATTAATTAATAATGATATTAGTTACACTCAAAACCATTTCTTAGTTAACAATGTCAATATGAGAAAACATGTCTTTAAACAATTGCGTTTTGATTTTCAGTGATGAGATTCAAAGTGTGTTCAAACTCACTATAGTTGAGAAAACGATTTTTTTTAATTAGAGGACTATCATCAATGATAAATCACAACTTTAGAGCATACGAGATCTCCCTTCAACTCGCTGAAGAGGGCCACCTTGTGGCCGAAATACGCGTATCCAACGCACATCCTCTTATTGTCCTTCCACTTTGACTGCGCTCTTTTTGAGCTCTATTCTCCCAGAAGGTTTGCCCATTTGAGTGTATGAGCGTTTCTTCTGAGTGCTTGCGAGTGTGTTTGCGACCATAACCCAGGCAGCCTGACCATGGTCCCATCAGCCCTGTGAATGATCCCAACTGGGTTTAGTGTCTGTGGGTTCGTCACTGACGAGGAAGTAACATTCCCTTGAACAGTAACAGTGCTTGATTCAAAATCCGCACCTCTCTTGTGAAAGAGCTCTGAGATTTTTGATGTGATGTCCCGAGGTCTGCTTCACAATCACAATTTCATCGCAGAATATAAGTAGTTCTTTGGTATGATCACTGGATAAGGGCACATCAGGCGATGTGCGCGGTGTTGAGCGGCGATAAAATTTAAAAACTTAACAGTTGTAAATATATGTCTCTGGAAATAGGGATAGTTCTTTGGCAAAAAGTCACTGGTTAAGTGATGGGCACATCAGCCGATGTGCGCGGTGTTGGGGGTGGATGGTAATGCCAATCAATTTCCACCTTGTAGTTCGTGTGCATATTACGACCATCGAAGGGCATAATCAACCGATTTGTTTGAGTACAATGTTCACGGCTCTGATGGTCATACGAAAAACTGAATCTTAAAAATATCGGTCCAGGTGAATTTTCGCTCAATAAATGTCCAAAATACCCCGAGCGATTCTCGTGCCAAAAGGATTTTATTTGATATCATGCAGAATGAAATTAATATTTTTAGATGGTGACTTCCTTGTTAATATCTGAATATCCTCCGATCTCCTTTTATTACCTACATGTGGCAGTTTCGAATACCGCACGGGGAATGCTCATTCATATTCGTTTAAGGTAAGGTGTAATTATTAGGTAAGATTGTAATATTTTAGCAGGAACGTTGAAATTAAGTCTTTGGTTTCTCCACCTTTGCAGTCAACAGAACCTAATTATATGGCTTTTTCTTCTCTTTTCTACGCTTTCGCGTAGAGCCATTTCTCTTCCTTCTAAATCCATTTATATATTTCGCTTCCCGATACCTAATGTGTCAAGAAAACTAGACTGACACGTGATCTATCCTATCTATATTCGTGAAATAATGGGTCAAGCTAATCGTAAACTGGTATTCATCAAAAGAGTATTGGGTAAATGTGACGACCATGCACGAGAAATCAGTTACTTTTCCCTTGTTAGACCTCATTTGGAATATGCTGCCAGTATATGGGATCCATACGAAATAGACCTAAACAATTAACTAAAACGTATGCAGTGAAGATCGGCAATATTTGTAAAGGGACGGTACGTAAGGTACGATTGTAAGGTACGATTTGTACGATAACTATATTAACGTAACTAGTCTATTAAATGAAATAAAGTGGGAATCATTGTCAGATCGCATGTTGAAATGTAGACTTAATCTCTTAATAAATTCCAATATAATATTTTCAGTGGTGACGTTAAAAATATTTTGCGAACCCCAAATTACTACGGTAAACTGGACCATAATCACAAAATTAGAGAAAATGATTGTCGAACTGACAGATTCAACATGTCATTTTTTCCTCGTACAATTAGGGATATGAATAGCGGTAAATAAGCACAATACGAGTGAATCAATGTATAGCATAGATAGCTGCATGCTGGCATAAAGACATGAAGGTAACAGAACTAACAGCATGTTTTTGCATGCTTACTTTGCTATTTTTATTTCTTTTAAATAGTGAAGTTTAGACTAGTACTATATTAATACTTATCCTTTTTTATGCATGATATGTAGTACATGTTTGGTGAGAATTCACTCCCTGCCATACACCTTTATGATGGCTTGCAGGGTATTATGTAGATGTAGATGAAAACAGTTGGTTACTTTCCTCCGACCGAAAACCGAATACCAGGGGGAGGGGTATATGAAAAAATCTTCCCGGCATGCAGCAGCGGACCATGCGCTCAAACAAATCAAACACACAAAACGAGCTCGAGGTAGAAGTACATATAATAATTTTGATTTTCCGTTGATCCGGATAAGATAGGTTTTCATATAGTTCTTTGCAATTATTAGCACGGCGTTTTCCAAATGGCTCCTTCACTTGGCTATTTCTCTCTTCGTAATTCCTAACCTTCGTCCTATTGTCAATGATACCTTATTAACCTAGAGGTTAAAAACATATTGAAACCTCCAACGAACTATGGTAGGTACCATAGTTCGCTGGAGTTTCAATGTTCATAACTTATGTCATAAAATGTGAGATTGATAGTAAAACAGAGTTACAAAAATTCACTTTACCGTAAATAACTAGCGAGAATAATAGATGACAGCGAAGATAGCACGGGATAATCAAAATATATATTGTAGATTTTCATTAATATGTTGAATGCCCGCATGAAGTAATTTAAAATTTTTATCTCTTTCGTTGCCTGTCGATGGTTCACCCCCCTCAACACTCACTCGCTATAGTTCGCAGGGTATCATGTAGATTTATTAAGTTATAAAATTAGGTAGAATTAAGCGATTCTGATGAGGAATTCTCAATCATGTTCGCCAAACGTAAAGTTTGTAAAATTGACGATATATCGTTGCTCGATAAATATCGTCTTATCGTGTCCCGATATTTTATCGGGGCACGATAAGATATCGGGGCACGATAAGAGGGAGCAAGTACGTTTGAAAACTTACTGTTCTGCTATCAGCTAAGGCAAATTCTCAGCAGTTCTCTCTCACTCTCTCTTTCAATTCCAGTGGTCTGATAGTTTATAGGTGACATCATGTTCGAATTTTGAAAGGAACTGAAAACAACTGTTTGCTAATTAGTACATGTATATTTTCCGCTGATCTAAATATATCGAACCATACTCAGCAAGCAAACTATTCTACTTGCTAGAATAATGTGATCTTACTTTAGATGATTACCAAAAGTAACTTTCAGTAACATGCGAAGGCCAACTCAACGGCTGTCTTTTTCCGATATCACGATCTTTTATCGTGATATTTATCGAAAGAATACATCGTGATATTTTATCGGGGCGCGACATCATGATATTTATCGTGCCCCGATATATTATCGTGCCCCGATATCTTATCGTGCCCCGATATATTATCGGGCCCCGATAAATTATCGTGCCCCGATAAAATATCGGGGGGATAATTTATCGATATGCTAACATTATCGTATCCCGATATTGAATTATCAATATCGCCCAGGCCTACATCCAGTAGCCACTGGCGAAATACGAAGACGCCTAAAGCTTGAGTGACGATGAATGAAACTTAAAGCCATGAATTTATGGCCACATGATGGCATTTAAGGTAGTTGACACAAAGGGATAACCTTTGGTCACACCTCGGCCACTTGTCATCGAACTAGCGAACAAATATAGTTACGTTATAAAGTAAATTATGTTCCGTTCCCGAATGTCTGACAGGGAGAAATTGTTAGGTTTGACTCCCGTTCGTTGGCGATAAAGTTTCTCGGAGGAAGAATTCAGTTAGATCCACCTAACGCGTTACCTAACGCGTGGAGCGTAGTATTAATTGCTTTCACTGTCAAAGCGATGTTTGTTAGAATCTGTGGCTATCCTCTGGCATTAAATATCAATTGAATACTGGCGGATATGCCAAACAAAAATGGCGTAAGGGAATAACAATTACCTCGTGATTGGGTGCACTCCCTCGGCTGCCTTACACCAATTTTATCCGGGGGCGGCCTCCTACTAAACACCATTGGTCTTCATTTCTGCGTGTCCTGTCCCTAATCACATGCATGTGATGGTAGCGTGCTCCGAGATTTATAGAGGATTTTTTTCCGGAAATTAACGATTCGTGAGCATCACCCGCCCTTTATAATTCATTGTGATAGTAAGAAACAATGAAATGCCGTTTTGCGTACATAGCACCGATGTAAAATGCCATTCAATTATTTAAATTATTTTGGAGAAGTAGGTAATTACTGTGTGACTTTTTTCCGGAAACAGGGAACGGATGGGAAGAAACAAGGTGTCTGCTAAACTTGTTCCCAAAACTGCCCCTATCTAGAAACTTATTGCGAATTAGGCATTGGAATAGTGTCAGATTTGGACTCCTCAAAGATGGGATGAAATCATTGATTCAGGTTCGTTACGTTGTATATATTTAAACTAAAAAGCCGCTTCAGATGCCAAAGCTATTCCCGATAGCTGCTATATCGCGTCATAGCGAAGGCATTATAATTGTAGCTGGTCACTAACACTAATTGATTTTAATAGACAAACAATGAAAACAAAGAAAATTTACATTTAACTTCACTGGTTCAAGTATGGCTGTAATTTCGATGCCTGTGCATCGGTGCGATGAGATTCCCTCAGTTTTGGGCGAAATATACTCTTCCATTCAGCCTCAAATGGACGTAACATTTCCTTACTGTGTTTTTCACGTACTACAGTTCAAGAGCATGCGATCCTTTGAGGATCGCTTGGAAGATTAGTCCCGTTTCCGTTTTGTCCTCACTCTAGGCCAGCCTCATGTCCTCGGAATCCACCTCATTTGCAACGTTTAGTATAATATCAAACACTTGAGCCTGCCGGAGGTTCTGATTACGAACGGTTCAGTAATAGTAGGGCTGTGCGGTTTTCCGGTGCACCGTTTCAGCGGTTCAGTTTTTTCAGAACTGGCAGGCCGGTTCAGATGTAGTAAAAAAAACGGTGTACCGGGGAATCGGTTCTGAACCGGTGCAACGGGGAAGGGGTTCTGAAACACCGATGATAGTTCGCTGCTCGACTTTCACGCCGGCGTCCCTGTTCGCAGCCAGAATGGCTGGCGAACACACCCGTGAACTTTACGGTGCTATAAGCTGTCCGCCTGACAGTCGTCACAAGAATAATCAGCTGCTGGAGTGCAGAGCGAGCACTCACCCATGTAAAGCATTGTCCCGTACGTAAGTTAGCTGGATGTTGCGTTTGTTCATGTTGTTTTGTTTTTTCGACGATTAAAACGAATATGAAAGAGTTAATAATCCTTCAGGTTAGAGCAGTAGCTATTTGTATTAAACCAATGCTGTTGGTTTTGGGAGACTTCGTGGAGGAAGGAGCATTGTTTCAAGTTCCTATTCACCCCTGCCACACGAAATAAGTGAGAGGGCAATGCAAATGCTTACTGCAGCCTCAAAATTCTTGTTCGTAACGCATACATGGATGGGAATTATTGTACATAAGATGCATATAATGCAAAAGGAATTTGAACATTTTTGAAGTTGATTATTAATGTTTAATATTGTAATTTCTTTCCAAGACTTATTTTATGGCAAATGATGTTTGAGATATTTTTAAATGAATAATATTTTTAACAATGGGAATTTTAAGGAAAATACGGTTCCTAAGCCAAAATCTGATGCGACACACTGTGTCGCCAGAAATTTTCGGGTGGCTTGCGGGCTGCCAATTTTTAACAATGTTTCAAAAAAGGCGTAATAGTCAGACCCTCACCCCATAATCGTTGCCAACATGGAAGATAAAGGAAATGTTGACTAAGAAAGGCAGATAACTATACCCAAAACTAAAGCAATCAGCCTCTCCACACATATCATCTCCCTGGAAGCACTTAAATCAGATCATAATTGAAGAGATTTCGTCCATGCATTAGCTCTGGCTCTAGAGAGATTTTCATTCACAAGGCATGAGTTAGTAACTTAGTATGATGCATTTTGTTGTTACCACAGCATTATCATCATGGCTGATCAAGACACATGATAATGTTGTTTTAACAACGAAACGCGTCGTGCTAAGTTATATCTGTGGAAATTTTGCAATGTCTTCCTTTAACAATAATGTGAATTTCATCACCGTTACAATTACAAAAGGCAATTTGTATGTACGTCCAGGCCTCGCATGAAAACCATTAGCTCACGCAAACATTCTCACTTTTTACAGTTCAGTTTGGGAAAGTGTACCCACCTTATTAAGAAGTATTTTATTTAAGGACAAGACACGTCTTAAAAACAGATAAAATAAACATTTTGGCAAAAAACAGTTTGCATGACAAAAAACGTAGTTCACGATGAAAAAAGAAGTTCAGAAAAAAAAGAGGTTCATAAAAAACCGGTTCAGTACATAACACCATTTTAGTAGAAAACACCGCTTCAGAAGGAAACGCCGGTTCAGTAGAAAACATTGGTTAATCTATTGAACCGGTGCACCGCCGTCGCAAACTGTCTTTTTTCAGAACCGAGAACCTGTTCAGCATTTCCTCCCGCCCTAAACATAGGCCTTTATATGATACAGAACCCTGTGAAGATGCCGTGAATTGGCAACGGGAAGCCAAGTCACGGCATCTAGAATCTATTAAATACTTAGGCGTTACCATCACTGAATACATGTCATGGGGGAAGCACATAAGAGAAATAACTAATAAAGCAAGCCATACATTACGATTCATAAATAGGGTTCTATACAAATTCGATGAGAGCGTACGAGAAAGAAGCTATTTTACACTTGTCAGGCCTCATTTAGAATATGCCGCTAGTATATGGGAAACGTAAGAGGATGGTATGATAAAGTAATTAGAGCGTGTGCAAAGGAGATCCGCTAGATTTGTTGAAGGCCGTTATAATAATTGTACTAGCGTTACGAGTTAAATGGAAGAAGTAGAATGGGAATTACTATCAGAACTCAGGATAAAATTTAGGTTAAACCTTTTAAGTAAATTCGAAGCCGGATTGTTCACAGATTACGTAACATATATATTAAGTAAATCAGCGTACTATTCTTGTTTTGATCAGATTAACAAGATTAGAAAATTAGATTGTCATTCAATTGGATTAATAAAGTCATATTTCCCGCGTGCCATACTCGATCACAATACACAGCGTAGCAAAGGGATAGGTAGGTGAAATATTGTTCATCTACATCTACATAATACCCTGTAAGCCACCATAAAGGTGTGTGGCAGGGGGTGAACTCTCACCAAACATGCACTACACATCATGCATAAAATTTGTAATTAAAAATTAAAATAGCAAAGCATACATGCAAAAACATGAGTTAAATGGAAGAAGTAGACTAGTACTCGTAGAATAGAACTAGTAACTCGTTAGTTGGGTTAGCTTTAAGTCCTTATCCCAACATGCAGCTACCAATGTTATCCATTGCTACACTCGTACTGGATATATTTACCGTTATTCATATCCCTAATAGTACGAGGAAAAAAGGACATTTTGAATCTGTCAGTTCGGCAATCAATTTCTCTAATTTCGTGATTATGGTCCAGTCTACCATAGTATGTTGGGGTCCGCAAAATATTTTTAACATCATCACTGAAAATATGGTCTTGGAATTTGTTTAAGAGATTAAGTCTAAATTTGAACCAACGATCTGAGAATGATTCCCATTTTAATTTATTTAATAGACTGGTTACGCCAATAAGGTTATCATACCGGCCCTTTACAAATCTTGCCGATCTGCGCTGCACACGTTCAAGTTCGTTATTTAGACCGATTTCGTAGGGATCCCATACACTGGCAGCATTTTCCAAATGAGGTCTTACAAGGGAAAAGTAGCTGATTTCTCGTACATGATCGTCACATTTACCCAGTACTCTTTTGACGAATCCCAGTTTACGATTCGCTTGACCCATTATTTCACGTATCTGTTTACCCCAGGAAAGATCATGTGTCAGTTTTATTCCAAGATATTTAATGGATTCCACGTTTGTTAAGTCATTATTACTTATTTTGTAAGTGCTAGGAGGAGAGCTATTCTTTTTCCAAAAATTCATTACAAGACTTTTTTTAAAGTTCAGTTCTAACTGCCATGTATCACACCAAGTTTCAATTGCTTGTAGGTCAATATTTAAATATTCTTTATCGTTTGGGCATAGAATTTCCCTGTATACTACTGCGTCATCGGCAAATAGACGAAGCTTACTTTTTACCACCTTATGGATATCATTTATGTACAAAAGGAATAGGAGTGGACCTATCACACTACCTTGTGGGACACCCGGAGTGACTTTAATTGCCGATGAGGTAACACCGTCCAAAACAACCCTTTGCACCCAATCACGCAGAAAATCATTAATTCATGATATAATGCTATTGTCTAACCCATAAGATTTTAATTTCAAAATTAGTTTGCTATGAGACCCCTTGTCAAAAGCTTTCTTGAAGTCGAGAAATATAGCATACACTGGAATATTATTTTCGCCAGAAACTAAAATATCGTGGGAAAAGAGAGCAAGTTGAGTTTCACACGATCTGCTCTTTCGGAAGCCATGCTGAACATTGGACAATAAATTCTGGCTATCTAGGTGTCCCATGACAGTTAGGGTAGTCTGTAGTGCATGATATATACAATAACACCCGATAATCCATTTCTTTCTATGTATATCTAGTTGCATGCGACCCTATTGTCTAGCATGTCTCAATTAAATATCCTAGTTGCATTTCAATAGCGCATGTTTGGTGAACTTCACCCCCTGCCACAACCCTCGTGGTGGCTCGCAGGGTATTTCGTCGATGTAGATGTAATTTTCGCGAGTTCCTACCCCGCGTTTAGCATTTTCTTAGCAGCGTGCTTAGGTGTATGTCAGGTTAGACCTTCCATGTTGTAGCACTTAAAACCCATCTCTAACATCTTTACGACCACTTATACTCACTGTTGGACTTTTATGTATGACATATTAAACCTACACTGCTTTGTGGATGAATAATTTCCCATTACCGGTAGGATTAGTTCTCTCATCGGTCGCTGAGTAACGTGCTGATTGTGACGTTAATGAATCCGAGGAGTCAATTTGGCCAAAGTGTGCATCACAACGTTGCTTTGCTGGGCGGGAGACCTCAAGGGCTGACTCACAATGCCGCGCTTACTCAACCCACCCCGTTTGTTCAATAACATACCCATATTTGTACAAGAGTAGTAAAACTAGGCCTACCAGTTAAATTCTGTTCGGCCCACTAAACTGAGACGAGTGACAAATTTAAGTCCACTCAACGCCAGCCATAGTTAAGGCATTTCTACACGGAAACAGTGGTCAAATGACGTTGGTGTCTCAGTGGTCTCGCTTTAGAAACCGGACCTTCGGTCTTGACTCAGAATTTCTTTCTTCCCTTGGGGGCTGGTGACCACGGTCTCTTACCGATACGAAGTGTATTACTCAATATGGATTGAGAATGCTAGATTCACAACACCACGAAGGCTATGAAGTAGTACCAATATGAAAAATGGAATACGATAGCCCCAGAGTCATCCTGTACGCTACCTTTATAGCTCCAGTTGAAATGTTTAATCCAACCAACAACCAAATGCGAACTGCAACTGCGAAAAAAAAAATAATATTTGGGAAAGTAATAGATTACAGCGAAGATGTATGGGAAGGCTAGAATAGGTGCCGTACATTTTGATGTAGAAGAATAAAGTTTAGTAATTATTTTTACATGTTCATATTTCTGCGTGTTATACTTTAATGCGTGCTTAGCGAGTAAACGTGTACTTATACTGTAATATTTTTTTATTAATTAGAAGGGAATACATCGTAGTTGTGACCTTGTGTCTAGTTATTTATACCAATATTTCATTGCTGAAATTAGTCTACAGATAACCTTAAAGAATTAATATAGTTGACTAATAGCGCTGGTTGATAATAATCTCCCGGCATACGTGAATATCGCCTAATGCAGAGACACAAATACATCTAGGTTTAGGGAACGTAATTTTATTCGGATGACCTTTCTGTTTTTAATGTCCTCTAATGATAGGTCACTCAATGCACTCATTAAACTTCGCTCCATACACTTAAGTACATATCCGTCGTTACATTTCATTCAAAGCAGTTATTACGTGTTACCCAATACACTCATTACTTTTCAGTCAATACATTCATTACGTGTACTTTTTATTGTACTCAATTCATCCTTTTAATTGACGGAGCGTGAGATATTTCCGACGAGGTCCGCTTTTACTGGCATTCAATTTCCCTTATTTCTTTTTCCTAAGTGCTTCGCTCTTGACCCTGAGAGCGAAAGTGAGTACAACTCATATCAGTGTTTGTGAAACCCCGGGCCTTCCAAGTTCAGGGGCGAATCCATTCCTCTGTTTATTTCCTTGTTTTCTTCGTACGAGGCAGGTACGCATTCCAGCACAGCTGAGCAGTGGAGTGAAATCCGTGCGAGAATGCTTGGAGGTGTTTCCGTGTTGTAATAAGAAGTTTCTTTTCGTATCATGTCTTTTACAATAAGTTACCGCTTGTGTTTTATGGAGTGATGAAGTCTAATATTGGCGATGTATTATGTTGACAAGTATCGTAAAGGTAAACTTTCCACGTGAAGATTTTGCTGCCTTCCAAATCCTACCCCCAGTGAAGCCTGTTTGCAAATCGAAACTGCTCACTGTGATAATTTACATCTCAAGGTGTTAATACAAGGTGCTATTAGTGAGATAGTTAATCAAGGACCGAGCAGTGTTTCATCCACCAACGTAACCTCGCAAGTGAGATATGAATATTAGTGGTGTAGTTTTATGAATTACGTGATAACTGACCAAGTTATATTGTGACGTGTTTGTGTGATTCGTGTTCATAAGTGCCTTGCCAACAAGAATTAACAGTAAATTGTTGCAGTGAAGCTACCCTTGCTTGAATGAGAGAATACTGTTTTTTTTCAAGAGTTATCGTAAAGGTATGTTAACACTTGGTGTACTTCCATTCCCCATGATTATGCAGCTACTCACGTCATAAGTGACTTACGTTGCTGAGTTATACCGCGTAAGGCCGACGTATTTCGTTGTTCAGTAGAAAGGTTTCGGTCAGCAAGTACTAACCTTTGTTTGCAATTCAACGTCAATGCACTTCCCATTACATCCAGAAAGTCCCCAGAAGGGTGTTTGGCAGGGGATTACAGTGGTTTTATTGAAAAATTTATTTAATATAATTTTCTAATAATGGTAGAGGATAATGGAATTCACATTTGAACGTCGATGGGCATGTTACTCTGAAAATGTTTAATATGCAACTATTTCCAAAACTGCAATGATTCTCGCACCACAAACTGAAATCGACATCTTCAGATGTCGTTTAACTTTAAGAGTTGGTAGAACCGAAATAAAGTTTCTGCTCTGTGCAAAATGCTATGATATGTAGTTGTTTGAAAACAATCTATTTTGTAAATATTTCATTTCAGACCGTATTTCAGATAGTTGTGAATTTCAACAGTCTACTGCGAGTTTAGTCACTTTTTTCCCGCCAAAACGAGTAGTTAACGGAAGCATATGGCGCTCTAAATTTTAAAACAATCTATTTTCGAAAGCAAACCATGTTGAAATTATAGTGAAATATTAATAACCAAAATGTATAATCAGAAATAGAAATTGAAGGACAATATTCAAATCCGCGATATTTCTTTAACGTTTCCAAAATTATTATTCACGACCAACTTAACTTTGCATTGCACTTTGGTGATTGGTCCAGTCACGTTGACGTCATGCCAGACCGCGGTCGTTGTACCCATAATTAGGCATCCCATCTTCAGTATTTGTCGAGACGAGGTGGCGGAAGGCCAGGTGAGTTTTCAACCCCAATTAGGGGAAGTTTTAGTTTAAGTCAGTTTGCTTTATTAACGTAAATTGAGTTTGCAGTGACTTTAAAGGAAGACTCATAGCAATTCGTAACTCATTTTTCTGGATCTACGAAGAAGAGAGATATATTCGAGAGATATAAAATTTTACTTCACGATATTTAAACATCTTGCCTTACTTAGTAATGCTCTCATGCAAATATTCTACTAATACTCTCTCCGTAAATTGATAGATATTTACAGCAGAAGTTTAGCAAATATGGCTTTTGCATCTGTTAATGGTTTGAATTTGTTACAGGAGGGAGGAGTTATTCGTGTTAAGTGTGACGATAAAGCTGGACCTTCGTCATCGATCACGTGGGTCTTAGTAAGGGAACACTGGGAATTCGAGAGACTGGGAGGAACGCTCTTCAGTATGGTAAGTCCACTTCATTGCTTATATTTCAATTCACGAGTTTTTTTCATTTTCACATAAGATGTTCGTGTCTTATTTTGTGATTCTGTGACTTCTAATCGATACTGGGTCGTGTCCTGTGATATCCTCAATTTCCCGCCGAAAATCTCAAAGGGTTGTCTCGAGTCCCTAGAATTTTCTCGGGCATTTCTCGGCTATTCTAGCGATTCTAGCTACGTTTCGACGCTAGCCAATTAATGCTGGCAGGAATTGAAGTCTGTTTCTCTTTTGATCTGCTTGAAAGTAATGTATTTCCATGTTTATGAATATTGACACAAAAGCTGTCTTTTGAGCTAAAATTGTGTGATAATTTTAATTTGTGTAACCTGATTGTTAATACAGTAAGAGACGGAGAGCACTAGAAGATAAAAAGGGATACAGCGTTACTGATGTGCATCAACCTTTTTCGTTCTGGAGAAGCAGATAAGAGGCATAACGTTCCTTGTTCGGACATAGAGCGAAAAAGTTTTAGTAGTGAGTTTTTGAAGTAACTATTGATGGTCTCTCGTGAGATATTAGGTGAGTTTTGTGGTTTCCATCCTCGTGCTCGGTTTCGTAAGGTCGGGTTCATTTGCATTTTTGTGTTTCATAGTATTTTTCATTCGAGGATGCCTGGAACGTAGCCAGGGGGGGGAGCTTCTGGTGCTTCAGCCCCCCCGAAATTTTTTCCCTTCAATTCTGTTGTTCTGATTTTAACAGCGAACTTTACTAGTGAGAAGAAATAAGTATGGGGACTGTAAAAGTAATTGCCAAGCACTGAAAATCAAGGAAAGAGATTTGTAACGTATCGGCACGAAATAGGCAAGGCAGATTTGATTCAAGTTACGCGAGACTTAGCCCCCCCGAAGCATATTTCTGGGTACATGCCTGGAGGGTGCATTAGAATTATTGCTTCTCAACATTTTTCCTTTTTTATCCATATTAATAAATTACTCATCCACGCCTCGCGCGTGAATGTACTAGTAAAGCAGACAGTTTATATTTTGAGTTTCTGGTCAAGGAGTAATACAATTTACTTGAGTTCCTTCCTTCTGTGTTCGTGCTTGGAATTTTTTGATAGGATGTCGGTTATTTGAAGGACTAGTAAAATCTCTTGGCCAGAATTCATTCTTAAATCACAGTTTTCCGCGTGTAGATGTCCCTAAGATGGGGTGGATATTGTTCTTAGAAACTTAGAATAACCCTCCTGTTGATGTCATAGCAACGAATCACACTTGACAAGTGATATGCATACTTTATCCATCGCCGTCGATACTAGGCTTTTGTTTTTACGTATCTCTCTCCTCGTTATCTCTAACGTAAACAATCTCGATGGCTTCAGATCTACATCTACATAATACCCTGCAAGCCACCACAAAGGTGTGTGGCAGGGGGTGATTTCTCACCAAACATTCACTACATTACATGCATAAAAAAGGAATAGTATTAATGTACTAGTCAGAAATTAACTATTTATAAGAGATAGAAATTGCAAAGCAAACATGCAAAAACATTCTGTTAGTAGGGTTACCTTTAAGTACTCATACCAACATGCAGCTACCAATACTATCCATTGCTACTCTCCGATTGGACATATTTTCCGTTATTCGTATCTCTAATTGTACGAGGGAAAAAGGACATTTTGAATCTATCAGTTCGGCAATCAATTTCTCTAATTTTATGATTATGGTCCATTCTGCGATAGTAAGTTGGGGTTCGCAAAATATTTTTAACGTCACCACTGAAAATATTATATTGGAATTTATTTAGGAGATTAAGTCTACATTTCAACATGCAATCTGACAATGATTCCCACTTTAATTCTTTTTATATACTAGTTACGCATATGCGTCCCCCTACGTTCTTATGTTGTGCGTAAGCACTTCTGGGTGTCCCGAGCATCGCCTGTGTAATCACATCCTCTGCCCTTTTTCCCCGCCACACAGATGACGATGAAACTCCTCTCAATGACTTTCACTACATATTTTCATGCTCTGATTGTGAGTCCTTGCATGTATACACAATAGAAAATCGTTATTTTATAAAGGAGAGTGCATTTTGTAATATTATTTTATACCTTGTATTTAATGGCTCAGAACCTAATGGGAAGAAAATGGAAAGGTTTTGAAGTGATGCGGGGGCGGAAATTAACGCATCTGAACCTGGTATCGCTAAGTAGCGGTCCCCTCGGCGAATGAATCGAAGGCAGATGCAGCAGGGGGAAAGGCTTTGTGTGACATGTGAGCATTACATAAGGCTTAGTGTGTTCTTTGAACCTTATGTTAATTGACCTTCAGGTTTGACCAATTTAAGTCGCGTCACTATCATAGGAAATATGTCCCAATCTTTTGTGGTACTTGGCATGTATATGCGGTACTAATTATATCCTGGCAAGCATCTCCAATCTCTGCATATCAGCCAATCAAGATTACAAGAGATCTTGTCTATCAATTGAGAATATCCATTGCTGGACCCATCACGGCATAATATTTAAAGCGCCCTATCGGTGACTCGCTCTTTTGGACCATAAGGGAGAGAAGTCAATTTTTATTGATGTTCGGTAAATACTTATAATTCACTCGCATAAATAACCTGTACCTTCTTACTTCATTTTCCTGTTGGCCTGGATATGAAAGGTTTTTATCATTTTATTTAGCTCGGTAGCAGGATTAATTTGTAAAATAGTATTTTTTGGATTTTGAAGTAATTTTTGAAGCGTCTCAGCTCAAGACGTTTCCATGCAGCTTGAATCATACAATCTATCGCTTGTAAATGCTTTTAAGTTTGGTAATTTACGACGTCGTGTCATTCAGATGTCGTCATCCCAACTCACCAAGGGGTTTTGAAAGAATTAAGGCTTTGTAGTAAATTTGCTAATCTTTCGCTCAATGACGACTGTCAAGTTTCATGTATTCCTAAAAGCTTAGAATAAGCTGGTAAATTTAGACAGAGCAACCATGATGCGCGTAAAATATATCAGTTAAGTTCAATTCCCGCCTTCCTTTGGATTTAAGTTTTTTTTTTCTCTGAGGTTAGAATTTGATTATTAAAATTTAGTGCTCACATCAACCGGAAGTTAGGGAATGTCACTCCTTTACTCCACCGACTTTAGTCTGAATATTTATCGATTGTCTTACCCCTCAAGCCTTTTGTTGTTAAAAACACTCTTCATAGCATATTTAGTGATTCTCATTTAATTTGTGAGTTTTATGAGTATTAATATGGTTTTGAGTTCATTCTTTCTACAGATGTGTTGTAATTAAGTTATGGAGTGAAGACCACTTGTGTTCGGCGTAGTTTTAGGTTGAAAATTTCTCTAGTTTTTCCTCGATGATATCAGTATTTTTTTCTATCGATATTTGAGTACAATATCTGAACGATTAAACTTTTATGTGACGATTTAAAGTGATTTAGTGATATTTATATTTTTCTCAGATAATTGCATTTATATCGTCGTCACAGGTCACCATCCTAATTTTTTTTTGACGCAGCGAACTTGGTTCTTTCGTCAGTTGACCTCTTAATATTTACATTAGGTATTCTTCCCTTTAATATCTGTACCTCCTCAATTCTCTTCATCAATCCAACATGTCCTAGGAAATGGCAGATTAAGTCGTCCCGCCTTCTTCGCCCCCCTCCTACACCCTTCGAGGGTGAACGCACCCTCCATCTCATGATTGGTTAATGAATTCGGACACTGACAATAGTCTTGTTATCACAGGCAGAACACAGAGACTAAGGATATGTACGAGCGTAGTTAAAAAGTACCTTTTATTAGTAATTTTTATTTGGAAAATGTAAATAGCAATACATGAAAAGATTTCAGCAGCAATCCTACCGATAATTGATCTATGCATTGAGTTGTTAACTTGCAACTTCTCATTGGGTTCTTATTTCGTTACATTTGTGTCTCTAAGATTATTATTTTGTCATATAACATTAACAAAAAATCTTTTAATGTAAACTGCGCGTACGACGGAAGATGGTAAACAAATACTATCCACAATGTTATTCTTCACAATGAACGATTTATTACTTAAAGAATAGGAATTTTGACAACAGATATCATACTAATATATAAAAATGTAGTGTTGTCTGTCTGTAATTTCAATGTTCGTTACACATCTCCTCAAAAACTACGGAACCGATTGAGCTGTAATTTTGTAGAATTGTAGCAAATACACTGGAAGGTGTTGTAGGCTATATAAAGAAAAGGATCAGGGCTCGGGTTCGATTCCTGGCGGCAGTGATGTATCTACATTGGTTTAAATTGACTTTTTCAATATTTGAAAGCGCAAGAGTTTTGTCCTTCCCTCAGTAAAACAACTGAATGTTAATCGATTTCTTTTTCTGTTTGCATTTAACAGGAAAGATTTTGGATTTTATTATTCTCTCGTCAGGTTAACACTTTGCCCTCGAGGTTTCCATAAATTGTGTAATTTAAGTTGAAATTTGTAGTTTTTTCGGTTCCTTTTTGAGCGTTGCCCAGGCCATTTACATTGTGGCCTCCGCATAATGATGATGGTTAACCTGTATTGTGTTTTTCCCGAGGATATTGGAAGGTACCAAATGAGACACTATGGCTAATTCGTGAAGATAGATCGACCATTTCATTCGGCACAATCATAAAGGCTATTGCCACTATTGCTACTCACTCGTTGGTTTGCATCCGGTAAACCTAAGAGCATTTAAACGAAGCTTCCACGGGGTTCAAATTGTGAATTTTTTTTCGGATTTCTTTCCGCATTTGTCCAGTGGAACCAAATTTGAATACGTGGAAGAGGGTTGAAACGTTTACAAAATTGTCGCTAATTTAGGTGGACAATGGCGATGAGGAACCAGAACGTAGTCTAACAAAAATGAGCGTTAAGTGGAAAAATAAAATGTAATATAAATATTCATCAAATAAACCAAGGAGAGTACAAATATACCACAACACAAGAAGGAAGTGTCTTTGGTATAAATATGTTAAATTTGTACTAGATTATGAGAATAGAATATACTCTGAATGGAATACAAGCATTATTACGTATCAATAGGAGGTTTATTGACGCCAATGCGATGAAGTTATAGAAATAATGCACTAATAATCCACACAAAAGGCCGAGGTACCTTCTCGGCCTCATTATAGCCCTGAAGGTTTGGAATTCTATTCCAATCATTGTAAAACTGCAGTTTCGATTTCTGACAGTATTTATAAATTGACATTGATTCATAATAAATTTACGGCTCAGATAGAGACTTGAAGAGGAAGATAGCTCCAAATCCAAGTTGGGTTTCATCCCTTAAAATTCAATATTAAGTTTTCTTATTACAATGCATGCATTTGATTTTCTCACCCCTATTGAATTTCAACGGGCACCTTCAGCTCGTAAAATATGAAACAATATTAGTATTTCATTAGCACATTGTTAAAAAGTTTTGATAAGACATTAATTTTAATATTTTTTTTTACCCTGTCGTTGTAGGACGATGCCGAACTACGTTTGCAAAGTCGCATCCCGTAAGGTGACGGGGTTAGAGTGAAGAATCTTCAAGGGTGCCCGCAGTAGAAAAACAAGGAGCAGTCAAAACAGGAGAACTAGCATTGGTTTGCTCAATTCTTTGCAATGGTATGGTAAAACTAACTTTGTTTCAGGTTGTACGATACAAAAGGCTAAGTAGGCATGTGTAAACGTGGGTAAAATACATGGCTTATTTCATTTTTTTGGAAGAGGAGCCCATTGCTCCGCCTCTAGACAAGATCAGGCCTGATTAATGTCTGGTAAAATGTGGAGGTATTTCGGTAAATCAAGCTTGATTAATGGTGTTAAGACCTTGGTAAATGATGTCGGTGCACCGACTATCTGGTAACATGGAGGGCTATTCCTCCAAATACAAGGCTAGTGGCCACTTGCCTTGATTAGCGAGTCGACTCTAGGCAGGATAATGTTTGCGTACAGTGTGTTGCATGGGATGTGATGTCCTGAATTTTTATTGGTATTATTTTTATTGTTTATTGATTTTCTTATGTGTCTTATTTGTGTTTATATTTAATCAATTTTATCGCAATCGTAATATACTTGGTGTATGTATGTGATTTGTGATGAATGATTTCATTTTTTATGCTGTTTTATACAGATTCTTTCACAGATATTAAGGCGACTTACCAACGCCCCGGCCTGATAGAGGGTAGGATATGTAGTCAGTTTAATTCATTGTACCGAAGGCCCGTCTGGTCCATCATAACGACAGGGTAGATAGGAGTTTGCGTTTAGCTGATAGCGTTATTTTGTGGATGCGAAGACTGCTCTAGCATTAAAAACCCAAATTCGTGGAATTGGCTTACCAGTTACGAAGTCCATCAAGTGTACTTAGTTTCTGAGCGGCCATTCCTCGCATTTTTATAAAATGCACTTTTGGCTATCTGCATTAAATGTGAGCATCTTGGCATTCAATCTATTGCTTGCATGTTTATCATGTTCACTAACCCGCTCTCTCCTTAGGTAACTCCACAACGCCCCGGCCTGATAGAGGGTAGGATATGTAGTCAGTTTAATTCATTGTACCGAAGGCCCGTCTGGTCCATCATAACGACAGGGTAGATAGGAGTTTGCGTTTAGCTGATAGCGTTATTTTGTGGATGCGAAGACTGCTCTAGCATTACAAACCCAAATTCGTGGAATTGGCTTGCCAGTTACGAAGTCCATCAAGTGTACTTAGTTTCTGAGCGGCCATTCCTCGCATTTTTATAAAATGCACTTTTGGCTATCTGCATTAAATGTGAGCATCTTGGCATTCAATCTATTGCTTGCATGTTTATTATGTTCACTAACCCGCACTCTCCTTAGGTAACTCCGCAACGCCCCGGTCTGTATCTAGTGCTGTGAAAGTGACAAAAGTGTTTTGTGTGAACCTGGAATAAGAATTAAGTGAGTGTGGTGTCATTGTGGTGTAAGTGAATTTTGTGTCAGTGATGTGTTAGTGAGTGCCATGTCAGTGTTGTGCGAGTGAGCCCGATTTTAACAGTTTGTGGGCATCAAGAGGACTGAGAGAGACTCTGTATGGTGTATTGTATTTTATATTTTTTGTGCATGCATTTTTATGCTCCGCCCTCTACCTACCCTTCCCATAGCTTCGCTCAGACAGCGATCAAGGAAGAAGAGAGAGCAGCCACCACTACCATCAATTAATACGGCTTTTATGTAAGTTTTGTGTTTATATTTTTTTATTTATTATTCATTTTTTGCGTACTTTTATGCTCTATATGTTTAAGGTCTTGCCTTATCTTTAACATTTATAGTGTGTAGGGATTGAATATCGGTTGTTTGACCCGGGTCAATCGAGATGTGGTCGTTGAAATCCGGTTTGGCCTTGTGCACAGGCTCTTAGTTTTCGGCTTAGGCAGGAAATACACTCATTGTTCCACTATATAATTTACAGCTTTAGATTATTGCCCGCATATACTATTTTTTGCCACTGTTTGTTTGTATATTTTGTTTTGGACGGTTTAATTCACTTTTTTACATGTTTCTCTACTAATATGTTTTCTTTTACAAGGTATTTTCCCAACTTATTGTATTTTCTTTTTCAGAGAAATGTGTGAATGGTGTGTTTGAGAATATTTTGTTGACTGGTAAATGCGTGATGATGAACAGGGTCAGCGCCGATAGGTATGCGAATGAATTAGGTAGGCGTAGGGAATTTAAGCAGTAGATTTAGTTTAAAGGGTGGGTGGATATCAGAAGGGTAAAATAGGGCTTAATGTCGTAGATACTATTTATACATTTCTTAGTCCGCTTGATTTCGTCGCGTCTTGCCCTGGCCCTGGGAGTGAATGCGTGGAATAGGCCCCTGCGGGCCCGGAGGGGAACGCAGGGGGAAACGCCACGTTAAATAAAGGTTAACGAGCCGGTGGGCCTAACCTCCTGGGTCCGGCATGGAATAGCGCCCGTGTGTGCCTGTGTTGCGTGAATGACACAATTAAATATAATAATGACCCTTTTCAAGGTAATCATAAAAAATTTTCTACTACAAGAATCTAAAAGTTTTTGTATATTATTGTTATATTGACCAATCTCCCTTGGCTTAAAATGGTTACTTGCTAAGCGTACAAAAATGTTTTTTCTTTTAAAAAAATGTTTCCCTTCTTGTGTAATCCGAAGTCCCCTTACACTCACCCAGCCACTCGTGACCGTTCGTTCCGCGAATATATTTGCCCCAAGCTTCTGCGAGATTCTTATGTTTTAATGTGTTTATTTCTTCATGTATATCAAGGTTTGCCATTTTTCATTGTCCGTGTAGAGCGTTGTTTGACGCTCTACCTCCACTTGAATTTTGCGGCATGAATTGTCTTCATCTACGCCTCCAAATGTATTTTTTTTTACAAGTTATTGTTTTTTGAAATACTTTTAATCGTCATAGCGATTCCAATAAAGATTACAAAGTTATTGTCATTTTAACCTGTAAATGTGTGATCAAATCACATCCAAAACAAGCGAACGCTTTACGCTCTTTTTCTTTGAAATGCGAGTAAAAGGTGAAGTAGTTTTCCGTAGATGGGTGGTAATTCTATGCGGTATTAATTTAACTCGGCTTGATTCATTTGGTTAATGTTTTTGTGGATAAGGTTTTTAATTTCCTTTATTTTGGCTCTTCGGAGCAGACCCAAATAACGAGTTATGAGTAAAAAAATGTTGTTATATGTGCGTTCGCTCCCTTCTCGTAATATGTTGTATTTGTGAGGCTGCAATTTCTTGTTATAGGAATACAGTCAGCTAAATGTACGTATGTATTATATTTCTCTTTTATAAGGCTATTTGTATGTTAGCGGAGATGCCCTTAATGCTCGATTGATCAATAAAACCCTAACTCAGGAAACAACGTTTCCTCTATGGTCCTCATAGATCAATTGATTTGTTTCTTACGATGTCACAAATGATTTTACGTGAATTATATACTTTACATAAATTATGTAAGCATATATATAACTACTTCCCTTTAAACTTACTCTCAATGGGCTTTCTAATCACGTTATGATTGACTAAAATGGTGAAACATGTTACGGCATTATTTCGTGGCATTGGCTAATTGCGGAGAGGCTGCTTTAAGTCTAAATTTATCAGCTTTCTTATATATTTTAATGGTATAATAACAACATTGAACAATGATACTTATTTAAAATTAGTTTTTAATTACCAATGTGTCTATGAATCTTTTTTAATGTTATTCCTTCCCTATGGGAATTGGTGCCACAATTATTAACTAATAAGTTTTTGTTTTCAATTTTTTATAAATTCTTAAGTACTCTGGTTTTTATCTATGATATACGGAATCAATTTCTCATACATTATGTTCAGATTGATGTTATTAATTTATAATTTTTCGATACTTTTCCTGGAGTATGAATTTTTTTTAAAACTTATTTTTACAGTGTTTGGAAGCTGATTGTTTTAGTGTACTTTATGGCATGTGAGTGTTTACGAGATGTTACTGCAATAGAAATCATTCTATGAAATTGAACCTACAAGAACAGCACTCATTTCGGCATTCTTATCTTTTTTCTGGCGGTTTCTAAAAATGAAAACTTGTGATTAACATGATAAAGTGAGATATCTGCCGCTGATTTAAAGAGTAAAATATTCGAATATTATCATAACATTGTAAAATAATCACCATCTGGATGTGAATAACTGACCATAAAGAATGCATTGAGGAAAATTTAGAAAACTGTTTTCACGCGCTATCGTTAATAAGTCGTGAAATTAAATTAAACACTTTAATGGTTACATATACTGCATAATTTCACCCTGGTTATTTTCCATAAGAAATACGTGTGTGATTCAAATTGATCAACTACAGCCTTTTCTTCCCTTGCAAAAATAAACACGAACTAATTTTCATAGAAAACCGTCTCTCCAGCAGCACATAAATATCACGATAATTCCCACGTTAACCGTGAAATGTTTTGTTGAAGTTGCGTAAGTATTGTGAAAAATCCTGCTCTGTATTTTGTAACATTATCTGATGCACAACAGAACGACTAATCTAGTTCAAATAAGGTATTAAAATGCAAATATTTTATGAGTCAAGTACAATTTATGATATTATTTTCACTGCTGTGAAGTGATGAAATTGTTATTGTATAATAATACACATGAATGTAAAAAATACATGAATACATATTCACGTAGTATTTTTTGATATATTTACATAATTATTTTATATTTTTTTCAGTTTAAATAATTTAGGGCTCAATACAATTTTGTTATTTTAATTTATACTTGTGTATTCTAGTCACATGCAATAAAAGCAAATATTTGCTCTTCATGACAATGTGAATTAAGGAAATTGTGATCTTTCACCCTTTTTTGTACACCCAGGAGGTTGCTTGAAAGGTGATTGATGTAAGTTGTTTTACATGTATTTGCATTTCGTTGCGAACTTGCTGTGTTCGCGAGCTTCGACAACAGCTCGATGACTCCGCTTTTATACACATTGAAGTAGAAGTTCAGTATACATGGATAATGTAGCTTATTAGTATAATCACAATTTAATGTGAATTTTTAAGTGAGTGATATTTGTTTCATTGTGTTATGTTTGCAATTTTAAGAATGTGTTAACAGTGTTCAGCATATCTCTGCAAATTATTCTTCGCTGTTACATCGCTTATTATTACAATGATTATGGATTGCTGTATTTGAAGCAAATTGTTGAAAGTTGATAAAATATTACAAAGGAAATATTCTTCGAATATCATTCGAGATAAAATATTCTTCGAATGAAATATAACATAAATTGCCAATCGAATGTTATGAGGTTTATATTGTCATGCAGGATTTCGATTATGCAAAGATTTCACCGTTTTTTAACATTGGGATTTTTCTGGTATCGTTAACTAATTTTAATTTAATTTTAAGCCTCGTAAGTTTATTCCGAAAACCTGTTTTTGAAACATTTTGGTGATTTTACGTTTATTCGTTATAATATATTTATATTTAACATTTGACGTGTGACATCCGACACGCACTTTTGGTTGGGTACATTTCTTGGATCGTTGTGTTAGCGTGATGTGTCCGTCCTCTTTCCCGCCCACAAAAAATTTGTTGGGGACCTGCGGTTTGCATGAACTTGGATTATTAAGGGAGAAAATGGTGCATTTCCTGCTTCCCTTGCAAGGATTTGTTTACCACAATGTGTCAGTCGATTTTCTATGCGGATTGCGGCATAAGTCTACCTAATCCTGTCCTTTCCTTTATTTCAGTAGCTTTCGCTTTTTTCTCTGAAAGTTATATGTGAATTATTATCGTCATCTGAATATACTCTTCTGTGAAATAATACTGCAAATTCTATGTTTATTGCTGCTGTGTACGTTTTATCTTTAAAATGTATTATTTATATATTTATTTAATTCAATTATAATTTATTCCTAATATTTCTTTAACCTGGTCAAGATAGTACTGCAAATTTGATATTAAATTGTGGAAAGAAGAATTATTTCATTCTTTCTAGTCTACGCTATTATTCGCCATCCTGCAAGTGTTAGGATATATTGAAAGAGATTCCTGTTGTTATGGCCAGAAACTTGGCCATTCACTGAATTAATTATAATTCTTTGTCACATTCGTTGAGGTATCTGATGGTATAATGTCAAAAGTATATGCTGCAGCTAGTATTGTGGTGCTAGGGTTCAGGACGAAGAAGATTAACCGACTGGGCCAATATCCTCCGCATTTTTAAAAATAAGTCCGTCGAATAAAATGCTGCTATATAATTCATATGAAAACTCCCATGCATATATATTTTTCTTCATATGATCTACTCCAGTGGTATAGTAAAAGTAGATGAACATGTTGAATAAAGTAGATATCGTTTATAAAAATGTTGTGTTATTATTTTGATATCATCGAAATTTCTTGACTACAGCTTTAACTGTCAGCTACGAAGACTTGATTAAAGTCAGCAAAATCGTCGATTAAAGTATAAAGGAGTGTCGGCAGGTATTGTATTTCTAAATAATGAAATCGATTGTTGATGTCAAACACTATGCGAATATTCGGATGCTTTTCCTACAGTTACTTCCTACACTGTGCAGTAAAGCATTAGTGAAATTTGTAAATGATAATTTAGGCACATTAATGTTTAATGAAATTTTATGTTTTATGAATAATTATATATCTTTCACAGACATTTTTTTAAATTTGATGATATGTGATATAATTGTTTTTGAAATTTCTCATGGTGATTTATTTTCACTCGGTCGATTCCACTCTGATGGATTCGCTTACACTGAACACAATAGAACTTCAATTTTGACATGACTTACATGTTTTAGGCAATATTTATTCATGTCGTAATTGGTCCGTGGGAAATTATTTTCTCGGTCTATTCTGAGTATTTTGTTTTTTCACGGCAAATGTGGCGTGATATTTGTGCAAATGTTGCTTTAGGAAATACTTTCCGGTATTGCTATAAATGGCAGCAAACAAGCAATTATTGACCCTGCCTCCACTGGTTGCAAAGAAATTCTACGAAAATATTTGCACTGAAGAAAGGATTTTTAAGCTACCTGTGACGCTACTTCTTATGACTCTTCGGCGTCATTTGCAGTGCTCATTGTTATCTGAGAAAATTTGCCCGCTGCAGGTTAAGATGCCATGTCCGTTATATCAATATTTTTTGCACTCCTGTCCATATTTGCTGTGCTTGTTGCTGTAGAGTGTTTATGGCGTGGCAAAATTATGGAGTACTTGATTATAATTTTTTTGTATTAAGATTAGTTATGTTGGAGTGTTTCATTACAAGTATTTAAATATTGAATCATTTTTGTTAATCATTTAATCCTCGGCATTAACTGTGCAATAAAGGCTTCAAAGAGCTGCTTTCCATTCGATATTTGAATTTATAAAAGATATTCTTATCGAAACAGGTAGGAGTGAGGGATTTAGGACCGGCTCATTTCTGTCTTGGAATGGAAATTACTCAATCAGAATCAGCATTACCCTATCTCGAAAGGGATTTGTAAATAATCTACTAACGATGTACTAATGTACTAATCAGTAGGAACGAGGCCAGATATTTCTAACGCCTTTAGTCGTCTTAGTAAGTTCAACGACTGTCATACGGACTGACATACATTGGAAGTCAGCTAAAAGACTTTTGCACTAACTACGTGGCACTTCTAACCTTCCTCTCTCTTTTATAAGGTCTAACGAATTGATGAAAGCCGATGTGCATGCCGATTGGGGCGGATGCAACATTGACCGCCGTTCCTTCACCGGGTTTACTTTCCTACTGGGCGGAGCAGCCATCAGCCGAGAGCCACGGAAGCAGACGACTGTGGCCCTGTCGTCGACCGAGGAGGAGTTCCTGGCCCTGTGGGATGCAGTGAAGGAAGCCGTTCATTTGCAGGCTTTCTTAAAGGAATTGGGATTCCCTCGGAATTTAAGGAATTGGGATATCTAGCTGAACTTCAACTGAAATATCTAGCGATTGAGAAGATGCCCGCTGACATGCTGACGAAGTCGTTGCCATTCCCATAGTTGAAGAATTGTAGAGATGAATTGGGATTAAAAATCCATGATTATGTTAATTAAAGTAATTATGCAGCTTGTGATTTGTATGAAGCGAACATTTTTCAAGGGGGGGATTTTTGAAATCAACTCTCATTTGTACTCTATTGTATTAAGTCGCTGTCAACCCAAAGTTATATTTCCTTGGAAACAAACATGTAGCGCTGCGTCTAATGATCGCAAATGGTTTCAGTAAACTTATTCATATATAGTGCTACATTACCATGTCTGCTTATAAGCTACAGCGTTTTCTACACCGCATGCCAAAGTACTTTAGGAATGATTGTGTGCTAAAATTATTGTATTTTTCTCGTGTAAGGAGTACATTAGAATACTGCTCTGTAATATGGAACCCATATGCATAAAGTACCTGGCTTATTGAAACTTTCATTTCGATAAAATGTTTCGTCGGAGAATATGGAATGAGCTTTTATTTTACAATTTATAATAAATAAAGGAGAATGCTGAATCGATTTAATTTCCACGTTCCATCAAAATAACTCATCAAAAATGTCAGATCGCATGTTGAAATGTAGACTTAATCTCCTAAATAAATTCTAATATAATATTTTTAGTGGTGACGTTAAAAATATTTTGCGAACCCCAAATTACTATGGTAGACTGGACCATAATCACAAAATTAGAGAAATTGATTGTCGAACTGACAGATTCAACATGTCATTTTTTCCTCGTACAATTAGGGATATGAATAGCGGTAAATAAGCACAATACAAGTGAATCAATGTATAGCATAAAGACTTTAAGGTAACACAACTAACAGCATGTTTTTGCATGCTTACTTTGCTATTTTTATTTCTTTTAAATAATGAAGTTTAGACTAGTACTATATTAATACTAATCCTTTTTTATGCATGATATGTAGCACATGTTTGGTGAGAATTCACTCCCTGCCATACACCTTTATGATGGCTTGCAGGGTATTATGTAGATGTAGATGAAAACGGTTGGTTACTTTCCTCTGACCGAAAACCGAATACCAGGGGGAGGGGTAAATAAAAAAATCTTCCCGGCATGCAGCAGCGGACCATGCGCTCAAACCAATGAAGCACACAAAACGAGCTCGAGGTAGAAGTACATATAATAATTTTGATTTTCCGTTGATCAGGATAAGATAGGTTTTGATGTAGTTATTTGCAATCATTAGCACGGCGTTTTCCAGATGGCTCCTTCACTTGGCTATTTCTCTCTTCGTAATTCCTAACCTTCGTCATATTGTCAATGATACCTTATTAACCTAGAGGTTAAAAACATATTGAAACCTCCAACGAACTATGGTAGGTACCAAAGTTTGCTTGAGTTTCAATCTTCATAACTTAGGTCATAAAATGTGAGATTGATAGTAAAACAGAGTTACAAAAATTCACTTTACCGTAAATAACTAGCGAGAATAATAGATGACAGCGAAGATAGCAGGGGATAATAAAAATATATATTGTAGATTTTCATTAATATTTTGAATGCCCGCATGAAGTAATTTTAAATTTTTATCTCTTTCGTAGGATTTATTGGTTGGTTATTTAGGGGAGGCGACCGACAGCTAAGGCCATTTGCGCCATTTTAGGACAGGTGGGTAATTAGGTAATGGTTGGAGTTTAAAGGGAACGGAGGAAGGGTGGAGAGCAACCCGGCGTCGGCATTAGCCTACTCTTAACGAAAGGCGCCAAGGGGACCACGGCTTAACGTCCCATCCGACGGACGGAGTACTGAACTTGAAATGCCCTCCACTAGGCACTCAAGTGGGGACCGGTTTTCCACTGAAAAATACGCCACTGCCGGGAATGGGAGGCCAGTACTCTAGCCACCACACCAACCCGATCCCCTCTCTTTCGTTGCCTGTCGATAGTTCACCCCCCTCAGCACTCACTTGCTATAGTTCGCAGGGTATCATGTAGATTTATTAAGTAAAGCAGTGTATTTTTTGATAATTTCCTATGAACGTACAGAAAATGTTAATCGGCTAAATGAAGAGCTTGATTGGGGATCTCTAGACGCAAAGGGTTGTTCGTAAGATTAAAGTGTCCTAGTTAAAATAAATTCAAATGACACGAATTCGATTCTGAATGTGCAGACATATTTTTACTATTTTAAAGTCTGAGGGATTTATCCTCTTCTTGTTGCACGTGATTCTTCCGCCCCTGCCTTCTGAAACTAGGTATATTTTTTGATGGTTCACTCGCGATCTTTCGAAATTAGCAATCTGCCCGTAATAAATAAATTCCAGGATTAACCCACCCAATCGCAGAATCTTATCCACATAGTTTCATGCATGACATGTGTTTCATGATGGGTGAAACAAAGAAAAACTTACTATATGAACCACAATAATTTTTATTACTCATAACCGGCTCCGATTGATAGTATCAATTTCTGGGGTATTTTGACAAGTCTAATTCGGGGATTCTCTATGGTCAGGTGAAGTGGGCTAGTTACGGTGAGGGAAAGGTTGGGATTCTCATTAGGATGAAACAAACTCCGGTTCGCAAACGTTTTCTCAAACAATTCCAGCATATTTAATAAGGGTCGATCGTAATCACATTATTAGCTTATAAATACGTCAATTCATTGAAATATTACCTGAAAAATTGCTAAAGTTGTGCAAGGATCAAGCCAAAAGGTTTCCTACCCAACTTGGGGGGTCCAAGTCAGGCCCCGAAAAATATGACGGCGAAGCATTTAGGTGGTCCTTGGCGTGAGCAGAGGGAGGCCCCAAACAATGCTATCACTTCCATTCCCTCCCCGCCCAGACTAATTTGGCCCTGGAAAAAAATAAGAACTCCCCCTGGCTCCAGCACTTATCACAAGACTGTCCCCGGAAATCTAATTGGCCAAGCACGGCTTTCAGCTTGGAATTACGAAGGGAATAGGCGAAGTTTTTATTTCGAACAACGAGGTCACTTTCACTTGTTGTTGATGCGATGGTCACACTCGCTATTGAGGAGGGATGGTGGGGGTAGGGAAGTTCTCGGGAAGCCCACACGAGATAGTCTCGACCGATCTTTCCTTATCTGGCCCACCCACATCCATCTTCGCCACGCGGCCAGACTACTTCCCCCTTTCCAAAGCTATCCGGGGCAACCGAAGCCTTCTCAAATCCCCCCAAGAAATCAGCAACCTCGCATTCTATCAATTAGTTAAATATTCAATGGAGTACGGACCACTAATCAGATTTATTTACCACCCAATTTTCCTTTATTATCCCTCCCCTGCATTGCTTCACTCTCTCCAGAGTGGCGTTACCACAAAGGGTTCTAGGGAAATGCGATGAGCACGCGAAAGAAGCTATTTAACACTTGCCAGGCCTCTTATCAGAATATGCTGCTAGTATATGGGATCCGCACGTGGAATGTGAGATAAAGGAATTAGAACGTGTGCAAAGGAGATCATCTAGATTTGCTAAAGGCCGTTATGATAATGGCATTAATGTGACAAGTTTAATAGAAGAACTAGGATGGGAATTACTATCAGAGCGAAGATTAACATTTAGGGTTAACCCTTTAGGTAAATTCGAAACTGATGTGTTTACAGATGACGTTAGATTTATTTTAAGAACACCTGCGTATTATGCTAGGTGTCATCAAATAAACAAGATTAAAGAGATAAATTGTCGTACCGATAGATTTAAAATGATATTTTTCCCGCTTACCATAAGCGAGTAGCATAGCAAAGGGATAAGTTGGTGAAATATTGTTACAGAAGCCTGTAGGGCATGAAGAATGCTTAAAAAACAAATCCCTTCATTAATATGTAAATACTAACCATGTAGCTGCATGTGACCCTATTATCTAGCGTATTTCCATGTAGTCGCCTAGTCGCATGCCAATAGTGCATGTTTGGTGATCTTCACCCCCTGCCACACGTGGTGGCTCGCAGGTTATTTCGTAGATGTACATGTCCCACGCTTTCTTGTCATCCTTCCTTCCTTCACTTTGCTAATGACCATTACTGCTTATTATATAAACTTACCTACGGCCTAAATTCCTCCAACATCATACTTTATTCCGCATCTAACCCATAACGTCCTCCTTTTTCCTCATATACCTACGTATGAATTGAAGCGAAAAATACATTTTCTACGCATCATTCCTACCTACCTCGAGTGCGCGCGGCAGGGGGTGTTAAACACCAAACATGAACTCCGTGCTTGAACTAAATGGTACAATACTACAGATTAACATGATTTAATGCATCCACTAGACTTTCGCAACTAAATGCCTCTTCATTAATAAAAGCTATAATGTTCGTCAATGCGTGAAACAATTGTTCAAATGCGATACAAATAATAGTAATAATTTTTATTTGTACAAAGATAATATGAGTTACGCTGCATAGATATAGGGCACGTCAAAATTAAAATCATATAATAATACAAATAA
This sequence comes from Platycnemis pennipes, assembly GCA_933228895.1. NCBI lineage: Eukaryota > Metazoa > Arthropoda > Insecta > Odonata > Platycnemididae > Platycnemis > Platycnemis pennipes. The sequence goes on along the minus strand of OW121856.1, from coordinate 99,367,019 downwards.
TAAATACTCTCTGCGTGTTCCCGGGTTTCCCTCCGCTTCGGAAGGAAACCCAGAACCATGCAGAGACCATCTCACCAACGCCGCCATCGTTCTAATAAAAATAGAAAATATTTACAATTGGTAATCGTCAAATCCTTTTGTATAAAACGAAACGATTAATTGCTCCCATCAGGTATGCAATTAATATGTGACAAAAATGTTAAGAACATCATTCTGTCACTTTACGGACTGTCGTAAATATATATCCGATTATTACGTTGCCTGCTACATATCATCTCCTCTCAGAAAGGAATGCATTACAAAAAATGTAACTCTGCAATCTCTCGTTTTATGGTCGAATTGAGCGAAATACGCTGGTGTTCCCCGTGTTTATCTAACGTCATCGGCAATCGAACCGGCTGCAAATTGACTGCAAAGATTCAGCTTATATCTTAGGGTACAGTCTACTAGCAAACTCACCTACTTACTCATTTGCCCATGTCCGAATTGCTACAAAAAGCCCTTCCAAGTAGGCATTTAATTAACCAGTGAGGTATTCTAAGCGGGGATTGACGAGGGAAAATACTGGAAAAGAAGAATCATCGTAGCGCCTCCGAGTTTTCGTCTCATTCATGGACACAGCCCATTTGTGCGAGCTAGGGAATTGACAATTAATAGCCCTCGTCGCTCTCGCATTGGTATTGGCCGGCGAGACACCTTTCAAAAATTTTTCCTGCGAAAACGGTGTAAATTAATGATTTCATTTCAACTGTCTAAGATAGGGAAGGGGTGACTCTTTATATTGATATGAGTTTCGTTGCTCGAAGATCACTATTTTAAGAGATACAACAGTTTAAAATTGACGTTTTCCAAGATCAAAATCGATGTTTTTCACGCCACGATCGGCTGTTTCCGAGACAACCTGTTAGAGGATGGCACTGAATTTCAGGGTCCTCTTTGTTTAGTCTTGCACTCAGGGGAATTTGATGATGGGTGTAAATATATTTTTCGTGTACTCAGCAGGATGCAATGAAGAGATGATTCACTTCTTCCTACTTAGCGAACGAATAATCCACCCCCTGGAATTTTCTCAAATACCCTGCATACCCGAATCATAAGCTGGGTAGTAGCTATTTCGTGACAATATTCAATGATCATGCCCTGAAGTTATTCGTTTTCTGACATTTTGGGTATCCATTGAGCCTAATATTTCTGTATTGGTCATTGAAATCAATTTTTCCGCACTGTAGTGTGGCAATATCGGATTTTCACGTTCTCTCCAGATGTTCTGTGGCTATTAGCTGGATGGAAAAATGCGCGTATGACTACTAAAAATATATATTTTGATTTTGAATGGCAACATAAGTGGCGAAGGAAAAAAATACATTTAACCATAACCAGGACATCAGACAATGACGCACAGGGATCATTGACATGTCTGCGTTTTCCCCCGAAAGAGCTGTGAAATTCAATTCAAAAGTCCCCGCCCGGGCAAGGGTAGATTCTGATGATACACTGGTTGCAGTAAACACTAGAGGGGAACTATACGGAAAAATAAAGTTTCGTATTCCATGATGAAAAATGCCCTTTAGCATATTCACGCCACCACCAACTTACTTCACACTATTTTTAATTTTTAATATCAATGCATAGGGTTATTCAGAATGTCATTATTCGAGTATTCGGAATGGATTGTGGACGATGGAAGGACGACGGATTTGTATTATTCAGAATGTTTGCACAGTTACATGTTGAATCAGTGCCAATACCCGATGTTGAATGTCAGTAATGAAATGTAAATGCTTAAAAACATTTAATTGAAAATCAATATGTATAAAATACCGTCCAACTCTACTCAGGTGGTTTTCAGGGTAGGTACACAATATATGTAGATGTCCCAGTATATCATGCATTTTATTGCTTTGCACGATTTAACTTTAACTTCGTATCTCGGCATGCATCAGGCTTACCAAACGATAGGTAATGTTTTTAATGACAAAATAGATGACTTTGCAATTGTTTGTGATCAACACGACGAACACTTTTCAGATACGGTGAGGAGAAATCAAGTGGACAAAGATGACTTCTTTTCCCTTTTCCTCCCCTCTCCATTTTGCCCCCACTCCAAGCTCCAGACCAGAGAGCATCTTGGGATTGACCGCCCACCCGCAGCACCTCCTTTTCCTATGGGGTGGGTACCCTTTGAGAGCAGGGACAACCAAGGGGGAGGTGTCCGGGGAAGATGGAGTGGGGATAAAAGTTGAGCATCACGTGGCTGGAGGCGTTTTTTGCCGCCGCTTGGGGGCTTGGGTCAGCAGAGGGAGATCTTCCTTGGTCGAGTCAGGACGTTTGGAGTGGAGGACTTCTCTGTGACCAACCGCCCTACTGGGTTCTTGGTGACCTGACCTGGTGTCGAGACGCGGACCTGTCTCTTCATCCCAGAGGAGGCGTGACCGTTATTTCGAAGTAAGTTTCTAACCATTTTTCATATAATAATTGTATTCTTAAACGTTAGTTTGTGTCATGATGACTACCTTTGCGAGATAAGGCGACGATGGATCTGGGATTCGCAAGGATGCTCCTCCTTCACCAATAACGGTTCGTCATAGTTTTATTCATGTTCTACTCTTTCCTCAGAAATTAAGCGTGATGGGACCGATTCCGTTTGTTGTGCATATTAATGGTGTAGAAAACGTGGAGGACCGTGTTCTTCCGAAGGCTCATTGATGACGCCATGTTGTTGCGGGGAATATGTAATTATATGTAAATACTTTTTTATAGAGCAAATCGGTTGAAAAGATTTTGTTCAATATCGATAGCACCAAAGAAAATCAATCAGATTGAAGAAATGGAATCCGAAAGCGGTCTTTCGGTCAAGAAGGTGACCATCAACTGGTAGGATAATCATACGTAAGTGCTCCGATAAGGGTGACACTTAAAAAAAAAATTCTCCCACTTAAGATCGCGCTATTTCGATGAAATTTTCACTACAAAACCTGCTATGACGACGTTTCGCTCACGCCGAAAAATATTTGAAAAATAGGTAAAAACGTTTTTGCAGAGATTCAAAACCATGAAGACTTTGCCGCACATCGATGTTGACCTTGAAAACAGTCAACTTAGTGATGTATGTTACGAAATAATGGTTTTCGAGCACTGACGTCGTAAGAGTCATCCTTCCTCTATGTTGCCAAGTTAGAATGAAATCTGTAATTAACAGCGTTTTCGCAGGAAAAATTTTTGACAAGTGTCAACCATATCGGAACATACACCGCGAATATAGAAAGTAGTGTCTCGCTGAACTCTGCAGATATGTTTGGAAGTGTAAGCAGCGAAGCGCTACAATTCCCTTGTGTCCGTGTATATTCCTTGTGTTGCACGGTCGTACGGTGTTTAGCCATTTTTTGGCGGGAAATTGTTCTCCAAGGATCGAGGAGTGTTGAAGACTCATCGCGACTAGAGTGATGCTGGGCAATTTTCGTATTCGAGAGTTTAAATTTCGCTTCCGTGTCCAAAAGGTTGCTGTTCATGATCTCTAGTTCGGTTTTTTTCGTTACGTTACACTAATCCCTTGCGCAAATACGGGGTGGAGGTAAGCCGGGAAGTGGGGAAAACTAGTGTTTGTGGTAGATGAAATGCTGGCCAGCCTGGCTCTCGGGATATCAAATGGCACTAGATAGTTAAAGGTACAATGGTAACTCTGAGGAGAAAATGCTTAGTAAAAATACGGTAGACCCACACATAGCGCGAGGTTAGGTTCCTTGAAAACGTCGCGTCTTGTAAAATCGCGATATGTGAAACAGATAAATCCGGAAATACCGAGATTCGTTTCGTAATCTCAACCCCTAACGTATGGAAATACCGAGTTTCATCTCTGTCTTAACACCTAATTTGTGATTCAGGCCGAGTGTGTTACTTCTCAGTAACTATGCATTTCGGGTATAATGTCGTGTTTGTACAAAGTTCAGAAGAGATATTTCGTATTTTAGGGAAAGGTGTGCAATATAATAAAACAGCCTTTTTTAAAAAGAACAAAACACACAAGATTAAGTGAATTAGCTGCAAGAAAATATTTTTAAATAAACTTCAGCTGGAAATTTTTGTCGCCTATTTTATGTGATCACGGAAAATAGAACAATCGGCCGTTTCTATCTTCATGGATCATCTTGGCTAAAAGAAAAATGAAATTCACGATAATTAGGCTTGTAAATAGCTATCGGGTAAATGTGAGCTTAAGGGTAGTCACGGAAAAAAATTTTTTTTTACCCCTAGAAATCGTCGTTTTTCGATGAAATTTTCGGAACACAACCTGCTAATATGTCCGTTTTCATGCGCCAAAAAAAAAATTAAAAAAGTGAAAAACTCACGATTTTACAGCATTTCAAACCCAAGAGGTGAGTGTTCGCAGCGCCGCCATCTTGGAAATTCCCCGTGTCGGCACCAGGTGGCGAGTAAAATGTTGAGTGGCGTTTCTGCGGTAGAGGCTTCTTCTGACCAATCGCACCCCCTCCCCCCACCGGGGGAACGTCGGGATATCGCTAAAAAGATGACACTTCGATATGCACGTCCGAAACCGCAGTTTTGGGTATGATGACAGGTCTCAACAACCGAGAAAGGGTATTTAAGGAATACCCCCGCTTCCTCCCGACGAAACCCAACACGTAAACCACACTTTTGGGCATAATCACACGCCTGAAAAACCGAAAAAGGGTATTTAAGGAATGCCCCGCCCCAAACGTAGAAACCCAACACGTAAACCACACTTTTGGGTATGATCACACGCCTGAAAAACCGAAAAAGGGTATTTAAGGAATGCCCCGCCCCAAACCTAGAAACCCAACACGTAAACCACACTTTTGGGTATAATCACACGCCTCAAAAACCGGAAAAGGGTATTTAAGGAATGCCCCGCCCCAAACGTAGAAACCCAACACGTAAACCACACTTTTGGGTATGATCACACGCCTGAAAAACCGAAAAAGGGTATTTAAGGAATGCCCCGCCCCAAACCTAGAAACCCAACACGTAAACCACACTTTTGGGTATGATCACACGCCTCAAAAACCGAAAAAGGGTATTTAAGGAATGCCCCGCCCCAAACGTAGAAACCCAACACGTAAACCACACTTTTGGGTATGATCACACGCCTGAACAACCAGCAGTGCAGGCAGAAAGCACTCCGAAAGAACATGTACCGCAAGAAGCCATAGCGTCCGTACGGTCCAGAGTGTGAGCGAGAAGTGATGATGCATGACGGAGATCAGAAGCACGTTCAGACAGGAAAAATCAGAGCGTGGGAAAATATATGAGTCATTTATACATCGCGCGTGAACGCAGGTGGCTATCGACACTCAATAGCCTTCTGCGCAGGTCATAGGGAAGAGGTGAAAGGTTGCGAACCCCTCTAGCGGTGGTCTCGGGAAAAACCCAAGATGGCGATGAAAAACATCGATTTTCAGGTGAAAAATGGTCATTTTCGGATTGTTATATCTCATGACATAACGGCAGTAGTGCAATGTAATTAATGTAATAATAAATGTACATCCTTCTTCTACATAACACAGTTGAAATGAAAGCGCTAACTAATACCGTTTTTGCGGGATAAGTGTTTGAAGTTGACTACCCTTAAGCTCACATCTACCTAGCTATCGTATGATTCAGGCCAGGGGTCCAGCACAGTAAAATTGCGTTTTTTATAATAAGTATGTTATTCAATTAATCATTTTAGTATTCTAGATCATTTGAACATTATAGGGCTTACGCAAGGTTAAGTGAAATGGCTTCAACAAAATAAGTCTTTAAATAAACTTAAAAACAAATTTTTTTTCGCGCTATTCTATGGGACCACGAAAAATAGAACAATATTGTTCTGATATCTTATATTCTGACATCCGGCTGATATTCTGTGATCAGCCGTTTCTATGTTCATACATTATCTCGGTTAAAAGAAAAGTGAAATTCACGATAACGTGACTTTCAAGAAACAGCGCGTAAGGTTTAGAGATTGAAAATCTTCATCACAAAATAAGATCAAGGCAGCATCTACGGTGGACAAGGTCGCGCGCATCATGAGAATCAGTTACGAAATTTTCAATGTATCGCAACAGTAATATGACATATTTTTGTAATGTAGAAATTGATGCCATTTATTCTGACAGCCGTTGCACCAAGCTTTAATTACAGCTAAGTTGAGCGTTAATTTTCCGCGTTCTACAAGTTGACCTCTGTAGAGGATGTAGAATCGTTACAACCCAGGGCTAAAAATTCGCGGAGAAAATATGCCTTATAAAACGTAACCTCGAGGAACTATGTAATGCAGCTGTTTTGCCTCTCTCATCATGCTTTCTATAGCTCACGGTAAGGTGATAAAGCTTCCTTCCATGCACGGATATAATCGAAGATTTTTTTTTAATTCGGTAATTGCGTTGAAATGTCCTCGAGAGATTCCACGGTCAATTTAAGGCTCTCATTTTCATTTTACTTCAATAACCCTCATCACACCTCTATATTTTCATTGTCCGAAATATATTCCAGTTCTTACAGTTGACAAAAATAGTTGTCCGACCGAAATAGCTGTAGATTCCGTTGTCTCTTTGTGATGTAATTCCAATAATTCTTTCACCTCTTTCTCTTGCTTGCCATCAAATCCTTGTCTACCAATAGCTATCGCCAGGTATGATTTCGCTGATTTCTTCATTGAATGAAGAAAACCCGAGGTAAGTATTCACGACTACAGAACAATGACTTTTCCAGAAATTAATCAATAAGGACTTCTTCACTTCATTCCATGAATCCAATATCATGTTAATTGCATCCAAGATTTTGAATGAAGCACAGAATTCGAGGAAGAAACAGAATGCAATGTCAGTCATCTCGTCAGCATTTTGCCGAGTAACTATGTCCAGGGGGATGGTCAAGTGTTAGAAGGGCCTTAGAATTCAAGTTGTTCTTTGGTTTGGTCTTGGATACAAAGCAAAAGTAGAACCAATCTGTACACAAAGCTGCGTTCACAGGCGTCATTCGATTTGATTTACAATGCACAAGTAGGATTACTTAGTTTTCCCCCTTAATACCCAAGCATTTTCAGGACTTACAATTATAGGCTTACACTTAAAGCCACTTGAAATATTTGAAGAAACGTCAGTGTAAGGCGTTGTTTAGTGGCCTTAAACCCTGGTGCTTATCGTTACTATTTTGAATCATAGGATCTCTTTGTCATATTTTTCCAGAACAAGGCTGTCTTAACGGCGTTGAAAATTTATTAAGGCAGATAACCTCTTTGTTCAATCGGGACAGAAAACTCTGGAATAAAATTTTGGGCTGTCAGGTGATTAGCAGATGCACTCTCTCCTCCTAATATAATGTTATGGTTATTGTAAGATTTTATAAGCTCCTCAAACCATCCAGAACTCGCAATAAAAGGTGCATTGGTAGAAGACTCCGGATTTTGCGCAGATAAGGTGCTGTGTTAAACCATTGCAGCATCACGATTATTTGATGCTGGTCACAAACATTTTCCACACCGTACACAATTTTATATTCATTTTGGAAATTCTTATTTTCTCGCCATTCTCGCCGAAGTTCCTGCACTAAGTCAGTTCTTATTTTTCCTTCATTTATTCTTATGGTACGTATGTTGACTCGTATACCCCGAGTTCTCTCCCTAGGGACGAGGGTTTTCGGCCTGATTTCAGTTTGTCTAAAATTTCAATTTTCCGGCCTAACGTAATAGTCGTACGGACGTACGTCACTCCTCCACGGTGTTACCGATGCTCTTGAAGGTTGTCTCGACGACCAATGTGGTGACATCGTTTTGTGGTTGCGACGATATCACTAAACCATTCTGTTGTTTGCAACACTACTTGGTGCTGTGTGCTGACCGAAATAGTTGCAGCTTCAGTCGTTTCGCTTGGACAACACTATTTCACTACTACGTAATCCCTAATCGCAATTTTTGAAGGAAAAGGGATCTAAGGCTTGGATAACACACACATGGTAATAGGCTTGTGCGATGACCGATTTTGGTCATCGATTTTCGATGAAAAAATTTCATCGAAATGCTTCGATGACGATGGCTGTCATCGATCGTCGAATAGTGTGTGCACGATGATCGATGACTATCGATGATCGATGAATATCGATGACTGTCGAATTCTGTAATCGCAGGCTTGATTCCCAGGTTTGCTCCGACCGAGATATCGGATAATGACTTTCCAAAAAAAAAAGTCGCGTTATGTAAAATCGGGTACATTTCTATAACTGCGTTTTAACGAATCCGCGTCTTGTGAAACATCTACATAATACCCTGCAAGCCACCATAAAGGTGTGTGGCAGGGGGTGAACTCTCACCAAACATGCACTACATGTCATGCATAAAATTTGTAATTAAAAATTAAAATAGCAAAGCATACATGCAAAAACATGCTGTTAGTTGGGTTAGCTTTAAGTCCTTATACCAACATGCAGCTACCAATGTTATCCATTGCTACACTCGTACTGGATACATTTACCGTTATTCATATCCCTAATAGTACGAGGAAAAAAGGACATTTTGAATCTGTCAGTTCGGTAATCTATTTCTCTAATTTTTTATTATAGTCCAGTCTACCATAGTAAGTTGGGGTCCGCAAAAAATTTTTACATCATCCCTGAAAATATGGTCTTGGAATTTATTTAAGAGATTAAGTCTAAATTTCAACCTGCGATCTGACAATGATTACCAATTTAATTCATTTAATAGACTGGTTGCGCTAATAAGGTTATCATACCGGCCCTTTACAAATCTTGCCGATCTTCGCTGCACACGTTCAAGTTCGTTATTTCGACCGATTTCGTAGGGATCCCATACACTGGCAGCATATTCCAAATGAGGTCTTACAAGGGAAAGGTAGCTGATTTCTCGTACATGATCGTCACATTTACCCAGTGCTCTTTTGACGAATCCCAGTTTACGATTCGCTTGACCCATTAATTCACGAATGTGTTTACCCCAGGAAAAATGTGTTTACCCCAGGAAACCGCGCTGTGTGAGGGTTTACTGTATATGGTTATAATAACATGTAACTCCTACGGAAGGATTTCATCGTAAGTAGGCGAGTAGGGTGAGTAGGGGAAAGATTTCATCGAAATAGGCAAGATGTCATCCCTTTCCGTGTTACCCCCACTCCGTCTCCGGAAGCTCCCCACCCCCGTGATTGCAACACTCACGAAGTCGAAGCCACACGTGTGAAGATGGCTCATCTGCTGAAGTGGTGTCAGGTTTCATTCCTACTTCGAGGAGGCGTGAGAATTTGGTGGATGGATGGTTACCACGAGTATTACATGACATTGGCGAATCGTGAACGCAACGAATAATTCATGTGTCGCCAAGGTGCTGGGTCTAGAGACGCAGAGATATATTCCGTTGGCAATGAGAACACCTATAGTGACATTGACGAACACAACTTTCCATCTGGCACACCGCACAGAGTAATCAATAATTTCCATATGGATGTAATTACGATTTCCTGATCATTTTTGTGATGGCCCAGCATTCTTGTCTGGTTTACGCGCTCAAATTGTAACTCACTCATTTATTGCAGTGCATTCAATAATATTAGTCATGTAACCATTTCTATACAGTATCCATTGATATATCAGCTCATTTCTTTCGATAAACGTCGTAGGTGAACTCCCGTATCGAACGACAAGAGAGTTACAGACACTCCGTAGGCTGCTGTAGGATATCGTGCTTTCGGTAAGCTGTTACCGTTCGATACGAAGAACCGTAATAGCTTTATCCATGGTACTAATACATTAGGTAGGTCGCTCCCGAGGACGAAAACGCGTCCGTTCTGCGCAGCTTCGCTGTGACGTAGTGTGGAGGACAAGCGGCGGCGGGCGTTTAAAATGGAGCCTAAAGACCGATTTGCACGATACAATTTGTTATACATTCTTGCACAAACGCTTGCATAAACTGAAAGAAATTGTATGTTTGTCTGAATGGAATTAGAACAGGTTCCATTTTCCGTACAGTCAATCAGACATTCGCACAAGCGTCCACACAATTTGCCGCTCTACACGGTACAATTTCCTCATACAAGCGTTTGTACAAGAAATTGTGTCGTGCAAAGCGGCCTTAATACAGTTGATAGTAAAAACGTATTTGACATTATGATATTGTGCATCTCTTAGATAATGCTGAGAATTGTGCTATGATATTTTCGTGCGTGTTGGCGAAATTCGTACCGGAAAAAAATCTCAGTGCACGAAAACGAAGGTTGAGTTCAAGAATTAGTACGGTGGTTTGCCCGTACAATTGTTACAATGCCCGTTTTATGGTTGGTTTAGAAATATATATTTCAAAAGAATGCAGAAACGACATTTTAGTCAGCTCGTGAATGCAAATTGTCAGCATTCAACTCGTTAATGATCTCTACTGTACGATATAAATACTGACCAAATTTCCAGGTAAAATAATTTTTCAATCAATGACATAATACCGAATTACCTGAAGACTATATTTTCTACTTATATTATTCTATTTTCACTCTCAAAGCACCTGGAAAGAGCCGTGTTACCTCTCGTAATGCACGTTTGTACTCCAGTGAACTCGAAAAGATTCATGCTGCTAAATTTACAAAAAGGCCATAACATTTTGTTTGTCGAGGAAAAAAATTCAAACAAATATTTATTTTCAAACAAATATTTATTTAAAGGGAAAAAAAACAAAAATTCACAATACAATAGTCAGATTTTTCAAGTACAAGATTTAACTTCTTTGGCTAATCAACATCGAATGTAAATACACACAATGAATGAGTGAGGTCAAAAATGGATAACCGATCTGCAAGCAGCATAACACAATAGCAAGTCACAACTGTTCCAGTCAGAAACTGCCACTATACTTATTCTTGATTACAGGAAAGTAAATAACAAATGGTTCCCAGAAAATGCTTAATAAAAGGTCCAGCAAACTTGCAAGTCTATCCGGAATAAATGAAAAAAGAAAGACTGGGTGACAAGTTCAAGTATTAGTAAATAAAAATTCAACATATTTCCTAATCGATAAGCACTATTTTTGGAAATTTACCCTAGCAAAAATGGTTGTAATAGATTATTGAAACACCTCAACATATGACAAATTTTTACCACGGTGAAATCACTTTCTTTCACTTCAAGTAGAAAATCAAGGGAAAGCAAAAGAATAATGGCCAGATTGTGACTCTCTCAATAACAAAAAGCACAACACTAAATCCAAATTTGTTTCAATTACCACAGGATTAAAAGGTCAACAGAAACCTGAAAAAATATCTTAAATTAGATAAATAAGAATAGGGTAGTTTCCTTCATCAAAGAAAACGGACTTCATTAATTGCGATTTGTGCCCTGCCATAAATGTATTTAATTTACGCAAAAAGTTTGTATTGAGAAATCCCAGTTTACTAGAGAATTAAATGTTAATTTTAAGGCCATTTGAAAAGGCTCTGAAATGGCGGGGTGCGCTGCCTTCATGCTGACGTAACAGGAAGGTAGTTTACGTTGCGAAGCATAGGAAAATTCGTCTCCTGAACTTACCGTTGTATTTCAGGGCCCCTCAGCTCTAGTGAATATTTATTAATATTAACCTGTAAAAACTATCAATGTTGGAAAAGAATTCTCAGTTAAACATGGTATTATTAGTCATTTTATAGGCTCAAGGACGTCCTGCTCGCTGTGTCTTCTGCTACGACGAAGCATGGCGTGAAGGTCGTGCGGCGATAGGCGAACTACATGATATGCTTGTGAAAGGAATACTGACTGATTTTAAATGAATCAACTGCATAAGTCATGTTAAATAAATAAATAAAAGTTAATTATAATTAATTAACGGAATAAATATGCCTCCAATACTTGTTCATAAGCTTTAACGGAGTGCGGCGTCTATTTGGAAGCGTCCGCAGCACCACCTGGTGGCAGGTAGAGGAAATAGTTTGCCATCACACGTAGGATTAACCGGCATGCAATAGTTTGCCGTCGCGTTTTCGCGCCATTGATTTTTTTCACTTTTTAATTAATGAGGAAAAATACTTAACGTCATTTAAAAATCGAACGGCTTAAAACACGTACTCCAGAGGTTATAAACTTTCGATCAAGACAATAAAAAAATAATAGGAAACTACCCTATTGAAAAACTTCACAGAATTCAATTCTCTAATTAAAAAACTTACTACAATCCATTTTTCACAGAAGAAAGTAATATGTAGTATCGGCATAATCCATTATATAATAATTACCTAGATTTATTGTGAACACATAGAAATGCCAATAAAATCTGGGGACATAATAAAATAAGTACAAACATAACATAGAAATATCAGATAACTCAAAGGAAATAAAAAATTTTTTGCCACAGAGGTAACAGTACAGAAATCCTTCATCATAGACTGCTGTACAAAAGATCAGCATCAATGATTTTATGTTTTCTATCATACATGGCTTAGTAAAATAAGAACTGAGGTCAATTTCACAACCAATACTCATTTATCATACTTCAAAATCCAACATCCACAACCAGCATCAATAGTTTCTCAGCGTACGAATCTTGATAAAACCTGGGAAATTTTGAAAAGTGTGCATATCAATCAAGCCTATACATAGAATGTTAAGATTCTCACAATTAGTGGACAAAAAATATGAGAGCTCCTTATAACAGATTACATTTCGCTCCAACAAAATGAAGAAATGAAATAAGATTTATTCCCCTCAAGCATTCTGCATACACTACTCATTATTCAGCATCAATAACCAGAATTAACATTGTCTCTCCTTATGAATCTTGGTAAGATACTGATCTTGGCAAGACCTGTGCCATCAACTAAGAATCCAATAACATAGCACCACCTGCAAAAGCACCTGCAAAATTTTAAAAGTGTGAATATCAAAAAACCTTCATCATTATTATAGTCATCAATCCTCAGATTGGTTTGATGCAGCTACCCACTGAGTTATTTTATCGGCTTAATCAAACCATATTACACTATGAATTTAAAGTTGCACACAATCAATGGACAAATGACTTACCCTCCAGTAAGAATAAGTTCCTTGTTACAAATAATTTCAGCTGCCACAACATGATGAAATCTAATATTTTTGATTCCACTCAAGTGTTCGGAACACACTACTCATTCGTCAAGATTAATAACCAGCATAAAGAGTTTCTCTGATAAGTTCTTGGTAAAACCTGGAAAATTTTTAAGGTGTTAATCAAACAACCTAACACCATGAATTTAAAGTTGCACACAATCAATGGACAAATGACTTACCCTCCAGTAACAATAAAAGTTCCTTGTAACAAATAATTTCAGCTACCACAACATGATGAAATCTAATATTTTTGATTCCACTCAAGTGTTCGGGACACACTACTCATTCGTCAAGATTAATAACCAGCATAAAGAGTTTCTCTTATAAGTTCTTGGTAAAACCTGGAAAATTGATTTCTTAAGATAAAGGAACTTTAAACACGTATTACCATTCACGAGCAGCTACATATTGTACCTTTTATTTAAAGCACTTCTACTTAACACCGAAATTAAAAGGTAGGTATGTAAACACAGCTGCCATAGTAGGCACCAAAATATTTTTAAATTCAGAATTCACTGATACTGGATTTCACCGACCTGTTTTAACATTAAAGTCGTCCTTTCGCCGGCATGCTCGAACCCACTTTATTTTTATTTCACTATCATTAGGGAAACGAAAAAACTTCAATTTTCCCTCACAATTTCGGCGGCTATTGTTGCAGCCAAATACAGTAGAGGAAGACATCTTCTCCGATGGTATTTGTCCCCAGAGAGTAAAAATACCTCCAAAAAGCGACTCACCATTCAAAGTAAACAATGATCAACACACGGAATTCACTCGGTCTGTCCTCCACACTACGTCACACAATCGAAACTGAGAGGTATCGCTTTATGACCGACATGCGCAATGGCCTACCTAATGTATTAGTACCATGGCTTTATCGTACTATTTGCCCCGTAACGAACGACAACTCCTCCGCCGTATCGTCATATTTATCGAATGATATCAACGGACTAACCATAATAGCATTTCAGTTGTCGAACGATTCGTATCGAACGGTAAGTACCTTACCGTTCGACAACTACCTTGCAGAAAGATCCGTGATAGACACCCAGGTTTCATTCCTACTTCTCCCAACCCCCGTGATTGCAACACTCACGAAGTCGAAGCCACACGTGTGAAGATGACTCATCTGCTGAAGTAGTGTCAGGTTTCATTCCTACTTCGAGGAGGCGTGAGAATTAGGTGGATGGAAGGTTACCACGAGTATTTTATTACATCGGCGAATCGTGAACGCGACGAGTAATTCATGTGTCGCAAAGGTGCTGGTCTGGAGACGCAGAGATATATTCTGTTGGCAATGAGAATACCTAGAGAGGCATTGACGCCCACAACTTTCATCTCACACACCGCACAGAGTAATCAATAATTTCCATATGGATGTAATTACGATTTCCTGATCATTCTTGTGTTGGCCCAGCATTCTTGTCTGTTTACGCGCTCAAATTGTAACTCACTCATTTATTCAGGAAATGGTTTGATGGGATATAAATGTATTGACGCTCTTAACTTTCACCGTACATATCACCCAGTGTGATCAGATCAATCAATACCAAAGGGAGGTTATTTGTGAATTTCCACGCGTTAGTTGTATTGTAAACTCCCCCCTGTCCAATGATACCTAAGAGGGACGATGTTAAACCGCTAACCAGAAATTGTCATCATTTTTTTGAAGAAAATTTTAATGCGAATTAGTTCCATTGTTCCATCCTCTTCCAAAATATCCTCCAGATGTCTAGATGACAGTCCGTAGTAGAGGGACGCCAAAATCAGCATTGTGCTTTTCGCGAGGATATGGGAAGGTATCGAAGGAGATTTTGTAGCTTATTAGTGGAGTATATCGGCCATTTTACGAGGCATAAACTAAGGTAAAACAAAGATTATTCAAATGATGGCTTGTGCGGGATTCAAGTGGTGAATATTTTTAGGATTTATTTCAGAGTTTGTCCATTTTAACCGAATTGAGACTTAAGGAAGGAAGATGGATTGCTTTCGAAATTGTCGTTCATTGTAATTGACAAACGCGGTGAAAAACCTGGATGAAGTCAAACCAAAAAAACAATAGCAAGCTGAAAAATACATTAAATATTAATATGGGTAAATAAGCAACAAAAAGTACAGATATAAGCAGAAGTATTCCATGCATGTGCAGTTGAAGCCCCATATAACGAGTACGGCATACAACGAGTAGCTCTAAATAGCAAGGGCTGAACAAGGAGCCATTTATTACCCTATACTTTGCATGTAAATAAATCTGAAATGATGATGGCAACAGATTGCTTGGTAGCCCGTACTCTTTCCGTTGCTTTTTTGTTTTTCTCCTGCATGTCACCAGCAGGGTCATATATACCATTTAATTTCGAGTAATCACTACTCCCCATGTAATTACCACAGTAAATGTTGTCTTCATGCAGGGTAATCACTTACTTTTGATTATGCGTAACAGACGAACACAAGATTGAACATCGGGCGCGTGCTTTTATTCGACAAGGACTGAGAGATACAGAAGAGCGCCAAAACAAAAGAGCATTGAAAAGAGTGGCGCTAACTTAAACTTGGTATAGACAAATGAATGGTTACTTCCACAATGTTGGGATCACAACAAACAACATGTAAACAACATATAAACAACACTTCCCCTTGATTCCACACATTGGGGATTACCTTCACAGTCCAAAACTTTCTTATACCACTTGTCCAACAGTATAATAAAATCAAATACTTTCACAACATACATAATCACACAGACACAAGTCCTATCTTAGTACACAGTTCTTGAGTCTTCCTTGCACTAAGTCCTTTAGTTAACAAGTCTGCAATATTAAGGTGAGTTGGCACATACTCAAGATGAATTAAACCTTTTAACATAATGTCCTTAATATAATGGTATCTTATGTCAATAGCCTTGGATCTATGATCAACCAGATCATCTTTGGCTAGGGCAATCGCAGGTAGATTGTCAGCCTTGACACAAGGAATCTCACACATGAATTTTAGGTTCATCTCCCCAAGGATATTACCTAGCCATAAGGCCTCCCTAGTGGTTAAGGCAAGGGCAATGTATTCAGATTCTTGGGTGGAATTTGCAACAACAGTTTGTTTCTTACATTGCCAGTGGATGGGGCCACCAGCTAGCATTGCAACAGTCCCAGAGAAAGATTTGCGGTCAATCTTATTTCCCGCAAAGTCAGCATCACTGAAAATTTGGGCCTGCATGTTGGTTTTCTGATAAACAATGGCATAATCAATGGTCCCTTTAACATATCTAAACAGGTGCTTTACAGCTGACCAGTGGGTTTTCATTGGGTGGGAACAGAACTGACTCAGGTATGACACAGCAAATGAGATATCAGGGCGAGTGCCATTAGCAATGTACAAGAGCATGGCTATGGCCTTCCTATAATCACTCTCGTTGACAGCAGCATCAGGCTCACTTGGCCCTTTCATAACACTAGTGCTGAGAGGACACGATACACATTTTGCATTAGACATTCCAAATTCATACAACATTTGCTCTATATATTTTGATTGATCAATGGACATAGAATCACAACCCAGTTTTCTGACCCTTAAAGACAGAAAATTACTTATTTTTCCAAGGCATCTGATCTCCACATGCTTAGACAGATTTTCCTTGAACCAATTGATATTTGCTTGATCAACACTCCATATGGCTATGTCATCAACATACAAAGCAGCGTATATCTTACGGGTTGAACTGAAGAATAAGCAAGGATCACCATAAGTGGGTTTGAGTGCCATTGACAAAAATATTCCCTTTATTTTGGAGTACCATTCCCTGCCCGACTGTTTCAGACCATAAAGACATTTATTTAATTTACACACAAAATCATTTCTATCATCCACTTCAAGACCCTTTGGCTGTTCCAAATAGATGGTCTCTAGTAATTTGCTGTTTACATAGGCTGATACCACATCAACATGTTCCCCCAAAAGATTTTGTTCTACAGATACAGCAAGCATTAATCTAATGGTCTTTCGTTTTACCACTGGGCTGTACGTGTCAAAGTAATCAAGTCCATGTACCTGTGAGAACCCCTGGGCAACAAGTCTAGCCTTAAACTTGTGCGGATTACCATCATTTCCGGTTTTTACACGGAATTTCCATGTAGAGCCGATCACCTTCTTGTTGAGAGGTCTCGGTACGATGTCCCAAGTTCTCATCTTCTCCAAGTTGGTGAGCTCCTCCTCCATGGCAGCTATCCACCTGGCACGGTGGGGACTCAGCATTGCTTCCTCCACGGACGTAGGCTCGTGTGGATCATCTTCTTCTGACAGTGTCACCTGGGCTGAGTGGCACTCAGAGCAGCCACATGTGGTAGGTTTGTGCAACCTCCCGGAACGCCTTGGGATGACAACTACCTCTTCAACTGCAATGGGTACAGGGTCATCATCTGGCAGGTGGATGTTTTGGGCGTAATCTAATCGTTGAGGGTCAGGTAGTTCAGGTGTTGAGTCCTGAACCTCCAATTCGTCACTCTCCACCAGTTCATCCCCAAAATGTTCGTCACTCTCCACAAGTTCCTCCCCAAAGTGTTCGTCACTCTCTTCGAACGTGAATATGTTACTCAATGGATTCTCGTGCTTCCCCTGATCGGATGACTGCATCTCCTTGAGTGGGAATGTGCTTTCATGGAATACTACATCTCTCCTCACGATGGCACGCTTTCTTAATATGCTCCAGAGCCTGTAGCCTCCCTTGGTGCCCTCTTCATAGCCGAGCATGATACATTCCTCAGTCTTGCTATCGAGCTTTCTTCGATTCTCCACAATGGCCTGTGCTCTGCAGCCGAATGGTTTGATTTTTATCAGGTCTTTCATGACGATCTCGCATTTCAGGATCAGGGCAATTGGTATTTTGTTCCCAATAGCACGGCAGGGGCATCGGTTCCTTATGTATGCAGCCGTGTTTAGTGCTTCTGCCCACATATCTTTGGTAGCTCCAGATTCGATGATCATACACCTTGCCATTTCCATGAGGGTTCGGTTTTGTCGCTCACTCCTGCCATTCTGTTGTGGCGAATGAGGTACAGTTTTCTGGTGAATTATCCCATTCTCAGTCAGATATTTTCCAAATTCATCAGAACAGTATTCACCTCCTCTATCTGATCTTAGTTTCATTATCTTCTCACCAGTCATTTGTTCCATCATAGCCTTGTATTCCTTGAATTTTGTGAGAGCCTCGCCCTTGCTCTTCATGGTTTTCACAACAGTGTACCGGGAGAAATCATCAGTGAATACGATTGCATAGAGGGATCCACCCTTGGATGGTGGGTCGAATTTTCCCATGACATCAGTGTGTACAAGTTCAAGGGGTTTGGATGCCCGTGCACTCGTTGCAATGAATGGCTTGCTTTGTATTTTCCCTTGGACGCATACGTCACACACTTCCATTTCCTTCCGTTTGAGCTCAGCAAGTGGTGGTATTTTCTCCAATGCTTGGGCATGGACATGGCCAAGACGTCGATGCCACATTTCCTTGGTTGTCTCTACATTCAACGCCAAAGGTGAGTTAGTCAGTCCTTGCATACTACGGTCACCGCTACAGAGTTCATACATCTTTCCGGCTTTCTTGGCTTCGAATATCATTTCACCATTCAGTGACCCTACAGCAACTTGGTTTCCGAACGTGACGACGACTCCCTTTTCGGTTAGCTGGGGAACAGAAATCAGATGGCAATACAGGCCGGGTACATACTTGACATTCTGTAAACACAATTTCTTGCTCCCCCCATCTTTCATTTTAGCATAGAGGTTCACTGCCCCTTCCCCTTCAATGGGTAGTTTCACGCCATTTCCTATTTTTACACCTCCCTTTGACCCCACTAAGCGTTTAAATGCATCGGCATTATGGCACATATGGTCAGTCGCTCCCGAGTCCAAATACCACTTATCTTCGTGCACCTGGTGCCGTGACGAGTCGGATAACAGGAGTATGGCATTCTCTTCGTCTGAGTCTTCACTACACGCAACGTTTGTCTTCGACTCACGCTCACGGCGTTGTTTCAGTCTTGCTTCCTTAAATTCAGCCCATACAGGGCAGTCGCGTGCGGCGTGACCTGGTTTTTCACACGAGAAACATTTGAAGTTGGGTGGGGTGCCCCTTGAGCGGTCCCTTCCCCTGGCCTTAAACTTACTGCCTTTCTTTTGCCAGTTCGCCGGCGGCGGTTCCTTACATTCCTTCAAAACATTCAAGGCTACCGAATCGTCGTTCTTCGCTCTGCTGTTCCTCTCCATCCTCCTTTCTTCAAGCAATAATTTTGCTTTCACCATGGATGACGTGATCTTATCTTCGCTGTCTTCCAGGGATCGGATGAGGCCTTCGTATTGCGGTATAGGGAGCCCGAGTAGTAGGAAATATGCGAAAGATTGGTCGCTAAATGTGACACCTCCTTTACGCACCTTTTGCATGGTCTCCTGCATCTTGCTGACGTACTCTTGCATCGGCACGCCGGGTTCTTTCGTTGTAGTAGTCAACTCACGCAAATGCACAACCGTGTGCAACATGCTGTACGTACCGCACATTTCTTCGAGCGTGGACCATATCTTCTTGGCAAAAACTAATTCCCCGATATCGTGCAACATCGAGTCATGCACGGAATTATAAAGCACGGCTCTGGCCCGGCGATTGATTCTGGATTGTTCTTGGTTGAGCATTCCCAACGCTTCTTCCTGATTTTCACTATTGTGCACAGCATCTCCGAAACCAGGGTCTATCGCCGTCCAGCAGTTTTTGTCTATCATTTGTGCCTCTATCCTCTTGCTCCATGCGTAGTAGTTAGAACCGTCTGCCTTTAATATAGCCCGCCTAAATTCCATTCTTTCGTCACAGTCCGCCATCTTGCTTGGGCCGTAATTTACTTACTTATTACGGTAGTACGCGTCACACGTCACTTGATTTCACTTTCTTGCTAATCTTTAGCGTTCGCTGGTATCCCTGGGCCCATAACCTGTTGTCTTCATGCAGGGTAATCACTTACTTTTGATTATGCGTAACAGACGAACACAAGATTGAACATCGGGCGCGTGCTTTTATTCGACAAGGACTGAGAGATACAGAAGAGCGCCAAAACAAAAGAGCATTGAAAAGAGTGGCGCTAACTTAAACTTGGTATAGACAAATGAATGGTTACTTCCACAATGTTGGGATCACAACAAACAACATGTAAACAACATATAAACAACAGTAAATGTCTATCAATTACTCTTTTGTGTATCTTTGTAAATGCTGACGATATTGGACTCAAATGATTTCAACTACATAAATATTACTGGTAGTAGCATGATTTGGACAACATTAAGTCAGCTGTTTTCTTAGGCGAATGTATATCAAAAAAAGTGGCCAATTTAATTTCTGCCTCTATCCTGGAGAAAGTTACCAGCCCGGCGCTTGTGTAGCCTAGCTTTCTTGCAAACTATAATAAATAGCCTTTCTGTGAACCAATTATCATTTTTCACATGATTATAGAGATAATGTGAAAGGCAGAAATTTTATCTTTTCCCGAAGTTTTTGCTGTTATTGGACCATCGCACGGCTATAATTCTTGCTGCCATGACATATTTGGAACCCAAGACAATACAGTAATGCAAGGTGCCAGAAGTCATCATTTTATATTTCAATTGATTACGTAGAACTTGAAATTTAATTTCATTGACATTAATGTCATACAACCATGTGTGTTCCAATGAAGTATGGGAAAATATTTTTAGTATCTGTCATAAATCAGTTGGGCATTCACACAAAACCCACAATATTCGCTAAATTAGCGTTAAAGTTGCAGGAATTGGCTGTGGAATAATTACTTAAACATATTCGGTAATGTCGAGAGTTTGATTTTCCGATTTCAACTACATTTTCTTTGGCTCCCAAGGGCTCTCATTATAAAGAGCTTTACTGTAATTTAAATATGTTAAAGTTGTACCAGCTATAGCTAGGAATAAAATTCTACCCCCAGTGGAACAAAGTACATTATTACTTATCTGTATTGTTCATTGACACCACTACAAAGAAGTTTGAGAATTAATGCACAATAGTCTTTAAAAAAAAAGGCCAGAGAAAATTATTTTTTTGACAATGAGTCAATCTATCCTTCCCACCAAGTACCCACATTCAGGCCTCTTTGTCTCCAGTAGCCTACATCCATGAGCCTTCTCATGTCCCTTCTTATCTCCTCTGTATCTACTGGCCAAACGGATTACAGTAGACCCCCGCATTTCGATGGGCTCGGCCAATGGTGGATTTGACTTACGACGTGAGCTGATTTTGCACGCTCTTTACAAAATTTAAAATTTCGCCGATTGTGTTTCCACTCGCACAAAGTGTCACCAATTCATAATTCTAAGCCTTATTTGTTTTTCTGAAACATTTTTTATTATAGCAACATTTACATATTCAATGTTATCAATAATTATAAGGTGCCAGTGAGGTTAAGACAAATGTTGTGATGCACTACCGCAAGTCATATCCGACGAGATATCGCAACATTCATTGCGTAGTCAGTATCAAATATATTAGGAAGAAAAATAAGGCTTTCATTAGGCAGTACACATACAAGATTTGACCACTCTCAAATTCTATGAAACGAACACTTCACCCGAAGAGTAACTTCATGTTTGAGCGTATTACCTACTAACGAAGTGATATGACACTTTATTGAATATAGATGTAGCTAGGTAATAAATCAGGTGAATGAAACGAGTTAAATAACTACTTAACTCTACAATGAATGACAGGGTTGTAATGTGATGGCTCTTACATGTAAATATGATTGGAAATTTAAGTCCCTTATGACTTCTTTCCATCATCTACCCACAGATGTAGTGTTGCAGTGTCGCACTGTCATCTGTGTCGCCGATTGAGTTCTACCATATTGTCAAGGTCAGTCTTCGAGGGCCTTCGTGCCAAGTGATGTTGGTGAAAAAGCATGTACAGTAAAACCCCTCTTTTACACTTTTGAGGGGGATAAGGGAAAAAAGTGTAAATCGCGGGAAAGTGTAAATCGAGGGTAGGCACAATTTAATGAAAATAATCCCTTCAAGTATTGATAAATGGTCTATTTTTCAAGTGAATCGTGCCTTAAATGAAAAGTAGCTATAAAACATGTAATTATGACTGTCAGATTTGTAACTTTGTAAACAGGTAATGCGTGTCATCATAAACAATTCGTATCTGCCGCACGCATAGGATATGATTTTCTTTTGTTGTATTGTGCTACCATCTAGTGGAATAAACGAGTAGCAGTGTAGTTGTTCCCGCCAAATGGAGTGTAACAGTTCACACTTATTTACCCCAAGTAGAATACAGACAGTGAAGGTCTGTTAGAGGGTAGTTATTTCAGCAAAAATATCGACAGGTTATGGGGTCCAGATTACGTGACTGCGGTAATTGTATGCTGAAAAAGTAGAACTGATTAAGTGCGGAGAGATCGGTGTTTCATTTCAACATGACGTCCAATACAGCGAATATGGAATCAGCGAAGGATGATATATTCAAATGTCCTAAATTGACGGGAGAGAATTACCATGCATGGAAGACCAGAGCAAAGGGAGCATGTCTACGCGCTGGATGTTGGGAAGCTGTCGTTGGTTGGAACTCAGAAGCCAACAATAATGCAGAAAGTAACCGGCGTACTAGGTTGAACGACATGGCAACAGGTATTTTCTATTCCATTGTATCAGATTCATATTTGGATGATATCAGCGAATGTGAAACCCCTAAGGAGATTTGGAAGAAGTTGGAGGATCTTTCTACAGATTACGGACTTCTTGACCAATCAATTTTTCTTACTGAACTATGTACAATACGTAAGAATGATGAAATGAGTGTGCACGACTACTTCAGTTTTATAAATGAATGTGCTAAGAAATTGAAGAAATGTGGTTTTGCATTATCAGATGGACAAGTAGCAGCGTTTTGTATTAGAGGATTACCGACAGAAAAGTTTGAAGGCCTCATTAGAAGTTTAGAACGTGAGCTTGACAACGGAGAATTAACAACAGTTAAAGTGAAAGCGAAACTTTTACAAGAAGAGAAAAGATGTAAAGCAGACATCGCCGTTAATCAACATCATGCTCTGAAGGTCAACAAACGAGAGGGAAAGGAGTATAATAAAGTTAATGCGTCAAGGAAGGATGCAGATCGGCAACAAAATAAGCAATCCGGAAGTGAGAACAAGCAGAAGAAGAAATATATCAGGTTTTGTTATGCTTGTGGATCGTCAACCCACATTAGTACAACTTGCCCCAAAATTGCTGAAGAAAGAGAAAGGCAGGATAAATTGAACCAGAAAACAAATATGGAGAAAACAGCAAACGCATCAGTGGTAACCCGGCCGTACACAGCTCTTTACACAAGGCAGAATGGCAACAATGAAAGTCCAGGTGTATGGATATTAGACGGCGGAGCTTCGGACCATATGACCCCCAGGAGAGACTTGTTTACTGAGTTTTCATATATGAGTGGTGAAGTTATTGTTGGCGATGGAGCACCATTACAAATTGAAGGGAAAGGAACTGTTCGCCTCAGAATATCTGAAGAATGTGGTGGATGGGACATTGATTTGTGTGAAGTGTTATTCGTTCCACAGCTCCAAGATAACCTCATCTCACAGGGAACTCTGGAAGGAAAAGGTTTGAAGATTGTTGCATATCAAGGAATAGCAACACTATACAGAGATGACTAACCTTTAATCAAAGCACTCAGAGTTGGACATTTGTATTATGTAACGACAGTTGGAGGTATGTCAATCCAAAATATAAAGGACCAATTCAACGAAAACCAAAGAAAGGCTTCTCGTGTCTCATTTTCTTTGTGGCATAATAGGTTAGGGCATCTTCAAGCCATCAATAAGATACCAGTTGTAAATGCAGGAGAATTGACAGATAAATGCGATACTTGTGTTGCAGGCAAAATGAAAAGATTGAAGTTTCCAGAGAATGAAGGAGAGAAAGCAAAGGATCTACTGCAAAGAATTCATTCCGATGTAGCAGGACCAATCACACCACCATCAATTGGAGGAAACAGGTATTATACTACATTCATTGATGAGATGTCCCGGTACATTACAGTTGAACCGCTGAAAAGAAAGAGTGAAGTCATGGAGAAATTTCAGAGATTTCAGAAGAAGGTAGAGACATTCCAAGAGAAGAGCATCAAGGAGTTGCAGTCTGACAACGGCGGAGAATATATTGCAAGGTCATTCCAAGAACATCTGGATAAGAGTGGGATCCATCACAGACTATCTGCACCATACTCTCCACAGCAGAATGGTTTGTCAGAAAGGTGCAACCTGACTTTAATAAATGTTGTTCGTTGCCTCCTACTTCAATCAGGTGCCCCTCATTCCTTTTGGGCAGAAGCAGTCCAAACCGCAGCATATCTGAGAAATCGCTGTCCTTCTGAAGCCATTGGAGGAAGAATTCCACTGGAGATCTGGCTTGGCAGGGAAGTAACATTTAAAGATTACAAATATCTCCGTGTCTTTGGATGTCAAGCATGGGCTTGGGAACCAAATCCAAAGGGGAAACTAGGTGCACGAGCTACAGAATGTGTCATGTTAGGTTACCAGGTTGGATCAAAGGCCTACAGATTGTGGGACATTAAAAACAGCAGGGTAATCATTAGTAGGGATGTTGTCTTCAGGGAAGATAAATTTCCATTTAAGTGTGTGCAGGGACCAGTGAAAGACAAGACTGGGGATGGGGAATTCATATTCCAGGTTCATTCCTTTTTCCTGGAGGTGGTAGAAGAGATTCCTGAACCAGAGGACGTGACTGCAGGTGCAGCGATGGTCTTGGGAGAGCCTACTGGACCACCAGGTGCAGCGCAGGAGATGCCAGAACCAGGGGAGGCAGTTCCACGCAGGTCTGATCGTTTAAGGAAAGTGATCGAGTGTTCATGTTGCAAACTAGTTCATTGCAAAAACTTAAGTGATGTTCCAAAGACAGCAGAGGAAGCATTTCAGAGTCCTGAAGCTGATCAGTGGAGACAAGCTATGGAAGCAGAACTTGATAACATGCAGCAGCAAGGAACATGGGAGATTGTGAAGCGACCTATAGATCGCAATGTAATTGGTAGTAAGTGGGTTTTTGTGAAGAAAAGGGATCAGGAAGGGAATGTGGTGAAGTTTAAAGCAAGGTTGGTAGCCCAAGGCTTTAGCCAAATCCATGGCATAGATTACACTGAAACCTTTAGCCCAGTTATACATAAGAAAACCATTAGAGTTCTCATGGCTATCGCTATTGAGAATGATTGGCAAATGAAACAATATGATGTAGTAGGAGCATATTTAAATAGCCCCTTAGAAGTTACTGTATTCATGGAGCAGGCCCCTTGCATGAGCAAATCAGGTATGGATCCTGATAAGTTTGTGTACAAATTATTAAAAAGTGTATATGGTCTTAAACAAGCAGGTAGAAATTGGAACAGTTTTTTGAAAGATTGTTTGTTGAAGACTGGACTGAATAAGTGTAAGACTGACCCTTGTGTGTATTTTTCTGAATCAATTATTGTTGGAGTGTACGTTGATGACTTGCTTGTGATAGGCTTACCTAAAGAGATTGAACAATTTAAGGTAAAAATACAACAGTGCATGGAGATAAAAGATCTAGGATATTTGTCTGACCTATTGTCTTTGAAATGTGTTAAAACTAATGAAAATGAATTGATTGTTAGTCAAGAAAGGTATATTACAGACATACTCCATGAGTTTGGTATGGATGCTTGTAAGAGAGTAAGTATGCCATTGGAAGTGGGAAGTATCATTAGAGAAAAGTGTACTGATGAGAATGTATTTGATAAGACATTGTATCGCAAGGCAATAGGATGCTTATTGTATCCTGCTGGAGGGACAAGACCAGACATTTCCAATGCTGTTTGTAGGTTGAGTCAGTACTGTGAGTGTCCAACGAAACAAGATTGGAAAAATGTTCAGCATGTGTTTAGATATTTGTCAAAGACAAGTGAGCATTCATTGCATTACCGTAAGACTTGTGATCAAATCAAAGTGTACTCAGATGCAGACTGGGGAAATGACAGAGATGATGGTAAATCTTTTACTGGCTATGTCATCATTTTAGCAGGAGGTCCCATTATTTGGAGGAGTAAGAAGCAGAGTTGTGTTGCCTCATCATCTACTCAAGCCGAGTACATGGCAATGTATCATACTATTACTGAGGTGCAGTGGATAACTTCCTTTTTACAGGAAATAGGTCAAGCAAGATTTTGTCAATGCCCTGTAGAAATTATGGTTGATAATAGAGCTGCCATGGCTATTGCATCAAATGATAACATTTCAGATTGCAGCAAACATTTTAGGATTAAGTTTTTCTATGTGAAAGAAACAGTTGAGAATGGTGAAGCTGTATTTAAATATGTTAACACTGATGACAATATTGCTGATCTATTAACTAAACCTCTTCCAGGTATTAAAACCAAACGGTTTTGCACAGCACTTGGTTTGTGTTTTTAATTTTGTTAATTTGAAGAAGTGATTATTATTCTTTGTGTGTCATTTATCATTTTTTTGAGAATGGTTTGTTTTTGTTAGCTAAGCATTGAAGTTGAATTGTTTACGATGAGGGGAGGTGTCAGATTTGTAACTTTGTAAACAGGTAATGCGTGTCATCATAAACAATTCGTATCTGCCGCACGCATAGGATATGATTTTCTTTTGTTGTATTGTGCTACCATCTAGTGGAATAAACGAGTAGCAGTGTAGTTGTTCCCGCCAAATGGAGTGTAACAGTTCACACTTATTTACCCCAAGTAGAATACAGACAGTGAAGGTCTGTTAGAGGGTAGTTATTTCAGCAAAAATATCGACAATGACCGCAAAAAAATTCTTTATTCATACCAAACTCTCAGTGAGGTGGATTGTACAATATGTCAGTCTTCAGAAAGAGATCATTTTACATAGGTGGTAGCTGATAAATAAATAAAACGGAAGTACATATTCCATAAACTCCATAAAATAAAAAAATCTTCTCAAAGTAAAAATATTTAAATCTTTGGATAAACTAAACAAAAATATGACTAAATAAACTATTAAACCTTTAGTTTTAAAAAAATATGTACCAACCTTTACTCTCAAAAAGTCTTCTCAAAATGTATGCCAAAGAACTATCTCAGAATTTAAATAAAAAATTCTTGGCTGAATTCAGCTATAACAAAAAATACACCATAAATAAATGTTCATTTAACTAGCCTCCTCCTGGAAATATTCCATTATCTTTGATTGCGTCATTTTATTTGTATTAATTGATTCTACTCTCTTTTCTATTCTGTCCCATAGCTCTAATTCGTTCTCACTTCCTGCAACACTTCATAAATATAGTCGTAGTACATTAACAGCAGAAATAGCATTGATTGCACTTTCTTTTGGTGTTTCCGTATCATCATCATCCTCCTCGCTTGCTACCTCTTCACTGATATGCAGGTCAATAGCTTCATCAATTGTAAGAGAGTTACTTGTTGATAATTGCTCATCCACTCCGACAAAATCCGAAAAACTTATTTCAGCTCCAAATAATGGCAACTGATCATTGTATCCCATATAGCTCTATTATCTCCTCCCCTTTCTTCCAGTGGTTCTTCAGTATCCTGTTCTTTGTCCTGTTCTAAGTTGCAGTCTTGAGAAAAACTAAATCCTGCTTTTTTAAAACAATTTGAAATTTTTCCTTCATCAACTTCTTTCCATGATCGTGTTATGTAGTTTGGTGCATCGAAAACTGTGACTTTGAAGCTCTTAGGGTCCCTCCCACTGTCTATAAGATTCATAGCTTTTCTCACCAGAATCCTGCGGTAGTTCGCTTTGAATACATGGATTATCCCTAAATCTAATGGCTGTAACTGGCTGCTACAATTGGGTGGGAAGAATACCAGTTTTATATTCCTCAAATTAATATTGTTTGGGTGGGCTGGGCATTGGTCTAAAAATGCTACAAATTTTTTGTTTTGTCCACCCATCTTTGCATCTAGAGCTTGCATTTGTTCCTGAAAGACATGTGACGTCATCCAAGCTTTGGTATTAGCGGCATAGGTTGTGGGAAATGTCTTGATGTTTTTAAAACATCTGGGATTTTTGGACTTTCCAATGACGAATGGCCTTAACTTCTCACTACCATTAGCACCTAACAATACTGTCAGACGAGCTTTACTATGCTTTCCCCCATGGCAAGATTCGCCTTTAAAGTCTTATGAGGAAGTACATTGAAAAAAGGCCTGTCTCATCTAAATTGAAAATGTCTTTTAGTGCATACCCTTCAATATGCTGTCTTAAAGAATGTTCCTTCCACTGTGTTACTGTCTGGGGATCAACACTGTTTGACTCACCACAAATTGATTTATACACAACATTGAACCTAGTTTTAAATTGGCTTATAAGCCAATTTAAAACCAAAAAATGTATGGTTATTACCATCCATTTGAAGCCTTGAAGTCTTCAATTCCTAACCTCATTGCCACATGTTCTGTCTTTTCCTTACGAATAACTCCACTGATGGGTAAGTTAGATGCTCTGGCGCACTGAAACCATTCCTTCAAAATTTCTTCCAGTTCATCATATTTTGAACAGTTGACGTATTTTCGCCTCCTTGCACTGGGTCCGCATTCCACTGCACTGGTTTTGCGTGTTTTAACAACAGTGTTCAATTGGAATCCCAAGTTCTCTGGCAAGGGAAACACGTGAACCTAATTGCGAGTCAACTCTTCCAGAAATTTTTATCCTGTCTTCTATTGACAACGTTTTCCTCTCTCGTTTGTGGGCCATTTTTTGTTTTTTTCGCGTTACTTGACGCTGTCACGGAAAAAGCAGGGAAAGTAATTACTACGATTAGAATGACTTTAAAATTAATGACAGAACTTCGTAATGCACGAGAAGAATAAAACTAAGTGCGTGGATCATCATGAAAACAACCACGAATATAAACATATAGTGTCTATATTCGTGGACACGACGCTTACAAGTAAGACGTAGAATTATTCGCAGGCATGACTGTTAAAGAGAAGTGCATATCATCGTTTTATTTCACATAATTACAGCCAACTTCTTCCCGGAATAGTTTTACGATGGAAGATACATATCCTTCATGATTTTACCGCATAATTGCCACTCGTAACGTAATATAAGGCATTTGGGGAACTAGTACAATTGTTATAATTTTATCTGATTTGCCTCTGGAAGAATTAAAACGAGTTTATTATGAAAATATGAGATGAACCCAGAAATAGAAGGAATTAGAAAATTTATTGTAATTCAAAGGTCTTTCGCTTGCAAATGTCCCGAAACTTTTTCCGCCGATTTCCATTTCGTTCCTCATATGGTTGTGATACGCTAACCGCCATGTTCCTTTCGGCGGCTTAGCGTAAATGGCGGACCATTTGAAATTTCGTAAGTGTAAATAAGGGGAAGACATAACACTGTGGAGATATATAAATCATCGGGACTTGATGAAAAAGTCGTAAATTGCGGGGGTGTAAAAGCGAGGTTTTACTGTAGTTTGTACTGTGGATTTACCTTTCCGAATAGCATTTACTCTTCCAGATTGTGAACATTTTGTGGTTTATTGTGAGAAGTTTTGGTTTCACAGAGAAAAACGTTTATTGTCATGCCTTAAAACACATTCTTCCTTTTTCGTTCGAACCAACATTTTCTCTCCGTAAATTCTGTGCACCATGTAGCACTCATTGAAGGTGTTTTGCATGGAAGATATTCAAAAATCAGTTTGTCCTTCTCATATATAAATTGCCCAGGCACAGTGTCACCTTTCAGTTCCTTCTCTCTGATCCACAGTATTGTTTATTACTGGGTTATGCTTTTGGCAGCATCTTCAGGCCTGAAGATGCTGTAAATAGCGAAACTCGGTTGTGAAAGTGTAACCCGGTTGCAAAGCAAAACAGGAGTCTCTCCATTTGAAAAATCAACTCTCTTCCTTTTTACAAAGAAGTGGATTCATCAGCCACTTAAATTTCTCTCAGGTGATCTTTCTATTGATTTTCGTGTTTATCACTGACTGTGGAAAACCGTACTCTTGTGATAAAGTGCTAACCCTAACACCCTATTCGTATATTTTCACACTCTTGCTTTGTTTTAATTGTTATTTTCTGCTTGGGATGCACTTTGGGGGGCATAGTCACTATAAAAAAACTCCTCGCAATAAACAAAAACTTCTCACAATAAACCAAAAAAAAATTTCACAATCAGGAAGAGTAAATGCTGTTCGGAAAGGTAAATCCACAGTACAAACTATGTGCTTTTTCACCAACATCACTTTGCACGGAAGGCCCTAGAAGACTGACCTTGACAATGCGCCAGAGCTCAATCGGCAACCCAGATGGCAGTGTGACACTGCAACACTGCATTTGTTGATAGATGATGGAAGGAAGTCATAAGGGACTTAAATTTCCAAGCATATTTACATGTAAGAGCCATCACATTACAACCCTGTCATTCATCGTAGAGTTAAGTAGTTATTTAACTCGTTTAATTTGCCTGATTTATTACCTAGCTACATCTATATTCATTAAAGTGTCATATCACTTCGTTAGTAGGTAATACGCTCGAACGTGAAGTTACTCTTCGGGTGAAGTGTTGTTTCATAGAATTTCAGAGTGGTCAAATCTTGTAGGTATGTGTAATGACTAATGAAATCCTTATTTTTCTTCCTAATATATTTGATACTGACTACGCAATGAATGTTGCGATATCTCGTCAGAGATGACTTGTGGTAGCGAATCTCAACATTTGTACTAACCTCGATGGCTTCTTTTAGTAATTAATAACATTGAATGTTTAAACGTTGCTATGCTAAAAAAATGTGTTTAAGCCCGTTTCACACAGCACTTGATGCAGCACAAGGTCGAGTATACTAGCTTTCCAGTATCGTGTGAGTAGAACCAGTATGCTGGCTAGCGAGCATACTGCTAGTATACTCGCTGAGCTACTGGATTTCATACTTGATGCGGTACTAGATTTCTAGTAGGACCTAGCAGCCATCAGCCAATCAAGTAACGTTTAAGGTGCTGTGCGAACTTTCTTTTTTTAATTAGCATGGAATCATTTGGAAAAACCAATTCATAGCAAGCACAAGGTCAATGATCATGTGAAACCTCCCGGAACGGTTCCAATCATACTAGATTCCTTCCTCAATATCAAGTAGCAGCTATAGCCCACTAGGTCTTGAGCTGGATCAAGTATCATGTGAAACGGGCTTTAGTTAATAAAAATGCTTAAAATTATGACTGGATGACACATTGTCCGAGTGGAAGTAATATTGAGTATTCTGAAATTTTAAAAAGAGCATGCAAAATCAGCTCAGATCGTAAGTCGAAACCATCGTAAAGTGGGGGTTACTGTATTTAATGTTAATTTTAAATATTAGTTTAACAAGTTTGTTAATAATATTGATCCAGGGTATTTTGTGTGCACTGACTCTTTCATGTACACTGAATATATTGGTGCCGATGCTCTTTAAACCAATTCCTTGTCCAGAAATAATGCCAATTTAATATACGATGGAATCCGCTCTACGATTGGTCCTCCGGAACAGATTAATATCATAAAGCGAGGGTCTACTGTATTATTGTCATTTTTGTAAAGGCTCACATGAACATTGATGAATGAATGAAAACATAGTTGATGCTTAGACAGTTCGCCCAAGGGAGATGCCGTTAACTACATTCCCTTTTTGCAAGGAGGATGGAAGTTAGCTAAGTCAGCATCTCAGCTGATCCATGAAATAATGTTGGCCAGAATGTGTTCAAAATTATACGGGCTAATTACTCATGCTAATGGAATGGAAAAAAGAGCTGTGGAGGTAAAATGATTTTATTTGGGATTTATTTCCACTTTCTACTATTTAAACAGATCTAAACTGAGTACAAGCAAATTCCATAAAGTTACGCCTGAAACCATCAACCTTCATGGGACCTATTCAGTAGGCATCCTATTTGATATTTTAATGTATTGGCTATATAGCAATGACAATGCTAATCCTTACTGTTTCTATATTTCAGCTCTGGTGAGGAACACAAGAACACAAAGCTATCATTGATCTCCAGTAGATTCTATAGTGCTTAGTGGACATAATTGCAAGCCTGGTGTCTGCCTGTTTGTGAGTTAGTTCTCTGAAGGTTGAACTGCATGAAACCATGGCAAGAAAGGCTTCTCTGGAGGATCTGGATAAACAACTTTTCCCTGCAGTTTCCCGTGGGTCATATGAGCAGTGGGATACAATGAAAATTAAGACAAAGGATGTGGGTATTGAGACAGATGACAAATTGGAGACGTGGATCACAGCTCATGGACTGGACCCTCACTTGAAAGAGAGTGAGAGATTGAATGCATCATTAGTTTTTGATGCTCTGAAGACTGAGCAACAGGATAATACTCATAAAATAGCAATTTTGGAAACACCAAGCAATGCTATGACACAGTCCTCAATTCATTCTGCCAATTTAGATGGAGGCAGGACTGATTCAGAAGCAAAATTCGACATTACCTTAATTTCCACTTTACAAAAGTTTCACCATAGACTGCAATCATTAGCACACGAAACCGCTTCTATCAAGGAAACGTTTGAGAGCCTAGAGACTGAAATGCATCAGTTGATATTACGAGTTAAATGTATTTCTTTTGCCCTGAGTCAGAATATGGGAAGTGTCGAACAAAGAGAAGAATCAAATGAGGCTAAAATTGCCAGAGATGCATGCAAACCCAAAGTGGATGATAATTCCATTATTCAAGATGAATATTGCAAGGAGGCAATAAATGACTCGTTAAAGCAAAAGAGCTACAAGGATAAAAAAGGTACATCTAAATATGGAGCGGAAAGATCTGTTGTGTCTGAAAACTATCATGAGGGAAAATCAGTGCTGGCCAGTAAAAATGATTCTGAAGATTTAAAAGAATTCTATAAAAATCAGGTGAGTAATTTCGATGTAAATGTACCAGAAGATAATAAGGAGACAAAAAACATAGAATTGAAGCAATATGAGGTCTTGAGAGAGAAGAGTGGGATGGGAAATGGAGGACAGAGAAAGTCTGTGGCCAACTACAAAAATGATTTCGAGGCATATAAAGAATCATGTGTAAACCAAGAGAGTACTTGTACATCAAATGTTCAAGAAAAGCCTGATAAGGTACCAAAGACTCAAGCATTGAAACCGGAAAATTACGTGAGTGAGAGGAGTGCAAATGAAAAGGGTGCAGAGGGATCATCTGTGGAAGCAGATAAAGAAGATTTTGAATCAAGAAAACTATCTCGAGAAAACAGGGCAGGTAATTTTAACTCTATGCCTTCAGAAGAAGAAGTTGAGGAACCAAAAACCCATTTCTTCACGCAAGAAAATGACAGGAGAAAGAAGAGTCGAGTGGAAAATACTGGACAGAGAAAGTCGGTGTGCGACAGTAAAAATGATTTTGAGGCACATAAAGAATCATGTGCAAACCAAGAGAGTCAATGTATATCAAATGTTCAAGAAAAGCCCGATAAGGTACCAAAAAGTCAAGCATTGAAACCACAAAATTACACGAGTGAGAGGAGTGCAAATGAAAAGGGAGCAGAGGGATCATCTGTGGAAGCAGATAAAGAAGATTTTGAATCAAGAAAACTATCTCGAGAAAACAGAGCAAGGTATTTGAAGTCCATTGTTCCAGAAGAAGATATAGAAGAGCTAAAAAATCATTTCTTGAAGCATGAAAATGACATGAGAAAGAAGATTGGGATGGGGAATGGAGGAGAGAGAAAGTCAGTGGACGACAGTACAAAAGATTTTGAGGCACATAAAGAATCATGCGCAAACCAAGAGAGTCAATGTAAATCAAATGTTCAAGAAAAGCCCGATAAGGTACCAAAGACTCAAGCATTGAAACCGGAAAATTACGTGAGTGAGAAGAGTGCAAATGAAAAGAGAGCAGAGAGATCATCTATGGTGGCTGATAATGAAGATTTTGAGTCAAGAAAAATATCTCGAGAAAACAGAGCAAGTAATTTGAAGTCTATTGTTCCAGAAGAAGATGTTGAGGAACCAAAAATCAATTTGTTCAAGCAAGAAAATGACACGAGAAAGAAGACTGGAGTGGAAAATGGTGGACATAGAATGTTTGTGGCAGACAGTAAAAAAGACTTTGAGGCAAATCATGAATCATATAGAAAACGAGTGAGTAACTTGAAGTCTAGTGCTCAAGGAAGTAATCCTAAGGAACCAGAAGACAAAAGGTTAGAGCAAAAAAATTTCATGGGTAAAATGAGTGTGTTAAATTATACAAACGAGAGATCATCTGTGGTGGCTGATAACCAAGTTTCTGACTCAAGAAAAGAATCTCCTGAAATCAGTGCAAGTAATTTGAACTCCATTGTTCCAGAAACAGATTGTGAGGAGCCAAAAAACGGCTTCAAGCAAGAAAGTTACATGAGAAAGGAGAGCGGAGTGGGAAATGGAGCAGAAAGAGAAGGCATGTTGGCCTCTAGTAAGTATTTCCAAACATTCAAAGAAACATTGAAAAGTCAAGTTTGTAATTTGAACTACAGATCTCAAGAAGAAGACAATAAGGAGCCGAAAGAACAAACATTAGTGCAAGGAAATGACATGAGTGAAGAGAGTGCATGTGAAAGCGGTGTGAAGAGAGAATCTGTGGTGGGTGCTAGTAATAATTTTCAGTCAAGTAAAGAATTATATGAAAACCAAGAGGGTAATTTGAAGTTTTCCGGGGAAGTTAATGTACCACGGTACCAATCACTCACGCAGGAAAGCTGCCAAGGTGGGAAGAACGTCTTTGAAAGTGGAGTAGAGGAAAATGCTATTTCGAACTTGTCATTAAAGGAGGTGGTAAGTTTAAATGTGGATGAATATTTTGACTGTGTGGAGAGTGACACTGATGTCAGGTCATCTGATCCTGGCTTAAAAGAACACAGAGCTAAGAATGATTTTATGGTCAAGGTTGATGACAGGAAATCAGATTTGCCCAATGCTGATGTATTTTGTGATTCAAGGCCGGAATCAGTCCACCAATGTCCACAAGGAAAGGAAACATCCAGGAGAGGATTCTTTGGGAAGCTCGGGAAGAGTGGTGGTTTTTTAAACTGTCTAAGTCCTTTTCTATCATCTGAAGAATCAAACAGTACCCCCACTGGAATAAGTGGAAGTGAAATTCAAATGAACAGATCACGTAAATATCAGAAGGAAAAATGTGCTCTTGATGATACACCAATGATGTCGAATCCAACTGGTCTACGCTCTCCCAACGAATCTTTATCACAGGATTTATCTAATTTAGCAGAACCTGAAGAAAAAGAGAAGTCTTTACAAAAACGATGCAACTACCTCGAAAGAAAATTAGGTAACAGCAACAGTGGACCAAAACAAACTCAAATATCTTCAAAACAAACTATGAAAGTAATGAGCCAAATTGAAAAAAGTGGGAAGGTTTCTCATACCAAGCAGCGTACTACTACAGACAACATAAGAATATTGGATTCTATTCCCCCTGCCAGTGCTCATCAGCAAACTCTCAATGCAATGATGAGCATGACAGAAATTATTGACAGCAATGAATCTAAAATTTCTTTCGTGGAACATCTTTATACAAAAATGTACTGCCGATGCTCCCTTAACTCAATTCTGCTCAAAATCCTTAGTACCCAATCATCGTTGAAAGTAATGATTGATTGTGAAGCTGAAACTATCATTAGAGTTAAACTACGGTTCACAGATCACAATGGAAAGACTAAGAAAGATGTTGAGGGGCTTGCTATTATTGATTTTGATGAGAAACATTCACATGTTGATTTTGATGAGAAAACAATTTACCTCGGGGCACCCTTGAATGAGAAGTGCAAGTTGGAACAAGTAATGGGTGTGTTTGCCAGTTCATTGGGTCTCATGTCGGTGTATTTGGTGTTCAAAAATGGTGGCCGACCGTACCTGGAGGAAGACCATGTGAATAGGGTCCATTTCCATAATTTACTCTCAAAAGCTGTGAAGGAAAAAAGGAATGGAGCAGAAATGATGAAATGCATTAAAGTAGCCTTGGATAAGAGAGATATTCTTGAGAAGGAAATAGGAATTATGGAAGTCCTGCCCCAGATCATCTCTCAATATGGAACAAAGGAGGGCATTTCTCTACTTCGTCAACAAGTCCCATCACTGCTGAGTTTCTACGAGCACCAGGTGGTGACTACACTATTGAGAGAATATGAGGTAAGGCTAATTCAAAATACACCATTGCTTTCAATGCTGAACCTATACATATTGTTTTAACTCATCTTGACTGGATGCAATACATATTCCTATGCATACATAATATCATGTTAAATATGTTACTCATGAATAACATGTTACTTAAAACATACTTAATTCAATAACATCAGTGACATGAAAACTTTTTATTCGTGAATAGGTAGTAGCACTTCAAGTATCTCCTTTATATTAATGGTCCAACTGCAAGCAAAGGTTTTTCAAATATATTTAATAAATGACCTGAAATCATGACATCACATGCTAGCAAGAGACTTTTCACCTATATTCTTCTGGTTTTCATAATCTTACCATAATTTTTTTATTACTTATTAATTATTTTGTTATTTTCAGCACTAAAAATGATTGTTACAATTGTTGTTCACAACTTGTTGCAAATATTTCATGCATAGTTATGAGACAAACTTAAGCCTTTACCCTTGTCATTGAATTAATTTTTCTAAAATCATATTGGATCAAGAGATGGATTATGTTTGAAGGGTCCACTACTCTAATTATATGTCCATAGGAAATTAACCCTCTTCGTGCAGCGTGCCAATATATCGGCTTTTGCATCTGGGGTAAAAAGTGCGGTGGGCCAATAGATCAGCCCAATATCAATATATTGTTCAACTTTATGACACTAAAATAATAGTTTTTTTTCCAGTCAATGTAAAAAACTCGTGTCCTTAATAGTTAGTTCAACTAAAGTAATGTGGAAAAAACACATTAGGATACTTATAAGTAACAAAAGCATCATAATGTTTTTTCCCTATGGTGCTACATTTTATTAAATTACCCTGTGTATTTCTCGCTAGTACCCCAGGAGAAAGGTTAGCACTAAGTAATTTAAATGACAATTTATATCCTATTGAGGTAAGCTGTTTCTAAAATTGCAGTCTTAAATGTTTTGTGATCGATTTTTAAACATATATTTAATTCCTGTAGTTAATAAATTTTCCTCTAGCAAGGTTCTTTATTGCATCAGTAATGTGACACTAAGTCATCAATTTTCAGTTTTGGTGTCAATAACAGCTGATTTCCAGACATTTGAATCAGTAATAAATACACTTCTTTCCCAGTCATATGGCCTGTAGAAATTATAATTTGCACTCAAGCTATTTCCCTACTGCCTTCTTATTCCAGAAATGGTTGGAGGAGCAACACCAAGCTGAAGGGGAGAAGTTGCAAGTGAAGAGGTGAGTGCGAGAGGATAAAAAGGAATCTTGATAAGTACCCTGCAGGCACGCTCATATTCGTTTATATAAACCTTGTATCAACAGCAGGGAAAAGGTTGATGCGCTGGCGTTGATTATGAGTTGAGCTCAATGTTATGTGTGCCGTTGAGTCTGGGTTGACTGTCATGAAAGTCCTTTTCATATCGCCCTATTTGTGTGGTTTTGAGCACTCAGTCTTTTGCTAAAAGTTGGTGTTAAGTTATTCTCATAGTGAAGATGTAATAAATGTATGTGTGTCAGCGTTATTACCAACAGTTTTTTCTGAAATTGATTAAATTTCTCAGAATTAATGGATACATCAAATTGAATGGCATATACCAATGCTTGCCTCTATAAAATATGAATATTCTCTACGCAATTTGTCATGTTGATAGCATGTTTCTTAAGTATGCGGAATTCAGGGCTAAAAGAACGATTAATTCTGTTCGGCCAATCATTCCCGAGGGATATTTATAATTCCGAGATTGGATCCAATTGGATACTCATATCGCGATATAGTATACGCGTATGCTATAGTAAATTCGTATACGATAAATAGCAATGTGAATGATGAACGTATTTACTCATTAATTTACTAATTTATTTAAGCATCTCTTTGAGAAATTCGTATGCTTTTATAGTATTTACTATCGAGGATACGGAGGACAGAAGTGAAACAAATTTTTATTAGATAGTCGATCGTCTGCATATTCATAAAACCGCGCATTACACGAGCTGAATGCGTGTTGGAATATTATATAAAATGCAAACGTCAGCATAGGAAAATGAATCCTATAATATTATATACATTAATGCATTCGTTAAAGTGCGTTATTTATAAACTGCAATATAAATATTTACTTTTGGGTCCTTCGTTTCCATGGATGTCCAAGGTTTGCGGCAAGATTGTTGAGTCTATCAATAGGTCCATATTTTGGTCATTGATCTTTATCTTAATTAAAATATAACAACTAATAATTTTAAAATAGCTGAGAACATTTGTGGAAAAACGTGTGTCATTTGGAGTGGACATTGAAGACGCATTCATGAAGTACTTGGATATTGAAGACCATTTAAAGAGTCTTTAACCCTTTAAATTTATTACTTTCTTGTTTCCGGCATTGACTGAAGAGAATTTGTGTATACCTCTTCATGCCGAATTCAAATTTCTTCGGGAAGATTGAAGGTAAGTTCATGCATTTCCTCAGCTTCCCGATCTATTTCTAGCAGAATAAGTAGCATGCATTGGAGAAAAATTTGGCATATAATAGGAGTTGTAATAAAAACGACTAATGTACTAGTGCATGAGGGTTACGGGTGTTACTTAATTAGTTTCTCGGCATATATTACAGCTTCGTAAGAATCCCGAAAGGTAGTTATAAGCTGTGACAAGGACCCAACGGTGGAGGCTTCTACAAAGGGAGGCGCGGGAACATGTAATCGGCCGTAATAACGTCGGAGAGGAGGATAGGAAGTATAATGAGTCAATACTGCCAGTCAAAAGAAGCTTGGGGGAATGGTTCCGTGTCTCAAAATCAAGGACTGCTGAAGGGAAAAGACGGAAAAGTGGCAACATGAACCAATTGAGGAAGATAACATAGAATACATAATTGATTTGTGATACTCCTTATTGCATAAATAAATGTATTACATTGAATAAGTGATTTATTTCATGGAGTTCCCTCTGAAATTCCCTTAGTCTGTATGCAATAGCGAAAATTGCAATGAACAAAGATTCTTCCTTCAAAAATAAAATAAAAAATTTTAAAATACGGGTATTAAATTACGTATTAGTACGAAGTTCTGCCACTAGATGGAGCCACAGTCTGCATTTGTTGGATCTTACTGCCTGGATTTGCCGATAGATGACTCTGTTGCTCGTTTAGATCAATGGTTTACATGAAATTGGTTAAATTTGACGCCATGATTTATATAGAGTTTATATGGAGTTTATATAAAGTTGATATCGACGGTTGTGCACGTTTCCCTGCTGTTGATGTGATTTTTACATGAACGATGTATCAACGGAGGATTATGTGCTTGCTGGGTAGGTACTATTTGGAATTATTCACCCATAAAAGGTTATTACCAAAATAAAAAGCTCAAGGATGAAATGTAATACAGTAGAACCCTACAAAACCGTCGCCAACAGTACCATAGTATGGTCAGAACACCAAAAACGTCTGATTATCAAAGGAACCCATTTATTTACATTTAATGATAAAACGGTAGTCAAAACAAAATATTGCTATATGTTCAGTTTTACGGATGTAATATTTCTGAAAATAATAAATAAAAGTATACAGTGATAAAAATACTTACAGTAAATGAAAGGAAACACCAAAAAACACAAACTATGACACACTTAGAACGTCATGAAACACTATACAGTAAGTCCTCGACTTACGTGGATCCGGAGTTACGCGGATGTTCAGTTGGGCCAGTGTTACGGTCTGCCCGAATCGACACGGGAGCAAAATTCACGTGGGACAAAATCCCTCGGCAGGATACCAGTACACGTCTCCTCTGTCGACATTTCTCGCAGCAACTTCTTTCTAGATTAGAGTTGCGGGATGCGGAAAACGCTGCATGCCGCGAACTGGATTTTATTCACGGCAGTATTGCGTTCCGCCGGGCGAGATTCGCATCGGTTTGCACGTACTGGTATCCCGCCATGTAATTACGTCCCCCATGAATTTTGCTCCCTCGTCCCGCTTTCGCATCTCGCGCCAGTGTGCAGACCTCGGACGCAAATCCCGCCTGGCGGAACGCGGACCCGGCACGAATATAATTCAGCCAGCTGCATGCCGCGTTTCCCTCGTCCCGCGATTAGTCTAGCACAAAATTACTGTGAGAAATGTAGGCAGAGGAGTTGATTGTAACGTTTAAGAAGTATCTGTTACTTTTTTTTTGTCAAATACTTATATATAAGCACGCTTTCGAATATTAATTGCTATTAGTATTTTTTTTCATTGAAAGTATTGCTTCCTAATATTCCTTTCTCGGTATCGTCTTCTGCGAATGCGATTACGAAGAGAGGTTCATCTTTGTCAGATGACACTTCCGTAGTCTTAACACCGAAGCGGAAGTACTGACGCTCGCACGCGCCCTGAAATCCCGTGAATGTATCCCTTTGGTCTGAGGGACGTTAAGTTCGCACCCTTGGCGAATTTTGCTCCCGCGTCCCGCGCCAGTGTGTTCAGATCACAGATGTTCGGACCTTTTGTTAGCGTTTTTTTCCACGTATCTGTTGCCGTGACAGATACACCGGTGATGACCTGTGACTCACATTCAAGGGCGCAAGAGTTGATGCCAAACTACGGGCGTTAGGAATGCTCACTCTAGTTAAGGTCATTACATAGTTCGATAGGTGATGATTTGATCATGGTGTTGGTGAAGAAGTCTAATGCAATTACATTTATCATTTTTGTCATCTTCGCTGAACCGTTCCTAGGCCCCTCGCAACACTGCTGAACTTTTAACTTTGTTTTTACTTTTAAGTCTCTAAGTCTGTGCATTTCACTTACAACAGCGCTGTGCATTTCACTTACAAATAAATGAACGTCAAACATTAACACACAGCAACCACTATCAATACACATTCGCACCACTAGGTGAGAGAAAACAGACTGGACTTATAAAGAGATGGTGCCAAAAGTAGCATCGCGTCTGGCAGTCCTCAGTATGAGGAGCGTTCATTGGCTATTTGTTCCATCGCGCCATTAACACGAAATGCAGTGCTTTGAAATGCGTCTCAGGTCGAAAACCTGGCAGGCTCCATAAGAATCTATGTGTTTGACCTTTTACTAGCCAAGTACAACTGTCGCGACGACAGAAACCCGAAGAAAACCTGTCACCGGCCTTGCTTGGCATCAACGTCTTTTTTTCGGTGTAGGTTGACCATCCCGCGTAAGTCGACGCGTAAAGTGGAAAGCGTATAGAGTAGATAGTTAACTATCTAATCCATAGATGACTTCTGTTATCCATCACAACAAAAAATAACATGTTCTGAAAAATTATACTTACCTCAGATTTAAATATCCAATGAAATAAAGATTAGATTTCTGTAACTCTCGGAATTGTCGTATTATTATAACTTGACGGCCTCTCTTAAGATGGCTTTTTCTGTAATAGTCGCCGATTGCCGCCAACCGCGGTAAAAGCAGCGCCGCATATGGTTCAAAAATGGATAGGTAAGTTGTTGCGTTTCGACATACGCAGAAATTTTTGGAACGAATTAACCACTTAAGCCGAGAACATACTGTACTGTAGATTTAATGTTCTTGCACTGGCTGAAAATGGTATGGAACTGTTCAATGTATTGAAGGGCCAGATCAAATGCATTCTTAGCATTTGCATGTGTTACTTGTGTTGTGGGTTCATTTTTTTCATTGTCATCATCATTTTGCTGTCTTAAGCGTGAGCTACAGTTTCAATGATTTGTTTGTCAGTTTATTCTTCTTCCGTAGTGCAATCGATGTCAGCTGTTCTGATCCACTCAAATCAATGGGCTCAACTTCGGGTTGTAAAGTTTGAAAATCCCTCAAAATTGCTGGCGTGTCTACATTTTGATCTTCCTTGTTCCGCTGTGAACTGCACAGAAGGAACTTATTCCTGCTGTGGTTTCATCTTTGTTTTCGCCACTTTTTCCTGTTCCTGCTTCCATTTCATTTTCATTTTTTGTTCATTTTTGGCCATTGTTTGGAAAGTGTTCATCTAGAGTTCGGCGGCACGGCAGCCTGGTTCAAGAAAGGGGAAGTGGCGTTGCTCGGCTGCGCCCACGTCTACATTGTATCATCATTCATTTATTTGTTGCCTATCCAAGTGGCCGTGCCACATCACATAATTCCGTAGGAAGGCCACTTCACACAGGCGACACTCGAAAACTACTCGCCGTGCCACGATAGGCAGCAACAGAGATTTCAAAGAAAATCCAAAAAGAGATTGCTACGATCTAGATAAAGTACAATAAAAAGTTAACAAATCAGTGAGTCATTAATAATAGATTGAAAATATGCATGATACAGTTTTATATAGGCTAGACATGGGTTCATGGTAGATCTCATGGTAGGGGGGGAGAGGGGGGGCAGAGCAGAACAGAAATATGGTTATTAGCAAGGCAGGGTGTCCACTGACCGGGAAAACCTGGGAAATCGGGAATTATTCGTGAATTTTCAATGCAGGGAATTGTTCGTGGATTATTCGTGATTTTCTGGTCTGAGCCGGGAATTTTAAAAATTCTTAATTCAAGACAAAAATCCTTATTTTTTAAATAGAATAAATAAAGATGACTTTAAGATATGGATTTGCCGTTGGTATGAATGAATAAATAAACGACGGAAAAGCAGTTAGGCTCAATGTATCGTCAGCGCTGTGTGGATCGGAGACGTTCAACTGTTTGACTATCGAACGGATGCCTTCAGCGTCATGTCAAGTGGCCTTTGTTCTCATTCATTGCACATCGGACTAAGCCCATGATACACAAACATATGCGTAACGTGTAGTGATGGCCGTATCGGATCCAAAGATCCGCGGATGTTTAATTTTTCTCGGTTCCGGATTCGGATCCAAAGACACGGTATAAAATCGGATCCGGATCGTAGATTTTAAATTTTCGCGGCTTAGCGATCGAAGTGCCCCGTGAATGGAATGTAGGTGCAGTAGATATTGACAAGAAGAGGATGTGTA
Organism: Platycnemis pennipes; assembly: GCA_933228895.1. Lineage (NCBI taxonomy): Eukaryota > Metazoa > Arthropoda > Insecta > Odonata > Platycnemididae > Platycnemis > Platycnemis pennipes. The sequence continues at coordinate 99,323,777 of OW121856.1, read as the reverse complement.
ACTCAGGTCACGAAATTAGATGAAAATGTTCCCGTGAAACTTGAAGCAAAATAAAGAAATATGACTTTTCCCCATTACCCCGGTATCGTGGGAAAAAAAATACGTACGATGTCACGCGGGTGGCCTACATTCGCCGGGATCAGGCGTACAATGAGAGCTAGTGCACTGTGCGAAGTTCAATCCGTATCGCAGTTGAATTTTTCTTTCAGTCATTGCATCGAAAATGTAATCATCTTCAATTTCAAACCATTACATCTGAATTCTCACTTTATAATACTTTTGTTGCTTAAATTAGATTTACAAATGTACCATTAATAAATTAAGGATGGTCGGGTTGGTTCCACGGGTCTTTCATTTCATTCGCTACTGAAATCATATCCGAAGACAGTAAAAGTTCAGATCCGGATCGGAGATTTTAAATTTCTCGGCTTAGTGATTGATGCGCCCCGCGAATGGAATGTACGTACGTATGTTAGATACTGACAGGGAGAGGTGTAACTTGGTCACGAAATGAGAAGATTTTTTCCGTGCCACAAAATCAAAATAAAAAAAATACTCATGACTTTTTTTCTCCATGCGCGAGAAAAAAAAGACGAATGTCCTGCGGGTCGCCTACATTCGCCAGATTCCCGTGACCCTATGATAGCGTAGTTGTTAAAAATGAGGACTAGTGTACTGCAGGTCGCGAGTTCGATCGTTAACACTGCCTAGGAATACAGGCTATGCTGTATTTGTAGGGTAATGCAAGTAGGCAGTTAAAAAAAGTAGATTATCAGATATTTCATGTGAATTTATAATTTAAAAAAATAATAAAATTTGGCGTTAGTGAAAGGATTGGAAAAATTTTTAACTGCAGAATTAAATCGTGTAATCATTATGTTAACTTTACAATGTATTTTTGAGTGACGCATTTGTAAATGTAGGTAGTTTAAACGATAGAAGTACAAAAAAGTCAGTATCCACACAAAAAGGTTGGAAATGAAGGATGATAAACTTTTTGATTCAATGGCTGAAAGAAAAATTTTAAACAGCCATAAGAATCGAACTTCATTACCTGCAGTCCACTACCACTTCTGCTAGTGTCGACTTAACTGATTTAGGAGAATACATTCTCCCCACATGTCATTCTACTTTTTTCTTGCAAACCCAGGCCAATTTGGAGAGAAAATCCGAGACTTTTTTTAAATTTTGTTTATAGTAGCATGAAGAAAGGCTAATTTCATTTCAAGATCAAGAGTTGCACGACCTCTTCTTAGGAGTAGTAAATTCTCAAATTTCATTTCAAAGGTTATTGTATATAAGGCATTGCAAAATTACCAGTTTAGCAGCATGAAATATTCTATAATAATTTTTTAGTCTTAAAAATGGAATCCCCAGATATTCCGTAAATGGGATCTCTTGGCCGCATTAAATTTTTTCTGTTTCTAAAAAAGAATTTGGAAGCATTCAAGGATTTGATTAATAATTGGAAAATAATTCCTTTATTAATGAAAATGTACTTATTAATGTTTCTTTTAACTGCACATTTTATGTGATTGGATACTTTACTGTAAGTACTATGTAAGCTGGCTTTCTGGTAGGCTTTGCAATATATTTTTTACAAACTTTTCTATAATTTTTTGAGAAATCTAATTGCTGATGCTTGTTAGATATATTCAGGATGTGCTTACCTGAATAAGGATTTTTATTACATTACTTTTTGTTAGAAAAAAATGGTGTAGGATACTAAAGACTGTTATGATTTCACTTTCTTCTGTATAGTCTACTGGTACAAAAATGTTACATTCTGATTGAACAGAAAATTTTGAGACTTCAAATAGAAAAGCATGGCAAAAAATATGAACGTAGAAAATCGTCATTCCAAGAACAGTGGTTGAATGCATTAGACTTTAGCCAGTGGGTTCTTTAAGTTCCTCTTGTAGAAGAATTTGTAATTTCTCATGGAAATGCTAATTTAGAAAGAGGTTGTTCAATCAAAAAGTAGTTTATCTTTCCCAACCAACAAAGAGAGTCTCTTACTACCAATAAAACTACATATTTAATTACTTTAATTTATCAATTATTTCTTATTTAATTACTTTATCTATATTATGCTATGGGTTGAAACTATAAAAAATCCATATTCTACATAGAACTTGAAAAACATCACTTTTGACACGTACAAGAACCACAATATATTAGCCTGGAAATTTTTATAAATTTAGCCTTGAAAATCTTGAATTACGCTTGAATTTTATAATTTGACTTTTGTGGACACCCTGCAAGGGTCTCAGCTCGCGATCGGCCCAATCCATAGGGGAGAGTGGGGCTAAATGGGCCACAATTGATTTCTTCAATTTGAATTTGCGCACATTTGTAATGATCTAGAGAGTTCCAATTTTTACTGCAGACTGCTTTTGGCACCGGAAAGGAACATAAGCCATTTTGCACCATTTGTGGCAATGCGAACCCATTTATGTTTTGGTGTTTGTCATCGTGTGGTCACCCAAAATATTTAGTGCTCTGAAAGTTTTGTTTGCTGAGAGTTCTTGTGAAGTTTTTATTGTGAATTTTGGCACACTAGGGAATTCGATAGTGCTCTTCCAGAAGAAAATGGAGTTCAGGGGATCAACTCATGGATTTCTGTTTTGTGCCTTTCCAGCTACCAAAACATGCTGAGGGGCCAAATGGTCCGTTTGCTGTGGGGCTAAATGGTCCGTGGGTTTTGCATGCATTTTGGCATTTTGTTTGCTTTCGTGGAGAAGGAAATCATGGGGGATCTATTAGCTGAGCAGGATGCTTACAAAGACCCACAAAAGTGCACCCGCAGCTCTCCAAGAAGTGCAGTGAAAGATCCACACAAAATTAACCCTTTTACTGCCAGTGGGCCGATATATCGGCCCTCTATGGTTGTGCGAAAACTGCCAAGGGGCCGATATATCGGCCCACCTACATTACATCATCATGTATTTGTAATGGTTACAATTCATTCAAATCAGAGACAGCATGAATAATTTTTTCATCCTCTTAAAAAGTGAAAATATATGATCAAAACTAGAACAAAAAAAATTCATATATTAATATTAAGTGCTTATAATATATCTTAATGAGCTTGCCCATTGGCTGGGCATAATGGGCTTGGCATTTTTCGCACAGTCTACTTTAAAGGGGCTGGCAGTAAAAGGGTTAAGTCAAACATATTTCTGTCGAGGAACTAAATATATATTAATAAATGGCTTTTGTTAGCAAAATCGCTTATTTCATTTTGGATGCACTTCTTTTTGTTTTTCCCTTCGAAAGCTGCCTCAAAACACTCATTTCGCATAAAACACTATGATTCAATTAGCCCCACCCATGGTCTATTTAGACTCACTGTGTGGCTAAATGGACTGGATGTGCACTTTCCAAAAAATGGCCGTAAAAACATACTTTCGATCCCCATACGGCTTGACAAGTTTGTAGCATTTATAGAGCACTAAACTTTGTACAAGATACAGTTTTTCAGAAGTAAAATTGCCTAAATCCGCTCACCAGGATGCCAAAAACGAAAAACTGTCCATTTAGCCCCACCCTTCCCTACCTGTTATTAATTGAGCTTGAAATATGATGATATTATTGATGACTTTACAATAAAGAGGAATAGAAGAGTTGTATTTTCATAAAGTAAGAAAAGAAAACTTTTATTATGACTTTGTGTTGTTGTGTTCAAATGTTCAAGTTCCAATAAGTCCCAGTTTTAGATTACTGTATAAACAAAGTGTAAAGTGTGTTAAACCGTCATAAAGGTTTCACTTTGAAATTGCGAAAAAGCTGATAATCAGGTAAGTCTTGAGTTAAAATAACCTGCAAGTTCGTAGTTCTGGTCTAAATTGAGTGCGAGGGTTTTACCAGGATTTAGTGGCCCAGACCACTCAGTTGCCCAGGGCCCTAGAATCCCGTCGCCGGGCCTGTACAAATTAATACAAGTTATGTGTACTATCGCCTGAATCTCCTATTTTATGTTTGAATATTTTTCATTCATATAATCTTTTATGGTGAACATCCAATCTTCAACTGATAACATGCCCTGTTGTGTGTATTTTACCTACAGTGTAGTAATACTAAGCAAAAATAACCTCTAGCCCCCGACTTCATCATTCCACAAGAACCTTAGTTTTATCAATTGCTACATTCTATTTTTTCATGCTGGCTTTCATTTTACATTTTCAGATAAAACACTGCTGTCCTGGCTTCATGTTGATTGGTATAGTGGATAAGGAATCTGCTGATAATATGCTACCTGTTTCCCAAAATGTTCCTGATGGTAGTTCAGTTATTATAGTCTGCACAATGTAATACACATGTTATTTAAATTTGGTGTGCTTTGTTCTCGTTCTATGTTTGAGTTTCAATATCACATACTCTTATATTCAGCACAAATTACTTATTCGTTCATTTCTTGCCACAAGGGAATGGCAAGTATGGTTTGTTTCTTCATTTAATTTGAGGGAAATTCCCTGATGACCTTTCTTCAGTGTACACCAGAATTGTTTAGTATTTTTTTCATTCATTTTTAGTGACAAATGTGAAAGATACTTCAAAATTGTCATTATTTAATGTAATGTGTGTTCTTACTGGTCCGAAGTATGTGGCCTTTTGGCCAACAGGACCAAGAAAGTTGCATAAAGTTAATTATTCCTGGTTATCGGTTTAACTCCAAGAGAACTAAAGTAATAATTGTGAAATGGTTTCTTGCATTTTTCTTTGATTGCCTATTATATTCAAGATTAAACAATTCATATCCAAACTAGCATATCGTCATTTAAAATGACCTACCCAGATGCACTTATTTTCTTCACATTTGACATTTAATAGTTTCAAACTGCGAGTGAAAATTGGTTCAAATGTTATTTCGTGGGTTATAATTTTTGGGAAAGTTAACTTAACCCCCTTCGTGCTAACCTTCTTCCTGGGGTTCTAGCGAGAAATGCAAAAGGTAATATAATAAAATGTAGCACCAAAGGAAAAAAAAACATGAAGCCAGTGTTATATATATCCAAATGCTGCTTTTTTACGTTACTTAAGTGGAACTACCCTAGTAGCAGAAAAATATTGGAAAATGATTTTAAAATCAATAAGTCATAAGATAGTAAAATTCATGACTTTTTCTTAATTATAAAATAATGTGTTCAGTACTGCTCTTTTAAAGTTCTGTATGAAGAATATATCCTCATTTCATTTTGTTGAAAACATATATAGGAAGTCCTACTGAGACATTTTTGCTGTGTAAAAGGTGTAGCACACATTAAATATTGAAATATATTTTCATATAATTTCAAAATTATTTCAATACAATTTTGAAATAATGGTTGAAATTATTTCAAAATTAATTGGACTACAGTTCTGTGCATGACCATGCAATATGGATATCATATCATGAAGCACTTCCTCTGTGTTCAGCTTGGTACGTTGAGATAGTAATTAGAGAGTTTCAGCAGCTTTAGCTGAGCAAAACCTCAAGAGGTCTAGTTGTAGTGAAGGACTAGCTCAAGTGCTGAAACACTAATTTTTTCTCCTCTTTGATAATCGTTAAAAAATTCAGTACCTACTGACAATTCCATTCTAACGAAACTTAAAACCATTGCTTTGTGAACAATATCAATATGGGAAATCAAATTCTAGGATCAAAAAGTGCATCTCTTTGAACAATTGCATTTTAATTTTTTATTGATGGAAACCAAGGTATGATCAAACACTAAAATTTAGGTACTTTATTTAAATATAGCATCAACCATTTTTTAAATGTTTTAAATCACTACTTTGGTGCACATGAACCACTTTAACACAAATGTTCATTTAATAGTTTGTGGTTTTGGAAAGGTATCAACATGGAAGAAAGTATTGACTATCAATAATCGCAATGCAATCAATCAGCTAGGTAAGTCGACTTCTGCATTTGAAATGGCAGTAATGTTCGTCAACATAGTTGTGAATGTGGTCATGTAAAGTCCGACCGGAGGCGAACAACAGGAATGCAAATTATCTCGAAGCACATCGTTTTTATGAAGTTCAACACCATAGAAGCTTAAATTACAATTGGAGTTACGGCAATGTTCGGCAATTAAATTTTTGTTTTTACAAAGTGAGTGCTGAAGAAAATTCATGAATTTGTCATTGTTTTTGTTTTCATCTCCCTTTATATATTCTTGATTGAACTATTGACATAAGAATGGACTGCGTTTATTTATTTTTACAGGTGCGCTACATCATTAATGTATTGGGACATGACAAAATGAACTAAAAGGAATTCAGGACATCATTCAACTCTGAGATAAATGTGAAAAAGTTGTGTGTATTTTTGTCTTCCTCAGTGCAGTAATGACTTTTTATGGCATTTTAAATAACTTGCTCTTGAATACTTTTAATTTACAGTGGATCATTGTTCTTTTTAAAGAACCTTGGTTACTGAATACTAGTATAAACCATTTAAAATGTAGTATAGTGCAGGAAGCTAGGTCGATCACTATTCTTGAATCTCATGCTGTGTGGTGTGGCATTGGCTACTATTAGAGATAATACCGATAATGTGGAATCTTATTTCTTGTGTGCTACATAGGCAAGTGAATTATTGAAATCTGAAGTAGTGCCAATAAATGTGTAAATCTATAGCTTTTTTTTGTTTAAAAGTATGCATGGTACTTTCGAGTTGTTTCTGAAAGTTATTATTAGGACAGTTAAAGGTAGTAAGTAGCCTTCACTTGTGGAATTCCATTTTGTGATATCAAATTAAAGACTGCAATTCTGCTGTATTTACTTCAACCAGTTTCTCCACTGTAGCATCATCAGCACTGGTTTCAGTTCCTGATGATACTATAGAGTATACTGTACTATGCTATAGAGTAGGTAAAATGCTGAGGGTCTCAGCTTTCTGAGGACTGTTTGTAGCAGAAGTAGAATCGATAGGGCTAGGAATGAGTGGGTCGTGAAAGAAAGTGGATGCGATACTGCTCCAGTATCGCCCCACCCCATACTTACATAAATGAGAGGGTTGTGCTTTGTTGATTTCGCCATGTTGAGATAATGGATGATTGCCCAATGACGAGACGGTAATATGGAAGTTAAATGAATGGTGTGAGAGGTAAGGGTCACCTGAGAAAGTTATGCAGAAGGGGAGGAATGAATTAGGAGTCTTAAGAACTGGAGTGTGTATGAAGCAATGCAAATGGGAGTAAATTGAAGCAAACCTCGTAAGAGGTTTGCAAGGCTAGGTCAGAATGGAGGAAATTGAAGCAGAGCAAGGTATACAAGCATCATATTATAAGTGATACTTTCCGACTGTGCCTACCCCGGAAGGGAATGGCATATATAATATTTGGAAAAAATAGAATAAATAATTTTGAAGCATTCCTTAATAAAATTAAAATATATTTCAAAATATTTTAAACTTCGGAAGAAATCATTTAAAATAATGTAAAACTATTTGCAACGCCAAAAAAATACAACATTTTAAAATAATTTTAACGATTTTAAATTATTTTTCAATATACTTATTTTAAAATAATTCATTCATAAGAATTCACTACTTGGGTAACTAATAATGACAATGTTTATACTTTACTGAAAATAAATATTATTTCAGTGTCATTAAGTTGAAAAATATATTTATATTGGACCACCGCACTTTTCGTCTGAGATCTGCAAAGCCGGTAAGTATGTTGGCCCGCCACACTAGAGTGTGCTCTTATAAGAGGGTAATGGACGTAACCAGGGGAACCTACACTTTCAAGCCCAAGTATATCTCCTGCTGGATTCTTATACTCCCAAGCTCGGGCTGAGCTGGGGTTGTCATTCTTGAACCAATTGATAAACTTAGGGATTTTATATTCACGGTGGTATTACCTATTTTAGTAATTATATGGAAAATATAGGATTCATGAATCTATGCTGATATTATTATATTTCTCATGGTAGCTAAAAGTGAATTTCTGTTGCTAAAGAAAGAACCAGCCAGGTATTTGACCTATGACAGGCTTCATGGTTAAGAATTTTTCTCTTTTTTGTAGAGATTGAGATTACAATTGTAGAGGAAGGAAATATATAAAAAAGGAATATTAACGAAAACCGGGTAGGAGATTGCTTCTTGGGAATTTTAATTACAATTATAATAATTAATTATAATATGTACCTTAAATGCAATATTGTCTAAATTCTCTAATGTTGCAAAGCAGCCAAGAAACTGCTACTTTGCTGTTCAAAAAGCCACGAATACTTTTTGATTTGGGTCAACCCCAGCAGTCAATGCAATCAGCAAATGACATTTATGTATTAGTAGGTACCTGCTGTTTTGCGTAAGTATATATACTATACCTATACTTACGCTATAGCATCATCATGATTCAATTTTTTTTGTATAATTCATCAGTTAGTACTTCTGAAATTTTTTATAAATAATTATTTGTAGTTCATTAAGTAAAAGAATCAATTTTCTTGTGTCTGTTACTCGTGTTGGATATCTTCCTCATTGGTTTGGTTTTTCTGTGTAGGTACATGTACCTCATTTCCCAACCCATGAAAGACTGATTTTTCTCTTCTGCCCCCTTAAGAGAACGGCTTTGTGGATATTTTTCTTCATTTGTTGTAGCTACTGATTTTTCTGGTAAAATTTATGAAAGTTCGAAGTATTTTACTGTGAAAAAATCATAATTATGTTTTTTTAGGTTAAGGTTTTACCTTAAGGTTATACATTCCAAAATCATCAAAAATATTAAAGGGAATTCATCATAGAATCGTAGAATAAATCGTAGAGTGGAAGTTACAAATGGCATACATGATGGTGATTCGATTCCAGGTCAGCAACTTTATTCACTTTACTCTATGCTCCCACAACTTTTGGATAGCAGCGACCTTTTTACGGACGCTGTAGGTAATTTATTATATTCTCCGAATATATACCTATTAGGAGAATGATTTCTATAAACTACATGATTAAGAATATGTCCTATTATTGACTTCAAAGATAACAGTAAAATGGAAAAAATTAAGTTTTCCTTACATTGCCACTGCCTTTGACCGTAATTGTAAGTTGTATGGCTTGCTTATTACATAGTGGTCAGCGGTAACCTCGGTCATGAATCTGATGTCACCTCAAAAATAACATGTTTATGGATTGGTTAATAACGACTGATGAGTCGAAAACTATTATCAATGAGGAAAAAAACTAAAATTATGAGATTATGGAGGATAAGGCAGAATGATCATTCGATCAATTCGACCAATCGATTGAGTGGAGTTGTCTTGCTATTACGGAAGCATATTGGAAATGGGATGTGCCTAATTAGGTAGTTGGCTACTTAAGTAGTTGAAAAAAAATTTTTTTTAATTGCGAGTATTCCGTCCTCTGTATCTCGTAAACTATTCATCCTACATAAAAATTATAAGACCTTTTTTGTAGCTCATTATATGTAGTTTAATTTTGCTATGTAACATTGTTTCGCTAGAGGCCGCGGTTTTCGAGTCATTTGAGAAAAACGTAAAAAAGTAACCTATAAACGCCCCCTCAACCCCCACCGGCAGGGGGTTTTAGTGGGTTGCGTATGGGACTCGATCCTACCACTGTGCAAAAATTTGTAACTACACGATTTTTTCCCCTAATCGACCTTTTTCGGCGTTCGTTGACTGGACTACCTGTCCCTCCACTCCTTACTTCCGCAACATTCCCGCTCCAGTATCACTCTGTAGAACGCCTGCCCTTCCCGGTCAAGGTTGATGGATGGCTTACCGCATTTCATACTACAAATATTACCTTTTTTCTTTCTATCTTGTCCTCGCTTTCCCAGAATTTTATCTCCTTAGACGTCTTTCAGTAGTGCGAAGGTCGATTAACTTTTTAGACGGGAGAGCCAAACTTGGACCACACAACAATTTAGATATTTTTCGAGAGCCATGAATATTTTTTTTCAAATGGGAAACATTTCATGTATACATGGCAAGAAATAATATAAATTATACCACTGATTAAATAAGTAAAAAACAAGCAAAAACTGATCTTATTGGTTGTAATCGAAATTAGCAATGAACAACGAATTTACCGATGCCAATACATGATTTTATAAAAACAGCTATGATAGTTTTGTTTTATGATGAAAAGAAATAGACTTGGTGCCTGCTATTCTATGCAATTGTTTAATGATCCCGACCGGTATCGAAGTACAAAGTTTTTCATGTACTCTCAGATTTCCGCGGCGTTGAACATTCGACACGAGCATTCTTTCGGGTTGCGTCCTCGTACGTGGGAAAAAAAACGTACGCGGACGCAGCACGAAAGAATGCTGATCTCGAAAGTTTATTGCTTTCCGTCATGTGGGTCCACAGTTTCCTCACGTTTCATCCAAATTACGTTTGATTTTAATATTCAATTTTACTTAAGAGCCACAGGTACCTACGTACCCAAAGAGCAGCATATGGCACGCGAGCCGCGATTTCCCGACTCCTGCAGTGAACCATTCTCCTTCTCTGCCTTTTCCTAACATTCCCTAATATCAACTCTCCTCCACAACCATCTTCAACATTTCTCTTTTCCTTCGCCTTTCCGTATATCGTCCGTTTCACGTTGTCTGTTCCCACCCCTACCCACATTTCTACGTTTCCCCATCCTCACTCGTACAATCAATAAATATCGGTGGTTGCTATCCAAAACATCATATCATTGCATGCATTCAACCAACTTTCGGCTGCGGGCCGGAGAACGCGGGTTCGGATCCCGGGACAGGCCTATTGAAATGTCTAGTAGAACCCAAGCTGGGTTATTCCCTAGTTACCAAACGTTCACTGTAAAAAGTTGATCTGATTTTCAGTGCGATCTGAATTTAAGCGCTGTCTGGTTGTAAGGCAGGAACACGGATTTAAGGTACGGAAGAGGCAGGAACATGGATGGTTGGTACAGGAGCAGTTGAGCAGGAAGCAGAGGAAGCAGGATTCTGGATGGTCTGATTTTCAGCCGTTCACCTGCCTTATTTTTAGACAAGATATTACTGCTCAAATTCAACATACCCTGTCTTAAAATTGTTGCATCTGAAATTCAGATCGCTTTTGTACCTTAAAATCAGATCTACTTTTTACAGTGTTGAATACTGAGTCAGCGAGGGTGTGGAAAGAAGATAAAAAGTTATTACGAATATGAAAATGTAAAAATAAGGTAAGAAATATGCTGACTTGAAGATTGCGTTGTCACCGGTTGTACACAACAACCCAACGGCAAGTCGATCACACGCAACACTAGCTATTGTCTTCTGCGATGTGTCGATAAGGAACTTACAGAAAAATTATTCTACGGCTTACGCAGACGCTTGCGTCGAATGAAAATGTTGGGAACGGTCTTTTTCTCAAACTGTTTCAGATGGAATGCAAACCAATTCCGGCTTTTGTCAGCATTCATGAACACGTTTTCTCGGATGTTTTCGGCATAAAAAATCAAAATAATTGTCTCGTATTCGTATTATTTAAATACGCATAGGTAAAATCCTTGCAATTCTTCAACTATAGCAAAAGCTGCGATGGAGCAAGCCTCAACTGCAGATGTCGCAAGGTAGTATTGCTTCTTCCCGGCATGGGGACCCAAGGCAGGTCCAAACAAATATGATGGAGAAGATCCTGCACACGAACATGCATATTAGGGTGCGGCTTATTTTTCGAAAATTGGAAAAGCTAAAAGTTCCACCCGTCAAAACATTCGTTTTGATGAGAAAACACATACGTGAAATTTTTGTTGAGCTGCGATATGGTTAACACCGCATGGGGTCTGAAATACCCCACTCAAAAAATGGAAGTATCGCATCACAATAACTGCTTCTAGAGTAAATATATGACTTTACGAATCTTTAGGACTGAAATTTCATTAGTTTTTACCTATCTTTAGCCGTTTAGGAGATGCAGGAGGGCGAAGCGAGCTCGAAATGCTAATTAGGGGGCGCCGGCGCGGACGAGTTTCTCCTGTCCGTAGACCCCCCACCCCCTGTAAGCGGCCCACGGCGACACCGCAACTGCTACGTTGTCTCGTGGTAATTGCATAGTTCTGGAGCACTCATTCACTGGTTATGGCGAAGAGCATGGTGTTTTAGTAATTATTTCAATTTATAATTATTTTTCAATAACTCGGTCATAAAAATTTGCCAAATCTGTCATCTTCATTTAAAAGAAATCTGTATAGCTTACAAAATTAAATAATCAATCTGAAGGACAGTGCACAGTAAAAAAGAAATTGCAAGGAGTTTCAGATACCAATACTAATCTATAAGTTTTTATTGAAGTTGTCTTCCTTACATCAGGCACCCTTCTTCTATGTTCTTGAACAACAAGTAACAATCCCTGGTATTTATTCTCGCCTTTGGTCAAAGTTTTGCAAAAATCTTTCAACAATTTAACTCCTCTCTCGGCATGGTCATTATCTACTTGCAATGACTTGACTTCTCTCTCACCATGGAGGTAACTTGAATTCCTCGCCCAACTGCTAACTGGTAGATTAAAAAAGTCGCAGTTAATTTCCAAAATTTGAAAAAAAATTAGCCGTTGTTTTCGTGGCTTAATTAGCGATACTCGATATGCATTGCATATCCGTGTTCATGATCCTGCACCTTCTGCGGGCCCTTTGCGTAAGCTGAAGAAGGCACCAAACAACGTTATCACTTCCACCTCCTCCTAGCCCAGCCGAAATTGGCTTTGGAAAAAAATAAGAAATTCCTTTGACTACCGCACTACGGTTAAACCTACCACGCGACTTTCTCCGACATTCTAATTGGCCTAGCAAAAGCCTTCAGCTTGGAAGTAAGCGGGAAACATTCACGGGGGAGCAAGCATAGATGCTTCTTGTTGAGTAACGCAGTCACCCAGTCACGCTGTTGATGCGATGGTCGCACTATCTATTGAGGAGGGAGGGGCCGTGGTGGGGGTAGGGAAGTTCACGGGCGGCCCACATGAGATGGACTCGACCCCTATTTCCTCATAATATAGCCCACCCATATCCATCCTCGCCAGGCTACTTATTTCCCCTTTTCCATTACTATCCGGAGCATCCGAAGCCTTCTCATGTTTACCCCATTCCGAAATCAGCAACTATCCACGAGTATGTATGCTATCTGTTAGAGAATGTTTTGATGGAGTATTACTAATCATTTCACTTCCTCCACACTTTTCTGGTGAGAGAAATGCAATCCAATGCAGATAGTAAAATCATGTAGGGAAAGGGCCCCTGCACTTCTGTTACCATGCGTACTATAAGATAACATAAAAGGCAGTATAGCAAAGGTATAAGTAGGTGAAATACTATTAAGGTAGTCTGTGGCGCATGATGACTGTATTAGCATTACTAACTTTTGCTTAATAGGTAAATACAAATACATATATTCAGATAAATGCCATTATATCCAACAACCCCTTCACTGCAATGTAGATACTAACAATCTAGCTGCATGTGACTCTATTATATAGCATGTTTCCATGCAGTAGCATGTCAATAGTGCACGTTTGGTGATCTTCACCCCATGCCACACACCCTTAGGGTGGTTTGCAGGGTTTTGCGTAGATGTACAGTTATTGAGATGATTTCTCTCTCACCAGTTTAACCTGCATAATGTTTGTCAATGTGTTAAGTATATTTTTTAAACAATTCATTTACAACTAACATTTTGGAATACAATGGTGTGAGAAATAATAGTATGTATTCATAACATAAAGCTGACCTACTACGGACTACCTTAACTAAATATCTGTTTATTTGGTTGCCCATATTTAGGACATTAACATATGTTTATGTCCTAATTCCTAAAAAAGAACTTTTCCTCGTACGCATTTAATTCACTAGTGAGGTTCTAAGTGGGGCTCAACGAGGAAAAAGAATGGAAAAGACGGATCGTCGTAGCGCCTCTTGAGTTCTCCGTCTCGTTCAGCTACAGCCCATTTGTGCGAGGGAGGGTATGATAAAGAGCTTTCATTACGTCAGTGGATCGTAGATAATATCCCTCGTTGTTTAGTCTTGCACCAAGGACTATATGGCGATGGGCGGAAAAATATTTTTGCTGTACTCAGCACGATGCAATTAAAATAGAGGACTGTCGAAAGATTAACTTCTTCTTACTCAGCGAACGTATAAACCACCCCTTGGAATATTCTTCTATCTCCCGCACACTCACATCAATGGCTGGGAGGTATTTCATGGCAGTATTCAGCAACCAATACCCGAAGTTATTATTTATTTATGGAAATAACATTATTGCTAAATATATATTTGGAGTCAATACACATTTGAGCGTCAGAATTTCAACACTGATTATTGAATACGATATTTCAGTATAGCTGCGTGGGGATATTGGTTTTTTATGCTCTCTTCAATTATGTTTACTCGTTCAATAATTATTAAACGAGTGATAATTATGGAACGATTTTGCATTAGATTATAATCTAATGCAAAATCGTGAACCTGCTGGCTTCCGGAATAAGTATTTTGATTTAGAATGGCCACACAATTGATGATTAAATATCATTATTAGACTCGACCATAAATAGGACACCACCTTGGGGCACGAATAAAGCCCTCATTGGTCCCGCAGAAGATGATCATCTCCGGGATAAGCCCAAAGAGAGAGTAGCACCATTCAATGCAAACGTTACCGCCCGCGCTAAGATACATTTTGATGGCACACTGGTCACTGTGAACACCACAGCGGCCACTAGGGAAATAGCAAGAAAAACTTCACATACATGTGGAGATAGCATGCAATTCGTTGCTTCACGCGATGCAACTTAAATTCGTATCTCCTCATGCATCAGGCTACGCAACGAAAAGTATCGTTATCAACGACTAAAGAGATGTCTTTGCAATTGTATATTATCAACACTTTTCAGATTGGGAGAGGATAAATCCAATGGATGATGACTTCTTTTCCCTTCTCCCTATCAAATGCGCCACGGCCATCTGCGGCACCTCCACTCCAATCTCAGAACCAGAGAGGTTCTTGGGATTGACCCCCCGCCCCCCAGAATCTCCTTTTCCTTTGGGGTGAGTACCCTCTGAAAGCAGGGGGAGGTGTCCGGTGAATATGGAGTGGGGGTAAGTGTTGATTGTCACGAGGCTGGAGGCGCTGGAATCGTTTTTGGCCGATTAGGTCATCAGAGGGAGATACCCTGAGCGGTTTGGATGCAGTAATTGGAGGCCTGTCCACTCCCTTGCGAGCTGAACTGCCAAGGTTACTGTGGAGCGGCCCTATCTCTTCATTCCCGGGGAGGCGTACCCGTTATTTTTGAGTAAGTTTCTACTTTTTTCCTACTATTAATGATATTCATGTTCGTTTGCGTCTATATGACTAGCCGTGCTCATGGATTGCTAGGGACACCCCATAAACTTTCGCGAACAATAGGTCGTCGTAAATACATTCATGTCCAACTCTTCCTTCCATAACTACCCTGCCAGCCACCTCGAGGGTGTGTGGCAGGGGCTGAGTTATCTCCAAACATGCACTGTGTTCATTATTATGTATGTAGCTATCTTAAAATGTGTGTAGCTGCCTAAAAAAAGTGTGTAGCTATCGATTTATGGAGGAGGGAAAATTCGATATAGCGATCCTATAAAATTAATAACACGAAGATCGAAAGCGTTGAAACCATAAGGTATTTAGATGTAACTATAACGAAAGACTTATCGTGGGGAAGACACATCCGGGAAATATGCGGCCGAGCGAAGAGAAAGCTAGGATTTATAAAAAGAGTACTTGGGAAATGTGATGAGAAGACAAAAGAGCGATGTTACTTTTCACTATATAGGCCCCACCTTGAGTATGCAGCCAGTGTATGGGATCCGAATGAATTAGCTTTGATCAGACAACTAGACAGTGTGCAGCGTAGAGCAGCTAGGTTCGTTAAAAGGTGTTACGATAGGTTGAGAAGTGTTTCAGAAATAATACATGAATTAGGGTGGGAATCATTATCAGAGCGTAGGTTAATGTACAGATTAAATCTATTAGAGAAATTTCAATCTGATAGCTTTACTGAAGATGTTAGGCACAAATTAAAACACCAGCGTATTATGCTAGATTCGACCAGATTAACAAGATTAGAGAGATTTGTCGTACTGATAGATTCAAAATGTAATTTTTCCCCGTTCTATAAAAGAACAGAATAGACAGCATAGCAAAGGGATAGGTAGTGGAAATATTTTATTTTAGAGTAGTCTGTATTGCATGATGCATGTATTAATCCCTTAAATACTATAGATACTAACCATCTAGTTGCATGAGACCCCATAGTTGCTTGTTTGCATGTTGGTAGTGCATGCTTGGTGATCTTCACCCTCTGCCACACACCCTCGCGGTGGCTTGCAGGGTATCGTGTAGATGTAGCTGTTACGTAGTAGGTTCCTAAGGAGAGATTTCTGTGGATATTATGCGGGATACACCTCAACAGTTCTACCTTACATCCAACACAAAAAGAAACATTGAGACTTGCATCACTCATGTTAATATTTCATGCAGGCATGTAAAAAATTCACTAATTTTAATACAACCGATTCTGTTTGTCGTGCAAGTGAAAGACGTAGATACCGTGCCCTAGTATCAATTAATATCTATACAATATCCATAGAGTGTGACCAATATCCAAAAAGAATTACATCTAAGTGTAATATTGTGTGGATGTAGATGTACTACTGCTTTTTTGATAACCCATTACATCTAAATGTAATATTGTGTGGATATTGTATGGCTGTTAATGTATGACTGCCTTTTGGATATTGAATGGTTATTTTGGTTATCAGGATGCAAATATACTATTATTGCGCATGTAATGCTGTGCTTAATGTTTCTAGTATAATACTTTACAATAAATTTTGACTGGAATATGTTACTTTCCTGGAATATATAAATTTTATTTCACAATATACCTTGCTGCATTTTTCCATAAAATCTGCTTTGCCATTGATATAAAGTCGGGGAAATTTAAAAAAATTGGGACTGGAAATCTGGGAAATTGAAAATGGAAAGTTGGTATGAACCCTGTCCGACGTTTTGCTGATGTTGCCGTGGTATTACGGGAGTTATATAGTAATAGATATAGGTATTATGTACCTACATAGTGGTAGGTTCTGTACGAGATCTGTTTTGTACAGGGGCGGACCCAGACGTCAGGTTTGGGGGGGGGGGGGGGGGGGCGGTCACCAGTCTCCCCAACCCTTCCAATGAAAATACAGTTTATGTGGTTCAGTTCTCCAAGGCTTTGGGAGGGGGAGGCGCCCCCGGTGTGGTACTTTCACAGTACATCTTTGGCGGGAGAATAATCGCGTAGGAGTGAGAAGTGTCGATGAGTCATTTGATGACGAGGGCTGGAGGAAATTGTGTCACTTGTGTTACCTTGTGCCATAAAATTTTTCCCAAGCACTCCAAGAGTCACCATTACCGCAGTGCTACCAACAGTCCTCATTTATATCAATTCCCTGTCACTATTCGAATACCTATCACTTCCCTGTCTCTGTTCCAGTATCTTTGGGTACTTATTAATTAAATGCGCATAAACTACCTATTATGTTCGCAATAATTGTCAAAGCATTTTATTTTTTCCTCCATTTCTTTACATCACCTAGCCTGCACTTACTGCACGAAAACAGTCAAAACTAACGGCCCCCGAAATAAGGGAGTTGCGATGCTCTTTACGGGATCATGCACGCCGGCCATTCCCCCTCCCGATAACTTATCGGTTCCGTTAGGGAAAAGAGCAATAACTACCAAACTATTTTATTTTTTTCCTTCATTTCCTCACAGCACCTAGAGAGTACTTAGTACTTAACGAATACATGGTCTAAATAAACGGTCCCCCCCAAAGAAGGAATCAGGGATGCATAGTAAAAATTCGTGCATGCCGGCCGTTTCGCCAACTGTGAACTTATCAGATCCTTTAGGGATAAGTACAGTAACTCCCAAACCATTTAATTTTTTTCCTTCATTTCTTCCCATCACCTAGTAAGTACCCATTGCAGCTGGACACTGTAGGCAAAACAATAGGTCCCTCCCCCTCCAACCCCAAATACGGAAGTTGTGATGCTCTCTTCGGTATTATGCGCGCCGCGGCGTAAAATTTAACGTAAAAAAAGAAATTCCAAATAAAAATCTGAACACATTAAAACAAACGTTAAACTATGCTACACTAAAATAATTTTGTACGTAAAGGTAGTGTTATTTAGTGTAAAATTTAAAAAATCCAAAATATTGCATAGAAATGTTTCCATGAAGATAAGAACATTCATGTTTTTGACGCATAAGTTACAGCAGCCAAAATCACACTGACAAGCTATACTTTAACAGGTCTCACACAGTATCCTGATATTTTATGTGCTCCATGTAGTATACTATTTTGAAGAGCACGTAATCAATAATATTTATCATCTATTTTTGGCCGCTTTACGCGAACTTCATTTTTCGACTTTGATTTGGTCCCACTGTGCGCCGGTCTTTCCCCTTCCATGTTACCCCACTCCGGCTTGGTAAGCTCCTCATCCCCGTGATTGCAACACTCACAAGTTGAGCAAGCCACAAGTGTGACGATGACTCAGCAGCTGGAAAAGTGTCAGGTTTCATCCCTCCTTCCAGGAGACGTGAGAATTTGGTGGATGAATGGATGCCAGGAGTATTATATTACCTTGGCTTATCTCAACGAGGTATTCAAATGTCGCCATGTTTTTGGTCGGGAGACGCGGAGATGTATTCTGTTGGCAAAGAGAATACCCAGGAAGTCATTGGCGCTCACAACTTTGATCTCACACACCACTCGGATGAACCAATGATTACCAAATTGATGTAAGGTACAATTGGTACAATTTCCTGATAATTTTCATTTTAGCCAGCCCTTTTTGACAGATCAGTTTGTACTGAGTTAGTTTTCAGGGAATGGTTTGATGGATGAATGGTTGGAAAGGTAGTGGCCCTCGCAACGTTCATCGCACGTATCACGCAAGTGTGATCAATTGTTAGCGAATGGAGGTAACATTATTTACCGCGAATCTTTATTGCAAAATCCCCCCTTTTACAAGGATACCTTCGTGAGACGAGTGGCAGAATCAGTTATCTTTCATATTCTGGTCTGCCTTTTGTATTGTTAATGCGAAGTAGTTCGATTGTTCCATCCTATGCCCAGAGGTTCTCGAGATTTCAATATAACAGTCCGCAGTAGAGGGATGCAGAAATCTGCATTGTCTTTTCGCGAGGATATTGGAAGTTCCTGAAGGAGGCATTGTAGCTAATGGGTGAAGCTATATCGGCCATTTCATTAGGCATAATCTACTCACGGATTTAGTAGTTTGCATTCGGTAAAACTAAGAGTAGGCTCTTGCAGGAGTCAAGTGGTGAATATTTTTAGGATTTCTGTCTGTGTTTGTCTATTTGAACCGACCTGAGACATAAGGAAGGAAGATGGAACTCTTTAAAGAGTTCTAATTAGAATTTGACGTCGATTGTGAGGGAAAAACAAGGTGAGAAACCTGAATGAAGGTTAACCAAATATAAGAAAGGTAAGGTAAAAAATACATTTTATTATAAATATGGGCCAAAAAAGCAACAAAAAGTACAAATATCCGAAAAAAAATTACATGCATGTATAGGGAGTATATATGAGTAAGCCCATATAAAGAGTACGGCATATAACGAGAAGCTCGAAATAGCGAGGAATGTCCAAGGGACAATTCATTACCCTATATTTTACATTAAATAAATCGGAAATAACGTGAGCAACAGGTCGCTTACAATGTCGTCGTTCGCTTTAAGAGTAATGTAGAGCACATTGCCTATGCACAAGTTTGTGCTCATGCCGTCAATCATGTGCATTAAAAGGAAAGCATTATTTTATACAATTATTGTAGTAAATGACTATCGATTACAACTATGAGAATACTTGTAAATGCTGATGATATTGGACTTATGATTCCGACTGTATATATGCTACTCGTTGTAGCGTGATTCCGAAAACTTTAAGTAAATAAAAAAAAATTTATCTGGTTCTCGAAGTTTTTGACGGCAATGGACCATCGCATGGTCCATTGCCGTCAAAATGAACCATCTTGCTGCCGCGACTTATTTGGATACAAGACAATACGGTAATGCACAGTGTCATAAGTCGACGTTTCATATTCCAACTAATTACGTTTAACATGAAATTTAATGCAGTTACCTTATCAGAAGTATGGAGTAGGGTCATCCATCCTACTCACGTTGGGCTCAACGTTGCTTAACTTCGGTGATCTGACAGGAATCAGTGTTTCAACGTGGCTACACCATTGCTCTACAGTAACATAAGGGTGATTACAAAATGGTAAATTTTCAAAATGTTCACCAGCTTAATCGGTCCTTGGTTCAGATACGATAAATATTGAAGAAGAAAAACTCTGGACTCGATAGAACAAAGTTTATGGGTCGCGTGGTAGCTTCAAATTATGAAAAATAATGATTTTCCTCAAGAAATACATATTTATCTAACTTCCAGGGGCCTGATAGGTAGGAGTTTCCCTTGGCAGGCGAGACGTCAGTGTTCCAGAAGTTGCTGGCAACAAGAGTGTGTTCACCCAATGGGGGTTTCAGCAGGGGAAGGATAAGGAATATTTAGTTTTTGCTGTAGGTAGACACACTGTGCATTGGGAGCAGGGATACAGCAATGAAATTCCTTATATTGAAAAATAAATTTATTTTATTTTTTTGAACCCTGACCACATGGACTAAATATCACTTGGACCTCTCAGCAGCATTTTCATCGTATTAATTTCTATGCTCAGAGACATCTGCTAACAAATATTGCCTTTGCGGTTTGGGGAGCTTGATTAGCACATTGCACCGGAAATTTGGAGGTGTTCAAGTCGCGGCTGAGTCAAACTTTTTTCTGTTGTGATCTGGCTTGATTTCACCTTCACCTGCTTTGTGTTAGTCTTGTTATGTGTTACCGATCCATTTTCCTTATCTTATCTTTGGAATATCTGTATTCGCCTCAGAGTGTGTGTGTGTATATATATATTATTATTATTAAAAATGTTAATTTTAATTATTTATTCTTAGCAACCATGATCATCACATAATATAAATGCAATGGTTCTACTCAAATTTCATTAGCAATTCACTTTGTAGGCACCAGTTTCTCATTTTTGAAGACAACTTGTTCAAATTTCATGATTCAAAAAATAGTCATCTGAAAACTGTTAAAAATATATCTGGAATTTTTAACTGCAAAATCGGAAGTAGGTGAAGTGAAAAGTAACTATCAGAGTCATAAATAAGGATGACTATTTGAAAACTGTGATATTTTCAAGATAAAATTTATATAAGACTAGGCATAAGACTAATAAGAAGATTATAAGACTAGGTTTTGGGTGAACATGTAATTGATGTCGTACCACTACTGGAACTTTGTGGACTCACCTCCCATATGAAACACCCACCCACTAGACCGCCAGGCCGCTGGAAGTGAGATAAATGTATTTTTTTTGGGGAAAATCTTTATATTTCATAATTTGAAGCTGCTGTGTGACCACTGTCCGGTTAAGTCCAAAACTTACTTTCTTTACTATTCTCTGGGCTGGAGCCAAGAGCCAAATAAGACTGTAAATGTTGCAAAAAGTCCCAATTTGGTCATCACCTTGCCGTGCCATGTTCCATATCAACTTTTCACTGATGTTTTCTTTATGTTCTGATGTTCCATATGTTCTTCAGTGATTCAGTCATGAAGTTTTTAATTTCTTAAAAAACTGCAACTAAGAGGTAGATACAGAAGGGGGCTTCCCTACTACTTGAATCTTCCAATCAACAGTAACCTTCTGATATATTGCCCTTGTAGGTTTGTCCAAAGAGGTATGTTTATCCTAAAGGTGAAAATTTGAGGGGAGGGGAGGCATAACACAGAGAGGGTGAAGCCACCTTGTACGGGTGCAGGGCAACATATTGGCGAGTGTTTGCCCTAGAGATGAATTAGTGAATTTCAAGTGTGTGTTCACCAACAAGTGAAAAGTAGTTGTCACCAGAAAATCAAGAGATAGCCTGGCAGCCTAACAAGTAAGGAATGTAGGGAATTCTGAGGTGTGTTTATTAGTGATGTAGATAACCCATGAATTTTAAAGAGAACCAGAGAGCCACTGAAAATAAAAAATTCAACCTCTCTGCAATATCAGAACAGGCAGGCGTGGTCCATGCCATGGAGTTGAATTTGATCAAACTAGAGTACTGGCAAAGGAAAATACAACTATTTTCTCAGGCTGATCAGAGAGGCTTTAGAGATGATGAAAAATCCATCAAACTGCAATCAGGAGGATGGATACCCACTCGAATCAACCTGGTTTAGTGTGGTTGGACCACAGTGAGTAGCGGCCAATTTGGACACAGAGCGAATCAGAGTCTGACAGGTAAACCAACCAAAAAGAACTATCAATCAAAAGATAGCAACACAAATGAATAGCAAATGAATAAATACATAATTACAAAAATGTGTTTTCCACCTGAAGATGCCCCATGATGAGAGGTGAAAATGTCATCAAAAAATCTATGAATGCGACAGAAATACCTGGAAATAATATTAAGCCAAAATGTCGGGGAAGGCTGGAAAGTAATTTTGTTGCGAATGAATTCCAATTCCTTGCCATCAAGAGTGTGGTACTGTTTGCAAGGAAACATGCACTTTAATAAAAGAAGATGAATATAGACTTAGACATATTGAATCATGGGAGTAGGTAGTGATGAAGAAGGTAAGTTGGATGGAATTTAAGATGAATGTGGAAATGCAGGAGATGGTGGGGGAGGAAAGGAAGTTAATTGAGGAAAATAGGACAAGACAAATTGGTTCAAGCAGGTTCTAAAGGGCAAGGATATTTTAAATTATGTGAAAGGGAGAAGAATGTTAAAGTAGTGCGAAGAGGGAGAATAAAAATGGGTAGTAGTGCATGGTAATGGGTAGTATGAAGTATGCAGGAATCACAAGGGACATCACATATGTATATGCAAGTTACATAGTAGGCCCCCTTGGATTCACTCCTCCTGCCCATTTCTAAATAAAGTAGGGTAATGACTGTAGGGATTTTAGTTGCATTGTACCTTGTAGGTATTGACAGGATGTCTATTGAGCACAGAAAGAGGGAAAGGGGGGAATTTTTTAAATGTGGGAAATGTTTGGACATTGTACCGGATCTTTCTGTGAACACTAAATATTGTTAGCCTCTGAGAAAACATTGCCTTCATTGTTATTTTCATGGTGCAGTTTCATTGCATTGGATATATGCTGATCTGCTTGTTCGCTAAATTTGCTCTGTTGCATGTCAGTTGACTAAAGACCAAGCTAATGCAATGGATCAAAACACCTCTATTGGCTTACAGTTTATATACTGCTAGAAATCATTGTATCTTTCTGAAATACCTATGAATATGATCATAAATTTGGGTTTATTTTTTAAACTAATAAATTCTAGTCCCAAACAAAGTCACATAGTCACTGTGTTCAACAAAATGGTGCAACATTGCGAATTTCACCAAAGGATGTCAAAATGTTATCTTGTCAACTCAGTGCCAGATAATTTTTCCATCACCTTGAAATTGAGTGTGTTGATGTGAATGATATCAAAAGTATCCATTAAACTTTGGATGCCCCAGTTTGGAATAATGTTAATGTTAACTCAATATCTTTGGCTATTTTATGAAAAAAATTCCCTAAAAGTTTGTTTGTAATGGATGGTTCTGTTTTGACCTTCTGAGAAGACATAGGAATTAGATGTCAGTAAAATTTCACTGTCCTGAAAATATCATCAATGGATTGAGTTTTCAAGTGAAGTGGCCCAAAGAGATGTATCATGAACACTTTATAAAGAATACTTGACAACCTTACAGGCAAGTCCTTGAGGTATTTGATGTCCATTGAAGACAGCAGTATTACAAATTTGACATTTCGTTTGCCTCTCTCTATTACCTTACAGGTCTTATTCAAGGGAATTCTCGCATACCTATAGAGGCCATTGGCAGATCCTTTTTCCCTTAGTTTTGTTTTTATTGGATTGGTAGAGGGCATGATATACCATCGGCATTGCTATCATGGTATTCAAATTAATACCCATGATCATGTGTGGATGGGTAGTCATATGAACAAAAGAAAACTAGTTTTGTTAATTTCTATGGGTAAATTGTTTTTTATGAGGTTTTAATTTCATCACCAGATGCATGCATCATAGAAAAAGAAGCCAACCTATTAAAAAAAGATATTTCTTGGTCCATAAGACACAAATTTTTATCCATATGTGTGCTTTTAAATCTGCCTTCATCTCCTTCATGGAGAGTGGAAACTATGTTTCAAAGCATCCAAGTTTTCAGTGTCCTCAAAAGGTTGGAATTTATCATTTGGGGTGGGGAAGGGACATGTAGCTTCCTCCCTTAGAAAAGTAGTGCTAAATATAAAGATTGCACAGGAACTTCATTGGTCCCATTTGCTAGGAAGTCTATTCAATGTTTTAATCATTGGTAAAATTGCAATTAGAATGCTAATGCTTGTTGATGTTATATTTCAGCTCCCGTGAGGACCAGTCATATCTTCTAGGATGAGAACTCAAGACTATCATAGATCTCTGGTAGATTCTACACAGTGGTGAGTGGTTAATGAATATAAGTGCACTAGTCTAGTGCCTGTCAGTGCACTAGTCCACAAGACCGCTGAACTACATAAAACCATGGCAAGAAAGGATTCTAAGGATGATCTGGGAAAAACACTTTTCCCTGCAGTTTCCCTCCAGACATATGAGCAGTGGGATGAAGTGCAAAGCAAAACTAAAGATATGGTAATCGAAAAGTGTTCTGAAGGAATATTAGAGTGCTCCATCATCAGGACTGAAAATGATGAGAGATTGGAGTAGAGCCTCACAGGAAAGGAATTAGACCCAAAGTTGAAAGACAGTGTATGCTTAAATGATTTAAGGGTTCCTGATGTATTAAAGAAGAGGCAACAAGGTGTTTTTGATAATATAACCATATTGGAAACAAAGAGCAATGCTTTGAGAAGGGACTCCATGGATATTGACTGTTTAAAGAGAGTCAAGACAGATTTAGGAGGACAAGTCAATATTACCATAAATTCTGTTATACAGCACTTTCACGATAGACTGCAATGCCTAGTACACGAAACTACTTCAGTCAAAGAGTCTTTAGATATTCTGCTGAATGACATGAATCAGCTGATATCATCAGCTGAATGTAATTCTGTTGAGCCTAGCCAGAATATGGGAATCTACAGCAATGATGTTGACATGGGTAACAACCTAATATCATGCAAGAACACATCTGTCACTTTAGCTAATGAAACAGAGAAGGAAGTAGAAACTCTTTCGCTGATTAAAGCATTTGAAGAATCGAGTGGTAGTCACAGTGACACTATGGAGAAATCAGAGTCTTTTAATGAGAAGAAGCAAGTAGCTGTTATGAAATCAAGTACCTCAGAAGCTGAAGACCGTGGGGACTTAAACCAAAAATTGATAAAGAACAGCCAAGGGACCACAACTGACAGCACTGAAGATACCTGTTCAGAAAGTAGAGTTATAGAGAAGATGGGATTTACCAACCACAGTTTGCAAGAGGAAGAGAAGTTAGCAACTGGAAGCAATAAATGTTTCAATGATAAACCAACTGTTAATGAAGATAATGAAGTTGGTAAGCTGTACTCAAAAGATATATTGAATACACAATTTGCCTCTGTTGAGAATCAGTATTTGGAAGATAATGGATACTCTGATAGTGCAATGCAAGGGAAATCTCTCAATGAGAAGATGCCAGTAGCTGCCATGAAACCAATCACCTCTGAAGCTGAAGAATGTAAGGACTTGATCCACAAATTTATAGAGAAAAGCCAAGGGACCATCACCAGGAGCACTAATATACATTTATCAGAAAATAGAGGTGTGGAGACAATGGGATTTACTATTAGTGGTTTGCAAGAGGAAGTGAAGTCTGCAACTGGGAACAATAAATGTTTCAAAGAGATGCGATCCACTGATGAAGACAACAAGAATGGTAAGGTGGAGGCAAAAAGTATCGTGGGCAGAGAAGTCTGCCTCTGTTGAGAATCATTACTTGGAAGATATCAATGAATCTTTCAAATTATCAAGAAAGTATTCAACGGTATCTGAGGAGAAAGAAGCCATTCCAGAAAAGGAAACATTAAAGGATTTAGGAGGCAAGAAAAGGAATTTGAAAGATGAAGTAAAATGTATGGACGAGAAGTTTGAAAGTTCCCGTAAGATGAAACATGTTGAAGAAAATTTTCAGGGATTGGAAACTGATTGTGGATGTGGTACTAAATCAAGTGACATTGACAAATCTCACAAGTATATGTTGGGTGAGTATCAGTCCTATACACTGGGAACTGATGAAGAGGGGTGCAGTAAGAGGGCCTTCTTGGAAGACTTATCATCAAGCAGAAAGACTGGAGTGCAGAAAATCTCACATTTAGAATATGCAAATATGACAGAAGCAGGAGCAGTGGACAGATGTTTGAAGGAAAATTTGGCATCATTTCCTGAAGAGATAAATTGTTATGAGGAGGGATCTCCTGGAGAGGCTACTGAGGACATGGAAATTGAAAATGAAAGACCATGGGAAGGAGAAATCCCTTCTTATGAGGGTAAAAAGGAATTCTTCAACCTGTCATCGAGGGTTGATAGTCATAGCTTTTTAAAGACTAGCATATCATCTATTGAGATATTGAAAAGGGGTCCCCATTGTGTAACTAGAAATAGAATTCGAAGCAACTATACAAATCGAATTGAGGTTGACATTTGTGTTGATTATTTGACTCTAATGTTGTTTAATTCAGTTGTTATTCACCGTCCAATTGTAACATTGCATCAGTATTTTGAGAATACAGAGGAAATTGGTGAAGAAGAAAAGCTTCCGCCAAAACAATGTATCCGCTCTAAAAATAAATTAAGGAGGAGCAACAATGGCTCAAAACTAAAACAAATATTGTCAAAACAAGTGGTGCAAGGGGTTCATCTACACAGTAATAATGGAAAAAATTCTCTTACCAAGGAGCTTCCTATGAGCAACATAAAAGTAATGGATTCTCCTGCCATTGTTCCTGAGCAAGCTGTCAAGGCAATGATGGGTATTACAGAAATAATCGACTGCAATGAAGCTAAAGTTTCTTTTGTGGAACATCTTTATCAGAAATTGTATTGCCGATGCTCCCTTACCTCAATTTTGCTCAAAGTCCTTAGTATCCAACCATCATTGAAAGTCTTGATCGATTGTGAGGCTGAAACTATCAAAAGAATTAAAGGACAGTTCACAGATTACAATGGAAAGCCTAAGAAAGGTGGTGAGAGGCGAGTGCTTACTGATATGGATAAGAAAACAATTTATCTTGGGGGACTAGTGAATGAGAAGTGCAAGTTGGAACAAGTTATGGGTGCATTTGCCAGTTCGTTGGGCCTAATGTCGGTGTATTTGGTTTTCAAAAATGGTGGCCGACCGTACCTGGAGGAAGACCATGTGAATAGAGACCATTTCCAGAAATTAATTCTAGAAACTGTGAAGGAAAAAAGGAGTGGAGTGCAAATGATGAAATGCATCAAAATGGCCTTGGAGAATAAAAATAGCCTTGCAAGGGAAATAGGAATTATGGAAGTCCTGCCCCAGATCATCTCTCAATATGGATCAAAGGAGGGCTCTTCTCTACTGCATCAACAAGTCCCATCACTGCTGCGTTTCTATGAGGACCAGGTGGTGACTAAACTATTGAGTGCATATGAGGTAAGTCAAAGTGAAAATATTTCAATCAACAATTGCTGTAAGCTGAACTTGTCATATTTTCAAACTTGTCATCATGAGTGGATAAATTTTTATGTACTTATGAATAGGTGATAACATTTTAAGTATTACTTTGTTAATAA
The DNA here is from genome assembly GCA_933228895.1 of Platycnemis pennipes. NCBI lineage: Eukaryota > Metazoa > Arthropoda > Insecta > Odonata > Platycnemididae > Platycnemis > Platycnemis pennipes. Next base: position 99,295,897 of record OW121856.1, on the reverse strand, counting down.
TTTTTTAAGTTACAAGAATACATTTCAAATGAGATGTGGAGAATGCCGATGACTTTTTTTTCAGGAATGAGATAGAATGTAGAAAAAGTTTCATGGCTCCCATGGGCTCATGTTCATGAGAAAACTGCTACTACACTTAAGCCCACTTGTATCAAACCCGTTTTTGATTAAGTTCCGGTTATAATGAAGCGAAGGCTTGTCCCCTTCAAAAATGGCCATTTTATCATGTTAAAAATCCCACTTTTAATAAACAGTTGGTCTCTTTTTAATGAAGTTTTTTTTTTGGCAGCATGGGTAACTCAATTCTTTCCGTAGTACCCACCAGGTGTTGCTAACATATTTTCAGTATTATCTGCAAGCTAAACTCAAATGAAGGTGTACATCTGATAATTTTCGTCCATAAATATGCCCGCCCGCCCCTGACTCTGGCTCCCATGAACGCACACCACAAAAGCCTTCGCCGCTCCATGATTACGGTTGAGTCAGGGTGGTCAGATGACAGGCTTGAAGGCAAGGGTTGAGTGAGTATTTGAGGTCAGGGTTACAGACTTTCCCTCCCCACCTCTGCTCCCTTCCCCAAAACAGTCAAGGACAGGAGGTGGATGGCGTAGGTATCCTTAATGCAGCTCAATTGGTGGGCATCACCTCTTGCTTGTTTAATTTTTGATTAACGAGCGAATGTCACCGGTTAGAAGGTTAATTTTTTCCATGAAAATTCATTTTTCGTTTCCATGCAAAGATTTTGTGTTCAAAAGAACAATTTCAGCTGCGAGTAAACGCCACCATTCTCACTTAAGAAAAACACATTATGGTGAGAATAAGGGAGGCCTTGGAGATAGGAAATATTAAAACAACTCAAACCAATAATTTGGCAGAAAATCAGTGACTCATGACTATCAGTACTCTTCAGAAGAATTCATAAATCTCCACTGTCACCTCCGATGTCGATGACTACTTGAGAATATGCAAACAAGAAAAAAAACCATACAAGCATTGACGCTGAGAAGATCCCCTGTGTAGGAGAGGAAAAATTGCTTTTCTGAAAGACATGGCATAGGTGATACCCAAGAGAAGATACCTCCCACAATCGACTGCGAAAGGTTAAATAATCTGGCAAGAATATGGTAATATGAAATTGTGTGCCGCACCATTAGGTGAGGTAGAAAGAGGCTAGTGTAATTTGTCGATACATGTGGTTAAAATGGACTATATATGAACATTCGGCATGAACACAGAGGAGTTCATGAATAATGAAGGGTAAACAAGTGGCTGTAAATGAAGAGTATAATGATATTGAAATAATAATTCAAGTGTGGCTTACTTTTGGTTCCAAAATATGTGTATGAATCATCATATTTGTATTTTTGTGTGCAACAACATGTTTATGTTAGGAAATGATTAGGCCACGGGAGATGCTGTAGAGTAGGTACACACTAAGTCACATTTACGCCTGGGTTGAGCCTTGTAAATAATTTTTATTTCCATAAAGGTTGAGTGATGACAGAATGTTTTCTATACATTTCAAGACTTGCTGAATTCATACTCATTCCTTTCCCTGCTACTTTCTTGTTCCAGAAACATTTGGAGGAGCAGCGCCAAGCTGAATGAGAGAAGACACAGGTGAAGAGGTGAGTGTAAGAAAATGAAAAGGAATCTTGTCAAGTTTTTGGTATTATTTACCAACATAAGGAGAGGGTATTACCAAAGGGAGGCTCAAGAGTGATATGTAATGGATTTAGGAAAAGATAACTTTATTCCATGGCATATAAGATGTGTAGTGAATCTGAGATCTGTGAATTTTGGAATCTGAGCTTAATCCATTCCAGAACCCAATTTAATTCCAAACCATTTTCCCTCTTGAAGAAAAAATAAACTGAATTAATGTTATCCTGAATGCCATAATCTTGAATTTTCAAAATGATTTTAACGAAATATGCTATATTTAAGGTAAAATAAAAATTAATAATGTTTGAATAAACATTTAAATTTATGTAAATGAAAATATAAAAAGCTGTATTTACCTTCAAAATAAATGGCATGACTCATATGATTGGAAGTTTGAGGAGTGAGCCTATTGCTTTTGCCTGCCTTGAAGGGGAGTCCCCTATGAACACATCCAATACCTTCATTCCTGGTGTTTCTTGTAACTGAATTATTTTTATTTTCATGCTCCCCGCTGAATTACCACTACTAGAGGACTTATGATGTCAGGTTGTGCTGTTTTCTGAGATCCAACGTTCTGAAGTAGTCTGACATTGGTGATCTATTTGAACTTTTCTAAAATGTTCAAGGATGTTATCATTGGCATGTTAACAGGAGTTTTGTTAGGGTGCAACTTCTCTTGGGTTCAGCTGTGAGAATGATTCCATTGGAGTTTTCTTTTTTCTCTGCAGTGAAAAATTTAATCTTATGATTTCTGTGGTCCTTCTCACCAGTAAGGCTAAAATTTTGTGTCACTTTCAATGATTATGCATATGTAATTCCTACATATCTTTGGACTAGAATATTGTTCATTCATCAATGCATTAATTGTCAACGCCGAATCATAACTGATATGATCTGCTACCTGTATTTTAGCCATAATTTGTAGCTATGCTAAACAATAATAGTCTCTGTACACCTAAATTCATTATTTCATTAGAACTTTAAGATTCATATGTGGCAGCATTCTATTTTTTTCATGCTAGCTTTTGTTTGGCATTTGCAGTTAAAACATTACTGCCCTAACTTCATGAAGAGTGGTACCATGGATAAGGAATATTGTGAGAATAAGTTACCTCTGCTTATATAAAATGTTCTTGGTGTAGTTAATTTGAAGTCTACACTCTGTATTAGACATTATAAGTTATTTAAGTTTTGTTCACTTTGTTATCATCCTATGTTTGAGTTTTGTTGTCACATACCCTTATATTCAATATAAATTACTTGTTTGTTCATTTCTTGCCTCAAGAAAAGGCAATGATAGTTTGTCTCTCTTCATTTAATTTGTGGGAAATTCTCTGACGACCTTTCTTCAAAATGCACATGAAGAAATTTGTTTCTTTTTTAATTCATTCTTAGCAATTTATGTGAAAGATTTAAAAAAATGCATGTAGGTATACAATTCAATATTTGTTCTGATATGTGTTCATACTGATTGAAAATATGCAGCCTTGTAACACCCAGGGCCAAGGAAGTTACTTAAGGTTGTGGATTTTACTCCAGGAGAGCTTGAGTGATAATTGTGAAATAGTTTCAAGTCCAACTAACAGTAAACTTCAATTGCTTAATACTTTCCATGAATAAAGGATTCTGATCCAAACTAGCTATACCTTCATTTAAAATTCCTTTTCCAGGTGTACTTTTTTTTCTATATTCTCCAAATTCTTCTTTAGAAACAAAAACTTTTTAATGCGGTCAGGAAATTCCATTTTTGGAATATCTGGGGATACTATTTTTAAGACTATAAAATTATTATAGAATGTTGCTAAACTAAGAATTTGCAATGTCTAATAAATAATACTTTTAAATGAAATTTGTGTTTTATACTTGTAAGGAGAGGTTGTGTAACTCGTCAGTGAAATGAGATGTGCCTTTTTTTCATACTACTAGAAGCAAAATAAAGAAATGTGTCTTGGCTTTTTTCTCCATTATTCGCAAGAAAAATGGTTGCCTGCGTTCTCCGAACTCAGGTAAGCCGACAATAGCCGAGTGGGGTAATGTACTGCAGATAATGAAGTTCAATTCATATCGCTGTTTAAAATTTTTCTTTCAGCCACTGAATTAAAATTTTTATCATCCTTAAATTCCAACCCTTTTAGGTAAGTTGTTATTGACTTGTTGTACTTTTATCGATTAAACTTGATTTACTAATGCATCACTCAGAAATACTTGGCAAATTTAACGTATTGTTTGCACAGTTTTAATTCTGTAATAAAATATTTTTCCAACCACTTACACGAAAGACAAATTTTATTATTTTCGTTTGACTTTTATATTGACATGAAATTTATGATAATCTACTTTTTTAACTGCCTGCTTGCCGTACCCTAGAAGTACTCCATGGACGATATTATCAGGTAGCGCTCTAGCTCTCATTTTTAACTACATACCTTCATCGTTTCATGCGAGTGGTGAATTTAGGCGACTCGCGTGACATTATGCTTTATTTTTTACCCGCGCATCCCGGCCTGTGGAGAAAAAAGCAGAGACATTTCTTTCTCTATTTCGCTCTAGAAACACGTACAAAATTTTCATCTCATTTCGCACCCGAGTTACAAATCCTCTCCTTATCAGTATCTTCCGTGCCTACATTCCATTCCCGGAGCGCATCGATCACTAAGCCACAAAATTTGAAAATCTCAGATCCGGATGCGAATTTATAGTCATCGGATCTGATTTCAGGAGCGAATGAAATGAAAGATTCGTGGGTCTTTGGATTAGACCCGACCAGGCACGTAGCCAGAAACTCAACAAATTAGCATTGCACATTCAGTGCCGACATGCTACAAATCTTTTCCCTTAATTTTCAGTGCTTGGAATTTACTTTTGCAGTGCCCAAACTTATCTCTTCTCACTGGCAAAGTTTACGGCTAAAATCAGATCAACAAAATTATTGGGAAAAAATTTCGGGGGGGGCTGAAGCACCATAAGCGTCCCCCCGCCCCTGGCTACGTGTCTGGACCCGACCATCCCTAATTTTTTGTGATACATTTTAAATTGACTTAAACAATACTAGTGTAGAAAAGTGAGTATTTAGATGTAAGGGTTTTATATTGAATGATAGCATTTTTGATGCAATGACTGGAAGAAAATATTAAACTGAGATAGGGATCGAACTTCCTTGAGGACACTTATCTCACGATGTATGTCAGCTGGATCCCGGCGAATGTAGGCTACCCGCGTGTCATTTACGTGTTTTTTTTTCGCGATACCGGGGTAATGGGGAAAAGTCATATTTTTTATTTTGCATACAGTTCCAAAGAAAAATTTTCATCTAATATCGTGATCTGCATTGCACAACATATCCTTTCACTGGGCGCTTCGATCGCTAAGCCGCGAAATTTTAAAATATGCGATCCGAATCCGATTTTACTCCGTCTTTGGATCCGGATCCGAGTAAAATGAAAGATCCGCGGATCTTTGGACCGGACGGTTCCGATCCGACCATTCCCAGTTGTAACACATATTCATGGGTTAAAAATAGTAGTAAAGAAAGTAAATTAGCTTGTTGGGCATGAATTAGGTCCTCATTCTAAAAAAAAAAAAAACTTTCCATTCCCATAGCGCCCCGGGCCGTATTTATCATATGGCGTACACGGCGGCCTCGCGAGAGAGAAAGTGTAAATACAGTAGACGAGGGTGGAGGTTAGGTTCCTTGAAATCATCGCGCCTTGTGAAACAAAGAGTAAACAGGAAATACCGAGATTCGTTCCGTAATCTCAACGCCTAACGTATGGCAATACCGAGTTACATTACTTAACCATAACACCTAACTTGTGATTCAAGCCGAAAGTGTTATTTCTCAGTAACTATGCATTTCGGGAAATAATTTCATATTTGTAGAACGTTTTTAAGAGGTTTTTCGTATTTTTGGGAAAGGTGTCCATGTAATAAAATTGCCTTTTTCAATTAATAAGCATGCTATTTCATAAATCATTTTAGCATTGTAGGTCATATTAACAATACGGCACACGCAAGATGAAGTGAAATGGCTGCAACAAAATATTTGTAAATAAATTTCAGCACGAAAGTTTTTCTCCTATTTTATGGGACCACGGAAAATAGAATAATCAGCCGTTTCTATCTTCATTGCTCATCTTGGCTAAGAGAAAAATGAAATTCACGATAATTTGGCTCGTAACTAGCTAACGTATGATTCAGGCCAGGGGTCCAGCATAGTAAAATTGCCTTTCTTAAGTAAGAAATATGTTTTTCAATGAGTTTGTAGGGTGCAGAAATTGAAAACGCTCACCACAATATAAGTTCAAGGCAGCCTCATCGGTGGACACGCATCATGTGAATCAGATGGATTGCGACAGTAATATTGTTTACCATTTTGTAATGGAGGAATTAATTCCATTTGTTCTGACAGCCGATGCACCCAAGGCTTCAATTCCAGCTGAGTTGAGCGTTATTTTAGCGCGTTTTACAAATTAACCTCGGTAGAGGATGTAGAGTCCTTAGAGACCAGGACTAGCAGCTAGCGGAGAAAAGATCCTTTTAAAACGTAACCTCGAGGAACTATGCAATGAAGCTGTTTTATCTCGCTCTTCATTGTTTTACGTATCTCACAGCAAGGTGGTAAATCTTCCTTCTATGAACGGATCGACTCAATGTAATTTTCCTTGAAATTCGTCAGTGCGTTAAAAACGTCCTCGTGAGATATCACTGTCAATTTAAGACAGTTATTTTCATCTGTATTCACTAACCCTCTTCACACCTCTATATTTTCATTGGCCGTAATCAATTCCAGTTCCAGCAGTTGTCTGGCCGAAATAGCTGCAGATTCCGTCACCTCTTTGTGATATGGGTTTTATAATTCTTCTACCTCTTTCTGCTGGTTGCTATCAAATCCTTATCCCCCGTTAGCTATTGCCAGGTACGATTTCGATGATTCTTCTTCGAATGAAGAAAACCCGAGGAAAGTATTCACCACTTCTGAACAAAGGTTTTTCCATCAAGCAATCAAAGTAGACTCCTTCACTTCATTCCATTCCATGAATCCAATATGATGTTAATTGCATCCATGATTTTGAATGTAGGCCAAAAATTCACGATCAAGCAAAGGGGTTTACTTCAAACGCCTGCAGTCATCTCTTGAAAGTGCGCCTAGTGTGGTACGTTTTGAAGGCTTTTTTAGTTCCTTGATCCAGTGGTTGTCAATGGATGTCGTACTTGGAGGGAGAAACAGTACTCAATATTTTCGTCAGCATGTTCCAGAATCACTGGATGTCCAGGAGTATTGTCAAGTTTTAGCAGGGCTTTGAATTCAAGTTGTTCTTTTTTAGATCTCGGAAACAAAGCAAAATTTGAACCAGTCTGTACACAAAGCTGCGCTCACCCACGCTGTTTGATTTCATTTCCAATGGACAAGTAGGACTACTTAGTTTTTTTCCCTTTAAAACTCAAGAATTTCATCACTAACAAGTTTCGGCCTACCTGAAATATTTGAAAAAAAACAGTGTAAGGCGTAAGGCAGGGTAAAACTTGAATTAGATCCTCAATCCCAAAAAAAAACTCCATTCCCATGGCGCCCCGGGCAGCCGCCCGGGCCGTATTTATCATGTGGCGTACACGGCGACCGCCGGGGGCCTCACGAGAGAGGAAGTGTAAATAATGTAACCTGGCGCTTACTAGCAGAGTGTTTATATTGATAGATATTTGTACTCATTATTTATTGTCTTAATATGCAAGGAAAATTCTATGTCAAGCTTCCAGGTTACAAGACTATAACATTGGGAGCCTTATTCTAGAATCCGCCGGGGCATCGGAGGTCATAAATACGTCCCTGCCTAAGCCGGGCCTGTACGAAGGCAAAAAAAATAAGTTAAGAAATATAAACGAATGGTGAGCTCTTGCGGCTTACGAATACAAATGAATAAAAATCTCCAAAAGCCATAAACTCAATACCTTTGAAATTAGGGTGGGGAATTGAAGGAATCAGAATACAGACCCACACTACCTGTTAGTGGTTCTCTCTCCTGGAGAAAATACCACTTCCTTGAACGTGACCCATAAGTGCTGCTTTATTACTAGGTAGAATTTTCTCCTGGGAAGAGAACCCCTTGAGGGATAGTGTGAGCATTATTGTGAGTGTGAACGTTGTAAGTCGGTCAATGGTGCAGGATTAATTTCTCTCTAAACCACTTTACCTGAATGTGATACGTTTTATGATGCTGCCTAAGTAGGTGGCATGTTCTCCAGGATAGAGAACCACTAACTGGTGGAGTGGATTCTCTATTTTGATCCTAATTTAAAAGAAGACGCGGTTTACGGCTTTTGGAGATTTTTATCCGCTTGTAAGAAGTACATACGTTGATTTGGAGAGCGAAATAGTGTTGCAATCGGTTGAAAACAACAGAAGATCGTTCGCAAATAACGCCAGCGTTGGTATTCTAAGATGTGACGAAAAGAAACGCACAGAGAAAGAAATTCTATGACTTCGGCACATAATGCGAACGCACTCAGGCTGTCGTCAACATTCATATATCGTTTTCTGACATTTTAAATAATAATCATTCGATTTTAATCATACAAGTTAACCCGTTAACGCCTAGCGGTACCGTTTGGTACCATTCAGTAGTGTATTCCTTAAGTTAATTTTATTCATATTTGTTTAAATTCCTTCCAATTTTTTTTAACTTCACATCAATTTACATATGTTTAAGCATATGATTTCGAAGATTTCGCTTTTACTGAACCATAATTAACGCACATACAGATGTTTAAAATAGGAGAATTTTCAATGATCGCCAAAAAACGATTTTTTTCGTGCACCCATTCCGATTTTATTTTATTTTTCTATTCCTCTCCTTATCTATGCGAGTTTTTCAAGTAATATTAAATCTTAGTACATGTAGCTATGAGCTAGAGTAGATTGTTTGGATTTAGATGTATTCATAGAGAAGTTACAATGCCTAACATATCTGTGGTACCATATGGTACCGCTAGGCACTTCCCATGCTATTTTCATGCGGGGAGCGAATTCCTTCCGCGTTTGTATTTCCACCCGATTCTTTTGCGATATTATGTTTTTAGCACTTTTTATCAATTTTCTTATTTATTTTATTATTATAATAATTATTTTAGATGTTCATTTTTATTGATACATGATTATAGCGTGAGTTTATTTTATGTACACCTCGAAAATGTTCGTAGATCGCAATAGTAGTCCGCATGTGGTGAACCTGGTCTGAGCCGTAAATCACGCAAGAGACCTCAAATACGCGAGAAATTGATCATTTGGGTTGACAAAGAAATTACTGTACGTGACACGATTTTCCATAATCCTCATTACTCCATGTTTCGTGAAATGTCCCCTTACACGGTTTTTGAACTGTTTTTTGACGAAGAAGTTATTTCTCACCTAGTGCTGGAATCGAATAAGTACGCCCTATTTGGCAAATGTACTAATCCAAATATAACACCTGAAGAAGTGAAAGTGTTTGTTGCTGTTCTTTTCCTTCGTGGGTAAAATACGGTTCCTAGTGGAACCGTATTTTATTGGAAGGAGCACACGACATGAGAAATGAGATTGTGTGTAATTCAATGAGGTGAGACAGATCCTTACTGATAAATAAATTAATTTATGGTTGTGATAATACTGCTGTAAAACCTAGGATGAAATGTGGAAAATGCGCACTCTTATGGACATACTGAAGAATAAATTTTGCTAGAATTTCAAAGAGGATCAGTGCTTGAGTTTCGGTGAGTCAATGGTATTATATTTTTGGAGACACGAATGTAAGCAATTCATCCGGGGTAAGCCAATAAGATTTGGCTATAAAGTTTGGTGTCTCAATAGCCCAGATGGCTACCTGCCAAATTTCGACGTATTCTAAGGGAATAACCCGAGGAAAGTGTAAATTTACGAAAAATAATTTTGATAGGCAGCAGCATCTCTGATAGGAATGTTTGATGAACTACAAAAGAAAGAAACACCTTACCGGTTCTATTTTGATAATTATTATACAAGTAACAGCTTAGTGAAATATCTCCGCTAAAGGAAATATGGTGCAACTGGCACAGTGAGAGAAAGTAGAATACCTATAGACTGTCCTCTGAATTCCAATAAGAATATGGCTAAGATGAAACGAGAATCTTTTGAAGCTAGAAGATGCGTGAAAGACAACATAACTGTAGTGAAGTAGGTGGAAAATGAAGTTGTATCAGCTATATCATCATCTCACGATATATATATCCATTATCTGATGTGGGCAGATTCTCTAAAAGGGAGAAAAAGAAAATCCTTGTGCCACGACCCAATATTTTTGGGAAATATAATGCATTTAGAGGGGTCGCTGATCGAATGGACTGGAATATATCCTTTTTTTGTGTAGGTGTTAGGGAAAAGAAATGGTGGTGGATAATTTTTACGCGGAGACTAGATGCAATGATGCACAATGCATGGTTGTTGATGAGGAAGTCAGGAAGAGGTATAATCCTACTAGAGTTCCGTCGGGCAGTTGTGCAGACATACCTGGAAAGATTCAAGTATCCCGCAAAAGCTGTGAGACGTGCATCTGCATCTTGAAGACGTGTAACCGGAATGATGATAGTAAACTCATCATCGGATAGCATATTATTTTCAATAGATTACATTCGATTGCCGGTAGATTTTCTTCTCAGTGTCTCTGATGAAGTAAGTTACGATGGGTACAACTATCTCGTGAAATCCACTCCCCTGCGGCGAAGGTTGAAAATTGAAACATGAAAACTGCACCAGTAGGACATGAACAGAATGTTTGAAATGTAACGTAGGATTATGTATTGTTTTTTTTGCATCATTCCATTTCTGTCAGTGATTTATGCAAGCCTTGAAATGAACTTTCATTTACCTTGGGAAAATTTATATTTTAAATTATTATTACGGTGGTAATAAATTGTTTGCATGTTTCATGGTATTTCAAGGACATAATATGTTAAAAATTAATATTCGGATGTTAAAATATAATATACTAAGCATTTTCGACAGCTTAAGTTTAATTTCAGGAGATTCTCCAAATCGGTTACATTTTATACCCTCAAGTGCCTAGCGGTACCGTTTGGTACCAGGCTGTATCTCCATAACTACCAATGTTTTAAGAATAAAATTTATGCATTATATCTCAGAAAATGATGTTAATTGAAATATTAGTTTTTCACTGAATTCCGAGAAAAATTTTTTTCCAGGCGTTACCGGGTTAAATATGCATAAGTTCATTACAATTCGTGAAATAGTGTAGAAGATGCGATGGAGAAAACCTCAACTGGAGATGTCGCAAGACAATGTTTCTTCTCTTACCCGACATTGCGGGCCCAAGCTAGTTCCAAGAAATATGACGACGGAGAATCTTGGTGGTCCTCTAGAAGGCCCCAAACAATGTTATCTGTTCCACCCTCTTCTCGACCAGCGGAGAGCCGCCCAGAGTTCGACCCTGGAAAAAAATAATTTCCCCTACCTCCGGACCTTTGATACACCTACCACGTGGCTTTCTCCGAGGTCAAATAGGCCAGCTTTCAGCTTGGGAGTAAGCAGCGTAAGCAAGTTTTTTTTCGACCCCTTCGCTTCTTGTTTACGCGATGGTCACGCTCGCCAATGGAGAGGGAGGGTCCGTGGTGGGGGAAAGGAAGCTCTTGGGGGGGCCACCTGGGGCTGTCCACATGAGATGGACTCGACCCCTCTTTTTTAATCTGTCCGTCCCCTCCCCCCAGACAACTATCTTCGCCCCTTTTCCATTACTATCCGGAGCATCCGAAGCCTTCTCTAAAGGCCGCTTTACACGATACAAGTTTTTGTACAAACGCTTGTATGAACTGAACGAAATTGTATGTTTGTCTGAATGGAATTAGAACAGGTTCTATTTACAGTTCAGTCATTCAGACAATCGCACAAGCGTTCGTACAATTTGCCGCTTTACACGGTACAATTTCCTCATACAAGAGTTTGTACAAGCAATTGTACAAAAAAATTGTATCGTGTAAAGCGGCCTCTGAAATTCAGCTACTAAGTACTCAACCTATTTGCGGAATTATTGATGAAGTGTTACTTATCAGTTCACTTCCCCGACACTTTTCTCCACTGCGTTACCTGATTCGAATCAGTATTCTAAGCTGATGAAAGAGATCACTTTCTTCAGCTTAGCGTTATCACTTTCGTATCATCCTTCTTTCATTATGGTCCTCATGACCATAATTACTTGTTTCAACAACTAAACTTGCCTCTTTCTAAAGGTTCCTCCAACAGATAAATTTTTTTCCTACTGAACTCAAGAACTTTCTCCTCTGATCTACGTAATAATTGAAACGAAAATACATTATTTACGGGATATCATGCAGGTAATCTTACGCCGGGAAAGCACCAGATCTTTCAAATAATCTTAGTTTGCGCGGCAGGTCAGTTAATCACCACACATGAACACGCGTGCATGCACTAATTGGTATAATACTACTTATTCGGATAAAGATATTACGTAGTAATACATACAGTAGACACAAACGACAAAATTATTATTCACAACGAAGAGATATAATGTTTATTAATCTGTTAAACATTTGTTAAAATGCATTCGTTTTTAAATAGTATTAGGTATGCGAGGATGACATTAAGATGAATTAACAAAGTTCAAGACATAATACAGACGCATCTAGTTACATTATACCTACATATCCGATTATTATGTTGCCTATTATTACCCATCTCTCGTTCTCTGAATGCAATGCCGTTGACACTCAGATCAACTTCTAATTATCCTGAAAGATTCAGTTCAAATCTTAATTTTAAGTCTAATTGTGATTCTCATTCCAGGCCTTCTGTTGCTAAAATTGTAATACCACAATTCTCATTTGCGGCGAAACAAAACTTTCTCTTTTTCTTCCTTTGCACACGTCCTAATTCCTTAGAAAAACCTTCCTCATAGGCATGCCATTAACTAAATGAGATATTATTAGTGAGCCATGATTGTGGAAAAGAATGGAGAAGAAGAGTTTTCATAGCGCTTCGGAGTTCGGCATTCTTGCTGGCAAATTAGCGACCCTTTCTCCCGATCATCTGATTCCATTCCCCATTTTGAGTAGATAGGTATGCCTATTTTGAAGTTTCAACATTTAAAAAAATATTGAAATCAAAACCCTACATCGAGAAATGTCGTCAAGGTGACAGACATTACATGCCCGAGTGTTTTATGCAATTTGTTGCTTTACTCGATGCGACTTAAACTTCGTACCTCAGGGTGCATCAGGTTACACAACGGAAAGTATCGTTTAAAACTACTAAAGAGGTAAAACTGCGAGAAGTTATGATCGAGTGGTTTCAGATGCTGAGTGGGGCGATCCAGTGGACAATGATGACTTCTTTCCCCCTCTCCATCTTAGTTCCCCCACTCCAATCTCCAGACCTAGCTCCTTGGGATGGAGCGCTCCTCAACCTTCTCCTTTCAGTTTGGGGTGGGTACCCTTGGTGAGCTGGGACAGCAAAGGGAGGGGGACGGTGAAGATGGAGTGGGGGTAAAAGTCGAGCGTCACATGGTTGGTGGCGCTGGATGCGTATTTAGCCGATAAGGCCTTCAGAGAGCTTTTTCTCACAGATGGAGATTTTCCTCGGCCGGCGCAGTTCGAAAACGTTGGTGACCAACCCCTGGCGTGCGAGCTGACCTGGGGGGGTGTGCTTGAAACGTTCGGGATTAATTCCGGTACGTAACCAAGGACTCACTCACAGGATTCCGGTTCGTTTTGGGAAATTGGTGTGCTTGAAACGTTCGAGATGAGATTTCGTTCGGGATTCGCTGATTCCGTACCGGAATGGAAGCCGTGTGGTCAGAGTCGGATGAGATTGGAATTCCGTATGGAAACTGAATAAACAACATGGCGGAAGGTTTCATAAACCTCTTATTATTCAGAGCTTTGGAGGATGAAGAGAGGCAAAATGCGGGAAATATACGTTTTCTTCGGGAACGAGAAGACGCATTCCGCATGAGCGAAGACAACTTCAAGTGCCTCTTTCGTCTGACGAAACCCTTGGCGAGGGATTTAATTGAATCCCTCACCGGTGTTATACCAATGAGAAGACGATCTTCATCGTTGAGTGTGGAGACAAAAGTAAGTAATGTTTTCTGTTTTTTACTGCATTTAATTCTAATTTATTCATGTGCAGAAACTCTTATATAATTATTTGGTTATTTTCTACACCTACGTTCCAATATTTTTGTTAATTTAACCAATTTCAAGAACGATGTTTCAAGTACTAAATTTCATCTCACTATCAATTAAACTATCTCTATTGAAGCGTCTTCTAAGTGTATGACGGAGCAGATGGTTTACATGAAATTGTAGTTTATTTCCAAATGTCGCGTAATTAAGCAGTTTGAATTTGCCTCCAACGTCGATGACAAATGCCATACGAATCTCAATGTCAATATGGGCCCAATGTACTGTTTTCATTGTGTGAAACTGTCCTACGATCCTTGCTGTGATGGAACAGCTGTAGAGAATTATTAATTCAGTTGTAGTTTGTGATGAGCCGCCTTTCTGGAAGTGCTGTGGTCTTAAGATTTAATCTGAACACTTAAGCGGTGATGGCGTTTATAATTTAAAGTAATCGTTCGTAAACGCTAAACGCAGTGGTGTAATATTAGGAACTTGAAATTTTGTAGGGAGTTCGCCATTAAACATGTTAATTAAACAATTGATCATTGTTATATCGTGAATCCAAAGGATTCGATTCTGCTGGATTTATTTATAACTAGTTTAGCCGGTTACATTGTAGTTTGAAGTTTGTTTACTACATATAGTCGGGGATTACCTATATTGTTTATTATATCATCTGTGATTGAAAGGAAATAATTTGTTCAAAGTTAAATACGCATCAGTTAAGACAAATATGGTTTTCGACCCACCTTCTGTTTCAAGCTCGGATGACTGCTATTCGTAAACAAATTCAGTACTACGGTGATTAAGTTAAGTACATAGAACATTTGTGGGTACAGTAATTCTGCGATGAGTTATTTATGCAAGTATTTTGCATGATTGATTTTCAGGTTCTTGCTACGCTACGGTTTTATGCCACCGGATCGTATCAATCCTGTATTGCCCAGGATGTCAACACGGCCATGTCGAGATCCAGGGTCAGTAGGGCAATAAGCGAGGTCACCAACGCCATAAATGACCATCTATTTAATCGATGGGTGACGATGGATTTGAGGCGTGATAGAGTGGTTATGACAAGACAGAGGTAATAAGGTTAAGAATGTGCCTAACGTCGAAGTTGAGTACTGTTCTTCTTGGGGATTGTTAATATCTATATAGCATTTTTCTTGGAGTGAATGTTTATGATTATTAACGTTCAATGATTTTGTCACTGCGTTAATACCTGGAATAAATGCACAGTGTTAAATTAGATTATCAGTAGTTGTAATTGAGATATATTTCAGATTTTTTGAGAAGTTTGGTTTTCCTGGGGTTGTTGGTGTGATTGACTGTACGCACATCGCAATAGTGGCACCCCCTCAAAATCACCCACGGTACATAGAGAGGGATTATTTTAACCACAAGAGGTATCATTCAATTAATGTACAAGTGGTAAGGAAATGAGTGCCTGACAGCAAGCATATTTTTACGGCAATCCCTTGAACATATTTCAGTAAATATTTATTGATGTTAATAAGTGATGGATCCCATTAACAGAATAACATTCCCTCATCATTAACTCTTGTCATAATGTCTTTCAATGAAAGACTATATTTGGCTGTAATTCGTATTGTGATGCTTACTTATGTTGATAATATGTCTATTATTAAGGCATTAGGCATATAAATTAAATTGATTTCGATCATAGTGTTACTACGTAGTGATAATATTCCTACCCATAAAGAAGGTCTATTTCATTAATCCAAATATATGCTTATCATTAAATAGGTGTGTGATTGTGATATGAGAATAACAAACATCAATTCTCGTTTCTGTGGTTCCACACATGATGCATTCATAATGGCCAACTCAGCATTGAGACCTGCCTTAATACAAGCCCATGAGAGGTACAACGTGTGGCTCCTAGGTAATGGATGTGACTTGTGTGTGTTGTGTAGCCACTACTTGAGTTTGTATACTTTAAGTAATGAATTAGTGATGTACTTAGTCCATACAAGTACCTGTTATTATAATACCAATTATTGCCGATGTTTTCATTAGAATTATTTAATGAAATCAAAAAACATTAGGTCTTTAGCTGATCATTCTTATCCTCTGATATGTTGATAAGTTGGTGCTTAATTCAACTGTGGTGTTTTGTGAGAAATTTGGTCTTTTAATGCCAAATGTTTTATCCAAATGCCTATATTTGCTTGTGTATGCTTTAGTTGTGATTGCAAGGGAATTATTAGGAACATCTTAGGGAGCTTATTTAAATAACTATTGTTACAGGTGATAGTGGATACCCTATAGCTCCCTGGCTTATGACGCCTGTCCCAGGATATACAGTGCCCAACTCACCGGAGGATAATTATAATAGGTGTTTTACACGGGCACGTTGCACTGTTGAAAGGTGCATTGGGCTGCTGAAGAGTAGATGGAGGTGCCTACTGAAACACCGAGTACTTCACTACTTGCCTGAGAAGGCTAGTAAAATAGTAAATGCTTGTGCAGTACTCCACAACATGTGCATAGAGGAAAATCTTCCACTCAACCATGAAGAGATGGCACAAATTGAAGATCTTGGGGTATACAATGACCCTGTTGAAGAAGAAGAGGGGAATCAAAATGGGCGTGCTATAAGAGGGAGACTCATTGCGGCTCATTTTTCTTAAGTTAGGTTTTTTCTAGGAAAAATTGTTCCATTCTTTGTTCTATGTTATGTTGTGTGATCAAGTACCTTATCTTATGCTCTATTTCTTGCTTGCATGGGAGTAGTATATTTTTGTTTTGTGTACTTTGTTTAAATATTTGGTTCCATCAGCCATGTTTTAGGACACAATGGCCTGATGAAGACAATCGTTGAAGGAAAGGTGAACGAGAAGAATGGAAAGGGTGGGCCTCCTATGAATTATATATACAGGTTGTGAAGTAAGTGAAAGAGAGGAACTACGTTAATATGAAGAGGTTCGCTGATAGAAGAATCGAGGGGAGGCTGCGTCAAACCAATCCTAGGATTTTTGACCCTAGATGAGATGATTCTTGTTGGTGGTAGTATATGATTATATTGTATTGATAGTTGATTAATAATGGTGCAATCCTGGCATCAGTCTTTGGTTAATGCTAACAAAATTGTGCAAGAATAATTTAGGGGTGAATCATTCATAAGAAACTACTCTTGTTGGGAGGTGATACAAATGCAGTCCACAGTTCATAATATATTTGTTTTGGGTGATGGTAATATTCATGTAGACACAGTGATTCTTTATTTTAGAAATGTATTTGATTAGGAAATATTGATTGTTGTTGTTGTGTCTAAAGAAATGCTTTTCTAATCAGCAGTCACTTCATTACCATACAGTTAATAACAATCCATTTGCATGTGACTCTTATGTCTAAAATTTTATGCATGAACTGGTGGCATTGTATTTCTTAATTGTCTGTAAGTAGTGCCTTTATGTGATATTTCACTCTCTGCCACACACTATATCAGTGGCTCAAAGGGTAATACGTCGATGGTAATGTAATGGAAATGTAATTAATGGCTGAAAAGTGACTGAATATGAAAAAAGGTGATTTACCACAAAAATTTCCCTCAGATAGTATATTCTTTGAAGGGTGTATGGTGATTGCTGTCACTAGTCTTTGTCGTGGATATTGCTAGAAAAATATGTCTCACTTGGTGCAACATTGGAAGAGTATATTACTAGTTAACCTTTTTTTTCACAGTTACCTTATCAATATGAATGGACATTTAAAATAGTGAGCACTACACAATATGTGAAGTATTCAGGGAATTATTACAAGAAATATTTCTTCTTTGGCATTTAATATTGCATGTTGGTTTTGTCATGGTATGGAGTGTTAACTATCTACCTACATTGCTCAAGTAAATTTTTATGTGAATATAATAGTTACTGCATCGAGGTGCATGTGCTAGTAGTTGATATTCCATTTTTGTCTTGCATTACTGGTAATTATTATAATATCTAATTATGTAAAACAAGCAGTTAAAAATAAAGAACTCAGTGGACATGAAAAGATTTCATTTAAAGAAGTTCTCCTCCATTACACTCATTCCAAATTGTGACTGAATTTATTCTGGTTGTAATGCATCCACCTCTAAACCTAAGCCGAAGGTACTAAGTAACTAAATTACCACTAAAAAATACTGAAAAAGCCGTGGAACACTAGAATAAAATCAATTTTATGCTAATTAGGGCCACTGCAAGCTAGTAATGGAAAACAACTTAATAGGGTGATGGAAAATACTCAAATGACTTCACATTAGGAAACAAATTGGGTATGAATTAAGAAACTGATGACAACATTGCTCATATATTATTTATTTTTTCTAAATTTTCATTTATTCTCCTCAACATTTCAACCTTCTCCCTTTTCACTTTCAAAACTTCAGTATAAAATTTCTTTCTCTCTTCCAATTTCTGCTCTTTTAACAGTAAATTTTTTCTTTTGATTAGTAGCAGCTCTTCCTGCATGCCCTTGATGTCATCCATTCCATTTTTTAAATCTGTAACAAAGCACTATTAACATTAATTTCAATTGTGAAAATCATGGTACTCATATGAATATTTTCCACAAAGATATGTCTATAATGAGGGTTCATGGAAATTTGAATGTATTACCAATTAGTAAGGCATTGCATTCATAATATCCATAATTAATTCTTAATAACATTACAGCTGGGAGTTTTGTACAGCATACTGTTAATACAGGTTACATAGGCAACAGTGAGACTCATAAAAATATTAATCACTCTTGGATATAGCTGGTTCAGTTCTGGGAGTGGGAGGATCAGTACTGGAAGTGGATGGTCTTTGCAGTGATGAATGACATACAGATGTGGTGGACTTAAATGGAGTGGACATCGAGGTGGATGGGCCTTGGGAATTTGTATTACAGTCTTCTTCAATTTCCTGACAACTAGGGGATATAATGGGTTCTATGGGCAAGCTGATTTCAGGCTGGTCAGTAAAAACAATGGGAATCTGTGATGAAATAAGAATGTAGATTATACACAATAAATATTGAAATTGAATGTAACACTTTGAAATTATTTTTATCATAAAATACAATATAAATTGCTGCCAGAGTTATGAAAAGTTTGACACATTCGAGCAATTGACTTGCATATTTTCCATGAGCTTTGACGTGAATATATGAGATAACCTATGATGAGAAATTGAGAATACCAGAAAAAGAAGAATTTTGACATTACCTCATCTAAAATTATTGTAGATTCCCTCACTGTGGTATGGCCATGAATTGCGTTTTTGCCTATTATATTGGTGACCCGCTTTTGGAATGGTGTCAATTCATTGACAACCGGAGGTCCACCGCCAGTGTGGGATATATCCCGGGCTATTTCTGCAGCCTTGCCCTTTGCTGCACATTTTATATCATGCCATGACTGTAGGATGGTAGGATAATTATTGTAATGCTTATTGGCATTAAAAGATTATTATTAATTCAAATTTCAAAGTAATCAATTAATTCACTGCATAACATTTCATTAGCCGTACAAGTAGTTTGCCATATCTGGGTGAAAGTTTTACAGTCTAAGATAATTGTAAGAAACAGCTAGGTATATTAGTAACGATTAAAATTTGTATAAACAACTTCACTTTGTAGGCAAATGGGTTCCTTAATGTAGAATCACACCTTCCTCCACTCCTTCCAAGACCGCTTTGGGCCAAAGCACGAATTCAGCTTCAGTGCCACCTCCTCCCAAAGCCTGGCTGCGTCTTTCGCGGTGAACTTATTTTTAAGGATTCCTTTCCTAATGCTATCGTTCTCTAAAAAAATAATCACATACATAAATTATTGATAAATATAACATATACCACCTTATTAAGCTCATTTCACATACCTTCGACGAATTGAAGAAGTATTTCCTTCTGCTCTTTGGTTATCTTCATCTTCAAATACGCGCTTCAACAGTATATGCACCGTCAATTGTTTTGTAAACATTACGCCGAAATCCCAACGTTGCCACGTCTACTTTTCGGGATGGAAACA
Organism: Platycnemis pennipes; assembly: GCA_933228895.1. Lineage (NCBI taxonomy): Eukaryota > Metazoa > Arthropoda > Insecta > Odonata > Platycnemididae > Platycnemis > Platycnemis pennipes. The sequence goes on along the minus strand of OW121856.1, from coordinate 99,276,055 downwards.
GATAGCAACCCTCGAAACCGATCAACGGCTTGAAAGTTTCAAGCACACCAAATTCCGAGTGAGATGATTTCGGTACGGAATGGGCGTTCGGAAATATTCCGTACCGGAATTAATCCCGAACGTTTCAAGCACACCCCCCCTGCTCCGGTGTTGTTGTGCGTACCCATAGCGACGATTTGGCTCTTAATTCCGGAGGATGCGTACCCGTTATTTCTGAGTAAGTGTCCCATTCTTTTCCTAATATTAATTATGTTTCTCAACTTTTGCTTGCGTCCGCATGCTTAGCCATGAGGTCTCGGATTCGTCGGGGAACCCCAGGAACTCTTACACGAACAATTTCTGACTCATTATCCCTCAATGAAGTGTATTAAAGCCAATTCTTTTTGTTCTACGCATTCATGAAAGGTGTACCGTGGTAGCTCGTATAGTTCCGAAGGTCTAGTGATGACGCCATGGTAGATATATAATAATCTCTATAGGAATATGTTCCGAGGGAGCTAATTGGCTGTAAAGAATTATTTCAAAATAAAAAAAGTCTGAAAAAGGCAATTATATGGAAGAAACAAAATTTATACCGGTGTTTTTGTGGGGGACACATATCAATAAAATCACACTTCTCGGAAAATAGTTTTTCGAGCCTCTTACACCTTGGCAGCGCATCTTGTTCGTCGGTCAGCCGTAAGTTTTATGCATTAATCTTGTCCACTCATGTAAGGCCGCCTTACACCATACAATTTCTTGTACAAACGCTTGTATGAACTGAACGAAATTGTATGTTTGTCTGAATGGAATTAGAACAGGTTCTATTTCCCGTTCAGTCATTCAGACAATCGCACAAGCGTTCGTACAATTTGCCGCTTTACACGGTACAATTTCCTCATAGAAGAGTTTGTACAAGAAATTGAACAAAAAATTGTATCGTGTAAAGCGGCCTTTACAGAGTGTGCGGTACATTTTTGTCTTTTTTATTTCCTTAAATATTTGTTTTTACGTGACCACTTTAGTATATTGTTTTTCATTGCAATGTCTTGAAGTGCTTTGCTTGGAAATATTTTCATTAAAATGCACTTTTCGGCACATTTTATACCGCGGTTACTCCCATATTAACTTATCAGTGGTCAGCATAGGAATTTTATCATTTCCTTGACCTTTTTGGCCCTTAGCAAAGACCACTCAAGTCACTCTATTGTATAGAGGCAGTTTTACACGGTGCGATTTTCTGTACAGACGAGTGTGTGATAGAGGCGAGGAATTGGTATTTGTTAGGATTTTTATCAAGAAGATAAAATTTAGGACCACATTCAGATGCGACAAAGTCACAGTGATTACATAAATACGGAAACCTTTATTGGTGCCGTGTCTGAAAAGCTGGGAAAGAGTTCCTGAGATGAAGAAAGATTCATGAAGTAGGAGGTGCTACATCTGTAGAGCGAAAACGTCGGAAATGAATAACTTAAAACTAATAAAACATCGCCTTGCTGACGAAGAAAAGTAACTACTCATTTGGTGTAACAACTCAGCATTGCTACGTATATTATTTACATTGCTACATAAGATTTCTAAGTTTCCTTAATTGGGTTTCTCAAGGTGTGTCTTACACATATGCAGTTAGTTATTAATGTTCTTTGTGGATATATATTCCAATAACGTTACTGATACAGTTCTGCCTGATGCGCCTAAACACGACGAAATACAGAGGGATAAACCAAACCAAAATATTGCCGAAAGGGAGGTTCCGCTGCAAATTCCCATGTAGGGAAAGGCTCCGCGGCTTCCAAAAAGTTTCTTTTCGCACGACCCTCTTGGAGGCTCGAGGGGGGTGAGGGTTGAAGGGAGGGCGGGGGAAGGGGAAGCAAAACAATCCCAGCTGGTGTACTTCTGGAAGGATGCATGGTTTTTTTGGAAGACTCTACACTTTTCACTTTTTCATGGGTTGAAAGGCGTGAATATGAAGAATCCTTCCAAAACGAATGCAAAGAAATGTAACATGAATGCGATTACAAATCTTACTACGATCCACTTATCTATTTAAAGACCTAGGAAAATCTCTAGAGCACACTTTCTTTCACCACTGCAAACTAGAGCAATGTTTAAAATGCTTTTCTAGGAAAAAGGAAAAGTCCCTCTGTAAATGCCCGTAGAGGATGTCAAAGGCTCTGCGGTGCTAAAATGTCCCTTTCCTGCACGACCCTTATAGTAGGGGCCGGCAGGGGGAGGAGAGGGGGGGTGAGGGGTGTGACCTCATGGTAAGCGTACGGGGGAGAGAGGCGAAAGGAAAGGAATGCAAAACAATCACAGCTGGTGCCTTTCTGGGAGGATGTTACAAGATTGTTACAAGAAAGTCTCCACACATTTCCAAGGGTATGGATATGAAGAATTCAACTGGAACGCGATTACGCGCATACTTATCCGCTCGCTTGACTCAACGTTCCTGTAATTTCTGCAATATAGTGTCTGTGAAGATGAGTAACAATGCTCACAGCTGGATTACGACGAATTCAGGGTTCACGCCACTGAACAATACAAGCGGGTCGCGGCCATTCCAGCCCCCGGCGCCGGACGCGCGATCAGAAAAGAAAATATATTTTTCGGTGTCTCAACCGGCTTTAATTTCTCTTCAGTTTCCTTTATGAGTCTTCTGAGTTTGCTCATGGTAAAGCACCATGTTAATAGATCATGACAATTTTTATTCCGTATAATTCCTCCTATAATGGCAACTTAACCTTTAGGATATTCGGCGAAAAATGGAAGTCAGGAGTATCATGTTGAGGTATCCCGTTTGAGCGCTTGTGTTGATGAAACCAAAGTTCGTGGCACTTACGCATAGGGTGACCAAATCGAAATTTTCCAAAGCAGGACGTTTGAAAGAAAGACGCGGGACAATTTGAAAAAAGCCTGACAACACATTAAATTCCTTTTCATTTGTTAATAACAATATAAACAATACACAACTCAAGTTATACATTGTTATTAATTTTATATTTTGTTATTCATGCTTCTGCCAAGAGGAAATTTCCTTCAGTAGCTTCGGAGAATGCTAAATATGGGTTCGACATTATTAATAACTCTAATGTTTCAAATTATATTGTACTGTTACATTGCTCTTTTCTGCTTCCATCGGTAATTAGTTCCTTTCATTTGATCATTGGGTGTTGATTGGTGAAAATACCCTTTCCGCATTGGAATTATTTGCCATTATAGAAAAAATAACTCATATGTGCAGCGCGATAATTTAATTTGTAAAAACTATGATACGTAAACTATAAAGCAGGAAGCAGAAGTTGATCTAAACCCCAGACCAGCCAGACTATTGCGAGCGTTGTGGATGTTAAACGGAAGCAGGACCAAAACTCGTATTTTTATAAACAGCTAAATTCCCTTTAAAATGCATATTTTTCATATAAATACAGAAACAAAATAATACTGTTTCCCTCGAATATTATCTTATATGCTGTATTTCAGCATTTGGTACATGCTGTTTTGAAAGGCAGAAAGCCGTAAAATTTTGCTTAATCGAAAAATGCCATCTGGATGCTCACATATTAATAAAAAAGCAGGACATGTCCAGCCAAATCCGGACATCTACTTGCACAGTGGACCAAATTCGATGGAAGTGTCCATGTTCCTTTGACTATCGAGAGACTCTTGTGGAGGATCCGTTCCTGTATGTGCTGCTAATTCTGCAGTGTTGTATGACCTCGTGTGCCATGAAATTCAGAACTCTGAAATCTGCGTAGAATTAAATATATCGAAGTCAGCTTTTAATAATGGAGAATGCATGCTACATGTGCATGCTACATGTGCATGCGTACCTCCAAGTAATGCTTTATATAATTGCCAATCAACATGATTTAAAGTCACATGTAAAAGGCCGAGGAAAGTAGTACCGTCAATCTCTTGCTAAGTGTAATTTTGAGTAGTATTAGCATATAGAGATACTTTTTCTTTCTCATTCTTTGTGGAATTGGAATCATTTATGTATTCATAAGAGTCCTTGGAAATTGTATCCAAACTTTTTTCACTATTTTCTTCTGAAGCGTCAAGGACTTCCTGCTCCGTCAACTAATGAGTCAAAAGCCATGGTGAACTGAATAGAGTTTAAACCAAGAGATAGTCCCAAGTTCGAAAAAATAAAAAAAATTACCCAATGTAAATGCAGGTGGCAACAACACCCCCCACCCTCAAGTATAAAGTGGATGAACTTCTTGCAAGATGTGGGCAGTGCTCTACGACTCCCCCCATATCATCCTGAAATGAACCCTATCGAAAACATATGGGGAATCCTAAAAAAAAAAGATTATAAAGTAGGAACGTCGCATTCAAAATAGGAAATTTGGGAAAACTGGTGAAGCAGAAGTGTGATGAAATATGAAAGTGCACTTCCATATTTCATCACAAACCATGGTCTGCAAAAAAAGAAGAAAAACTGAGGGGGGGGTGAGAGTTAAGAATGAAGTGGTGCTTGAAAACTTTGTGGAGAGCGTAGTAATAAGGGAAAGTGTGACTTTGACTCACAGAGTGATACATAGGAATTTTTATAAACAATCGTTAGGTGCGTATATGAAAGATAGGATTTGACATCATGTTAAATTTTCAGGTATTTTGGGTACTATGGGATGTGTTGGTGTGATGATGCGAATCCGGGTGAAGCTTTACATCTCACTGAGCTCAAATGAAATTTTAAAAAATGTTGCGTAATTAGCCTTATATTTTACTTCATAGCTATATTTTCGTATTTGCGAATAGGTAATTATTAGAGCTACTTGAGAAATATTGATTTGAATTCGGGCCAAAAATTACAAGCCCAAATCATTTAAGTTTGGGTCTAGGGGTTTATCGAGATGTTCGCAGGTTTTGAATAAAAATTAGTTGTTTTGGTACCTCTGCCGATCGCTAGCCATTCACTCACTACTCTGCTTCTTGCTGCCCAACTTACCCCATTCCCTCATGTGTGCCAGTGCCACGGACTTGGTTTCATTTATATGTATCTAATGGATGAGAACCATGACAAATGGCATACTATTCCTTGAGCCCCAATGCCATCCCTGATAATTACAATGGTGCCCAGACTAGAAAAAAATGAAAATGACAATGATTCGTGGATTATACCTTACAGCCAACAGCAAAAATTCAAAGAGTTTCTTGAATATGTAATTATAAACCCTGTGACCTGCCAGAAGGTAAGGGTGGTGATTTTAAGGGTGGTGGCTGTCGTTGACTACTCAATCTTCGAAATGATCTCAGAATGAACGAGTCATTATGCCACAACTTAAGTAATGTAAGAACAAAATGTCATTATCAAGATAGCATCAATGGGAGCTCACAAAAGTGGATGAAATGAAGTAGTTTTTTGGTCTCATTGTAAACTCCAAAGACGTGACTCAAAAATGAGGCTTTCCACCAAGAATTTTAATTAAATAGTTGAGATTCTTGAGAAAGTGATGAAAAGGCTTCAAAACAGAAAGTTGTATGGTATTACAACAATACAAAATCAAGGTCTGACCAAATGTCAGCTTTTTCTTCACCATGAAGAAAAACAAACAAGTATAACTGAATGTTGGCTGTGGAGTTAATACATATTATCAAAATCCATGGTAAATGCCCAAATGCTGTACAAGGAATGTAAACGGACTAGAATACATAGTCCTTGGACGTCTTTGTCGACTAAGAATATACAGTAAAACCTCTCTACAACGAACCCCCATACAGCGAAATTTTAAGGAAACCTCCCTATTTCGAAGTCATTGGCCCGGTCCCGGATCCTTCCAATGGACAATGCACGCAAAAAAACCTCCCATAACGAATCTCTCTAATTACGAAAACTCCGTACAACGAAGTCTGATAATGGGCCCAAAACATGAAAAGTGCCCCTCTAGAACGAATTATTGAGAACAAACGCAGTATTTTGCATTTGCAGGTAATTTTTTCCATCGATATTTGCGTAATAAGCAGGAAGTAGAACCGCAGCGGAGTGTACTGCGTCTTAACCGTTCTGCTCCGAGTTTCGAAGGGGTTCAAATCCGAGACCTACAGAGCGGAGGGCATGAAGGAAACTTGACGCTCTGGCTCAACTCTGATGGTTCCCACCATAAGAAACGTGTAAGGGAAGCCAAAGCTCCGCTCCGCGTGGCTCCATCTATTGCTCCGCTCCGACCTTTGTGCCACTCCAAGCAGGAGCGCGTGGCAATTTTGCGCTCCTCTCTGAATCGCCTAGGCGGTTTACAAGTCGAACTGGTTTGACAGAAAATCCGCGGAGCAGCTCTTTTTAAATTAAATTTCGATAATATCCCATTTAGCATCCCTTATCAGGGTGTCCACTGACCGGAAAAACCTGGAAAATCGGGAATTATTCGTGACTTTTCAATGCAGGCAAATGTTCGCGGATTGTTCATGATTTTCTGGTCTGAGTTGGGAATTTTAAAAATTCTTAATTCAAGACAAAAAATTCTTATTTTAGAAATAGGATCAACAATGATGTCTTTAAGATACATGTATATTATTTGATAACTGTGCAAGATGTAATGGATTTGACGTTGGTATGAATGAATAAATAAACGATGAAAAAGTAGTTAGGCTCAATGAATCTTCAGCGCTGTATGCATCGGAGACGTCAACTGATCGAATGTCGTCGAACAGATGCCTTCAGCGTCACGTCAAGTGTTCTTTGTTCTCACTCATTGCGCATATAGAAGGCAACTAGTCGAATATCTTATAACTAGACTAGGAAACACTGAAGACATCAAGTCATTGAAGTGGAACATCCTGCAAACCATTCAGCGTCTGTGTGTTGCTTGGGATGGAGTAGAGAGAAGCGCGATCTCGAATTGCTTCAGGAGAGCAGGCTTTCCTGGAGAGATGGACGGCCAAGACGACCCAAAGCCGGAGGAGAGGGAGGAATGGGGTGAAGTCGCTCAATTATTAAACATTTAAGGGGTATCTTTCGAAGAGAATGCGAGTATTGATAATGATTTCTCTGTATTTGCCGACTATGAGGATCCCGAAATTTTGGCGGAGACGCAGGATGTGAGCGATGAAGAGAGAGGAGCCCAGAAATAGCGTAGTGCGCCCCGGTTGGAAGGAAGTGGTGGACGCAATAGATGTTTTGGAGCGAGTTTTTTTAATGTCAGAAGATTGAGTAGAGAATTTGAAGATTCTGCGGCAGGTTGAGCAAGCAGCCAGCAAAGAAATGAGGAAAGGGATGAGACAGACGACTTTAGAAAACTATTTTAAATAGAATAATTTTGAATTAATATAACTTAAAAACAACTACCGCTTCGTATTTACAAATAAAAAATTGCTTTAAACCTATGTAATTTTTCGAAATTTGTATTTAACTTCCTGAAATATACTCATTTTCAAGCAATATGGAATGTTTCGGCCGAGGTAAGTCGCACGAGAGCTGACTGTATGTACGGCGAGGATGGTAGATGGTCCTATATTTATATTTGTGAGGAGGTAAGTGAAGGAGAGATAAATCGAAAACCGGATTAGTTATTACAGGAACTATTTTACTTCTGTGTGTGTGCCTAACCAGTTGGGCTATTTGAAGAGTGGCAGACCACTGGGCCACGATATATCGGAAACACATGAGCTTTCGGTTAGGGGTAAGGGGAGTCATTGAGGAGTGGAATGGGTGAGGGAGGCCTCCCCGAAGAAACGTGGGAAGGGGAGGGGAGATAACAGCAGAAAGAGGAGAGTAAGGGCGTAGTTATTCTTTCTTTCGGAGGGGGAAGGTTATTGAATAATAGGCATTTTGGTATGGAATGTTTAGGAGGGGTTAGTTGGCAATGCACTCTTTCCTCTTACTCATTTCAGTAGATTTCTTGCTGCGTCCAACTCAAAACGTCTCCATTCCAAATTGTTAGCATGCAATATTACTGGTGCAACTAGAGTTTTCAGAACAGCGATCTTCGCTCGTATACTTGGTTTAGAAAGAGGTCCTTTTAATGTCATAAAAGACGCGAAAAGAGTGGGCTCAGGTTCTTTTACGTGTTTTTATTCTATTAATTGCTAACATAAGACATATTTAACTCACCTGATTCTGCTTTAGCGACCACTTATTCCAGTTTAATAGTTTTAGCCTGCAAATGGCGCACATTTTCAAATGAAAGACATTCTGCAAAGGACTGAAAAAGGGCAAACCTGGTTTTAAATTTTCTTCAAGTATGAAGAGGTAATTACTGGATGAACGGCGACACTGGACCTGGATTCAAATATTACCTGGCGTACTCGAGGATGGTACTGCGTTTTGGCACTGAAGAACGGGTGTGCCAACAGAATACCGATCGTATCCAGCTTTTATGAAGGCATCATCAATGCATTATCATTTGAGATTGCCATTGTGACCTCAGGGCATTGCCGACTGCCACGTTTTTACTCGTGGTAACTAACTCACTCCACCTAACTTCCATCGTTGTTTATCGATATCTAATATATACCGGTCACGAACATAGATATTTAACAGTATTTCAATGGGATTTCAATTTCAATTCCAACAATGCATTTTATTTCGTAAGTCTAAATGGCAATATGTGCTCTTTCAAGCAAAATTGCTGTATAAAACTGCCAATTGATATCGACTTAAATTATTGCACTCCAAGAATAATATCGACTAGATACTGAGAAAAATTATGGAGCACTTTAAAAATACGTAATCCACAGGCATTAATTTTGGCATTCCTTTCATATCAGAACATAACTAAAGTAAGCAAAGAGGCATAGAGCAGAATGGACGAGAAAAACGATAATTTCAATTAGAAATACGCAGATTGAAAATCACGAGGTGATAGCCACGGTATTTGATGGTAAATAATAACAATTGTTTATCATCACTATAGGAAAGGTGAATAAAGTAAGATTAAGAAATTTACACGACTTGCATCGTAAACATCACAGGGCACTGGGATGCCCCTGCGATGACGCGACCCGCATATCACATCTGTACAACGAAACCCCGTACATCGAAGTCATGATTTTTTCGGTCCCAATAAATTCGTTGTATGGAGGTTTTACTGTACAACCAATGGATAAATGTTTCATCTCAAAAGACATCCATTTTCAAAGCGGTTATATAATTATCAACAGAAATAAAACAGATCCTTCTATCAAGTTTTGCATATGTTTAAAAGTAAAACCCTTCTTGGTTGAATAGATACTGAAAAATCTTTTTTTAACATATATACTGAACTTCTTTTTTTAACATAAATACTGAACTGGATTTCTTAATGTCAGCGAGAATACTATTCCACAACCTGGCCCCAGAAACACAAAGATTTTTGGTACATAGTGGTCCTATGTAAAATAATTGGGAGTCATTCGGGTCCCAGATAGCACGGGCAATTTCGTATCTGGATACGAAAGGATACAATCAGGATAAGATAAGTCACACATTTGTCGTTTGTAAAAGGCGTTTGTGGAATATTTGCACCAATTGAAGAACAAATGAGCTTGTACATGAAGAAAATGGATGCAAATCGCGAATATGTCGATGAAATATACTCGTGAGCATTATTTTATTCATAAAATGGAAAATAAGTACACAAGATACATAGTATCTTCTCATATCGGATCACGGCAGGATACACGTATCTTTTCGTATCTGGAACTATTTTTTGTCTAACTCGTCAGCGCTACAGACATCTGACGCGGAGGTCAGCTCTTCAAAGAGCCTCTTATAAAAAAATTAATCAAATTTTAATAAATAACTTTCAAGACCTTAATTTTTCCTTCGTGATAGGATATTGGCAATCTGCATGTACTGATAAAAGTTTTTTAAGCTCATGCATAGGTAGCTCTGCAGAAAACAATTGCTGAACGATATTGATAAAAGCGTAGAACCATGACATTGTTGTAGGCGTAAGTCAGAGGGTGAGTATATTTAGTTATTTTTATGTTAATTTTTTATCTCTGCGTAGCTCCTTGCATTATCTTTTCATTTTCGAGATCCAAAACTTTTCCTCTCTTCCTCATACAGGTATAAATAGCATGTTCCAGTGAGTCCTGGTGTGGAATCACGGATGCATCTTTTGCGTTATGGCAATCTGTATCAATACCGCTTACCCCTAAAGTAGCGCCAGGTTTAACAGTAACTGTCAATAAAAAACGCTCCACTGATAGTGATGAGCAATTTTAAGTGTCACGCAAAATATGAAGAATGTAGATCAGGTTCTCTCTGACATAAGTTAAATCAAAAAATAACGGTAACACTAGCGCACGCATTATGAAGATCCATGATCGCGCGGCCAGAATCACAATTGTGACAAAGTTTAAACTTTGTTTCAGGAAGCTCTAATTGCTCTTGCCGAAGGTATGTTCTGAGTGTGGAAAAGTTCCTTATTACCAATTGCTTATTTTTTACGTGCCTTCATATTTGTGATTTGATAACGCCTCCATTTCTTACTGTCGCAGGTCCATTTAAGTAAAACTTCTTTACTGCCGCAGTGATTTGATTGTTGTGGTTCATTGCTAGGAGTAACTGAAGCTTGTGAGCTCTCAGCCAACGGCGAGTTATGTATGAAATGTATTTCTTATTAGTAATTTGATCGAAACGTTCGTTAAAAATGTAAATGCTGATTTGAAATATACTGTTTTGTCTCCAACAGTTTTATTTTTCATTTTAGTCAACTTAAGTTGGTAACCTTGGTAACGGGAGATTAGAGAATAATCGACTGTGGGATTCGAAGAATATCGACTGAGATTTGAGAATTATCGATTGTGAGAATCGAGGACTATCGATTGTGAGATCTTGGGACCGATGTGGTAATCCTACACCTCGTATCTAATCGTATCTCCTACGTAGCGGACATTGCACGCCTTGATATCTCGTTCGCATACTGTCCGGTAGTGGATGGAACCCATTGCCGAAGCGCGACAGCAGCGGGTCGATTCTGTAAATGTCATAGGCGTCATAAGGGTGATAGCTATGACGGGCACCTTATGATGGCTATGACATTCGAGCGATTCCGTAAGCTACCGTCATAAGGCTTATGACGCCTATGACGGACGACGAGTGAACAGTTGCGCATCGCCATGAAAATCTAGAATTTCGTTCCTTAAGTTCCTTATTACCAATTGCTTATTTTTTACGTGCCTTCGTATTTGTGGTTTGATAACGCCTCCATTTCTTACTGTCGCAGGTCCATTTAAGTAAAACTTCTTTACTGCCACAGTGATTTGATTGTTGTGGTTCATTGCTAGGAGTCACTGAAGCTTGTGAGCTCTCAGCCAACGGCGAGTTATGTATGAAATGTATTTGTTATTAGTAGTGATGGACGGATCCAGGTTTTTTGTCGGATCCGGATCCTTGCCTGGGTTTCGGATCTTTATCTCGGTTTCGGATCCTTAGTTTCACATACGCGATTCCGATTTTCAAAACCTAGGTTTTTTAAAAATATATAAATACAGCAACAATAGAATTACCAAAAAAAGTGAATTTATTGTGGAAAAAATCAACTTCCTATCATCCTAGTGGATAATATTTTCCTGGATCAAGATTTACGGTTGCAATAACTATATCTTATTACTTCTAATACAAAGATCAACTTCCTTATCACATACTCATCATGCGATACATTTTTGAAACCTGTACAACTATTCTTTAGAGTGCAGTTAAAAGAAACATTGTAAGTTCATTTTCATAAAAAAAGGAATTATTTTCCAATTATTAATCAAATCCTTGAATGCTTTCAAATTCTTTTCTAGAAACAAAATATTTTAATGCGGCCAAGAGATTCCATTTAAGGAATATCCTGGGATTCCATTTTTAAGGGGCCGTGGGACATGATTATTTTTTCGCTTTCGAGTGCTGAGATGATGGAGATAGTTTTTCCGTTGACCGGTAGAGTTACCAGAGTCGGCACCTACCCAACCAGCCATATTTTTGTTCAGTGTCTCCTCTACGCTTTAATTCTTCGCGCAGAGGTGATGAGGCAATAACGACCCTTCCCTCTCAGCCCCTCCGTCCGCGGAGTTTTCGTACCATTGCTGACCACTAGACGCAATGTTGCCATTTCAACACACGATTGGACCAAACTGTTTGGCAGACTCCACATTATACCATGTGGCAACGTGGAATTCGCGGAAATGCGCTCGCTACGATTTTCTAAGAACCGAGTCGGTCTGGCCAGCCTGGCCCTAGTGGGGTTCGTAGCTGCAGGAGAACGTGTCCGCGGTCCAAGTCATGAATGGACTTCATTTTTCGGGGTAGCCGCATTGATTGGTTGTTGTGACAACAGTTTAGCCGTAAGAACTGCAACAAATAGGAGGTGGTCTCAGCTGGTAGCTTGGCTTGCACGTGTTAATGTCTAAATGTGGTAATTTGAAAGTAATATACGTTTGTGCCTACTACAGACCACCCCATTCCGATGTACACTCAGTATTAGAACTCGAGAAACAGATCAGGCACATTAATTCTCATACCAACGAACGACAGATTATTGAAAGGTGGAGATTTCAATACAACATCGATAGATTGGAAAACTTGTAGTCATTAGTCTGGGGGTAGGGACAAAGAAATCTGCTCGTCATTTTTTAACCTGTTCGCATAATACGCAGTACATCAAATAGTAAATTTGCATAATAGAAGGGAGAATGTTCTCGATTTACTTGCCTCAAACATCCATGAAAAAGTTATTAAAGTGAAAAATGTCGATGAAATAAGTGACCACAAGGTAGTACACGTTAAATTATCCCTCAATACCGACAAAAATGTAAAATTAAAAAGAAAGATTTGCCTTTTAAGTAAAGCAGATTTTAATGGATTTAGGCGTGAATTACAGACTTCTTTTGAAAAATTCTAAACATCAGAAACAATAGTGATACAGACATGGAAAGAGTTCCTCCAAATTACACGGTGAGTGAGTATAAGAGTGAGAATAGGGAACCAAGGTGGTACAATGCGGAGGTTAAAAAAATGTTTAAAACGACAACGAGTTATCCACGCGAAACTAAGAAAAATGTAGCTAATAGCGATCTAAAAAAATTATCGAACGTTACATATAAAGCAGCCGCAAAAACAGCCCTTAGAAAAGCGTAAAGTGATTTCAAGAGAAAAGTACTTGGAGAACAACTAGAGGGGAATCCGAAAGCGTTTTGATCATATGCTAGGGAAGTACAGGGAACTAAAATTTCAACGGTTAATTCCTTGAAAGGGTATAGGGGCGAAATATTTAGATAAGGCTTATTTGTTGAATTATTTTTCCAGAGCGTTTTTAATCAATCTAAGCGTAGTTTGCTCGAAACCATACCAGACCGATTTCAGCAAATAATGCCCCCGATCGATAAATGTATCTTATAGCGGAATCTTATCCTTACTAAAAAACGTTAGCCCGAACAAATCCTCAGGTCCTGATGAAATTCCTGCTCGTGTGTATAAATAAATAGCTCTCGAAATGGCACCGTATCTTAAAGTAATATTTAACAAATCCCTCGAAGAACAAGCGGTTCCCAAAGACTGGAAGATAGCAAACGTGATCCCAATTTTTAGAAGTGGCGATAGGGAACATCCATCGAACTATAAACCAATATCAAGGGGATCGGGTTGGTGTGGTGGCTAGAGTACTGGCCTCCCATCCCGAGGGCCCGGGTTCGATTCCCGGCAGTGGCGGATTTTTCAGTGGAAAACCGGTCCCCACTTGAGTGCCTAGTGGAGGGCATTTCAAGTACAGTACTCCGTCCGTCGGATGGGACGTTAAGCCGTGGTCCCCTTGGCGCCTTTCGTTAAGAGTAGGCTAATGCCGACGCCGGGTTTCTCTCCACCCTTCCTCCGTTCCCTAAAAAAAAACTCTTACCATTACCCTATTACCCACCTATCCTATATGACCTCAGCTGTCGGTCGCCTCCCCTAAATAACCAACCAATAAACCAATATCAATAACGTCACTGTCGTGCAAAATTATACAGCATATGATAGTTACATCAATAAGGGGACACCTCGATAGCCAGGATTTATTGATAAAAAATAAGCATGGGTCCAGAAAGGGACGATCTTGCGAAAATCAAATAGGTCTTTTTGTTCATGATATTTTAGTTTCCGGAGAAGGTAACGTACAGGTAGACGCAGCATTTTTAAATTTAGAAAAGCGTTTGACAAGGTTCCCCACTGTAATTTACTCGCGAAGTTAGCATCATACGGGAGACAGTAATATGGTAGGCTGGATAGGAGATTTCCTACATGAACGCGTTCAAAGGGTGGTATTAGATGGTGTCACCTCAGGCGAAGTAAAAGTTACATCGGGTGTTCCCCAGCGTGATAGGCCCATTTTTATTTCTTCTCTCCGTAAATGACTTGAATACAGTAGCTAAAAATAGCAAACTCCGTCTTTTTGCCGATGATGCAGCAGTCATCATTGGTCATCAATCCTCAGATCGGTTTGACGCAGCTCTCCACTGAGTCCTGTCGGCTAATCTCTTCATATTTACGTATTTCTTCTGATGCAGTAGTGTATAAGGAAATAAGAAATTAAGAGGATAGTCATTCTTTAGCTAAGGATTTATATGCGATTGATGATTGGTGTGATAGTTGGCAGCTAGAATTAAATTTGAAGATATGCGCGATAAAGAACTTTGGGAAAAAGAATAACTTTCCCCAGAAAAATTATTGCATCAAAGAAAAGAAAATATCTAACGTAGAATTTATTAAATACTTAGGCGTCACCAACATTGAAGACATTCTGTGGGGGAAACACATCAGGGAAATAACTAGTGTAGCAAACCATATATCAGGATTCGTAAAAAGAGTTCTAGGCAAATGCGATGAGAGAGTACTAGAAAGAAGCTATTTTACACTTGTCAGACCTCATTTAGAATATGCCGCTAGTATATGGGATCCGTACGAGGAAGATATGATAAAAGAATTAGAGCGTGTGCAAAGGAGATCCACTAGATTTGTTAAAGGCCGCTATGATAATTGTATACGTGTTACGAGTTTAATAGAAGAACTAGGCTGGGAATTACTATCAGAACGCAGGTTGAAATTTAGGTTAAACCTTTTCAGTAAATTGGAAACCGATTTGTCGAATATTTTAAGTCGATAATTCTTCTTCCCGTTACTCCACCGGATATGCCTTCGTTTTTCCCTTCTTCGGCAATTGCCATATCGTCAAATGAATCATGCAAAGTTTCATCAGCTACTGAATCGTCAATATAGGACGGGATTTCTTCAATAGCGCAAGAAGTTCCTCCTACGTGCGACTCTGTTCCCATTATTTTGAGACGCCTGTTTCGGATAATAGAAATTTGCATACTTACACATGAATGTATCATTACATTAAGATAGTGTTTTCACAAAAAATGACAATATTTACCTTTTTTCTTCCCTCCGCTTGGCCAAAAATTCACCCTTTCTTTTTTTCCTCGCCGCCGAAAATGTCAAGCGACTGCCTACTTTAATTTTCCGATATCGGTACGCTTCCGATGACATTTAGAGACTTGACAATTAGTCACATTGACTATTACTAGACACCCCGAGAGCGACAACCTAAACAGAGACTCAAGAAACAACCCTACAGTAAATCAGACACTACGTCTCACTCGCCTCTGCTTCCCGCCCGCCTTCACTTTCCCTTCCCCCAAGCTCACAACACCTCAAGGTTACCGTTTTAGGATATAGGTTAGAGGGACTGTGCCACTTTTTGAGTAGCGCAGTAGGCGGAGAATGTGTGAACTGTTTAGTGATTTGCACGATGCTAGAGGCGTATCCCTGGGCTGGAGTTGGCGAAAAACATAAATTACTTTCAGAATATCTCAACAGCGTGTCTTTTAATAAAAATCAATAATTTTCAAGGATCCAACAGACTAAGCTTGAATCTTGTACTCTATAATAACGAAAGTTAAAAAAATAGCCCCTCTGTCTCCCAACAATTGCAACAAAAAGGTCTATTTTTACATCGAGATATATTTTTAACAAGGCTTATTACGTAAAATCTAGGATTATAGAGTAATAGTTTGATACTTTCTCTTTTAATTACTGAAAACCGCATTCTGATATCTGGCTTCCTGTTGGAGCAATCTTCCTTGAAAAATAGGTCTGAAAAACAGAATGTCCCACGGCCCCTTAAGACGAAAAAATATTATAGAATATTTCAAGCTGCTGAACTAGTAATTTTGCAATGTCTTATTAAATAACCTTTAAAATGAAATTTGAGAATTTTATACTCCTAAGGAGAGGTTGTGTAACTCTGATCTTGAAATGAGATTAGCTGTTTTTCATGCTACTAGAAGCAAAAATTAAAAAAGTCTCGGATTTTTTCTCCATTGGCTCGGGTTTGCAAGAAAAAAGTAGAATGACATGTGGGGAGCATGTATTCTCCAAAATGAGGTAAGCCGACAATAGCAGAGTGGGGTAGTGGACTGCAGGTAATCTTCGATTCTTATCGCCGTTTAAAATTTTTCTTTCAGCCATTGAATCAAAAAATTTATCATCCTTCATTTCCAAACTTTGTGAGTGGATACAGACTTTTTTGTAGGTACTTCTATCGTTTAAACTAGATTTATAAATGCGTTGCTAAAAATACATGGGAAAGTTAACGTAATGATTCCATGATTATATTCTGCAATAAAAAAAATTTCCAATCATTTCACTAACGCCAAATTTTTTTATTTTTTGTTGCTAAAAATAAATGGGAAAGTTAACGTAATGATTCCATGATTTAATTCTGCAATAAAAAAATTTTCCAATCATTTCACTAACGCCAAATTTTTTTTTTACTTATAAATTGACATGAAATTTCTGATAATCTACTTTTTTTAACTGCCTACTTGCATCACCCTAGGAATACAGCATAGCCTATATTCGTAGGCAGTGTTAAGGATCGAACTCGCGACCTGCAGTAAACTAGCCCTCATTTTTAACAACTGTGCTATCATAGGTTCACGGGAATCTGGCAAATGTAGGCGACCCGCGTGACATTCGGCTTTATTTTTTTTCTCGTGCATCCGGGCGTATGGAGAAAAAAAGTCACGATGAGTATTTTTTTATTTTGTTTTTGTGGCACGAAAAAAATCTTCTCATTTCGTGACTGAGTTACACACCCTCTCCTTGTCAGTTTCTACCATACTTACATTCCATTCGCGGGGCTCATCGATCACTAAGCCGCGAAATTTTAAAATCTCCGATCTGGATCCGAATTTTTACTGTCTTCGGATATGATTTCAGTTGCGAATGAAATGAAAGACACGTGGATCCGACCCGACCATCCTTAATTTATTAAGGCGAATGGTGAGTGGCCTATGGTGTGAATCTCCCCTGCCAAGATGGAACCACAGTCGATGACTGTCAGCGCTCCATGACACTAACTAAGTGACCTGACGATTCCCAAATATGGCCTTGTTCTCCCCTCGGACACCGGCTCTACCCTCCCCTACATCGCCCATACCCTTGCCCCACTCCTAACATTGCAACATCGCAGCAGTTTTACAATGTCTCGCTCGGACTGCGTCTAGCCAGAATATCTCGCCTCGGCTGCCTCTGGCGTGAACCGGCAACCCACCCACCCTTTTCCTTTTCTGTGGGAACTGGGAAGCCGTCGCAAGCATTGGTCATTATTCTTTATTCATCGTTTTCTGCAATATATTTTTCACTATTTGTATCGGAAGAAGACTGCATGATGACTGGCGAAAAGATAGTCCTAAAAATAGAGCAATGCGGCGAAAGCCTCGAATCCCAAGGATGTTCATCAGAAGCCACTGGGTAGCCTCGAAAACAATCCACATCGCTCTTACTAAATGAAAAATATTCTACAGCACCTGGTAAGGTAGGAAATAAGACGAGTTCAAGAGGTCGGCAGGAGAGAAATTAGGAATTTTCTTTCCAGCAGCGCATCACACATCACCATTGCTATGATAACATTTATCATAGTTTTTAACAGACTAAAGGTAGGATTTCACAAAGCATCTCCATTCACTGTCAACCCCTCATCTCGGCGTATTTTTTTTGCATCCGCACCACTTTCCAACACCCCTCATCTGACATGCTTCACAACCCTCTTCTCCTTTTTCCAAGCATTCCACCCTCAAGAGCTATCTTCAACATCCTATCGCCACCTATTACCTACTCGCCCCAGTGACATGCTTTGTCTTATCCTGATTTCCAAATATCTTCCCTCCCCCAACATGTCCACTGAATCCGCTTTAATTTTCTTTTCGCTCCGTCCTACGAAGATGACGGCACGAAAGATGTCTGAATCACTTTTCAGGTGGCGAGCCTGAATGGTATGTTATAACATACTAATGTGTGCTAAATACTTGCTTCTATCTTCTATACTGAAGTGTCATACGTTAAGTTACTTCAGGACGGATTTCAAAAAGGAGTCCGTGTTCTGTTCCCTCTGTAAAAGAGCGCAGCTTATTCTAGGCAAAATTGGAATAAAATACTAATCAACAGAGTAAAAAAGGCTTCAGGTGGGCATTCCTTGATATCAAATCGGCTGTAACAGAACTCGAGTGACATGCAGAATAGTAAAACGGGTAGTAGAGAGTAGAGTGATAGGAGCGAAGTTCTCACGCGGATCATATTCCGGCCAGAATAATTGGACCCGATGGAATATTACGCCCTGAATTCGATACTTGCAGAAACCCCTTGACCTGCTCAGAAGGGGCTGCGGGGCATATGTTCTACTCGTAGCAAAATTCAATAAAAAACTTTCACAACTAATTACTGTCAGGAGTAAAACCTGGATGTTTTCACATAAAAGCTTGGCCAGTAACAGCAGCAGAATAGAGAACATTGGAAGCGATGGAAATGAGTGGTGTTGTAGAAGATTAATGAAGATCAAACGTACAGACTGAAATACGAATAAAGAAGTTGTACGAAGAGTTGGGGAAAGACGTTTTCTGTAGATGATTTGCATTAGGAGATAATCTCATCGGACATACTATGAGGCATAACAGCCTCCTGATGACAATCATTGAAGGAATAGTAGACGGATAGAATTACCACGGAAGGCCAGGGATAGATCATCGTGAGCAAATAAATGGATACGCTAAGGTAAGAAATATGAGGGAGTAAAGAGGTTCGTTGAGAAGAGTGCAGATTGTAGAGCTACAGCATAGGTACCAATTTTCAGATTGATGGCTGCTAATGACTTAGGAGTAATTCGGTGCATTAACATGAATTTCCTATTCTTGAGCCAACATTGCCGGTTGTATCATGTAATTGAAAGTTTAAACATTTTATAGATGGCAATAATAAATGTACTTTAACACTATTCAAACTTTTATTTCCGGTTCTCTTATTTCCATAGATCGGAAAAGTCGGGGGTCAATTATTTCGGGAAGCAAAGCTTTATTATACAATTAAAGAAATTTGTTCTCCATGCGATTCTTCCAGAATTCACCATTCCGGAAGATTATTTGGATTTTGCAGTCCATAGGAGTCCACACCATAAAATTACAAAAGGAATATCGGGAAACATGTAATTGTCCCTGAATTTCGTAGTAATAATTATGGTTTAAAACCATTGGTTTTCTTGAGTTTAAGATCCTCATCCAAGCAAAAACACTTTATTTCCTCAGCTGCCTGTTTTAATGTCATATGTTCCGATGATATTGGACATTTTACTTCAATGATGCTGCATCATTTGTTTTTCCATCAGGCGAGGCTGCTAGGAAACGGTGTCCGGGATCAACAAAAAGGCCACATGGAAACTCTGCTACCCGTTAACTCCTCATATTTCTTAATCGCATAAATTCATTTAGGCTACCGTATCTCATTGTATCATTTTCAGATGACTGGGCATAAAACTTTTCTTTTCTTTGTCTTTTCACAAGTGATTTTCCCTTCTCCTACAAATAACACCAAAATTTGATTACGTCAATCTATTCTGTCTTTCATCAAACCATTGCTCACATTCGGTTTGGACCCGCGTCTCTCTCTCTCTAGAGCTTCTATTGACCCCTCAACCGTCAATTTCTTTATCAGCTCTTCGATTTCTACATCCATTTCCTATTGGTCCATGTCCAATTTCTGACAGAACTCTCCATAATCCTTAGTTTCTTTTGCCTCATAAATTTCCCTAACTTTCCTCTTAGGCTTTTTTGCAAGACACCTCCTAGTTGACTGTTAGCGTTTAGGCCTTCGCTCGCCAAGTCTGTGTATACTTTTGAAAGGGCTTCTTCCACATATCATTTTCTACGCAGAATAATTCCACCCTGGTCCCAGCTGAAAATCAAGCCCCTGCACCCTGCACACGATGAGCATACAAACTACTTTTTCCGCGGTTCACTTGCTTGCCTCCCATAAACTTAGCCACTAACGACAAAATTCTCCGCCAGATTACTAGTGTCAATCATGGCTAGCATAATTGATTTCCATACCTAGGGTTTTAATAATTCGTTGACTCTTTCCAGGGCACCCATCTCCTTGTCGTTGAAAATGTTTTCCCTCCCCTCCTGATCATTGCAGTTATATACTTTGCAATTCGAGTGCTATTGAATACGCGAAGCGGCCCGTTTTTTAGATCCTCAACTAGTGAGTTGCAGCCATATTTTTCTTTTACTTTCTTTTGTTAGAAATAGTTTCAATTCAGGGTGTTCATCCAGAATTTTGAAGATGGATTTTGTATAACATGTAACCTCGTGACTAGAACAATCACTTTTCTTAACCAGTTTCCCACATGGAACGGATTCACGCACCTTTTCAAAAGCACTCGAATCACCACTGCCTACGAGGAAATGGTATTGAAAGAAAAGTAATTGCATCTCCTCGCTCTATCGAAATGCCTGAACAGACATGTCAGCTTCCATGCCACGTGATGATCCACTTATGGTGACCAACAACTATATTTGAAGAAAATAAGGGAGATTTCCATATTCTTGACCAAAAATAAGGGAGATTTAGAACACGGCAAAATTTCATAACAAAAAAGAAAAAAGCTATGCAGTTCTTGTAAACAAAATTAAAAAGAACTTTATTTTATACTTTGAGAAGGCCTAAATATATTTTGCCGCAGATTTTGCTTCATAAAATAGTTTGCCATCACTTTTTTTATTGTTATTAGATTTAAAATTCAATTTACATTTCGTCATGATTACCGGGGGTTTTACTAATTATATAATTAGTAATTACAAAAAAAACAAAAATAATGCAGGAATATAGGACGTGGCGATTCCAGGCTGAAGATAACTCTCTCAGAAAGTACCACGGTTTACTCATCGGATTTAATAGGAACAAACATTGCGTCTCTTACAATGTAAAATAATATCGCTAACAATTAAATGACTTTTAGAAAAGTGACAGATACATTTTCGCATTCCTCATGTATAATTAAGATGAAACTGATGAAACCACTGTCTAAACATACTGTGGTGAAACAGTCAAATCAGCCATGGACAACAATTATACTTAAATCTTAAATGTTTAATCTGTTCCGGTGAGGCTAGGTCATTAGCAGAAACACGTATTTTTCTGAGAATCGGTTTGATGAAAACAAAAAAACGTACAAAATCTGAAGAATTGGTTCATTGTAGTCGTCCTCAACCAAATAATTACTTCGCTTGCCATTTCCTGAGACTCCCGGCAGACCTTTTCTTTCGTTTTGCAGATCAGAATAGACCACGTCTTTCTTACTTCGAGGATGGCCTTTTCTGGCAGTTTCCATGATAGTCTTTTTTTCAGAGATAATTTAAATCGAAGAAATTAATTGTAAATTATTTCTTGACTCACTGAATGTAGAAAAATTTCTTGAAAGATTTACGCAAATATTAGGCAATTGGAAATAGCTCTCGATACGAAAAGTCGAGACGGACTGAGAGCAACGAAGAGGGACGCATAAACTTGCGACATCCTGCGCGCTGTCCTCTTCTCAGCAAAAACACAAGGTTGCAAGATTTGTCTTTCGTTCGTCCCTCCCCTTAAACGCCTCCAGCAGCATGGCCCTCATCCCTCCAGCGGCATCTCTCCCTCCCCTCCCTCATCGCTCCTCGGGTGCTTCGTAATGGTTCCATGATTTCGCCGCAAGTGACGCTCCTAGCAGCGCGTTTTTAGCGACTTCTAATTATTCTAATTACTAGTTATTACCTTCTCGTAATATTATTTAGAAAATTGGAATTGATTAGTGAAGAAACTCGAAAACTTCGTAGTTTTTCGATTTTTATAAATAACAACGCATTCTGCCATTTTGGTAATTTTTTATCATGTTTTTTAATTTTTTGCAAAATGTAAAAAGCAAAAAAGAATTTCATTGGCCAAAAAAAGTTGATGGTGAAAGATTCATGTCGATAACTTTATTTGCCTAGCTGCGAGAAGAAAAACCGTTTCAGGGGCAGTCACCATTGGCCTTAATGGTACATATGTAAATCTAATTTGAACAACAAAAGTATAATAAAGTGAGTATTCAGATGTAATGGTTTGAAATTGAATATGATAACATTTTCGATGCAGTTACTGAAAGAAAAATTAAACTGCGATAGGGATCGAACTTCGCACAGTACACTAGCACTCGTTGTACGCCTGATCCCCGCGAATTTAGGCTACCCGCGTGGCATCATATGTATTTTTTTTCTCGCGATAGCGGGGTAATGGGGAAAAAAGTCATATTTCTTTATTTTGCTTCTAGTTGCACGGGAACATTTTCATCTAATTTCGTGACCTGAGTTACACATCCTCTTCTTGTCAATATCTACCGCACCTTCATTCCATTCACGGGGTGCTTCGATCGCTAAGCCGCGAAAATTCAAAATCTAGGATCCGGATCCGATTTTGCTCCTTGTCTTTGGATCCGAATCCGGAACCGAAAAAATGAAAGATCCGCGGATCTTTGGATCAGACGGATCTGATCCGGCCATCACTTGTTATTAGTAATTTGATCGAAATGTTCGTTAAAGATGTAAATTCTAATTTGAAATATACTGTTTCGTCACCAACAGTTCTATTTTTCATTTTAGTCAACTTAAGTTAGTAACCTTGGTAACGGGAGATTAGAGAATAATCAATTGTGGGATTCGATGATAATCGATCGTGAGATGCAAGAATTATCGATTGTGCGAATCGAGGACTATCGATTGTGAGATCTTGGGACCGACGTGGTATTCCTACGCCTCGTATCTAATCGTATCTCCTTCGTAGCGGACATTGCACGCTTTGACATCTCGTTCGCATACTGTCCGTTAGTGGATGGTATCCATTGCTGAAGCGCGACAGCAGAGCTCCGTATCTTCTTCAGCATTGGATAGTATCCAGTTACTAAGGGTATACGTTGGAAGCTGTGCTATGTGGGGTGGTACCATTAGCCATGTTTTCTCTGGGAGGAAAAATTGCTTTAAATAACCAGGTTGCTGATTTTGAAACAACGCATAAATGAACCAAGCATTTCCTTCTGGTTTTTGCCTTCAGCCATGTGAGCCTGGTAAAATAAGGGGAAATATTATCTTCTTTCTTCTCAGATAGCACAGGCATTTTCGTATACCGACCTCTCATTTCACATCCAAATGGCCTATTCTCCTCCCTTTTTACCTAACACACCCTCTCTCAAGATTGATTCTATCACATATTCAGCCAGCTCCTACAGTATTAGAAAATATTTTTAAAAAGATGAAGTTGATTCTTGAAATGCAATATTTCTACAGTATTAGTGAATTCCTTGAAGATAAATTGTAGAGCGTATTTATTTCTCCTTTCTTATTATTGGTTTGCATCTGTACATGTTATTTTTGTGTTGTTTTACATTTAAGGCGGGTTAAAAAAAATAAAATGAGCATAGGTGATTTTTGCAAGGTCACAATTTGTTTTGTTGACTGCAGCAAATAAGGAAAACAAAGAAGTGAAGGAAGAGACACCCTCTGTGGAAAGATGAAGACCCACATGGAGTAGAATTAAAATAGGCATCCACATTCTTGCTTTTTCCAGAAAGGATTAGTTCCTGAAAATCTGTTGAGGAAATGGAGAAAAAAGTGTGTTTGACTAGGATTGTTTCCCATCCTTCCAAGAATTTTCTCTGCATACCAGGTGTGGTGTAGACAATAACTTCTTCTACATCATTATTGCAATTTCTACCATTCGTCAGTTTTTACAGCTAAACCTTTGTTGGGAGCGATGGACAAGATTCATCTTCACATTTACTGTAACATTCATCATCAACTATGGGATCAGAATGACCGAGATCTTTGTTCACTGTAATCACTTTCAAAAATAGGCTCTTCTATTTCGTCCTCTGTAAAAATCATCCT
The DNA here is from genome assembly GCA_933228895.1 of Platycnemis pennipes. Taxonomy (NCBI): domain Eukaryota; kingdom Metazoa; phylum Arthropoda; class Insecta; order Odonata; family Platycnemididae; genus Platycnemis; species Platycnemis pennipes. The sequence goes on along the minus strand of OW121856.1, from coordinate 99,251,896 downwards.
CCTCTTATTGACCATTGTCACGGGCAGAAGCGCATGGAAACACAAAACGTGTAGTGGCTGAGAACAAACCCATATTGTAGGACCAGCATCTGATTGCGCAGTGCTAACCTCTAATTTAACTCTTTGAGTGCTGCTGATTATTTGGAGGGTACTACAAGAAGTGCCAAGTATACTTTGAGCATGTTGAATTCCTTTTTTTAACAATTCACTTCTTTTGATTTCTCTTTTTTTCTTCATTTATTCTGCTCTATAAAGTAGAGAATCCCTTCTTAATGCATAACAATAAAAATCTGCTATTATATTTAATGTTAATTTATGATTCGTTTAAACAGGCATCATCATAGATTATATAACCTTTATAACGTTGTTGGCCTTTCTGGCACAAATAGCAAACAATGATGTTTCTTCTTATGGTACTCGAAAAGGTTAACATCACATTGAATATGAAAATAAAATGAAATGCCTTCATGTGGTGGATGAGGAAGCCATTTGGATGTATGTGTATCTTGTAGGTCACATCAAAATTACAGAGTATTATCATGCCCAAAAGCATTCAAGATCAGCTATAATGAATCAGTAAGGCAAACCTTTACTAGGATAGCAGTAGTGATACCGAAGTGCTGGATGTGGAAAGTTTTCACACCAACCCAACGTTATCACTTACGAAGTTCTTTCATAAACTGATGATGCATAAGACCATTAATACTATAAAATAATATTTGCTAGGATATGTGAATAAGGTCATTAAAAAATTAGATTCAACGGAGTAATGAATATTAATGTTATTTGTATACCAAATAAGGCTTTAAAAAATTATGAGGTCGGCAAATCACCATCTTAGTAAATGAAGGCCTCTCAAGAGTGCCCGCTAAATCACCGTCTCAGTAATCATAGTAGGGTTATGATTGTAGGTATTAACAGGGTGTTTGGCAGGTAAATTGGGAAAGGCTGAAATTTTTCATCCAATGGAAATGTTTGCAATACATACAGGGTTTTTTCAACTTCATGGATTGATCTTTAAGCTTCTCGGATGGCATAGTGCGTAGAGGCCACCTCGTGAAGGTAGAAGACAATCTTGGCCTCAGAAAACCTTAGAGTCCACTGCATCCCTTGTGAGTGCAGCCATACCTACATTGAATAAATATCATGTACTTTAGAAACACGAACAAAAGATTAACTGAGACACATCAGGCTGTATCAGCTGGGGAATTCAGCTCTAATGCAACATAGCCTTGACATAGCCCATTCCACCAATTTCAACAATACAAAAATCCTTTGAAGCTCTAATGAGTACCTGGATTGCCATGTTGAAGAGGCTATTTAAATCACCCTGGAAGAGAAAAATCTTAATTGAGACTCAGGACAAACTGTCAACAAAATTTGGACACCATTGAAAGGTTTAATGTGCACGATGAAGAATGATACTAACAGACCAATCAGAAGCCACAGAAGTGGTCAAGCATTGTATAAATACTGGATCTATTTCAAAACTTGGCACCCAGTTTTCCCCCCTAGGATGATGAGCGTCTACTCCTAAAACTATTAGCCTAACCCATTGCGAAGCCCAACAAGACCACATCCAATGAATTAAATAGTTTTTATACAGCTAAGAAAATATCCTGGGAAGAATATATAGATTTTTCTGAAATCTTTGTCATGAATTGGAATTGGAAAATCCATTTCAAAAGCTTCGACTCTAAATTTTGCTAAGCACACCAATGAACTTACCACGTTGGCCACAAATCTGATGTTGGTGAGCATAACTTATATTGTTCCAAAAATCTAAATGAATGCCTGCCAAAAGAGATTGTATAAGGAACATTCGCAGAAATTTAAGTAGGGCTGTGAAGTCCTCTACATTACTGATTGCATTGGTGCAAAGATTTTAATGTTCAATTGTTACATCATAGTTAATTATTTTTCCTATAGTTTATCAATTTCTGAGAGAATAGTGAGCATTATTCATGGGCATATCACAAAATATTTACTAGCTGATGAGCTAAAAATAAAGTCTAATGCCCCTGAAATTCAGACAAAACAGATGCTTGAAGTTTTTTCTACAAAAAATTCAAAATGATATCTTTCAGCACAAGATTACTGACAGATGGCAAGGATGATTTATGTTCATTCTTATTAAAATTTTCTATTATGCTTTTGAATTGCACTCACCTTATACCATTCATTAATTATAAACTTTATAGCTGTACTCAAAATTTAAAAAAAAACTGCATTAAACATTATCTTATCTTATTAAAATTTTCTATTATGCTTTTGAATTGCACTCACCTTATGTCATTCATTAATTATAAACTTAATAGCTGTACTCAAAATTTAAAAAAAACTGCGTTAAACATTTTTTTTAACTAAAACTATAAAGATGGCTCTAGAACCCCTTTCTATCCATACCCAGAAAGATCTGCATGATATGAATTGGGAAATTATGGTTGTAATTAGATGATCAAGAAGAAAAACTAGTCAATGGGATGTATAACTTAGGTTATGAAATGAGATGAAAATTTTTTCCATGCTACTAGAGCAAAATAAAGAAATATATCTCTTGGCTTTTTTTTCTCCTCCACAGACCCAGATGCATGGGAAAAAAATAAAGCGGGTCGCCTACATTTGCCAGACTCACATGAACTGATGATAATGAAGTTTTTAACACGTTCACTGCGGAGCTGTTTAAAGCCCTACCCCTCACAGCGCGGCGTGACCCACCGGTGGGTCACACTCAGCCTTTTGCATGGGCGGTGTGACCCACCGGTGGGTCACAGTCCTTCCGAGCTTCTGGCCACTGCCGAGGGATGGTGGTTGAAGCGGCAACACTCAGCTGTTTCCTGAGATTAGAGGAAGGCTGAGGGAGGCTACTCCCAGCTTTGCCCCCAGCCCACCCCTCCACCGGCCACGTGGGGCACGCTATCTTCTAGACCCTGGCGTGGGATGGGGGAAGAGAGGGGCAACAATACAATGCATGTGGTAAAGATTTGCTGACGTTCGGAAAACCCAGGAGACTCCCACCCGTTACTGTTTATTGCGCCTGCCCTTGTTCGCACCCGTCTGTGAGACGTAGACGCCCGTCCGTGCGTACCGATTCCCCAGCCCTGCTCACACTATGAGGAAAGGGAAGGGGGATCCTTTGGAAAGAGTACATAGTGGTTTGTCTCACTCACAAAAAAGTAGTGTCTGCATTTTGGAAGACGTTCAACCGGCAAGGGCACGGTCACTCATCCACCACTGAGGGATTGGCTCAAGAACGCTACGCGACTCTTTCCCAATTGCTCTTCCGTAGAGGGGGGGGGGGAGGGGGAAGGGAAGAGAGAGAGTCAATCTCTCACACAGCCGGGCGAGTGCAGTTCGGACTGTTTAGTTTACGAGCAACTGACGGACAGACAAGAGGTTGAGGAGAAACTTTCCTAAATAAAATTCCTAAACATTTTCATTATTTTTAATAAGTTGATATGTTTTACTATATCGAGTATAGTTCATCCTTATGTATAAAAATCGCATAAACATGAAAAAAAATAACAAAAAAAGCAAATAATAAACGTATTTTGGATATAATACGCTAATATGTAAATTTGTTCGTGACCCACCGGTGGGCCACACCGCTCACGCTGAAAAAAGTTTCAGGAGGGGCGGCGTGACCCACCGGTGGGTCACACTAAGTGTCACATAGTAGTCTATTATTTGAACAGTGACTAACCTCTGGGTGAAGTCACTTGAGAAGTTCTCGATTCCTACTCTCACAATACTCCTCGCAAGTTACGACAATTCACAGAATTTTATGGCCGCGGCACTAGACGCATCTGCGTGACCCACCGGTGGGTCACGCTGCAGTGAACGTGTTAAAAATGTGAGCTAGTGTTCTGCCATTCACGCATTCGATCCATAACACTGCCTAGTAATACCATCATGCTGTATTCCTAGAGCAAGGCAAACAGGCAGTTAAAAAAAGTAGATTATCAGAAATTTCATGTCAGCATATAAGTCAACAAAGTAAATAAAAATAATAAAATTTAGCATTAATAATAATTATAATAATACATAATACATTTTATATATTTTCTGTGGCAAAGTCACCTTAGAAAAACAATACAAATTAAACTTTTATATTAGTCAGCATTTAACAAGACAATAAGCGATTACATAAAGTATTATATATATAAGTGAAAATGTTCTACATTACATATTATATTTTACAAGTATATACAAAGGTGGGAAAGACTTAATTATACAAAGTTTTAGATAGATATTCCCAGTATTGTTCATTAAAAGAAAGCATGGGTTGCGTACAGGTTAGGGTTGTGGGTATGGAGTTCCATAAATTTTATGGCATTAACACCAAAAGATTTTTCATATACATTGATTGCTCTTGTGTGGTGGGTAGTAAAAATAAACTTGTCTAATTTTTAAGGAACATTCAGTTGTTTGTCTTTTAGGAAACATATCAAGCAAGTAGGCTGGCTTATGATTATGGACTAATCTAAAAATAAACAATCCCAGGAAATATTTTCTCCTGAGAGTGACTGATAGCCACCCAAGTTCTCGTAGGTAGGCACTAATGTGTTCAGATTTTGTTTTGTTATAAATTAATCTGGCACACGAGTTCATTAGCCGTTGGAGTTTTAAGTTAAGCCCTTCAGTAATGTCATAATAAACCAATCAGCAGTAATCCAGATGAGGAAAAACCAACGTGGAAATAAGTTTCTTTCTGGTGTCTATGGGAAATAAATGTTTATGAATTTTCAACTGATATAGAGTGGAATTTATTGTGTTTGAAATTTCGGATACATATATCTGTCCAGGAAATATTATTACTAATAGTGACACCTAGATTACGAGCATAATTGGAATAGAGGATTTCGTGTTGATCAACCTTCATTTTTGGTATTAGGTCAATATCAATACGCTGAAGCATGCGTGTGCTTCCCATAATTAGGGCTTTAGTTTTGGCACCATTTAAAATTAAGTTATCAGATGCAGCACACTAATGCAATTTCTGCTCGTCAGAGTTCACTTTGCTTACGGCCTCTGCTGTGTCTTGGGGGGTTTACAGTGGTAGTAAATCTGTAAATTGTCTAGTGGCATCGGAAGTGGGGGGTAGAGGGGACATCAGCCCCCCCCACCCCCCCCCCCCCCCACAGAATTTGCCCCGGGCCCTTGAGAAATGAGTCTTCATTAATAAAAATTAAATTTCACTTGTATCCAGCTAGCCTATTCCCTTCTGACGCATATTCTACCACCTTCATATGCAGTTTTAGTGGAATTCTAGCCTATACCACCTCCTATCCACAAAAAATATGCGGGCCCTTTTCATAAGAGCCAGGCCCTTTTCTTAAGAGTGGGCCCTTTTCAAGGTTGGCCTCTCCCAGTGGAAATAGTTCCGACGCCCCTGAAATCGTCTGCATGGAGCATATGCCTACAATGTGAATTGAACAGAGAAGTGGCCCAAGAACCGAACCCTGGGGAACTCCCAAGTGTGACAGAATTACATTCTGACAATTTTCCTTCATGACACTTGACTGCTTGTTTCCTACCTACCATTAGTGAAAGTGATTGGAAAAATATTTTATGATCATTAAAACCATGAAACAGATTGTTAACTTTACAATGCATTTTTGAGTGATGCATTTGTAAATCTAGTTTAACCCCTTCCCTGACGAATTTTTTCGAGAATTCCTTTAAAATGAAGACATATTTTTTTATTTCAATTTCCTATTGTCTGGCAGATTTAAAAACAGGGGAAAAGGTCATTTTTTGAAAATATTTATTTTTAGATGTTATTTTAAAGAATTAAAATATGGCGATTTTAATGCATTTTTCAACATTTTGAGCTTTCTTTGGAATGGCCTAATTTTTTTTATGCTTACAGCTTTTAGAAATGAAATAAGTATATATTACTATCAATACGAGTAATTTATTTAAGACATTTATTTGCAGTTTGTTTTTATCGGAAAAACAAGTAATTATGCACTTCAGTCCGAACGAAATGCAGGCGGTGATGCTTCGTCCAAGATCTGCCCGTCAGCGATCTGTCTAACGCTCATCACCGCCAGCTGCGTCGCAGCTTTCTCTCTCGTTCCGTGGAGGGGTTTTCTCGACCCATCTCAGCAGGCGGTCTATGCTTTTCGTAGTGTGTATGGCCTTGACGTCATGCGGGTTGCCTATACCCGGCCAGTGATCTTTTTTTCCATTTCAACAAAATCAAACGTATTGCGTACATTACTAGCTGATTACTACTTATTACCTTTGTTCACTTATTAGAATACTTATCACTAATATATTGACTATTAGTGTTCTAATACAAACTTGAAAAAATCTGTTCGACTGAATATTTATTTTAGAGATCTATCGACACTATTATCAAGAAAAATGAGGCCCATCTCAAGACGTAGAGAAATAATAAATGGTAATAAAGGGAAAAATTTTACATAAATGAACATTTTTATTCATTGAGAAGTGAATTGATTTATTTTTTCCATATTCCTAATAAGATAAGAAAAATATTAGACCATAAAATTTGCACATAATCATTATAAGTTCACTTGTGTGTGGTAAACCTGAAAGCAGGGAGTTACACACAAGGGCACGTCAAAAATTTGACACATATATCGTGTTTCTTTGCGCAAAATTTTCCCACGAGCATCTCGCTTTCTTGCGCACACGACACACTTTCTTGTGGGATTGGCTTTTTTTTGCGTTGCCGCAATGATGTCCGGGAAGTGCCTCTCAGTTAGGCGCCGGGGGTGCGGCGCAGAGGGTGTTCGGCCTACCCTGGGGGAAATAATTTGGGGGTAGTATTTTTCAATTATTTTGTCCACAATGGTAAGCCTGTAGTCGAGGTGCACACTTCTCCCTCCTTTCTTTTTGTACAGGACAAACGAGTTCCACACACACAGCTCCAATAAATGGAAAAATATTTTTTTACAATACTTTTTCCCACGTTTTCTGGGAATTGGATAATCGGCCAAATGTTGGTCGACCCTGTCAACACTCCCCATGGTCTCATTGTAGTCTACTACAACCTTCGGCTTTATAATCACTTTCCCTCTTCTTTCCACTTCTTGCACCTCACTGTTGTGCACTGTAGACAACAGTGTGACATCTTTCTTGTCTTTCCAGCGAGCTACCAAAACTTTACCTTCTTGTAGGACACTATTTCACCCTTCTTCAATTTTTTGTTTTTCAGTCCCCCCGGCATTCCTCTCCGCGTCACACGAACAGTCCCGTAAGTGTCACAACGCCGAGAAAGAAGAGCCTCGGCTAATTCAGGGGAGGTATAGAAATTGTCTGTCGTGACACAGTACCCCTTATCGAAAAGAGGTTTCATAAGGGACATCACCACCTGGGAGGACATGGACATATTTCTGAAATCCTCATCTAATAAAGTTCCTTTTCCCGTGTACACGATAGACGACCAAACATGCCCACTCTTTGATTCACATAATAAAAAGGTTTTTATCCCAAACCTTGCTCTCTTTTGAGGTATGTACTGGCGCCAACCCAGTCTTCCTTTGTAAAGTAGTAAACTTTCATCCACCGTTACGTCTCTCTCCGGAGTATAAAGTGCCTTGAATTTCTCTTCTAACAAACAATAAATTGGCCAAATCTTGTTCAGTTAGGGGTTCTGGTGATTTTCTGCATTGTAAGCATTGTTGTCGCTGAAGTGCAAAAATCTCCGTAGATGGATGAATCGCCGAAGGGACATTGTCTCTCCAAAAAAGGGTGTTGCTAATATCCGTCTCCTGGACCAATACTGTTCCTGCTCCGGTTTCCGAATGATACTTTGCAGTATCACCAGCCCCAAAAACACTCGCATTTCTGCGTTGGTTGCCTCGCGCCATTGGTGTCGGGTTGTTGATGCCTCATCTCGGAAACACTGGGATGCATACCGATTCATCTCATCAGTTATAAATCCCACTACATGTTCGTCGAGAAAAAGTTCAAAGAACTGCAGTGGGTCACCGTCTGCATCCAAGTCAAAATTCAAGGACGATTCTCCCTCAAACTGGAACCTGCAGGGTGCAGGCTGGAGAGAATTATCCACTTCACACCACTGCCCTTCTGGCGCAGATTCCTCTTCATCTTCACTATCAGAGATAGAATGCTCTGAGAAGCTGGATTCAGATCCGCAATCTTCAATGTCTTGGACTTACAGTTCTTCCTCTGAAAAGTCACTTTCATTTTCACTTGTCATCGTGAAAGATAATAATTTCTCACAAAACCAAAAGGATTACTTTCACGGCGAAAGAAAAAATCACAAACGACAGTAAAGACTGATACCTAAGTGAGTGACACAGGAGTGCTAGACGTGTACGCTTGAGAGGACAACGAATAACTGAGAGAGTTTTCTAAGCATCAGGGCAGCCATCGAATTTACCGTGAATACTGGAAACGGTAAGCAGGAGAACCATGTGTTGGGAAAAACCAATGGAGCAATGACCTGGAGAAACAAAGAAAGCACGGCATAGGGATGATACTAAAACCTTTTATGTTCTCGACACCAATGCCCCGGCCGGTAGCCTTCCTGTATTCCCTCCCCTTTACCCAGAAATACCCTTTCTCCCCTGTTCTGAGAATTACCGTGATGCGCGAGTGAAGGGACCCAGGGTAGTCCGCGACGGTGACCTTGTGTACTCAAAGAAAAAGGCAGGATAAACCTTTGGTTAGCGGAAAGTACGGGGAATTGCCCTCCCGAAGTTAGCGGGGGAGGAGGCCTGGACAATGAGATTGCTGTATGTTGTGCCGCCGAGGCAAAGGGAGGCATGCTATTGCGGTGAGTGAGATATAAGAAGCGAAAAGGGGACTAAGAACAAGCAATCAGCTCTTAGCAATAATTTTCCATGACCCAAAGACCTAGAGTTACAAAAAAGATTCTTCAGCATCTCATTCAAAACCTACTCAAAGGGCGAAAGCAACGGTGAAGCGTGGCTTTCTTACGCTTTGGGAATGTCTAGATTTGTACAGTGAAAAGTATATTTATAAATTACTAGCATTCCCGGTCTTGGCTTTGCCCGAGACAACAGGGTAAAGATATCAAACGTGTTATTATTCTTATTAGTAATGGTGAGTCACTAGTCCTTTGTATACGTATTATTTCAAGACGATGATTCGAGATAGCTATATACCTTCTCATGTCTCTTCATACCAATGAAAAAAGTTTCTCTAAAAAAAAAAAGCCGGTTTGTTGTGGAATATCTGTCCAAACGAATAAAATAAGATTTTGAAGACAGCAGTAGGTGGTTTGAGGTAGCAAAAAGTCTCCTTGCAGGTGCACAACAACGAAAAAAAAAGTTTCATCATAATCCCTGAGGTCATTTATCTGTGAAATGCGGACAAAATCTTTATCCACGTGAATAAAATCAGATTTTAGTTTTCAGATGGCAAGTTATGATTAGCGATAAGTAAAACGAACAATGGTTTCAACAATAGTCACAACGAAAATTAGTTTCAATGAAATCTACAAAGAAGTTTGGAAAGCGGGAAAAATCTGTCATGAAATAAAAAAGTCACGAAATGCAATTGACAAAATAGCGGTAAGAGTGCGTTTAGAGCAAAAACTACAAAAAAATATTTTTAGATATAAATACATACGATGATATGCTAAACGGATGCATATACAAGTAACGCCTAATATATCACAAATATTCATAGAAAAGAACCACTGCGAATAATGTTCAATCATTGAACTTTTCGTGTTATACGCGCGTAAAAATACTTATATTTCAGCTAATGCTTTCTGTAAATATCAATATTATAAACTCGAAAAAAATTCATGAAGTATCTCAGAAATCATAAGGCTTATGCCTTCTAGTGAGGAAAAAGAGAACTGCGTCAAGAGGATGGGTATTCTCGGGCAGAACATGAGAGAAGACGCATTGCCGCGGCAGGACGAGTATACTCGGTCGCGTCGAAAATGGAACCACCGCTTGGGACGAGTTAACTCGGTCGCCTCAGGGAAGGGGTTAAGCATGTTGAGCCTCTATTTTCAAGAAAGGGATGCAAACTGGTGCGACCCCCTAGCACCACTGGAGATGATAAAATGGAAGCAGAGAAAGTAAGAGAGACAAAAAGAATAGCCAGTTTACGAATTCATATTGAAAGAGTGATAAGGAGGTTGAGAGAATTTAGAATTTTGTCAAGGCATTCATGTATACACCATGAACTATTGTCTTTAACAGACCATATGATTATTGTAGCTTGTGGAATTGTTAATTGCCAGGGTCCCATTATATAGTGTATTAATGGAAAAACCTAAATTCTGTGTTGCAAATGGACTAATATTATGTGTATTTAAATGTATATTTGTGGCAGACTATGATTTGCCTGGTGTTTATGTTGTTTAATTTGTGTTACATTTCATCCTCTTTTAATAAAATAATTATTTGTCTTACCTAGCTTTTTTACTGTTTTAAGATGCAGTTTGGTCAGTTAAATATTGTTGAGGATGTTGTGAGCTTAAGAGTATTAATATTTTTTGCCGGAATCTTAGCTTTAGTTGCCGCTTGGTAATACTCTAAAAAAAACCAATCCCTCATATGGGATCAAACTTATAGTCCTGTATTAGGCTTTCTTTTTTGGAATAGAAATTGAAACAGTTTTGCAGGAAATCCTCAAAACATGTCCCCTCATCATATACCAAACTTGCTGATGAAATTTAAAAACCTTCTCTTTTTGTGGTATATACAAGGCATAAAAGTAAAATAAAGCATACTACCCACAGAATTTTCAACCATGTTTATAATGAATCATACATGACTGAAAATACATGATTGATCCACAATGTTCTTGCTTTATTGAGCAAGTTGTGACAGAAATCTCTGCAGTAAGACACTTCCATTATTGTCACACTCCCACTTTTCTCGAAATCATGGTCTGCAACACAAAAGAGGGCTTCTTTTTTTCCTGTCAGCAGCATTTGAAGTTGCACTTGAGCTAAAAACTTTCTAGAAGGGACTTTCCCCTCCCCATTTTCTGTGTATGCTGACATATTTTTAAGTGATGCTGGGCACTTTACTTCCACTACATAACTATCTGTGATACCATCAGGTGAGGCCCCCACAGAAGGAAATTCCCCACTTAAATAAAGGCCACATTTCCTAACAGTAAACCCATATTCCTTCTCCACAGCTTTCAAGACTAATGGCTCCAGATTCAGCCCCCTTGCCATGGCCATTGTTTCCCTAACTTTTGCTGCACCTAATACTGAATTCACTAAGGAACCAGAAACAGTTTTACAGTGAGCAGCTTCATGTAACCTAGATGCTGTCACCCTTCCATAGCGCATTTCAGACCATAATTTACATTTTGACTGTAGTGTGGTCTGTTGTAAAACTTCCTTGCACCTTTCTAGACCCATCATGTTACTACAGAATTTTAAAAAATCATCTGCATTCCTCTTTCCACCATTACCCTTAAAATCTACCAACATGTGGTGCATTGAAATAGACTGATGAGATGTCAAGGATCTAGTAAGCTGAACAGATTCTCCAGCTGTTTTCTCTAAAAACAACTGGTAAAAGCATTCCTCTTTCTCAGCATCTCTTCTGGTCTGAGGAAGACCTCCCATATCTTCCAAGCATATAAACTTTGTGCTGGAACCAACACCTGCCAGCTTGGACCTCTTCCAATAACACTCAACGTCTGTTTGGATGGCTCTTCACTTCTGCGGTGGAGCCAAAACAAAAATGCAACTACATGCTTACATCCTCCAGACGCTGCAGTGCAGTCCTCACATGATGCAGACTGTATCAGCATTTCCTCCTCATTAACGTGACAGAACACAATGTAACCTTTCTTTTTCACTTTATGTTCAGGGGTAATTCTGCATTTCACCATACACAGGCTGCCATCCCTCTTGATTTGGACATAGCCAACAGCATTATCACCGTACTCCTCTCTAGCTGATCTGCATACGAAGAAAAATATCACAATGATACTGAGAAGCAGCAGAATACAAAATGAATGCTTCATGAATAAGTCATGCTATGCTAGGTATGCAGTGTAAATAATTACTTTCTCGGTCCCAATGTCTGAAATGCATGCCATAATGTATCACAGAAAGGACACATTGTAACAATTATAAGAGACCCTAGATTAACCCTTCAACGTCGAGCGACGTAGTCACAATGTCGCGGCGACCATCTGCATATTTTAATTTTTTAATCCATTGTATTATTTCAGGATCCTTACATATTTGGTATTATTCGAAAGTGGAATAATGTGGCTTCGTACTAATCATAGCTATTATAATATATTAAGTTCTGATATTTTATTGAGAATGTTTTAATGATATGGAATTTTCGAAATTTTCTTTCACACTCTCTGAAGGCTTGTTGTTGACACTTATTGCTAAAAAATATTTTTATGTGACTCTCTTCTCACAGAGTGTCGGTGCCAGAGCTTTTAGAGGACCACACTAGCTTACGATGTCCTTCAACGGTTTGTTTCTCTCTTCCACATCTCCTTTTGACCCTCCATATGCGTCGTAGAAAGAGCGGCCAGCCGCCGAGCCGTCCCCTCTCAATACTAGCCCGTCTTATCTCCGGCCTTCGTCTGCTTTTCATCTCTATCAACACTTCGTAAACGAGGGTCTTCGTAGACGAGGGTCTTTAGGTCTGCATCTTTTTTGGTTTGTGTACAATATTTTTTTCTATGAAGTTGCTTTAGTGGCCGAGGATGGCCGTGGCAGAGTCGGAGTTCACGGCCTAGGGGAAGTATTCTTTTCAAAATGCCAAGTGTTTAGTCTGAATGAAACCTTTCTTGAGTGTGGTATCTCCTGCGGAAGTTTTTCTTTTCTGTGACTGCATCAACTTATTGAAACTAGAAAATATCCCGAATTTTACATCATGGCATCGACAAGTAGAAAAAGACTTTCGGTACCTGAAGAAGAAATCGAGGAGGAACTCCTGGAATACGATTCGGAAGAGAGTGGAAGCTCTGAAAGTGATAGTGACGAGGTGATCGAAGAACGCTCTGAATTGGATTTGATAAAGGAGTATAGCGACCATTCGGAGGAGGAACCAGAGGAAAGCTTCTGCTGGGAGGACATGAAAAATTACGAGGGAGAAAGAGGAAAGTTCGTCGGTGGCTCTGGACCGCAAGGGAAAGCGTCATTGGTGACTGATATTTTAGATGCCTTTGAACTTTTCTTTGATGAAGAATTTGTAAGTACGATTGTACAGGAAACTAATCGTTACGCTGATCAGTACATGACCTTGGGTGGGCCGTCCCTTTCCAAAAAATCCAGAATTTTTTCTTGGAAAATAGTGTCGGTCAATGAAATTTACACAGTTTTGGGATTATTCATGTTGATGGGAATAATACAGAAGCCATCACTTCGTTCATATTTTTCCACCAAAAGAGTTCTGTCTACACCTGGGTTTGGAGACGTAATTACAAGAGCTCGTTTTGAACTCATATGTAAATTTTTACACTTCACGAACAACGAAGACACGCATAGTTGTAGTGGACCACCGAAGTTGAAAAAAGTATTTCCAGTCGTTTCACATCTCAATAAAACATTCAAGGAATACTATCTTCCTAATAGAAATATCTCAATTGATGAGTCCTTGACTTTATGGAAAGGTCGCTTGTCCTTCAAACAGTACTTGCCGTTGAAATCAGCAAAGTTCGGTATAAAGACATTCGAGCTCTGTGATGCAACGAACGGTTACTTATGGTCTTTCCTAATCTACACCGGGAGAGATACAGTATTTAGATCACCAATTTGCACCGCAAACTCAAGTAAAACAACTGCAATAGTATTGAATCTTGTGTTTCCTTTACTGAATGAAGGCAGAACACTTTGGATGGACAATTTTTACAACTCACCGGATTTAGCAAAACTCTTGAAAGTTTCTTACGGTACTGACTGTGTCAGAACTTTGAGGATCAATAGAAAAAATATCCCTCAAAAGTTGAAAGATAAACAGCTGAAAAAGGGAGAAGTAGCCGGTCAACACTGCGGCCCAGTTTCAGTAGTAAAGTGGAAAGATAAAAAAGTAATCACCATGATTTCTACATTCCATGGCATAGAAACAAAGACCATCGTAAAAAGAGGGAACGAACTCATAAAACCAATAAGTATTATTGATTATAATAAATATATGGGTGGGGTGGATCTAAAAGATCAGTTACTTCAAATCTACTTGATTGAAAGAAAGCGTCTCAACAAGTGGTACATGAAGCTATTCAGAAGACTCCTGAATTCGGCTGTACTAAATGCTCTGATAATATACCGGGAGAACACTAATAAAAACGTTGACCATTTCACCTTTCGTGTCCAGCTAGTAGAGAAACTGTTTCATAAATATGCCAAAAAGGATGCCCGAGTGCCCGGGCGACGTTCCGCCGATAGTTTAGTGCCTCGCTTGACAGAAAGGCATTTCATTAGAAGAATCCCTCCCTCAGAAAAGAAACAACATCCACAAAGGAGGTGTGTCGTCTGCGCAAAAAATTCCAGGAGAAGAGACACTGTGTACTGGTGTGAAAAATGTGACGTGGGACTTTGCTTTGACTGTTTTGAGATCTACCACACCAAGCAGAATTACTGAGGTAGGCCATTTTTATAACTGGTATGATCATCGCCGAATGTGTAATGCCTGCATCCCGAATGCCGACAGGCGGCCTTCTGTGCATGTGTAACTATAATATATTTAACGACTAGTACTTCATATTAAATCATGTATTTTTCAAATAGTATTACCTACATGCAAATAATACGCAAGAGTTTGTTTGCATTAAAAAAGGAAGGTAATCCGATTTTTGTTAGCAGTAGAGGAGAAAAAAAATATTTCACCAAAGAATATAACATAAAACTTATTAGGTAATACAATTATTACCCTTAAATATTATAGACAACACATTATTATATACGCTCAAAAAATCTGAAGTTAATACAATGATTAGTTTTAAAGTTATAAATTTTTTACCAGCCATATGCGAAAACCGGCGATTCCATTTAAATCTCCTCCGACCTACGAGATGGGATTCCTTTAAATCTCCTCTGCGCTTGAAGGGTTAAAAGTCACTTAAAGCTGGGCCATGTCAAATCATCCAGAAAATTTTCAAAATGACACCCACCGACTCGGATTTTTATGAAATTTTTGTCACTAGCTACTATCTCCAACGTGATAACCCATGTAAAGTATTTCCGCTCCCACCCTCATAGTTTGCAAGATATGAGGGGTCAAAGTTTGGTAAGTTTGTTCAGAAGTGTCGGTAGTGGGATTCAATTTCCAGAGTACAGGGCACAAGTTAAAAATTTATAGCTCAGTAACCCATTAACATATCACCATGAAATTTTTACATTTTGTCTATCAAAGTACATAGATTCCATAGCTTTTTTGTGGCACTCAGATCCTATTTCTTTTCCAATGCTGCACAGTTCAACAACACAGTACAGCATGGCACAATTCACCACAGATTAAAGTAAGTTTTACAAATTTAGTGTATGATGTAAATAATTTATTTATGATATAATGCATATAATGGGTCTAATAAATGTTAATTCCACATTTTTCATGAACTTGACACTTGTATAAATAGGTAAATGCCTGAAAAAGTGCATCAATTCATAGTTGCTTAAACATTTGGGCTCGTTTCTCTTCGGCTGCCACGAGCCTTGAATTATTGTTTAAAAAAGTCACAGTCCCTAAAAATAGATGCCAGGCCTTTCATTCACTGACCATTATTTCAAATATTTCCTCATGAAGGTATGCATTTGGATACAGTCATGCTTAGGATTGTATAATATGTGTCCAAAAATCCCCCTCACCGAATCAGAAAAAAAGTAAAATGTGAATACTCACAGTGGCAGTCAAAACACCACCATTTTTATTTCACAGTCAATTAGACCACAGATTTAGGTACAATTAAAAAAATATTGGACGAGTTAACTACTCTGCCTTAGGGTGATATTTGTGAAAATATGAAGTAATGTTTTTGAGTTCAAAGACTTGGTTAATTGACAAATAATGTCATAATAGTGGCTAACATAGCTCTGCAATGGTGATAGAAAATATTTCTTTATAGAATAAATATTTATAATGGTGATAGAAATAATTTTAGCAGTACTAACCGGGCTGCTTTCACACCACGCATTTCTGGACCAACAAAAGCCTCACTTTTTCGCAGGAACTCCATCACCATATACACGTCAACAGCTGGCAAATTATCAGACTGCGCCTTGACGAAGCCTTTGTCAGTCATGTTCTTCAAGCTGGATAAAAGTCATCTCCTGTTTCACTACGGAAAGAATTCACTCGCTGAGTATGCCTGCATATTTCAAAATGCAAATAACACACCAATATCACAGGTCCAAAGTTCGAAGAGTCGATGGCAAGGATCAAAATCAATGCGAAAAACACGACAATGCCAAGGAACAAATAAACTCACCAAAATAACTCGTCTTAAGACCGAAATAAGAGTCCAGGGATGGTTGATGTAAAAAAAATCGTAACGATTAAACCAAAATTACACCGTTGAGGCCACAGAGACTTATTCAGCTTAAACTCGCACATAGGGACCTTGCTCGCAGCAAACAGGTACCAGAACTCTGACGTCACGCAGTTACCGATTTGATATATATCGATTGCCCATGATTTTCGGAAGAGAGCGTGGAATCTCATTTTTAAAGTTTAAAATAAATAAAATTTGCTCATTTTTCAATGAAATAAACATCGAATCCGAAATCTATGATCATTTATGCATGAAAATTGAGTATTTACTTTGAAATAAAAAAATCATGCACGGACCCTATTAGGGTAAGACGAACGTTAATTTTCAACTTTAAACATATTTAATCAATCACGAAAGTACCGGTATACCGGTATTTTTTCGCCGGTACTACCGGGGGAGTACTATTATTGCTTTTTAATACTATCACAAAAATACCGGTACTTTTTTAAGTACCGCCCATGCCAAATACAGTATGGCATCAATAGAATCTTTTGGAATGTTTTGGAAAGTAATTCAAGTATTAATGAAAATGAACTTATAATGTTTCTTTTAACTACACTTTAAAGAATAGTTGTACAGGTTTAAAAAATGTATTGTTTGATGAGTATGTGATAAGGAAAGTGAACTTTACATTAGAAGTAATAACATATAGGCATCTATAAATCTTAATCCAGAAAAATATTATCCACACAGATGATGCGAAGTCGATATTTTGTGCTATAAATTAACTTGTTTTTTGGAAATACAACTGTTGCTACTTTTCCTTATAGATTAAAAATCCTAAAAGAATACAAATCATGAGAGTTTTTTGTCAAAAACGAGAAAAGTATTTTGCACAGCAGGAAACATTTGTGACCAGAAACGAAATCGCCTTGATCCAGAGAGGCTAAAAATGTTGGTTTTTTTGAAGAAAAACCTAAGTAGACTTAAAGATTTGTGTTATGACCTTTTATTCTTAATTATTAATGTTAAAAGTTTGAATTATAATTTAGGTTAGTGTTTTTATGACTCATAACTAATAATTAATGATATTAAAATTCAACTTATGGTAAGACACTCATATTATTTTGAATCTGTTATCACATTTTTTATCTGATACCAAACATGTTTTGTTATTAAACATGCTCATGTAAAAAAATATAAAAGCTCTTGTGTTATCACACAGTTTTTATTTTCATAATGTCCTCATAGTGGAATATCAGAATTTTTTTCCCAAAGTAAATAGTATATTCAAATTTTTGTTTTGTAAAATTGTATTTTTAGATTTCATGGGACATTTGGGAAATGTATAGGAAAACTAGGTAAAATAACATATTAATGTGTAGGTTGATGGTATTGGTATCGAGAATTGATAAATTTTGCTATCGACTCATCTCTAGTGTGTATCAATGTAGATTCATAGCATAATTTAACTACGCAGATGGTTTTTAATTTCATAACCACGTAATAGGAGGAAGATTGGGCCGTATCTGACATTACATGGTGGAACCGCATTTTAAGTATTGACTTAAACTGCAAAAGTTGAACCTGGATGTAAAATTTTTAATTTCAATTTTAAACTTCTAAACAATGTAGGTATTTTATTGGTTTCAGTATGTGGATGAGATATTATACTTTTGGACCGTCAGCCATGGGCAAGCAGCTAAGTTTTTAACTTTTTTAGATTCTTTCCACCAACATATTGTTTTTACTATGGAGACAAAGTCAGAGGGACAGTTAAATTTTTTGAATCTGAGCATTTCCGTTTCACCGAGCAGACAAATATTTTACATTTACCATAAGCCCACACACACAGACAGTAATATCAGCAGATTCCTACCATGTCCCATAAAACCGCCATTTTCAATTGGGTGTTAAGTATTTGCTTTCCATAGACAAATTCGACAAAGAATTGAAGACTATCAAATACATTGCATCAGTCAATGGCTGTCGAGCATCCTAAGTGGAAGCAATTTTAAAAAGGAGACAAAAGAAGTTAGCCATGCAACTCATTACTTCCACCTAGGAATGCAATGAGAAAAAGCGTATATGGGCCAGGTTACCTTATCTCGGTTGTGAGTCATACAAAGCAGCTAAAAACTTCCTCAGAGACAATCACATAATCAAACTTAACACTCCACTGATATTAAGGTTCATGTTAAATACAGCCAAAGATCCATAGAATCCCTTGAAGAAATCTGGAGTGTGTGAACTGACTTGTTACAGGTGTGATGCAGTGTATATAGGGAAAACGGGGAAAAATTATGAAATTCAAAGTAAGGAAAATGTGCTTGAGTAACAATGATCCCAAATCCCTTCTATAAAAACACCTGATAGGACTCCCATTACACAGACTTCGATGTATAGATCCTCAATTATGAGAAAATGGGAAGACAACTTGACACATCGGAGGGAGGAGTTTGTAGCCCCCTTACCCACGTGAGTAGGATTTAATGTTAGGACTGCACAAAAAATGTATGTGGATTTAATTGACCATTTGATAGGCACCCAAATTGATATTAAGGATTTGAAAACATTGCAATGAGAATGCTAATACTTGTTCATGCTATATTTCAGCTCCCGTGAGGACCAGTTACATCATCGAGCATAAGAGCACAAGGCTATCATTGTTCTCCAGTAAATTCTAGACAGTGGTGCTTAGTGCACATGAGTGCAAGCCAGGCATTTGCCTGTCAGCGCACTAATCCATAAGACCGCTGAACTACATAAAACCATGGCAAGAAAGGATTCTAAGGATGATCTGGGAAAAAAACTTTTCCCTGCAGTTTCCCTCCAGACACATGAGCAGAGGGATGAATTGCAAAACAAGATTAAAGATATGGATATCGAAAAGTGCTCTGAAGGAATACTAGAGTGCTCCATCATCAGGACTGGAAATGAGGAATTGGAGAAGAGCCTCACAGGAAAGGAATTAGACCCACAGTTGAAAGACAGTGAATGCTTAAATGATTTAAGAGTTTCAGATGTTTTGAAGAACAGGCAACAGGGTGTTATTGATAATATAGCCATTTTGGAAACAAAGAGCAATGCTTTGAGAAGGGACTTCATGGATTCTGACTGTTTAAAGGAAGGTAAGACTGATTTCTTAGGATACATCGACGTTACCTTAAATTCTGTTATGGAGCACTTTCACCATAGACTGCAATGCTTAGTACACAAAACTACTTCAGTCAAAGAGTCTTTAAATGGTCTACTGAATGAAATAAATCAGCAGATATCATCAGCTGAATGCAATTCTGTTGTGATTAGCAAGAATACGGGAATCTACAGCAATGATGTTGACATGGGTAACAACCTAATATCATGCAAGAACACATCTGTGACTTTAGAGAATGAAACAGAGAAGGAAGTAGAAACTCTTGCGCTGATTAAAGCATTTGATGAATCGAGTGGTAGTCACAGTGACACTATGGAGAAATCAGAGTCTCTTAATGAGAAGAAGCAAGTAGCTGTTATAAAATCAAGTATCTCAGAAGCTGAAGTCAGTGGGGACTTCAACCACAAATTGATAAAGAACAGCCAAGGGACCACAACTGACAGCACTGAAGAATCCTGTTCAGAAAGTAGAGTTATAGAGAAGATGGGATTTATATGGGAAGATGGCAGTTTGCAAGAGGAAGAGGAGTTAGCAATTGGGAGCAATAAATGTTTCAATGATAAACAAACTGTTGATGAAGATGAGACTGATTGTATTGAAGAACAGGCAGCTGTGGTGTACTCAAAAAATATATTGGATACACTACTTGCGTCTGTACAGGATCAATACTTGGAAGATAAAGCATACTCTGATAGTGCAATGCAAGGGAAATCTCTCAATGAGAAGATGCCAGTAGCTGCCATGAAACCAAGCACCTCCCAAGCTGAAGACTGTAAGGACTTGAACCACAGATGTATAGAGAAAAACCAAGAGACTATTACCAGGAGCAATAATATACATTTATCAGAAAATAAAGGTGTGGAGACAATGGGATTTACTAATAGTGGTTTGCAAGAGGAAAACAAGTCTGCAACTGGGAGCAATAAAAGTTCCAAAGAGAAACGACCCATTGATGAAGAAAACAAGGATGGTAAGGTGGACTCGAGAAGTATTGTGAGCAGAGAATCTGCCTCAGTTGAGAATCAGCATTTGGAAGATATAAATGGATCTTTTAAATTCTCGAGAAAGCATTCAAGGGTTTGTGAGAAGAAAGAAACCTGCCCACAAAAGGGGACATCGTTATGGAGTGCCAATGAATACTGTTTAGAAAGTACAGCTATGGAGCCCATGGGATTTACTAATTGTGGTTTGCAAGAGGAAAACAAGTCTGCAACTGGGAGCAATAAAAGTTCCAAAGAGAAACGACCCATTGATGAAGAAAACAAGGATGGTAAGGTGGACTCGAGAAGTATTGTGAGCAGAGAATCTGCCTCAGTTGAGAATCAGCATTTGGAAGATATAAATGGATCTTTTAAATTCTCGAGAAAGCATTCAAGGGTTTGTGAGAAGAAAGAAACCTGCCCACAAAAGGGGACATCGTTATGGAGTGCCAATGAATACTGTTTAGAAAGTACAGCTATGGAGCCCATGGGATTTACTAATTGTGGTTTGCAAGAGGAAAACAAGTCTGCAACTGGGAGCAATAAAAGTTCCAAAGAGAAACGACCCATTGATGAAGAAAACAAGGATGGTAAGGTAGACTCGAGAAGTATTGTGAGCAGAGAATCTGCCTCAGTTGAGAATCAGCATTTGGAAGATATAAATGGATCTTTTAAATTCTCGAGAAAGCATTCAAGGGTTTGTGAGAAGAAAGAAACCTGCCCACAAAAGGGGACATCGTTATGGAGTGCCAATGAATACTGTTTAGAAAGTACAGCTATGGAG
Source organism: Platycnemis pennipes (assembly GCA_933228895.1). NCBI lineage: Eukaryota > Metazoa > Arthropoda > Insecta > Odonata > Platycnemididae > Platycnemis > Platycnemis pennipes. The sequence goes on along the minus strand of OW121856.1, from coordinate 99,230,574 downwards.
CCCATGGGATTTACTAATTGTGGTTTGCAAGAGGAAAACAAGTCTGCAACTGGGAGCAATAAAAGTTCCAAAGAGAAACGACCCATTGATGAAGAAAACAAGGATGGTAAGGTGGACTCGAGAAGTATTGTGAGCAGAGAATCTGCCTCAGTTGAGAATCAGCATTTGGAAGATATAAATGGATCTTTTAAATTCTCGAGAAAGCATTCAAGGGTTTGTGAGAAGAAAGAAACCTGCCCACAAAAGGGGACATCGTTATGGAGTGCCAATGAATACTGTTTAGAAAGTACAGCTATGGAGCCCATGGGATTTACTAATTGTGGTTTGCAAGAGGAAAACAAGTCTGCAACTGGGAGCAATAAAAGTTCCAAAGAGAAACGACCCATTGATGAAGAAAACAAGGATGGTAAGGTGGACTCGAGAAGTATTGTGAGCAGAGAATCTGCCTCAGTTGAGAATCAGCATTTGGAAGATATAAATGGATCTTTTAAATTCTCGAGAAAGCATTCAAGGGTTTGTGAGAAGAAAGAAACCTGCCCACAAAAGGGGACATCGTTATGGAGTGCCAATGAATACTGTTTAGAAAGTACAGCTATGGAGCCCATGGGATTTACTAATTGTGGTTTGCAAGAGGAAAACAAGTCTGCAACTGGGAGCAATAAAAGTTCCAAAGAGAAACGACCCATTGATGAAGAAAACAAGGATGGTAAGGTGGACTCGAGAAGTATTGTGAGCAGAGAATCTGCCTCAGTTGAGAATCAGCATTTGGAAGATATAAATGGATCTTTTAAATTCTCGAGAAAGCATTCAAGGGTTTGTGAGAGGAAAGAAACCTGCCCACAAAAGGGGACATCGTTATGGAGTGCCAATGAATACTGTTTAGAAAGTACAGCTATGGAGCCCATGGGATTTACTAATTGTGGTTTGCAAGAAGAAAAGAAGTTAGTGACTGCGAGCAATAAATGTTTCAATGAGAATCGAACTGCAGATGAGGGTAATGGGGTTGGTAAGGTGTACTCAAAAAATATACCTAGTGCACAATCTGCCTCCGTTGAAAATGAATATTTGTATGTTAAAACTTACTCTATTAGTACAATGCCAGGAAAATCAATTAGGAGCAACTCTAGTTGCAAGGAGATGCTGAATCCTTTATTTGAGAAATTAAAACTGGATGCTATTGAAGAAGTTGATGCATGCTACAAGAATGAAGAAATGCAATCTGCTAAGAGATTGAAGAGAAAATCCTTGGTTACAGATGAAAAATATATGACAAATATGAAGAAGATATACATGGTGGATAATTCAGAGTCAAATTTGCAGTCAGCTGGTGAAAGGAGTTGCACCAACAGGGAATTAATGGAGGAGTTGTCAAATGGAAAGAACAGTGATGAGAATTTATATTTGGAAAGTACAGTTACTACAGAATTGAAAGTTAGCAAAACTTGTTTGAATGAATTAATGAAATCCTCTTCAGAGAAAGTGAATAGTAATAAGGAGAGGTCTCCTGGTGAAAACACTGAGGATGTAAATGTTGAGTGTGAAAAACAATTGAATACTACTGACGAGGATTTGGCATCAATGAAAGAGACCAGTATGGTGAAGGAGAAGCATTACTCAGAAATGAGGAATTTGGAGCCATTGGCAACAAGTGGCAATAGTGTGAAAGAGAAAATGCAGTCAGAAGTAAATTGTTCTAATGCTGAGGAATCATCTAATGAAGGACATAATGAAGGGAGTTTGGAATGTGTAAGTGTAGTTGGAGGGATCAATAATGAAAATGATGGAGATGAGGGGCTTATCAAGAAGTCTTTCAAATTACTATTGAATTACATGAAATCTAATTCACCAAAAGCAAAAGCTTGGCAAGATTCAAACAAAAAGTTGGAAATGGAGTGGTTAATAGCTGAAAATAGTGGAGTTCAAGAGGATACCTTTGCAGAAAATACAACGACAGATAAATCAACCACTGGCGATAATAGTTTGAAAGAGGAAGTGATGTCTATTACTGAGAAGATGAGGCTTTTCGATGAAAAGCATATTGTTGAAGAAATCAAAGTCAAGAAGCAGAGCAAACCCCAAGTCCATAATTTGGAACATGATGTACAAGGAGAGTATGAAAATGAGTCAAAAAACCACATGTTCAAGAAAGGATTCTCAACAAGCATGGAGCATGAGTCCAGTTCAGGATATAAGGCCATGGATCCATTAATAGTAGACATCAGCAGTGCTAGGGAAGAGAACTTGAGTTCATTATCAAAGGGAGAAGAAATTCCAAACGAGGGGAAAACAGCTGAGGAATATACTGACTGTGAGGAGGTTAGCCAGAAAAATTATGCCAGACCATCAGCTTCTGATGGAAAAGACCTGAAAGTTGAGGAAGATGATCAGGTTAAAGTATCAGATTTAGACCATGCTGACCAAGGTAGAGATCACAAGGCAATATCTGTCAGGCAATGTCGACCAAAAAAACTGATACCGAGAAAAAGATTCTTCAATCCAAGAGCAAGGTGTGATAATTATACCTTATTAAAACTTAGACAGTCATCTAATGAGGGATCAAACAGGAATCCCCATCGTGTAATAAGGAGTAGAATTGAGAGCGACAATTTCAGCAGGAAAGTTGTTTCTCATACCCAGGAGCTTCCATCAGACAGAGAAAACTTGATGGATTTTATTCCTCCTGCCATTCCTCGTGAGAACACTATAGTTGCAATGATGAGCATAACAAAAATCATTGACTGCGATGAATTTAAAATTTCTCTTGTGGAAGATTTTTATAATGAAATGTATTGCCGATGCTTCCTTAACTCAATTCTGCTCCAAATCCTTAGTATCCAACCATCATTGAAAGTGTTGATCGATTGCGAGTCAGAAACTATCAAAAGAATTAAAGGACAGTTCACAGATTATGATGGAAAGCCTAAGAAAGGTGGTGAGAGGCGAATACTTGCTGATATGAATGAGAAAATAATTTACCTTGGGGGACTAGTGAATGAGACATGCAAATTGGAAAAGGTTATGGGTGTATTTGCCAGTGCGTTGGGTCTCATGTCGGTGTATTTGGTTTTCAAAAATGGTGGCCGACCATACCTGGAGGAAGACCATGTGAATAGAGACCATTTCCATAAATTAATCTCAGAAGCTGTGAAGGAAAAAAGGAGTGGAGCACAAATGATGAAATGCATCAAAATGGCCTTGGAGAAGAAAGATATCCTTGCAAGGGAAATAGGAATTATGGAAGTCCTGCCCAAGATCATCTCTCAATATGGAACAAAGGAGGGCTCTTCTCTACTGCGTCAACAAGTCCCATCGCTGCTGCGTTTCTACAATGACCAGGTGGTGAATACACTACTGAGAGAGTATAAGGTAAGGCTAATTCAAAATACATCATTGCTTTCAATGCTAAACCTGTACATATTTTTTAACTCTTCATTATGTCTGAAGGCATTACACATACATATTGCTGTTATGGTGCATTTTATTGTGTGTTCTTTATTATTTTTCGTAATTCAGTTCCGGAGACAGAGGAGTTAGTGGAAGATAACCTCCAATTTACAAACCCTCTAATTTACAAAGCTAAAATATTTGGGTCCCTTCAACTTCATAAAATAGAGGTTCTACTGTATTTCATTTGATTGCCTTATGTGCTTCGCTTTTATCTAAAAACTGTTGTTAATTCTGAATTCATCAATTTCTCTATTTTTTAAGCGATAGAAATTTTTCTTCGGCAACCAGGTTTGAATAGCCATTTTAATGAATTTTGGTAGTTTTCTAATGAATAATCACCTGAAGCATTTAAAGTTTAGGTTGACTAATTTGTGATGTGTAGTATTAACTTTTGGAGAGATGATTTTCACTCTAACTTTTCTTTGCATGGTGAGTTCATGATCAACCCTCACCCAGTGAATACTAGCATTGAAATCATACTAAAAGGTCTGGTATACAATGGAAATTTTAACATCAAAGGGGCATAGTTTTGTGTATTTTCTGGCATTTATTTTGTGCACATCAGCTTAGGCGCTTCTGATGATGAACCTGAAATGCTAATACATTATTGCCATTGTCGAGTGTCAATAACTTTTTTGGAGGCAGTGCAGTTTTGAGGAGGAGGCAGGAGGGTTATTTGTGGCAGTTTTGAATGGACAATGCACACAAAGAACACACAGAAATATGTTGTTGTCGCATTTCAGTGAGATTTCCTTCACCATGCATTTTCATATCATTATTCTTCGCTAATTGTAGGCTTTTTTTTTAACAAATCTGCCTTGAATCTGCTGATGGTACACCTGAAATGCCAATGCGTGATTCATGTTTAGGGACATGACATTTTCGCGAAACGTTTTTTGCGACAGGATTCACGAAATAAGCGACTTTTTGGGTTTAATCGCGAAATAACCGTGTCTTCTTTGAAACGCGATTTTTTTAGCGAAATTTGAGATATTTTGCAAATGCCGAATTTTTGTAGCATGAAATATTTTCTTTAGTGAAGACCAGATCGGATCTTTCATTTTTCTCGGTTCCGGATTCGGATCCAAAGACACGGAGTAAAATCGGATCCGGATCGTAGATTTTAAATTTTCGCGGCTTAGCGATCGAAGTGCCCCGTGAATGGAATGTAGGTGCGGTAGATATTGACAAGAAGAGGATGTGTAACTATGGTCACGTACTTAGATGAAAACGTTCCGGTGCAACTAGAAGTAAAATAAAGATATATGACTTTTTTCCCCCATTAACCTGGTATCGCGGGAAAAAAAATACGTAGTATGTCATGCGGGTAGCCTACATTCGCCGGGATCAGGCGTACAACGAGAGCCTAGTGTACAGTGCGAAGTTCGATCCCAATCGAGTTTAATTTTTTCTTTCAGTCACTGCATCGAAAATGCTATCATATTCAATTTCAAACCATTACATCTGAATACTCACTTTATTATACTTTGTTGTTTAAATTAGATTTACAAATGTACCACTCATAAATTAAGGATGGTCGGGTCGGATCCAAAGATCCACGGGTCTTTCATTTCATTAGCTACTGAAATCATATCCAGAGACAGTAAAAATTCAGATCCGGATCGGAGATTTTAACATCTCGCGGCCTCGTGATCGATGCGCCCCGCGAATGGAATGCACGTATGGTAGATACCAACGAGGAGAGTTAACCCTTTTACTGCCAGTGGGCCGATATATCGGCCCTCTATGGTTGTGCGAAAACTGCCAAGGGCCGATATATCGGCCCACCTACATTACATCATCATGTATTTGTAATGGTTACAATTCCTTCAAATCAGAGACTGCATGAATAATTTTTTCATCCTCTTAAAAAGTGAAATATATGATCAAAATTGAGAAAAATAAAAATTCATATATTAAAATTAAGTGCTTCGTATATATATCTTAATGACCTTGCCCATTAGCTGGGCTTAATGGGCTTGGCAATTTTCGCACAGTCTACTTTAAAGGGGCTGGCAGTAAAAGGGTTAAGTAACTCGGGTCACGAAATAAGAAGAAGATTTTTTCCGTGCCACAAACGAGGAAAATAAAATAAAAAATACTCGTATTGACCTTTTTCTCCATAGGCTCGGATGTGCGAGAAAAAAATTAAGCCGAATGTCATGCTGGTCGCCTACATTCGCCAGATTCCCGTGAACCTATGAGAGCGTAGTTGTTAAAAATGAGGGCTAGTGTACTGCCAGTCGCGAGTTCGATCCTTAACACTACTTAAGAATACAGCCGTGCTCTTTTCCTAGGGTAATGCTAGTAGACTGTTAAAAAAAAGTAAGTTATCAGAAATTTCATGCCAAATTATAAGTAAAAAAATAATTAAATTAGGCGAAAGGAAATGATTGGAAAAAAATTATATTACAGAATTAAATCGTGGAATCATTACGTTAACTTCACAGTGTATTTTTGAGTGACGCATTTGTAAATCTAGTTGAAGCGATAGAAGTACAAAAAAGTCAGTATCCACACACAAAGTTTGGAAATGAAGGATAATAAAGTTTTTTATTCAATGGTTGAAAGAAAAATTTTAAACAGCGTAAGAATCGAACTTCATTACCTGCAGTCCACTACTCCACTCTGTTATTGTTATTACCATTATCTCATTAATTTGCCTTTAATTAATTAATTAATTCAGGTGTTTTGTGATAAACTGGAACAAGTTTTAGAACTATTTCTGTGTAAAGGGAAGAATGTTAATATCATTCTATGTGCTGATCTCAATGTTGACATGTCCCTAGCTTCCAACAGTGCCTGTACATTGTCCAATCTGCTGAGCTCATTTAACCTTCACTGCTCTAACTATGAACCTACCAGACTTGCTGCATGCCTAGACAATATCATAACTGATTTGGAAGAGTCAAAATATGATGTACGGACTATAGATCCAATTTTCTCAGATCATTTAGCTCTGACATTCAATGTGCCTGTCTCCTCATCTGACAGCTCCTCAAAGAAAGGCACTCAATGTGCACAAGTCAGACCCATCACACCTGCTGGTGTACTGCATTTTAAAAGTCTTCTTTCTAATATCACCTGGTTCTCACTTTTAAAACATAACGGGGAGGAAAATTTCAAACTCTTCTTTTCAGAATTTATGGGTCTCTTTGAGATGTGTTTCCCAAAGAAGTTCTTACGTATTGGTCCAAGAACTCCTAAGATAACCTATGTCACTCCTGACATTCTCAAAATAAAGGATAAACTTGTTTCTGTCCAAAAGTCTTATAGATCTAACAGTAACAAACTAAACAAAGAACTTCTAGTCAAAGCACAGAAAGAATACAATCTACTTGTAACCCAAGCCAAAAGAGTAGCTAATCTTGAATACATTTCCAATTCCGACAATAAACTTAAGGCAGCATGGACTGTCATTAAAAAAGAGGCTGGCTTAACTAAAACTTCTCCTGATCTTTCAATCTCTCCAGGTGACCTCAACAAATTTTTCATTGAGACAGTTGAGAACATAACTTCAACTACTTCTTCTGACAAAGCTAAAGCTACATTTCTATTAAACTAATACACAATAAACAAAAGCCATTTTAAGTGGAAATGGGTTACACCATATGAGATCTTTAAGGTAATAAAATCTCTTAAAAACTCAAACAGTAAAGACATTTATGGTCTCTCAAATAACCTCCTCAAGAGCTTAAATGAATCTATCATTGAGCCTCTCAGTATAATAATCAATACATGTCTTCAATCTGGTGTCTTTCCGCATCATCTTAAATATTCTAAAGTGACTCCAGTACACAAGAAAGGCCCCAAAGATGACCCTAACTCATATCGCCCTATTTCTGTGATACCGATCATTGGTAAAATCTTTGAGGTAATTATTAAATCTCAACTATACGACTATTTAGAAAATAGTGGCTTTTTTAGCTCTTCTCAATATGGTTTCCGAAAAGGTAAAACCACCACACATGCTCTTCAATATATCACCGATATCATCCACAACTCTTATGAAGACCAATTATCTGTCGCTTTAACCCTTTGCGATCTTACCAAGGCTTTCGATTGTGTTTCTCACTCATTATTACTGGAAAAATTGAAATACTATGGGATCTCAGGAGTTGAGTTGTCTCTTTTCCAATCATATCTTTCTCAGCGTCAACAATGTGTTGAAATGGAGGGTGTGCAGTCCTCTTTCCTCCCTACTCAATATGGAGTTCATCAGGAGCGGAATTCTGTACATCCTACCGACACCTATCGGTGTCGCTAACTCCCCCGACCGACAAATATCGGTAAGAGCGATTCCGGTGACGCATTCTACCGACACTTGTCGTTAATTTTACCGATACTTGTCGGTAACGACGACTGAGCCTACCGACGATTTCCAAACCCACGCTAGGCCTTACCGACATGTATTTCGTCTCTTCGCCAGCTGCATGCTGGGTAAAAACAGTGATAGATCGGTCTACGCATAGCGACAGACGTATGTTTTGATTATCTACGAGCTTGGTTTTGATGACTTGACTTGTGCAAATTGGTAGGTTTTCTGAGAACTGAGATCGTCCTTTATTTGCATTTCCATATTATTATTAAGTTACAATCTTAACGGTATAATTCGCGCTAGCTATATTCGTCCTTAATTTGCAAAATTAGCGCATCCAAAACAAGTTTGCTTTAAAGTGTCCAAAGTGCGGAGAGTGAGAGGTGATTTAAGTTCTTCTAACCTTTATTAAATAAAAATACAGTTTTATTTATAATTTTCTATTTACTAAGTACCTATATTTTCACTTCAATTACTATACTATTTATATGCAATTGCAGTTTGATGTATTTAAATGTTTGACGGTAGAAACTTTATCGCTAGACTAGTAATGCATTTTACATCGAGTGGTTGGTGTTTTTTAATTATCAGCCCAAAGAATGGCAGAGGGATATCTTGCTTTAGATCAAATGTTTATGTAATACGTAGAAAGTAGACTCGAACGTCGACGATCGTGCCGGGATACGAGAGTAAAAGGGAAGCCCACGATCCGTTTGAGCTGGACAACGAGGAGTTTATCAATTTATTTCGCCCCTACCCACATGTTGATTTGGTTCTCATTGAAACACTTCGGCCGATATTGCAGCGGGAGCGGTCGATCGCCATTGCGAGTGAGCAGTGTGTTCAGTTCATTCCAATGTATTTTCAAACGAACTTAAGTCATTATTCACTTCACTGTTTCTTTGTCAGGGTCACTTTTACTTCCTTACCAATTAGTGTTTCTAATTCTTAGATTGCCTCCCAAAAAAACAAACGTTACTTACAAAACAAACATACACGTTAGCTGACTGCTGCCTACTACTTACTGTGATGTCACTTTAATTTGTAATTTCGACGAAGATGTGTTCACAATTCTACCATGTAATCTAATAAATATATTATTATTACATTCCTCCTCCATGTAGCAATTCCCTCTCGACCTGAATTGAGCTTCTCGACTATTGTTTGGACCATCGTAGGTTTTAATTTTTAATTTAATCTTGTGTACGTATAGTAACTTGGATATGTAATTGTTGGCTTAGTTAATGGCACTTGAATACAGTCCATCAGAACCATATATACGTGTGTTATTTCTCGATCGTAAAATCGTACCCAATTTCGCAGTACGAAATCAATAACAAAGTATGAATAAAGATTTCATTCGAATTACCTACATGCAATCCCCTCAGTTTCAACTAATCCCACCTTTCATCCTGCCTTTGGTATTAACTTCTCTTCGACTTTACGCATGATCCTTGAATGAATGTGAATCACAAATGATCCACGTCCAGTCCACTGTTGATTTCAAATAACATTACTACGCTAAGTTCCGATGAAATATTTCGCACGTCGATGGTGCACTTTTTCCTGTTTGTGTCATGCTATATCATTGGTCAAAACGTATAGCCTCGCGCGCAGGTGCTGCTTCCTTACCGATATATGCTTGACGTCAGAGTTAGGTCGCTTGCACCGACAACTGTCGGTAGCTGGCGGGTGCAGAATAGCTCGACCGTCGGTACAAGCGACGACCGTCGGTAGCCACCGATACCGATAGGTATCGTTAGTTGTGTACAGAATTCCGCCCCAGGGGTCTGTCCTGGGACCCATCTTATTCCTAATAATGATCAATGACCTACCTTACAGCATACCCTCAAATTCCATTCTCTACGCTGATGATACAACCTTAATAGATGTTTCCAAAAGTACTACCACTGCTGCTGGAAGTGCAGACAATCATCTAGCATTTGCTAATGATTGGTTTAGAGTTAATGGCTTTGTACTTAACAGGGAAAAAACTCAAAAGCTAATCTGTAGCCTGAAGTCTGCCCCAGGTAATCTGAAGCCAACTAAGTTACTTGGGTTTTACCTTGATACTAAACTCAGCTGGAGCTATCATATCACTGAGGTAAACAAAAAGCTTTCCAAAGCTCTCTTTATTTTAAGAAAGCTAAGCTTGATAGTCCCTCCTGATTTCATACGATGTATATACTTTGCCTTTTTTAACAGCCACTTGGACTATGGTCTGGTAATATGGGGGAATGCCCCTGACATAAAATCTGTTTTTTTGTTGCAAAAAAAGGCCATTAGAATACTAACAAATTCCACATCTCGGGAGCACTGTCGTCCACTGTTTATAGAATTGAAAATTTTAACTGTTTATAGTCTGTATGTATATAGAGTCTTGATATACGTAAAAGAAAACCTTGATCTCTTTCCGACAAGAGGTGCAACTCACAATTACAGCACGAGATATAATAATCTTTTATCCCTTAACCAATGCAGATTGACCAAAACCCAATCTTCCCTGCATAATTTAGGCATCAGGCTATTTAACCATCTACCGATTTCAGCCAGATTGACTAGCTTGGCTAGATTCAAGAGTGTGATCCACTCCTGGCTTGCCTTACAGGCTTTGTATTCTGTTGGAGAGTTTTTTACACATAACACCTGTGATATGGTATTTTAACTTGCAGCTTATAAACTGTAATTGAAATTTTTCATAATTGTAACTTTTCTAATGAATTGTAATTTTTTTCTTGTATATGTATGTACATTTTTTTATTTTTTGACGAGGTCTGTGTATCCTTTGAATACGACTGACCAATAAACATTATTATTATTAATTAATTTGCCAAACTTAATTTTGCCTACTGTGTTTTTTATGTTGCGTAGGGTAGCCATAACTTCTGTATTGGATCTCAAATGTATGTAATTAACTGTTTGTTCACATTAGTATGAAGTATTTATTAATAATATTTTAAAAAACCCTTCCTTTAAGACTCCTTTTCCCCAACATTAAACACAGCTTTCACCTTTTTAAAACGATTTTATTTACAGCATTTGTCATTTTAAACACCGCTTTTGATGATTTTTATTTACCATTTTTCGGTGTCCCTATTCATGTTAAATCGGTCAACTGTTTTGTTGGGAGGCTCCATTAGGACAGTTGTGCATGGACAAGGAGTGCAAAGTACATGAGAACATTTGTAAGGTACTTGAAGATAATGAATAAGTAACTTAATAACTTTTACTGTTGCTCTGTTAGTACTGTAATTTTCAATTAATGAACAACCATAAGCAATAAAATAAATCCAAAAAATATAGAGATGGGTCAAATCCAGTTTTTCCTGAATTCAAATCTCAAATATTAATTCACACTTGAATCATTTTTTCGAATCCCAATCGTAACTATACCATCAATACTAAAATTTATCTAAGATCCAATGTTACTTTTTCCTCGAATTCCAAGTATAATTTCAAAGCCAAATCTTTATTTTCTCCCCGATCGTATTTTTTATTCTGTGCTCTAATATTGATTTTAGATATACAATTGAATTAAACACTCAAACTACAAGTATGAAACATTTTATTGCTTTGAGTTTTCATTAAAAAAAAAGGATTTTAATGCATTTGGGGTCAAGTGATTTCACATTTTACCACAAACTAGCGGAAGATGCCTGTTGACTTTCAACGGGGGTTGAGAGGGGTGGTGAAAATCTATAAACATGATATAGTAACATGAAGTATGAAATTTCTTATCACTAAAAGATAATAATAAGCATCAACATGTATTTTTACATTTGCCATTTTTCAATTGAAATGAGCCTATTACGAAAAAGGTCATTCCAACTTCTTTAAATCCTGCCATTTAAGTTCTTAAGTTAAGTGTGGTTTTCAAGTTGAAGAAATGAAGATTTTAATATTTTGATTGAGAATATAGACAATGTTTATGATGGTCACAGCGCTTGTCACTCTCGGTGTAGGATTCGGTATCATGCATGAAATTCTTCCTCAGGGAAGATTTCAGAACCCAACAGGTTTCTATACAACACCTCAAAGGGAAGACTAAGGTCTTCACTCGAATTGAGCCTATTCACCTTAAATTTATTAATTGAAAATTCGATAGCAGTAAAGTAGCTTTAGTTTTATTCTTCAAGTACCTTGCCAATTTACTCCTTACCTAGGCATGAACGTCCCGAACAGAGCCTCCTAACAAAACTGTTGATACATGCAACGATAAGAAGTATGTATCATTGTTTTAGGTATATCATCAGCTGAGTCGACGCATATACTCCTGAAAAATAAATACCAACAATTAGAAATGAAAAATGGTATCAAAATGTATTGCTCTGGAAACCCATTTAAAGAGCAATAAAGTTGAGGTTTTTGTATGCACATTTCTTTGTGTATTTTGCATACCTTTTGGATGCAAAACTACCACTATAAGGAGTCTAAAACACCTAAAATGCACGCAACATTGGCAATTATGCATTATAATTTTAGGTTCATCACCAGCAGAGGTAATGCAAATGTCAGCAATGGGACAGTAGTTATCGCCCTGCAGCATTAAGTCTATTGATATTCAAAATGTTTAGCATAATTTCAATGCTAGCGTTCACTTGGTGCTGGTCGTTCTTGGACTCAACCATGCAAATAGTGGTTAGAGTGAAAATTATTCCTCCTAAATTCTTACCACAACTCTCAAATTAGTCAATTAACCTGAACTGTAAATCCTGCAGGCTTAAGTATCCATTTAAAATCAATGAAATCAGATTTGAATAGATTTTCATGCCTGGTTGCCAAGGAAATTTTGATTGTTGAAAACTAAGAAAAAATGATAAATTTGGAAGAATTAAATTCTATATTATTTTTTCATTTTGACGGTAAAAATTTCCATCCATTATTTTGAGTTCAAATAATTTTAAAAAGTAAATGAAAAATCTTTGCACCGAATTCAATGCTTTTCTTATGGGAGTAAAATTTAGCAATAAAGGGGCAAAACGACCCTTTAAATTGGTTTAATCAAAAATTCTTTCTTAGTGTGCCCGTACACCTCAATAGAGATATTTCCCGAAAATTTCATGTTTTTATCTTCAGTAGTTTGGCTGTGCATTGACGAGTGACTGTCAGTCAGTCAGTCAGGACATTTGATTTTATATGTATATATAGATAATACCAGCGGTACTGAAAAGTGTCTCCAAGTCCACTGTTGCTGGTGGTGCTGAAGGGTACTTCCTAGCCAGTTTTGGCAGCACAGTAGGGCCACTATATAACAAGAGCTCTTGCCCATACAGCACAAAGTGTTCAGAGTTGGTGTAGATACAGGATAAAAACTAGTTTTTAGAATGTGTAAAAACAGTTCATACACGTGCCAGAATGGTGGAAAGTGAGTGAAAAATCAGCTCTATGTCTGTTAAGAACCCGATAATACTCGTGTATTGTCAAATTAGGTATTAATTGAAAAAAAAATTGTATTAATTACGTAATTTACGCAATTAGTACATAAGATAAGTAAAATGTATCCTGGCTAAACACGTTAAAAATATTTGTAACCAGGGTTTGTAGTACATCAAAACTACGATGGAAAAAAATGTCGAGAGTATTTCGAACTAAGATCGTTCACATTGAGGTCCGTACACTTTACCCCTGACCCAACTCTCCACTTTTAAGAGTAGTAATTTTAAGCACTTAATACTAATAAAATACTTACTTTACCCCTGACCCAACTTCCCATGATAGTAGATGCGTAATTTTTAGCGTTATGAATGTAACAAAATATTCCAAACTTTTCAGTTGAAGTTATTGGATTTATAACCCGATAATGGGGGTGATTCGTAAGTCATTAATCAGGGACTTACCTGCCTGCCAATTTTGTTAACATCCAAACATCAGACTAGCATTGGACACTCCCTTCGTAAATTTTTAGACTGTTTTGAAAAAATATTTCCGTCGACATGAAATTCAAGGTCAGTCAATTCATGAAAGATCAAATATGGTGATGGTGATGGACATCACCGAAAAACTTCACCTGCCCTTATCATTTCCGATTCTGTAACTGGATGTTGAAGTTTCTTCACCCGGTGATGAGGAGTGCTATGAAAAATCGAGCGGTCTAGTAACGGCAAGATGAGATTAGCCAATAATGAGTCAGGTGAATCACATGACTGCAAGGCAGGCAATTAATGTGCAAATTAAATACTTGTAGTCGCGATCATGTATGTTCATACTTGTAGTAATGGTTTCCTGAGTGATGATATGTTTGATAATATTTAATATGATGTTTTAATAACCCAGCTAGGTGATTATTAACAGTAGGATTAATATTACAAAGTGAATCATGGATTACCTTTATATTTTACTGAATCTCAACAAAAACAATCGCACTATTCTATCGTGATATGTGGAATAAACCACGGTGAATGTGATTAATTTTTCAGTGTCATATTTTTAACTTGGGGTTCATGGTGGCCTAGTGGGTAGAGCTTACCCTGAATGTGTAAATTTCACATGCCATAGGCTTAGTACGGGGTGAGCTCTACCCTCACCTATCAAAACCAACCTTCGGGTTGAAACACTGAGTGAGTTTATTGGTAATAAAGCTTTCTCATAATATATGTGTAAATTTAAAACCAGAATTAATTTTTTCAATTAAATAGTTGTAGCTCATACTTCAACAGGCAACAAATAAGTTAACAGAAAAACATTTTATACATGTCTTAATTGTTATATTTATACTATTGCTATTTTGCTATTTAAGGTATATGTAATTCAAATATTCGAGTTATGATTAATATTCGAATCCAAGAATTCTGCTGTTCATCTCACATATAGTCCTTCCACTATAAACTGCAGAAGGTTTCACAATCTGACAAAAAATACAGTAATATGAAATTTTATGCTGCCCCATTAGGTGAGGTAGAAAGGTGCTAGAGTTCCTAGGGTGTCAATGAAGCCAGTAAATGAAAACTATCTGAAATACCTTGGGCATGAATGTGGAGGAGTTCATCAAATGAAGGGCAGAAAAAGTAGCTGTAAATTACGAGTACAATAATATTTAAATAATAATTCAAATAGATTTATAGTCTGTACCATCAGGGAGGCAGTAACACCACGCCGCTGAGTTGCCAAATTGTTTTGGATGCTCTCTTCATCGTTTTATCTCACACAGTTTGATGAACAATTGACTAACGTTTTCCGGTGTATAATCAAAGTTTTTCTTCAATTTTCAAAACATTTTTTTTGGAAGTGAAGTCATTTTCTGTTAGTTTCCCATCAATTCTTTGTCAGGAATTCAAGGCATCCTCAATTTCTTTGATGGAAAAATTCGTACAAATATTGCTAAATGTGAACTCTGCTCTCGTGTAGAGTGTACTTTCCTTTTCTCGAACTTTTCTGCGGAGTTCAGATTTTATGAACAATAATTCGAGTATTATAGTCATATTTAATACCTCCGCTGTTTAATTCGAGTGGTTAGTGATGTTAAAATTAGAATATTTCAATGTCCATGTGTAAAGCCAATGCATGGAAGCGATGACTTTAGTTCAGCGTAGAGTTTCCGAGTAAATTAATTTAAAATTTAGAATCAGCTTGGTGAGTAAGGGAATCATTACAAGATGCAGAGACTAATGCAAACTAAAGAGAAGGATGTACGTGAACCAAGATATTTCGTTATGGTTTAACACCTTTTATTCAGTATATTTGACGGTTTGGGTAAGTTATCAGATTTCAGTAAATTTAAACCCAGTGTTAAGTGTGTTTTTCAGTGTTAACCTCCTCAAGCTAGTTTTTCAATTCTAATAAACTTGCCACAGGGAGCCTCGTAGAATAAGAGCTTTGATCTGCTAATTACTTTCCTCAGTAAGTTTGCTGTCGCTTCTGCAAATGCGTAACCATATACAAGGAGAGACAGCGGCTTTATTAATATAGCAAGAGGGAATATCAGGGAGAGGGTCGAGGTTGTTTTAATAAGAGTACGTAGTTGAGTACTTGGTAAGAATTACTTCAAGATGTGGGTCAATTACATTATTGTCTACTGTTGCAGTTAAAATCTTGCGCTGTAAACCATTAATAATGCAGAACACTGCCATGGAAAATAATTCCCTTTCAAACGACTTGAAGTTCCCGTAGGGTAATTCGCTGTAGCAACAGTAAGTTATTCCGTACCTCGTAAGTTGTTAAAACAACTTGGCAATGTGTATGATTTTTAGATTTTCTCATTGGGGGAAAATCGACATGTTATCATCAATGATGGCATCACTGCCATCTAAGACCGCACAGACTATAACTTCTAAATTATATTTATGAATTATCATGTTCATAACTTTGCCTACACCGGAATTATTCTGAAACTTGAAGTAAACATTAATTTGACGACATCGCCGAGATGGAATACAACTAATTTACCGATTGGCCAATTTCTATGGTGCGCGCATTTTTTATTGACCACTAGACGTAATATGATAAAATTATTGGTTATATTCTAATATTTCACGCAAAACGTGTCTCATCCATACAGTTGTGGCAACAGCACAAAACGTTAACCATCGCAGAAAAAGTGCAAGTTGTGAAAAAGCTTGACGCCGTTGCATCAGTAAAGCGTTTGACTGAAACATACTACGTGGGATCTTCAACAATATAGCACAGAAGCTGAAAGAGAAAAATCATTAAAATTTTACTGTTAAAGTGACACGAAGAAGTAGATAACAGAGAGAAAAACTATGAAAGAAGATTTAAGTGCTGATTTAAATAGCCTAGTTTCGATTGCATCGGAGTGAAGGCCTTAGTTAGTATTTCTGGCCAAATGCTAATGGAGCAGAAGAAACTCTTTTAGAAATAGACGTGATCAATCCAAAATACGTGATTCGGGAAATTTTGCGTGCAGGCAATAGCATTTCACCGTCCGTTCTAAAAACAAGCGTGGTTTAAATTGTGGACTGCTTTAAGGTTTGATATAGATGAAATATATGGGGATTTAAAAAATTTCATGTTTCTGAGGATAAAAATATGATGATGGAGTTTGCAAACATCATCCATAACCCTGAATTAAAGGAAATGGAATTGGTAAATTTAGATGAAAGGATATTTAGCGGCCACGATATTTTCACCACACAACATATCACAGATGATGAAATCATAGAAATGGTAATTAATAACGATAAATCTGAGTGGGGATGACGATGATCAGCCTGAAATTGTTGAAGGAAGACTACTCTTGATGATGGTCTTTAAAGAATAATCCAGTCCGGTCGCCCGCGGCGATGTAGTGACACGACACTCATGCGTTGGCATCGCGCTGAATCAGCTGATAAGAAATCGAGCGCGGTAGGAAATTATGTTACGCAAAGCACAGCATACGAAATATCAATTTTTATACCCTTTTCCAATAACAATATGAAACTTTTACATGTGCAGCAATATGCACAATGCTTAGATACCGTTATTTTCACTCACTCCGCAACTTCGATAATTTTAAATAATAACTTTGTGTATTAAGAAACCATTTTATTCTGATTATTCTCAGTAACTCTTTTTACAATAATGTTCAGTAAATGGCAAACGAATATATTTTGTTATAAATAATTGACTCCTTTCAATGAAAAAACCCCGGACGTCAGAAATAGACCAGTTGCCATGCATGACCCACAGTCCGGTAAAATCCCTAATCCGTCATCACTTCGGTCCCGACCGTGCCGGATTAAAGATGCTCAACTGTAGTGGAAATCTGAGGATGATGTGAAGAAGTTTTGAAGTACTGATGTACATCATCCTTGGTTTTTATTAGACATCATGTCCTTGACCTGAGAGAATGGTTTTATACTAGACATCATATCCTTGAACTGTCGGAAGCAAATATGTGACTACATATTTATTTATCAAAACTATTTCTGCTAATGACAATATACAAAAGCCAAAATCCTTCAAAATTTAACTGATTTTTCTAGGCTTAAAGCCCCCAAGTGGTTGCATATGACGGGTCAGCCTGTGGATTACAGGGCATCACATTGAATCACATCACTGATGTAATTCCCAATGAATCCTCAAAATAGTTTATTTTTTGTCAATGTGAAACTTATGATTATATTCAATGGGAAACTTAATAATAAGCAAAAAAAAAGGATAAATTTGAATGTTCCCCTTATTTTAATTTATTGTACAATAAATTCCAACAAACCATGAACAAAATCAGTAGTTAAGTAGCAGTCTGACACCTCCGGGGTAACGGTACTGTTTATCGGCTAAACATTTTTAAGAAATGTTCCAGTAATTACTTTAACATGTTCCATGCAGGGCCGATTTTTATTGGTTGATATACCGTGGCTGTATTCATTTTTTTCAAAATATACATTGATTTTTACCTGCATATGCATAAAAAAATATTTTTAAGAAATTTTGTTAGTAATTTACGTTGTTTCTTAAAATATTTAGTGTCATATGCTGCTCTCCGCCTTGGTTTTGACATGGGAATTTCAAATTAGTTTTGCGATGTTGCCTACTTTACACTCTTCATATTTTGAAATTTTTTGCATTCATCAATTTAAAAGTTGCGAGTACATGTGAGCAAAATAAGTATTTTCGTGATATGTTATCATTAAAAATATTCATCCGTTAAGACTTTTTAACATTTATGAGAATATGAAATATTAAAAACTCATAAATTATTGTGTTTTCCATACTGTTGTTACTTCGTAATTATCACCTATATCTACTTGTTATTCTCTACTCTGTTTTTTCTAGGGACTATTACAGGGACTTCTCGGTATAACTACTCATCAAAATTGTAGTTCAATTGATATTACTTTGGTTGGTGGTTTTTTTCGCAGTAATATTTCTTAACCCCTTTGCTGCGGCTCACTCTCCTGAAACCTACCCTATCAAAAATGTCCAACGAGTTCCCAACCAAAGTCAGACCTGACACTTGAGTTCCCAACCAAAATCAGACCTGACACTTGAGTTCCCAACCAAAGTCAGACCTGACACTTGAGTTCCCAACCAAAGTCAGACCTGACACCCGAGTTCCCAACCAAAGTCAGATCTGACACCTGAGTTCCCAACTGAAGTCAGACATGACACCCATATGGGTTCCCAACCAAAGTCAGATCTGACACCTGAGTTCCCAACCGAAGTCAGACATGACACGAGTTCCCAACCAAAGTCAGACATGACACCCATGAGTTCCCAACCAAAGTCAGATATGACACCCATGAGTTCCCAATCAAAATCAGACATGACACCTGAGTTCCCAATCATGTGCTGTATAATGAGGTGTTAACATTTGACATGGTTAATGCCAGCGATCCTCATAAAATCACAAGAAAAATATTGTTTAGGGCACAAAGAATTGAAGAATTAAGTCAAAAATAAATGTTTTCTACTAGATGTGTGTTCCTGTGTATTCTTTACGAGATAAGTCTATTGTAATTACCCAAGTCTAGTTGCAGGTGGGCATCCTGATGTATTCCATCCCACACAAAATTTATACCGTATAAAATATGCATAAATGGATTGGTATAAATAGTAAATAAGGTAGATGTGAGCTTAAGGGTCACGAACTTCGAATATTTATCCTGCGAAAACGGTGTTCATTAGCACCATTAGCACTTTCACTCTGTGTTAGGTAGAGGAAGGATGAAGCTCACATTTACCAGTAAATAATATTCCGTCGATTATATGCAAATAATTTGAATAATATGCGCGCACTGCAAATAATATGTACCTATTTGTATATTTTTGATATGTACGTATTTTTTGAAAAGACTACAATCGATGTCTGGCAAACAATATCGACTTCGACCATCTCGAAATTCAAAATGGCAGTCATGTTGATAAGCCGGAAGCGCGAGAAAGAACTAGCACCTCCAATATTTACGTTTTCTGGTAATTTGTGATCGTAGAAGCTTAATTTTAATTCTAATGGACAGTTAAGTTACGGTGAGTACCTAAATGATTGTTATGACCAGTGAATGCGTTGAAGATTACGAATTCGTCATTGTTTTCATTTGCCTTCCATGTTGATTTTTTTGATTTGCTGCCAATTGACTCTATTTATCATGTTTCAGGCACATACAGTCTTTTACAAATTGGGACATTAGGAATGATCCAACGACAATTCAGATCATCATTCAACTATTAGATAAACGTGAAAAGTTATGTGTGTGTTATGACAGTGCAGTGACTTTCGATGATATTTGAACGAACCAACTGTTGGAAAAATATAATTTCAATTTTTAGAAGAGCGTTGTTTTTTTAAAGACAGCTGGGTTTTGTACACCCAAATCAACCATTTAAAATCAAATGTAATGAAAAAATCAAACTTGATCGCTACGTTTTATTCACGTGCAATGTAGTTTGATATTGGTGATTGTCGCACGGTGGCTGTATATGAGATTATGCCTTATGTATTGGAATATGATGTGTTACAATGTCTAGTGAATGCAATGATTGAAAATGGAAGTGGTGTCAATAAATGTAATTAATTTTATTAAGAAAAACACGTTTTTGTTTGCAATCGTCTTAACTCGCACAAATGTGTTATTAAAATTGTGAATTCGCTATGTGACATCAAGAAGCGGCAGACGTGCACGAATTTTGCACGGTCTAAGTCTGTGTATAGATAACGTGTGCCAAATCATGCCGTATCAAATTACGTGATCTTCCTTATTCCAGCAGTATATACTGCTGGTGGGTATTGTTTGTGACATCCTGATGGTTCCTATAATTTCCTTGCATTCCCAACCAACTCCATGTGTTCCCTACCAGTTCCCAGCCAGTTTCATACGTTCCATGCCGTTCCCTACCAGTGCCATGCCGTTCCCTACCAGTTCCATGCCGTTCCCTACCAGTTCCATGCCGTTCCCTACCAGTTCCATGCCGTTCCCTACCAGTTCCATGCCGTTCCCTACCAGTTCCATACGTTCCCTACCAGTTCCATACGTTCCCTACCAGTTCCATACGTTCCCTACCAGTTCCATACGTTCCCTACCAGTTCCCAACTGTTCAATTCCATGCCAGGAACATGGTGTTCCAGATCTGACAATTTCAGATCAGACATTTTTGATAGGGTACTCATCACATGTGGCAGAAAAGTGAAAGCGCTACAGTGAGAATGAAAAAGTACGTTCACAGCAGCCTATCGTGTGATCGTACAAGGTACGTTCACAGCAGCGAAACTGTTAAATGGGTGGTTACTTATTTGATATTTTTTGGTAATGGGGTACCCGTTTTAGTAGGTAAAACGTTTTAGTAGGAATTTAAGAGATTTGTCTGCATCAAATATATCGAGTAGAAGCCGTATATCTAATATTACTAGGGTGATATCATGGTCGATAGATGCTCGATACGATTGCTACTATGGGAATATAATCGATATATATCATTTCATTTTCGTCGACCATTTGTTGTTTTGGTTTTCACTGCTAGGCGGCACCCATACCCTAGTGCGGATACCATATCCCTTCAAAGGTGGAAACTCATCCCATATTTTTCCGTTGGTTCTTCCCTTCATATCCGGATATCCTTTCCCGTGCCTGATATGATATCCCTCGAATACTTGGATATTAATATACTATCTAGTATTATGAAATGGATCGGATATATATCCCCTTGTGCTAGCTGGGAAGGAGTCACATTTTGACAAATGTTTCTTGGGGGAGAAATGTTACACATAAAATTATGGATAATTATAGTGAAAGAGATTAAGCTTCATTTATATCTCCATTTTATTTCTTCAATCTGACTTTCATCTTATATTTGCAGTTCAAACACAGTTGCCTCAATGAAGAATGGTACCATGGATAAAGAACCTCCTGAAAAGTTGTCATCTCAGGATACCTAAAAGTTTTTTGATTCTAGTTCATTGATTATAGTCTGAACACTATATTTGATGTTATAAGTTATTAAAATTTGCTTGACTTTGTTCTGCACCCTGTTTTTTTTATTTCATTGTAATGTTGAAAACGACTCAATTTCCATTTTATCTTCTACCTAGATGCTAGTTCATTGTTTAAAGTTTGAACACTGTATTGGACATAATAAGTTATTTTAATTTGGGTTACTTTGTTATGCATACTTTATTTGAATCTTGTTGTTGTGTATCTTAATCTCAACATAGATCAATTAAATTTCTTGCCTCAAG
Source organism: Platycnemis pennipes (assembly GCA_933228895.1). NCBI lineage: Eukaryota > Metazoa > Arthropoda > Insecta > Odonata > Platycnemididae > Platycnemis > Platycnemis pennipes. Next base: position 99,208,699 of record OW121856.1, on the reverse strand, counting down.
AGGAAAGGCAGGCATAAATTGTGTTTCTTATATGACCTGGAGGGAAATTCACTTATTATCTCTCATGGCCTCACATGTGAGGAAATTTGTATTCTGTTTCATCCATATGTAGCTTGATGTGAAAGTGTTTTTTAAAGATGGACATATGTGTACCAATATTTGTTCTAATAATTTTTCAAGTTGGTCAACAACACGTATCCTGGTGGTAACATGAACAAAGGAAGTTATGAGAAGTATTAATGCCTGGTTGTGGATTTTACTTCATAAGAGGTGGAGTAACAATTGTTGCATGTTTCAAGGCAAACTAGCGTTATATTCAGTTGCTTAATACTTTCATGAATAAAGAATTCTAATCCAGGCTTGTATATTTTCATTTTAAATACCTTAAGGTATACCATAATTATGCCTTCAGTTTTTTTTCATTTGGCAGTTATTTTTTAAAATAAAGTAAAACCTCCCTTAACCCTTTTACTGCCAGCCCCTTTAAAGTAGACTGTGCCAAAATTGCCAAGCCCATTATGCCCAGCCAATGGGCAAGCTCATTAAGATATATATGAAGCACTTAATTTTAATATATGAATTTTTATTTTTCTCAATTTTGATCATTTATTTCACTTATTAAGAGGATGAAAAAATTATTCATGCTGTCTCTGATTTGAAGGAATTGTAACCATTACAAAGACGTGATGATGTAATGTAGGTGGGCCGATATATCGGCCCTTGGCAGTTTTCGCACAACCATAGAGGGCCGATATATTGGCCCACTGGCAGTAAAAGGGTTAACGAACACCTCCAAATAGATTTCTCTTAAAAACTGGTACTTTTTGAATCCATGGTAGCAGAACATAAGAGACTTGGAACTAACTCATCCAAATAGCAGACAAACTCAATGTGGGATGTGGGCAACAGAAAGAATCACTTTTCTTTCAGTTACCTCCTCTCTTTAAACTCATTAATCTATCTTGCCAAGTCCCTTTTCCTATGAATAAATAAACCTCTCCACTTTACCTCCCTTTCCACCTATGTTGTATTTGTGTTATTGATTATTTTTACCCTGTATTCTTTTTTTTTGATTGATTGTTCACGTTTGTTACTGTGTCACTGTAAATTGGCAGAAATGCTGTATGTGACCAATTACTTAAATAAATAAATTAACGGACACCTACAAGCTATCATGTAAAAATTTATCTTCCCCTAAACACAAAAACCCATTTATTGAAGTAATTTTTTCCAGAAAAAGCTATTTCTAATGAATAAAGGAACATTCTGTATCCTGCCTATGAGTTTGTGTGCCTGCCTGTTTCCTTTCCACACACTATACATTGCTACTTGCTTTTCTAGGGGGCAAGTTTACGACTATCGCTTTGATCATGATGATGCTAATAGTCATTCCATGGATAAAAAAATGAATACCTAATTGTTTCATTTCATTATTTGCTGCTTAAGGGATTTGTCTTCAAAGATTTTAAAATTAAAAATTCAACGCAACAAACGTGGTGTGATCAAAACAACAGGAATTTTCGTTTTCCTTAACGAGTATTTATTAATCAGCATCGATTTTGTCCCCTTCGTAATCCCCCTCAGATATAATACACTTGGATCAGTGTGTTTTCCGATCTTGGAAGCACTTCTGGAACTCTCACGGTATAGTGTTCAGCTCCTTCAGCGATTCTAGTTTTTATCTCTTCAATGTCGACAAAGCTTTGTCCTTCCGAGGTTCTCTTCAGTTTCGGGAATAAAAAGAAGTAACAGGGGGCAATGTCCGCTGAATACAGTGGCTGAGGCAAAATAACAGTATTTTGCCAAAAAGTCACAAGCAGTGAGGTGTGAGCAGGAGCATTATCGTGGTGCAATTTCCACAAGATGTTTTGCCACAATTCTGGGGGTTTATGTCAGATAGCTTCATGAAAACGGCGCCTAACTTCCAGGTTAATATTCCTTATTGACTGCAGGACAATATGACAGGAACTCATGATGCACTATGCCATTGAAATCTAAGAAAACGGCAAGAAATTATTCCTGTCATCTTTTGATCACACCACATATTAAATGTTTTTTTTAAATTTTACTTTGTTGTAGTTACTGCATCGTAACACCTGCTCTAATGCCCTAAAACCTATGGTAAAATTCTGTAGTTTAAATACAGAACTTTCCACCGAGACTATTGACTCAAAGGGGGGGTGGGGAAGGGAAGTCTCTAGCTGCGGAAGGGAATGGGACGTGCCTTACCTTGGCGGCGCCATGGTGTGGTGTAGCGAACTGTGCAGTGGACCGCATAACGAGGGATCATACCTCAGAAACGCTTAGAGATGGTAAAAAAAAATTAAAATTTGGCCCTGAAGGGCTTTACTCTTGCGTTTTTAATTAAAATAGTGCTTACACAGCGCACAGACCAAATTTCAGCATGTGAATATAAACTTCATTTTGGTCACTTTGAGAGTACTATCAAAGTGATCAAAATTCCTACTTAGGAAAACACAACTTTTCCAAATTCTGAAATAAGAGTCACCCTAATGTACACTGTCTCCTGTAATTTTTAATGTACACAACTTGAGAAGGCCATCAATGAAATCAAGGAGAAGTCTTTTGGAGAAAAATTAGCTTGCTGCAATTTGCTGATGAAATAGCACTCGTAGCAGAGGCAGAGAAGGATTTCAATAAAACTAATAACCATGGAAAGGATAATGGCCAGATATCATCTGAGGATCAATAAGAAGTAAACTAAGATATTGGTGTGCAGCAAGAAAGAAGAGGCCAAAACCAACACTAAACTAGGAAAACAAAAACTGGAAGAGGTAAAAGAGTTCAGTTACCGTTGAAGCTGAGTAACCAATGATGGACGAAGCTAGGAAGAAATAGCAGAATATCCCAGGCGAAGAGGGCATTCTATCAAAAGAAGAATCTACTTACCGCTGGAAATACAAGTGTAGAAGTAAGGAAACAGTTCATCAGAATGTACCTACATCTGGAGCATTTTTCTTTATGGCAGTGAGGCATGGACAGTGACAGCACTGGAAAAGGGTGGAAGTATTCAAAATATGGTGCTACAGAAGAATGATGAAGATTAAATGGATCGACCGAGTAAGTAATGAGGAAGTCCTAAGAAGAGTGGGACAAAGAGAAGTCTCCTGAATACCCTAAGAATGAGACGGAAGAACTTAATTGGCCACATCATGAGACATGATGGCCTGATGAAGACAATTGTCAAAGGGTAAGTGGATGGGAAGAACTGGAAAGGAAGGCCTTTTGCGAGATATATGGAACATGTCCTGAATTATGTGAAAGAAAAGAAATACATAAATATGAAGAGATTAGTCCATAGAAGAACTCAGTGGAGAGCTGCGTCAAACTAATCTGAGGATTGATGACCAATAATGATGATGAGCTACACTTATAGGAAGGGGATAGGATGTCTTCTTTATATTGCAGTAGGTACACATCCTAACATGGTACCAGTAAGCTGAGACAGCACTGCGAGAAACCTATGGTAACTGATTGAAATGATGTGAAGCAAGGTATGAGATACTTTGATTTTGTGACAGTAATGGTGCAATATAGGTACTTGCTTAGGATTCCAATGTGTCAGAGAAAACTTAACATTTTATGCCAATATTTAAGTACTTCAGAGAGTTGAGCCGAAGTGGTTAGGTAAAGGTGGAATACATAAATTCAAAGGATAATGTGGCTGACCTATTCACTAAGATCCTACCTGGAGTGAGAACAAAGGAGCTTTCAAGTAAATTAGGTCAATGCTAATTTATACAAGTTCAAATCTAAAAAGGTTTTTTTTGACAAGTATCATTTTATGTTTAGTGGAGGACTTACATGTATGATGTTTAGCATTGTAAACATTTCAGATTTAATTGTTGGATGTGAATACCAGAGGGGAGGTGCTGGAATGGTAGGTGTTTTTTTTTGCATTGCTGCTACTTCTGCCTAGTGACCACTTTTCTTGTACTGTGTAAATCCCACACAGCAAGCTCGTCATTGCAAGATACATTGCGTACGACTGAGGCATCTACTTTATTTATTGTATGTCAACATACAATAAATAAAGTCGTACGCAACCTATGAAGCAATGAGTTTGTATTTCACATTCATCACGGCTAACATGCTTGACATACCCAAAGAGGCCTCCTAAGCTCAAACAATGGACCTCTGGTTACAACTCAACATTAGCTTTACTTCCACTTCATTAAAATTATCTATAACACAAATAAGACTCAAAAGGCATCCGGACTTAGTCCTCACACCTGCGTAGTAAACCAAGATTCACATCACTATATTCGAGTTCCACCTTTCACAGAAGGTAATAGTCCAAACACCTACGAGCGCATTCTATGAAGCTGCGGGCCAAACTTATTAAATTCAAGACATTTCTAGCTCTAGAATATACCAAATTCAAAATCACTGCGTGTGGTAATAAAGGTTGATAACGCAATTGGTACATAAAACACTGATTCACGAGTATTTATAAACAATCTCATTCCCGGAACAGTAACTATTAAGACTATAAAACTTACACCATTAAATGTAACTACACACTTCACTGCCAGGACCAATTACCAACGATGCACACTGCGTTTTAGAGAATCACGTTAAGGACTGAATAATAAATGATTTAGAGATCTCTTTCGCGTAGCCCAACCTAGGGGCACGCGAAAAAGCGACGAGTACATACAAGGCTTTTATGCAACAGGAATACCGCAATACCTTCGTATCCGATGATTCTTGGTTAACTGAATAACAGCAAGTGGATACCTACCTTAACTCCTATGTTCATGAGTACCAACCAATGACTTAGCACATATGTGGAACCACATCCACAAATCTATCGCGCATACATGGCAGAAAAACTTGATTAAAAAAGAGCAAATTTAACTAGGGTCACACCACGATTGCTTACAATGAAGTTCACTATCTTTTCCACGACCGTCTTCGCCGCGTTAGCCCACTTGCGCCGCCGTGTAAACGAACGGGAAATTTATCAAACAGCCTGTTACCGTCTTTCATTGCTTTTTAGCAAATGGTGGAGTGAAGTGATTCAACATGAGGATAGACACGTGTTATTTTTGTTCTTCACACGTCTATCCCGGCCATGGCATACAATTTGTAAGAAACGACTGTAAGGTTAGTAGCTTCCTCAAATTTGATTTTCATTTATACGAGCGTATTGGTACACTGCAAGTCTCTTTTGATTACGATGATGTTGCTCAGTTTTGAAAACCCTTTTTTTTCTAGATTTTTAAGTTTTGCCGTTCAAAATGCCATCGGGCGTTTAAGAAAAAGAAGAATCCCCGTAAAGTTAAGTGGACTAAAGCCTTCAGAAAAATTGCAGGGAAGGAACTTGCTGTAGATCCTTCTTTTGAATTTGAGAAGAGGAGAAATGTTCCGGTGAAGTATAACAGAGAGCTATGGCAGAAATCACGTGAGTTAAACCAATATAACTATCCTCCACTAAATTAGTAGAAAAAGTACCTTCGTGAGCCATGGCATATGGGTGGTTTCGTTTCGTAAACACTAATCCCGTTGGCGGCCATAAAGCATAAGCTACTCTCGGTGAAAATAACCGAAAAAATTACAAAACCGATATGCAGTGTACCCTAGGACGCTTGTTTCACTTTTTATTATAATGTTACTTGCACGATGTGCATTGGCTTGGTATTAGTAGTACTTGTGGGGCTGAAGTGTTGATGTATTATCGATCAATATTGTGTTCTCAAATTGCTATAAACCTTCGTAATTGATAGGACAAATGTGTCATGGTGTTTCTGATAATTTTTGTCAACACTGAATCTTATTCAAGAGTCCTAAGATTATAACATAGTGCTCCACAAGAATCTGCACTTAGACTCTCCTTTTCTTGCATTATATCAACAATATTACCTGTGTTACTAAAGAGGGTACTTTAGTTTTGCAGATGGTACCTAGTTTTTTTGTCAGCTTCAGATTTAACCACCTCTAATGACACTGCCACCTTCTCCATGTGAACTTGTTGCTCCATTAAAATTTTGGGGCATTTCCCCTCCCCACACAGTTTTCATTCTATAAAAGGGCACTGAGATCCATGTTTGTACGTTGTCATCCTGCATGGCTAGTTACTCTTTTTTTCATGGTCTACCAATAGTGTATAATACAGTAGAATCCTTTTAAGGTTTTCCAGGTTCAGATGGTTTGGAACTTAATGGGAAAACTTAAAGAGACCTTATAGGTATTGTTTGAGACCTAAAAATTGTGAGACCTTTTCACAGGGTTCTTAAATATGCCTTAAATATTGTCATTTTAATAATTTCATGGGCACTGTACTTGATATCTTGGATATCAATGTGGGTGCTGGTTCTGATCCTACCCTTTTTTTGTGGTCACACTGTAAATATCATTTGTTGACAGCATTTTAAACATTTCTGCCTGAAATGAATTTCTTTATCATCTCTTTCAAAGTGGACGCTATTAAAAGAGTGGAAGAAATAAAACTCCGGAGGCAGGCTAACTTCATCATGCAGAGGTTGAGGAAAGGACAAGAATTGGAGACCCAACGTGACATCAAGGAAGTCAAACGTGACTTGGCATTAATAAGATCTCCTGCTGCCGGGCTTAAAGCAAAAATGGAAGAATCCATGGTAGAAGAAATACACGAATCTGAAGATGACATGGTTGCAGAGGAAGTTTAACAACACAACTTAGTATATTAAGCTATTCTTTCTTATTTTGATGTTTTCGTGTCCTTTCATGTTGAATAAAACTGTATGTAAAACTTATCTATTTATTTCCAAGTTCAATTGTTTACAAGTCCAGTTAAAATATGATGGTGTAGGTGCCACAACAGTAACATCACTTCGGTCACTATTCCAACCTGTTAACGTGTATTCTTGAAGGTGGATATGGCATGGTATAATGGTTTCTTCTCCCTTCTCCAGTTTAATATGGTTCATAATTCTAGGGCTCAATACCTGTAGGAGAAAAGAGAAAACACTCAAAACGTTCCTTCCGCCTCTGAAAATAAACCTCTATCACCTTAGAGATAGAACCTAAATATCAATGATATGAAGGGTGAAAAGTAAAGGACTCAATGCACCCCCAACTTAGACCCAGTTAAAACCAAGACAATGGTGGACACAACTAGATTCATCTCTACTGAACCTGTTCAAACTTGTTGAAGCTGATAAGTTATGCTGCTCCACTCACCCCCTTAGCCCCCCCCATAGATCCGCCACTGGCAGCTAACACACTGGTCTTGTGTTGGATCAAGTATAGTGTGAAATGAACTTAAGGAAAATATTAATGTGTTTCAATGGCTACATTAGTTTCAACAGAATTGTCATACATTATAGGTGGATCTTGACTTGCTAATCATTACAGTCGAGAAATTAGAAATGCTGAAGAGATTTTCGTTCATTTTTTATCTTATATGATTAGCCTGAAGACAAAACATCAGGTAAACAGATAGCTATTATGCTACATTTCACAAAATGCACTACATTATGAGTAGCAACCAAGGGGTTAATAATTTCCCGAGTAAACTTCAAATTTATTACATCAAAGCAGTGTAAATAGCTCATCGAATTCGTTCATCTGATCATGCTGGTGTAACTTGAGCAACACTGAAAAACCTGCCATGAGCTAGTACAATATATTTGAAGACACCCAATTTCAAATAAATATATAACCATGAGTAAGACTAATGCTTGATGCATTAAGGAACACTATTGAGGAAATGATTAACCGTGGTCAACATTTCTATGGTATACCTAACAGGCAGAAATGTTATAATTTACTTAAATTACATCTACTTACCTGACTTTTGCTCTGCACATTGAATGGGTTCACTGCCATTGGGATACCCATAACATTTTTTACTCTTGAGCCATGGATATGATCTCCCAACAGAGGCGTTAACTTATGGGCCGTATACACCCTTAAAAAATGCCACCGGGTACAATTTGTTTTAATCTCAACCAGTGACGCTTCCTCACAAGTACATAAAACAGTGTATTCTACAGAAGCAGATGTATCTTTTTTCACACTCGAAGGCCTTCGGCTACCATATATCAATGACTGAAATAAATAATGAGGTTTAGAAATGCACATTTCCCAGAAGGATGCGAAATATTAACTCCACGTGAACAAAGATTTTTTCCTTAATTACTTACCTGAAAATTTTTCCCATCGGGAGAGGATGACAATGCCACTTTGACAGACTCGCTGGTATGCATTTCGGCTGGTTTCCCGAGAACTACCCCCATATATTTAGACGATAACTTCTTGGTACACCTGTCTCGCCTTTGACACTTTTTTATGTGATCAATGACCTTCTCTGAGGTTGCCAATATTGATACCCCACTCGAGTACCTACGAAAGTAATGACTGTTAGTATTTTATCTAATTACTCTGCATCATTTTATAGTCACCAATGGTGACAAGACTCACTTATCCCCAGCCCTAGCCACGATCAAGTGCTCCACTCCGAGGGCATTTCCAATAATTGGTAGAACGTCATGCAATGTATAACACTCATCTATGGACACAGCGTTGGGATGTTTATCTTTAATTGCAGGTGGATGAGCTCCGACGCCGTAAGGTTTGCTAAAAATTATTAAACCATCTGAAAGAAAAATTCTAAATAACACTGCGTCCGCAATCACAAAATAATCTATTTGATGGTAATTTACCTTGATTTATTAGTATGTTGTCCACAATATAATCCGCAAGTTCCCTTTTACTCTTCCATTGACTGACTAAGTTATATGGATGATCCTTAGGCCTGAAATGCTGCTCGTAAGCAATACCGGAGAGGTGGTTTACTACACCGGCTAATATATTTCCCCAACTTCTACAACAGGTTATTAATACACTGCGGCTACAAATGGTAGCCATATTTTCGATTTTGAATCAGATAATAAAACATACGAATTTCACTTCAATAGTTTCATTTGCTTTAGATTCACTGTTTTATGCCGACAAAACCCTTACGATCTTCTCCATAAATGGGCGTAATTCGCAATGAGTTGGTGTTTTGTTTCCCGATCTCTGCGCTCTCTGTGTGAGTATGACGGAATGCTGAGCTGCATTAAAGTGGCGTGTGTTGAATACAATTCGTATATATTTCAAGTTTTCCTCTGTTCTTTGGTACTATTGTTGTAGTTGTTAAGTGTTGCCTGATCAAGATATTATTATCCGTGTTTGCATTCACATTCGATTACTCCAATTATGGTGGTGTTTGTAATATTGTGATTAGAATCAAGTTTTCTGATCTGGTTGTGTTGTCCATGCCAAGGAAGTGACAAATGGAACCGAATCGGCATCACATTCTTTAGACCCATCGATGTAAGCCACACGTTTGGACTCTGTATTGTTATATATAGTGGTAATTTAAAGTCATGACTGGTCTGAAAAGGAATTTCTTGTCTATAGCCAATGGTCAAATTATATAAGTTTTAGAGGTCGTTGTGAATTGAAAATTTCCGTATTGGAGTGAATTCATTGCTGGACTATTACTAAAACACTATAGTTTTACTGAGCAAGGTTTGTGTCTGTTTTGTTTTCGACATTGATGCGTTGTAGGTCCAGAGACTGGGTTTGAATGAAGAGGGGTTGCCATATAGGAATGGAACGGTAAATAGGACATGAGCCATAACGCTGCAGGAATGGCGCCCTTTGTCAGGTAAATTATGAAAAGGTCACTTTATTGGGAAATTTAAGTATTGGATTGCTTTTAACCCGCGTCTTTTTCCTTAGCATGTCAAGGGTTAGGAACCACCTTTATTTCCAATATCCCGGAGGTGAAGGCCAAGGAACACCACCTATGAGAAACCCTTGCTATCATGACGAGAGAAACGACAAGTTGATGGCTGGTTCCTGTGGGTAAGTTGTGAAATGGAAGTTAAATGAGTTTTTTATCGCTAAGCTAAATGTCCAGCATTTCTATTCATTGCACGGACGCTTTTCTTTGTAGGTTACCATTAGGTAATCTTCCTGGAGAATTTAAGTCTCCGGTAGGGATGGGAATGGGCCCTGGCTGTAGTGGACCTGGTGCAGGAGGCAGAGGAACTCCGGAAAGCCCAGGAAACCCTAAAAAGAAAAGACGAACTGCTGCGTCTTCAGCTGCCCCTGTTCGCACCTCTCCTGTTATGTCAGAGTTACTCCCACCACCTCTCACAGGTTAGAGATATGGCCTCATTGTGATCCTTGCTGTTCTCATGTCTTATGTAGGCCTCTCTGGTTCATTGTATTGTTATACCTATATTGGCTTAATAAGTCCGCCCTTCATCCTTTAATCAGCGTATACACATTACATGTCCAAAATAAAAATCCATTACCTGTGGTAATAATTTTCCAACCGACATTTCATGGTGAAAAATAAATTGTATAAACATCAGGGAATGAACATGTAGTCTCACACTGTCAGTCGAAAAGTTAGAAAGAAAATGTAATAATTTTGCTCACAAGGTGTATTATGACTCTCAGTAAGTTATTCCATGGAGCTTAAGTACCACTCGTAATGTGTACACATTCATAATTCTTTTATATGTATTAGCAGATATCATCCCTGCTTCCAAAGAAAGCATGCTAAACCTAGCAACAAAATACCCATATACATGGGAAAACGAGATAGCCTGGCTGAACCTTATTGTTTGCTGGAAGTCTAGTTCTCAAGAAATTTCTCTTTGTTCTATTATGTGTTGGTTTTCAATTGGGTTGCAAGCTTTTCTTCAAATTATTGGTCTTAAAATACACCACTTGGGTGTGTACCCAATATAGGATAGAGGATGTACATTAATGATTCCTGTAATAGATAAGTGGTTATAAATGTTACAGCCACTTTTTAATCGAATTAATGTGCTGTGCTTGGAGAAATTTCCCTGAAGTTACTGTTCATGTGTGGCAAATGGTGGTAGTTGTCCGTGTCACATCTTTTGTTTCAAAACTGAATTTTGAATGTTACATTAGAGTAGTAAGCTGTCAGAAGTTGGGGCTCATAAAATAAGCAAAGAATTAAATGTGCACATTTTAGTATCAAAAGACAGGTTCATAAACTATCACATTCTGTTCAACTGAGATTGAGACACACTACGTTAACCAATCGGGCTCAGATCGATCTGAACTCAGACCGATCTGAAAGATCAGAAGCGAGCTCACTCCGTCTGGTTTACCAACACAGTCTGAAAATATCGATATTGAACTATTAATCTCAGCAGTCGCATCTGTTTTTTACATAGCCCAGTGTTGGAAACATTATTGAGAAGAGTTTACATAGCCCAGCATTGTAAACATCTTGCACCACAGAGTTCGAAAATTATTTACTTCATCAGTCATTGTAGAACCCACATGAGCTTAAGAACTCACTTCGCATGAAATCAATTACAAGTTGTTTCCCATGAGCAACCAAAAGAAGAATGGAAAGCAGGCTGACTCTGCTCCCTTCTCGGATTGATCTGGCTAGCCTGTTCTGTTTACCATACTGGGCGGAGCTGGTCAGATTGATTGATAAACGTAGTGATAGTTCTCACCCAAAACCAAGCCAACAGTTAAGGTATCATTCAGTAGTTTGTACTCTTCAGTTACACTTTTGGTCAAACTTGTTGATAACAATTCCTGCTAGCGATTCGTTGATACTGGTGATGTTTTAAGATGTTAGTGATGATGAATGTACAAAGATAGTTTTATTAAATAGTTACTCTGTTAATATTGCTTTAAAGTTCATAACAGGTATGTGCTTGCTCATTGTTGATTTTGATTCATTTTTCAGTAGAATGCCTATTCTGTAGAGTACTTAGTGGGACTTGAGAGTCAGTTTTGTAGATTTTCTTTTGATGTGATTCGTAAGCTGAGACTTATTTTGGACCACATTCTTTCCTTTTCAACTGGGCTTCAAGATCTAAGCTTGGCCTCCAATGAATTCTCTGGCCTGTGCATTGCATTGAAGTGTAAACCTGGAATAAATATCATGTGAAATTGCTTTGGATCATGGTCATCAATATTAGCCCATTAACATTAGCTTTTTGGAGAATTTCTTCCTGATCTATAATGTACTTTCCCTATAAGTATTCTTACCACCTAACATTACTAATTCCATGCATAATATATCGCATAAATTTGTCGTATCTTCTCCATGCTGTTTTCGTTTCACTTTCATCATTCATAACACCACCAAATACCATCTGCTTCAATCAGTTGAATTAAAGGAAATTTGTGCCTAGTGGTGAAATGTGTTAATGACTGGTATTATGGTATTGAATGATTTATTTGGTATAACATAGATCCATTATGTTCTCCGTGAGTTACTGATCACTGTAGAATGAAAACACTGGGAATAGGATTTGTTGCTTTTAAATGAGCTGATTGAATATTTTCTCCAAGGAGAGATACCAGATGGGGATCTTAAGTAAAGAGTTGTTGCCTTCCACTAAGGGGTATTGCTCAATGATGGTAAGGGATTTAAGTCCCATTAAGTCATAATCATTCTAATGCTGTATATACATGTTGTTATTGCAACTACAAAGAGCATCAAGTAAGACAAAATGTTAAAATCTTTTCAAGAACACCCGATTTTCTGTGCTAGTGACTGGTAAAGTGTTCATAGATACACCGCTGTTTGGTTCTTTCCGGATTCATTTCTCTACGAAGCACTGCCAAAATAAATGAACTCCCTAAGATAACACAATCTGCTAATGAAAAGATCCTCGCTGTACATGACAGCATTTTATGACAAAAAAAGAATTCAGTAGAGCTGTCCTGACTGCAATTAAATGTTCGCAAGCCTTGGGTGGTGGCACGAAATCTGTCGGAATATATAAGAGCAGTCGGTAGGGTCGTACTGGAAGAATTCAGACCACTGCCAATACACTAAATAGATTGGGGTTGCACGAATAATCTGAGGCCCTGATGATATACAGTAAACTACAGAGTATCCATGTGTATGACTTACATTTTGCTTTAGTGTGATGAGCCAAAATTTTTCCATCCAAAAGTTTATGTATGGCGCATGGTCTTAATAGGCTACTAGTGCTAAATCTCCACAATCTTAATTTTTCAGGTGTAATTAGGTCAATAGTATGAAGACAAAGAATAGCAGTTGTTGTTAACCATCCTAGTTTCCGTTTCTGTGCATTTGTAAAACAGGATATAGCATTGACAAAAGTAAGCTGTTGAACTGAGAAGTTTCTAACAATATTATGAGGAGGATCAGGTAGATTTCTGTTCAGATAGAAAAGCTATAAAGGGGTGTTGATTATAGGCATCTGTCATCTGTTATGAGTGATTCCAAATGCAGAGTAAATAAATTTCACAGCCCAGACAATAAGAAGTAAAGAGCTGATTGTGGTCAATCATAGTTCTTTGCTTGGCCGTATTTTTTGACATGAATGACTATGAATTTATATTAATCATTTCTGAAAACATTAGATACATACTTGATTCCAATTAGTTTTGCATGTTGCTGTCACTTTGTATTTCATACACTCTTGGATTTGACACTTCGTGATTCTTTTTGCTTTGCTCACAGCTATGTTTAGGAATTTGGATGAACTGGAAATCCATTTAATTGTTAACATTAAAATTAACCTGTCATACCGACTAATCATATGTACTCTCCTTACGATATCCCTTGCCTGCAATATTTGTCATGCCATCCAGATCAAGATCAATTTACCTAAGTAGTAAATTGCCAAATGATACACTGTTGCTTGCCACAAAATCAAATTGCCGTTCAAGCCAATTTGTTGTCTGGTGGCATTTATTTCAGTATGTGAGAGGAACAAGATCAGTTTGTCAAAGTTAACTAAATTAGAAATTGAGGATGTAGTGCTAGCTCTCAGAAATCATTTCCCAAATTCTGAACGTTATGCTGTAGAATCTCCAAAGAAGGTGCTTTAACGTAGAGGGTATTAGTTCAGACTGGACACATTGAATCTTAAAAATAAACCAAAGAGATTTTAGGAGATAATGGATTTATAAATGAAGTAATGAAAACTATTCCATGATGTAATCTATGGGTTGCAACCAGGTTGGCTCCCTTGTGTATGATATTTTTAGACATACTAGTGTCCATTTGGTTAATTACTAGGCGACTGATCAGAGGTTATTCAGATATGAGATAGGCCTTTGGGACACATTCAGTTTTACACACGTCAAGTAGTAGTCTGGATACCAGATATTTCAAAAAAATATAAATGTCTATGAGAAGAGGTTTCTCAGGTTTCCTCAGTGAAGGTCTCTTTGGTTTTGCCCAATGTTGTGGTAAAAAAGTTATACATCTCTAAGAGCAAATATTCTAGGTGACTCATCCATTATCAAGGATGAGTAGTTTGTACTAAGCTAGTAAGTTGAACGAAGGGATTGGGAAATTGTTTTAAGTTCATGGAAACAAAAAATCACATAGAAAATTGAAATTCCATGAATATCAATCTCATCTAAAACTATCAATGCCATTGATCTGATTGGAACCAGTTTTGTTGCATTTCTTCCATGAAGGAGTATATACTAATGCAGTATAACTGTATGCTCTCTTAAAGTGTATTTGTTTACTAGATGTACCATCATTGGTCAGCAATCATGGGTTTGGTTTGACACAGCTATCCAATGAATTTTTCTATTGGCTAATCTCTTCATGTTTATATATTTCTTCTCTTTCACGCCCTTCATCACTTACTCTATATATCTCATACGAGGCCATCTTTAGCCATTCCTCCCACCTACTTGTTCTTCAACAATTGTCTTCGTCAGGCTATCATGTCTCATGATGTGACTGAGTAAGTAGGGTATTTAGAAGAATTCTCTTTTCTACCACTCTTCTTAGGACTTCCCTATTTTTACTTGGTTACATTTAATCTTCATCAATCTTCTGTAGTACCATGTTTTAAATGCTTCCACTCTTGACTTCTCTGCAGCTGTCATCTTTCATCCCTCAATGCCATTAAGAAACATGTTCCAGATGTATTCTGATGAATTGTTTCCTTACTTCTAAGCTTGTATTTCCAGCTGTAAGTAGATTCTTCTCTTGATAGAATGCCCTCTTTGCCTCGGATATACTACTACTATTTCCTTCTTGCTTTGACTATGTTTTGATTCTTGGCTTCCTAGGTAACAGAACTCTTTCACCTCTTCAAGTTTTCATTTTCCTAGTTCAGCATTGGTTTTGGCCTCTTCTCTCTTGCTGCACACCAATATATTAGTCTTCTTCATATTGATCTTCAGATACTATGTGGCCATTGCCTTTTCCGTGGTTATTAGCATCTTATTCAGATTCCTCTTTGTATTTAATATGAGCTTTGTCTTTGCTATATAAGGGACAACTTTTCCGTAATTTGTACCTGATGAGGACGTTAATTGTCGAAACCATGGTCGTAGTAGTGTGAGATAAATAATTGTGGAATTACAAGGTTTATTCCATCATTTATTATGCATGAAAGAAAATTCCGTAAATTAATGCCTGGCACAGGTTTCATAAGGTTTGGACAAAGGTGGGGATAGGGCAAAAGGCAATGGCTTGAGAATTAGATTGGCTAAATAGGTGCCCATGGGAAGAAAATTAGTACCAGGCTAGAGCAAAGATCTCTAGGGAAGGTTTACTAAGACCTTGATAGGAAGCTAAGAATTTTTGTTCTCAGAGCTGTATCCAAGGGTAAGAGGATGGACAGAAAGGAAGATGATTGCTTAAGTTCTTTTGATGCTAGGGAAAAGTAAGTTGATAAATAAGATGATGATGAAATAGTAGATGGATGGAACTAGTTGTCAGCTATGGAGGAGTACAAAAGGTGGTTCCAGAAGGACTAATTGTGGGATTACAAGGAAGAAATTCATGTTAATAGGAAATGAGAGAGGATATATGCTGACCTGGAGAGTGTTCAAGATTAAAGAAGGAATTGAATACTAATAATTATGGAGTTAATGTAATCTTGGCTAGATGGGTGGGTTTTACCATTTTCAGTCCATATTTTTTGACGTCAGTCTTGTCATAATGCTGTAAAATAGTAAAAACACAAGCTAGTGCTTTATTATTCAAAGAGCACAAGTCCTGACAAGAGTTTATGCATGGAATTTGCATTCACGTTCTGGCAGATGTTCCATGTTCAAACCTGTCAAATGATATCCAACTTAAGAGAAGATAATCTTGGTGAGTAGAGCATTCAAATGGCGGGGTAGAGTCATTAGATATTATAAAAACCCACAATTGATAACCATTTCTTAATGTCAAATGCAATGTAATGAATTATAACACAACTGCTTGAAATAATTGCAATTTCTGCAAGAATAATGTTTTATTCCGACATAGGTTTTGAAGTACCCAATAAAGTTTTAATTTGGAACTTGTTGGAAGATGAAATGTTTGTGTACTTATCACATAACTTCTGTAACTTAATATTATTGAATTGCAATTAAGGGGCAGGGTGAAAACAGCTTAGAGATGTGGGGGAGGGAGGGTAGCATTTAGCCTGGAGGTGAGGGAGCATACCCACAATCTCTGTCTCTCTTAAGAATTTGTACTGTGCCATTGCTGCAATTGCCCCTTTTTGAAGATGCCTTGCCCTCTGATTGGGCTGTAACTGGTCATCACATCGCTGAAATTAATTCGAAGTGCTGTAGCAATTATTTCCTTGTTGGTGGCCGATAGCAGTATTCAAGTCAGTTGCTTGTACTGAGTAAAAATGAAATAATGCCAATGTGTTCTTTTCTTCACAGGATATGGTGATACCATTGTGGCCTCGAATCCTTTTGACGACACCCCACCCCAGCAATCTCCGAACATGACGCACTCTATGCTTCACTCCCAGAACCACTTGAATCACCATCACCACCACCACCACCATCACCACATGGGCGGAGCAGGGGGGGGCATGGGGCCTGTGGGAATGGGCCCAATGAGCGGAGGCATGAACAACATGAGTGGCCCATCAGGCATGGTGCAGCACCCCGTCAACAGTCCGAACCACATGGGAGGGGGCCCACCGGGAATGATGGGCAGTCCCAGCATGGTCAGTGGAATGCCGCAGCAAGTAGGCATGCACTCCATGCCGCCACACGGGCCACCCTCGATGCAACCCCATGGACCCCCGCCACCCCTCCCGCCTCACGGACACCCTCACCATTCAGTGCCCCCTCATCATCACAGCCATCCAGGTCACTCGCACCACGGGCCATCACCTCATCCTCATGGGTTTGCTGGCCATCCTGGAATGGGCCCCAGGCCCATGCCTGTCTCAGCTGGGAAGGTTAGTGGTGGTACTAATAGTGATGATTCCCAGTAACCCTCTCCATCAGACCATTCACACCCTCTGCTCTCTTGCTTGCTTATATCTATGGTTTCTAAGTTCAATTTAAACAAAAACACAGCAGTTTATAGAATTCCACATGTTTTTTTATTGGCCTCAACCAGTTTCGACATCTGACCTATATAATACTGGTGGAATTTAACTAAGTCCTGTGTTTTTTTCTTTTCACAGTTCCATAAAGTGTATCTGTCAACAAATACCCTCATGCTAAAGTAAAGTTTTTCATTGTTATTTTGAGGGAGATTTTATTGGTCTAAGCTTCTGATCTTAAGAATCCAGTTTCATATCTTGGAAGTGGCAGGAATGTTTCCTTGTATTCCCAGGCCGTACTTAATTGCTATGAGAATGACAGGTTCAGCTATCAATCAATCAAATGGAACATAATACCATGGGTTCTCTGGGGCTGGATATTATAACTTGTATTACTGGGGATGAGCATCTATCGGTGGTGTAAATATCTATCACCGCTCTTCTGATTCTCTAACATGGCAATACCTGTTCTTCACTCAAAACAATGTGATGTGACATAACCACCTCAATAGTCGACCTTTTCTCATCAACCCCTATTTTTGTTTGGAGTGTGACATAGTGTTACAAACTCTGTGCATCTCATTATTATGTTAATGTAGCAATGCTGGTTAATTTGTAATTGAATCAACGGCGTGGAATACAATTGTAAATACTGTATTAACTTGTATTTACGCTATCGGAATTTACGTTGTCCTTCAATTTACAACATTTTTATCGGGTCCCATTCAATTTCCTATATCTCCAACGTATGTAGAACCCTGTATTTACACCATGACTTTTCTGTTTTCCCGCTGTTTGCGTTAGATGCTGGTAAGAATGCGATAGATTAAAAAAACGAAATTCCCTTTATGACATTTAGCCATACATACCAGTCTGTATAAAACACTGTTTTGCCTCATTTAGTGCTTATACACTTATAAAACGAGAGAGAGAGAGAGAGCAGTAATGTGCTCTGTTTTACGGAAGAATTTGAACTTAGTGGGGTAGTACACAGCACCACTAGTGACGGAAAGACGAAATATCACTCGCAATCGTTGCAGGGATCGTGAGTTTCGACCGTGATAGACACTCCCTATCCTTTTGCCGGGAAAAGATTCCTACTTTGAAATGAATGCGTATAGGATGAGATTTATAATTTACGAACCCTGCGGGAGTATATTTAAGCTGTATCTAAGTTCATATTGTGAAGAATGAAAATGAATTTTTACCCAGACATTATGAAATGTTATAAATACATGAACTGAAGTGGTGGACAATAAAGGCCATTTTACACGCTCATTGATACTGCGCAGGCTGTTGCGAGAACACTTGCGCAAGAAATATTGCACCGTGTAAAGCGACGACTTGCGAGGACGGGCAGCGCCACTGAGCGAATGCTTGCGAGCAAATTAGAACGTTCTAATCTGATGCATGTGTTCACGCAAGTTTGAAGTTAATTTCTCTCAGTAGATGGTGCAGATGTAATGGCAACGAAAAACTACGAAATTCTAGCAATTGAATAGGTTGTTGATGATTGAGTTGGTTGTTTTTGTTTGCGCTCAACTCCTTAGGTAGTGAATAAAGTGCAGTAATGATGAGCTGGGCGATTAATCACTTGGAAGCTTAAATTTTGTGCATAAAGGAAGAACCTGTTACCTTGGCCCACATCCGTTCGTTCGTGGTGCAAATTTTGGGCTATGTGTACGGGGCTAGGGTCTCCATTATTATGTTTAGACTCTGGGTTAAAACATATTTTAAAGTTGAGGTAATTTATCGCATCTTTCACGTCCAATTAATTGCTACTTCACAGATCTTGACGTTATGCGATATATTGACGGTATTTCCGCTACTGAATGGTATATTGTCACTGACATAATGCACCGACGATTGCACCGTGTAAAGCTGTCAAGCAAGCGTCCTCGCAATTCTCTACGTCACGGACTTTCACAGACTGCTCAAACAGGATCAACATCAACTTGCGCAGATTCAATTACCGTGTAAAACAGCCTTAACAGGGGATCATTCATCCGACCATCGCGCTGCATTAATTCCACAGTTTTACTACATGTTACTACAGACCAAAACTTATTGAAACTAGTTTTATCGTGGCAAAACAGCATTAAATAAATAAAATTATTTTGTTGAGAAATTTTTTGCCGTTGGATAACTGTTTGTGCTGGCTGACCAGCGAGGTAGCTCAATAATCTCATGTGTTGTTTATGTTATCCTTAATTACTCTGGAACGTAAATTTTATTTTACTTGCAATTGGGAAATGGATGTGAATTACAATATTTTCAGATGGCTCAAGGGTTTTCGGGTTTCTTCCACGTTGGTTCATCCCTCTGGACGACAGTTTCGTGCGCATTCTAGATGCCATCTTCATGTCCGAAGATTTCATCCCATCAATTTCTTATATCTAAGTTATATATATTTCCCATATCTTCGTACTATATATTTCCTATACTTAGAACCTGAAGATGCTGTCTGGAATGCTGGCAAAACTGTCTTGTAGTAAGGTGAACTATGCGAAGAAGAACTGAAACCCTCGAGTAATCTTATTTGCAATTTAGACGTAAATAAAAATTGTGGAATCTCGTGGTGCAACTCACACTGATATAGCAAAACATGTAAGATTACTGGTCTCTACAATGGAAGCAATTATAAAAAATCGCAATTCAGATACATGCTGGCTAGTGCAGACAGCTGTCGAAAAAGAGAAAAGTGAAGAAATCATGGTATGAAGGAATACCAACTGAAAAAGCAGTTTCTAAGTTCTAGATTGTCTAATATCGCCATGAATGGCTTCATTATAAGAGAAAAGGCATTGCATAATGTATAAGTTAGGGAATTATGGATTTGACCCTCTCCAATAGTTGGTTAGGTTGGTAAAAATAAATCAGGACAACTCTATACTTTAATAAATAATTAATAATGTTGCTTTAATTCAGTTTATCTGTGTTTCTTATTTATTTACTTTATATTGTTAAAGTATGCATCTGATACTGAAAATTGTCCTTTTCCCACTACAGTAAAACCCCTCTTTTACACTTTTGAGGGGAACTAGAGAAAAAAGTGTAAATCGCGGGAAAGTGTAATTTGAGGGTATGCAATTTTATATGAAAGTTATGCCTGAAAGAATAACTCCTTGCTTCTTGATTTTGCCTGCCTAATTCTTGCTTTCATTGAATGACAAGTTTAACATTGAAATATAGTTCCAACAAAACCTCTTCAATAATGCCAAAATCTCTTATTTGAAATGCATGGGGACATGGGGAGATATATTAACTAGATTACATATGGTTGGGCCAAGATTAGGAAGAGTGTGAAAAAATTGTACAGTTGTAAATTGGAGAGAATATCAGGAATTGGTTTACAGGTGTATGAGGAAAGATGCAGAACAGCAAGCAGTTGAGAAAGGATGCAGGGGGGGGGATGGTGTAGTAGACACTAGAGTGGTCAAGACACTGTTCATTACTGTTAAGTCAGGAGAACTGCTGATAGAACTTAACGAGATTCAGCATAGGGGTAAGGAAAATGTGAAAAGAACTGCATGGCATTAATGATAGACAAGGGAACTTGGAAATAGAAGAGGAGAATGACATAGATAAGGATGAACTGAGGCCAGGAATCTTGATCCAACCATGCTAGTAAGTTAGGGTAAATATTATGAGAAAAGAAAGTGTGGAGACTATAGTGATATTCTATCAAAGCTACTTAAGAATCGAGCTAGAGAAGAATGAGATGATTTTACGGGTGTGTTCGTAGGATATATGAGGATGAAATTTGGCTGGAGGATTTTTTAAAATCTGTATTAATTGCTCCAAAAAAGAAAGACAAAAGACCGCAAATGCTGAAAAGCATACACTTCTTAAATAAATGAAATATTTCATCACCAATGCGATAGCATCAGCCATCCCGCGAGTTATGCAACCTGAACAACAATCGCGAGAAAAACGACGTACGTGTACTGTAATCCCTCGCGGCATTACAATTGCACAGATGAGCGAGGTCACGATAAATGGTGGTATATCTGGGCAAATTTTATTTCTCTTTCATAGTGGTAACTTACTGCATGAGTTTTTACTTTGTCTTTCACGGAGCGTTGAGTCCAACCACTAGTTATGCAACCAGGACGACAATCACGGCAAAATCGTCTCGTAAAACGTAAATGGCGAACCATTCAAAAATTTGCTAGCGTGAATAAAGGGAAGACGTTACATTGCGGATATATGGACATTGTTAGGACATGAAGAAAAAGTCGTTAATGGTGGGAAAACGTAAATTGCGGGGACGTAAAAGCGAGGTTTTACTGTATTTGCATTTCCCCTATTTACACTTTTTTAGCGGTCCCTAGAAAAGCGGAAATAAGGGGTTTTACTGTAATTCTATTCATACATTATTGATTCAACTCAATATTTTTTGGTTGCTAAGTACCTCCATAGAGCAGTGGTTCCCAACCAGCGTGCCATTTCACTTCAGTGTGTCGGGAAAATGGGTGTCACAAGATTGTGGGAAAACGAAAAATGTTAGCAGGATCAACTTCTGAATTGGTTACTCTCATGACCGACTGATGGTAAAAGTAATCAAAACCTTTCTTTCAACCTAAGGACTAATTATTGTAAAGTGTCAATAATTGACGCTTTACAATAATTTATGATTTAGAGGGAAGTCCAGTCGGATATATAAACGAAGTGTGCCACCAACACTGAAAGGTTGGGAATCACTGCCAAAGAGTTTAATCATTTACTTTACCAATATGTTTGATACTAACACTTGAATTTGTTTATTTATCTTAGTTTAATAATTTCAACTGTTTGAAAATCTGATTTTCCCCCAATAAACCATTACTGCAGTTACTATGAGCATTTAATTTGTGTAATAGTTACCAGTTTCAGGTTATATTTTCAGATTTTGTCATGTGCTGCATGTAGCTCTCCTTTTTGTCTGGTTTCACCCAATCACATTTTACTCTACCACATGCGTTTTCATAAACTTATTATAACTAGGGTAAGGAAACTTCACCATTGGGCTACAGAACCGAAAATAAGTGACGGTGAAGTATTTTGATGATGTCCATAGCCAGTGATGAGCATCACCCAAGCTACAGAATCTGGCCCCTGGTGCCTTTAGTTTAGCTCACCCCTATATTGACACCAGATTTAGCTCTGATCAGTTGCCTGAAAAATTCCTACCTCTACATAGATTTCTTCCTGTCATTCACACTATTGATGTATCTGTGATTGCATCCTGCAACAGTCTCATTTTTGCATTTACTCAACTGCATGTAGGAGGCACCCTGAAAATCGGCATCCAAAATACTAAACCACCACCAGTACATCAAGAGGTATGCAATAGAATGAGAGGGATCTTAAAAATATTGATGACTTTTATTGTTGAATGTATTATGTCAGACTGTGAAACCTATTTAATCAGATTTTTGCCTGTGCCCAGCATCTCCTGCTTAGATGATACCTTACCCTTCTTACATGAACAATCTGGTACCTACTTGCTGTTAGGATTAGTATGGACTGCAGGTTTTTCTGATATAATGGTTAAAGCAGCTGACTGATTGGGGCACATAATTGGTGGTCAGAGGAGGATGTAGATGTAGAGAGGAGAAAGTAAAATGGATGGAAAGGAGGAGGTATTATTAAGTGCTGAGCATGGTGGGGGTGGAAAGGAAGTTTTGGACAGGAATTAGGAGGAGGCAGTTTTGGTAAATGGAGTAAGCAACTCAAGACATTGAGAAGCAGAATACTGTTGATTAACCCTTTTGCTATGGATTTCGTTTTCAGCACAGTTCTATATGAAGTGTCATTTAACACTGAAAAGTCACAATAGTAAATTTTCGCTTCAGGTGGCACTAAAAAAATTCAGTTGACTATATTCGATTTTCACAGTGAAAGAGTTAAAAGAAAAAGGTATCACAGGGAAAGTTGATTTGCTATTTAGCTGTTTTCGTTAAAATTTTCCTGTAGTATTGAAAGGAGGAACAAAGAAATTAAGAAAGTATAAATTCAGATGCATTCTTTTGAACTCTGGAAAGGTTGTTTTGTGACTTCAATGAGTTTTATGTGGTATTCTTTAAACATGCTCCTATGATGTGTGCCTAGTAAGATAAATGCATTAAATTAAAATCGCATCTAAGCCAATAGGTGGAATAAAGTATACAAAACGTGCAAATGATCATATTTTGTAGTACCATAATTTTTCACTGCAAAACAGTAATTGATCTCCTCACCCTCATTAATGAAAGGCTAATTTTTATGGTTGTCACTCTACATTTGGGTAAGCAATGTTTGCGTAATTAAATTACTGTCTCTCAACTAAACAGACATTCTTTTCTTTCATCAGGTGTATCCACCGGATCAGCCAATGGTTTTTAATCCTCAGAACCCCAATGCACCACCCATATATCCTTGTGGTATTTGCCACAAGGAGGTTCACGACAATGATCAAGCTCTCCTTTGTGAGTCAGGTTGCAATTTTTGGTTTCACAGGTGAGTTAAAACTACTATTTGTATGTATTTTTTAAATCGTGTAATTTACTGTTAATCTCTCCATTATATGTTTGAATGTGATGGATGAGATGAAAAATGTTACAGTTGAGCATCTTTAATCCGGCATAGTCGGGACCGAAGTGATGTCGGATTAGGGATTTTGCCGGACTATGGGTCATTTGGTCTATTTTTGACATCCGGATGCTTTCATTGAAAGGAGTCAATTATTTATTACAAAATATATTCGTTTGCAATTTAGTAAGCATTGTTTTAAAGAAATGCAGGGTTTATAGGAACCTGGAAAAGTCAGGGAAAATGAAAACGGTCATGGAAATCCTGGAAAATTCAGGGAATTTAACGTGTGGTCAGGGAAAAAATCACAAAATGTTTAAATTTATCACCTGAAATGCCAAGAGATCAGAAACTGCACATAGGAGTGGAGGAGGAGGGTGAAGGAGGGGACGACTGGCCTCAGGCCGGCTTCGCTGTGGAGGAGGCAACCCTATTCTGGTTCTTTCTGGCTATAGCCTGCACGATTTGGTGAAAAGATTGGCGAAAGGTGTGCGCATCTCATTTTCATTCGCTAGCGATTTTGCGAGGAATGCTTCGCTTTGTCCCTCTGGCGAGGAAAAAGTTATTCTCAGTCAAATTTGATTTCACTTAGTCAAATTCGTAGAATGATGTGAGGAAGAAAAAATGAAGATTGATTCAAAGAGCTACTTTAACATGACATCAGGTTTGAAGGAAAAGCCAGGTTAGCCTTCTTTGCATATATTTTTCTGCAATTAAAACCCTTTCTGAAGGCATATCAATGTAAGCAATGATAATTTTTATTTTGTTGACTTACAAAGTTTTTGATCTCTTAGTACTGGAAGTTCGTATGATTAATATGAAAATGAACCTACAATTTTTCATTAGGTTAGACTTCTTTGCTTCCTCACTACCACTTTTATCTCTATAAATGACCAAAATCTTGGAGTATTCAGGCGCTCAAAAGTCAGGGAAAATAAAAAGGAAAAACACCTATAAACCCTGAAATGGTTTCTTAATTCGCAAAGTTATTACTTAAAAGTATCAAAGTTGCGCACTGAGTGAAAATAATGGAATCTAAGTTTCGTATGCATTATATTGCTGACATTTAAAAGTATAATATTATTATTATTAAAGGGTATATAGAATTTGATATTTCTTATGTATTGCTTCGCACAACATATTTCCTACTGTGTTTGGTTTGTTATTAGCTGATTCAGCAAGATGTCAATGCGTGGGTGTTGTGTAAAAGGCCGCCCATCACTATGTTGTGAGCGATCGGACTGGGTCATTGTTTAACGACAATCATCAATAGTAGTCTTCCTTCAACAATTTCAGGCTCATCATCTTCATCCCCACTCGGATTTATTGTTATTAATTATCATTTCAATGATTTCATCTGTGAAATGTTGAGTGGTGAGAGTATCGTGGCGCTAACAATGCTTTCCTCTAAATTTACCATTTCCATTTCCTTTTATTCAGGATTACAGATATGGTTATGCTGTTTGCAAACTCCATCAACATTTTTTTATCCTCAGAAACATGAAATTTTTCAAATCCCCACTTATTTCGTGTACATCAAACCTTTAAAGCAGGCCACAATTTAAACCACGCGTGTTATAGACTGTGAAACCCTATTACATGCACGCGAAATTTCCCACATCATGTCTTTTTTGAGTATTCTCTTTCAGCCTCTTAATGTGCTATATTGTTGAAGATTCCACGCAGCATGTTTCAGGCCAATGCTTTACTGATGCAATGGCGTCAAACTTTTTCACAACTTGCACTTTTTCTACGTTGTTAACATTTTGTAGTGATGCCTCACTCCTCTGCTCTTGCCACAACTGTATAGATGATACATGATTTGGGAGAAACATATGCAGATAACAAATAATTGTATCAAATTACGTCTAGTGGTCAATCAAAAATGCGCGTGCCATTGAAAGTGGCTGATCTGTAAATTAGTCGTAGTCCATCTCGGCAATGTCTTCAAATTTATATGTTTACTTCAAGTTGCTGAATAATTCCAGTGTACACGAAGTACCAGAAATTAATGTTTAAATTATTCTGTTTCTTGGAATGGGATAAATTAACATTAGGAATGGGATAATATCTCGACAGGTTCTGAAGCAATGTTTCTGTAATAATTGTTTTGCGATTTTCCACAAAGTACCGGGTCATGGCAAAATTGCCGGATTATGGATTCCCGGATTAAGGTGCTCAACTGTACTACTATTCTGCATAGGATATAACTTCTCACTAAATGTACCTTAGGTCATTAATCTCTATTGAGCCTTGTTTCACCTCCTTTATTATTCAGTTAGAAGAGATGGCATTTCTTTGTGTTCATCTGGTTTCCAAGTCTGTTAGTAATGAGGTGAAAAAACAGTGATATCACCACCATGAAGCCTTTGGAGTTTGTGCCTGAGCTTCAAAGTCATTGAACACTTATATTTAGCTGTAGATAGAGAGTCTAGAGGCATGTTGAGTAATCAGCTATAATGTCTCATAAATAAGGAGATGGCAATTTAGTAGCTGTATTTATAATAGTCAAGTTCTGTATGGGTCCTTAAAGTGTATTGAAATGGGATGAAGGTAATTTGACAGACTATATTGTGTTGCCTTACATGGTGGAATAGGAAGAGCAGAACTAATTGGCTAGTCTTTTAGATGTTATCTTCCATTTACGATTTTTGAAGAAACTTTCTCTTCCTAATAATGAGGTATTTAGTCACTACCCTAAGTTCGCTTTTATCTTTGCGAGTTCGTCTTTCTGTGACGTAATCTTGTGGCTAAACCTGTATTTTTTTCCTGAGTGTTTAATTTACATTGCAAATGGTTTTTGTTTATTTTATTGTCATATCTACCAAGAATTGAAGATAGTATAGTCAAGAGTGTTGACCCTTAGGATATAGTCTTGGTAGTCAAAAAGCTATCAATGGAAATAGTGTATTTTGGTCTAAGAAGCTCAACTTACTGGTATGTAGTGAGGGAAAGGTCAGTCCTTCCATTTAAGGAGGGAAAGTCAGGAATTGAGTGTTCTTCCTACTCAAAACCTTGTGGAAAGAGGATATTTGTGGGAAGTCCCTGAGGAATAGAAAGTACTACCGAATTGACTATTACCCCACAAACTAGAACTGAAAGCCTTGGGTTTTGCAATAATTGTCTTGACTGCCAAGCACTGAAAATAAATTTGAACTATAGCATACGTAAGTAGAAGCCATAATATATCACAAATAAATTGCCAGCAGTGTTAAATGAATCTGTTGACTGGAAGAAATCATTGGAAGGAACTGATTTACTGGAGATACTGTGTAGTGCATCCCATAGAAAAGTGCCAACGCATATAAAGATAGGCCTATCACTTTGGTCGAGGAAAAGTTTAAGTGACTTAACTGTGAGACTCTGCATGGTACTGATGGAGATTATGTATGATAGATATATTATGCCAACCTTAGTTCAAGTTTTTTTCTATGAATTGTGCTTGTTAAATTTAATTGTGAGGCAGATTTTAAAGCTTAAGATTAATTTGGCAAGAGTTTTTACTAGTTATGAATACATTTAGTGGAAATCGTAACTCATTTAATGTAGCGAAAGTATCCAGATATGTTTTTGTAGTACAGAAACTAAATTTGATTGCTTTCTCTTCCAGAGTTTGTACTGGTCTCACTGAAGCTGCTTATCAATTATTGACTGCAGAAGTGTATGCGGAGTGGGTTTGTGACAAGTGCTTATCTTCCAAAAATATTCCCCTCGTGAAATTTAAACCATGATCAACAAAGATTGAGATGGCATAGTGGTGCTATAGCGGAGACTATATGTTGTGCTGCGTGCCCAGAAAGTTCACCTTAAATAGGATTAGAACTGTGGCAAGTGAGTTTTGCAAAGTTGTTTGAGCACAAGAAATCTTTTTCATGAAGTGTGTGTGTGAATGAGTGTTAAGTGTGGTGTGCTATGACAAGTTTGTCTCCTCTGATTCCTTCCTTAAATTTTAACATGTATTCTATAGGTGTTATGAGTTATTTTACAAAGAAAAAGTGTGGAGTAGGTAGGCAGCTAATTTTTTTAACCTGCTGTGGATCATTTTATGACTTTATTGTGTTCATATTTGATTGATTTACAGAAGAAAAAATAAGCATTTTGTGCAACCTTTTTACAAGAGAGTATTTTGAGATAACTTTTTTGTAAATAATGAAAAGGTTGGGAGATTAAAAATTGGTTCTTGAAAAGTGAATAATAATGGAAGGGCTCATTTTTCATCTGTTAATACTTATTCAGAGTGTTAAATGAGTGAATGGGTTGATTGAAAATTTAAACATCATATGCCTTTCCTTTTGGTCCAAAAGACTGTGAGGATGAATGAATTTATATAAAATGACAAAAACTTACTTTTATCCTCTGGGGTGGTATCATAGGTAAGGTCATAACAGTTGAACATGTAAAACTTAATCTAACATGTGTAACTCTTGCCAGAGTATGCTAAACATGAAAAGAAAATTTGTACATAGTTTATTTTTTACCATGTGAATAAGATATTAGCAATAAAATTGTTATATTTCATTGAATCAGTCTCTCTAATTTTATCCATAGCCTGAACATTTGCAATTGTAACTGGGGTGTTTCTTGTCAGGCAGTCCATTCATCGCGTAATGCTGATAACAAAAGGATATGTTGTTCCGGTCAAATATTTGCGAAGGTGGAAATACTAAATCAAGACTTTTTATTGATGATATATTTACTGATACGCAGCTATGTCTTCACGAGGAATATTTGGATATAGCCGCAAGTAATTAGACAGTGGCAGCATTATCATCTAAGGTTTCGTTATTATCTCCAGAGGCTACTGACTTGCTTCATGTAAGAGTTTCATCATGAGGTCCGTGTCTTTTTTCCCCATTATGTATGCTCTTGTTTTCCGTCATTCAGATGCAAAGAAAATGCTGAGGAAGAGGTCAATCCAGGCAAAACAATCCAAGTTTTAAAGTTACATAAAGTAGAATTCCAATGGTGGTGAAGGAGGGGAAAGCCTAATCAGATAATCGAAAACGATGGATTATCCATTCATAATCATTTTCCTTGTAGTTTTGACCTTGGTTTCAGTGCCATGCTTTCTCCTCATACTTTGCACCCACTGCATTGAAGCACTCATTTTCGTACAATGTTGTTTATCAACCAGTAGTTCATGAAATTTATTTCACCAACTATAACTACTATAATAATGTCTGTTGATTACATGCACTGAATACGCTCCCATCTATTTATGGAATATGGTGAATCTTAACACATTGTGGACCGATCTCAGAAATCTCCATGTTTTGTGTGCCGAACGTCGAGGACCGGTCACAGATTTCCATGTTTTCACATGTGAGAACAAAACTTATTCTGCTTATTTTAATGTCAGTTAGTGCTTATTTTAATGTCAGTTAGTGCTTATTTTAATGTCAGTTAGTGCTTATTTTAATATCAGTTAGTACTTATTTTCCTGTTTACTTCTGGTGCACTTAGGAATGTTCATTCAATCATTTGGAATAGTTATCTTCCATTTAAATTTTTATTTTTTTGGATGAACGTTATTCATTTTCAGCGATTCATAACATGCATGAATAAAAGTTCACTAAGCTTAAACAAGTGAAAAAACTAGATTAAATATTACTTTTCCATTACTGTACCTCTGTAATCTCTCCAGTGTTCTGATATCATAAATTATATGCATTTAGCTAATAAGGACGAATTATAATCAGATTGTTTTTCTTCAGTCAGTGCTAATACCAAAGCTATTCTGCGGTAATTCTCTAATCGCCTGATGTATAGTGGCCTAAAGGGATTAATGAATATGCCATCTGGATCCGTATTCTCGGCTGGCTTTCACACTTGCCATGATCTGATTTCTCACAATGCATCCTATCTACATTGTTCAACGTAAACACATTAACTGCAGAAGGCCAAGGATCTCTGAGATGCCTTTCAGCGTTCACGCTATCATTCCGTTAGACTTGGGCCGATTCCGATAGCGAGTATCAGGTATTGGCCAACCTTCTGATACTTCAATGCTTTCGAGTATTCTTTTTTTCTGATACTTTTATTCATAAGTATTTTTCGTGAAAATCATCTAAAAACATAATATTTAAATCCCACCTTCTTCAACTGACTTACCAATGTGTTGCATATGTGTTTACTTAGCTACGATCTTCGTGACATTAAAAGTGAGACAAGTGCTTAGGATTGGCTATGCAAAACCCTGAGGCAAAAGGCTCAACCTCCTCCGAAAAGTAGACGAAAATCCACGTACAAAGAAAGTTTTTACTGCTCAACACATACGTTGTTTACCATTTCTGGCTACATTTCAAGCTCGTTTTCCAAAAATATAAAATTCAAATATCGTGGCATGGTCATGTGTTATGACGTTAATGGATTCGCATTAGAAATTTTAAAATGAAGATGAAGGTTTAAGGATTAAGTGCCTCCAATGTTGCATACTTAGAGAGAAATCTCGGTTTTGTAAATTGACTGTAATAACTTAAACGAATATAAGTAAATTAGAATATTTAAACTTAAAGGATGTCATGACAAAAATACGATTCATATTCTATCAAATTTTTCTTTCATTTGTACTTTTCATATTGTTATGACAATCTCCAAAAAAACACTGGCCACAGCGACTCTAAAAAGTGCCATTTTTCATCCTCACTGAAAGAAAAAATGCCTCAAAAGTAATTATTAAAAATGTCTGGTACCTGCATTACACAAAAGGCTAAATTATCTACACACTGATATGCTCTCTATGAATTTCACTTATTCCTTTTTTGGGACATCAAGCCTCAAAGTCGAGTCTATATATACTTTTTGCATGAATAGTAAACACAAAATGTGCTATGTATTTGGTCATATAGTCATCATTGATTATTGAGAGCACATTAACGCAAGGCATTGTATGTATTTTTTTTGGAGGCGTAATAATTGAAAAAGAAACTTGGTTACAATGAATTAACGCCTGCAATGAACTAACTTGATGAAATGCATATTGTTCCCCTGGAAGTTATGCAACTCGCACACACGCCTTCAACTGAACCTGAGAAGGCCTAACCTGTTCAGCAAGTTTTCGTCATTACCATGTTCAGGATTTCAGGTCCCTACAAAAACGTGCTAATGAGAGCCCATTGTATTTGGCTGTACCTGCAGGTTTAGTGTTTCCTGAGCAAATGTTTTCAGAGACAGGTGCTATGGTCCTGATAATGTGGTGTAACACTTCAAATTTTATTAGAATACGTTAAAAATTAAGCATGCTAGACCAATTTTCATGTATCTACATCATTTACGTTAAAACCCCTTTAAATACCCGGTCCTATCCGAAGAGATTGGAATTAAATGGCCGGTCCTCAACGTGTTAATGTCAGACGTGAAATGCATCCCCTTTTTATATACCTAATTATGATATTTGCCTAGCAGGAAGTGCTTTAACTCATGATTGAAACATATTACACTCATTGTGAGTAATCCAAGGTTATGCCATTCAGAAAAAGTCATATTTTTTCAACTTCAGTCTCATATCAATGTAGTTGACGCATGACTACAGTTGGTGTAAGTGATCTGAGTCAGACGCTACCCCAAATTACTGCTTACCTAAGCATATGTCTTTTCGGTGGCGATGAGAGTTCTTTTCTTGGGTATTCCGAGTTCTCTAAGCCTTAGTACTTACTGAGCCCACTCTTGAAGTAAACAAGTCAAGCTTGCAGACCAGCCTAATTCCCAAACACAATGTATGTAATACAGATGCTATACTGAGACCAAAATTTTGGGATGTAAAAATTTACAGAGCGAGACGAGACAAACATTTCAGGACAAAGGTTTGTTCATTTTCGTTCCAAGCCCTGCTATTTAGCGAAGAATTAGATATTTTGGAAACTTAATAAATATAAACCGTCTACAGAAGCAATATAAACTCGCTCGCCCGGGACGTGCAAATAGTGAGCAGTGATTCAGGAGACTCACCATAATACTATGTTGCTCTGTGCCTGATAGGATTCTTTGCTGCAGGAAAACCTTTTGTGTGGGCTTCCTGCAAAAGGTACCAATTTAGTAGATTTCATTACGGCGGCTGCTGTCTGCAAGAGCAAACAGAAGTAGGAATGAAGGTTAGGAAAGGGAGAATAGGGGAGTGAGTGTGATGACTGATAGATGGATAACCCGATGGTCAGTTAATCAAATATCGGATAATCAGCACTCTACTATATTTCTATTTTGATCTTGTTTCACGGCAGTGGATACAGTCACTGCATATACCGAAAGTGCCTTTGGTTCAAGTATTGGTGACCTGTAACATATTGCATATTTTGGGTCCTACCCCAATATTTTTGCAGCATCTCATGAGGCAAACACTTTCATTAGAAATCTTGTGACCACCTGCCAAAGATAGATGCTGTCTATTTGCAATAAGAGCTGTGGCATTTAATGCTTAAGGCATTTTATTTGCTGTAGTTTGTAGCGTACAGCATGTTTTTTCAGAGAAAACTGTGTGCAGTAATAATTGCCCATTGCCATGTCTGCTAAAACACAATCCCTCTGAGCACCATGGCAGGAACACAAGAAGTGCAATGATCCAATGACATTTTTTTATTTAAAATTTCGAGAGTCACTTGTTATGAATTGTCCTCGAGAAGTTTATGAGACTATTAAGTAGCTTTTATTTTATGGGTGGAGGAAGAGTAATGGTTGGTGGATTCAAAAAGCATGAATATTAGTATGTAGTCAATCAGTGTCTATTTATCCGTTCTATCAATTTTGATCCCTTTCCTTCCTAAGTCAATATCCTTTCCTACCACATTCAACTTTCCCTCGGTATTCATCTTTTCCCAACCTGACCTTCTTTTCATTTCCACATAACCTCATCTATTCTCATCTCGTATTCACTGAGAGAAAATTTCTGCACCATGTTCTATGGTTCAACTTCCTCTTCATAAATGCTTCCTTAGCCAATCCAATGTTTCCAAGTGTAATGATAAATTTTATTCCTGTGGCAAAAAGATTGCAGTGATTGCCATAAATGTAATGCAAGCATTTTAATCAAGGAGGTTAGAATGAACTGTAAGAGGCATCACAGCTGATTTGTGAAGGTGACAGCAGCCATCTTGGTAGGTACGACATATGGGCTTTCTGCTCATGGTACTCATACAGATAAAGTTGTTTTTGCATGTGGTAAAATCTGGAGTAGGGGGATGAATGGTGGAATAAATTTAAAAATGTGTCAAAGAAACAGGAATGTGTACAAGCATGCAAGAATCCCTACAACCCTGCCCTAAAAAAGAAAAAGGGTTTCACTAAATTGTTCATATCATGCCTCTCCTGCAAGTTATTGTTCATCGGAGGCTTGGCATTGCTAGGAATCTTCAACAGGATTACTTACTTTCGTCCATGTTGTCTCATCAGTTTTCAGGTTACAATCTCAATGGCTGTGACATTTTTCCCCTGGGTTTGGTTTGCAGGGTAATGGCAGAGTTAAATACCTGGGAATGATTGAGACAGCAGCATCAGCTAAATGGTGGTTGGTGATGTTGACAGTTCAACAGTCAGCAATAATGCTCACTTTCTTCACAAGTCATTCAGTTGGGTCTGTTTGGGCTTGGCTCACGTGCCTATTTAAGGCTGAAACATGAGTCAGCTGCAACCAGAAGATACCAGCAGGACAGGACAAAATTATAATGCCAAGAAGGTGGTTGCATGAACCTGCATGGAGCAAAACCAGTAAGTTGTAGTTTCAGTTATTTGGGGGAGGTGACTGACAAATGAGGTTATTTGCACCAACCAGTAAGTTCATCATCAGAAGCCGCTAATGGACATGTGATGTCCAGTGTCCTAGGTTCATACCATATTCGTCAGAGAATACCCAAATTTGGATGTAATAGGAGCTCTCCTTTTGACGAAATTATCTCTATCCAAAATATCAGCCACTTTCAAGCGAAGACAACTTGAAGTGGCAAGTATTTAACTTAAAATTTTGCATGTTCATTGCTCTTGTCATCCCACATAGATACTACAAATATTCCATACAGCCCAAACGGCCGCATTAATTGGTTTATAGGCCGTTTAATATCCAGGAATTACCTAGTCTAAAAATCGTGTGAACACTTGTACTAGTGGAATAAATCCAGTCTATAAACGGTTTTATGTCCACCCCAAACCGGATAATACTTGTCAATGGTCAAATCAGGTATTAAATGAAAAGTAATTTTATGCATTAATTACGTAATGTACACAATTAATACGTAAGATAAGTAAAAGGTATCCTGGATAAACATGTTAAAAATATTAATAACCAGGGATGGAAGTACAACAAAACTGCGATGGAAAAAGAAATGTCGCGAGATAGATTCAAAATATGAACATTCACATAAAGATCTGTGCACTTTACCCCTGACCCAACTCTCCTTGCTAGAAGACGAGTAATTTTAAGCATTCAAACAATAAAAATACTTACTTTACCCCTGACCCAACTTCCCATGATGGAAGATGCGTAATTTTAGCGTTATAATTGTAGCAAAATATTTCAAACTTTTCAGTTGAAGTTATTGGATTTATAACCCGTTAAAGGGGGTGATTTGTAAATCATTAATCAAGGATTACTTGCCTGCCAAGTTTCGTCAGCATCATAACATCAGACTAGAGTCAGCATCGGACACTCCCTTCGTAAATTTATAGACTTCTGAAAAAATATTTCCATCAACATGAAATTCAAGGAACTATAATAATCGTATTAATCAGACATCTACAGAAGCCAATCTTATACAGAAAAATACAATACGAATCCATAACTTGTTCATCGCCTTTCGTATTCAGATATTAAAATTTGCGTGTTGACTACAAAGTAAGTAATCAACATGGACAATTGTAACTCAAGTGTTCGTAATCATCATTAAAATTTTATTTTGAAATTGGCAAAATGTTGGGATAGTTTGAGTTGAACCTGTTCAACTCAATTTACCCTGACCAACCACGAGTATTGTTTAGGTAAATATGGTGATACACCTTAGTCAGTAACCATTTCAAACCAAGCTACATGAATAATTACATAACATGTGCTGTATGGGATAGTGCTATGGCTGCAGGCATTATAGAAACTTACAACATAGCACCTGATGTTATCACAAGCAGCATTTTTTGAATGCATCCCTGTTGTCACCACTGATTACAATACGAATCATACTTGTTTCAAGTCCATCAAATGTTACTCCATGAAAATTCATAGTATCAATAAAACATGTACTTTTCCACTCAGATTGAGTGATGAATCAAACTATTCTTATTTACTGCATTTTCTCCTTATAATATTTCATTATTTTATTCAATTGGTCGCATAGAGGGTCATGCCCCATAATGAGTATGCTAATCCTAATAAAAATGAGTTAAAAAAATATATAATTAAAGTATTTAGTGAACTATATCATAAATTTGTCTCCAATACTTCTTTACGATGAGATTTAAGCATCTAATGCAATAGATCACAGGCTTTTATTTACGAATACAATACACATGCCAGAAACACCTCATTACAATAAAAAATATATCATAAAATAATTGAAGGGTCCAGAAGTGCCATCACAAGACAAATGAATGGAAAGTGACCATGCAAAATAAATATGTATCTCAGCTCTCTTTAAGATGTCCATATTTCATTTTATCCGAGTGTGATAGAAGATTTTGTCTTTTAAATGAAAAGTAGATCTGCAAATGAATCATAATTACTTTTAATTTGTGACTTCGCAAAGAGAAACACCTTCATGGAAACAAACTCGTGGAAAATTCACTTACTTTTGAAACTAATTCAGCTTTTTTAATCATTGTTTCCCTTCTTTTCAGCGTTATGAGTCTAGTTCTTCTCTCCAAGTCTGTTTCCATTGCCTGGGGCTCAAATGAATTTCTAATATAGTAATCCAATGATGGCTTTAGAGATCTTTTGAGATCACTCTAGTTGGGAGAATATTTATGAAATCAAGGTTATTTTCTGTGATCACATAGGCAAGTTGCAAACACTTACGGCACAAATAGAGAGCTACAAGAGCCATGCCTATAGATAAATTTACCTCAGTTTCCTCAAGTTTAGATCTTTTAACCAATGTTGCATCAGCAGATTTTGGCTTCATCTTTGGAACTGAATTACGCTGATCCACATCTCTGCTGATATTTAAGGCCTCTTTTGGGGGTTTCATTGTATCTATTTTGGTGGGAGTTTTAACTTTTGCAGCTTCCAGTCTCCCTTTATCCTGATTAAAATGTTCTTAGACATTATAATCATCAATGTTTTCAAAAGATACTTGTGCTAATTTTCTTAAATGTAAGAGAGATCAGCTTTTTGGAAGAAAGAAATATCATAAGTATCTTATTTCATGAAAGATAATTCCAAATCATAATAATCAGTGCTTTGATCTCAATTTAATTACCTCTCCTACAAAAAATCAGTGTGCTAGTGTATTGAGGACACCACACTAAGTCAGAATTTTATAAAGATTACTTCCCTCTTCTTACAACATACTTTAGAATGTGAATTTGACAGTAGGTATCAGGTTTGAGTAGCTGGAATTATTTCATGATGAGGGTAAAGAAAACTATGCAATTCCACAGATTAAATGTATTGTAAACTCAATGACCATGGTTTCAATTAAATATATCCCACCATTGCTGCTTGTCTGCGGGAGCAGTTTGGTCAATCATTCCTGGGTTATGGATCTTTCCTCCCTTTTTTATAAGATGCCAAATAACACTAGTCTAGTCATTATGTTCAACAATGCATTTGATGAGGTTTAGTTCCTCTGGTCTGTTTCTCTCACTCATTGGGATTTTACATAATCATTAACCTTACTCTAATGAGCAAGGGCCTAGCCACGTTGAAATACTGATTCCCATCAGATCACCAAAGTTAAGCAAGTTGGACTGGGATGGAGGTTGGATGGGTGACCACGCTCCATACCTCTACCGCAGTGCTCTTGTCCCCTGTCTGCAAGTGGCAGGCAAGTTAAATGTGGGTTGACACAATGGATTTAAAGAAGTCTTAAGCGCCAGGGGTGCTACAAAAGGCCAACGCCCACCCCTCCAAAAACCTTACTCATATGGCAGGGGATGACGATGTCTCTTAAAAACTGATTTAGCTTTGTAAAGTGCAGCACGCTAACTCTCTTCCCTCCCCAACTTTCTGACAGAGTATGACTGAGATGACCAAAATCTGCTCCATCCTCTCAATGTCCCCTTTTTGTATACAAGGTCCACCTCTCTATGTTAGGACACCTACTGAATATACACCACATCAAAAGCACGATCGTTGAACTTACAATAATTTATTCTGTGGTATTGTAAGGATTCTTTTACCCTCATCTTTAGGTAATGCCTGGGTTGACTCTGATTCATTGAATGCAAAAACTCAGTATATGATTTTCCTCTTTTCTGAAAACTTTAGAGAGAAGTTAATATTGCATTCAAATTACATACTTTCCATGTAAAATATACTTTATATAATATTTAATTTTACCCATTTCTTTCAGGGAATAGGTATGTAGAATGAAATTTTGCTTTTAAAATAATAAAATATTTCTAACTTGAAAAGTAAGTTTACATTCTTGAAACAGGAATCATGAACAAGCCATTTGTACAAAAACTTGAAATTATGTTAGGATCATAAACCTAAGACATGCTCATTATAGGATTTATCCACAAAGTATATCTGACATCAAATTCAGTCAACATGTCAACAAGCCTAAGTTTGGTGTGAAGCAGCTGTCCACTCTATTCTCCTATCAGGTAACCTCTTCTTACAATTCTTCTCTTTCATATAATTCACTACCTGCTTCACTTATCACATATGAGGCCTTTCTTTTCCATTCTTCCCATTCACTTTTCCCTTGATGATTGCCTTCATCACGCCATCATGTCCTAAGATATGGCTGACTAAGTTGTCCCATCTTCTTTTTCAAGTTTTCAGCAGACTCTTGTTTTCTCCTACTACTCTAAATCATTTCATCATTTTTTCATTCTTCTGAAGCAGCACTTTTAAATGCTTCCAGCCTCGACTTCTCTTCTGCTGTCATCCTCCATGCCAAACATCCATACAGCACATGCTAGTATGTTCTAATTAAGTGTTTCCTTACATCCACGCTTGTACTTCTTGCTGTAAGAGATATTTTCGTAGAATACACTCTTCACCTGGGCTATTCTAATGACTACTTCTTTCTTGCTTTGTCCATTGCTGGTTATTTGGCTACCCAGATAACGATACTCTTTCTCCTCCTAAATCTTGTTTTCCTAGTTAAATATTAGACTTGGCCTCTTCTCTCCTGCTTCATACCTTACTCTTTTTTTTATCAATCTTCATGTAACACCTGGCTATTATCCTATCCATGTTTACAACTCTCCTTTAAATCTCTTTCTGTTTCTGCCATGACTGCTATGTCCTCGATGAATCTCAGCATGCTGATTTTCTCCCCATGGATACTCACTCCTGAAGACTTTTCTTCAACTTCTTGGATGGCTTTCTCTATGTAGACATTGAATAATATGAAAGACAGGGGACAGCTTTGTCTCACTCCTTTCTTTATGCTTGCTTCGTTACTGCTGGGTCCTGATTTGATTATGGCCACCTGGTTTTTGCACAAGCTGTAGATAACTCTTTAGTCATTGTATGATAGTCAAATTTCTTTCAGAATCGTCAGCATTAAGTTTTAATCTACGTTGTTAAATGCCTTCTCCAAATCTACAAATGCAACAAGAGTCAGTGGGTTCTTCTCTATTCTCTCCTCTATAAGTAGCCTGAGGGCCAAAATCTCTTCTCTTGTACCCTTGTTTTTTCTGATCCCTAATTGGTCCTCATTCAGGAACTTTCAGTTTTTCACTCTATTCTTCTACAGATAATATTTGTCAATATCTCCAAGGCATGTGTCATCATGCTTATGGTCCTAAATTTTTACAGTTCTCGGCCCTCTTCTTTTTGGAAATAGAGATGATAAAAAAAACCTAACAAAATGTACATCTCCTCATCAAGAAATTTACATCCCTATTTTGCTTCATGATCCACAAGCATCCAGTGTTGTCCGACTATAATCCAATGGATTATAGTCGGACATATATAGTCGGACTAGAGAGTATAACAGAAACTCCAAAAGAATCCTCAGCATTGAATTCCAACCCAGGGAGTCAAAATTCTTCTTCAAATCCACAAAGCAACAAGAGTCGGTAGCTTCTTCTCTATTCTCTTCTCCATAAGACGCTTGAGGTCCAATAATATCATATTGGATATCTTATCCAATAATAATATAATAAACCTATCAGCCATGCCATGAATGCACTACCTTCAATTTTGTAGCAATTGCAGCAATTACCTTACAGAAAACATTTCTAATCCATAAACCTTCACTTCATCTATCATATTTGGAAGGATTTTTAAGAACCATAGTGAGTATATAAAAAATGAATATTTTCTCAATCATTTAAAATTGAGAGTATAACAGCAAACTCACCGAGAGCTACCTTCGCCTATTCCTGGACAACCTCGTCATTGTAGTCTTTGCACTGTCTCAGCTTCGGCCAAGGCAAATAATGAAAGAAAGTCTTCTTTAAATCTCTTTCTGTTTCGGCCATGAGTGCTATGTCCTCGGCAAATCGCAGCATGCTGATTTTCTCCACTTGGATATTCATTCCCGAAGACTTTTTTTTAACTTCTTGGATGGCTTACATGATGTTGATATTGGATAGAATGGAAGACAGTTCTCAACCTTGTCTCACTCCTTTTTAGATTCTTGCTTCTCTACTGCTGGGTTATGATTTTGTCTCAGCCTCTTCGTTTTTGTGCAAACTGTGGATAACCCGTAGGTTGTTGTATGAAACTCCAAAAGAATCCTCAGCATTGAATTCCAACCCAGGGAGTCAAAATTCTTCTTCAAATCCACAAAGCAACAAGAGTCGGTAGCTTCTTCTCTATTCTCTTCTCCATAAGATGCTTGAGGTCCAAACTTGCTACTTTCGCACCCTTACTTTTTCTGAATCCAAATTGGTCTTCATCCATGCATTCCTCTGCTGTTCATTGTATTCTTCTATAGATGATCCCTGTCAATATCTTTGAGGCATGGGTCATCAGGCTAATGGTCTCAGCCCTCTTATTTTAGGGATTAGGAATGATCATGTTCTTCGAATAGTCCATGGGTATCTCTCCTGTTGAGTGTAAGTCACAATGGTTTTATACAGTCAGTTTATCTCTCCTGTATTTTCAATTAGCTGAGCAGGAATATCATCGATTGCACAAGTCTTATTTCTCTGCACGTCCCTTACTGTTGCGTCAAGTTCCAATCTTCAGATTGCAATGGGATTGCTTTCATTGTACATCTGCTGCAGATATTTCTTCCATCTCTTCACTTTATCTTCATGCTAAATTAAAAATTCTCCATATTTTCCCCTAATGACATTACATCTTGTGGCCTATTCCTTGAAGTGGGTTCTCACCATCCTGTATGCAACTTCCACCTTCTCATTCATGAAGTAGCTTTGTATATCTTCACATGGATCCTTCTTCCACATTTCTTTTGCTTTTCTTGCTTTATGGCTTATTTAATTCCTTATTCTTATATAGCACAGAGTTGCCCACCTTCAGTTTCTACATTTTTTATATTTTCGTCTCACTCCAATTATTCTAAGACTTCTTCTTGGATCCACGGTTTCTTTAAGCAACTTTTCTTCTCCCAACTTTTGCAGCCCTCACCTGTTTCCTGAATCTCTGCTTTACTGAAATGTAGTCAATTCGAATTCTGCCTCGTCTCCTGGATTTTCCATGCATATCCTCTGTGTTATTGGTATTTGAAAAAAGTGTGTATGTCACTCTAAGCTTGTGCTGTGTGCAGAATTTGAAAGTGTTCCTCCTCTCTCACTTTGATGTCCATATTTTCCAGTTATTCTTCCATCTTGACCTTCATGCCGATAGCATTCGAATTTTCTAAAATAATTAAGTTTTGTTCTCCTCTTGCATACTTTACTATTTCCATGATATATTCATAGACATCTTTCACCTCTTCATCTTCATAGTCCATCGTAAGCACCACCAACCTGCACCACAATGGTATCTGTAAACTTAGTCTTAATCCCCAACATTACTATCCTTTTGTTGCACTACAGAAAGCTCTCCACATTCCAGCACTCTTCTTGAGCACTATGCCTACTTCAGCATTACCATTTTAAGATTCTGTACGTATAATCCTTCAGCTTCCACTCCGAGGATCGAGCCCCTTCATTTCGCTGATTCATAATACGTTGATGTCCATTCTTTTGCCCGAAGTTAAGCAACGTTGGACCGGGACGGAGGTTGGATGGGTGACCCCTCCATACCTCTACCATGGTGTTCTTGTCCCCTGTCTGCAAGTGGCACGCAGGTTAAATGTGGGTTGGCACAATGGGTCAAAAGAGGTCTAAGTGCCAGGGGGCTCCAAAAGGCTCCCACCCACCCCTCCAATTTACATTTTACCATTCTTTTGCATTTCCGCCTTCGGGTTCTCCAATTTTCTTCAACTCCAAAGTGATCTCACGTTCCATGTTCATATCCTAAAATGTTTATCACATTTGACTAATGTACACTCTTGGGTAGTCCTGACTGGAGATCGAAATGGGTGACTATTTTACCTCCGGAATATTTTACTTTGAGAGGGCTCCATCCTTTCTTTTGCCCGAAGTTAAGCAACGTTGGACTGGGACGGAGGTTGGATGGGTGACCCCTCCATACCTCTACCATGGTGTCTTGATAAAGCAAAAGAGTGGAGTACCAATGATTCCTCAGGATAATAATGTGGTGGTTTCCCATTGCCTTCCACATCACAATACTGCAGCTGTTTAAATTAATCTTACCACACCTGTAGTAAAATGAGTGTCACTGTACTGACCATTGTTGTCTCCTCCTTCACCCTTATGAAGAGCTGCTGCCCTCTTCTCTGGGTGTAGGGATGTACGATTATTGGAGGCCTTAAATCGCCAAATCAAGCATCCTCAATGGCTTCTGTATCATTTGCAAGCCATACCTTAGCCCAACAATACCACCACTGAATGCCATTCCTTATGGCCCATGGCTACTTATCAAATGAGTAAACTCATTTATTTCACAGCTAACTTCTATATTTAGAGGTAGACTCACCATCCGCAACCTGGATGCACTTGTATGCCTTTAGCTCAGCTCCAAGAATTCTAATATACTCAATTATAATTGTATTTAAATCTAAATATGATGAATCGAAAAATACCTCAGTCTGTAATCCTCTTTGCTGAAAATCTCCATTGAATGGTTTTTCAATGGTTGTTTGTAATAATGAGGTGTCTTCCTTGATGAAATCCTTATATTTGGATGAATTTTCTGGAGGATAAATCATTCGAAAGTTTCCAATGTGATCTTTCTCCCACCTTTCCTGATGTTGCAATCGTTGCAGTCTCTTTGCTATTTCTATTTCCCTAAATGATTCAATAAAAAATGAAAATTGAATCCCCCACATGTAATTGATTAAAGGTTTGATTAGTCAGCAGCGTTTCACCTTTCTGTTAGAACAGTTGGTTGAAAAATTATTAAATCTGCAATACCTCTCTTAGATAATGTGTGCTTATTTAATTATAAATTATATAATAATGAGAAGTGAGTCGTGATATATTTAACCCAAAGTTTAAAATCCAGCTGAGAATGAATTTAAGTAATCTCAATGGTTAACTAAGGAGAAAAAGCACCATGCTAAAATCTCATTGAATTTTATGGGCTAATTGGAAAAATGCAGGCTCAGTGCTTTTCTGGATCAGGATCTGGATAAGGATAATTTGATATTTAGAAGAGTGTAACTATGTTTCACCATTTCTACCAGTAATTTTTTATTTACATAAATATTAAACAGGAAAGAAGTCTTGGAAGAGCTTCAGATTAGAATGAAAGCATGCAAAGTGAATTCAATCCCATTTTACAAATTTTCAAGCTGACGTTATCTCACTACCAAAAGAATTTAACTTCTCATCCTTTTAGGCTGTAATTCTGCCCTCAATTCACATTAAGTGAGGATACTCTGAGAGTAATTTAATAGCTAATAGAGTCATAGTAAACTCCTGATTATCTGGGCACTCGTTATCCAGGCTGTGGATCATCCGTGCATGGCCAATCTATTCTGTTTATTGGCAGAGGTCTCACAGGTGAGTGAACTTTTGTTATTTTTCTCTAATCGTGACTTTCATTACTGCCCTACCAACTAGTCCAATGTCTTACGCCAGGCTTTGTGCCACCACCCGAGACTTACAAACATTTAATTGCAGCGGGGACAGCTCTAGTGGATACATTTTGTACATAAAATTCTTGTTCATAAACTGCTATTATGAACAGCGAGGATCTTTTCATTGGCAGATTGTGTTATTTTTCTGGGGAGTTTATTCATTTTGGTAGTGCATTGTGGTGAAATGAATCTGGAAAGAAACAAACAACGGATTATCCGTGCACCCTATAACAGTCATTAGCACGGAAAATCGGGAGTTTACTGTAGTATGTAGTAGCTATTTACAGGAAGCAACTTTTGGCCATGGTCATTGTAACCATTTAGGAAAGGTGGGCATTTCAATATGTTTAAAAATTTTCAGGGACCTGAAGAAGGGTTGAGAGATACCCAAGATGGGTCTAGGGGCTTAAGGATCACACGAGCATGCCTGTTGATCCCAAACAATTGAAATATACACGATATTGTTTGATGAAAACATGATTTTTGTACATTGAGAATGTGTGTTTGTGCCTATTCACTTTTTTTCCAACTGAATCACACGCCACGCCCACTGATCACAATCCTGTGGTGAACTACTAAGTTGGGCATGTTGCAAAGCTACTGCTT
Organism: Platycnemis pennipes; assembly: GCA_933228895.1. Lineage (NCBI taxonomy): Eukaryota > Metazoa > Arthropoda > Insecta > Odonata > Platycnemididae > Platycnemis > Platycnemis pennipes. Next base: position 99,165,036 of record OW121856.1, on the reverse strand, counting down.
ATAATAATAATAATTTTTATTTGCCAAGAGATCGAGGTACACATGTTCCAAGATATAAGGCATGTCATATTAGGTATATTACAATATAGAGCATATAAAAGAAATTAATTACATAAGAAGAAATTCATCAACAGAATATACCATGAAAAACGCCCGTAATTTGCATTTAAAGAGAGGCATTTTATCCACGCAATTCCGTACGTTTAGTTGCTTATTTTAGCTTATTGCTTCAAGGGGCAATGCTGTTAATTTAATATTAACAGTTAAAAGGGTGAATATGAGCACAACTGGAGTGCGATCACTGTGCCAATGGCCCTCTTCTAATGCCATTTCTAATACATTTCCGCAAATCCCAAAGATAGCAGCATGTCTCAATTAGTCCATGGCAGTGAAAAGCTCTACAAATGAGGAGTGTGTGAGTTCCAGTAAGATTTAGTGTTGTAGTTTACTTTAGTATTGAGAATGTACGAATGTATACTTGCATCACAATTTACTCTGAAGCACTGTGATTTGTTCATTAATTATTAATAATAACATTTATTTTCTAAAAACCTTGTAATGTTGTTGGTGGCATAGGATACATCACATTCTGTAATTCTTGAAGTAAATTGGGAAAATATTTTTTTTAAATATGCATACTGTTTAAAATATTTCTCAATGGTTACCTATCACATATTATGTCAGTGACAGAATACACAGTAGGACTTCATCAGCAAAAATTTTTTCAACTTCCTCTTAAAACTACACTGGGAGTGAAAGATTTTAAATTATGGTGTAAGGCATTATATTATGGTCTTGTAGCTATGGCTATGATCTTCCATAAGATGTATATTTTGGTGCTGATACAGGTGTACATATATGATTATGAGTCAGTGTGGAATAAGGACGAAAACCACTGTTTTGGTTTAATTTACCAAGGTATTTCTCACAACTGCTACATTTCATATGCATGTACAAAGAACTGTTATGTAATATATTTAGCTTCCCAATAGAAATTCGCAAGACTTCTAAAATTCCCTAAGAATGTGTCTGACGATTTTATTTTGATAAGTTTGTATATACTTTATGGAGCATGATCACTAAGGAGCCCTAAAGTACAATAATGTAAGAAAAAAGTATAAAAGTTGGAAAAATATGCTTTCTTTTAGCATTCTCCTCTAAATGCCATTGAATTTCAACCTTGTCTACCTTCTGACACCCTCTTTTCCTTCAACATCCAAGTCGTAACACCCATCATGACCCTAGGACACTCAAATCTCTCTCAACCCCATAGTTGGGAAAGTTACCAAAAAAATTAACTGAGAGGAGAAAATATGCAAATTATTTATGAGCACTTACTGCCAATTCTTCCCACTAGTGTTGAATCAGAAAGGGCTTTTCCATCAGCGAGTTTATCTTTGCAATAAATATAGGTCAAGAATGAGCGACAAGACATTTATACTCACTCTTTGTTTTTTAAGGGCATATTAAAAAAAATCATAAGTAACTCTTCATTGAGGATAACCTAAACATAGAGTTTCTGTTTGATTTTGTAAAAGTCTACAATTTCTTTCTATTTAAGAGCAATTGCTAGTGCTATAGGGGCTTTATTTTTTTATCTCCCAAGAAAAAAACTGTATTGTTTTACGTTAGAGTAAAACTGATTCTTTAGTAACTTTGTGAGGTTTTTACAATTTTGATACCAAAGATAAAACAATAAAAAAACGCACACAAATTAAAACAAACACACGACCCGAATTTCAATGCTTCAGCATCATCATCATCATCATCATCATCATCAGTGAAGATGCTTCCCTGTTTCTAACTTTGTGTGCTGTTATTTTATAATAATTTTAACTTTGTTATCAATCATTGTTGCTTAAAATTTGTGTTATTTTAATATGGATTCCATATGTGCATGTGATTTTTTATTTATTTTTTAATTTTAATTCCATGTGTGACACTTTAGTTAAATCCCGGGATTGAGGAAAACACCATCCCGTAATCCCGGTATTGAAAAATCTCCCCGGGATTGCAATCCTTAATCTCCACTAAGGTTTTGCCTCTCCTAAGATAGCAATACACCTTCCCAATGGGCCATTCTCATTGTTCTCAAGAGTCGTTTCTTTTCTACACTGCATGTAAAATCCAGTACTTGGTATTATAATTAAGAAGGTTGGCCATCACTATCTTCAGTAGTGTTTTTAACATGGCACCATCTTCTGAATGGTTGTTTACACTAGAACTGTAGTACTACAGGCTGCCTCTTTTAGGAGCAGGCATGGCATGAATTACCAGTCTTATAGATCCTACCCTTCTAGCATGGTTGACTCTACCTGGAGCAATGGTCATTGCTCCCTCTGTTCCCGCATCACAAATTACTGGGACCTATTATCCCTTCCATCACAAGTTCTATGAAAATCTGTAATTATCCTCAAGAACTTATTGGCACAAATAAATGTCATATTTCTTCTTTCAATAGCTGAATTAACATGAGTAAATAACTGTGCGGCAAAACATGAGCTAATATCTGAAGTAGATCCTTTCCCTACCCAAAATATCTATGATATGAACGTTTTGGAAGAGTAGTTTGCTCTGGATACATTTTCAGTGAATTTTACAGTGTTTATGATGGTTGGCATAATGGTTTTTGCATGCTAGCCACAGTCGATTGCTTTGTATACACCTACAAGATGTTACATGGCATAATTCATTGAGAAAAAATAATTTTCAACTTCATTCTCGTGTGATAATCATCAAATTTATGGACTCAAAAATTTGAAGTCCAAGGCAAATAAGTAGGTAAGAATGCAAGTGCAGGAATTATGCATAGCAGTCCTTTGAAATACGTCTTACATTCATGAATGCACATACCCAGCAAGTCTCAAGGGTGCATGGCAAAGGGTGAACCATCACCAGGCATGCATTATAAACTAGAAGGAACAAGTTTACACTCATTACCATATTCAGGCATGCTAAAAATATTACTCAGTGTTAGGGATGTGCGAGTAGCACTTTTTGACCTCGAGTCGAGTATCGAGTCGAGTTGTAAAGTACTCGCGAGTATCGAGTCGAGTCGAGTCGAGTTTGTACATTATTGTACATGAGTGAAGAGACCCAGTAAGTCATCGCAATTAAAGTTAGCCAGCAATCTGACTATCAAATGGTCTACCTACCATGGTCTACCAGGTCTACCTACCTAATGCATAGTTATAAACAGTCAAATTAATATGGCACGTAGCGCAGGCCAAAAGGAATAATGAAAATTTTCCAGTAGCTCTTGAAATAAGAAAATTACCTTCATTCCTAGGATTACTCAAAAATGTGTAAATTAGCTTGCAGTATGGTACTTAGAGTGTACTTAGGCATAATATGAGACCTATATGAGTGACATGCCCTATTAACTTGAAAGTAAGCCAGGAAGCAAAATATTTTTTCTTAAGGAATACATAAGCCTAATTAGAAGAGCATTCCTTGTATTTTGCATTCCTATGTATTTCTTTTCAGAGCTAAACACTTTCTCAGTGATGTCGTGTATGCCGGGGTTAGTCCAACAGTACAGTGAATTTCATACAATATGCCTTATTTGTGCAGTAAATATTTGATAAGCTCGCGCCTCAAATTTATGATTGGCCGTTAATTACATAGTTAGTTTTTTAACATATAATTTTCTTCCTCTTCCAATTATTGGCACCATCTCTTCTAAATCGATGATTTCTGCCTAAACATGATAGAACTTAGAATCATAAAAATAACCTGTGTCAATCACCCCCAGTTGCACAATGAACACCCAATATCAGCACGGGTTATTTCCAATATCCATGAATGCAAGTTAATAATGTTTGAACAATGAATTTTCATTCATGGATGAATGTGAGCAGGTATATGAATTTTGTATAGAGTCCTGTGGATTAAAGTTTTCGATTTCTAAGGAAATATATTTGAACAAAAATTTATTATAGATAATTATCAATAGATATTTATAATTATCTATCTTAAGATATGACTAGGAACTTGAAATTAATTATGTGATTAACAATCCCAAATACGAAATAAAAAAATGAAATAGTAAAACTTATAAGTTTTATACGATCCTATATCATCCGTAATGCCCTTATAATAGGATGCCTACCATCTGTTACAAAATTTCCTTCACCCGTGAGTTTGAAGATCAATATCTCCAAGATGGCTAAAGCGATTTTAAATTAAAGTATATCAAATTAAAGCTTGTTTATTTCTACGTTTACTAGTAGTATTAAAATATTTTTACAATTTTTTTTACTGAAGTACGTGTTTAAAAACGGATTTTTATCGATTTTTTTGATACTGGATGGATCCATCGTTTATTTCTACGTTTACTAGTAGTATTAAAATATTTTTACAATTTTTTTTTTTACTGAAGTACGTGTTTAAGAACGGATTTTTAGCGATTTTTTTTGATACCGGATGGATCCATCGAATTCGGGCATCGTAAGAACAACACAGATCGAGATATCAAACTTCCTTTTCACATATTGTAGCTAAGGGCTTTGTTAATAGTTATACGAAGTTTCATACTATTACGTTCTTCAATATTTTTGTTATTGATGAATTTGTCAGACTGCGTTATTTTCCGTCCCGCACGCTTTCCGTTCCGGAAATCACCGTTTGGACCTTTCTCTTGCTCTCGAGTCATTAATATGAATCCACTTATGAAATCTCATTAGAATTCGTTGATTATTTGATATCGATATATACTTATTTTCGGCTATAGAAGTACGCTCAACTGTCCAGAGCATGCCTGAAAGAGAAAGGTAGCGCGCGCGTGGAATCTTCTGCTGCAAGCAGATCGCCTATCGCTGTGAATGAGTCATGAGGACTGGACAATAGCGGAAAAAGTATCGCCTTTAAGAATGCAAGTCAGTGTCAGTTTAAGAACAGACGGTATCTTTGGAAGCATACCGTCATTATCCCTCCTCGCGCAAAAATTTTGGAGACGGAGTTGAAGATAATTTAAAATGCAATTTGTTTCTTTCGTCAAGAAGCCGAGAAATGTGGGGACAAAAGCTATCTCTCGAATCGCTGATTTTATTTTGGTGAATACTGCAACTTATAAACTTTTATTCGAGCATAGGCAAGGATATTTTTCCTGTGCATACTAGAGAAATTTTCTCGCGTGGTGTTTGGTGCGCGCGGTACCTACGGTAGCGTATAACTTGGCAACCTCGAGCAGCTTATCTCTCTAGCCAAAAGTCCTGTCGCGTGGAGCTCGCATTCCAAAATAAATATATACACGTTGGAAGCATATCTAATTCTCCCAATTTTTTAAGTCATTTTATACTTGCATAGTTTTCTAACACGAAGAATACCATCAAAATGAACTAAATTTCCGACTTCCGCAAGCTGAGATAGCACATTTTTAAATATTATTCGTAACATAATTAGTAACTGAGTAATCTATTTTAAACTTTGTTTGGTCTAAGATAAATATATGTTCCATATTTTATGCGAAGAAAAGAGGAGTGCCTTTTCATGTGTATCTTCAAGTGGGCGTCAAACTTGCTTCCCGGAACTTGAATAATATCCGGCGTTTTTATCTGTCTCGGTCGAAAAATTAATTAATACAACCAACTAAAAATATATTTTTGACATTATTAAATGTATAAATACACAAGATTTAGTTCGATATACTTTATTTTAAAATTGAACTACTCATTTTTGTGATATAAACCTTCAAACTCAGGGGATGGAATTTTACAACGGACATTAGGTGCTTTGAGCTCGAATGCAGTCCCTCCCCAGACGTTTTCCGCGAAGATTTCGGCCAAAAAGGGGCTATATTCGGAGGAATACGGTACATATGCGGTTTCATGGACCGATAACCACTGATTCATCCATTCGTTCACGCAAACGTACGTGAATCCGTTCACGTAAACGTACATGAAACCAGTCACGCAATTGTAAATGAACGTACGTAAGTGCATGTTCGTACGTGTTATCTATCGTGTAACCAGAGATTTACTCGATTTTGATGATAGCGCTTCCTGTCAGCAGATTTCTGAACCTATTGGCCTTGGCGGCTCCGTCGACAAAAACTACTCGACTCGACTCGACTTTCGTAAAAATACTCGAGTGCTCGAGTCGAGTACCAACTACTCGACTCGACTCGAATTTTCGAGTACTCGCACATCCCTACTCAGTGTATACATTACTTACTTGTCAAGCTTGCTATTCATCCCTTGGATAAGCCTTCCTCTGCTCCTCTGCTTGTCTTCTTTAATAATTTTGTTCATTTCAGGCTTGTTAATATTCAGGATTCTAAATGTGTCACGTATTAGGCTCGTTTTCACTTCCTTATCAATTATTGACTTGGTTCCAAAACTGGGAGAGTGATTAACCTAGAAGCGAAACAGATCAGCATGAATTCAGCAAACAGTAAAAAAAATTGTACACATTGAAATTAGCCAGTACAATTAAAAATGAATCTCTGATTTGCTTACCTCCAAGAGGAAAGGTTGCAATTTTTGATCCAAAATTATATCAAAACCAAGAAGTTCAAAGCAAGCCTGGTGAATGTTTCGAGAAGAAAAACATGCCCAGTAGTTGTGTCTCAAGGTTCCATAGGCAGACAGTAAAGTTTTTATGATAACATCATCTACTTTTTCCCATAGTTCAGTTACATTGATCCCATGATTATGTAGCCAAATATTTAGAGTGGAAATTTTTCTGAAAAAAGAAAAAAACAATTTTTAGAATTTCAATAAAAATAATATCAGAAAAAATGGAATGATGTACAATGTTGATCTGCGGGTAAAAACTAGAGGTTCATTACCTTTTGCTTCCTTTTTCATCATCCACAATATAAGTCCGACTAAACTTATTAACAGCATAATTTGTCAAGTGCATGTACACATTATTTATATTATAACTGGAAGGTCTTGAGTATTTTGTTGTAGCAAATCTGTGGATAAAGAAATTGTTTTAGCGTATTTACAACTCTGATATAGCTGCTGTTATAAATTACAGTTACTGTTATAAATTACTAAATGACAGTTAAGTTTTTCGAATTTATACATAGACACATTCCATTCAATATCTCTCTTTTTAAGGTAACCCTGCCTCTCAATAATACCTCTTTCTACTCAATAATATACTTTCAGGGAACTCTGTTTTAGAAGTTTCCAAAAATTCTCTAATAGCAGATAACTAATCATTCTTAGGAGTGGAATATTAGAGGATCTGTCCTGGAGAATGACAACTTCTTTGAAGCCAAATGCTGTACTACAAGCACCATTCTTGGATGAGCCAAGATGATGGATGAGATCTGGCTCTGGGAGATCCTCAAAATTGCATTTGGGATCAAAATTTGGAATCTTGGGAACTGTGTAAGTGATCTTCACATTGGTCCAGAAAAACTGAAGTTCAATGGTTCAGTCTCCAATTCACAAGGCCTTTTTCCTTTGGCAACGTGCATTAATCAAGTAATTGCTATGGATTGACATCCATATGCGCAGAAATAGTTTTGCAATCATGGTGGATTTGGTCCAAAGGTTTCTGTGGTGTGTAGGCCTATTACTAATGGGGTCTTATAGAATACAATGCTGGTGATACATTTTTTTTTACATCCCAACCAGTCACATCAGTCATCTACTTCTAGAGAAGTTCGGCCTCAACTTCCACCATGAGGCATACTGATATATATGTTTGTTGTGTTCCCTGCTGCTTTAGATGTCTTGGCTACCTTTCAACTTTTCTGGATAATTTTAATCCAAAATATGAAGAGACTTCCCATGTAGCACAGATGGTTGGGCTAACGTTGGGGAACAGTTGCGTGGAACTGTTGGCCAACTATTATTCATGTCCGTTTTGCCAACTGTTCCCCAACGTTTGGCCCAACTGTTCCTCAACGGATCAAAATTGAAAAAAATGGAATAGAACGAGGTTCTCACTTATTGAATGATCACCAGATGTATCTCGCATGCTACTCATACGCCTACCTAGCAACACAGCTGTATGTCCTATGATCATTTGATATACGACCTGAAACATTTTCCATTTTCAGTAAGACTAGGAGGCCATATATATACAGCTGCTGGCTGGCATTAAGTCGTTTGTGATTATTAACTTTACTAAAAGATTGACACAGATAATTTGCGCCATTAAAACATTTCCCTAATAATCATTTTGTGGTTAAAAAATAAGCATGACCATTATAAATATGCATAACAGATACTCTTCTAACTCCAGGAGAGATAAATGAGAGTTTCCTCCATAATGCTGAGAACCTGTTTCCCGGCGAGCGCACCAGTATTTTTTCCAAGTCCGATACTGTCTACGAGGGACTGAGAAAAATCATCCGTGGACCAATGTTCAATCGCTCTTAAAGATGATAAATCGCGTTTAAAACCACATTTCAGATGTACTTTCACTCTCACTGATCCTCCTGGCCTTAGATTTTTCTGGTAAGCGCACCCGTATTTTCTCTAACTCGGATACCATCTCCGAGGGACTGAGAAAATCATCCATTTATGGATATCCATTCGAATGGATATGAGATGAATAAAAAATATAATTTTCAAATCTAGGAGACGTCTAAGATATTTTCTAAACATCTTGTAAACATTTAAGATATTTAAGACATTGAAGATATGCTGTAGATATCTAGTAGAGATTTTGTGCTATGTGGGTACTAATGACGATAGTGATTAACACAAAATGTATACACATCAGCACAGTACGTTCGTTGAATGGAACTGAGGTCAGGTAAATGGTAGAATATTAGGTCAATGAGGGAGGAAAGATATCCAACTGATACATAAAATCCAGTAATATAGGATGGATGAAAAGAAACGTGCAAATAGGTCCATGAAAAAATCAGCATTTAAAGGGTCATTATTCAGAGTTATTCCATATGGATTCACTACATCTCGGCTAAAACTCTTGGATTTAACAAATGCCATGTAGCTGAGAATGTGCTAAGTGAGATAATATCCAGCTTGGCTGCACTGTAAATAGGCAGTCCCCTTACACCATCTCCAAACGTTGGCCCAACGGATCATAAATAACCATTCGAATGGCACTGTGTCCCAACTTTGCCCCAACGGATCATAAATAACTGTGCGAATTGCACCGTTTCGCAACATTGGCCCAAAGGTCGTAAAGTAACCAAACCATTCCCCAACCGTGGCACTGTTTCCCAATGTTAGCCCAACCATCTGTGCTATATGGGTGAGGAATATAGAATTTTGAAAGCACGGTTAACTTTTCTGCCACAATATACAACATTCGTGACGAAAGAATTACAGTCACTACATGCAAACAAAATTAATTAACAGATAATAAAATTATATTTAGTCACATAATAACTGAGAAATTTCCACCGGCAAGGATGTAAATGTTCTCAAAAGTATTTATTAATTTTTGTTTAGTTTCCTATTAGTCTGGTTAGGTTTTCGAAGGATATAACTATTCATATTTAAAATATCTTTTCCTAGCCTAGTGGGTAGAGCGCTGAGCTGCTGACCGGAGGGTCCCAGGTTCAAATCCTAGGCAAGAAGCTTTCTGGACACCCCACCTAAAATCCCCGCGACTCAATTTTCTGCATGTCAGAACTTCGTAGGTAATCGCAGGTGGCCCAGGGAAAGGAACTGGACCCCCTACCCTGAATGTGTGAATTTCATACGCCAATGACTTAGTACGGGGTGAGCTATACCCTCACCTATCAAAAACCGACCTTTGGGTTGAGCACACCTTATGCTCTTATTTCAGTGCAGAATGAATACCACCTCTCCACATTTTATTCTGGCTTAGGTATGACATTCAACCTTCCATGAATTTCAACATTCTATTTCCTTCAATTATTTAAGAAATTATTGAGACAATACTTCTAAATGTTCCTTTCAGTCAATTGATCTTCCCTTATTCTTCAGACCACTGTCCCAAGTTCTTCTCATTACATTCATCCTCTCAATCTCAACGTGCAATAGTCTATGTTAATTATATTGCTTCTTATTGAAACTCTTAACCAATCTCAATCTTTTTCCTCAAGATTTTAGTCATTAGTTTTATCCTGCTAGAATGAAGTACATGTCTGAGGGCTAAATTTTATGCACTAACAAAAGATGAAGCTAAAGCAATTATTTAATTTTACCTCACTAGCCCTTCGTTGTAAACAAATACTCGTAGGGGGTCACACGATGTCACCAGCGTATAAACTCTCAAGTCAAATTTAAAGCCATCTATTAAAAAAGGCTGAAATATAAATGCTCTTGTTACAGTACATCACAAATCATTAATCCTTCATATTTTTCATAAGTTCTTACCTTCATAAGGTACCTTTGGCATATCATGCGTTCAAAATATGGAATATTTTTCAGCCCAATGGAAAGGAAAATGCCTCTACCTTGTGATGAAACAAATGGCTTCAAAATGTATACTTTGGATTTCTTTGCTACACTGCTACTGCTTAAAGCTCCATAGCTGTAATATCAATAAAAATTTCCATAAAGAAACCATAGTTGACATTATTTTTTAAAAAGTTACCTGCTTTGGGGAACTTAGTAAACAAATGGAAGTGCAATAAGCTACAGTGGGATGACTGGAGACAATAGGCTGCATTAAGAACAGGCATGTACTAACTCTGCCGGTAAGATCCAAGTTTTTGGAAAAAAGGAATATTCTTCTGGAAATAACTTCTTCATCCTTAACAGATTTCGAGCTAATAAGTCTTTTCTGCAAATTTCTGACATTCCAGGAAAATGATTGATCCTCTGGGTTCAAGAGAAGTTTGAATTGAATCACATTGCCCAACATTAATATATAGGAACTATTGGCATCATTCCTTTTCTCTGTAAGATTATGGAACATATGTGGGTACAGGCACCTATAAATTCTTTTACCAAAATATTTGATAGTCGCACCTGATATCCTTTCATGTTCTTCGCTCGTTCTATCGATATAGACATATCTGTCCAGAATACATTCCAGGATCCTGACTCAACTACTTCTCTCATTCCTAGGGACTTTGCTACTTCTCTAACTATATCAAATTGGCAGTATGTAGTACATATTGCCAGATTCCTGATAATTTTTGAAGAAATATGTTAGAAAAATTATCAGCAAAAAATTAAATCAACACATACTAGAGTTATAACCTTCTCTTTTTCACAATTCTCTTCTTCTTCGTCCGAAAAACATCATCTGCTGACATCATGAAAACATTGACTTAACAGTGGAATATACTTCTCGTACACATGTCTATTCACTAAACATGGTGGTAAATTAATGATACTTTCGTTTAGATACAAACAAAACAATTACGACTAGGAAATCATTACGATGCAAAATTATAAACGACATAAATTGACATACGACTGTCTACAATTAGCACAGCTAACCACTTAACATTGCTCTCTTGCTGCTCATCAGTAGGGCAGGAATAACTAATAGTAAGATACACCTCCATTCAAGCACATCACTCGTGAGAATCAAATGCACTAGGCAGCTGCTTCCCGATATTCTTCGCGAGATTAATAAGAATTACTTTCGAACACGGAAGTCTTTCTGAATCGCCTGATATATTTCACAAGCTACAAATGTACACATATTAACTAAGGGCTATTCAATCTTGGAATTTTGATCGTCTCCTCACTTCTTAAGTAATATTACGGATGTTACTGAGGTTACTATTTAACCTATTTAATAATTAAGACTTCCCGCCACATGTGTTGCAGACAATTGACACACAATATGCGTGTGTAAAATAAGGAATGGAAATGTTTGAAAATAGCAATGTAAACAAAGCACAAACTTTTGATAATTCTCCGAGAAGCTCGGTAGTGGGATATATTTTTGCTGGCGTTACAGGTTTGATAATATATCTGTGTTCTCTCTGTTCTTGCTATTGCCGAGATCATCATTTTATGGCATGATTATCGAATGCGAATTGTCCGTGGTTGTCCGTCTAAATCGTTATTTAATAAATTGATATTATAAAATATAGGCCGCTTTATTCAATTTTCCGTCACTTTGAGAGTCGCAGTCGTGTTTGCGAAATCAAGTAACGAGACTGTTGCAAATAATTTATTATAATCATCGGAGCAAGTTAGAACTTAATGCTTGCCCTAAGATTCGTAAGTCTGATTTAAACATTCCTACATTACGAGTCATGACTGATATAGTACAGTTAAGGCTATATTGGAGACTCAAATCTTCATGTAGAAGTATTTACGTATGACTTGTACATACCTGATGGTAATTCAGTAGTTTGCACTTTTAAAAATTGTGGATAGCTGTGTGGGGTCTCATTTAAAGCGAAGAATTATTTCTCTCAGTTCAGCCTTCTTATCCTACGTTTATTACTGACAATGTACTCGCTTAGTCGTGCATTCAATGTTGGCATGTTAAACCATATGACCCTCTTCTACAGAAGAGAGTATCTATTTATTTATTGTAACTAATATGTAGTTAGGGTCCCCTTTACCACCTCAATTTGAAAAAAAATTTCTTACAGGTGGGGCAGCCATTGTGTTAACAGCAGTGTGTGCCCCATTTATTCTTCCTGCATTGCGACGCGTGTGCCTTCCATATGTGCCGGCTACTAGTTTGCAAGTGAATAATGTGTTTAAGGCTTTAAAAGGAAGGTCAGGTCCCCTGGTTGACCTAGGCAGTGGAGATGGACGTATAGTAAATTTGCTTTCATTCTTATGTGTACCTCGATTTTTCATGTTTTTATTAGTATTGTTTATAATGAAATTTATATCTATCTTTGTATGTGTAGGTATTGGCTGCAGCAGAAAATGGATTCATTCCCAAAGGTGTAGAACTTAACCCATGGCTCATTCTTTATTCAAGATTCCATGCATACAGAGAATACAAAAGAGGAAGGATAAAAAAAGAGTGCTATCCTAGATTTTACAGAGCTGACTTATGGAAATTTCAGCTTTGTCCATTTACCAATGTTGTTATTTTTGGTGTTCAAGAAATGGTATGTTTGTCTAGAAAATATTTATTTTCTTGTATTTTATCTCTAAAGGCTGCTTTACATTATGCAATTTCTTGTACAAACGCTTGTGCGATTGTCTGAATGGCTGAACAGGAAATAGAACCTGTTCTAATTCCATTCAGACAAACATATAATTTCGTTCAGTTTATACAAGAAATTGTATCATGTAAAGCGGCCTTAATCCCTACAATAAATATTTATCCTTCTATTTTCTCTATCATTCTCATACAATAGTTTTTACTTATGTTCTTCTTGAGAAATTTCAAGGATAGACAGCCAAATCACAATCCCAATCACTTATAGGGGAATATAATCTGAGATTTTGATTCCATACAAAATATTTTTTTAAGCAGTGGAGTTTCATTATTGCTAAGGTGTTATAGATCTCTATCAAGACCACTCTTGATTTCTTTTCTAACCCTATGGCGTGTTAATAATTTGAACCACTTCTTATTTACTTGCAATTTAACTTTTCTTATGTCATAATCCTTACATTCTACTGTTTTTCCTCTTGTATGGAATGGAGTTCATCATCATCATCATTGGTCAACAACCCTAGGATTGGTTTGATGCAGCTTTCCTCTCGATTCTTCTATCGGCCAACCTTTTCATTGTGACATAATTCTTCTCTTTTACATCCTTCACAACCTTTCCATGTGTCTCATACGAGGCCTGCCTTTTCCAATCTACCCGTTCACTTTTCCCTCGACAATTGTCTTCATCAGGCCATCGTGTCTCAAGATATGGCCGATTAAGTTGTCCCTTCTTCTTTTTAGAGTTATCAGTAGACTTCTCGATTCTCCTACCCTTCTCAGGACTTCCTCATTACTTACTCTGTCGATCCATTTAATCTTCTGCATTCTTCTATAGCACCACATTTCAAATGCTTCTACCCTTTTCTTCTCCGCTGCTGTCATCGTCCATGCCTCACTGCCGTAAAGAAACATGCTCCAGATGTATGTTCTGATGAACTGTTTCCTTACTTCTACGCTTTTATTTCCAGCTGTGAGTAGATTCTTCTTTTGAAAGAATGCCCTCTTTGCCTGGGCTATTCTACTCACTATTTCTTTCTTGCTTCGTCCATCATTGGTTATTCGGCTTCCTAGGTAATAGAACTCTTTCATCTCTTCAAGTTTTTGTTTTCCTAGTTTGACATTTGTTTTGGTATCTCCTTTCTTGCTGCACACCAATATCTTAGTCTTCTTCTTATTATCTTCAGCTGATATCTGGCCATTGTCCTTTCCATGGTGACTAGAATCATGTTCAGATCCCTCTCTGTCTCTGCAACGAGTGCTATGTCATCAGCGAATCGCAGCATGCTTATTTTTTCTCCGTGGATAGCCACTCCAGAAGACTTGATTTCGTTGATGGCTCTCTCGATGTAAACATTAAAAATTACGGGAGACAGTGCACTGCCTTGTCTCACTCCTTTCCTTATACTTGCCTCTTCACAGCTGGGCCCAGATTTAATCACCGCTACTTGGTTTTTTACAGACTGTGTATAATTCTCCGGGCATTACAGGACACTCCAATTCCCTTCAGACTTCCTAAGCATTGAATCCCAATCCACGTTGTCAAAAGCCTTCTCTAAATCCACAAATGCAATGAACGTCAGCTTGTTCTTCTCCATTCTCTTCTGTACGAGAATGGAGTTTAAAACTGATTTTTCCACTGGCTGGTCAAACTGATTAGTTTTTTAGTTGTGAATGAGTTTTTTGAATTAATCATATCCTATTACCTATGGTAAATTATTCAGTAAATATTTAGGGTTATTCTTATTAAGTTATCTTGCCTTGTTTTTTCTTCTTTTTTTCTCCTGTTGCAATTTCCTGTCTGTGTTCATGTATAAATGGTATCCTGTGTCCAAGCGATTAAATTTTTCCATGTGTTGAATTTTGGTATTGTAACCACTATACAAGAATACTGGATATCAAATATCTTTGAGACTCAGGGGAAAGGGGGAGAGAAAGCTCTTTGACATGAGACAAATAAGATTTGAGAGGAGGACAAATGAGATTTGAGTAGGTCCAGAACATAGCTTCAGGTGTTTTTCACCTTCACACCTCAACTGCGTTCAACTCGTGCTCCTGTGTGCTATGTTGCATAAGTCCCTGCTGCCTTTTACTTCCATACTCCATCTTTAGAAGGAATTATTTTGCAACCTCTATGTGATACTTCCTCTTATCTTAAGAGCCTCCCCTTCCCAAAAAGATTTTTTTTAGTATTCAGTGTTTTATAACAGTGACAGTATTGAGATATATATGCTTTTCTCCATAATTTATTTGGTTACATCTTGATGCCTCTTTTTAGCTTCTAATGCTGTTTTTAGGTTCCCTTTGTTGCACCCTTAGTTACATAACAACCACAAAAAACAATGAACTTACTTAATCAGCGTCGCAGCGCCATCTCTGGATCAGACTATATGCTACAAAATTCAACTTGATTTTAACATTACTTTATAACTTCAACACTGTCCCTTGTTAATGAAAGTTGAATTTAACAACATAAAGTAAACAAGAAATACTTAAATAGATGCAATTACTGTCACAAATAACAAAAGCACACCAGTAATTGTCCTTTCTATTTTACATCAGTCCTAATTTTACGGACAAAATCTTCAGATGTTTGTTTGGCAATGGCTTCGTAATGATATCAGCCACTTGATGTTCTGTGGAGATCTGCTGAACTTCAAGCTTGCCTTCTGTCACTTTCTCTCGGATGAAAAAGTGTTTAATGGAAATGTGTTTTGTCCTGCAATGAAAATTAAGTTAAGAAAGATCTGGTGCTTTCCCGGCGTATCTGCCGGGTGAATATTTCTTGGGTCCTCCACCGGGTTATTGCATCCATGTCCGCCGACGTTTCGATTCCCGACTTGGTCATCCATCGAAACGTCGGCAGACATGGACGCAATAACCTGGTGGAGGACCCGAGAAACATTGATGCAAACTCTGGATTCTTTGCCATTCTCACCGCTGCTGAGTTGTGAACTTGAATGACTGGAACATGTTTAAGCCGTATAATCCCTCTGAACAGTCTGCTGAGCCAAATTGCCTCTTTGGCCCCTTCATTTACTGCGATGATCTCTGCTTCAGTTGTCGAAGTTGCTACGACAGCTTGTCATTGGTTCATCATGAAATCGCCCCTCCTGCATACCTAACAATGACTCCAGAGGTTGAACGACCTGTTGATGTGCATCCTCCAAAATCTGCATCGTTGTAGACGTCCAGAAAACCCTCAGCCACATTGCTTCGATAGACCATACCCAGATCCAATGTCCCTGCTATGTATCTGAAAACTCTCTTGACTCTTACCACATCTTCTTGAGTTGGATTTTTGAGTGTCCTCGAAAGGAATCTGACACTGTAAGCCAGGTCTGATCTTGTGCCAAGCATCAAATATATCAGAGCTCTGTAGGGAAACCTTGGTGCTTTGTCATCTTTCCCTGGTGTGGAAACTTCTGCACCTTTGAGCATTGGAGTTGAAACCGGTCTACATTCTGAAAAATTGAAGCATTCTAAAATTTTCTTTGATATGCTCTCTGACTTATCTTAATGGACTTCTCTTCGCGCTGAATTTCAAGGCCCAGAAAATAGCTTGCTCGCCTTGCAACGATTTTGAACTCTGTCTTCAACTCTTCAATGAAAACTTCCATCTCTTGTAGATCGGTTGCTGCCATCAAGCCATCATCTACATAGATCACAAGTATGAGCTTCCTACCATTCCTCTCTCAAATGTATAAACATGGATCAGTATTGCAGACCTTGAACCCATGTTGTTGCAGGAATGCTCCAAGTCGTTTATTCCAGCATCTAGGTGCTTGCTTAAGTCCATAAAGACTTCTCTTCAGCTGAAAAACCTTGCTGGTTCCATCTTTATATCTTTGAGGCTGCTTCATGAAAACTGTTTCTTCAAGCTCTCCGTAAAGAAATGCTGTTAACACGTCGAATTGTGTCAGGTGCATCTTCTTACTTGCTGCAATGCTGAGAATTGAGCGGATCGCTGTAATTAATGACGTAATGCTGACTGAACCCCTTAACAGCCAATCTCCCCTTGTACTTGTCGATGCTGCCATCTGGATTTTTCTCGAGTCGAAAGACCCATTTACATGGAATTGCCTTTGCACCTGGTGGAAGCTCTGTCAAAATCCAAGTTTGATTCTCTTTCAATGAAGCAATTTCACGATCCATGGCTTTCTTCCACTTGACTGAATCCTCGCTTCTAAATGCATCTTCGAAGATCTTAGGATCCTCTGTTACCTGATTCAAAAACTCCTCCACTCTCATGGTGTAATCTTCGAGATGTTTTGGTCTCTTCAAAGTTGATTGATTTCTCAGAATACTTCCAGATGAGTGCTTGGAGTTTTCTTCCTCATCTGTATCTGACTCACCTTCACCAAGTGACTTAGCATCACTAATTTATGATTCTTTTTCGATGTTGGTTTGTGGTTCTTCTTCCTTCTCCTTTTCATCAAATTTGTCTCCAAGCCCGATATCTTTCAATGGTAGCTTGACTTTGTCTTCACATTCTTTAAGTCTCTCTTAGAATTGAACATCTCTTGGCAGGATAACTCTGTGGTTAGTTGGAACATAAACTCTGCTTTGCTCATCTCCTTCATATCCTACTAGGAATCCTTTCACTGCCTTCTTGTCCATCTTCTTCCTCTTTTCGGAAGGAATGTGTACATAGTAGACAGATCCAATGATGCGCAGATGTTTGATTCTCGGTTTCTTTCCCATCCACAGTTCATAAGGACTGACTCCATATTCTGATGATTTTCCTGTTCTGTTGAGAATATATAAATGGCTGTTGTCACTAGCTCTGCCCATATTGCATCCAGAAATTCAACTTCACTGTTGGAGTACTTGAAGGTCCTTGCCATCTCGATGATTGTTCGATTCTCGTGCTCACTGCCGCCATTCTGCTGAGGTGTGTATGGCACTGTCAGCCTCTGTATGATTCCTCTCTCTGCTAGAATGCACTTAATCTCTTCACAGTCGAATTCTCCTCCATGGTCACTGAGTAACTCTTTAATGTTATACCCAAGTGTCGTTGCATGTGCTAAAACCTGTTTTAACACAATTTTGACATCTGACTTTTGTTTAATTATGAAGCCATAATGAAACTTTGTGTAGCTATCCTTGAACACAACTAGATATCGTTTTTTGCTGAAGGATTTGCAAAATGGGCCTACAACATCAGTGGAAAAAAGTTCTCCAGGTCTTGTTGCCTTTCTCCTGGTGCCAAACGGCACGTGATTTGACTTGCCAAAAGTGCAGGGCTCACAAAATTCTCTCGCCATCTTCACAGTCATACACAACTCCCTCTTGAGCATCTCTCTCACATGTCGTTTGTCTTGGTGTCCCCATCTCTCGTGATACAACTGCAGTGTTGAATTTTCTGCTTCAACAATGTTGACCCTTTCTTTTTTCTCGGGAACAGCTGGCTCAATGGCTACCTTGTACAGGGTTCTGCCTTTCTCGTGACTTCCGCGCAGTACTATGTTTCCATTGACTTCCAGCCAGCACTTAGTTATTGTGGAATGAAATTTGCTATTTTCATTCCTATCTTGGGCAGCTAAAACAGAAAATAAGTTTCTAGGAAAATATTTGTAACGTACCAAGTGTCTGCCAGAGTCATCTTCAAGGTGTTTTCTTCAGTGAATGATAAAATTTCAACGGTGCCTTTCCCGATGGCCTTGAGAGCTTCTTTTCCAGCAGCCTTGATAATGCAGGGACTTTGAAACTCCTGGAACTCGACAAACAGATCCGGACAATTAGTCACATGCTACGTTGCTCCGTTGTCGATCCACCATCCTGATGAGTCCGTCTTGACTTCAAAAATATCTTCACTGATTGCACCCAGGGCTACATTGGTGTCCACGGCATTGCTCTGAGAGGGGCTCTTCTTTGGTCGTCCATCAGCAGTCCACTTCTTGCATGAAATTACCCAATGCCCTTTCTTCTCGCAGTAATTACAGGTGTCATTCTCTTTTGACCTCTTTGGACCTTGGTTTTCTGCTCTTCACGAATAATGCTACTCCAGTATCTCCCTCTGCGCTAGTGCTCTTTCTGAAATTTCGCTCATTTATGCATAACTGGGTGATTAGCTCTTCAAAAGTCTTCTTTTTCGATAATAACATCCAGCTGGATCTGAAATTCTTGAATTCACTGGTAGAATTTGCAAGACTTTACTAACTAAAATCAGGTCTGGCAGCACATTTTCATTCTTGGCTTTCAAGCCGTTATTGAGCTCAAACCACAAATTTTTCAACCTCACGGCATGAGTCAAAACATTCTCTCCATTAATCCAGCAAAACGCAAAAAACTCAGTGCATATTTTAAACAGCTGGTCTTTGGATGACACCTTGAAATTCAACTTTAATGCTTCCCATCCCTCTTGTGCTGACTCTTTATCCATGATTTTCTCATAAATTGCATCAGTTACCGAACTCAAAATTATGGACTTTGCATAACTATTTGCCGTACGGTATAGATTGCTGACCTTCTTGTGCTCTTTGATTGCCTCCTCCGTAGCATCAGTTGACAGAGGCTCGGGTTTCATTGATTTTCCATCAATTGCGTTGAGGGCTCCTTCATGGTAATCCAACAAGTCCTGCAATTTCCACTTCCGAATTGGCCAGTCCACCTCTCCCCCAGAGGTTTGATATGTTTCGCCAGAATCATTCCTCAAGAACGCTGAGATGACGAGACTCCACAGCAAACTTAACCTCGACGTGATTGGCACGATCTCGCATGAAACTCGATTTACTTAAAGGCAACTCACGTGAGCTGGGCGGCCTGGGCCCATAACCTATTAAGATATATATGCTTTTCTCCATAATTTATTTGGTAACCATTGAGGTTGGCCCTTTTTAGCTTCTAATGCTGTGTTTTAAGTCCCCTTTGTTGCACCCTTAGTTACGTAACAACCACAAAAATCAACGAACTTACATAATCGGTGTCGCAGCGCCATCTCTGGATCAAACTATATCCTACAAAATTCAATTTGATTTTAACATAACTTTATAACTTCAACAGCAAGGTTCATACCGATCAGGGAAGTCATGGAAATGTCAGGGAAAAACTCCAGAGGTGCAGCAAAAAGATGAAAATTGTGGTTGAATGCATGGAGCGTTGTGAGCGGCGAGGTGTGCATTTTGTTGCTGTCCTGGCTGGGTGCCATGGGGTAGCACCGACTTGGTGGCTCACTCGGGCTCGGGATCTGGCTGCTTGGTCTGCTCGTCCGATGTTTTGTTTTTGAATTTTGACTGGAAAATGTTACTTTCCTGGAATAAATACATTGTATTTCACAGTATACCTTGCTGCCTTTTTCCATAAAATCCCTATATACGACTGATTTTCCATTGATATAAAGTCAATGAAAAATCAAAAATTGGGACTGGAAATCAGGGAAATGGATGAACCCTGAATAGAAACTTCAGCCTAATCACCTTATGCTGTGGAGATTACTTTTCCCAAACATTGTCTCTTATTTGTCATAAAGATTGCTAAAACAAAGTCGATAACACTGTTGCTCCTGTACTAGATGTTGGCGGACCCTTGAGATTTTCACCTGTATGTTATATTGAACCTCACACCCAGACTTCCTTCATCTGAGGATGCTCCAATGTCATGCGCACTGATACACTTTTCCTGCTGTTGTAGGGAGATTTCCACTATCTTTTTTTCCAAGAACATCAGACTATAACATCTTTAAGAATTTTGTCTAACACATTCATCCCTGATTATTTAGATTCTTTCTGGATGTTATTAGTCGTGGCCCCATAGTATTGCTTTTTTTCTCCTAGAAAGCTATATTATGCCGGGTTTTTGTAAAATTTGTAACTTTTTCATATTCTGATTTTGAACAAATTAACATTATATGAAGACCATTTTTTCTTAACTGACTGTCACAGAGACGATAGTCTCTCGAGGTTTTCGCGATTAGTCTCTAGAATTCGTAATTCTCAGCTGAATTTATAAATATGATTGTAGAGAAAGCACCAGGAGAGAAATGATGATTCTCTTGTCCTAACATTGTTGTGAAGAGAGGGAATTAGTAGCAGTCTCACAAAGCTTGAGATATCATATAAAAAGTGTCGATTTAAGTTAAAGAGCAGTGGCTGAAGTCACCCCACATTATAGTACTGGTAACCAAGAGACATGATGTAAATTTAAAGAGCACATCTTTAATTAAGTCTTAGGTTTTACCTTACATCTGAGCATGTACATATTATTCAAATCAATTGTCAATTTTCTTTT
This sequence comes from Platycnemis pennipes, assembly GCA_933228895.1. Classification (NCBI taxonomy): domain Eukaryota; kingdom Metazoa; phylum Arthropoda; class Insecta; order Odonata; family Platycnemididae; genus Platycnemis; species Platycnemis pennipes. The sequence continues at coordinate 99,143,814 of OW121856.1, read as the reverse complement.
CCTATGGCATGAACAAATGGAAGACCATATGAAGTTTTCTCAGGCTCTCCACTGGGGCAGGTATTTAAAATATTTTGGTGGTGGGCATAGCCATTGTCCTCAGGGTGTTGAGTGAGAGACTGAGGACAGTACTGGAGTTATCCACCAAAATGTCGGCAATGAAAAATTTGCATTGTTGGAGAGCACAAGGAAAGTTTGCACACAATGGAAAAGCAAATCCTTCATAATGGATAGACTATCCATTGATGCACACAAATCACTACTTTCAATATTCATACGTAGTAAAACCAAGAAGTTAGAATATTCTTGAGGAAGGATTGTAGCTGATTTGGAGAGCCAGTGGCCTCCTTGGTCATCTGGGCTTGCTATTCACAATGTTGGTATAGATGAAGGTGTAGTGAAACTAAGTATGGAAAATGAATAATGGAATGTATTTTTAAAATTCGTTAAATAAACAGGGTTAATTGCGCAAACACGCGGACAGGTGCCAAATATTTAGTTGCAGTAGATTAAATCTGAGCTCAGTTTTAGAAATAAAATTAACTCTCAGGGAAATTAAATTCACCAATACCTCCCTTAAATAACCTGAGGAAGATTAAATTAAGCCACAATGATGACATTAGGGCATGGTTTTGTGGTTATTAAGTTTTAATACACATGCAGTCTCCATAAGAGGCTGTTAAGAGGCGTGGTTAAAACCATTTTTTGCATTAGGTTTCCTTCTGTTTTATCCATTTTGAATATTTGCAAATCCCTTTTTTGCATTTGTTTTCCTTCGTTTTGTCCATTTGGAATATTTATGAATATATACCCTCACATTAGATTACAGGGTTTTATTTAGATGTCAACATATATGTATTTGATCATTGTATGATGCCTAATCAATTCTGTCTAAATAATTTTATGGAAAGATGCCAGATTTGGAAGAAAAGCTACAAAAAGAGCTTGCTGACAATGCTGTTGTAGCAGCATGTAGATTTCCTCTTCCCAGTTGGAAACCTACAAAGACTATTGGGTCGGGAATAGACACAGTGTGGCTCTATGAGAAAAAGACATCATTGTAAAACACAAGATCTTTATTGTTTGAGTGGTCTTCACCTCACACAGCCTTTGGATTGACAGGTAATTATCATTTCATGCATGGGTTAAAGCAATAAATATGAATACAAACAGCCCCAATTTTCAGGGTCCCCATGCATTTAAATATTATACCTTCTCTTTGGATCCAGATATTTGAGTAATCTTTTGATTACTTTTTGAGATTATGTTCTCTTGATCTTAACTGATAGTTTTTAAGAATAAATATAGTTTACCACTGTGTCTGCTTTAATGAACTACATGCTATTGAGTTAGATACCTGAATTTAATGAGTATTTTTAAAAATTTGGTTAAGTTTTGGCCATTATTTGGCCATTGAGGTATCATCATCAAATTGAACATAAGAACAAGACTTAGAGACAAATGTAACAGTTCATTTAAGTTTTCACCATTTTTAAATTGCTATCACAATGTTTATGGCACATATTTTCTCTCTCGCATGATTGCAAGAATATAGTTTGGAGCAATAATCACAGATTGAACAGCCAAAATTAAGCTGTTAATGAACTTACAATTGTTCATTTCAGGAGTCTGAAATTATAAACTGAGCAACTAAGTTCAGAAACGCTAAGATTGGAATAGTTAGGTGAAAAATCACTGATGGAAAGGACATCCCTGTGAAAAAGAATCCTTCATCTGTTGATATTTTTTTCTGGGAGGCAATGTGGAGTAGACATGGTACTGTAAAAACATATACGAAGCCACTTATCGCACCTGTAAATCTGAATAAACACATTTATTAGTTGAAATTGTTGTATTCATTCACTGAAATGTATTGAATTCATTGAATTTCATATGGGTAAGGAAATGTACCTGATGATGGTTCCAACTTTTGGCAGAAAAATGGCAAACAGAATGCAAACTATGATGAGTGTTACATTGATGCTGACAATGTACAGCATTTTTGCTGGTGCTGTTGTGGAAGTTACACTGTTGACTTTGGCAAAAGAAGTGACATGATGTATTTGAGGCTTTGGTCGAAGAAATGGTAAAGCTGAAAAAAGCTGAACTCTGATCATGTAGGAAAGTAGTGGGAAAACAGTCATCAGTTGAAAGAACAGGAACATACGTGCAGCTACTGTCATTCCATCTGATGTCGGAAAGTTGTTCAGGAAAGCCTTTTTTCATAAAATAAAAAGAATTATTATAGGCCCGAGCAGATACCATGACTATAAGTAATTCATTAACTATACTAGGAATAGATAAGTAGGTATCATTAAGAGTTAATGACTCAGCTCTAAGTTCTTCAATATAGTTGTATTTTGTTAGAATGAAGGTGTCATGAAACTGCTCTAAGGCCTGGTCAGATATGTACTAGTACATTTTTTTATATTTTTTAGGGGTCTTAACCTATTTTACTAGATGTGAAGGAATGGACTTCTCAGCTCCCTTTGTTATGAGAAGGACAATATTGGGTGTCTCTCTTCCCTTTCCTTTTCAACCCCATTCTTACCACCCTCCTTGTCAGAAGTGCCTTTCTATGCCAATAAGTAACTAGCACCTCAAGGAAAATCAGAAATTCATAGAATAAAGAATATACTCAAAGATTGATTTGATTGAGGAAAAAAAGGTGTGCAGGAATGAGACTGATCAAAAGCTAAAATTTTTGTCAGTATCTGCTTTGTAAGGAAATAGAATGGGTACATGTCTGAATTGACTGCTGTAGTCAATGCTACCATCATGTAAAAATCTGTTTTCTCTCTGTTAATTAATAAATACTAAGAATCGGTTAATAGATTTTTACTGAATCAGGTACTCACATTATTTTCTGAATGTAGTTAGATGTTTTTTAAGGTGGATACACCCATAAATAGTTTTTACCTAATATTTAAATGTTTCCCATTGATATACACATTCAAAGGCAGGTCAAAGTCGAATATATCAGCAAATATAGAGAATGTTATCATTTTAATGACAGGGCCACTGATTATTTGTTTGGTATTTCCCTTTCCATTAGTTTTAAGAAACCATGCTTAAAGTAATTTTGGCAGGCCTTTTATAAAACTAGTTAATAATCTCACAGCTCAACTTAGTCCAAAAATTATCAGGTAAAAATGAACTGAATTATTGGATTGCATTATTCTTAATGGTTCCATTTGTAACTTACATCCTCTATGCACTCCTTGTTCAAAGGGAAGCAAACGTAGAACACAACACCAATGATCAAATATGTTGTAGTCACCAATGCGAAAGCGATGGAAAGATCCCGGCTCTGTGGAATGACAATATTATTTAATCAGTTATTTCTGTTTCCTAAATTAATATTAAATAGAATAAATATTTCACAATACATAATGATAACTAGAAAAGCTACGTAAAATTACTGGTCTGATTTTAAATTTGATCGTACTACAAATAGACATCTGTCATAACAATAATGTTGGAATAGAAGAGGAAAATGTTTGCTTATAATTCAGTTGGCCCTATATCATGAAGAAATAATGTGTTTGCTAAAATTTAAACATTTCCATTTAGCCTAAACTCTCCAATCCAAGAAATACCCAGCCAAAGCAAGTTATGTAGTGAATTCCTGTCAACCTGGCTACATGTCGTGAAATGGGAAATAAGTAGAGGAGAGAGGGAACATTTTAAGGGTGCCCACGCTCCATGCATCATGCATAGTTAGTGATCTTGTTTCAGACTAGTCCAAGTTCACCCATGTATCCCCTCTGCTCTGAGTTGGACTAGACCCCCAGTGCAGTAGACCAGGTGCACAGGTAGGGGGTTTTGGGGGTTAAACCCAGCTCCCCAAAGGAACTAAAAAATTTGTGATCAACTTGCTAAAATGTAACTAATTAGTAATGAAAAATTACATTTCTGCTCTGAGTTGGACTAGACTCCCTGTGTAGTAGACCAGGGGCACATGTAGGGGGAGGGGTTTTGGGGGTTAAACCCCTCCCCAGAGGAACTAAAAAATGTGTGATGAACTTGCTAGAATGTAACTAATTAGTAATGAAAAATTATATTGTTACACAAAAAACAAAACATCAATACATATATGAATCATTACAATTACACACCCGATGCAGCAGTGGTGGTGAGTTAATTGTATCCTGTAAGTAAACCTGTACATTCAAACTCATAGCTCACATTCTGTATATCAGTTAAGTTACCACTTACATGGTCACAAATTATAGAAATAAGAACTTTCAAGAAAAATAAAATACCACTGAAGCCTAATCAGAATATCCCAGGGTCATCCCATCAAGATATCTCATGGGAGTGGACATACGAAGTCCTTTGGACTTCCGCAGGATGTCCCTGGGATGATACCAGATGTCCCAGAGACATCCTAGGGATCAGTCTTATTCTGCCTTTTTTATTCCTACTCGTATTATTATTATTATTCACCATGGAATGATGTTATTATGGTAAAATTGACTGCTGTAGTCAATGCTACCATCATGTAAAAATCTGTTTTCTCTCTGTTAGTTAATAAATACTAAGAATCAGTTAATAGATTTTTACTGAATCAGGTACTCACATTATTTTCTTGCTTCTTGTTGTTTTTCATTATGTTGACGATGATATTGTGGATGAAAAATGAAAGTGCCAACATTCCTGACAAAGCTGGGAATGAAGGAAGGAATAAGGGTGTAGTTATATCTGTGAATTTATTGCTGCCACTGTTTGAGCTCATGCCAATGATGTTTTGACCAGTGGCCATTGCATTATTCCCACGGTCCAAAGTCAAATCAACATTGATTCCCCAGCTTGCTGCCTTGGTCACCACAAAGGTGATGAGGAAAAACACTGACAGGGTACCTGTCGAATCAGTAATTGAAGACAAAATTAACATTTCAGAGAATTATTAATTTTTATCAGTGATAAGTTAGAATCTCCCTGATATTTTGTCACAACTTAGACTAAATTCATCAGAAAATTCAAAAGATAAATTACTGACATTGAACACTTCTCAATTAATGTCAAAAAATGTTAAAAGTACAAATTGAGTACATCTCTTCACTAAAGACAAAATGAAAGTGCTGATACACATGCCTTTGTTGAAAATTTACAAAAAAAACGAGAAATATCACAGGGAAACTGATAAATGACCATATTTCCCAAAGCCACAGCAGTTTTGTAATATTACTCCTATCATTTAACTCACACATGTTAATATGTACATTCTAATGACATAATATTTGTGTTAATATTTAACTGTAGGTCTAGTTTGTTAAGAAAATATTTATTAGATCATTATTGAATAATATGCTACGTACTACCTGTATCATTTGAATTTGTAATAAAAATCTTACTTTTCTAAGCCAACATTATGAAGTTCATCTTATAAATTAAACCATACCTATGTATTATTCTAATTGAGATGCAGATTATTATTCTGACTTACCCAAAGAGTTGAATTTGGTAAAAAATGTAGCTGATCGAAAATTCACCAGTGGAAATATTAAAGCTGCTAAAATTATTGGAACGGATCCATGTAAAGTCCAGATTATATCGTACACTGATGTGTGCTCTTCCAAGTTGGATTTTCCCCAGGGCTGCTTAGAAAAATCAGGAACAGCAGATGCAGTAGGTAGAATCCCTTCCAAGTGCAGTTCTGTTTCATTTATTTTTGATACTGGTTGGAACCTTGGGCACAGAACTACCATTCAAAAATGAGAAACACATGTCAATGATAGTTTTCAAATTTTCAATAACAGCCAATAAATTATACATGAGTGAATGCTGAAATCAACAAACCTCTACTCAGGGTGGTCTCATCTTTTTATGGCCTGTAATAGGGAAATCTCACAATTGTTGATTTTTGAAGCATTCAGCAACACACACAATCTGATCATTTTATTTCAAGTTCATGATTTCAATAAATCACCTACCATGCAGTTTTGACCCACTGATTTGTTTTCCAGAGTAACATCAGAGATGAATGTTCAAACCCTCCAAATAACTGAATATTCATTGTTGTAATTATTACCTAAAAAAACTGGCTTATCTATAGTCACTACTTCAAATGCTTCTTTGGCAAGATGGGGATCGGGTTGGTGTGGTGGCTCGAGTACTGTCCTCCCATCCCGAGGACTTAAGTGGAGGGCATTTCAAGTTCAGTACTCCGTCCGTCGCATGGGACGTTAAGCCGTGGTCCATTTGGCACCTTTCCTTAATAGTAGGCTAATGCCGATGCTGGGATTCTCTCCACCCTTCTTCCGTTCCCTAAAAACTTCTTTAATTACCCAATTACCTACCTATCCTGAATGGCGCAAATGACCTCGGCTGTCGGTCGCCTCCCCTGAATAACCAACCAACCAACTTCTTTGGCAAGACATGTTTCTCGAGAAACCTAAGTCTTTCTCTAAGGGTCATCACCATGGCCATTGAAACTTATTGTGCAATAATTGATTTTAAAAAATATATATATATAATAGGCTTAAAAGTATCTCTTGCTTCATGCAATGTTTGCTATAACATGATTGGTCCTCTAAAATTTCTCTCTCTTAGCAAGACCAAATTTCCCACTTCAAAATGACTGCATATGCTCATAATACACTCAAATCACCTTTGGCTCATGTTATTAGGCAAGGAAATATCAAGAAGAAAGATTTGACATTATCTACCTTAAGCATACTGATGAATTCATTGACACAAAAATCAAACCAACCTTTGTGTCGATCACTGAGTGATGAAAAACCGTGATGAAAAGTCCACTTTTGCCAAACATTTGATAGACATTAGACATAGTGCAGATTTTAATTTTCATGTTTTACATGTGTGTGACAAAAGTTTTAAACAGGATTTTTTTTAGAACAATATGAAATTGTAAAACACTATAAATCTCAGAATGTAAATAATTTAAATGACACGACAGAGTTTAAATCATCACCCTTTGTAATATGTCCAATACCACAACTGCCCCCCAACCCCTCAGCACCCCCCCCCCCCCCTTCTGCAATAACCTTCAACCTAAGGAAAGCTTTTCCCCCCCCTCCATCTTCCTACCAAATGAACTCCTCGTTAAAGTCAACCACAAGGGACTCACTCCTCCTCCCCACACCATGCCTAAATATGTTACCCTACCCCCCCTGCTGTTTTGCATTTAAGCCAATTCCTACGGCACTTGTTCACTATATGGTTGCCTCGATAATGACGCTCTAGCTGTCGAAACAATGGTCGGTTGTTTCAATAAAAGGTGTGGAATATACCAAGTCATTTTTATTTTCATGATAACCCTGGACCCTTTGGCACCTTTCATTAAGAGCAGGCTAATGTCAATGATGGATTTTTCTCCAAACTTCTTCCATTCACTGGAACATTCCTTCCTCTTTGCATCTACCCACCTATCCAAAATAGTGCAAATGACCTTAGCTTTCAGCCACCTACCGGGAATAACTTCTACTACTTCTTGACTTGGCTTATCAATAACAGTACACATTTAAAGTTATCATACATTCTAAATGTAGTTTTAAAAGAGTAACTGCAAGAACACAAATAGCCTGAAGTTGATAATGTGTGTAGAATAGTAGATTTTTAGAACCTTCGCGACAACCAAGGATACGGGGACAAGTTATTTCATCACTGTGATACAGGATGTTTTTCCAGATGATGGAGTAGGAATCCTGAATTATTGTTCTGATTATTGTCATATGAATATAAATCATTTTTTAACATGTTTAAGAGTTTCTCCACTATGAAAACTATTCTAAAATATAAATCCTCAAAATAACCAAAGAATGAGTTTTATTCATTAGCTGTTTTCCTTTCCATTGTTTTTCATATTTACCCTACTGTATGCTACGATTTTTCATTTTCTATTTCTCCATAATAAATATTTTTCTCAGGATATTTTCAATGATATTTACATTATTTAAATTGTTACAATCTGGAATTAACAATTAATTTAAGTGTTTAGCTTACCTTGTGCGCCTGTCACATTGAAGAGATTGAGCTCTTTTTTGAAGGAGTCATATATGCTGTCTGAAAGAAAAATACATTTTAATTACCATCCGACAGTATATTAGAGTACTTAAAGGAAAGATCATGCATTTTAACAGTTTGAGTGCAGATGGCACTACTGTTGTGCCACTAGGGAATGACCCAATGTCATGCGGATGGCATCACTGTTGTGCCACGCCATCCTATCTTTTTCTATGGTCTCAAGATATACGCCACACTGCTTTTTAGATATTTTAAGGATCCTATGCACAAAAAATAGGAGTATGGTGACATATATTGTGTGTATGGAGTAATGTAATGCATTTAGTAAAACAACGCAAATGAAACAAACATAGGATGCCCTTCTAAATTGAGTAGTAATATATTTTGGAGTAAAGTAATGCATTTAGTAAAACAACGCAAATGAAACAAACAAAGGATGCCCTTCTAAATTGAGTTCATTTGCATAAAATGTCCCGCAGTCAAAGTGTTAAATTATACAATCATTAGTTAATGGACCATACACATGGTATGTGGATTATCAGAGAATCTCATCAATTCATACTCACCATGAAAGTATCCAACAGAATTGTACAGAAAGTTTGACATGAGGACCCAATACACAATGGCAGCTCCAAACAGTACAACCATGGAAATTACTCGAGTAAGAACGGCTACATGACGACCCAAAAGCATTTTACATAAATCACTAACATCTGTGTGCTCATGCTGACCTGAAAATTGTCAAATCATAATGGAGTTAATGATATCTGTGCTATTACATTTAATTTGGTGTCCCAGTAGAACTTCATGGCTGATCAACATAAAGCAACTCACCAGGATATATAGAGTCCACCTTCAGGATAAGATAGGCTGTGTATAGACACAGGGCACCCATCAATATCATCAATATAGTACCACCAGCAAGACCAGCTCTCTCTATACCCCATGGCATGCTTAAAACCGAAGATCCCAAAATCGTGTTCCATACAGAGAATCTGAAATGAAATGGGAGAATTAATATTTTAGTACAGCTTGTAAAATTTAATTGTATCTATTAAAAATTGAATTAATGGTGTAAGAAATCATATCTAAATATAACCTAGCTTGGTTACCCAGGGTAAATAATGATGAAGCGTGATATATGCTACTCTTCTTTTAATTTTTTAAAATTGACTTTTCTCTTTTAACTTTTTTACACAATTCAAGTGTGAGCTTGATCATCATTAGCTCTCAATTCAACACATATATTTTATTATCTCCACAGTAATATTACAAAGCAGATTACTTATACACAGAAGCTCACCCTCATACAGCAAGGACTTATGTCAAGACCCTGTGGTACCCACTTAAATAAAATACCCATAGGTATTTTAATTAAGAGCAATACAAATAAAAATTTTGTATTCCCTGTAATGTCATGAGATCTAGAGTTTTCCCAGCATCTTAGCTGCACATTCTTCTAGGGTGTTCCAATGAGTCAAGGTTTCTAAGTTGGCTAGCATGGATACATTGACTCAAAGGAACACCAGAGAAGACTTTGTGTCCTGCAATGTTATCACAAGGAGTATCGTAGCGAATGACTCAAAAATAATTGAGAAGTTAAACTAAAGAGTTCTTATAAGAAGTTATAAATTATCACTTCTCCATGAAGTGATCTCAAAATATTAATATACTATTGATTAATGTTAGAAAATATTGCTGTTATGCAGTAATTATAAATGCATAGAGATACAAACATTAAATTTCAAATATGTCAAAGCAGGATATGTGCATCTATATTTTCAAATCTAGAACTAATATGCATTAATTCTTGCGCACTTAAGGAGGTGCTGATATATCAGCTTCCTAGATTTTACTTAAAACACTTGAAAGGTGCCAATATATTGGCAACTGTGTATTTAATTTAAGGCAGTTTCTTCTAAATAAATTTTGGTTCTACTTTTTATTTTTTATAATTAGGGATTTTCTTTAATTTACATAAGGTTAGATTTTCTACACGGCCAACCTAGGCCATGCCCTAGGTAAAGCAGTCTGGGTATATGGGTCATGAAATTAAATGGAAATATGAGTCCTTAACTTTTTACTTTATTTAATTATTGATTTCATTCAATAAAATTTTAAGTAATAGTATAATTGGAATATTATCTAATAAAGTGTCCTAATAAACCAAATTTTACATATTTAAGGTATATATACCTTAACAACAGAATTATTTCAGAAAGGCTGTTCAAAGTGCTGCTTTTAAAATTTACACTCATATAGGTTTTAATATTTGAAAATAATAATTCAACATTTTGAAAATAGGCATGGACACAGACTTATGTGCTTTGGTCTAGGTGTAGAGATACGCAAATCCAAATCACCAACGCATCATACTTACTTTAATGGGGTCTCACCATCTGAGCTCACACACCAAACATTCAGCCCTAACCCAAATGTATTCTAACTGTCAGGATAGCAGGCTAAAAATTGACTATAATGTGATCTACGTTAAACTGATGGGCCTTGCTCTCATTCATCAATACCATAATTTTTTTCATGAGAACAATTTCTGCCATGATCTTGAAGACTAAATATATAACTAGGTAGTTGTTTAAAATTAATATATATTTCTCAAATACCACCGCATTGCAGTTGTTTCAACTTATTTATGGCTTTAATCGCTAATATTTTATACACTCGTGATCGAAAATAATTGAAAATTAGCGGGTTGCTCAGATAGGTTCAATAAGTTGGGCATATTCACCTGCAGGTGACAGCGCGGTCACCTGCAGACACTATTGCCACCTGACAGGCAACTCGAGAACTAAGACGTCGCATCCTTCCTTCGCGCCGCACTGCACAAGGTAACCATGGCAACCGTCGAGTTGAACGACCCTCTGTGAGGCAAAAAAAAAATAACTTCGGAGTGTGTGTAGGTGTAGAGAAGTCGCGCGCGGTATCAGACAGACGGCTAGGGGATTGAGGCTGGGCCGGACGTAGCTGGAAGGTCCTGGAGGAAGGGGGTGGGGCCACCTCCTCTCCTATCTGGCCTCATCTCGCCCTGAACCTCTCCCCATGGCCGCCTGACAAGACGCTGCACACCCCCAAGGTCCACCGGGCGTCCAGGGAGCAACCCGCGGTCTCCAGAGAGCGGAGAACACGAAAATAGTGAGCGCACTCGGTGAGCAAAAAAATCCGTATTTTAACTTTTATTCCAGGATGTCATCTTTTAAAAGTGGAAATTTATCGTCATTTGCGCCGTAATCAAACGATTGAAAGTCAATAATTTCCCGGAATCTACCGAAATATGATTTAAAACTCGAAATTTGCGATGACACCAGAGCAGTTTTTTTGGATTCACATAATGAAACTTTTATTTGCCGCCAAGAGTTACTTAATGCTTATTGCAATCAATGTTCTCGCACTGATTGTTGTTTGACGATGTTAAATTGGCTAAAAATTGGAATTTATTAGGAACCGCTCCCGTGTACTTTGTTTGTATCGTAAAAATAGATCAGCTCAGCGTGACTGACAATATTTCAACTTCCTTTCTCCATCTGCATTTCAAAAGGTCACCCATGAAAAAGTAAGTCATCTACTATCCTACTTGACACTTACATGACCATGAGAAAAAGTTTTTTTTTTGATGAACGCAAATGAATTTGAGGTACATTCCAAGACTGCGAGAAATTCTTGGTCAGGAGGCCGTGTCCTTGATCGATGTCAAGAAATGCCAGCTTGTGTTCTTCTGCTCCTTTTCCTGAGTTGGCCACGGAAAGTGCATGATCAAAACTACGTTTCATGTCATCGCATTTCTTATCAGTAGTCGATGCTGAATAATAGGTATTTCATATTATGTGGATGCAAATCAGAGAAAGTGCGGGTCTCATCCGGATAATTAAGTTTCCCTCTCACTGAGTAACGGAAGGAGCGCGCTGCGCACACGACGGAGAAGTTCCCTTAACTTCACGGATTAAAATTTAGATATCTCCCGACGTTAACAACCATGAGGGTCCATTCTCGCGTGATGGGCTGCTGATTGCCCATCGCCACCGATCTAAATACAGAGAGATCTTGCGAGATATGATTTAAATTCTATTTAAGGAGGCGCGTAATTGCGCGTTTCACTTCGTCTTCGAGAATCATCAGTGCCAAAATAAAAGATTCACTCCCATAATAATTGAACATGAAACAAAATCCGTTGGATCGAAATTATATTTTTAGCCCCAAGTAAGTTCTGATGGGATGACGATCCGAAAATTCAGCCCGTGACGAAGTAGCTTACGACTTATGGTAGGTCATTTTAAAGTCACCAGCGACACGATGGTTAAAATTCCAGAGTAAATGTTTATGAACATAGTGACGATGACAACCATTGTATGGAGAGCATGTGGCATTTGTATAAGGTTAAATTACGTACGACATGTAACATTTACATTTTGTCCTCGGAAGCTTTTTCGGAAGACTTCGCAATTCTGAAAAATACTTATCTATTCACTTTTTTCTATTACATTTAGCGGACGAGCCCCATCAATCTTGAGGACGAAGTGTGGACTGTATAATTTCTTAGCGGTACTGTGAAAGTATCCGGTTTAAACCGGGAAAGTCAATTCTCGAAAACGCTCATCACTGCCGTGCGAGGGTCGTAGGTCGGGGACCTCTAGTTTTATTAGGTTGGAGAAGAAAAAAGGAGAGGATAGGGGGAGGGTTGGAGAAAGTCTGGCGGCCAGCTACCTCAACCCGTAATGTGCAGTCTCGCGTGGGGTAGGTCGGGATGGGGGTGTTCTCTGAATCAAGGAAATCGAACGCGGGCCTGCGTGCAGTAAGGTTGTTGAACTTTCTGCGGGGGGGGAGGAAGAAGGGTGAGGGTTCAGTCCCCTTTTGTCCTACCACCCCCATTCTTACCGAATGGGACATGTGATTGGGAATTCTCGATTTAACGAGATTTCGGTTTCGTCACCATGTGATGTTATCGACCTGAGAGAGACATTCTTGCTCCCATGCCTCTCTATGTGCTAACACGTTGGCTAAATGAGATATTGTGGCTTAGCTCATGACAAAGAGAGTGTAACTGCGCTTATTGACGTGCGTTACTTAAAAAAAATACCTCTCCCTCCATCAAAATTTACTAAATTACGTCTATAATTTTTTTCGATGAAGAAATGAATTCATTACAGCGCCTGACAGGAAGAACGTGTGGAATAAGATTTGAACTTAGGTATTACTGATTGGTAACGTCAAATCCAATTCCGTTGCTCTCAACGATCATCACGCCATTACTTTTGATGGCGTCGAACAACTAACTCATGGGAGGAAAACTACCCATTTATATAGTATTGTTCCATTCATTGCATACATTAAAATTTGGTTCCTAACTGTTAGTAAATGGATGGATAATTTTAGTCACTCGATAGCATTAACGGAATTTCAATTAAGGCTCAGTTTTAAAAGAAGTTATTATTAAAATGTATTTCGTCCCGAGAAGTTTGGAGTCAATTTAACAGCACATCACAATATGAGATGGATTAATCAGATGGCTAGGGCTTTCTTAATGTTTAGAAAACGTTTCTGTTAACATCATCACACCCCTTCTGTACATTGTGCCCTGAGTTGGGACTCAGGAAAAACGTTGGAGTGTAAGCATAAACAAATACTTCGAACAACCTAGAAAGATTGCTCTTTCAGGGAAAAGGTCGAACTCGACCACACGAATTTTATAACAAAGTAAATCGAACCTCCATAATCGAATGGCCGATAATTCAATACTTCCATTATTCAATTTTCTCCTGATGCAGGCCTCGACATTTTTCATTCTTGCACTGAACAGGGAAAGCGTAGGCACTTTTCAAACACAGAGCATATTTGGACGCAGGTCCTAAAATAATTTTAAATCACATTGGATCAGGCATGCATAGGATGAAAAAGAAGCTAGTGACGGCCGTAAATAGGCATGACTGTACAACGAATGCATTTGATGTGAGAGAGATACTTTTTCAGGCGTATTATCCAGTAATTTTATTCATCCGTGGTGGGTGTGAGAATAAAACTATAGTCTATCTATTAAGTTAAAAGTTTAATATTATAAATTCAGTCTATAGTTTATCTAAACTATACTTAGTTTAGTTTGAATATATATACTAATAAACTAACGTGCGTAGGAAAGTTTTAAGTTTTCTTCATTTACTTTCAATGCTTTTTTTCTTGATTGCAGGTTCTCACTGGTTGAATAGGCTTGGAAAAAAAGTGAATAACAGACAAGAACCGAAACCAAATACTTTATAAAAACGTAGATTTAATTAAAGGGAATATTATGATAATTCATCAAATGTCCTTTCTTGATTACACGATCAATGGTTCAGTAGGATTAACACGTTTATTGACGTCATGTTGTTTCTCCTTTTCACTGGGTAGTTTTCACATTCGCATTTCCTCGTTTTAACTACTTCAAAGAATATCAACGGCTAGTTAGTAAAGAATCACAAGTAATTAAATGAGAGACAATGTTCAATATTGAACAATCTAAATATCATTAAGCGCACGTTTGCCGAACAATAATCATTGAAATCACGAGCCCCGAACTAAGCTTTCTTCAAATCTCAGCTATAACTTACGGGTGCAACATCCAGCAAGATGTCCCAATTAAAGACATTTTCGGATTCATATTTTTCGAAGAAAATGCAAATTGAAACAATTACATTGATTCTGTGCGAAATACCTTACACAATCGAAGTCAAGTTGTATCAATGGTTAATAATAATATAATTCTCAACACAATTTATTAACAGTTGAAAATTTAAATATGTTTTAAACCATAATTTACCATCAGAACGTCTATAAATATCCCCTACAAACGAAGTACTATTTCAAAGTAGTTTTAGCGCTCCTAAAAAATAATGAGTTTTATAGACAAGCCATTTATTTGCCAAAGATACTTTCTTCATTTATTTTTATACATGTACTTTCTTTATATGTTGGGATGCACTCAGATCTCACTTACGTAATTTTACCATCCGAAAATTGTGCACGAATTCATGCCGAGTTGCAGATAACTACCATGACGCAGGAATCCACCCAGATAAGAATACACCGTGCATTAGCTTTGCAGGAGTCGTGGGTACTACAAACATGCTTCATTTCGCAAATTGATAGCTTTCGAGTGCGACACCCAATCTGTAAGGCATGTTTGTTTGCCGTGTTTTATCCGATACACTTATCCATGGGGAAATCACGATCCGTCGTAATATATTCAGCAGGTTTTCTTCACTACCTAGAACGTAAAAATATCTCAGCATTTTGATGATTTGGGGGAAAAGACTTCACTCTCCGATGATTACATTCAACGTTCAAGCGTAACATTCAACGACAGCAACTACTGAAATACGTCTCCTATAACATTTTCTGATATAAACAATGAAAATAATAATTCACACTGCTGCCCCTCATTAACGATGTGGATGACGTAAAGTAATCGGCTGTAACATTCAGCGCACATTTAAACGAAAACAATACGTGTGCCGTCAATCGAAATGTTTTAGTACAAATTGCAAGGTTGCAGACAAAAAAAAATTCGGCGCTTAGACAGTTTTCACTTTTTTTTGGGCCATAACCTTGGCCCCGAAATTCGCGAGAGTTAACATGCTCGGAACTGTTTCCATAACTGACTGCATTGGAAGTAACTGAAGAGACTGGAATAAGCTGCGTCATGCGTCCTTCATTCCTTTATTAGTTCGTTGCTCCCAGGTGATCACATTCGATGACCTTGGCGCGGACTATTTCGTTTGAACCAGACGACTCTGGGAAAAGAGATGGAGATAAGAACTGCCGAGAAATAAAGTTTAAAAGGAGTGCACATTAGCGTGTGCTCTAGTCATTATATGTGCATAATTCGAGATCCGAGAGAGAGACGTTCTCCTCGCTTTGACCTTCAAGCCGCGTCCGCCAGCTGTGACTCTTTGTCGTTGAGGTAGATCAGTGAGAGGAAATGGATACGACAGCATCTTGGCGGGAAATGATTTCCCCGGGCTACCGAAATAAACCCGAGCATTTTTAGAACCTTTATCAGGAATCTTTCGTACACCCGCGATCCCTTGATCGTTCATAGCACCTTTCCATCAATGAACTGTCAACTGTGATTAGTAATTTAGTCACGATTTGATGTACAAACTTAACACAGTTCTTCGACTCGACTGCTCCATATTTTCATTTCAATCGCTGGAGATTACTGAAATTATGCTCCAATCATTAAAATTAAACAGTAATTAAGGATCAACTGTGGTTGGTAAAACCAGGAGCCCGTTCCTATATGACCTCTAAAATGACGGTAAGCTAATATGAAATCTATTTTTTCGCATTACCGCCAAGGAAAATTTTTACCTCTACTAATTTACGAATAATCTTGTGCGGGCGTAAATTTTTCTTCGGAAAAACAAGGATCTTGATGAGGAGCAGTTTCTAAAGTACATCTTTAGGAACTAGTTCTAATCCTCAAAAACATTACTATCGACCCGAGTTTGAGCCCAGGAAAAAAAATCGGACCTAACAATAAAGATTATCGGAATCAAGGCTGAGAGTTTTAAGTTTACGACTCAAAATTATGATAATATACTCTTACGATGATGGGATTCAGGTACTCATAACAGATATCGAGTCAGCGTGGTGGCCAAAGAACTAGTTTTCCGTCCACAGGGCTCTGGTTCGAATCCAGGCTGAGACATAATTTCATACGTCGGTGCTTTGTGGAGATTGAAATTCAAGATCAATACTCCGTCCGTCGGATGGGACGTTGAACCGAAGACCCATGGCGCCTTTAGTTTAGAGCAGGCTAATGCCGACACTAGGTTACTATCCACCCTGAATACAGTATTAAAGTGGAAGTGAGAACACTAAAGTAGATTCCGTTATACCAATGATAAATCCCTGCAATACTAAGATTTGAACTTGGCCCTAAGGACGGAAGGCCAGTACTCTACTCTCCACAAACCGATCCCCTAACTTCCCAAATGCATGAACAACTGCCCTGTAATAGTCCCTGCTCTCTTTTCACATATTCAACCATGCAATATCCATGATTTGATGCCGTTTAGAGTTGTGCAATTTATTGCCTTAAAGTCGCAGAAAAGCCTTAAGGCATTAACATTGTCTCTTTGAAAGGGGAGCCAAAGATCCGTGGTTCGATTCTCAGTTCAGGACACATCGCACGTGTATTTTACGTCCACTTTTTCGTCGTTCAATCCAGAACATTCGATCGACGACAATGGTCGACATTGAATACACACTATATCCACATCGATTGAGTCACCATAAAATCATATACCGTCATATACTCACCTTCTCCGTAATTTCGAAGTGAAACATTTTTGAGTAGCATTGATGCAGGCTTTGAAGGCCTGGTTACACGATACATTAATACGTGCGAGTTAATGTGTAAAAACATGAACGTGAGAATGAACGCAAAAATGCACCGTGTAACCATCCCAAAATGTACAAATGAATGAATGCGTGAACAGAAAATAGAACCTGTTCTATTTGGTTCATGCATTCGCACAAGTTGCGCTGAAACCATTCACGCAAATGTACATGAACCTGTACGTGTTAATGTATCGTGTAACCAGGCCTTTAGGGTCGCCTAGTCCCGTGCATTCCAAGAATTCATCCGTCAAACGGTGGGTTACTATATTGTTATAGGGTGACCTAACGTCTGTGCCTGAATGCGTCACTACATCTACATTATACTATGAAAGCCATCATAAAGGTGTGTGGCAAGGGATGAATTCACACCAAACAGCATTACGTATGCTTGAAAAGGATTAGTAATTATATTCTAGTATACACTTTACAATAAAAAAAAGATAAAAATAGCAAAGCAAGCATGCACAAACATGCTGTTAGTTGGGTTAGCTTACCTATGATACCTATGCTATCCATCGATACACTTATATTTATACTATTGGATAAAATTACAGCTATTCATATCCCTAATTGTGCGAGGGAAGAAGGACATTTTGAATCTTTCAGTTCGGCAATCAATTTCTCTGATTCTGTGATCATAGTCCAGTCTACCGTAGTAAGTTGGAGTTGGCAAAACATTTTTAACATCATTAGTGAAACTATTGTCGTGGAATTTAGTTATCTTCGCTGCTTACTCTCAAGTTAATTATTTAAAGCTATTTCGTAAGGGTCCAATCAATATACTGGCATTGTATTCCAAATGAAGTTTAACAAGGGAAAAGTTTCTCGTGCATGATTGCTGCATTTGCCGAGTACTCTTTTGATGAATCTCAGTTTACGATTAGCTTGACCCATTATTTCACGAATGTGTTTACCCAAAGGACTAATCGCATACCTAACTAACAATAAGTCATCAGTACGTTACTCGGGTGATTAATGAATGTTCATGAGTTTTTTCTTGCGCTGTAATATCAATTATTTCAGCTTACAGAGTTCTCAAAATCAAATAGTTTCAGACTTTCGGCTGACAGTGCAATATGGACAAATGTAATTTGTTACAGCCTTACCACATTTGTTTACACCAAAAGTTATTCGGCCGTTTCTTCGAGAGAAAAATTCTTGAAGAGAATTGAGTAGACCTCTGGTTCACAACGGGTCATGACCTCTGGCTGTAATGATGTCAACTTCACTAAAATACTAATGCAGTTTTGAGCTTAAGAAGTGGCTGAAAGTAGAATCCTCTCCTCATATTTGCTAACTTCTTTCCTTAGATTACAGAGAAAGCTTTGATAGTAAAAGTAATAAATAAATTCTTCAAAATTAAAAAAAAGAACACTTTGTACAGTGCACTAGAGGGATTTATTGAGTGCGACCCGGGTTTCGTTACATATCATAACATCATCTGGTGGCTGACAGTGAAATATGGACAAATGTCATTTGTTAAAGCCTTTCCACGTTTGTTTACGCCAACACACCAAATGGAGAGGCTGCACATAGTTAAGCCTGAAACCATTAATCATAATTTAGTACATTTTTCTGTAGTTGCTCAGATTGGTGGCTATTGCTTTGACTGGATATAACTGGGGTTGACAGCTTGGTGGTCTAAGGAAACTCTTTGCGAATTAGAAGTCTTCTCAATTTTTTTTTTAACTGGGTGTTCTTAAGTTTCTTCCTCCTTTACACTCGAATGTCACAACTGCTATAAAAATGGCTCCCATATACCCATTAAAATGATCCAGTTGTGAGATAGCTTATAACAACATGATTAGGTACTTATTATGTTTGATATTCAAACAAATCTGAATAATTTTACTGTGCGAGTTAAGAGTGGTAGGTAATATCCGCCTCAAAATAAGGTCGACTTCGCAGTAAGCATAAGTAAACTTAAAGGTGGCAGATATACAAGTAAGTTATTTATTGCGCTTAGGTTACAAATATCACAGATTTAAGTGACACTGTTCCACTTATATTCACTGCAACTAGCGAAGGAAATGACGCAATTTAGGATTTTAAATTAATCGATTTGTGAATATTTTGAAAGGATTAAGATTTTTGCCGCCAAAAATCTTAATATCCAATATTACCAGCGAGTTATGTCACATCCCCGTCGGAAAGAAATAATCTCCCAAGGCATTTCTACTTGTGAAATTTACTTTATAATTATTTTGCCTTGGAAGTTTTCATGGCCTGAGTATTATAAATTACGTCACACGCTGCTCTCAAAATAATGGCTATCTGAAACAATTAGTCTGATAATAAGAATAATGGGTATTTTTCTGAAGAAGAACTGACTCACAGCAATAATTTAATACCTTACTTTCGAAACGAATCAATTCCTGAATCGACAGAAACAGCCTTCAATTTTGCTTCCTTTTCTGTGAATCTCAAGTGTGTTTATTTATATCTCAGTCTCTTAGCAACAAAAGGAAACACTCATTAAGACAACTATTTTTTCCTCTTTTTGGTATATGCTACCTTGAACAAAGCAATGTTGGACTATACAACACTATTCTTAACCAATGAGATTCAATAAATATATCTTCAGTTACAGACACTTTAAAAAACAATCCCTTGTTTATCTTGTTCAATCGAACCTCTTTTTTAATCGGATTTTTTATCTTGAATCCCTTCAGTGGTGGGACATGCTGTATTAAATGATTTCTGGCCATTTAATTACCAGAGGAAGCCTCCCTCCTGAGTTTTCGTAATGGAGAAGCACTATTTACCTACATATATATAAAGCAAAGAATTCAACCTTGACCTTCATGGTTCCTTGCATTAATAACTACGCAAAAGATGAGTTTGATTACGCCGTTGTCGATGTTAAAGGGCATATAAAAGAGACTAAAAATCGAATTAGAGATGGTCGCAAAATATTCTTTTTAATCTTGTTTCGGCTGAATTATTTCCCTTTAGATGCGCCGATAGAAAGGCTTCATTATTTATGCATGGCGTGTCAGAAAGATTTTCCTTTGAATGTTTTTTATTCCCTTTTGAATCTTGAAAGTTCTTCGAGAACAAAAATATCGTTTCATTCCCCAAATCTTATCCGAGAGAGGTTATCTCGAAGTTTCTTTTATTTCAGTCTGGGTCACTGCACTTTCGCAGCAACGCAGACGTCCTGAGGGTCCAAAAACGCTGGAAAAAAAATGGCGGACGTGCTCATCCGTTTTTAAGAGAGGAAAAAAAGATCCGACTTATCCTCATTCAAGTCATGTCTTTCTTATACCGACATAAGATTCGCACCCGGGTGAATCGATGTAAAACGGAACCGCCCCTAAACCAATCCGATGTGATTTCCTTTGCCATAGTTCCGCAGCTCCCGCGAAAAAAAAATGACTCGAACATCTAGGAAATATCTTTTATTTTGTACACGTGTGTATTTATTCATGAAATGAAAAAAAAACAAATGGTCACGAATGAGAAACGTGTTCAGTCCATTAACAATTTCAGGAAATCTCCATTACTCATTAATACTCACGTAAAAAGCTATAGTTCGAGTAAAAAAATCAGCATTTAATTCAAATGTTTGGGCATCGTAAAAAATAGATCAACGAAAGCTACTGCATTGGAAATATATGACTTGGTCATATTTATAACCGGACATTCCTGAGTTTAGAGCGGTTTTCAGGAAAGAAAATATATCTTACGAAAATCATTATGCGCGCAAATAAATTAACTGGATTTGAGAAGTTCTGATAAGAAAATTATTCGGTACCTTAAATCGTATTTATCACAGTAGAGAAACAATACAATTTTTCTAGAGTGTAACATACACTATGAAGAAATGGTGCTAGTTGGAGCCATGAGGGACGAACCAAAAGAAAACAATACAAACTACAGTTCGAGGAGGTTTATGGGTAATAAGGAACTTACCACCATCATCTATTTACTTTTTCCAAGATTTCTAAAATTCTTGATGTAATCAAGAGATAATCTTCGCAGAATTCCATAGTTCAGTACATTTGGTAGTATTTTCTCTAACCTTTCGAACAAATGTTTTCCCGGAAAATATTGGTTAAACCGGTTGATGAAACCGGAAGAGTATGTCCAATACCATACATGGTATTCTAAAAATTGAAATGCGGAATATTTCCCCGCATTGTGACTGAGCTAAATTTTTTCGATTCATTCAAAGCTTTGAGCAAAAGTGGGAATAGTCAACATTTGGGAATAATGAGGCATTATTTTAATTCAAGCCTTTTTCTGAATTCGAGCAAACGTCTCAATTTTAGCAACTAAATTTAGCAACTTTAGTGGCTAAAATTGTCCACCATTTGAGGTAGGTATATGTGCTCCCGTAAATGGGATGTACTATAATATCGGAGTGGCAATGCCCTCGCCTATAAAATCATAAAAATATATCATCGAATGTAAGTCATCTAATTAATTCGTCGGGAGGCAGAGAACGTTTCTTCAAAGAGCATAATTTCGAGTGTTTGTCAATTATGATAAAGCGTCGTGACTCACACAAAATACTTCTTTTTACACCGGTAATTTATCGGACGAACAAAATTCAAGTCAAAGATGTGGAAAGCAGTCATTATCGCTTTATTAAAGCAGCTTATTTACGTGACAACGATTGGAGACCATGAAAATTGGTAACTAATATAAATCGCGCGATAAATATATAATTTTATGGATTCGAGATAGCCGGTTTTTGTTGGATCCCGCGACTGTAAAACGAGATACGTAAAAATGATTTACAAAATATGGACAAGGCGTGCTTTAAAGTGTGCATTATAGGGGAGGGAAAACCAGGATAAAATACGGCGTGTTGGTAATATTGCAGTACATTCTAATTTTTACGCACTTCATTGTATTTTTTCAGCCGTTTTGTATTTTGGAAATACCTTGCTATTTCGAGTTTTGCGCTATTGGGATATTTGGAGCGACGGACGATATTTTTAGGAAAGCGGTCACGTCAGGGCAAATTATCCGCCTGAGCCTTTTTAAGATCCTGGATTATTTTCTTTGCCGAGAGGATACGAATACTACGTCAAAACTTTTTTTCTCCGTTCATTGACCTTTCGCATTGGGCTATAGTTGCACATGGTTCGGAGGCATCTATGATGGCCAGTATTTTAGCCCTTGAACTTTTAAGCGATTTTTGCAAAGAAATGTTTTCCATTTGTTTTGTAGGTAATCTTTTCGATGAACTGATTAAGTAAGTTTGAAATTTTGCTGTATGTTAGCGTAAAATATCCTCCTATTGATTACTGTAAATATAATTACTTAAAATGCAATTAATTATGTATTTACTTTACGTAACTGTACTGAATAACATTACGTAAGTACATTTAATTAATAATTAATAGCTTAGTCGACAACGCAATTAACTATACATTAAAGTTCAATTTTATGCAACATAACTGATTACCATCCCGTCAAATGATTTAAACTTCAAAATATAAAAAAACCGGTTTACACGTTACAAAGGCATGTTGAAATTTTGGCTTTTACAAAGAAAGGCTATTCCGAGGCGGATGTTTTGTTCAGAAAAAAATATGATTTCCTATTTCACTATAAGTATCC
Organism: Platycnemis pennipes; assembly: GCA_933228895.1. Classification (NCBI taxonomy): domain Eukaryota; kingdom Metazoa; phylum Arthropoda; class Insecta; order Odonata; family Platycnemididae; genus Platycnemis; species Platycnemis pennipes. The sequence continues at coordinate 99,120,861 of OW121856.1, read as the reverse complement.
TTATTCAGTGAAAAATTTTAGCTTAATGTATTATTGAATAGATTTAATGATTTATCATTAATTTTTTTTTTGGGTACGTGAAAGCATAACCTACTTATTCAAGAAGTCGCTCTGTAATCACAAATAATTCTAGCGCCTGCTTTCAAAATAGATATTTTCGGATCGCTCTGAAACGCTTTACGATTTTTTGCTTCGGTTATGACAACGGAATAATAAAAATGCGTAATAAAAGCAATAATTATTTTAATTTGCAGCAGTTGCGATCGAATAAAAATGACGACCGCGAGTCAGATAATTAGTCAAATGAGCAGGGAATTAAGCTCAAGGGCATTATTGACCGAACACCGGGGTGTTTCCATCACTATGCAGTTACTTTCCGGTATTGTGAGGGTGTTTTTTCATTTTCCAGCCCAATTATTACGTAAGTACATATATCTAATTTATTTATTCTGTGCAACAAATCTAATGGTGCAGGATGGGATAAAAAAGTAAAAGACAACAGATTCGTCCAAACGGAGTGGAGAGTGCTTCTCGATATCCTAGTATCGTAAATTTTGAATCTTTCAGACACACAATATGAATTCGCGTGATTCGTGAAACGCGAAAGAAATTCGTGACCTCTTGCGATTATTCACTTTGCATCGAAGAGTCGTTCACTGCGGGTCGCGAGACCAGGAAGAAGAGGCAACGAGTGCCCTCTCTTTCAACATCATCGCCCTCTGGGAGGGCAAGGACACATCCTGGCGTTAAAGGGGACGGATTCACCTTGAAGGTCCATGACCCTGGGTTCAAGCGCCGTGCGCCAGCGCCCTTCCTGCCCCCCCGCAGACTGTCTGCCCAAAAGAGAGAGGGGGGAGAAGTTTATCGATTTCGCCTTAAAGCAGATGTGTCTCGGCGCAGACTGAGATAGCACAGAGGCGAGTAATAGAGACAATTTACCTTAAAGCCTGATCCATGGAAACCGTGCTCGACTCGACCAATCCAATTGCCTCACTGAATCAAATAATTTGACTGCTTCGAATAAAATAATAAAATACTCTCTCGCTAGCACATTCCAAGTTATGGTGGCTATCTGTTGATATTTTGCTATTCAACCTATTTAAGCCAGTGCGGAGTTTAGCCAGTTGGGCTAATGACCGATGCATGATAATGAATCGCACTTCAACACGGTGAAATTTTCGTCAAGTGACTCGGTGAAGAAGTAAGAAGTCGTCATGGCGACCAGGTGATACGTAGAACTATAATTTTTGTTCTATTTTCTTCAAGCTTACGAGATATATGAAAGAAAGAATGCCGGCCTCGGTGACGGTGGGGTTAAGTCCTCGCCTGCCAAACCGAAGGTCGCGGGTTCGAGGGTAAAATTACCTATCCAGGGCATGGGTGTTTTTAAAATGTGTTATGTCCATATATTAAATTGATTGTAATTGGGAAAATCCTGTAATCAATAAAGAAATTATTATTATTATTATATCGGATTTCATAGTGTTATATGAGGCCCGTTTTATTGCGGGTTCATTATAATTTTTGAAAATTTACATCGCGTGCGCGATTGAAATGTTCACGGCTGCGAAAAAACTACGAAACCTGTGACAGGTTTCGTGGATTTCATTTCTCTGAGAGGATAAGCACTTGTTTGGCATCGGTTCAAAAGCTATTAGAACTTAAACGCTTAACACTTGGACCTTTGGTACCACTGACACCCTGCATCGCCTATTATTCAGTGGATGCCTCATATCGTATTAATAAATACTCTGGCGCACCAAGGAGTCTAGGAAGTAAATGTTCTAGAAGCTGTTCCGAACTCAGAGGGTAAATTGTGATAAGTAGATAAATATTTTATGTGCGATGCTGCGATGGAGCTTCGACAGAACCACGCCCTTGCTCTGACCGAATGACGTCACTCAGCTCCAGGACAGTCCCTGATAAATTTTTAACAACGCTCGGTGAATACCACTGACACCTAAAAGGGTGGTAGCCAGGGGTTGACTAAGGGCATCAACCTCGCAAGATTCTCAGGGAGCACTGGATTGCGCTTCCGCACTTCAACGAGATTACATTTGAACTCCTTCCTCACAGCGCTGTATTCTGTAATTGATCAGCTCCCTTTCCTACTTTCGTGTTGAATACCTACCCTAAAAAATGATTTAAATCTTCAAAAAGCACCATCATTCATAGCAAAACTCTGAAATAACCCCCTCTCATACAAAAATCGAGATTTAATCCTTTTAGTGTCCCGAAAATGTACATTGCATTCTTCAACTTATTCACATTTTTTCAGTGCTCCAATATATTTTGAGCCAATTTTTAACTGATGAAGCTGCGTGTCAGATAATTTTTTCTACACCTTTATGTGTGTCATATGTTGCTTATTACTTATGGAATGTCTGGAAAATCACAATTTGAACTCACTAGACGCCATTTTTTAAATTTACCATCACTCTGATCACTTGAAGATTTCATGCACTTGACCACATCACAGTGTGTTTCATACATGCTCTTAGGGATTATGAGCCCAAAGCAAATAAACACAATATTATGCCAGCAAAATTAAGTATTTACTTAAACATCGCCATATTTTTAAATACTTTAATTTTATTTTTAAAACATTTTTATTCCAATATTTTTAAACACCTTCGTAGTATAACGAGAATGATAAACTCATAATGATTTCTCAGTCATTGCTTCTAATAGAACGTATTTTTACTGTACAGCATCCTTTGATACGCTAACGATATGCAACCTAAAAAGGGACAATTAGTTTTATCATGTTACTGTTTGGAACTTGTACGTTTTCTCATCTATTTCATAGCCGAACAAAATAATTCTGGCGCCTTTATTATCAGAATTATCTCAGTCAACTCAGCCTTTATTATTTAGTCTTTACCACGAAAATGGATGGGAAGGGATCGTAAAAAAATATGATCCTAATATAACAACGCAATTAACCCACCAACGAAGGAATAAAAAGGAGGACCTTCGATCTCAAGACTCTTATTGAGAACAAAATTACCATTTAATTATCGGGCATTTTTATGTTTTTTTTTGTTTCGGGCGGTAGGCTTGAAAAATTACTATAAAATGAATTTGACCTTGAAGCTCGGATTAAAAAGTCATTTCTGGCGGATGCAATTAGTTTTTCAAATGATGAAATGCGTGTTTTACGATCGACTGTTAGAATATCATCATCGGTCAACAATCCTAGAATTGGTTTGACGCAGCCCTCCACTTGATTCTTCTATCAGCCAACCTCTTCATATTGACGTGATTTCTCTCCTTTATATCCTTCACAACCATGGTTCCGTATATCTCATATGGGTCCTGCCTTTTCCATTCATCCCGTTTACTTTTCTCTCGATGATTGTTTTCATTAGGACATCGTGCCTCAAGATGTGGCCGATTAAGTCGTCCCGTCTTCTTTTTAAGGTTTTCAGTAGACATCTCTTTCCTCCCACTCTTCTTAAGACTTCTATGTTAGAATATAAATTCTCTTTAACCATCGGGGCACCTCTCAAAAAGACCCCGTGCAACTTCGTTGATTTTAACGGGTTATGTTAATATTTCTCCACAGCTGCGGAGAACAAAAGAGTGGAAGCATTCGAAATGTGGTGCTACAGGAAGATGATGAAGATTAAATGGATCGACCGAGTGACAAACAAAGAAGTCCTACGAAGAGTGGGAGAAAAGAGAAGTATGCTGAAAACTCTAAAAAGAAGACGGGGCAACTTAATCGGTTATATCTTAAGACACAATGGCCTGATGAAGACAATCGTCGAGGGAAAAGTGAACGGGGAGAATGGAAAAGGCAGGCCTCGTATCAGATATATAGGACAGTTTGTGAAGGACGTAAAAAAGAGGAGTTACGTCAATAAGAAGAGGTTGGCCGATAGAAGAATCAAGTGGAGGGCTGCGTCAAACCAATCCTAAGATTGTTGACCCATGGTGATATTGGTGATGTTAAGATTTCGTTAAGAAAATATAACTTTCCGTTAAAAACAAGATTTGATTCAGTTTTCAAACAATTTAACTCTTCAACTTTTTCATATCGCTAAGGGTAACTTTATTTTTCCGTATCAGTCTTTGTAAAAAAATATAATTAAGATTTGGGAATAGCAAAACCAAGAGCAGAAAACGTGAGATACTTGAATTTCCTCCCAACCTGACCGGTATAAAAGCAGCTGTTAACACCCCCTCCAGTCGATTTTCTTTGCCATCAAAAAATCCTGGAGAGATAATACTTGTGCTTCTTGCTCGGTTTCATCTAGTCACCGCTCATGCAGTGCACAAGAAAACGACAATTTGCTGATACAATGAAAAAAATACGTTTGAAACGGATATTTTTTTGTTATTTCATTAAGTTCTTCTTTCTATTCGACCACTCAAGGTGGATGATTTTTCTGCTCCGTGGGAACATTCTATTGTTCTTATCAGCGGTAACTACGTTAAGTCTTTTCGCGGCTGGTTCGCAATTCTGTATTTTTTTTCATTTGATCGAAGTTACAGCCAAATTTCCATTACGGCGGGTATTGAAATATTTGTGGCTATCTAACGATGAATCAGGTCTCCTTCAAATTGGGTGGAAAGGTTTTTTTTATCGTTATCCCAATGGAAGATGTTATTCCCTAAATATCAACAGTTTTTTTTATTACTTGACTCAGGCTAAAATTTGAAAGAAAAGAAAAAGAATTAGCAAACAAAAAGTCAAAACATTCTGGCGTTTATTTCGTAGAAAAGTCATTAGATGCGAAAGTGACGGACACATTACGAATATACTTCTTATACTTTCGTGATTTTGAAATGATTTAACCCTGGTACCATCTGCAGCTCGGGTATAAGTAAGAGCCACTTACCGGAAAAGCATTCAAATTCATTTGCAAGAGATGTTTTTCACTAAATAATTTATTCCGTTTACTCCATGTATTTCGGCCAATTATGGGATGCTAACTACCACTATTTTATAGCAAATAAGATTGAGTGAATCTCGAAACAGAATTCCCAACTCTTCCAATGTCATTACAATAGAATTCCCAATGTCACCACAGAAGAAACCTTTTTATGGCGTACCTAAATTAATGTTTATAATCCTGCCTATCATTTTCAATTTCGTGCAAATTTTGAAAAAGTCGTAGTTGAAAAAAATAGAAATGCTGATTCGATCAGGCATAATTTTTCTGAACTAAGTGGAAAAGTGGTGGGAATTAAATACGTAACATGTAGGTATCACAAAATTGTTCTATCGAGTAAATATTTATTTTCGAAAAATCACGTAAGAAATGATACGTTGGTAACCAAATTATTATTCGTTTTCAAGAGCACTATTCAAATACTTTTACTCATTTCCGGATAATATTTTTATGCGACAAACTTCTCCATTTTCAATAATATTTTCAAATACAGTCTATTTAATACCGATGTACTCCGCACCGCATCGGTTTGCTCGTTTTACAATATTTTAGCAAATGATAATACGGAGACAGCTGATTTCCGAATGACAAAGTGAATATCTTCCTCCACCATTGCGGTCCGGTTGCGGATCTATTGCGGTGACCGAAGTATCTTTTACTCCAGTGAGCATATTTTCTCTGGACACTTGTCTGTGACGTCCACTCAAGTCATGTTGCTCATGACCGCCCATCAAAGCAATGGCCTCGAAGGCGAAATAGTCGATTTTGACCTATTTAAAAAGAGTGAGATCGAATATTTCGGGCCTCCAAAATAACCACCAATCCAGAGCATGTTCGTTTTGAATATGGAGCGTGTCCTTTGAGTAGAGTGGGACCATTAGAAATGAGGCCATCTTAACAGAGATTAAACGTAATCTTTTGACCCATGCAATTGACCTATAGGGCCAGGATTTTAACGACGTGTCCGTGTGCATGTATTCGTAGCGGTAGCCGTACGTTACCGTAAAGGCGTCCTCAGTTGGGAACAGTCACTCCTTTGAGCGTGGGGAAAGATAACGACGTACGAGGGAGTGTTTGTTTCGGGTGAATACGTTGTTTTCGCTATAAGCGGGAGGAAGAAACAGAAGGTAACGGTGGAAGGGTAAAAAGAAACCCGGCGTCGGCATTAGCTTGATCCGGCGTCGTTGTTTTTTTGGGTAAACCCGCGTCACAGTATTAAAATGACCAACAGTTTCGTCTCCGCTGCTGGAGACTTCCTCAGGGTAATGACATTCCTTGGTTTGCGCGTAGATTTATATTCTCACGGTGGTGGAGGTGGGGGAGTGGATGAGGGTGGAGGTGAGGGTTTCTCGATATTTCTTTTCGTTCTCGAAATAACTGGAAGCCAGGATGAGCTTACCATTTGTCCTTGGTCTCTATTAAAATTTCTAGCATACTTCCTAATTTCGAGGGCCTCTCTTATTAACCTCGTCTTGAAATGTTTTTCCCTTGCTATGACCTCTGCATCGGTCACGTCGATTTCGTGTCCTTCGGCGGCGTGTTCTGCGACCGCTGATTTTTCAAAGTGGCCCAGTCGAATGGCAGCTGCATGTTCTTTTATTCTCGTCCGTATTGTTCTGCCCGTCTCTCCTACGTACACCTTGTCACACGATCGGCAGCTTAATTTGTAGACTCCTTCCGTCTCTAATATATCTTTTTCTTTTACGCTGCGTAAGAAGTCTTTAATTTGCCTTCGAGGTTTAAATATAGATCTTATGTCGTGCCTCTGTAAAATTCTGGCTATCTTGTCGGTGGTCCCTTTGATGTAAGGCAGGTATGCTTTTTTCTTGTCGACATTTTCTTCGCCCAATGGCCGGGGTGAAGATTTTAATTTTCGCGAAATGGTTTTTTGTATTTCTCTCCTTTCGTACCCGTTATTTACGAGAATTTCAGTTATTTTATTCAATTCGTCTTCTCTGTGGAGTTCATCGCTCAGATTGATTGATCGGTGGATCACCGAAAAGTTTTAACGAATTAAATTAGCTTGATCTTAACGAAGAGCTCCAACAGGTCTACATCCACATCTACGCAATGCCCTGCAAGTAGGGCTGTGCGATATGCTGTTTTGAATATCGCACGATGATATCATTCTGATATCGCGGATTCGCCGATATATCGGTTTCGCGATATAAATAGGAAATATCGTGAAATGGACATTTCGGGATATCGGATATCGACTTATATTATAATAACTTAAGGCGAAAGAGCATAAAATTTTAGATAATAGAGGTTCTTTTCAATTTTTTGATACGGGCCATATGAGCTATAATATAACCATTTTTCCTTGGTCGACGAACAGTGAAAATTTTTTAAATTCCGAATTATGGTTTAAAAACAATAATTTTATACACAAATTTGAACTTTTCTTGTTGAATTCAAGTTTTCAGTGAAACATCGCACCATGGCCATTCCATTCCATACATCCAAATTTTATGACAAAAAGTTATAGATAATAACAATAACAAATTAAACAATTTAAAATATATAATTAACGATTGAGGAAGTGTAATATTTTATAAGGAAGAGACCGTTTATAGCACTTCGATCCGATCAACCATTACCGAGAAATTGCGCTAAATAGAGACATTATTAAGGGTGACAGAAAAAAAAAACACCGGGATCAGGATATCGTCATACCGGGATATCGTATATCGATATATCGTATATCGCCATATCGGATATCGACATATCGGGATCTCGACATAGCGTGATATCACGTTTCGAAATATCGACTCCCGATATCAAGTGCATATCGAGTATCGTCGACTATATATCGTGGTATCGCACAGCCCTACCTGCAAGCCACCGCGAGGGTGTGTGGCAAGGGGAAAATTTCACCAAACATGCACTATTGACATGGAACTAGGCTACCACACTGAACCATGTTAGACAATAGGGCAAACATGCAGCTAGATGGTTAGTATCAACAGAGTAATAAAGGGATTGTTTGTTAATACATGTATCATTGGCTATATACTACTCCAACAATATTTCACCTACCTATTGCTATGCTGCCTAATGTGTTCTCTTATAGCACGGGGAAAAATGACATTTTGAATCTATCGGAATCGGAATGACATCGGAATATATTTCTCTAATCTTATTTATCTGGTCGAAACTAGCATAATACGCAGGGGTTTTTATAATACATCTAACATCTTCAGTAAAGTTATCCGTTTTAAATTTCTGCAATAGATTTAATCTGTACTTTAACCTACGACCTGATAATGATTCCCATCCTAACTCTTCTATTAATTCTGATACACTACTAAACCCATCGTAACACCTTTTCACAAACCTAGCTGCTTTACGCTGCACACTGTATAGCTCTCTGATCGAACCTAATTCATTCCGATCCCATTGGTCCCCGGTTTACGTCCCATACGATGGACGGAGTACTGAAGTTGAAGTGCTCAGTGGAGAGAACTCAAGTAGGGACCAACTGTCGCTGAAAGAACGACGGAATTCGATCCTAGGCCCTCAGGATGTGAAGCTAGAACTGTAGCCAACGGAAAGTCGCCGAATAAAAACTGAGTGATATCCTTATACCGGCTATGGTAAGATTTCGGAAAGAGACGAGATTGGTGGATTATCCACATAACAACCTGCAAGGCACCGCAAGGGTATGTGGTAGGGAGTTAAATACCACCAGGCATGTATTTAAATAATGAGGTCAATTCCTAAGTTAGTTACTAAAAGACGGTTTTTCATTTGTAACTATCACTGTGGGGGTCGGGGATCGTACATAAACAAATATTCATAGTCTGTTACAATCATGTGCTAAATAAAAATGAAATTTACAGTTATTACAATTAAGATATGCAAAAATACTTTCCAAAATCTACAATACCCATTCCAATTTCCCCCCGGTATCTTCGCTGTTATCTGTTACTGTCCATAATGTGCACAGAAAAAAAGAACTTTTGAACCTCCCTATCGATCTTTCCAGTTTGGTCTTCTGAATTTGCCCGCCGTAGTACGCTGAAGTTTATAATACAATCAAAAAATAAGAGCACGACTATTGTGTCCCTCACGCGTTTTTTGAACACAGGTATTTGCGCACAGCGTGTTCTGAACTTTTAGGCAAGGTATTATTATTATATCAAATGCAACAAAGTTTGAGAGACAGCGCGAAAGCAGTCCCTGCTATCAAAAATTACGCGTCCGAGCTACCTACATTTGGGGCAATCGCTGGGTTCAACCGGCCCGAAGTGTAATGGGCAAGTCTCGTCCAGGTGTCCAGGTGAGATCATGATAAATTTCTTATTGTCCTTGAATACTCCAATAGTCAGGTAGCTTTGAACCTCGACCACCCTAATCGATTCCTTTTTCACTAGCGACCCCTCATGTCACAATCCCTCCACTTGTAAAATGGACCAATAAAAACGAGACCCAATCCTTGAGGTCAGAGTGGGCGTGTTTCAAGAGATATTGCGACACTTCAACCTTTAAAACACCAAATGAAATCATGCAAATGCTGCCGTAACTTCTTGCTACTCAGATTTTTAATGAAACAGTTATTTGAGTGTTCCCTTGTCTCAGAGACAGAGAAATATCAGGCTATGAGGAGAAGGGTAGCGGTGCTAAATGAACTTTAATTCAATTACGCCTTCATACAGCATGCTTGAGGACCAAAGGATCTTCGCGCGACAAAATCCATGGAAAAGGCAAGATATCGTTGCTCCAAGTCTTCCAACGTGATTAAACAAGACACGATAAAACCTTCAGACCGAGGTTACAGAGGACAATGTGCCAATTAGATGCTTATGATATGAAGCATTAAGAAGTGGATAATAATGCCAGAGGTTGCAGCTGGGGTGCAGTTCTCGACGACCCAAACAATTAAATAGGCGGGGGAAAGCAAATTTCTGCTCTTCAGCACCAATCGATCACGCCACCAATTATTAATAGAGAGAGGATTTTTTTTCCTTTTCTAAATGCACGAGTTCGACGATTACTAGGCTACAGTCCAGTAGTCTCCATGATTGGGGTTCTTCATATCTGAGAGCCGCTGACTCAGAGGAAGAGAAGTCTCTTTTAAAAACTTTCGTTCTCTGACTTTCCCAGCATCCTAAAGAAGCAAGAGTTAGAGGCTTCGGTTACTTCACCTCAATCCCCATGAAACGTAAAATCAGGTTTTACCTGCTGCCAGTATGATAGAAATATTATGTCCATTTATTCCTGTTCTTAATTAGTAAAAAAAACAATGCCACCGCAGTTTATAATTCAACTATATATTAGAAGTGATCACATTTCGTCATTATCATCATCATGGGTCAACAATCCTAAGATTGGTTTTAAACATTTCTCCACTCGATTCTCGTATCATCTAACCTCTTCATATTTGCATAATTCTTCTCTTTCAGGCCATTATGTCTCAAAATATGGCCGATTAAGTTGTCCCGCCTTCCTTTCAAAGTTTTCAGAAGACTTCACTCTTCTTTAGGACCTCTTAGTTAGCCAGAGGTCTCAGGGTATCTCTCTTGTTAAGCGCATGTTACCGATGGTCTTGTACAGTTGGGTTAATGTCTTTTCTCCTGCATTTTTGATTAATTTGACAGGAAAGGTTAAAGGTTCTTTACTGCTGCGAATTCTAATATCAATTCTGAGACTCCCAAATCATCATTATCTACTTAATTTTCCTCTTCGATTACTTTCGCACTGAGATTACTTGTTGCATAACTTCTCCATAAGTTTCTTCCATCTCTTCACTTTATCTTCATGCACAATTAAAACTTCTCCATTTTTGTCGCTCATGGCATTACACCTAGCAGCCCGTTCTTTGAAGTGTTTCCTCACCATCTAGTAGGCAATTTACACCTTCCCATGCGTGAGATTGTTTAGTACATCTCCACATAGATACTTAATCCAACTTTTTCTGGATTTTATAGCTTTAGGGCCTATTTTTTCCTTAGTTATTATAGCAGAATTGCCCTTCTTAAAGCTTTGCATTTCTATGTTTTCTTCCCTCTTCAATCGGTTCTAAAAATTCTCCTGTCATCCATGACTTCTTTCGGCAACTATTCTTCATTCCCCTTTTGCAGCCCTAGACTGGTTCCTAAGATGTAGTCTATTGTAAATCTGTCTCCTGGATTTTCTATGTATATCCTCTTTGTCATTGGTATCCAAAAAGTGTGTATGTCACTACTAGTTTGTGTTGTATGCAGACTTCTAGAAGTCTTTCTCCTCTCTCGTTTCGATTTCCCAATCCATATTTCCCAGTTATTCTTCCATGTAGATCTTCACCGCTGATAGCATTATAATTTTCTTCCACTGACCTTAAACTCACATACCTTTACAACTGAATTTCCACTAACTTCTACAAGGTCAGCTGATGTTATTCTTCTTCAATTTATCTATATTGGATATTTTCTTCCCAATTTTTTACGTTTCTTGAATTTCAAGTTGCATATCATTCCTAAATTGTGGTCACCGTCGATATCGCCATCCGGGTAGCTTTTGCAGTCCTTCACCTAGTTCCTGAATCTCTGTTTCACTAAACTGTACCAGTTTGAAATCTTCTTTTACCTCCTACCATTTTCCATGTCCATCTTCATCGGTTGTGGTTTTTGAACTATGTTTGCCCGACCAACTAGTAATGTATTCAGAATTCTAGAAGTCTTTATACTATCTCGTTTCAATTTCCCAATCCATATTTCCCAGTCATTCTTCCATCTTGCCTTTCGCTGGCGATAGCATTCAAATCTCCTAAAATAATTAAGTTTTTTCTCCTTTTACGTGTTTAATTACTTCAGTAATATCAACATAGATGTCCTCCAATTCTTCATCTTCGTAATTATTCGTAGGCATATAAATCTGCACCACAATGATAACTGTAGGCTGTGATCACATTTAGCATTTAAATTATGTTTCGAGATCCATAAGTTCATAATACGAAAAGAGAAATATAAAAGTCTCATAACAGTTTCTGTTACAAGGCCGACCGTAGAGGTTTCTTATAAAAGCGGTTCATGGACGGGAAAATCATGTTTACTGGTCATACGGCGACTGGTAAAATAAAACACGCAAGTTGTAGAGAAAATAAATTTTAATAGATACTTGCCCCAATAATTAAATTTAGTTCAATGCCAGCATATGTGATTCGCATGAGACAAGTTTGAACACGGAACCAGATTCGTGACAAGATCGGTGTGATTTTTGAACAGTCCTTACGTTAATTGAGTTAGTGTATAAAGTTTACAAGAGGAATAAAATGCGTTGGGAATCGCTACCAGAACGTAGGTTAAAATTTAGACTAAATCCTCAAAGAAGGATGGAATCGTTCTAATGACACGACGGTGAGAGAAGGTTTTTCAGATCACCTCACCATGATCAAAAAACATGATAAGAGAGATAAGACTGCGGCACGGATAGATTCGAAATATCTTTCTTCCTGCACGCAATAATGGGTAATCATTGGTAACATAATAGCCGAGCCTGTAGTGCAACAGCAAAAGGTTCTCAATTTTACTAACTCACGTCAACAGAAACTTTGCATGTGTGAAGGAAAAATACCTTATTCAACAATCTGATAAATAAAAATTATATTTCTTCGTAGCTACGAATAGTTGTATAATCGTATAGTTGTACGTGCCTCGTACATGCTTAAATAACATCAGTTTTTCTAACAATTCATTCAAATTTTTTACGAATACCTATGCTACATTCTCACTTTTTACATACAATCACTTAACTCGTAATTTGAGATGAGTCGATACCAAAATTTATCGATTCTCGATACCGATTCATGAAAAATTGATTCCCGATACCGATACCATCGACCTATATACCTATTTTTTTTCTTAAAATTAAACTCTTGCCTGTACCGGTTCCAGTTTTTCGATAAAAAATAGGATGAAAGTGAAAGTACTCTATCTATTTACTCTTCTTTTATTACTCAGAATATGATCCTTCCAATTAAAAAGGTTACGGTGGCTCAATTTTCACATTATCTGCACAAAAGAAAATATATATCTCTCGGGATCACCAGTAAATACGTTTCATGCAATCTAAAGAAGCGCTAGGTGTACCAGATTTATTACTAAAGGCATTGTAACAAATAATGAAACCGGTATATTCAATGACCAAGCCCGCTTGAGCAATTATGGCTAATCGTAAAAACGTGGAAGGGCTTATATGTAAGCCGATGTCGTCTGTTACGGTCTTAAAATTACGCTTTGTGTGTCGATAATTTTCATGAGGTAGATAAAAAAATTAGTAGAGATGTAGTTGCTGTCATCCAATAGCAACTATCTGTACTGCTTAAAGGCACAACCGAAAACAGAAATCAACCGTTAAAGAATTTATTGCGGCAGAAACTTCTGTACGCTGCTGTAATTCGGATTTGTTTGGAAAAACCGTGGAAAGTCGGACTTTACCAGCGATGTTTAGTATAGTTATCACTGGAATCAATATCGAATTTAGGCGATCGATTCTCGATACCGATACCAATCAACAAGAATCGGTGATATTGAGAATATATATCGAGAATCGACACATCCCTAGCAGATAGTAAATACTTCTGAAACATTCGTCATTTCATTTGATTCGCAGCCTATTGGAATACACTTACAACTAAAAGTAGCTTTCACGAATCGATGGTAACGGACGTGGTATAGAAATTAAATGTTCCCTGTCCGCATGGCATGTAAACTGGTAATGGGCGAGGGAATGTGCTATTCCAATTTTATCGCCAGCCCCTTTCTTTCGACTAATTTATTTACATTAGGATAAATGAATGACGCACTGATTGAAAGAACTGATATCATCGAAAGCTTTAGCTTTCTTTGTAGGAACCTTGGAAACCTTCAAGTCGATTTAATTTTTTCCGTTACCTAACTACTTTTTTATCAATTTTTTCACGAAATGGGCATTACATATTTTCCATCCCTTGCACCATGAAAAGTAAGTAGGTGCACCGTGATCTCGTTAATCATGAAACCAAGTAAGGGACCATTTATTTCACGATTATGGGGGAGTGGGTCATGGCCTATCGTGGGATGGGGAGGAACGGTATAGAAGAGTGTCACGCGGTAGAGATCGCATTGCGATACTAGCATTAACACCTCTCGTCAAAGCCCCGCACGCCATTGCAATGCATTGGCTTGAACCATGAATTTATTTCGCGTCCTCCTCTCTTTTTAATCGGAGCTTGAAGGAGGACAGCCACTTTCACTAGTATTTATGGGTGAACGAAACGATTATGGACTATATAGACATCTAGGAGACATCATCATCATTGGTCAACAATCCTAGTACTGGTTTGACGCAGCCCTCCACTCGATTCTTCAATCGTCCAACACCTGCATTCTGATGTAATTCTTCTCTTTTACATCCTTCACAACCTGTTCCATATATCTCATACGAGGCTTGCCTTTTCCATTCTTCCCGTTCACTTTTCCCTCGACGATTGTCTTCATCAGGCCTTCGTGTCTTAAGATATGATGTGGCCGACTAAGTTGTTCCGCCTTCTTTTTTGGGTTAAGGGGTTACTGAAGGAGATATACTCGGAGGATTCAATTAGCTTAATTAGATTAAAGTCTTTTTCATACGTTTGCGAACGGATGAGTTCTGCTGATTTTTATTTCAGTTCTTACGGACCAGTTTCCAAGAGGAGAAACATTAGTACTGATTGAAAGAAACACTTCAAAGTTCTATTTATACATTCAATAAGATTACACATACAGCTGGAAACACAAGCGTAGAAGTAAAGAAACAAGTCATCAGAACATACATTTCTTTACGGCAGTGAGGGATTGAAGATGACAGCAACGGAGAAGGAAAGAGTGGAAGCATTCGAAGTGTGGTGCTACAGAAGAATGATGAAGATTAAATGGATAGACCTAGTGACAAACGTAGAAGTCTTAAGAAGAGTGGGAGAAAAGGTAGGTAATCTGGTGAAAACTCTAAAAAGAAGACGGGACAATTTAATCGGCAATATCTTAAGACAATATTGTCACTTTCACTTGTATTTATGGGTGAATGGAGCGACTATGGACTATAATGGCATTAACTCGGAGGGCTCAATTAGCTGGATTAGAGATTGACTTGAGATTATTTTCATTCCGATACATCACCACCAATACCAATAACATCACCTGAAGATGACATAAGCTGTTGAAACGCCGAGTCGTGAATAAAAATTTTAAAAGTGAAATTCGCAAAGTTTGTTCCTATTCCACCATGGAGAAATTTTACAGTTGCCCTTGACTCCGTACGATTCGAGAAAAAATGTAATAAATAAGAATAGGTTAGCTAGTTGCTTGGAGTCAAACTAATCTTAGTTTTAATACATATCGATGAATAGTCTTAGACGTTGTAGAATTAAAATTAAGGTGCTCTATCTTATAATGTTACACCGCACCGTATAACCTAAATTTAAACCGTAACACCGTATAACCTAAATTTAAACGTGGGATAGTTTTCTCAAGGTAAGGTCGTAAAAATAAAAAACAGCAATTCCTCACCTGCGTTTCGGAATTTAATTATGTAACATAATCAGGGCTTAGAATAACATTAAAATCATTAATTTTACTTCACACAGCAATTATGATACCATTTTTCGGATTAGCCATGATTTATAGCACGATGACCACCATCAATAGATATGGTGAATAATGAGCTAAATTTAAACCTTAAAGGGACTCTACGTCATCACCGCGGCAGCATTCGAACCAGAGACCTTTAGATAATCAGGCTCGCGGGTTGTCGGCCTGGTAACCGCGATCGGGGAATATAAGCGGCTTATTGCCGTAAAAATCCTTCTGCTATTGTTAAAAAAAAGCCTAATATGACGTAAAAGCGAGCATCAATCATAATTAACCCATCATATTGAGTTCATTTGCGTTCATTGACGAGATTCGGGATAAAACGTGATCCTCGCAAACTCCTGTAGCAACGGCGCGGCGTCACTGGAAGAGTCACGGCAACCCCTTTGGCCACCTTCAAAGTTTCGTGAGGGGAATAATAGGGCGTAGTGATCGTCGCTGACCTTCCCCAAGACATGCACTAGTGAAGGCCGCGCAAGTCACTGCGCGAGGTGGATCACGTGACGTCGGGGGGAGTGGACCGTGAAGTTTTTGCGGGAACGTTTTGAGACCGAAGCGCATTTTATCATCGTGAAGTTCTTTTCTTTCACGGTCTCTTGATCTAAGTGTCTCGGACTGTTGCGAATTCACCCTTTTTGCGTAAGAGTCACAGAGTGAAAGAACGCGCTGATAGGGGGCGGCGTGATCACTCAAAAGGTTGTGCCCACATAAAGCTTGAATATCGACTGCGTAGAGTCACTTTTCTTTAGAGCGCAGAATTGAAAATCCTTACTTTTCCGCATCATTTCAGAATTTTTGCCAATTTACTGGTCAGTTAAAACTAGTTTCTAATCAAAATATGTGATAATAATCTAATCAATAATTCCTTCATTCTTAACCAATGAAATTTCTGAAAAGAGCTTTTTGATTAAAACCTCTCTGAACGATTAAGAGACATCTATGCTAAGCATTTTCTCTGCATCATACATTTTTAGAAAGTCAGGACAACAGATTATTACATTGCATCCGAATCAAAATCAAGCTACTGTGCGTAAGCAAAGTGAAATCGTGAGCGTGCATGAAATACGAATTCCAGTGTCATTTTGCCCCGGCTCAATCAAATTGGGGACGAGATGTATTAAGGCAAATGATATTCAAATATTACCTTGAATTTTGTATTAATTTAAATTTGAGCTAAATAATATGTGTATATAATTTATTAATTTAATGAGTACTTCGAAGACCCTTTGCGTGATGAAATACCGAGATAATTAACTGGCAAAATTTTCATCTCACAATTAGCCTTAAAAGTGGAATTATAACAAGGGTATACAGTGGAAATACAATACCAATTGCTGTAAATTTTACTACACTGGTATATACGTGTTCGTGATTCTATGGTAAATAAGAGGAATTAATTAAGTGCCAAGTAAATGAAAATATTATTTTTTAAATTCATCACATCCGAAACGATGGATTAAAATTAAATAGTAGATTAGGGGTGATCATTAGCTCCTTCAGTTTGCCTCTATTCTGTTTACTGTCACGACATGAAAGCATTGAGAAAATTTGTTTTTTTCCGCTATTTACATTTCTGATAATGTAATACCTAAGTTATGGTTAGAAGAATTTTGAAAACTTTTTTTTTCCGCTACTTACATTTCTGATAATGTAATACCTAAGTTATGGTTAGAAGAATTTTGAAAACTATCTCAAATATCTGTCATTAAATTGATAAATAAATGTTCGGTCGTTAGCCAATATAAACTTTTTTAGTGAAAAACCAAGTTCAAAAAAAGATAAATTTTATCATAACTAAGCTTTTTTATAGCTTGTATATCAATCTATAAATGTTAACTTTTTGTTAAAGTGTCAAATGGTACATTCTGTGCATACTTCAAACACAATGTCATTGTTTATAATACCATCACGTAAGTTGTATATCTTCGCACAACCTATGATTCTACTAGGAAAGAAACGACCAGATAAAAATAAAAATGATGTCAACAATTGGTAAGCGAGAATATTCGAGTACAACTCTACCGCATGAGTTATAATCCACCAATACTTCCTTAACGTGAAAAATAAATTCTTTTTCCTTTTCCATCTCACTATTAATCTTTAGCTTTTCACTTTATCCTGTGTTAGTCCCAAGACTAAGTCAAACATAAAGAAATTATTTTAATATCCTAAAAGTGCCTATCACACCCGCGACGTAGTTTCAATCCTTCGGCGTAGCCTTCTAATTGCCCTCAATTATGAATAAAGAGGGCATATTCTCAGAATTTTCATTTGAATGTGCTTTCAAGCGTGGATTTTAGGGCAAGACCTTGACCCCGTACTCAACGCTTCGGAAGGTCATAGTAACGAATGCAAAAAAAAGACCCACTTAAAGGTCACTAGCAATAAGTCAGTTCACAACCGTCCTCGTCGTCTCCTATGATTGGTTCAAGTCAAAGTTTTGCCTCCGAGGACATTTTTAGATCATTTAAGATCCATTCTCAAATTCAGTGAACCTATCAACTGCATGCTTCCCATCACATCCAAGTATCTTTAATTTTTGAGTTGTAGTTTTTATTCCTGGAAGAGGACCGATAACTAAGGTCACATGCGTCATTTAGGATAGGTGGGAATTCGAGCAAGAGGTAGGAATTTCATGGGGGAACGGAGGAAGGCCGCCCAGCGGCGGCATCTCTTGCTGCAATGCGTCAAGGGACACAGGACTTAGCGTCCCGTCTGACGGACGCTGTAGTGAAAACTCCCCACAACAATCAAGAAGGAACCGATTTGTGTGAGTTTAATAGTGAAGGACGCATTCTAATCATTGTATAACACGTCCTGACAAGATATACCCCTGTAATAAGTTCAATAAAATACGCCTTGGAGCTTATTCCGATACAGTGTAATTTATTTCACGAAGAAATAGCTGTAATTACAGCTTAAAATTTCTTTCCTCCTATCGAAACTACTTGAAATTTTCACTGACAACTACCTGCCTTCAAGGTAGCATGATGGAATCCTAATTCTAAAGCAAGTTCATAATAATTACAAATACACTCCATTAAAAAAAAAAGGTGAAGGTATTGCTGCTGAGTGTCACGAGAGGGAGCTTTAGCTGATTCTGAGATATGGCTCTGTGAAATATTCCTCACAGGGAAGAAAGCACATCACCGTCGCAACTATGCGAGTATAACCTTGGAGGGGTAGATAAGCGATGTGGTCGTCGTGTTTGCTTCTCCTCGTATGCTCGTGTTGCTGGATGTCGATCTAACTCCGAACCTAACTAGAGAGAGCCACAGGCAAAATGTCTTCGCGACTACATTGAAGAAATTTCATCCTCTCGAATGTGGACACAGCCATAAATCATTTAGATTTGGATGATGTTGGTAAAGCACTTGGCCACAAAACGAAGGTAATCCGGGAAGATTCATTTTCAATCTACGTGATCCTAAGTCGGGCGATTAGCTTGGGAACAATGAAAACGTCCGAGGACCGGAATATCCAAAAGCGCAGGGAAAGGAACTGGCGAGCCAAACACTTCAGAAAATTGCCAGAGGAGAAAAAGTTTCCCGGAGGACTGCGTTCGAAACCGACGCGTCGGCATTATCTCGAATAGGTAACCAAGGAGTCACGTGGTACTAACACGAATGGTTCGCATCTTTGGTGTGTTAAAACCGCTGATTATAACCTCATTTATTGTTTACACTTGTGTTTTATCTCATCTGAGGGCTCTATAGTCAGGACAGATGAGAAAAACTCAAGTGAAAATAATTAATGTTATCGTAACGAGCGATTCAGACACACTAATTTGCAAACTATTCGTGTATGTACCACGTGACTCCTTGGTTACCTTTTCGAGAAAATCCAGACGAATCATTCCGGATTATTTCCGGTACATCCGGTACGACTCACTCGTATGTTTTTACATTGCTCTCGGGATTATTCCGTACCGGAATCAATCTCGAACGATCTCGAACGAGACTGGGAATCGAACCACGGATCCTCGGGTTACCGAACCAATGCGCAGACTGCCATGGTCCCTCCGATTCCTAATCCAACGGACATATTCCTTACGAGATAGACCTTCCGCCGTTACGGACCATCATGAATGGTTTTCGCAAGACGGAATTAGACTTAAGGAAGATACTGTACCTATACAAGGATAGATCTTATAAATTATTGCATAGGGTGATAAGCCACCACTGTAAGATTTACCAAACAATGACCAGTAACTTTCATTTCACCTTTGGACTAAGCACCATAAGCACTAGGTTAGCTCCAACTCATCAGAGCGACCATCGGATCGGGAGATTGTGGCTTTCATTGAGTTTTTTTTCACAGAAAAATTATCTCAGCCCTTCAGGCTCCCGAGAAGTATCAATTCAGAAGTAGACTACGAAATCAGTCCGTGTAGTTTGAAAATTGGAGTGTATGAAAAGAAAGCTGCATGCATTCTGTTGAAATATCTCTCTTTCTCTGAATTTTGTGAACCATTATTACTAGGGGATCAAATCACACATGATTATCCCCACAGCAGATGTTATTCCGATTGATATCGAATGAAACTCAGCAAAAATCGTTATCTCAGCTGTGTTATCTCCTCACCATACTTACCCTTAAATGGCATCCTCCCACCTGTCATACACCTGTCTGTGGAAAATCCTACGTAGGGCAAACAAAGAGAGCTGTACAATTCCGAATGAAAGAACACTCACGGGCCCTCAAAAACGGACAGGGGGAGAAATCGGCTATTGCGGAGCACGTTTCGATGGAACCAAACCATTCCGTGAATTTAATGGAACCCTCTTGAGGGAAAAACGATATTTCCCTAGAATTATAAGGGAAGCAATTAAAATTTCCAAGAGGCCCAAAAATATGAATAGAGAGGATAGCTACCCACTCTCCAACACGTGGAAACGAGTATTCACAAGAACATCAACAGCCAATCAGCGAGCAGCGGCCACCTCGGAAGACAAGCATAAATAAGCGTCAACTTCGGAGCATTTTCACTTCAGCCTGGCCTGAGGACGCCCGCAGTAGAGTGGGTGAAACGTCGCTATTTTACACAATGACAACGCGGAAGAATCCCGAAAGCTTTTTACAATCATCGGAACGCCGCGAAAATCTTCGCCAGAAATAATTATTTATTGTTTTCAAGGACTGAACAGCTGTTGCGGGAAAGATCATGCCCCGAAGAGAAATAAAGAGGCATGCCTAAGGTATAATATTATATAGCTAATCACAATCGGTCTGGTGAGGAGCACTTTTTGCCCTTGACCTTGAACGGTCGTTTCAAGAAATGGCGCATTTACTTTATTCTACCTTGGAATATCTCCACAGCATGGCAAAAATGAGGAGGGTATGTGCTCGGAATGTATTTTTGAGGAGTCTGATTCGGTAAGGAATCGTTGAGACTCGATCGCATAGGAAATCACCTAATTCGTGCAAAATTCAAATGAAAATCACGTGAGCACATTTGGTTTACAAAAATCCTCTTTCTTCGCACAAAGGATAATTCGGAAAGAAAACATGTGATGAAAATGTTTTTCCATTTCTTTTTGTGCCACTGTCAGGGGTTGGCGATTACCAGATATCGAGACGACGCGCTTAGATTAACTTAGGAAGGCTTCGAGAGTTCCGAGCCACATTTTGACCTTCCAATCCTGGACTTTGATTTCTGATTTGCAATAGCTCTCCCTTTCAGATTCGACGACGTCACTTTTTTGGGCATTCAGAGACATAAAGTATGATATTGGTTATAATTCATGAAAATGACTCCCTTTCAACACTTTCTTTCAAATTGGTCTATCCAAGGGTATTCAATTTGCCTGCATGATTTTCACAACGGCGGGCTACAAATTTATTCCTGAGATTCCTAAAATTCTTCCTCAAGGATCTCTTCCCCAGCCTTTGAAATTTTTGGAGAACCCTTTACTATTAAAAGATTCTTCGTTTCTCTCAAACGGAGATATCAATCTCCCTCATAAGAGAGTTTTATCCAAGCAATCAACGCAGACTTTTTTCATCCAGTTAAAGAGTTGAGGCTTCAAATTCGCATATTCTCAAGAGTCGTTCATTTATCGTCCATCTCTTCATTCCTTTAACTCAGTAATTTTAAGCATCACAAACCTGCCGGACTGATTGGTTTACCTGGTGTATCATTTTTGGCCCTGAATGAGATCATTTAAGTGGTAGAAGAAAAGAAATTTTTCCTCAATAAATTAAACTTTCGAGAAAATTTCCTGAATATAAACTTTATTATCTGAACAATTTCCTTCTAAAGGTAGCGCATACACCACAAAAACACTCCGTAAGCCCTATCAGTGGGTGCCTTCATCAGCCGCGTCTTAATTTAATTGACATTAGGAATCAGGTCTGTCCCTTCAGCCTTCGAGTGTACCTTAATTTCTCGATGGCTTAAAAAAAACTCACCAGGGGCACTGACGTTGACGAAGTTTCTTTTGAAAGTATGACGACGTCAATATTCCATGGTGGTATCCTTTTGTCGAATTAATGGTTCTCATTCCTATCGTTTCTGATTTTTCGTTAGAATTTGCACTATATTTAATATGGTTGAGCCTTAACCCTTTGGTGGTTGGATTCTCCTTAGTTACACTCCCTAAGACCTATAGATTGCATTCACAACACTACACCCTTACGCCTACTCGCCGTCTAAACACTGGGCCGCGTCAAAAACTCGAATAAAATGGTGGTTTCAGACTGTAATCATTTTGCCGGAAAAGGTCAACGGAGTTAGCTCAATATGAACTATTGTAAGATTTTCAATGAATGAAAAAGAAGAAAAAAATAGGGAGTAAGGTTCGACTTCTGGCCAAGGTAGATGCTTTTTTTACTCTTTAATCTTGCTACGGTACACAACAGCTGGTGACTCCGTTAAGGTTTTATGCGGTTAGTTAGCAACCCTGAATTTGCATTATGTGATACCAGCTATTAACATTTCATAAGGTTCCACCACGATGGCCAAGAGCTTTTTAAAAGCCACGGCTGACAAATTTCCTCAGCAAATTTTTTGAATTGGTGGTGTTAACTAATTCGCATCTCATGGGAGTTATTCGGGAGTTTTTTTTTCAGATTGGGTCGATACTCTTCATTCGACCTCATGTCTTAAAAATAAGGGATTACGCAATTCAAACTGCCGCTACGTTCACTCACATTGTTATGACGCTGCTTTGTTTTCCTCCGGCGTGGGTCGTCCCCGGAATGTAAGGCACGAAGAAACATTCTGGAAGGACATGATCTGGCAGTTGCTGAGGAAGAAAAAAATAATAAGTTAGAACTCTCTCTCGCAGACTTCTGCATCATTATAATTGCGGGAGACGACCAGATGGGCTGCGTTTGAAGCCTTCGGAATTATCTCGAATAGGTAACCAAAGAGTGGCACAAACAATTGAAAGGGTTCGTCAAGTTGGTGTGTTTGTATAGCTCATTACAATGTCACTAATTGCCTTTACTTGAGTTTTCCCTCACACTAAGGCTCTATGTCCAAGGCAGATGAGATTGAACTCGTGTAAAACAATATAGTGCGATTTTACTGTGTTATTCAAATAGACCAAATATGCGAACCCTTTCGTGTTTGTATCACGTGAATCCTTGGTTACCAATTCGAGATAATCCCGAATGTTTCAAACACAACCACCAAGTGGGCCACAAATGGTTAATGAGTATTAAAAAATATTTTTTTTTAATTTCTTTATTGATGATTTCACTTATGGATATATAATTTTTAATATAAAATTATATTTTCTTACTTAAGAACCATATACAGGATGAGTACGTATTATGTTTAAACGACAAAAGCTCACAGACATTTCTTTTTGATACATTTTATCTTTCTTTGCGTTAAGATCAATAAAACAAGCTATGAATTGCACTAGTAGTCATATGGTGATACCTGCCATTAGTTCTTTACAGATAGCTATGGAAAATTTGATTTCACAGGGAGTTCTAATTTGGGAAATTTGGGAAGAGGAGGGAATTTTCAGGAAATGGAAGAAGGGTAAAGAGAAACCTGACTTCAGCATTAGCTTGCTCTTAATAAAAGCCACAAAAGAATCCACGGTCCAATGTATAGAGGAATGAACTTGAATCTTTTCCACGCATAACTCAAAAGTAGCAATAGATAAACAAATGGAAAATATGTTTCTACCGGGATCAGATCTATCAAGGTCGTAACTCTAGTCATCAAACCAAAAACATAGACTTGTTCAGTAGTAGTAAAATAAGCTTTTAAGGTACTCTTAACCGCTGAGGTTACATCGCACCGTTTAACTCAATGTTAGTCAAAACCAACACCCATTACCGAGGTGGGATTCGAACCCGAAAACTTTGGGTCCTCATGTCGACACGTTACTTACCTTACTACTACGGCCAGAGGACACTTCTTTGGTTTTAGGAAAGCGCTCGCGATACTTCGGCTTGTAGACAGTGATTGTAATATTGGTGAACCTTGTCGTCGAAAGCGAACGTTGACAGTTAAAAATCGGATGAAATGGAGAAAGTTTACGCAATAAGAAATACGTCTACCTTATTTACCACTTAACTTCGGCTTGATACTCATGTTTTAAATGATTACGGATTTCAAAACTGATCAGTGGTGACTGAAAGACAGAACACGAATCGGTTGAAGAAGTTCATTTTATTTCCAAATATCAGTCCATAATTAGTTTTATCATTACAGCTTTTTAAAAAAATTCGCGCCCTCACGAGGCTAACTCAGATAAAGAAATGATTGACATTTAATGGCTAAAATACTCCCAGAAAAACGATGCCAATCCTTCGATATACTGGCGAGGATGAAACGGAATATCGGAGGCTCTTTCAACTGCGGGAGAGAAGAGAGATAAGGATGAAGAATGTTTCTTTCCTTTTAAGCACTCTTTTTCACGCTGCGTCTTAGGCTCAGTAATTCATTTTTAGTCTTGGAATATCTAGGTTTACATTAAAGCTCAACGTAATCTTTTTTGCCATGACACATGACACAACGTACACAAACGCTGAGGCTTTGAACTCCCTCACCATTAAAACTGAGAAAAACAAGACCGATCAAAACCATCTCATCTCTTCAAGACTAGGCAATCGTTCTGACTAGCAGGTTGTGATAATAGAGTGTCGCTTCAAAAAATCCCTCGCAGAGTATTTTGAGGAATTTGCTTCTGAATTTTAAGAGGGGAAGGGAGTTGATTCGCGATAATATTCCATCCCTTCCTGAAAACTGCGTTATGACATTGTTTGACCAGACATATTTTGGCCTTCTTTAAAAAAATTGGGTCCAAGGTTGTAATAGGTCAACGATCTACGAACAGGTTCAAGGGAGAATTTTTTTTTACGAATATATGGGTGTAATATGCTGAAGAATCTTCGTACTCAGCAGTAAACCACTCTTATACCTACACATTTAAATAATCCTGAAGGATATAAGGCGGCAATAAAGCAGTAAACAGCATGATAGAACGATGTCAATGAGCAATGTAATCGTTTAAATAGCACTATTAGTTTATTATCATTTCGTGACGATGGATATTGAAAAACCATGGACCATGGATACTCGCGTATATGGAATTCGCGTGTGATGATTTAGGCAAATGAAATTTTCACATAATACCCTACTAATGAATGATAACCGCACTTACAGCACTTATTTATCGGCATCAAATATTTGTCCCTTATTTAAAGTTTCAACAGAACTTACAACTCCTCGTGAAATACTCTTCATGCAAATATTGGGGATCAAAATTTCGCTTTTATTGAATATGCACCTACTAAAAAAACTAAACTAAAAAAACTAAAAAGCAAAAGTTATGTGACATTTCTTTACACCAACTGGTTGAAATCGCAAATTACGAGGTCTTGCAAATGGATTCATGTCTTTAAAATATAAGCACCTCGTACCCTTGTTCTCCATGAAACCAGCGAAGAAATTTAATAGTTAACAGCACTTGAAGCTGAAAATTTAGCTCCGATAGCTTACTATCACAACGAATTATATTCATCATTTAAAATTAAGGGAATGACATCATCTCTATAAGTTCTAAATATAACACCTACGTCATTCCAATCACATGAAGCGCGATAGCAAAATGCCCTGGAACAGGAAGGGTAACAGGGAATATTGTTTCGAAGGCGAATTGATGAGCCTTGATGACAAGAAATAGGTCGCGCAATGCAGATTAAAATTAAACTTATCAGTCGAAGTTCATTTCCAAGGCTGAGATAGGGGGACGGGATGAGGCTGTCTCAAACTTTAAAGCAAGGCACATTTTTTCTACCCATCATGGTGTAAGACCTCCTTGGATTCATTTCCTAAATGGAGCATACGAACAAAAAGAACAGACGAGTAGAGAAAAAGAGCATTAACATGATTAGCTCTGCATTTTATATTCACTTTATCTCAGCCTCTTATTTAAATGAGTTGCTGCACAAATGAACTGCCCCTAAATTCATCCGTTCCCTTGTAACTCGCACATCTTTATAGTTGCCAAATGCGTTAATTCACTCGTTTCAATTCGGTGAATTCATCCGCGTTGATCTTTCTCCTTGGTTCTTCTAGCCATGGACAGCTATTCTTTCTCAATACATCTTTATCCCAAGAAGGAACACACACACTCGGATATCATTCACACTACCCTTTCCGGATGTAATGTTCTTTGTAAAGTATTCCGCATCAATTCACTTCCTGTCAAACTAGCTCTTATTTTAGTAGAAGTATGATTAAATTTCTACTTACGTTCTTTTTTCTCTTATACTGTTGACTTTATCTCCTCAATACTCATAGTAACTCATTTTACGAGTTCCGCCTACGCTCGTAGTTGGTTCATAGTAAACCGTGGCTTGGTGATGACGTTAACCACAAATGTCCTTTTTTTTAGTACGTGGAAATAAAACTCTTTCCACGTTTTTCCGGATATAACAACGATTTACTCCATACTTGTAATGAAAATGAAGGCGTTTCGGATTAAAATGTACATGATGGTGGCGGTTGAATTTTCGAAAAATTTCTTCGAAAACGCTTTTCCTGACGAACGAGTGAGTATACCTCTCATTCAACACCCATCCGTCAAACAACTCTTGTTGCATTCAAGTCTTACAATTAGTTATTAATGGGCGAATAAAAAAGGGAACAGTCCACGCAAATAGGGCGTTCTACAAAACGAAGAATTAACTTACAACTGGGAATACAAGCGTGGAAGCAAGGAATCAAGTCATCGGATAATAGGTATATATATGGAGCACGCTTCTTCATGGCAATTAGGCATGGACCTGATAAGTCCTGATAAGTCAAGGCTGGAAGCATATGAAATGTGGTACTACTACTGAAAAATGATTAAGATTAAATGGACCGACAGAGTGACGGACGGAGTCCAAAGAAGAGTGGGATAAAATAAGAATCCGCTAAAAACTTTGAAAAGAAGACGGGACAACTTGATCAGCGGCATCTTGAGACATGATGGTCTGAGGAAGACAATCGTTGAGGGAAAAGTGGATGGGAAGAACAGAAGAATATGGTCTCAAATCATATATATGGATCAAGTACTGAAGGATATGAAAGAGAAGAATTATGTAAATATGAAATGATTAGCTATAGGAGACCCGAGTGGAGAGCTGCGTCAAACCAATCTTAAGATCATGATGAATGCCTTTAGGATGGATGAGAACTTGGAAAGGTTCGAACCTTAATAAATTTACAACGGAGGTATTTGTCGTAAAACATCTCAAACGTTAGGGAGTGCATTTACTTAAATGTTTTAGCATATTATATTTCACCAATATTCGGGTCAGTGTTTTCCATTATATTGACAGGGACCTATACTGCACTTTGTGAGGAATCAACATTGCTAAGTAATTAAACAACTATTTCATTACTTATGCCATTTCTTTCAATTCCACGATCTATTTTTATTACTGACGGTTAATATATGTTCATCTTTAAAATATGATTTTCCTAGGTTATGCCAAATGTATGTTTCCGCTCAGTCGAATTAATTTGTTTTATTTTTTATGCTTTTTCTCGATGTAAGCGCCGTCTTTCTTTTCATTCGTCCCAATAAATTTAGCCCACTAACTTTGAGATGTATTCTGCTGTCGTTTCTTCCCACAGATTCCTTGTTTAAAAGAAGAGGTTAGTAACGAGAGCAGCGTCGAAGTTTTCTGCTGCTGACCCATCCTGACCTGCCTACGACGAGTTCGCAATGGCCCTGACTTTAAGGCCTGCTTATTTAAAGGTTCACTTCACCCTTAATCGGTCAGACCGAAATGGAGGGAAAAAATATACCAGAGGATTGTGATAATTCTTAATTTAACCCGATGATGCATCAACAAATTTTGCGATATAATTTTGTTGCTAGGCATTTGTTTCGTTCAAGCGACCGCCTTTTCATTTCTATTCTTTTTTAATTTTATCCAAATAGCTCTTGGATCAAAGTTCATGTAAGTGTTATAATACTTAAATCATAAATCCTTCCATTATTTTAGCTCTGATTAAGGAAGCACTAATCGTACAATTCCAAAAAAGCAAACAAACGTACATAAATTACAGAATCTAACATTTAAATGTTTGCAAATACCTGGTAATAAATTCTGACCGCGTCTTGACGTTACTTCAGGCAAAACTTAGTTCTTACACAGCGATATTTTTGATAAAACCGGTTCCGAAGACACAATTTCATCTTCAGGTTGTACCATCGAAACTCGTCATTGATTATGCCGTGCGTGGAAAAAACTTAAGTTTTGTTTCATTACGAAGAACCGCTTCCAAAAGGTTACGCCACCTGCTTTACATTGGAACTTTTCGGAGTGCCAATAAATGAGGCCAGGCTTTTTTTGAAGATAAAATGAATCGACCGAGTGACAAACGAAGAATAGTTAAGAAGAGTGGGAGAAAAGAGAAGTCTGCTGAAAACTCCAGAAAGAAGACGGAGCAACTTAATCGGCCATATCTTAAGACACGATAGCCTAATGAAAATAATCGTCGAGGGAAAAGTGAACGGGAAGAACGGCTAAGGAAGGCCTCGTATGAGATACATGGAACAGATCGTGAAGGATATGAAAGAGAGGAATTACGTTAATATGAAGAGGTTGGCCGATAGAAGAATCGAGTGGAGGGCTGCGTCAAACCAATCCTAGGATTGTTGACCGATGGTGAAGAGTCTTGTTTTTAACATAGCCCTTTTATTAGACAAATAATAATTAAATTTAGCCATACATTTGTACGGTTTTTAACGCCAAATTTGTTACACCTGTCGGTTACGCCTACAGTCAAGGCTGCGGCAATGCCATCGCCGACGCAAATGTTTTATTTTCCAACGACTCCACATGACGAATACCCTCAAATACGAGATTATTTGTGCAAGCAAACATTACTCGGACCCAGAAGGCGGATGATGCGATGTGATAGCTAACGACTTGGAAATCCTTGGATAATATTCGCTCCACTTCTGACAAATCCGATTGCGTAGCTGGGAAAAGTTGGTTTTCTTGCTCCCGCTTGATAAATACGTTTACACAAGCATGCTGGGGCGGAAAGTCAAAAGGATGAAATCCCTCGCGGTTTCACTGCAAACGTCCTCAAATATGTTTCAGTTCATTGGCTATTACTACTCCGCACAAAGGATTCAATACGAGAGATGCATTCTTTAATTCGTGATATTTTCGTACTTAAAGATCTGAAATTACCGATTATACTCAGATCGGAATACGGAAAATCATACCGGTAAAAATAAAAAAAGCATCGCCATTACACTCTCTGAGGTAAAGAAAACACGCGGTTATTTTTATTTGATTAAAGTCATTACAAAATCTTACTTTTTACATTGCTTACTACTTTCTTACTTTGATTTACGTACCTAAGTGGGACCACGGTTACTACAGTGAAAATCCAATTTTCCACAAATCACCACGTATTATAATATTTTCACTGATTATCAAAGTTAACTGACACACATACATAATTAAGGTGCACAGATCCAAAAAGTAAGTTGATACAGCAACTCCAAAGGTAATTATCCTCGTGAAAATACCAATAAATCTGTGCGTCATAGCATTAAATGCCTGGCAGAATTAATGCAAAGAGGGCTTTATTTACCGTTAAATTTAAATGAACGCTATTAAACTGAAAATGTGTCAATTTTATTAAAAAATTTGGCTTAGGCCTTCAAAATAGTGGCGCTGAAATAGAATACTGAGGTTGGAAATGAGTGACCCAAAACTTCAAAAGGGAGAACGCAACCAAACATATTTTTTCCGTCTTCATCGAAGTGATTACCAACTAGATGACAAAAATTATGAAGATCGGTTAAAAACAAATTTACCCTCCACGGAATTATTTTTTATGCACTATGAGAGCTTCTGTAACAGAACACGGCGATTATTCACTGCACTGGTTGAATTATTGGTGAATATACGCTAAATGCGGTTCGAATAATATTTAAGTGATAGACAAACGGGCATTTACTAGTAGGAGATAACCTCGGACGATAAATTACGAGCAGAAATGAGAGTAAAGAGTTTGATGCTGGATATGGCTCAGATAAATTTGATGGCTTGTTTTTATTAATACTTTATTGGATTTCCCACTCTGACTTGTATTACCATGTGTAATAGATAAACCCAACCATAAAGTTCAACCCGGAAATCAGCCTCGTTGGTCAGAGTTGACTTCACGAAGTACTGATCTAAACGAACGGTGAAACACAACAAGGTAGGGGGACGCTTGCTTTCCCTGCATCGTCTGTAGTTCATGTATTTTCCATGTTTTGGTGCAGGTTTGGAAAATAACCCACATTGGGTGTACCTTGATGCCTTTCGCGGATCAAAGCCCGAATTATTAGGATGACGACAAAAATAGTGGATTGTCATACGTTGGAAAGTGAAAGACTGTAAAAATTATAGTTTAAAATTATAGTATAAAAATAATAAAGAGTTGAGAATAGTGGGGAAAAAACGATGATTACAGGTGAATAATAGGAGAGAAAATTTGTGTAGAGAGAAAGGAATTGGGGATAATAGGATACTAAAAGTGGCTTTTTAAAGTAGAATTGGGAAAATGAAGAGAGAACGGATATTTCGAATGAGATAACGAGAGGTGTGCAGCAGGAGAGTAGGGACCAAGACCAATGTTGAACTAGGAAAACGAAAACTTGAGGAGGTGAAAGAGTACTGTTACCTGGGGAGCCGAGTAACCAGCGATGGACGAAGCAAGAAGGAAATAGTGGTAGAAAAGCACAAGCGAAAAGGGCATTGAACCAAAAAAAGAATCTGCTTATAGCTGGGAATACAAGCGTAAAAGGAAATAATTCATAAGAACATACATCTGGAAGTATGTTTCTTTATGGCAGTGAAGCATGAACGATGCCTGCTGCTGAGAAGACATGGGTGGAAACATTCGAAATGTGGTGCTACCGAAGAATGATAAAGATTAAATGGATCTACCGGTTTAAGTCCTCAGAAGAGGTGGAGAAAAGAGAAAACCCTATGAAGAAGATGAGACAACTTAATCCGCCAAATCATGAGGCATAATGGCCTGATTAAGACAGTCGTCGAAGGACAAGTCAACGGGGAGAATGGCGGGAAAAGGCCGCGTTTGAGATATATAGAACAAATGATGAAGGATGTGAAAGAGAAGAAATATGAAGAGACTAGCTGATAGGATAACTGAGCGGAGAGCTGCGTCAAAATAATCTCAGGATTGCTGACTCATGGATGACGAGAGGTTAGAAACATGCTGATCTAAAATAAAAGAAAGAGTTGGGAAAGAGCCGTACAGAAAATGGGAGGAAGAGTAGGGGTTATCCGTCAAAGCCTACTCCAGCCTAATTAATCGATACTCTACCATCACTTAGGGGAGGTATGATGCACTGTTCCT
This sequence comes from Platycnemis pennipes, assembly GCA_933228895.1. Classification (NCBI taxonomy): domain Eukaryota; kingdom Metazoa; phylum Arthropoda; class Insecta; order Odonata; family Platycnemididae; genus Platycnemis; species Platycnemis pennipes. The sequence goes on along the minus strand of OW121856.1, from coordinate 99,089,518 downwards.
ACTTTCCTTTGAGTTCCATTAATTTGGCAGTTCCTACCCTATGCTCTTAAGATTCCTGTACTTCTTAACCCTATTTACCTAAAATATAAAATACCTTTCCTTTCTCTTTTTATTCCTCGTTCACCCAGCGTTCTACTTTCGACAATTGCCCTCAAAAATTCGGAGGACGCATTTACATGCTATCCTATCGGTAACAATGAATCCAAAGGTCAGGAGGGTTTTTTTTTTAAACCGTCGGGAATATCTCGAATACGTAACCAGGGAGTCAAGTGCTATAAACACTAATGGTTGGCAAATTTACTGCGTTTAAATCACTCGTTACAATATCATTAATTGTTTTTACCTGAGTTTTTTCTTCTGTCTCGACTATAGAGCCCCCAGATGAGATAAAACACAAGTGTTAACAATGAATGAGGAACCTTGTAATCAGCGGTTCCAACACACCAAATTTGCGACACATTCGTGTTTATACCATGACTCCTTGGTTACCTATTCGAGATAATCCCGACGGTTTCAAACACAACCCCCAAGGGGTTCTTGGGAACGATTTGGTCCCACCTAATGTGTAAAAATAAAAACACTGTTTTATACAGTATTTTATGGAGACATCAAGTCTATTAAACAATGAATAACAATTAATTCGTCCTAAATTTCATCGCAGTGGCATCAGTTAATCTTCCTAAGGCTATTTAAAGGGGGTTACCCTGGGAGTTGTTTTATTACTAAAACTGGCGCGAATTTAACCTAGTTAAACTTCATATTTGGCATTTGTTTGCGTGTTTGCGCACTTTCGGCTATTCATTTGACGAAGTTGAAAAATGCATTTCATTACTCTTCGTACTACTCTAATTTCTACTGCGTGCAAAACAACTTCATCCGTACGAGTATCGCGAGTGACAAGCCCGTATGGCTGTGCCTACCAAGATGGCCGCTGGCTTCTCAAATCAGTTGCGATGCCCCTTCCAGTACATTCAAACCTCCTTGGTCCTGTTGCGTATGCTCTTGCGCCCATGCGTTCTGTGTGCACGTGATTCGTGGACCGTGCGTACTCGTTTCGGTCGTTCAAGTACGCCTCCGGGAAATTCCGATGGACCCATTGTAGATGGGAGAGGAACGGTCGCGATAAAAAGGCAGAGCGAGTAAGCGCACGCAGGCCGTTTCGCAACGACGAAATACTTTAACCCCACAGGGTTGCGTTTCTGGAGTAATCCAGAAAGTCACGGGGGAGGAGACGAAAAAACCCTCCCCCGTTGACGCACGCGTTGCCAAAGACGGCGGAAGTGACCAGCGGCTCGCACTTTGCTCTCCGCCCGCGCAACAGTCCGTCGACAGGACACAAGAAAGTGTGGGTGTGTTGGCTGCACCCTCACGTCATCGAAAGTGCCTCAAGGGTCAAATATATTCCGTAAGATAGTGACCAGTGGCACCAAATATACTAATACCATACCCACCCACCTCGCTTTCCTGATTTAAATCCATATCTATCTATATTGTACTCAGGAAGCCACCTCAATGTTGCGTGGAAGGAGGTGACCCCACGTCATGCATTCATTCTTGAATAAGCAGACAAATTGTTTTAAAAACTGCCAGAGGAAAAAGGTTACCAGGGGGGCTGTGTTTGAAACAGTCGGGATTATGTCGAATAGGTAACCAAGGAGTCACGTGATATAAACACAAATCGTTCGCAAATTTGGAGTGTTTCAAAGTCACTGATGACAACTTCATTCATTGTTTACTCTTGTGTTTTATCTCATCTGTGGGCTCTATTTGTCGAGACAAACGAAAAACTCAAGTTAAAATAATTAATTATATCGTAACGAGCAATTCAGACACGCTAAATTTGCAAACCATTCGTGTTTTGTACCACGTGACTCCTTGATTACCTATTCGAGATAATCCAGACGGTTTTAAACACAACCCCAGAGGAGGTTGTGTTTGAAACCGTCGAGATCATTTCGAACTGGTAACCAGGGAGTCACGTGGTGCATACAAGTACGAATAGTTCGCAAAATATTGGTGAGTTTGAAACGCTTATTATCATCTCACTCATTGTTTTCACTTGAATGAGTTTGCGTTTGCGATAATGAGCGATTCAATCACACCAAATTTTGCGAACCATTCGTGTTAGCACTTCTTGGTTACCCATTCGAAATGATCTCGACGGTTTCAAATATACCCACCCGACTGGGAGTCGAACTACGGACCTTACGTTTGCCGCGCCAATGCGCAGACCACAACGCCCCCACGGATTCCTGTTCCCAAACGCACATTTTAGGAGGATCTACAGCAACAAGATATCATTAGTCATCTTACCGGCTTATCGCCCTTTGAGTTAATTCATAGGACCTATTCTCTCATGGACAGTAACTTCTTTGGAGTCTAATTCCGTCTCACGAGCGCCACCCATGATGGAAGATAACGGAAAATGAGACCTGCTCCTATAGATACTCCAAAAATTGTCTTTCGGAAACCTTTTTCTTATTAGCAGTTTTCAAAACACTTCCTGGCCGTTCGGAGTGTCAGAGTAAAAGTCAAATTTTTCAGAGAAAAGACATCCGATTTCACTGCTAAAAATAATTAACCGAGTGACTACGGTGCCTTCTTAAAAGCTTCATCCCCCCCTGACACATACCCTTACGGTGGCTTGCAGGGTATTTTGAAGATGAAAATACAACCTCCAACATCAAAATGGCACAAAATCGGGCATGTGCATTGGACACATATTACACAAATATATTTGTTTCACTGCTAGATACGCAAATAGATAACTAAAAAATCTACCATCATTCTTTAGCATTCATAGGTTCAATCAGGTGTCTAAAAGAGCCTAAAGGATTCATTAAATATCCTAATTATCATCTTGGTAACTTCAATCTATTATAATCCCTTATTTTATGCAGAAAGAGTTATATTTTGAGCCCCTCTCTCCTACCAGGCGGAATGCCGTACAAATACCTCTGATATATGCCATAGAACCTATATCCTTCTACATCTCAAATAAGCGTTTTCCGACCCTACTTGTTGCAATTCCTGCATGTTATGACACAACCAAAGTTCTTCTTCCTCCATTTGCGCTACAGCCTTCGGTTGGCTTTGGCCTCCGCTACAATCTTCCTCCTCTCTGATAATGGCCTTCTTTCTCCATCCTCTTACACCCATGGAACCCAGGTCTGCCTCCATTCCATCCTGCCATCCTAGGCGTGGGTGTCTTCTTCTTACATTGAAAAACCTTCCCTCCCAAACTCGCTTGGCCACTCTCTCTTTTGGCATTCTTATCCATGGAACGAAGAGCTTGATAACCTCATAGATGGCCAAGACATAGTGAGGTTTGTCGAATTTTCACAGAGACTCGGATGGGAAACAATCAAAGTATACTTTGTAATTCCACGGTAATGTTTTATTTTTTCACGAACGGCTATGCTTATCGCACGAAACTTTAGTGCATTATTGGGTACAAAGTGTGCATAATAATACCTTAGGGATCGAAACCGACGGTGCGAGAAAAAATTTTCCCGTGACCCTGTCAAGTTTCCTTCTATTATGATATAACCTACGGACTTTAACGAACGTTTTGAGCATTTGCATCTTATGAATCATTGCAGTAGGTGCGCGGTAGAATAGGGCTAATGAGGGCTTTGTGTGGGAATACATTTGTGTAAAGTTTCCATCGGTATATTATCCCCAAAAAATCTCCAATTTATTCCTAATGCGTATTAATATACAATTTTTTCGCAACAATAATACTATTCTCACTTTTTTAATGGGTAGTAATATCAGCTGTTAATTTTGTATCCTAAAGTCACCAAGTCGAGAGACGGGGGAAAAGTAATAAAATTTATTCGTCATAACAAAAATACTATTCTCACTTTTGTAATTAACAGTAATGCCAACCGTTAAAATTTTACGTGGAAAGTCAGGCTGCGAGGAGGTGGGGGGATTTGCCGATCTTGGCTTTCCTAGGTAACGCTTCTGATTTGCATGTTGATAGTGATTTTCATGAGATATTCAGTAATTTTGATATTAATCAGTCTGCCTCAACAGTGCACACTTCCATTAGGCAGTAGCATTGCACCTCTTCATTTCATGCGCATGCGTAGTGTATGCACGTTGATATTTCATACCGTACCACACACTCTTGCGGTGGTTCATAGGATTTATGTAGATAATTGTCATCAATCTGTTCCCCATAATTCAACAAGGGATATCACTGGATTCTACATTAACAGATTCCACTCACTGTTTTCACTATTGCAAGGAAAAGAATACGAAAGGAAAGAAAAGGCTTGCTAGAGGGCACGAAATTCTTCGTTTTTCTCCGATCGTAACAACAATGATAAACATTCCGCGTCAATACTCACTTCTGTGAAGTCACTCACGTGTATCACAGAAACTGACTGTTTACAAACAAGAATAACACCTCAGCATCCCACGGACTTCGGTAACTAATATTTATATCTCGTGTCAAGAAATGCAAGGGCGCTCGGAGAGTGGACGATATCTTAAAACTGTTAAACACCCTTCCTTCCTCCGAAACAATCCTTTAAAATGTATTTGGTTTTATACGTTAAGCCCCACTCAGGTTGCGCGTTGGGAAATCTCCCCTCTTTTCGTGACGTCTAGCGTTCTCATTCCTCTCCATGCCTTATGTAACAGACTCCCCTCCACGGCAGCGCCCAACATGCCAAGCCTCCTCATCCAGCCACTCCTTGCTTCCCGTTTCCATTCCAAAAGCTTCTTCTTACCTATAACGCCTATAACCCATCTATAAAAATCCCTTCTTCAACTTCTTATTATTTCCATTTTCTCCGATTCCACATTTTAAATGTCGCCACTTCAACTTCTTGCAACAACCATTATTAAGCATGCGCCGAAGAAGAAGGCAATAGAAACTTAAGGAGGCTCCACCGAATTATGAAGTTGATGTCATTTTTGTGAAAATTTCGGGACACAATTTTTTGGCCCTTCCATCGATTGGAAATAAAACAATGAGGCCTTTCCATCATATGTTTGAAGAAAAAAGACGTTGAAAATCAGCCATTCTATACGTGGTTATACGGCAGAGCATGGCTCTTGCAGTAAAATTTGCGGATTAATAATGTAAAGAGAAATGTCGTTTTGACGAAAAACTAATATAAGATGCGCAATTTTATATAGAATTTAGCATTGCAAAAAAAGTGCTCGCCTTACCACACTTGTTTAATTGATATAAATAAATGTTTGCTCGAAAAAAGCAGAAAAGCCTTAGTTACATGAAAATGGCGCTACAGTATGTTGTTATCATTGGCAACGGTACTTGTGACGGAACGTGCTTACAAGCCTATTTACTAACTTAATTAAAGAATATACCTTACCAAGGTCTTTCTTATATTTTTATGTAATTTAAATATTTCATTGGTTATTGACATGGTGTAATTAATACCAATGCTTTTAAATGGTGGCAGCGTCATTGTAGCCAAACAGTTTAAAAAAATATCAATATTAATAAAATTCAAAACAAAAAGATGTATTTGTGATGGAATTGTTTAAAACTAAGTAAGAAAATATTTAATCTATTTTAGAGTACGTATTAGCGGGATTGAGCATGTATTCTGACTTTATAAATTAAACGTGGCAACAACACGTCAGTCATGTTTCGAAGTCAAAATGAGTTACAAGAGCTTGAAAAAAATAGAATGCAACTGCAACGCGCTATATAATAGCATGCTCGTACAATTATTGTACATGCATTATCACCCTATGGATGATTTTCCATATAGGTCTTTTTCTGGATCGGTATTTATTCATTAAATAACATAGCTCTTTTACGGGATTTCGAATCGCGGAGTCACGATGGAACCTTCTTGAATACATAACGTTATCTTCATGCTAATCATAGCAGTTTGATTTCCTCATCGATGAGTGGTCTAAAGATTATTGCAAGACGAGAAAACCTCCGAGCACGTGGAACAATTTCCGCAATTATATTTTGCGACGGCGGATAAATATGCAGGGAGGGCTTATAGGGTTATAGGGCTTTCATGATGAAAGAAATAATTAATAACTAAAGGGAATTACCGCGTAGTCTTATACGCACAGAAGAAATTTAATAAAATAAAATAGCGTGTAGGTGCCTTTGAGATTTTTTTCTACAATGAAGAGCCGGAGTCGAGAAAGGAACTTTATTTCTCAGCAAGTGAAGGTTCGGAAAACAATGTTCAGTGAAAAGAAAAAAGGGAACCAAGTGTTTGATTTGGTATTGAGGAGAGAATAAGGGGAAACGAGGTAGAAGAAGAAATACTGAATCGTACACTGAAACGATGAGATTTAAGACACAAGGTATACAGGAGAATTGGGAGAAAGAAGGCTAGCATTTTCCTCCAGTCCTCAAAGTATACGACGGGGTCGACTACCGGTTTTCAACGAAACCGGCTTTAAATGACGAAATTAAATAGCATTAAAATCGCCGATACTTTTCTGTAAATGGAAAAAAATATCCAATGGCATTCATGAAACGAGTGGATTACCTTCGATACGCTACGAAATTCCATGATGATTCTGACTTAATACTTCCATACTGAGTAATGGATGAAAATACCTTCAATTGTAATTGCTTGGAATCATAAGAAGACAATTTTCAACATTATATTTTTTTAAATAGGTCTTCATCAATTGGCTAATTACAATAATTTGAAGAACATGAAAACCATCAGCTGCAGAAACAGGTTTTCAGGTTCTCCAACCTTCTTCAACCTTTATATCTCACACCTAACCATTTGTTTATTTATAAGAGAACCACAACATCCTAGCATACGGCAGGATTTGAATCCTCGAACTTAAAGTTGCTATTGCCACTTTACAGTCCCTGTTATGGGGGCTGCAGCCTTCCGTTCCCTCGGTAGAAAGATAGGTCATAAATTCATCCTTAATAATCGTGATACGTACCTACCTACATGTAATTATTGAAGAAAAATATTAGCACTGAGAAATAATTAAGTTGTTTATAAAGATTGACTGTTTCATCGTTCACAGAATGAGAAGTTCATTGTTAGCGTCACGTAATATATTCATGGTCCCTTGTTGTTGTCTACTAGCCAACAGACGCGGAAGAAAATCCGAAACAATGCAGAGATCAAACCATCACCGTGGAAACCTTCGTTCTAACATTCACATTAATATTAATTAGGTAATGAATGAATAAAATTTATGAAAATTAGTCTAATTATAAGTTTATTTTTCAAGGAATTGCTCTTAGCGTAGAAATCGGTTTACTGCCCACTTGGATAATTTGAAATAGTTTTCTTCCGACTCCTCTTCTTGTATTAGGGAAAGCTTACAGCGCTTCATGCAATATAAGAATTCATGAAACACGTAGAGGTTTCATGAACCATCAATAATACGCACAAAAACGATGCGTTCCATATAATGTGCAATAAGGGTAAGTGAAGCAGGTAGTTACGATACCTAATATTGAAATATCCGCGATTTAAATATTTTTGTTCGAAGGCCCGAGCGCCATCCATGCGTCTCGAAAGCCCGCAAGTGTGGTTCTATGCCACTCCATCTTGACTGCTACGTCCTTGAAATGCACACCTTGTTCCCGTGTCACTCGCACCGTATGGTGGAGGCGGCGGTGGAGGGATGGTTGGGGGGGGGGGGGGGGGGGCGTGAGCTGACGAACATGAGAAGAATGTCGGATGACCGAACTCAACAACGCCAGACCCCACAGCTCTCGCATTTTCCTTCTTTTCGACTGCCGGACGAAGAACTACTTCTACTCAGAAAACATTTTCAATCTCCCCTGTTATTCAGCATTAAGGCGAATGGTGAGTGGCCTATGGTGTGAATCTCCCCTGCCAAGATGGAACCACAGTCGATGACTGTCAGCGCTCCATGACACTAACTAAGTGACCTGACGATTCCCAAATATGGCCTTGGTCGCCCCTCGGACACCGGCTGCACCCTCCCCTACATCGCCCATACCCTCGCCCCACTCCTAACATTGCAACATCGCAGCAGTTTTACAATGTCTCGCTCGGACTGCGTCTAGCCAGAATATCTCGCCTCGGCTGCCTCTGGCGTGAACCGGCAACCCACCCACCCTTTTCCTTTTCTGTGGGAACTGGGAAGCCGTCGCAAGCATTGGTCATTATTCTTTATTCATCGTTTTCTGCAATATATTTTTCACTATTTGTATCGGAAGAAGACTGCATGATGACTGGCGAAAAGATAGTCCTAAAAATAGAGCAATGCGGCGAAAGCCTCGAATCCCAAGGATGTTCATCAGAAGCCACTGGGTAGCCTCGAAAACAATCCACATCGCTCTTACTAAATGAAAAATATTCTACAGCACCTGGTAAGGTAGGAAATAAGACGAGTTCAAGAGGTCGGCAGGAGAGAAATTAGGAATTTTCTTTCCAGCAGCGCATCACACATCAACATTGCTATGATAACATTTATCATAGTTTTTTAACAGACTAAAGGTAGGATTTCACAAAGCATCTCCATTCACTGTCAACCCCTCATCTCGGCGTATTTTTTTTGCATCCGCACCACTTTCCAACACCCCTCATCTGACATGCTTCACAACCCTCTTCTCCTTTTTCCAAGCATTCCACCCTCAAGAGCTATCTTCAACATCCTCTCGCCACCTATTACCTACTCGCCCCAGTGACATGCTTTGTCATATCCTGATTTCCAAATATCTTCCCTCCCCCAATGTCCACTTAATCCGCTTTAATTTTCTTTTCGCTCCGTCCTACGAAGATGACGGCACGAAAGATGTCTGAATCACTTTTCAGGTGGCGAGCCTGAATGGTATGTTATAACATACTAATGTGTGCTAAATACTTGCTTCTATCTTCTATACTGAAGTGTCATACGTTAAGTTACTTCAGGACGGATTTCAAAAAGGAGTCCGTGTTTTGTTCCCTCTGTAAAAGAGCGCAGCTTATTCTAGGCAAAATTGGAATAAAATACTAATGAACAGAGTAAAAAAGGCTTCAGGTGGGCATTCCTTGATATCAAATCGGCTGTAACAGAACTCGAGTGACATGCAGAATAGTAAAACGGGTAGTAGAGAGTAGAGTGATAGGAGCAAAGTTCTCACGCGGATCATATTCCGGCCAGAATAATTGGACCCGATGGAATATTACGCCCTGCATTCGATGCTTGCAGAAACCCCTTGACCTGCTCAGAAGGGGCTGCGGGGCATATGTTCTACTCGTAGCAAAATTCAATAAAAAACTTTCACAACTAATTACTGTCAGGAGTAAAACCTGGATGTTTTCACATAAAAGCTTGGCCAGTAACAGCAGCAGAATAGAGAACATTGGAAGCGATGGAAATGAGTGGTGTTGTAGAAGATTAATGAAGATCAAACGTACAGACTGAAATACGAATAAAGAAGTTGTACGAAGAGTTGGGGAAAGACGTTTTCTGTAGATGATTTGCATTAGGAGATAATCTCATCGGAGATACTATAATAATAATAATAATAAAAGGTCTTTATTGGGGCGAGATTGAGACAAAACTGTCCCTTCTGCCATCTAACCCCTCGTCAAAATAAATATATAAAAGAAATAGTGGTCAATACTTAAAACAATTACAATCTGAGGTCAAAAAAAAAATGATCTATCCTTGGCCTTCCGTGGTAATTCTATCCGTCTACTATTCCTTCAATGATTGTCATCAGGAGGCTGTTATGCCTCCTACTATGAGGCATAACAGCCTCCTAATGACAATCATTGAAGGAATAGTAGACGGATAGAATTACCACGGAAGGCCAAGGATAGATCATCGTGAGCAAATAAATGGATACGCTAAGGTAAGAAAGATGAGGGAGTAAAGAGGTTCGTTGAGAAGAGTGCAGATTGTAGAGCTACAGCATAGGTACCAATTTTCGGATTGATGGCTGCTAATGACTTAGGAGTAATTCGGTGCATTAACATGAATTTCCTATTCTTGAGCCAACATTGCCGGTTGTATCATGTAATTGAAAGTTTAAACATTTTATAGATGGCAATAATAAATGTACTTTAACACTATTCAAACTTTTATTTCCGGTTCTCTTATTTCCATAGATCGGAAAAGTCGGGGGTCAATTATTTCGGGAAGCAAAGCTTTATTATACAATTAAAGAAATTTGTTCTCCATGCGATTCTTCCAGAATTCAACATTCCGGAAGATTATTTGGATTTTGCAGTCCATAGGAGTCCACACCATAAAATTACAAAAGGAATATCGGGAAACATGTAATTGTCCCTGAATTTCGTAGTAATAATTATGGTTTAAAACCATTGGTTTTCTTGAGTTTAAGATCCTCATCCAAGCAAAAACACTTTATTTCCTCAGCTGCCTGTTTTAATGTCATATGTTCCGATGATATTGGACATTTTACTTCAATGATGCTGCATCAATTGTTTTTCCATCAGGTGAGGCTGCTAGGAAACAGTGTCCGGGATCAACAAAAAGGCCACATGGAAACTCTGCTACCCGTTAACTCCTCATATTTCTTAATCGCATAAATTCATTTAGGCTACCGTATCTCATTGTATCATTTTCAGATGACTGGGCATAAAACTTTTCTTTTCTTTGTCTTTTCACAAGTGATTTTCCCTTCTCCTACAAATAACACCAAAATTTGATTACGTCAATCTATTCTGTCTTTCATCAAACCATTGCTCACATTCGGTTTGGACCCGCGTCTCTCTCTCTCTCTCTCTCTAGAGCTTCTATTGACCCCTCAACCGTCAATTTCTTTATCAGCTCTTCGATTTCTACATCCATTTCCTATTGGTCCATGTCCAATTTCTGACAGAACTCTCCATAATCCTTAGTTTCTTTTGCCTCATAAATTTCCCTAACTTTCCTCTTAGGCTTTCTTGCAAGACACCTCCTAGTTGACTGTTAGCGTTTAGGCCTTCGCTCGCCAAGTCTGTGTATACTTTTGAAAGGGCTTCTTCCACATATCATTTTCTACGCAGAATAATTCCACCCTGGTCCCAGCTGAAAATCAAGCCCCTGCACCCTGCACACGATGAGCATACAAACTACTTTTTCCGCGGTTCACTTGCTTGCCTCCCATAAACTTAGCCACTAACGACAAAATTCTCCGCCAGATTACTAGTGTCAATCATGGCTAGCATAATTGATTTCCATACCTAGGGTTTTAATAATTCGTTGACTCTTTCCAGGGCACCCATCTCCTTGTCGTTGAAAATGTTTTCCCTCCCCTCCTGATCATTGCAGTTATATACTTTGCAATTCGAGTGCTGTTGAATACGCGAAGCGGCCCGTTTTTTAGATCCTCAACTAGTGAGTTGCAGCCATATTTTTCTTTTACTTTCTTTTGTTAGAACTAGTTTCAATTCAGGGTGTTCATCCAGAATTTTGAAGATGGATTTTGTATAACATGTAACCTCGTGACTAGAACAATCACTTTTCTTAACCAGTTTCCCACATGGAACGGATTCACGCACCTTTTCAAAAGCACTCGAATCACCACTGCCTACGAGGAAATGGTATTGAAAGAAAAGTAATTGCATCTCCTCGCTCTATCGAAATGCCTGAACAGACATGTCAGCTTCCATGCCACGTGTAGATCCACTTAGGGTGACCAACAACTATATTTGAAGAAAATAAGGGAGATTTCCATATTCTTGACCAAAAATAAGGGAGATTTAGAACACGGCAAAATTTCATAACAAAAAAGAAAAAAGCTATGCAGTTCTTGTAAACAAAATTAAAAAGAACTTTATTTTATGCTTTGAGAAGGCCTAAATATATTTTGCCGCAGATTTTGCTTCATAAAATAGTTTGCCATCACTTTTTTTTAGTGTTATTAGATTTAAAATTCAATTTACATTTTGTTATGATTACCGGGGGTTTTACTAATTATATAATTAGTAATTACAAAAAAAAAACAAAAATAATGCAGGAATATAGGACGTGGCAATTCCAGGCTGAAGATAACTCTCTCAGAAAGTACCACGGTTTACTCATCGGATTTAATTGGAACAAACATTGCGTCTCTTGCGATGTAAAATAATATCGCTAACAATTAAATGACTTTTAGAAAAGTGACGGCTACATTTTCGCATTCGTATGTTAAGATGAAACTGATGAAACCACTGTCTAAACATACTGTGGTGAAACAGTCAAATCAGCCATGGACAACAATTATACTTAAATCTTAAATGTTTAATCTGTTCCGGTGAGGCTAGGTCATTAGCAGAAACACGTATTTTTCTGAGAATCGGTTTGATGAAAACAAAAAAACGTACAAAATCTGAAGAATTGGTTCATTGTAGTCGTCCTCAACCAAATAATTACTTCGCTTGCCATTTCCTGAGACTCCCGGCAGACCTTTTCTTTCGTTTTGCAGATCAGAATAGACCACGTCTTTCTTACTTCGAGGATGGCCCTTTCTGGCAGTTTCCATGATAATCTTTTTTTCAGAGATAATTTAAATCGAAGAAATTAATTGTAAATTATTTCTTGACTCACTGAATGTAGAAAAATTTCTTGAAAGATTTACGCAAATATTAGGCAATTGGAAATAGCTCTCGATACGAAAAGTCGAGACGGACTGAGAGCAACGAAGAGGGACGCATAACCTTGCGACACCCTGCGCGCTGTCCTCTTCTCAGCAAAAACACAAGGTTGCAAGATTTGTCTTTCGTTCGTCCCTCCCCTTAAACGCCTCCAGCAGCATGGCCCTCATCCCTCCAGCGGCATCTCTCCCTCCCCTCCCTCATCGCTCCTCGGGTGCTTCGTAATGGTTCCATGATTTCGCCGCAAGTGACGCTCCTAGCAGCGCGTTTTTAGCGACTTCTAATTATTCTAATTACTAGTTATTACCTTCTCGTAATATTATTAAGAAAATTGGAATTGATTAGTGAAGAAACTCGAAAACTTCGTAGTTTTTCGATTTTTATAAATAACAACGCATTCTGCCATTTTGGTAATTTTTTATCATGTTTTTTAATTTTTTGCAAAATGTAAAAAGCAAAAAAGAATTTCATTGGCCAAAAAAAGTTGATGGTGAAAGATTCATGTCGATAACTTTATTTGCCTAGCTGCGAGAAGAAAAACCGTTTCAGAGGCAGTCACCATTGGCCTTAAATGTCTGAGCTAAATGAACACTTACGTAGGGCAGTAAAGAAGTCACAAGTATGTGAATACGTATGCTTTGTGATAAACTACTGTTGCATTACGCAGCATCCTCATAGTCAGATTAAAAAATACTTTATTACGAAAACTACTTTTTTTGTAATCGTACGTTGACTGGAAGGGCTATTCCGTGCAGCGGCATTAACGTTGACTGATAATTGACCCTGAAAATCTCCTCTCCTCTCTCTTTAAGTAAAGCTGATTGCATTATTGAAACTTTGTCGTAACTCTCCAAATGACAACTGTTCCATATTTCCTTCCGGGTTGCTGCACTTTTACGACGAGCCCGCTGAAATGTTTAGTAACCGTCAAAGGAATACTAACATTAAGTGAAATACTGAGTCGATAAACAAAAGTGAACATTTTCTGAGAAGTCTCTGAAACGCTTCAGTTGTTCTAGAAATACTGGGCAACCCTGACACAAAAACATCTCTCAGAGAATCCACCTTTCAAACGGAGTTCAGATTTGGAAGCAATTCAGGAGGCCGTCCGACTGCTGAGGACAATTGGGACTATAGAAAAGATGAGAGAATAGTTGGGTATTTGAGTATAGGAAGGAATATTTCAGGGAGCGGAGGAAGGATGGAGTGAAAGCCGGCTTCAGTATCAGTCTTCTCTCAACAAAAGGTGCCAAGAGCTACAATTTATCGGCCCACTCTAACGGAGTACAGCACTCGAAGTGACCACATTTCAATCAAGTATAGACTGGTATGCCAATGAAATATCTCGGCCACTCCTAGAAGTCGAACCCGGACCTCCGGGGTGGGAAGTCAGTAATATACTCGCCTCATCAACCCGATCTTTGTTAGAAACAGGAAAACAGAGGTATTTTGATGAGCATTATAAGCTTATCGCATAAGTCAAAGCTACTCAGCAGTAATAATAGTTATAACAGTATCGCCATAGCCATTCTAGAAAAGTGGTGCCGCCTTAGCACCAAAACCCCTCATTATCAGACCGCATTTCCCAAACGATCTGCTCATTACTGTCCGTTATTTCGAATTCCACTCTCGAACAGCGTCTTGTACTGTTCTTTATCTCAAAGTTCATTCGATATTCTCACGAATTCGATTCTGACACTGCATACGTATTTCTAGCCCCATCTGCATCAGCAGGACAGATAGAATCGACAAATAAAGAGAAATAAACTGCCAAACTGAGCGATACAAAAATTCGTTTTTACCACGCATACAACACACGACTACAATGCAAGCAAAGTTAAATTCTTTCAAACGCATTACACACAATACTTCATCAAAAACTAAAAAAGATTTTATCAACTAAAGGCGAGTTTATAGAAATAATTACCGTGTAATTCACGTTAGCGTAGACTTAGCATGCGATTCGAGAACCCTACCGGCTAACGCTTAACTTCACGGCTGGTGACCTACCACCCCCTGCCACACGCCCTTTGGCAGATCGCAGGGTAAAATACAGATGTAGATAATCGCGCAATCCACGGATAGTTGCTGACACTCATCTTTAACGTTCCTTCACTGACATAATAGGCAAATCCGTCGTTTGAAAAAAAAACGACTTACCAATGTCGAGTCTTCATAAGGCGCGTAAGTCCTAAGTTTGTTGTAGTATTGGTACCGATTGTACGTCATTGGTATGGAAGAGAGGTCATCCACGCCTTTGAAACGGTGATCATTACGGTAGTGGTACGGCCTCCTAAGAGAATAGAGAGAAAGAAAAGGACCCATGAGGCTTGTCCAAATTCCACAAAGGTAAAAATAAGCCAGGAAAGAGAATAAAGCTTTCGGGACAGAATTAATCAAATAACACTCGCAGCTCAATGGAAACAACCACAACCTTACTCTTTAAGACTTAGGATTTTGAATCAAAGGTTCTGATAATTCACTCTACAAGAAAGCATAAGATAATATCACGCGTTCCACCATGAGAATTTTAAGAAAACCCAAAGACTAAAACCAAATGTGACGCCAATAAAGACTCAAATATAAAATTAGCCAAAAAAGAGCACCTATTACATAAGGTTCTTGTGGTGGCTTACACGGTATGATGATGTTGGAGATCTGTTTCTTCCAGGTTACTTCCGCATCGGTCCGTGATGCTAGGACAATAGTTCGCCGGCGTTGCAATCGGCGTCTTCTGACTAGAAGGCGACGACATATATCATCTGATGAGAAGACACCGATAGCAACACCGGGTAAACGGTTGTCATAGCAATACAGATCGACGAGGAAGGTATCTCGGAAGGAACTAACTTTCAACTACCTTTCTGCTAACCACTCTTCAACATTCCATAAAGATTTTAATCTTAAATTAGTTAAATAAAATCTTCACTTTTCAAGCTTGTTCTACAGTTTTTCGCGCACCATCTTAATGTGTGATCTCGTGCTTCCCTTGGGAACACGAAGAAGTTTTGATATTCCAGTTATCGACAGCGTGGAAAATTTACCTTGAGCTGTAATGTGACCTTTCTGGGAGGCTGACTGCACTCTGAGAGTGCCTGATTGGAGTGGAAGTTTCGTAGTCGCTGGTTTCGGAATCCGGGAACATAACTGCGGGACCACTGTAAGAAAAAAAGAGATCAACATTATTCATCTTAGATTCATTTTAACGGGTCACTGAATGAGGGTGTTTTCCAATGGTTTTTGCTAAATTTTTCAGTAGCTATTCGTATTCTAGCTCACTATTTATAAGAATACCCAGGTACTTATTATATCGAGAGGTGGTAGACATGAGATTTTAGATGATGCATGAGGTAAGGTTAAATTGGACCGCCTAACCTAAGACATATATCATAAACACAACATCGATGCCCTGGGCGGGATTCGATCCCACGACTCTATTGGGTCAATCCATATGAAGTGATCCAAAAAAAAATAAGCTGGTTGCTTGACCATTTTTAATATTTTTAATTTTTTTATATGTTTTTACTACACAAACGGGAAGTTCAAAACAGATTTTAAAAAAAATTATCTTACACCCATTACATGTGGTGGCCATTTTTGTTTTGAATCACGTAGCGTTTTTCCCCTTTGAAGATGTTTGCGTTAAATTGATTATCTCTGGACTGCATCATGCTACAAGATTGGAACTGGCATCATTTTTTTCGGTTCTTTCTTCCCTACAATATTGTTTCACAGCCATAATTCCCTATGCAAATCTTACCTGTCTAAATGGTCTCCAAAGTAGGGGGTCGAAAATTGAAGAATTACGCTTTTTAGAAATTAAAAAAAACCATGAAGGAGAAATTTATCAGAGGTAATATTTTTTTTGTAGTAAGATATCATTGGGTACTCACATTTTATAGAGTATCAGCATTGACAACTCACTCGTTAATTGTTTATGGATTTTTAAAATTTGGATTTTTTAAATTTTTGTAAAGTTTGAGGCTGCATATCTCAGATGGGACTGGATAAAAATCCACGATTTTTACACATTATGTAGTCCTTTATGATAGCAAAGTGGAGTATAAATTTCAACATTGATATTTGACTCTGAACCAAGTTATGAATTTTTGAAAATGCGGGAAATCATCGTTTTTACAAATTATGTATATCAGTTATTAGTATCAAATATATGTTAAACAGTCTTAATTTGAAAAGTTACCATATAAAGGGTTTTACATAGGATACTTATTGGGTTGAAAAACACATAAAATGAGCAAAATTACCATGTATTATTTTAGAAATTAACAGTAAAAACAATTATTAGTACCGTACTTACATTTTATTTACTGCTTAACCCAAGTGATTGTTAAGCATTACACTTATATCTTCACAGAGTGTAGGTAAGATAGAGTAGGATCTTCCTGTCACTGTTGTAAGTTCAAGAACTGATAATTTTCTTAAGAGGTTTTCCATTTTAATCCAAACACGATCATTGTTAGACTTTTTAAATGATGTTCTTGGCCCGGCAGGATGATAGAAGTGTACAAGTACATCTTTGTTTTCTAGACTTATCTCTTCAACTTGAGCGAGCCACCATTGCCTATCGTACACCCACTATGTCACTTACTATATAAGTGTAATGCTTAACAATCCCTTGGGTTAAGCAGTAAATAAAATGTAAGTACGGTACTAATAATTGTTTTTACTAGGGAAGGGTCGGTTCCGGTTCGGTTCTTTACTTCGGTTCTCAGTTCCGATTCTCGGTTCCGGTTCTTAAGTTACCACTTACTTTGCATTGCTCAATGGTAAGATAAGGTAATCAATAATCATTTTCAGAGACATACTGCTTGAAAAAGAATACTTCAATATATTTTTGTGTATAGTCATTTTAACGACTGAATTAGAATAATTCGCGACTTTGAAGCATCTAAGTACACTATTTCACCAGGTTTTAATGTGAAGCCTCCACTTTCGGGAGTGTGAGTAGGTTTCAAACTGGTTTTCGCACCAATAATTTCGGTACCGATTATTTTTGGCCTCGGTTCCGGTTCTAAGCTCAAGAACCGGTAGAACCGAAGAACCGAACCGACCCATCCCTAGTTTTTATATATAAGTGTAATGCTTAAGATATAAGTGTAATGCTTCACAATCACTTGGGTTAAGCAGTAAATAAAATGTAAGTACGGTACTAATAATTGTTTTTACTGTTAATTTCTAAAATAATACATGGTAATTTTGCTCATTTTATGTGTTTTTCAACCCAATAAGTATCCTATGTAAAACCCTTTATATGGTAACTTTTCAAATTAAGACTGTTTAACATATATTTGATACTAATAACTGATATACATAATTTGTAAAAACGATGATTTCCCGCATTTTCAAAAATTCATAACTTGGTTCAGAGTCAAATATCAATGTTGAAATTTATACTCCACTTTGCTATCATAAAGGACTACATAATGTGTAAAAATCGTGGATTTTTATCCAGTCCCATCTGAGATATGCAGCCTCAAACTTTACAAAAATTTAAAAAATCCAAATTTTAAAAATCCATAAACAATTAACGAGTGAGTTGTCAATGCTGATACTCTATAAAATGTGAGTACCCAATGATATCTTACTACAAAAAAAATATTACCTCTGATAAATTTCTCCTTCATGGTTTTTTTAATTTCTAAAAAGTGTAATTCTTCAATTTTCGACCCCCTACTTTGGAGACCATTTAGACAGGTAAGATTTGCATAGGGAATTATGGCTGTGAAACAATATTGTAGGGAAGAAAGAACTGAAAAAAATGATGCCAGTTCCAATCTTGTAGCATGATGCAGTCCAGAGATAATCAATTTAACGCAAACATCTTCAAAGGGGAAAAACGCTACGTGATTCAAAACAAAAATGGCCACCACATGTAATGGGTGTAAGATAATTTTTTTAAAAATCTGTTTTGAACTTCCCGTTTGTGTAGTAAAAACATATAAAAAAATTAAAAATATTAAAAATGGTCAAGCAACCTACCTTGGATCACTTCATATGGATTGACCCTATTATGTTACCGACTTGGCTACCCCGTCCGGCTTATTGCCTCGATTATAAGTATAAAAGTTTACAGAACTTAAGAATGTACAGGAAGACAGCATCGTAGAGGTTGCTCAATATGCTGCCCATATGATACACGCTAGTTCGATTAGTTTCGACACGGCTGTGACACAATTAGGCACGATAGAATTTGCATGAAATGAATGCCAATTCTACGTTAAAGGTCTGACAAGCGTTATAATAAAAAATCAACCAAGCGAGCAGCAATTAATCAAAATTACGATGGCAGCAGCATTTACACCGCACATCTTACGAATAACACACGAGTCGTGGAAGTAACTTGGGGAAGACGACTGTTAGATGAGGCTATTTGAGTAATCAAGAATAAGGTGTAGGTAATTGATTGAGTCTTCTATCAATAACAAATCCTATATAGAAAAATCATTTACCTTGACCATGATACGAACAGACGACCTCACTTATTCGTGTCAGGTTCTTTGGCCACTTAAGCTTCCAAGACGTCCTTCCTCCCTGCGGACTTCTAATTTTTTTATACTTCTAAATTACAAAATTGAGTTCGATCGATTAGGGGTAGGTTTGATGGAGTGTTCCTACTTTTCTTCGCTTCTCTTTCACCTAATGACTTATTTCCCACGTCAATTCTCTCACCAGTTTGCTATAACTCTATCCGGATAAAGGGTAGAAGTACTATTTTTCAAGTATGGAAGGAAGGATGGAGTGAAACCCGGTGTCGAAAATAGCCTACTCTTGACGAAAAGCGTCACGGGGAAACAATCCATCCGACGAGAAGACATTTGCTCTCCGTTCAGCATTCAAAAGGACCGGCGTAGAGAGGTAAAATCTCTACCACTGTCGAGATTTAAACCCGAGACACACAAATTAAAGGCAAACACATGTTATCAAGCCACCGAACCAACCTTGCCTCTACCGCAAATCGGTATAAGAGTTAATACTTATATCGAATTTCAGTGATTGTAATGATGCAAACACAAAACCATTGTCAATTCGTAATTTGGTTGGTTAGATGAATGGACTCTTTGCCTCTTTGCCATGCAAGATAACGTTAATGCGTCAAGGGGAATAAATCAGTTTTACTTAGTACCTCCTCCAGCCTGGAGCCGAGGATTAAACCTTTAAAATGCACCGTTATGTAATTTAGGCAGAAGAGGTTACACCAACTTCAAAAATATAATTTTTGCGGAGAACGCCTAAGTTTGTCACACGAAGTTAAATATCAGGACATCACACTAACATCGAATCCATCGCGGGTGAATCATATTTGAAATATTTGTGGCACAGCGCTGAATAAACTTTTATCAGGATAGGGAGTCTTTTATCAAACGAATTATTTGGAAATACTGAGTGAGAGCGAGTGGGAAATTATTCAAGTAGTACATATTAAAAATTATTTATTATTTACACTGGCAATACTATAAGAGGCAATATGCAGCTTAAGGATACTGGCCGAGAAAATGATACACGTAAACAAGCCGTCGTATGTGGCATTCGTGGACTTGGAAAAGGCCTTTGACAACATCGAATGGAACAAGATGTTCAAGATACTGGAAGCAATTGGAATAGACTACAAGGATAGGAGAATAATCTATAGCCTCTACAAGACCCAGGTCACCACAATGCGAATGAAAGACGGAAGGAAGATAGAAGCAAAAATAAATAAAGGAGTCAGACAAGGATGCAACCTCTCCCCAGCGTTACTCAATATATACCTGGAAGAAGCAATAAGAGACGCAGAGGAAATTGGTATCTAGGGCATCAAGGTGAATGGCGAAGAAATAAACATGCTAAGGTTTGCTGATGACATCGCAGTTGTAGCAGAAAGTCGAGAGGACTTGCAAGCATCCCTGATCACAATGGACCAAGTACTTCAAGAATACAATATGAGCATCAACAAGAAGAAAATTAAAATCCTAGTGTGCGGAAGAGAGAAGCTTAGGGCAAATATCACAATTCGAGGAGTGAAATTGAAACAAGTGGAGAACTTCACCTACCTCGGCAGCACTAGGACTTGGGATGGAAGAAGCTCGACGGACATCAAGCGAAGAATAGCACAAGCTAAGGAGGCGTTTATGAAGAAGAGACGACTACTATGCTCTAAGAACCTTCGGCTGCAAACAAGTAAGCACTTCTTCAAAGCATTCGTATGGAGCGTTGCACTCTATGGATCAGAGACGTGGAACATCGGGAAAGCAGACCAACGAAGAATTGAAGCCTTCGAAACATGATGCTGGAGGAGAATGTTGAAGATTAAATGGACAGATAAAGTGAGGAACGAAGAGGTGTACAGAAGAGCATATGAAGAAAGGACAATATGGAAAACCAGAAAAAAGAAGAACCAGATGGATTGGACATACCTTGAGGCATAATGAATTAGTTAGAAATATAATAGAAGGGAAGGTCCGCGAGGAAGTGCAAGGGACAAGTATATAGGGCAAATAAAGAAGGAAGTGAAAGAGAAAACATACCAGGGCGTGAGGGAAGTAACACTGAATAGGGCAGAATAGAGGGCTGCAGTAAACCAATCCCAGGATTGAAATACTGATGATGATACTATTACCTTGAGTATGAATCTAACATTTGGGATGCAATGAATGAAGAATAAATTCCTGAATAGGATAAAATATGAATGAAAGAAGGGAGTTTTGAAACGAACTCCTATGAACGACCTACAGAAAGAGTCACTCTGTTGCTGGAAGAGCTGGGTTGGCAAACCCTAGAGCCTAGATGGTTGTCCGCAAGGTTAAAGTAACTTGAAAAATTCAAAACGCACGAAATTTAGTCCGACTCTACAGACATTTATATCACACATTACATCGACACGACAGACAGACGGGAGGGACAAATTAAAAGAGATAAACTGAAGGACGGAGGGATACAAACATTCGTTTTTCCCACGGACAATACCAACTGCAAATCAAAAAAAGTAAATCTTTCAACAGAACATGCAACCAACTCCATTTTTAATTAGAAAAATGTGGTTTTCAGCTCAATAACACCTTCACGGTCGGTGAACTAACACCCCCTGCTACACGCCCTTGCGGCGACTCGTAGGGTAACATATAGATGTAGTCATCCCAAGAGGTTCGTGATTCCCAGTGACTTAGAGAGATTTTGTTTCGATATGTCGTACGAAGGCTCACCCAGATTTGAACTCGGGACCCTTCAGCAAGTAGCCGAGAACTCAACTCAGCGAGATCCTCAGTCATAATGCATTTATGTTCATTTATTTTTAAATGGCATTCAACGTTTGCGGCAGTGTCCTACAGAGAAGAGTTTGTTGGTGTTTCTGGGTTGACCCTTGTCGGCGCTATCTCCGGAGTTCCAGTTGACCGATAAGTTAGTTCAAAGCGACGGCCATCGGAGAGGTCCTTCACTGAAAAAAGTACCACCTCTTTTGTGGTGTTTTGGAGACGGATAACCTTCTCCTCCGCCTCACATGAATGGATGTGAATAGTCGCGGTAAACAAATCCAGTGCCCACTCAGTGTAGGCACGGATTTCATCACCTTCCTCGTTGTAATACTTGGGTGACGTGCGTTACGTAACCTTTGCTTAATCGGAACCTGACTCATCTCATTTCAACCGCACTTTTAAGTCTCTGCACAAGGCGCTTCAGAGTGGCAGGAAAGGTACAGGGATGGGAATGGAAAGATAAGGATGAAGGGTGAATAGAAACCCGGCGTCGGTACCAACCTACTCTTAACAAAAGGCGCCAAGGGGACCACGGTTTAACGTTCTATCCGACGGACGGAGTGCTGAACTTGAATTATCTCCACAAAGCAATCAAATAGGGGCTGGCTTACTAATTAAAAATATCTTCCACTGCCGGGATTCGAACCCTCGGGGTAAGCGGCCAGTACTCAAACTGCTACACCAACCCAATCCCTTTCCTAAACTAATTCAATAAATTATCCGTCAGTTGGTGTACAGTCCCGGGTGTTGGTACCTGCCATGTTAGACAAAGGAAAACAAAAACGTTTACTTATAAAGAGTCAACAAAAAACCCAAACTCTTATTTGAGTCCCGGTTATCTTTAAATAACGCTTGGACAACATTTCGAAGTAAACTTCTCATGATGACTGTTGAATCTACTATGAATTCTTATCCTCCTGCTTTTGAAAAAAATTGGCTTGCCCTTTGCTATATATTTATTTCGGCCTGTTCACACTCATGAAGATCCTTAACGTTGATTGACTAGGCACGGTTGAATTAAATACAGGAATCTAAGTTTCTTAAGTCAGTTCCAGAATCTTCAAGGTATTTTTGGAGTCCCCATTCGCTTTAAATGAAGCAATTTGTCACAAGTTCCGCTCATAGAGGGCATTACACATTATCACATTGAAAGAACACGATATAAGAGTATAACGTCCGTTCAACAAAAATTAGCTCTTTTCCACGGATCGCTTTGAACAGAGTTTAAAAAGATGGTGTTCACTTTACATAGCAGCAAATTGACAATGATTTGCGTAAAAATAAAGACACAGTGGGAAACTATATAATAAAATGAGAATTCAGAGAGTTAAAAGATGAAGCTCCTGCTTTGAAAAGAATTTTTGCAACGAGAAATGAGAACCGGCCTGGGTAGCCATGCCGAAAACGCACTGGCCTGGTAACCCAAGTTGTCGCCGGTTTGAATCCCGCCTTGGGAATGGAAATTGTGATCGTCTTAGGCTTAAGAACTTCGGTTAAATGGTGCGACGTAAACTTAGCCGTCCAAGGACCTAAATCCTAAGTCTAATACATACTACTACCAGAAATGAGGATGATACCTTACCAGTCAAACTGATTGTAATCGAGATCATGGCTCTACGATATACAAACCGTGCACGTTTGCCTCTAACATGAGGACTAATATTGAGAACTTGACCACGGCACAGCAAAACTACAGGGTTATTGGGCATCTCAATAGAGATAAGAATTACATACGTTCAACAATGCGTGGCTTAGTGGTCCTCCGTACTAGCTAGTCGTGAAATGTTCTTTCGAAGGGTAACCAATAGCCAAATTTACTGGTTTTAGGTCTAAAATCAGGATGTTTGACTTTTTTCTCGCGTATTTACATACTACTTCGCTTCCATTTATGAACTGCTTTCCACAGACTCTCTTTAACGTATCAAAGCGATTAATAAAATTAAATTCCTATATCACTTTGCACTTTATTTACTCCATAGGTATTAACCTTCAAACAATATGGCCTTCCAGATAACAATCACTAATTTATCTTTACTTTTTCATCACTATGACGATCTGCAAAAGAAAACAAATAGAAAAACAGAAAGGAATTACACTAACTAACAAATGAATACATAAAGGGTAAATACATAAAAAGAAAAGAATTACACAAAAGTGATTGCCGGTTGTCAATTGTACATGCATCATCTTATCCTTAAAAATTCCAACAACCCTTCAGATGAGAGTCACAGCGATCACTATTACACCCATTCTTTGGGGCAGTCTATTATTACGTGACGCTAAATCAGAGAAGTTGGGCTAACCGTGACCATGCACCATCGACAGGGATGGAGGGTGGGGGTGTTCATTCTTCTGTTGCGTTCGAAAAAAGCTAAATCATACATGAAAAATCCATTCTTGATGAAAATGCTAAAAATCCTAATTAGTAGTAAATAACAAGGATATTGAGAAATAAAAATTGCTTTTATTAATAATATCTCTTTTATTCACCAAAAATTCACCATTCCTTGGCAGTGTTGCGATAGTTGGGGAGGGGAGGGTTCAGAGAATGTTACGGAACCATACAGGGGCTGGGCGGAGGGGGGGGAGGGAGGGGTGGTAAACATCTGTGTTACGTAATATTTGGATAGCCCCTTTCTCAGAGCATTAGAAGAGTTCGGTTTTAGTTGCTGTAACGGCAAATGCTATTTCACACCGTCTAGAATAAGATCTTAATCCTAAGACAAAAAAGACGATATCCATGCTCATGACGAGATACGAACCCGTGATCTTCGTTTTCCCTCTCTCGTTCTAGCCGTTCTTCTCATTTCATTCACTTCTCTACCTCATGTCTCTGGGAAAATTCCACTCCCTCCCATCCGCTCAGCGTGATAACACGGGAGCAGGAGACCATTATCACTCTCTTTCATAGCGAAAACATCCAATATTCCCTCGGTTCGTGGCGTAATAGATTCCTCACAACACCCCTACCTCGTCTTCGTCCTCGCGAACACATCTCAGGTAACTCATCCTACGTCCAGCATCCTTTCCTGTCCAACGATTACTGTGGTAAATTAATTCGGTGATGACAGGCAGCTTCAGAGTTGAAGAGAGCGAGTGACTACCTGGTCATCTTGCACCCTCATCTGTGCTAAAGCCCGTTTTACGCGAAGCATTAAACAACACAAACAAAAACTGGAAGATGTGAGAGAGTTCTGTTACCTGGGAAGCCGAGTAAAACTATGGACGAAGCAAGAAAGAAATAGAATGTAGACTAGTCCAGGCAAAGAGGGAATTCTATCAAAGGAATAATCTACTTACAGCTGGAAATACAAGCGTAGAAGTAAGGAAACAATTCATAAGAACATACATCGGGAGTGTTTCTTTATGGCAGTGAGGTTTGGACGATGACAGCTGAGGAGAAGAAAAGGATGGAAGCAATCGAAATGCGGTGTTACAGAAGAATGATGAAGATAAAATGGATCAACCGAGTGACAAAAGAAGTCCTAAGAAGTATGGGAGAAAAGAGAAGTCTCTTGAACTCTAAAAAGAAGATGGAACAACTTAATCGGCTATATCTTAAGACACGATGGTCTGATGAAGACGATCGTCGAGGAGAAAGTGAACGGGAAGATTGGAAAAGGCAGACCTCGTATGAGATATATGGAACAGGTTGGACGATAGAAGAATCGAGTGGAGGGCTGCGTCAAACCAATCCTAGGGTTGTGGACCCATGAGGATGAATACATTGCAGAACTTGAAGCAACGCCAAATCGTGGAAATTACATTGGAGAATGCATGGAAATAGAACAGGTGCTACTTTCCGCACAGTCGTTCATGTAGTTTGTAAGTCCCAGAATGCAACTTTCCATGCGTCACACAGTATTTCGCAAATGACATCTTAGTTCCAAAACGCAGTTTCGTTGAATTTCCGTTTGATTCTCAGTTGGCCATTATGCAATGTCAGAGTATAGGTTGTTGGATTTTTACTCCAACATTTATCGTACCGTTTTATACAAGTCTTAGCGGTATGAGGAAAACGTAACAGTCTCGACAGGCCAAGATAAGTAGGCATAAAGTAATGCAAATGGATTAGACTGACTATTCTTAAGAATTGACTGCAAAATTACTAGACACGCATAGAACTGATTTAATAACAGCGTGTTAAAAAGTTTCCAAGATATCTTAAATATGTAACTGTAAGATTATTCTTTGGACCAAATTACTGACACACTACAAATTACGTAGTTAAATAAGTAGGTTGTGATTTTATTTCACAAACTCGGGCTGAGGACATTTAGGGTCATATACTAAAGGAGATCCTAGTCCTTTCCTATGTTTAGCCGCATATTAACATCCCTATATTAATCCCACTCCGTCGATACACGTCGAAAAGTGAGGGGGGCACTCTTATTCTTTACGTCGGCGTGGAGTTTTCTCTTCGGTTCGGAAAAAGGAGTGGGTCAAGGAAGAACGCCCAATCCTCGAGCATGTGATTCCGACTTTTCCACTTTTCCAGACGGAAGTGGGCCACGCTGGAGCTATCGGTATGATTCTGCGTAGTTTGTCATTTGCGACGTCATTTGTTTAAACATTGGCGTAGTCTGCACGTCTTCGAAAGATACCAGGAGTATTTCTTCCCCATCAGTGCATCCTTTGCACAAGCATCTGTAGATTCATTCCCCGCAATTCCCACAGGCACAGAGACCCTTACGGATTCAGATTTTGATGCCGCATAGGGATTTCACTGTACAGTAAAAGAATCTGTAAGAATAAAAAAGGAGTCACCATTGCGATCCGCTCCGAAGACAGCGATGTTTCCACGTTAAATTTGACGTGATCAATTAAAAATTAAACCCCCTATGGCGTTTTACATGAGGCTTCGAGGCTTTCCATTGCGCTGTACAATGCATGAAGAGATTGCCAGTTGCATGCAACAATGCACGAAGAGATGCCCAGTTAAACTTTCAAAGTTCAAAGGCCGTTTTAAACGATGGTTATGATTGTGCGATCTGATGGTTGAAAAATGTGCGCAGTGAAAATTGCATCGTTCATCCACAGCCAAGAATTGCATTGAAACATTCCGAAATTCATGTACTAATGAAAGGAAAGTAGCCCCTTTTCTATTCCCAAGTATTTATCCATGCAATTACTACAAATTGACGCAGCTCCAAATCGTTCAATTTATTTCTTCGTGAAAATTGGCCTTAAAGCAACGAATTGCATGGAATACTTACTAAATGCATGGGCAGCTGCGCGGAAAACATCCCACTCTATTTCCACGCATTCATCCGTGCAATTCACACGAGTAAATGCTGGTTCAAACTTCGTACATAATTTCCCAGAGTGAAACGGCCTTAGCGGCAAGCAGTATCTCCGTACAACAGCGTGGACTCAGTGTGACGAATGGTGGAGGAAATTACCGCGCAGGAGAACAGATTTAAATTTCTCGATTCTCCCACTCAGTTCCAAAGCGTTAAAAATACCAACGTCTTCATATATACAATATTAATGTCTGACCTCTTTATTTGTATTCAATTCAGATTATTATGTCTTATAAACTAACAACCTGCCCTAATGCAGATCGCGCAAGTGTTTGCACATGCTGACGAATGGAAGAATACATCTCTATTTCAATTGTCAGATGCTTATCCATCTGCGCCTTCAGGTTTTCTGCTATAATACCCGGAACGAATGAATTTCCACTTGTAGAAATTTGACAGAAGAGAATTACCTTATAATACCAATAATTACTTACTAAAATTACTATCATGTTATTTGGCTACAAAAAAAAATCACGCGGCTGTGCTGTACATTAACGCTGCTCGCTTTTCTGGACTTTATGAATTTAGAGAATTCCGGGAAACTGTTCATTATAAATCAAGCATATAAAAACCCATGCGATTTTACAATCATCTCGTAGAAAAAAACTTGCGCTTCGAACACAGCATTGACACGCCAATCTCGCCATAATGGTAAGGCCCATTTATGGGACTGGCTTAATATACATACTTCTCAATACATCGGCGCGAAATGTGTATTTTTTTGTTACTAAGGAGATTGATGAAAATAACTCGCTGAATATACACACTTCTCAATGCATAATATGGCGCGAAATGTGTTTTTTTTTGTTACTAAGGAGATTGACGTACGTAACTCACTGAATATACATACTTATCAATACATAATATGGCGCGAAATGTGTTTTTTTTATTACTAAGGAGATTGGCAAACTTTTACGCTTCGGTAGCCATGCTTTCCGATAAGGGGCTTTCCGATAACGGATCGTTCTTGCTCCTTGTCGCTATCGTTATCAATAACGCGAACTCGACTAGAAGCGCACTGCTCACAAAAATCCTCTACACGGCTGGGTATTAGGACGTATCCAAGGAGCATGAATCATGAAACATTTGATTAATGGGTGCTTTCCATTCAAGCGACTCATGCGTCGTCTTGAGTTAACTCGCGGAAACTCAAGTCGACTTGTGTCTTCGCGAATGGAAAGCAAGTTTCAGTGCGCAGAAGCTGATGCGCTAAGGACTTTCACGGGGACTCGTGATTGGTGCGTTTTTGTGGGAAGGAAATTGAATCCACAGATGTTTCCTTCTTGTTACAGCAAGATCGTTACCAATAAACAAAAAAATGAGTTGTAGGATGATTAATTAAGAAAATACTTAACTTAAACATTTGTTCTGATTTATCGGTTATTTTCAATATGCCTCTTGCAGACGTATTGCGATTTAGAGCTTGCGCCGTCCTTCTTTCTTTTTTCAGTAACTCACCATTACCGGTGTGTCACCGTGTGTCGACTCGCGTTTGACACAACAGCGACACACACTGATTGGAAAGCACTACACGCGACACAAGTTGACTTGTGTCGACTTGCGTCGATGATTGGAAAGCACCCAATTAGGATACGAAGTACAGTTAAAAAGTTTCAGAAAATAAAACCTTCGTGAAGCACTACTGCGAAAAACTTCTTCCTTCAGATGAAATTATGACATTTCACTGTAATTGATATTGCTACCATGATAAGGTTTCACATATATTATTGACATTACCATGGAAAGAAGAAAAATGTTGGAGGAAACAATGACTAAAACACAAAAAGTAGCGTGTAAATAAGTAAATTAATTAAAATAGATAGTTTTCATGTCGTTGTCGATAAATAAAAATGCGTGAGGAGTCGAGTATGCATGAAATGCGGCAATTCAAGCGATTGTTGGTATGATTAAACGGGAATTGAGAGGCAAGACAGCCTCGAGGTTAAACTTTCACCTGTGTGGCCGCAATAGGGCATCATAAAAGTATGAGAGATTTTCAGCAATTACTTCAGCGGTCAAGTTTTATTATTCCACGAGAAAGGATGCATTTCGCAATTGACATCCAAGCTCCGAAGTCCGGTTTCTTAGAATCTCCGTTTGTGCCTTATTTGCACGTCTTAAATTTCACACAAAAATGTGAGATGCAATTTTTATTTGTTTGATTTTTGCTCGAAAATTTACCATACTGTTTGCTTCAAAAATATCAGCGGTATGAGGAAAAATTAACAGCCACGGCAGGACAAGATAATGAGGTTATAAAAAATGTGGGTAGATACAAGGGACTGGCATTGAAAATTCATGAATCTAACTCTAATAGGCAATATTTTTCAGGATGGACCATCAAAATATTTGCGTTACATTTTCCTATCGTTAATACTCTCTTGCAGGTCAGATGACAGGTATGAACCCTGAAATTTGAAGTTCAAGAATTGGTAAACGGTACGGAAGGTATTCTCTGACATTTTATCCACCAAAATCTACTAGATTGATGACAGCCTACGAAGAAAATAAACGGTTCTGCTCGAACAGTTCCTTACAGCACAAAAGGGCAGATTTTTTTTAGAATGGCCTAAAACTTGGGTAATATTTAGCTTCAAATTTGGGATGGGACGAGTCGCATTGATCGACAGGTTGGTATATACTCAGAATAATCACAGACTTCCCGAAAAGTACATCTTAGTATATTCTCTCATCAGGAACTTGGAATGGGGCGGTAAAAAAATGAAAAAATAACATTGGCAGGTGCGGAGTTTATCAGAACAGATGGTTATCCAAACCTTCCGTTCCTCTGCGGCAAGAACGGGGGTTGGTGTCTGTGGGATGCATTAAGTTTTGTTCGGTGATAAGTCAACACCACGGTTTGCCTACCATAATTGACGTTGATGAGGTAAACGGAATACAGGAAACGGAAAACAGTATTTCATATCCCATAAACAATTTCATTGACTGGCGATACCTCCATGGATCTAAGCTACGACAGTGCAGAACTGATTGCGCCTTTAGAGATAACACCGATAATACTCATGGTATTGGTCAATGAAGGCCAGCATTACTCAAATCTGTTCTAAATAGAAGTACATTTAGCAACGGTGCGAAATGGCCGTGGTATTCGAGGTAATCTTAAATTCTGCCTCTATGAAGAACCAGCTTAAACCTATAATCATTTGAATACACAATAATACCGAAAAGGATAAAAAGTTGAAGGAAATATAAGTTAGTCAAGTCTATTCCTCCCATTAAACAACAAATACTCGCGCTCGAGAAGGCAATAAAATATTTAATTTCAAAAACTTGCTAAATACATAGGTGGAGTGTGTAAATGGAGTTTCAAACACGACAAAAAAAAGTTGCCAACCGCATCACGCGGCACATTCACGCTATGTTGGCATGAGTTAAAAATTGGATAAAATAAAGTGTATAGTTACCCATAGCTTCCTTTGCTTCTCAAACTTGCGTTCGATGATAAAAGAGCTTGCGATTCACTACCGGAGTCGACCCAGTAGTCCCTCCATCTCTTTTTTTGAGAGCCTTGTTTATCAAGCATTGTAACTATTCACCTCTTCCCTCGTATCTTTCCTCCACAGATCTTCTTGTTCGAAGAATCAGCCAGTAAGGAAACACCTCCAATCTTTCTTAGAAGGCTGTGTAAAACCAGATTTTCAGCAGGAAACAGCGTCGCAGTCCTTTAACCACGTAAGTAGGGTCAGCCAGTCTCCTGCGAGAGAAAGTTTGAGTTGTAGAAAAAAACCCTGACTGGTAACGTTATCCCTGTGACGGAATCAATAGCCACCGGCTCTTCTATGGAACTTCATTGCACATACTTTTAAGATGGGATACTGTACACTATTCCATTCGTTTTACTCCAGTTCAATCGTACCGCGAGCCCAGACGGGCAGACTTCACTGAGGGAAAAGCGGAGTGGCGGAGGCCGTCCCATGTTTCTATGGTTCCGTAAGTCATGTGACCCAAGCAGACGACGCCTCGCAGGAGTACCAATGGCCGCCTTTATTAATCTAATTCGACGAGAAAAATCTATATTAGCGCTCATTTCGTTCCATTGTTCGTGTGAATAATATATTATGAAAATATCTGTGATATATTGCACATAATTACAATTCGTTACGTTTCTACGAGGATCTGCATTAAGAAAATATAAATGATGATTAATATGTACATATCATTGATTTACCCTCGGTAGGCTACATTTATGACTCTTTGCGAGCATATATTCATGCATTATTCATGTAATAGTATCTTATCGTTTTAAACTGCAAGTAAGGAAAATTAAAATAGGCGCCTCATGTTTGCCCTTGACAAAGATCACAGCGAACTCAGTTTCATGCGTTTCATGCGTCCTCGCATCGTCCGTAGCGGTCGTCAGCGGTCGTTCCGTCTAGTTCGAGGAGACTGTTCATAAATCTGCCGTTTTTTCGAAATCAGTGTTCAAAACCAATATTTTATAACATTTGGAGTGTGGCAATAATATATTGCAATGCTTAAAGCCGTCGCGGTAGCAACTAAAGTGTACGAAGGGCAGAAGCCCGGCACAAGTGGGCTTCGAAAAGCAGTGAAAGTGTTTCAGCAGCAACACTATACGGAAAATTTTGTGCAGTGCATTTTGAATTCTTTAAAAGATAAGCTCAAAGGGTGTACCCTTGTAGCTGGTGGAGACGGTCGATACTATGGAAAGGAAGCAGTCAGCATAATTATTAAAATTTGTGCTGCGAACGGGGTTAGTGAACTAATATTTGCTACAGTTACTCATATGTTTATGCAATATAAAAATATTGTGAAATATATTGAGAATATTCTCCGGTAAGCCTCTTAGCCGACCTATTTTGTACCTTTTAATATACCGGCGAATGCAGGCAGTCCACCCAGCCTCATTTACTTTCCTATTATAACATTGATTCGTGGTAAAACTATTGAGAATTGAAGGGGAGGGACTTGTTACTTGGATCCTTTAAGAAATATTAGCTGCTCTAAGCTACCAAAAACATTCTTAGGATTGTTGGACAGATGAAACTGCCGCTGAGGAATTTCATGAATTAAAAATGTAGAAACATAATTATAACTCCTTATAAATTAAAGAACTATGTCATAATGTGTTAAAGAGGTTAAGTTGAGGTCATGGATTAGTCAAAGTAATGTTCCTCTCGGTTATTGTTAAGTTATGGCATTATTTTTAACCATTCAATTAGTATTCAGTTTCAATTTCAGTTTATAAGAGCAGTATAATAGTCCATTATTTTATAGAATGCTGATGAGGTATTTTAATGCCTTTGAATTACTATGGGACCTCTAATGTATGCTTTTCATCCCCAAAATGTCTTTACAGGTTAAGCACCTGATTGTAGGAAGAGATGGTATTTTATCAACACCTGCTGTATCGTGCCTCATTCGTAAGCGATCTACTCTTGGTGGAATTGTATTAACTGCTAGCCATAATCCTGGTGGTCCCGAAGCTGATTTTGGAATTAAATTTAATACTGCTAATGGAGGTAGGTCTCATATGTTTTACCAGGGGGTAGATTATGATAGTCTGCGAACTATTTTATACTCTTAGTATCTAATTCATTAGGGGTAGGTAATTTCAAAATTTAAAGCATTGGGATATTTTGTCTGACACTCTACTTCATTGATCTCTGTGATTGCTATTTTTAGTATCTAGTGACAGGAATGAAATTCTTTATCTTTGGCATAGGTCCTGCTCCAGATGCTGTCACAAATACCATATATGAATTAACTAAAAGTATATCTGAATATCGTATAGTCAAAGATTTAACTTGTGACATATCGAAAAATGGCAGTCATACTTTTCAGGTATTATATATGTATTTTAGAATGGCTCTTACTGAGTGCATCATCATATTGCACAGATTCTTGATTAGTTCCATTGTGTTCTTTGCTATTTATGTTGAGTGATGTGAACCACAATGATGGACATAAGATGTAAAATAATACCATTTTTATACACAGGTAGAAGATGTGGGAAGTATGGTCGTTGAAATAGTAGACCCTGTTGAAGACTATCTTCAGCTGATGAAGGAAATATTTAACTTTGGTGAAATCCAAAAATTAGTCAAAGGTGGAAATGGTAGACCTCCATTTAAACTTCTTATAAATGCTATGAATGGAGGTATGTTGATTTGATGGTTGACTTTGATTATTCACCAGTTTATTTATAATTTATCAATATATTTTACAGAATCTCAGGAATACAAATATATATTAGGTGTCTCATGGCCCTTTCCTTTAATATTAAGTTCCAATTTTTTGAACCCATATGGATGCACATTGAGATAATAGACGATACTACATCCTCAACAACAGACTGTTTGCACTCATTCTGCCTCTACAAACATGGTAAAAGCTATATATTAAATTTATTGGGTACAATAAAATACTTCGAGCGTCTCTCTTTTGCGCCACATATTTCCTAGCACTCTCACCTCCATCCATTAGCCCAAAAGCCTTTGCTGACTACCTTACTCGTTTGCTTACTACATCTTGTCCGCTGTCATAGAAACACTATTTCCTCAAATCACTAATATAATCACCTTGGGCAATCTCCTAATTTTCCCCAGAAATTCCCTCTAGTCCCCGACCAAAATTTCCTCATTTAAAATCTCTTCTGTCAGTTTCACTTTCTCACTCCTTAAGTCTTACTTCTTGAAAGCCTTCAGTCAACTTTCATCCTCTTGCCATAACTCTTTCCAATCCTATGTCAAACCTCGGATATCAGACATGATTTTCCGGTTTCGCTTAGATGTCATTCGACACTTGGTGGAGAAACAAATTAAACAATTTGGTTTTTCTATTTTAGTAAGTACCTTCTATTTGAACTTATTGCTCCATTTATTTTTCATGCTAGAAGAAAATACATAAGCTAATACAGATTGAACTTCTTATTCTCTTCAGATGAAGTGATATCTCTCCACCCAAATTCTTTCATTATTATATGGGCAACATAGCTGCCTTATGCTGGTTTCTCTCAACCTCTAGTATTCTAATGAATAATGCAAGATGTCATTGAGTTATTTACCAGGAATGTGGCTGCTATTGTAATTGATGGTGAAATATATATATTTTAAATGCCTATTTTGACAGAAATTTTTAATAATTTGGTTTTGACATCCATTGAAAAAACTTGCAGGGTTACTATTCTGATGGTAGTTGAAAACATTTTTGCTTTCATATTTTTTCATTAGTGACTGGACCATATGTAAGTAGGATTTTCGTGGAAGAGCTGGGTGCTCCGAAAGAGTCAGCTGTCAATGTAATTCCTTTAGAGGACTTTGGAGGCCTTCATCCTGATCCAAATCTAACCTATGCTGCTGATTTGGTGGAAACTCTTAAGAAAGGGGAACATGACTTTGGTGCAGCCTTTGATGGTGATGGGGTAAGTTGATTTCCTCTCTAGAGTTTTGTAATGCTTTTAATGCTTGCAGATGTTTAGGCAAAACATTAAATCGTGTAAGCAGTTTAAAAAGCATGTTGTCACTCTCTTTGAATTATATATTACTTAGTTCTTATCTGAGTTGTTGGTGTCATTTTGTTCTGCATGAGTCTTTCTCTTGTCATCTACTCCATTTGTTTGTTTGGTAGGATCGCAACATGATCCTGGGAAAGAATGCATTTTTCGTGACACCCTCAGATTCCCTGGCTGTCCTTGCTGCTAACTTGGACTGTATTCCTTACTTCCAAAAAACAGGGGTGAAAGGATATGCTAGGAGTATGCCTACTGGTGGAGCAGTGGATAGGTAAGCATCACATCTTAACTTTCAATTATGAAAACGAGCAACAATGGAATGATTATATGGAAATATGTTTGTGAGATCAATGTGTTTTTACTTCCTTTCTTCCTCCACTCCTTCATTCTCCTGTATCTCAGTTACACAGTACTCATTATCTATCCCAATAATGATATCAATAGTGCACCTTTTACTGTCTATATCTTTTACTGTCTGTATATTTGATTTAAGGTAGACTACAAGCCAAGTTGCTGTAATTTAATATTATACGGTGCGATCTCGGTAACCTGACACATATGCAACTGTGACATTGCCATATTATCGAAAATGCCGTTTATTGGAATATGTATAGGAAAAAAATACAATGCATCAAAAAAACTTTTTATGATATTCATTTAGCAATTAAATGTTGAGATGCTACATCTCTCCTTCTGACTGCCTCGGATGTGGGTCAAGAGAGAGAGCCGAATAAAGCTAGCTTATTTTGATGAGCCGAATATGTGAGCTGAATGTGCAAATGTTGACTTTACTCAAACTGTTACAGCAAAATTATGTTCGCCGTGTGCCTGCTCAATCTTATTTTCTTAGATAACTTGTTTTCTTTTCCCGATACAGTGGGTCACATATCCAAAACTTCATAAAAAATATGTACGAATGGAACAGATGAACAGCTACATATATAATAACAAAACAAATTCTTATTATATGTATTGAAAAATCTTTCATTTAAAACTGACAAAATTATGTTAGTCAAAGGGAGGTAGGTTACCAGCCCAGCATGCAGGATTACTGGATGTAAGGTAGATTAAAGTAGATTTTTCATAGGTATACTTGTCCTCACTTTGGCGCTGTATGGAGAGCACTTCAAGTTCAGTACTCCATCCATTGGATGGGACGTTAAATTGTGTCCCCCTTGCACCTTTAGTTAAGAGTAGGCTAATTCCAACCCCAAATATCACTTCACCCTTCCTCCATTGCTTGAAAATAGTCTCCCATATCAATTACCCTCCTGTCCTAAATAGTGCAAGTGGCCTTGGCTGTCAGTCGCTTCCCCCGAATAATAACTGTTACTCATGGACTTATTTCAATAAAAATCCATACAAAATTTGGACACTCCTTTAGTATTGATGTTGGTTATACCAATCTAGTGCTCATAATTAGTATGACACATGTTTGCAGTTTTCAATATTGTATGGTACATGAAAAGGACTCGAGTCTTCTACTCAAGAGAATTCTGAGAGAAATGTATACTTATTTGATGTTAGAATGAAACATATTTTCATTTTGAGAGTATGTATTTTGTTAACAGTTTTAATTACACTGCAAAATAATTTTCTTCAAAATTATTCATCAAGACATAGGTAAATAACCAAGATGGGGTGGGAAAAAAGGTAATGTTAATGAGTAAGTGAAAGGGAAAGTTGTGATGGAATGAATACAATAATTATTAAAGGGAAACTAATTAGAGGATATGTGAGGATTTTTAGTACTGTTAAATGTTTATTCATATAATGTTGGTATGGCTTCTCTGAACTTTATTTATGATTATATAATTTTTTTAATTTTTTAGGGTGGCTGAATCAACTGGAAAAGGATTTTTTGAAGTCCCCACTGGATGGAAATATTTTGGCAATCTCATGGATGCGGGAAAGCTTTCCTTATGTGGTGAAGAAAGCTTTGGGTATGTACAGCAATTGAAAACAATGATTCAGCATGTTTCAGATCACATTTAATGAAGAAAATATTTTCCTGGAATAAATGTTACTCCTGATGCAAATCTTTATGGGCATAATGGGTTTAGTTTGTAGGGCTGAATATTCCAAGAATGATGTGTTAATAGGACTATACAATAACAGTCATTTAGTGTACGTAGAAGAAAAATTGGAGGTCATATTGGCATGATGGCAATTATGTACAGGCTTCCCATGTAGAGATGGGTAAATTACCGTAATTTTCAATTGAGGTAAATTACCGTGGTAAATTACAGTAATTTTCGAAAATTACCGTAATTTTCCAGTAATTTTAAGTTTTGGGCTGCTAATCCTTATCAGAGGACTCAAAACGAAATGAAATAGCACTGAGATATAAATGCCGATGCTTATATCAAACATATCACGACGTTTATCCGTTATAACTCATTAAAAAAATTAAAACCAAGTTGGCAGCAACACGCAATTTGCCTCTCTTTTGTCACACTATGAGAAATTTTCGTTCAAAAGACATACCTCTGCGCAATGTGCATTTGTTATTTTACTCTGAATTAATTGGAATTGATCATGGGCACAATGTAAATAAAATCGTTTTAGCTTCTTAATTTATAATATTACCCATTCCAATGGTTTCTTCGTGAGGAAGAAATTTTCTGAAAAAGAACTTTTCTGAAAATTACCGTTTATTACGGTAATTTTCAGGGGTGTTGGTAATTTACCAAGTTGCCCATCTCTATTCCCATGTTAATTTAGGAAACATGGATTGTCTTGAAAAAAATTAAAAGATAATCTACATGAGTGGAATGTAAGAGGCTTGAACTATAAAAAAAACTAGCCAATGTTGTTAGATTATTTATAATAAGTTCCACATCTTCTCTTCCATCATGTCCTTCAGAAACCCACTAATCCCTCATCATCCAATCCTAATCTTCAAATGTCATGATTCTGTGTGACCTTTTCTTGAGGGTTTCAGTCAGTGTCCTTCCATTTTGGCGACTACATGAGTAGTGCTCCAGTATGCCACTTCAGGTCTGAACTGATAGTGATTCATTTTAGCCACTTATTTAGGTAGGTTTGGCACTTAGCTATAGCAAAAGCACTTGAGAGCAATAAAAAAATTAATGTTTTTGTATATCAGTCATTGCAGAAAATCCCCGAAGCAGATCATCTCACAAAATTGACCTTGAAAAGGTGAAATTCATTGCCAAAGATAGTAGTTATTCTTGTGGTTCATTAGGGATCGCTATTCAAGTAATGAAAATTCCCAACAATGTCAACCTGGAGGAACAAGTGGAAGTAGGTTTTGTTGAACCAGCCAATAATCAGAGTACAACAATAAAACAAGTGAATGAGAGTGATGTAGTTGGCAGGGATTGGGTTGGTGTGGTGGCTAGAGTACTGGCCTCCCATCCCGTGGGCCTGGGTTCTATTCCTGGCAGTGGTGGATTTTTCAGTGGACAACCGGACCCTACTTGAGTGTCTAGCAGAGGGCATTTCAGGTTCAATACTCTGTCCGTCAGATGGGATGTTAAGCCATGGAACCCTTAGTGCCTGTCGTTAAGAGTAGGCTAATGCCAGGTTTCTGTCCGCCCTTCTTCCGTTCCCTAAAAACTAATATCATTACCCAATTACCCACCTATCCTAAATGGCGCAAATGACCTCAGCTGTCGGTCGTCTCCCCTAAATAACTAACTAACTGGTGTAGCTGGCTGTGAAAGATAAGCCAAAATTAATCACTATCACCTTAGACCTAATGAATTGGCTGGAATGCCGATGAAATTGTTGTCCAAGTCCAGAAAAATAAGGAAGAAAACTTGGAAGATCACAAGTAGTTTTCTTAGAATCCCTCCTCATTGCCCTAGCACCAGCGTGATAGTGTGTCATAGTGATGATACACAAGTCACCTTTTACATTGTGTATTTAATTTGTGAAAGTCAATTCACGCTTGTAATTGAAAGAAAAGTTGTAATCGTTCAAAATGAATTTTATAATTTTCACTTCCCATGAAATTCGGTTTCTATAAATGACCATTGTTGAATATTTATTATGCGTATCATGTGATGGACAAGTTTTTGCTGTGAAAATAGATTTTCATGAAATATTATGCAAAGGAAAATACATGTCATATTATAGTTACCATATGATTATGAGGCTAATACAAGTTTGAAAATTGTTCACTTTCTTCATTTAATAGTACTGGATCTGATCACATAAGAGAAAAGGATGGGGTATGGGCAGCATTAGCGTGGTTGTCAGTTTTGGCAGCTAAGTCAACTGATACCAAACCAGTATCCATCCAAGAAATCCTTACCAGTCACTGGAGTAAATATGGCAGAAACTTTTTCACTAGGTAAGTGAAGAAAAATATGAACTTAAAAATTGTTTTGTAATAAGCTGGCAACATATTATTTTTTTCATGCTGTGCTTCAAGCATTTTATTTCATGATACATATTTGGAATCTTGAAGTGTTTGAGATTATCAGAGCGAAGGGTAAAATAAGTGTACATGAAATTAATGTATTTCTAGTTTTAAAAATACAGCTCCAGGCTTTGATGCCTAAATGAAGAATTTGATGCTTTCCTGACAGAGTTACCCCACTCTTATTCAAAATTTACTTTTATTTATCTATGTACCATTATTGTGAAAAACTCCCAAACATCTCTTCTTTCAGCCTGTCGTCTTTACTGTCAAAGGTCAATGAAGAAGTATATGTATATACATAAGGTTAATAATCTGTTGCTCAAGGATATTAGGCACTTAAAATCATGATATAATGCCTTTTATTTTGACCAACACTTCCTACCCCCATTTGCTGAGTTCTGTGATAGTGAATATTTGGAATCTTCTCATTTCGCTTGAGCCTCAGAGTGACTTTCCTAGTGAGAGATGTAAATTCAGTGAGCAACAAAATGAATATGGGTCAGTTTCAGTCATATGTTAGATTACTTTTCCAAAATATGTAATAGCTTATGTTTTTC
The DNA here is from genome assembly GCA_933228895.1 of Platycnemis pennipes. Taxonomy (NCBI): domain Eukaryota; kingdom Metazoa; phylum Arthropoda; class Insecta; order Odonata; family Platycnemididae; genus Platycnemis; species Platycnemis pennipes. The sequence continues at coordinate 99,049,992 of OW121856.1, read as the reverse complement.
AAATGTAAATGACCTTATTATATTTAATTCTTAAAATCTTGCCAGCCAGCCAATGCAATGACCTGACAAACCAAGGGTAATGGGTTCTAATCCCACCTAAGGCATGGATATCGTGTTAGGAGATCCTTAGGATTACGTTAGGTTACACATGCAATATAACCGATATAATAGAAGGTGGAGCCACCTAAAAAACTGATTCTACGTGTTACTCTTGAAAAACATTTTTAGTTAAGTACAATATATTTGGCATTAGTTTGTACTGAATACACAATAACATCACGAATGATCAGGGAAAAATTACCTTGAGTAAGCTGGACAAAACATGAGAATTTACTGTGTAATAGATCTTGAAATAGTTTTTGTATTGTGTTTGTTTTCTCTTCTGTGGTACAGGTATGATTATGAAAATTGTGAATCTGAACCATGCAACCGCATGATGGCTGAGTTGGAGGCTAAAGTCACTGATCCCAGTTTTGTTGGTAAGGAGCTGGTATCTCCTGTGGATGGGAAAAAATATAGAGTGAAGACAGGTGACAACTTCGGTTACATTGACCCTATTGATAAAAGTGTGGCCTCTAAACAGGTGAGATTAATGAGCACTGGTCTCAAGCAGGGAAAAGATAATATCCCACTAGTGAGGTGGCTATTCTAATTGTTTTTATTATGAATATTTACAGGGAATTCGAGTGATATTTGATGATGGATCTCGTATTATATATAGATTGAGTGGAACAGGAAGCTCAGGAGCAACTGTTCGCCTCTATGTGGATAGCTATGAATCTGATTTATCCAAGCATAATTTGAGTGCACAGGTTAGTATGCAATCTTGCAATTCAATTCCTCATGTGCATATTCATTATTGGGTCTATATTTAAGTTCCATTTGAAGTGATGTCCTTTTTATCAGACGTAAGTCATATTTTTTCAAAGTATGTAGTAGCTATCACAAGTTCAACAATGTAGTGTTGTCATCACCAGGGTAATTATCTTCCCTTGGATGTTGTCTCAAATACATATTATTGAAAAAATCAATCTATTCCCTGGTTGATTTTATTTGGTATCATAATATTAAGCTACATATAGTTTGTATGAGAGTTTTTCAAATTTCTCTCATCTTAATTATTCACCTGTCAGCACCCATGGCATTTTTACAATGTTTATTGAAATAATTTTTTCTCGTATTCATTTACCAGGAAACATTACAAGTTCACATTGAAGTACACCAAAAATACTCTCAGAAAAATTTTGTAGTGAATGTATAAATAATTATATGAGCTGTTTTTTTTTTATTACTACTTAAAGTTAGCTTTGAAATTAGTTATTACATTTTAAAATATTCAGCTATCAGAGTTAACTTTTTTCAATTTTCATAGCTTTAAAGGACCTGCATTCCCTTAAGTATTATTTTCTTGTTTCTAATGATAATGATGCCATTTATTATTTGTTCTTTTTTTCAGGTTATGTTGAAGCCATTGGTTGAAATTGCTCTTGAATTGTCCTGTTTACGGCAATTCACAGGTAGACAGGAACCCACTGTGATCACTTAATTATCTGTTAAATCTTGTCCTTCTGGAATACTTTATAGTTTTTATGACTGATGTTTCATTTGGCTAACATAAATCGTGTCTCATTTTTACCATCTCATTTTGTCATGTGTGGAAAAGGTAAAAATATTTTTGTACTAGTTAAAGTGGATACAGAATTTCTTGATCAATAATTTGCATGTAGTCATTGTTGTAGTAGTTTTTCTCCACAATAGTAGGTTAAAGGTGTCTGAAAGGTTTTTGTATGCATCCAAATTGTACAAGAAGTTGAAAAAAATAATTCTACCTCCCAAGATATGAGTGTATTGAAAACTTCAGTTTGATAGTGTGAATTCCATTTAATTTGCATATAATTTTACATAGGAAAAGATGATTGTTTAAAAAATTGTTCTAGTCAGTAATTGCAGTGATGTTCTGTTATGGTTGTAGTCATGGCTTAATGAGAGTATGGGATTTGGACTAATGTTTTGTAGACAGCTGGTGTATTTTATTTAAGTTGGGGTCATGAGGAAAGTGCTCATGCAATTATAATGGAGCTGGTGAGGTCTAAATGTTTGGCAGTCAAATTCATAATTTCGTCATTGAAGGATAACATTTTCTTGACATTTTAGTGTTGATATTCACATTTCTGGTTTTGCACAGATATTGAAATATCATTAAGATAGAATATTGTGTAGTGATCCACAATTTTTTATAAGGAAAAAATAATTTTTCCATTTTGTTATCAGAGAAAGTAGTTTTGTTAGTTGATTGTGCATCTTTTTCAATGAAGTTGGTCAGTAGTAATTTCATATCACCAAAAAGTCATGTGTGGGGTTTGTAAAGGTTTGTTCTTTTTCAGTAATTAATATTTGTGTCATATTTTGGTCCACCCTAATTTTATTTCTGAAGATAAGTATTTTGTCGGTTAGAAATTACTTCACTACTGAAATTAAGATTTATCTAATTTTAAAGTCTTTCAAATAATATTGCCCAAAATATTATTTTCATATGTCTAACACTTTTCATCCTATTATATCAAGAGCTAGCAATGAATAACAACAAAAAACAACACAACTCATAGGTTTTAGTGCTACTTGCTTGCTAGTGGATTTTGACACTTTTTCATGCTTTAATTCAAGGCTGTTAATTTCCATGTTTATATAAAAGTATATAAAAGCTTATATGATGCTGAAGAGTGTCTATTTTTGGCAATCGTTGGCAATACAGGCTTTCATGTACATGAAAATGTTGAATCAGGATGCAAAACATGTGAATGAAGGGAGAAACCCTCAATTTTAGATACAATATGATTTACTTAAAATCACATGTCTTTAAGTCACATTGGGCTGAATTTATTGCAAATACAGAATGAGCAAACATGTTTATGTCCTCAGTCATGTATTTGAATGGTTTTTATGGCCTTAATTACTAAAAAATAATACTTACGGAATAAGATTAATGGAGAAAAGCGAGCCACTTTTTTGCTGATGGAGCTGCATAATTAGATGGAGTCTGTGACTCAAAACAGTTTTTATATCATGTGCCAGGAGCACTGGTGTTGACGTTATTAGACTGCTATTGTGGTTTCATTAGCATGGTTCTGCATATGCGAGTGCTGAGTGACTAATCAGTGGGCAAATTGTAGAGCTGATGGGAATTATAGGAAACTTAACCTCTGATAACCAATAGAATAAATTCATCCTTTCATAATTTTTACTGTATGTATCGATATCTTTGAATTTTATTTATTTTAATATATCAGATGCTGATATGAATAAGCTATCTATTTTCCCAAAGGTTCTACATTGAAGAGGATGTAAATTATTTACTTCATCGTAGCTTAATTATTCACACTTTCCTCCTCATTTTCCTATGCCTACACTAACTTATTTTAGTATTTTCTTATTATTTTGTATCACTGGTAACGGATTGAGACAGAATGCATGTAAAGGATCTTTTTTGCAGTTAAGTTGGATTTTCAGTGTTGTTTTAATATTGATGGCTTGGTATGTTACATTTTTATTAATGTAAAGAATATTTTTCAGTATTGAAGTTGATGGGTTTTTAACTAGCCTGATCAACTATTCAGTGAAACTTGGTTGACGTCTTAGCATGTTAGAAATACTATGCATCCATGTATCTCTATCAAGGTTCAGGCTTTCTTGCCCAACATTATATGTAGATATGTATACAGTGTTTCTCATTTTCCTAGTCATAATTCTCTCTGCATGTGTACATAAATAAGATATATTTGTTAAATTAATGAGATCTGTAAATATCCGTATTGGAGGAGTGTAAATACATAAATGTTGGCCTTCTTATGTTTTATTAGTGTTTTGCTTTGGGAGTGATTATGTAATACTTGTCATGCCTAAGATTCTTCTTTGTGCTTGCAGGATTAGAGAATGTCATGGATGTATATACATGCGTAAATACGTATTTCGTATGCTTTGGAAATTGGAAATTTACTGCTGTTGTTCTCTCTGACCTTTTGTGTGAATATGTTTTTAGGCGATGATTCATTTACGTATGATTTCAATAGAGTTCCAATGATTGGTAAAAGTTTAGAATGAATAGAAGTCATTTCAATCATTCAATGCACAGTTCATTGATAGTTTTCAAATAGCAATCATTCAATAAATTTGATTTGAGAGCTGAAGGATGGATGTTTTAGTTTAAAATTAGGAATGTTTAACTGAGAATGCTTAGTGTATAATAACTCACTATGTATGTATTTCATAAAGTTTATTCTTTAAATAGTTTTCAAAGCAAAATTTTAAGTCTTAATACTTTCTTTACTTTTTCAAAAATTTTCACAAGCTATATCATTATCACTTATCATCAATTGAAGCTTGATTTTGAACTCGCAGAAGAAGAATTAGAGAAACATTTCACAATATGTGCCCTTCATTCTTCAAAGGGTCTGTGAAAATTGTCAGTGAACTGTGTCATACCTAGAGTAGCTAAGTGTTTTCATTTGCAGAAAGGTTACTTGAAAGGAAAGATTTTATGGGATTTTTGAGTTAAGCTTTTTTTAGGTTGTGATGAGATTCATTCATGCAAATTTCCTTTATAAATTTTTTTCTGTGGCTTGTGAAAATGCTAATGATACTGAGATGCACAAATCTTTCAGCCTAAATGGGGAAAACAATGAGTAGAGGTTGAACTTGGGTGTTAAGGAAGATGTGTGAAATTTAAGTCCATAGTGCAATGCCATTAGTATTCCATGAGTGCTGAAGCTAAATATTATTTTGAATTTCTATTGGGCCAATGGCTTGCTAATCGAGATACGATGTCAATAATTTCTGACATGATAAATGCTATAGTTATTGATGTTTCCCTAGATATTAGTTGTAATGAATAACCTTCCTTTTATTTATAAGCACTGGCACTGAAAAAATAGACAAATAGAGCATTGGTCTTCTATATATATTTTATCGTTGAAACAAATTAAATGGAGGCTAATATTTCCTATGAAAGCATCATCACAATTGAAAACATTTATTTTTATGAAAAAATTGAATTCCAAAAATATCAATAAAAATAATTTTATATGATCACAAAGCTCCTACTGAAATACGATCTGTAATTATCAAGTATATTTCAAAAAGCCTTATGCATCATCATGAATGTTATTCAACACGATTGTAAAGGTAGAGGGACAGGAACTGAATACTGCCACTATGGGTTGTGAACTCTGTATATATTTGCTAAACTAAAAAAAAATGATGAAAAATGTGAGACAGTTTGTTGGCTTTGGAAGAGTCTCAGCAAACGTGAGTGACTGAGAAATGGTGAGGATTATTATTATGTAACAAGGTGAGGATAGTACCTAAATTTTCTAACTGCGGAAATGCATGTTGTGCAGCATTGCATGCCATTCAATAAAAATTGGATTTTTGCCAGGTTTTTCCTCCAAATTTACCGAGGAAAAAAATTTTTTTAAACTTAAGGCAGAGTGATTAGAGTTAGGTTTAGTGGGTTTGGATAAAGTGTGCTGTAGTGGGAAACATGGAGTGGTATTAATGTTGATGGATGTAAACACTATTGTAAAGAGGAAAGAACATTTATTCTCCAGTACTTGGGGATGGATTTGCAACCAGCACAGACTGCCTGATTGTACGATAGATTGATGATTTGTTCATGAAAATATTTATAACTGTAACTAGCTTGAGTGTAGCGCTTGAATATGTATGTCTGTCCTTCTTCTAACTACTATTCGAGAGAGTTTTTACCAAAAATGAGAGCTGTGTTATTTAGGAAATTTGATTGGAAGAAATCGAATTATTTTTATTATTAAGTCTTTTTATGTTAGGTAGAATGTCTAGTAATGTACCTTACTTGCTGGGTTGTTATCAAGAGGATAACTTAATGAATTTGCTTTGGAAGTTATTTTTTTTTTCGTTTGGAACCCAAAGATGCATCTGAGGTCACAGGATACAAGGGTAAAGCAGTATTTATGGGTGTCAAGTTTCCCCATATGAAAATAATTTAGGGTCTTTTGCAATCATTAATGATCCACTAAGCCTAGAGTAGATTTTTTTCAATCTTATTATGAAGATAAATTCATTTAAACCTCAACATTTTTATACTGATAATAACTATCAATTGAAGTAATGAATTTAAAAGAAGTTAATTACATTAAAAATTTGGTGTAGTTGGCCAGTTGGAAAGAGTGTAAGCATATTCCAGTAGTGACGAGTATTTTTTGGGATGATAGATTCAGGTTTAAAGTGGTTGGAAACCTGTAGTAAATTCATTGGCCAGACAAATCATCTACTCAATAAACCTATGTTTTGAAGTGTGTACTAAGTAACATTTGATAAATCATGAAAACAGGTTATTATGAATAAGTTTAATGTGATTTATTTGTACACAATGCTAATTTCTTGTTGATGCATGCATGAGGTGCAGGTGTGGTGCACGGCAGATGGTGTGAATGATAAGACTTTAATGGGGCACTTTAGTGACTACAGTTTTAGACTTTATGTATTTGTTTATTGTTCTTAAATGCATGTTTAGAGTTAGTTATCACATCTTATATTTTATGGTTTTAATCTAGTATATTGTAGTGACGGAAATGGAAGATGATGTGCAGTTTGGAAGTACCTTCTTTAAAAATTTTTTCATTTCGGATTGGAACCTCAAATTACCTCTTGTTCTGGGAGAGAAATTTTGTCAATTTTCTCAATTATCAGTAATTAAATCTCTATTGTCTATCAAAAAATCTTTGATTTAATGAAATAAAGTTGGGAGCCCACCCTAATAGCTAGTGTTGTAGTACTGTTCAATTTCCTGTGCTAGCGTTCTGATCCAAGAAAGATCTACCGAAATATCCAAAGAATATCCCTATAACATGATTGGGTTGCATGGAGTAGTCTGAGAGTATCTCAGATTTTAAAAACAACCATTATGTCAGTTGTCCAAGTCTGTTTTCACAAAGATATGAAGTCTTAATTTGATGCTTATGACTACAGTCAACTCCTTTGTATGTTAAGGAGTGTAAGCCAGCCAATTCTTCAGAATATACACCATCACACACACATTTGGGATTTTTTTCACAATCTAGATCAATGAAAGTGTTAAACCCTTAGTGTTTTAGATATTTGTGGAAGTAGAGGATATAAAAGGTAAGGTATATGATGATTTGATTAGATATGATGAAGATATGTTTCTGAATTAGGCTGATTTTAGGTATAAAAAATATTGGTTGCACAGGGTATCTTACTTGAGAGATTCAGTGGCACAGAATGCTTTCATTGCAGCTTTTACTGAAAGCAATGTTTTATAGATGTCAAGCTGACAAAGGCTATAGAGAATCCACAAAAATGAGATATTTCAGTAGGTTTTGGTCCTCAATTAAATTGCTGGGTAGCATAACCAATAGTATACCCTTCAATTATCTTCTAAGAAATGTATCCTGAAAGAATGGCTTTAAACCACATAAATGCTAATGATGTATCTATGAATGATATATACTTTCCCATGCTGTGAGTGGCATTATTAGTGCCAATCACTCACTCAGTGATTCAACCCGAAGGTTGGTTTTCTTTCACACTCTTGAGGATTTTTCGTTTGGGGGCATCCAAAGGCTTCACCCAGATTTGAACCCGGGACCCTTCGATCAGTAGCCAAGCGCTCTACCCAATAAGCTACCACGCTCCTCATTAGTGCCAACAATCAATGTATATTTAGATGGCTGTAGTTTTCATTTCGGGTTTCCACAATGAAGTTGCAGTAGGGAAGTTATACTATTGCACTGTATGGGAGATTTCTCACATCATCTTCCATTCTATTATAATTGGTATCCCCTCAAATCTTTCCGTAGAGTCACTCCATTATCACTGTCTCCAAATATTGACTTCATGAACATGAGTTTATCTCATTACTATTTCAACTAGTTCCCTGCATGGGGGAGGAAAGTGTGACTATATTTTATGAGAAAATTATTTGGCTTTTAAAAAATTATCAATATGTATTGAAGTTTGGAAAAAAGCTGTTTTTTCAAATGTTGAGGTGTCATAAGTGTCAGCTTCATCAGCTAGAGTCATTATCCTCATTCACTTTTTAATGCTCATCAATAAAGTAATGCTAAGTTTTAAATAAGTGGTGTTAATATTTTCCATTTTTACAAGTATAAAAATATTTTTCCTGAAGTACGCTCAAACTTCATCCTTTGCTCTGTATAGCTTGAAGGCCATCTGTGCAAAGATATTGTTAAGCAGGCAGAATTTTGTCAAAATTGTTAAAAAGTATCCTTAACAGCAGATATTTATTGCATTATGCATTGCTATAGAGTGTAAAGTTATATTTAAAATGATCAAAATTTCTTGATTTGTAATTTTAATTAACATACTAATTCACATTAGAAAATGTACTGTATTTTGCAGAATACGAGATCAGCCTGAATCTTTTATGGCCAATGTCAGAATTGGCCTTAAGGCTACTGACAGTGTGTTTTCAGTGGCATAGAGCCCTTGAACTTATTATCTAATACCTTTCCCTTGAAATTCACACCAGTTTTGCATTTGTGACAATTGTTTTAATAACTTGGTACAAAAATCAATTCTCAGTGTCTGCAATATTGATAGTGATAGGAGCATTATTCATAAATTCAAGGATTCTGAACCAAATGTGTAAAACATTAAGTGAGTTAGGTACCTGCTGAAGTGCACCTTGCTCTTGTAAGTTCATTCACATTTCCAAGATACGCTTTCAAAACTTGGGTGGGGAATGTGGTAGTTCCTTTCTTAATGACTAAATGAATGTCTTATATTTTGTTATCCTGTGCCATTGATCTACAAACTTTATCACACAATGGTGACTTTATTGGTCTCTGACTGATGGTACTCCCTCAATTTATTGCTTGGTGGCTTTTTGTCAGATTATTCTTCTACTATGGTCATACAAAAGAGGTTACTATGGGTTTTGAATGCAACAGAATTACATAACAAGGTCTGGAGGGTGGGACAAGTGAGATGGTTGGCTTGGGTGAATAATTAGAACTGGTTTCCTTAGTCTAAAGAAGCATTAGTCCGTCTGCTAGTAATTTCAATCGCTAGGAAAGCCATATAAATAACTGACTAGGTCGTTAAATGTGTTCCCCCTTCCTTTCACCCACTTTACACTTGTTTTATTATTTGGTATTCTTGTTTGTTTGTGCTTTTTAAGAATAAGTCAATCACTGTCTGATTTGAGAAGCAATATGTTGATGACTGGAACAGTGGTGATTTTTAATCATTATTTGTTTTTGGTGATTCTGAAGTTATTTAAATACTGGCTAGATTGCAAATTTGGTTTGAGGGCTTTTATCACCTGGCTCTGGTGAAATGTATTCTATTGAATTTTCCACGCACATTGTATGTGCAAGTTGCTGTTGATTTGATAGATCATGTTCATGCTATGCAACTTTATATTGCTCCTTTCTTTAATGTTTGAAATTTAATCAGCAGGAATTCTGTTATCTTGGGTCTTGAAATTGTTCCTTGTTGCATAGATCTATTGAACTAGACTGAGCACAGAAGTGAAAAAAATGTGTTACTAATTTAGAAAAATTATGATTTACTTATGTAAATATTTTTTATTTGTAACATTCTATTAGTTTGCGTTTTGTTGGGCAGTTCTTCCTCAATAAACTGTTGATTCTTTGGTAAGCACTGAATTTTTTTATGCAACAAAATGCTGTTTACAAGTATTAGTGACTATCTTTTCACAACATTTGTTGTAATAATCAGCATTGATGATACTATGCTATCTTTTTTGTCAAATATTTTCTGATATTTGAGCAGTTACAGGCAGGTAAAATCAAATTTGATGGTGATTTTTCTAAGGAGAAAATAAACTTTTTGTACCTACACTTGTCCTTTTGCATATTTTCATCATTCATTTAAAGTAACTAGTATGCAAATAGATAAGCCTTGCAACAATCACAAAAAGTTGTCGGTCAATTCTTGTTTTTGATGCTCAATTTAATCGATGATAAACACCACATAAGTTGTATAAAATATATTTACTAGTGGAGTCAGTAATCTGTTGTACTTATTCTTCAAGTGCACGTGAGTGTAATAGCTTGGGATCCATTTGCCCATTAGTCTTTTTTTTGTGTACATGATAGTGGTGCAGTCTCTTTTCAGTGTTTCTTCAAATTTGATATGATAAAATGGGATGTACCATTGTTGTTACCATTTATATAATGTCAACTACATCATTAAAGGTTACCTCTCATGTTCAATCTTTATTAAATTTTGAAAATTTGTATTCTAGCATTAAACAAAGTGAACATGATGTAATGATTTGGATGATCAGGTATATCCCAGAAGAAAAAATTACCAATTTTTCATAATGGGATTTCCTTATAAAGCTGTTTTTATCATTAAAGCATATTAACCATGTATATTTTAATTCAATCCAAGTTTTGTTATTGGATATTCTAAAATTATTGTGGAATGGAATCATCAGAGAATATATAAGTAATTTTTATCGTGTCATAGAAATGCTTATAGCAAGATGTTGATGGCTGTGGCATATGGTAATGATTTTTCATGGGTGTGGGGGCTGGGTCCATTGCATTTTGGAAGTTGGAAATTTCTATGTGCTAGGAATGCCTGACTCGTCATAATGGTTCCATGGTTGTTTGTTTTTTTGGGAATACCCTCAATTTTTCTCTACTTCAGTGTTTCTTAAGGGGTCCTTATCATCTTTACTAGTGTCAAACCACATATGATCTCAAATTTATGATATGAGTAAGTAAATATATTATATTTCCGTATTTATGAAGAAAATTATATGCTTAATTTGGTGCTTCAAATGTACTAACAAAAAGTTATCTATTGCATCATTCCATTTTCCACTGGTGCTTTATTCTTCAGCAATCAACCATGATTTCTAAATAAGTCTTGATCCAGAAATCCTCTTCCCATGTTTATCATGCCACTGACACCTTAGGTTGAGGCAAGCTTAGCGATTGAATAATACAGAATTAATTAAAATGAATGGACATGTGGAGTGGAAAAATGGAATAGCCAGAGCTTCCTACATTTCTGTTTTAGATTATCAAAAAGTGAAGGGTATTACAACAAATTTTGATAATAAAATTCTATAAATCCCAGAAAGAACCAAAATTGTACTTAAGACAAACATCTAGTTTTGGTGTTAATAATGTTTTCTCTTTGATAAGTTGAGTATGACATACTTAGAAGTGAAATAAAATTTATATTTCAAACTTTTATTAGGAAAAAGAAACCATGATTGAAGTTAAAGATATGTATAGGATTTTTAAGTAAACTTTCATTAAGAAAATAAAGTAACATGGACATTGGTGTCTGATGTGCTTGCTTAGATGAGGTAAAGTGGGCTGCAGTGTCGTTGTAGGTGTGGAAATGACTCCTTACTAATGTCCTTTAATATACCTTCATGTTACAGTTTTATTGTTGTTGAGGGAAAAGAATGGTATAATGTCTTCACTTACAGGCAGCTGTTATATTTATATCCTGTACCTACTCTTCTCTTTGCTAATATTTGTGCCTTTAAAGTTGATTTCATCATAATTTGGGTCAAAGATTTATTTTGCATCATGCACCTCAACAAAATTTCCAAAGGATGTTAATGAAATTTGTGATTCTGAGAATCTCCAAGTCGAAAATGTTACCTATATGTTCATAGATTTTAAGTTTACATAAATATTCTCATTCAGCCTAAGTTAAAAATATTACAGACCTATACTAAGTGCTATTACTTAAGATGTATTGTGATCCTTTCAATGGCAAGGCGATGTTAGGAGGAATATTAATATGTATAGCTGCTGATGTATTGTAATAGCACTAAGCTTTGTTGAAAAGTGTCTGGAAAAGCTGACAGTGATTGGCTACTGTTGATGTCGAGCAATAAAAATATTTCATAGAACACAATGGAGTGAGTTGAAAGTGTGTCTTATTTTTCCAGGCAAACTATTTTGTGGGGGCTTCTTCAGTAATCACTTCCTAAATTTTGTATTTAGGAAAAATAATGAATGTAAGTCAAAAAATTATGTATTCAACATCAAGTGTCTTACAATTATCTTTGATTTGATTTTTCATTATTTGGAAAAATAGATTTTTGTGAGCTACAGAAATGTGTATTGATGAACGAATCATATAAATGGATCAGTAGGTACCAATGGAATTTTGTGGGATAAACATCTCCATACTCATTTTTTATGCCAAGTAACCACCATGATATGTATAATTATAAGTAAATACCATTTAATGTTCATCTATATCAACTTTAAATTGTAATTAGTCATGGAGCTATGGGGCCCCTGGGTTCTTAGATATGTCCAACTCACCCAAGTTTTTTAATAATCAACAATTTCTAAAAAATGAACGTGATACAGATACATTCTTATGCTATGTTTCCTCTCTAAACACCTATCTGTCCTCCACAGTGCAAATAACTTCAGTTGTTGAAATGAATGATCACTAGTTGTACCTAGCATACTACAGATATTCCTACCTAACTACCTATGCTTAAGACCTGTCTATCCTATCATCCTGAGGTATACGACCTGACACATTTTCCAATTGTGAACAAGATAATGGGAGGCGATATATGTACAGCTGCTGGCTGGCATTAAGTCGTTTGTGATTATTAACTTTACTAAAATATTGAAACAGATAATTTGCGCCATTAAAACATTTCCCTAATAACCATTTTGTGAATAGAAATAAGCATGGCCATTATAAATATACCTACATAACTGATATTCTTTCAACTCCAGGAGAGATAAATAAGAGTTTCCTCCATAATGTTGAGAACCTGTTTCCCGGCGAGTGCACTAGTACTTTCTATGTCTGATACCGTCTACGAGGGACTGAGAAAAATCATCTGTGGACTAATGTTCAGTCGCTTTTCAAGATCGTGAATCACGAGCATATCTAATGAATAGATGTATGTATAGGATATGTCATGCATATCTAATTTATATATCTAAGGCACATCCAATCATATATATCCCTTGGATATTCATGCGTGGATATCCAGCCATTGATATCCATTGGGGATGTCCTGTGCGGTGTAGGTATGCACATACCGCATTTTATGGATCACTGTACAAATATTTGTATGTACATATCTCAGAAAGTCGTATGCGGTCCTAACGTTTGCCCCATGAAAATTAATATTGTTTGGCTGATGCCACAAAATTCCGTTGGCCCAAAAGCAGAATTTTGTTGGCACTACCACCAACAACTTGCCAACCATGCAACGTTTCCCCAACGGTGGGCCTATGATGAAAGTTACTTGGGGGACTGTTCAAAGTGTATTTTTTAACATTTATAATTCCACGTAGTTAAGCCTGAAACCAATAGTCATGGCTGTTCTCATTGGATTCGTAGCAGTAGTCAGTAGTTACTTGGGGGAGGTAACGGACAGCTCAGGTTATGTGGATCATTTAGGCTAGGTGGGTGCAAGTAGGGGGGCAACAACAGGGGAGGAGGGGGGCATTGCCTCCCCCCTCAAGCACAATCGTGGGGAGGGATGGACTAGCCTTCCCTCAGAAATCAGAGGTAAGGGCTCACTTTTTAAGGGACACTGCCCGATTTGCAAAATTATTTGTGCCTTCATCCCTAGTGATTCTGCTCTGATTTTGAATGCTTCACAAAACTGGTACTGACTATTAGTTATTATTTATTGCTGTGTTTTTTAATGGTTTCAGTGAAATTTGATGCTCATACTCTTCCCCCCCTCTCCCTGCTTCAATAGATTTTTGAAGGAGTTTGCCCCCCTTCCCCCCCCCCCCCCATCCCCCACAATTCGGGGTGTTTTTGCACCCCTGGTTCAAGTAGAACATTTTCGAGGGATGGAGGCAAAGTGAAGAAAAACCCAACATCACCATTAGCCTATTCAAAAAGGGGCATAGGGGTCACGGTTCAAAAGTACCATTGATAGAAAGTAAGTACTGCAGTCTCAGTGCTCCCCACACAGCACTCAAGTGAGTGCCTTTATGCCGGTGAAGGATTACTGTCACTGTTGGGATATCAACTGCATGGGAAATTAATGGAAGATGGGAATCCTATGCTCTAGACACCACATTGATTTGCTCCACTATACTCAATGTATCTGGCTTAATTGTTACCGAAAACATTCCATCACTCACCTACTGTGTGTTGACGACCTATTTAACTAATTCTATGTTTCTTATGAAAGCTAAGCCCTTCTCTTGAGTAGGGTTCCCATAGTGTTTTACTAAAAAACTGGGACATTCTGAAGTTTATATGTACTTTAAAAAACTGGGACCCTTGGGACATTAAAAAATGAGACTGTAAAAATTAGGAAACCTAAAAATTTAACTACTATTTAAGTTTAAGTTGTAATTCAGCAATAAGCATAGACCGAAATCGCTATTTTCTACAAATCATTAGATGGAAACAAAAAATGAATTTTAGTGAAAAAAATTAATCTTCTAACCAGAGCCATTCAATCATAAATCAAAAAGTAAAATAAGCAAAAGATGACATCCTCTGAAAGTACAGCGCTAAGGATATTTACATCATCCACCTTCAGTCCTTGTTTGTTTTTAGGGAAAGGGGGGTAGTGGAGGTGGGGTGGTAGGTCTGATCGCACAGATCCTGTCGCAACCACTTCCATTGGAACAATCAGCTGTGTCCCCGATTATCTCTAGGCGAAGGAGCTTTGCAGTCTCAGTTGTGATTGGACGAAGTGGATGATGTACAAGTCCTTTGCACGCCCATTTTTCCGAAAGGGTTAAAAACATCAGTTTTTCGCCGCTTACTACTCGAGAACTCACTGACGGATCGAAAAATAAATACAGGTCTTTTTATTTTACAAACTCGATCAGATTGGGCAATAAAAAATATGGGAAATGACCCCATTATCAACATTAATTCGATTTACAGGGTTATTAATCACAAACATATTTGATTAAAAAATATCAGATTTATGGACCTGTTCAAGGTTTTCTTTTTCAGTTAATATTTGATCATAGCATTCAGCATTATGTCAGAGAAAATTAATATATTCAACATTGAAGGAGGAATTGTTACAAAAAATGGGATAAAATACATTTATAAAAGTTTTCAGAAGGATACTTAGAAAAAGGGAGACTTATGAAATTAACTCTGGATATTTGTATAAAAAGAAGGGGACTGACCCGGTAAAAACGGGATGAATGGGTACCCTACTCTTGAGGTATTTAATATTTTTAAAAAATATCACTCCTACACTTTGGCCCGCTGACTTCATTCATTATATGTAAATTAATGTTGGCTTCCTTTTTCTTCAGTTTTCTATTACCAGTACCAATGCATATTACGGTTTATCATTCCAAATTTCCACCGCGGTCCCCTTCCGTATTTTATGTGGTGCCCTCATCCATGCTAATGCTGTTGATGATAAGTAATGAGGTTGAAGTCCTACTCCTACGAGGGTCCAGGTTCAAATCCCAGAAGAATCAACAATTTTACGTTAAAATACCGCCATCCAATTGAGTGCTATGTCACCTTTAATACTATCTACTCAATCTCAACGAGTGATAAAGGAAGTGCCTTAAGTATATAAATGGAAAATTCAAGTTACTGTAATCACCAGTGGATGAACTGAATGTAGCCCAGAGTGAATGTTGGATGAGTTCAAAGATCAGATCACTACTGAATCTCAAAAGCGGTATTTTAATTTTCAAGTTTTCTCATATAAAAGGTTGACATTAATTAAATATTAAATTAATATTAAACACATATATAAATATGTAGACCCTCTATATAAAGACATATTAAAGGTATGACCTTAAAGAATGAGCAGGAATAAATAATTGAATCAACCGCATAATTAACTCCTCCTAGCCAAAAATTAGCTTAATATTGTTTACTCTATAATGCTGCTGAAGAGGGATATCTACTTCTCCCGGAATAGGGTGTAAATGGGCACATCCTACGCAAGGCGTCTAATACACCCTATCTAGGCAGATATCTTCCGGAATTTAGGAAACTGCTAATCGATCATATTTCCTGTGCTGAAAGGGGCCATCCATATATTACGTAACTCTGATTTTTAGCCTTTTTTCACCCAACGGAACATGACCCCCCCCCTCACTAAATTACGTAATGCAACCGATGAACCATATCTTTTTTGTGAATAATTAGGACTTTATTAATGACTTATTTATTTATGAGTACCTATATTTATCCCCCTTCCCCATGGACTACGCCTTGTCGTGGTGGGATTGGGGCTTGCGTGTTCCCGTGACCCCTAGAGCTACACTGGCGGGAGTAACTAATATTGCTCCTGGTAGGGTCACCCATGCCAGACAGGTCGAAGGGTAGGAGCCTGACGAAAGGTAGTCCACGTACCGTACTCGCAGCGTCTGTTCCTCAGTGAGGCGGCTGTGAGAAGGCGTCTGACCCCAGTGGGGCGGCCTAACAAGTGATGGTGTCACGTTAAAAACACTATTGAGGCAGGCAACGGGAAACCACCTCAATTAAACTCTCCCAAGATCACAATGGACTTGAACAATAGAGAATTGAATCCTGGCAACTACGGGGCCCGGAACCAAATTAGTGGAACGGGTGTCGTGCCCGGCAGCAGGGTAAGCAAGGACTCTGCGGTCGTCATCTCACGAAATCCTTGCACGAAAAGAATGACAGCAGCAGCGGCAACAACAGCGGCGGCGAAGAATAAACCAGAGAAGAGAGCAGCAATGCTAAGGATCGGGACATGGAACGTTAGGACTATGTTAAGGGCAGGAAAACTAGAGAACATTAAGCGTGAAATGGAGAGGGGAAAGATCGATTTGTTGGGACTAAGCGAAGTAAGATGGAGAGACCAGGGGGACTTCTGGAGTGAAAAGTACAGGGTTATATACAGTGGAGGGGAAGAGAGCCAGCGGGGAGTAGCAGTCGTATTGAATGCAACATTAGGAAAAAGGGTGGTGAATGTGGAACAGGTAAGCGATAGAATACTAGCCATCGAAATCAAAGCTAAGCCGGAAAATGTAGTCGTAGTACAGGTTTACATGCCGACAGGGGGTCATAGAGAAGTGGAAGTTGACGAAGTATATGACCAGTTGGAAGAAGTAATGGGGAAAGTAAAGGGCAGGAAGAACCTAATAGTTATGGGAGATTGGAACGCTGTAGTAGGGGAAGGGAGGGACGGAAGTGAAGTAGGGGAGTATGGTCTGGGTGTAAGGAATGACCGGGGCGAGAAAGCAGTGGAGTTCTGTAGGAGGAATAATTTAGTGATTACAAATACGTGGTATAAACACCACCCTAGGCGTAGGTACACGTGGAAAATGCCGGGGGATACTGGAAGGTACCAATTAGACTACATCATGATTAGGCAAAGATTCAGAAATAGTGTAAAGAACTCGCATAGTTTCCCAGGTGCAGATGCCGACTCCGACCATAACTTGGTGGTGATGAAATGTGAGATGAGACTAAAGAGGTTGAAAGTAGGAAGGAAAATAAAAAGGTGGGATGTAGGAGCACTGATTGGAGGGAAGAGGAGGGAATACCAGGAGATTGTGGATAGATGCATGAGGGAAGAGGAGGGAAGAGGAACAATAGATGAAAGATGGGAAATGATAAAGACGGGCATAAAAGAAGCAGCGGAGAAAACAATAGGAACAGTAGACACTAGGAGGATCAAGAAACCATGGGTAACAGCGGAAATGATGGAAAGGATAGACGAAAGAAGGAAATGGAAAAATGTAAATACAGAGCTAGGCAAAAGGCGTTATAAGGAGATTAACAACATGCTTAGGAGAGATACAAAGAGAGCAAGAGAAAAGTGGTGGAGTCGGCAATGCGAGGAGCTGGAGAGACTCTAGAGAGGAGAAATAGGCAGTCTGTACTCAAAGGTTAGAATGTTATCGGGAAATAAGAAATGGAAAACGGTCCCGTGCATCAAAGACAGAAAGGGAAATTTAGCAATGGAGCCAGAGGAGATCCAACGTCGTTGGAGGGAATATGTTGAGGAACTGTATGATAGCGAAAATAGGCCTAGCAACTTGGACATAGAAGAGGAAAAGGACGTAGATCAGGATGACGTGGGCCCCGGAATACTGGATAGTGAGATAGAGAAGGCACTGCGAGAAATGAAGGCAGGAAAAGCGGTGGGGGTTGATAGCATCCCAGCTGAGCTTCTGAAGAACCTAGGAAAAGGAGGAAGGGACAAATTTTATGAACTTGTTCGTAAAATATACGAGGAGGGGGCTTGGCCGGAGGATTTTGTAAAAACCGTGCTGATACCTATACCGAAAAAGAGGGTGACAAAGGAATGTGAGGACTATAGAACGATAAGTTTGATTTCTCATGCGGCAAAGGTAGTGCTTAGAATCATCAATAGGAGAATGGAAAAGAGAGCAAATGAATTCCTAGGCGAGGATCAGTTTGGATTTCGGAAGGGGAGGGCCACTCGGGATGCGATTGCAGTGATGAGAATACTAGTGGAAAGGAACCTAGAATACAATCAGGACGTATTCGCGTGCTTTGTTGATTTCGAAAAGGCGTTCGACAGAGTGAGGTGGGACAAGTTAATGGAAATATTGCGGAAGATAGGAGTAGACTGGAGAGACAGGAGACTGATTCGGAATTTATATATGGCGCAGAAGGCGCAAGTGAGAGTAGCAGATGGAGAATCGGATTGGGCAACAATAGGGAGGGGAGTTAGGCAGGGCTGTCCTTTATCACCGGTACTTTTCAACATATACTCGGAGGAAATGGTGAGAAGGGCTTGGGATGAACTGGAGGCTGGAGTGAAGGTCGGGGGGAAATTGATAAAATCAGTGAGGTTTGCGGATGACCAAGCGCTAGTATGCCAGTCTGCCCGTGGCTTGCAAAAAATGCTGGATGCATTGCAGGGACAGTGCGAAAGATACGGGATGAAGATAAACCAGAAGAAAACGAAAGTAATGCGGTTTTCAAGAACAAAAAGAGCCAGCATAACGATAAAAGTGGGAGGTCAGAAGCTAGAGCAGGTAGAACAATTTACCTATCTAGGTAGTGTGCTGGAAGAAAAAGGGTATAGCAGCATTGAAGTGAGAAGGAGAATTGCATTGGCAAAAGAAGCCTTTACTCGTAGGCGTGAGCTAATGACAGGGGCCTTGAGTAGGGAAGTGAAGAAAAGACTAGTGAAAAGTTTAATATGGAGCGTTGCACTATATGGGGCGGAAACGTGGGCTTTGCGAAAAGAAGATGAAAATAGACTTAGGGCTTTTGAAATGTGGGTGTGGAGAAGAATGGAGAAAATAAAGTGGGTCGAAAGGAAGACGAACGATGAAGTGCTAGAGTTGGTAGGAGAGGAAAGAAATTTGATAGATGAAATTAGGAGAAGGCAGAAGGTGTGGATGGAAAAGGTAATAAAAGGGGATGGTGTTTTGAAGGAAGTGATTGAGGGAAGAGTGTTGGGTAAGCGGGGAAGAGGGAGAAGAAGAACGGGTAGCTTGGATGGAATGATAGGTGGCAGAAGGTATGAGGCGCTGAAGAGGGACATCGTGTGAAATTTAGGGGGTGGGAAGAATTAAATGTCCATTTAAACCTACCTTCACCGGTAGAATACTTATAATAATAATATATTTATCCATTAATTACTATTTGCATCCTCATTATTTTTAGCAAATAAATAATATGTAATAAACATTCCTTTCAAAGTAACGGAAGGCTGGACCCGCCCCCCCTCGCAGTCGACAGTCCATCGCAACAGTGGGCCCCCCTTAAACGTTACGTCACATATGCATGGCAGCTAAATTGTAACCAAAAGTGTTTAATTAGTCTCGCTTCATTCTTTCAGCTCTTTAAAAATATTCCGTACAAAGTGATTTTCAGGTGAATGCTACTACTTTCATTTCATTTCCTGGGGTGGTAACCAAACCAGATATTCATCTCTAACCTTTTTCTACCGGAATCTCCAGGAATGTTTACGACCTGAATTAGAAATCTCCTGGAATTGACCGCTCACGAGACCCTAAGGCCCGTATTAGACTAGGCCGCCAGGCGGAGCAACCAGTTGCGCCACCGGTGATCAGTCGGCGACAAGTGCACGGCAACCGGTGGCGCAGCCAATCACTCTTTGTTCGGTCGTATCGTAGTCATATTAAGCCATATTTATGAATATTTATTAACGACAATAACTCGAAGAAAGACAATTTAGATATTCTTAAGCAATTAAAAAACTTGTTTTCATCTAAACACAGTTCATCAAAAAGAGTATAGTACAACCCTTTAGATTCCCTTAACGATAGCATAGGATATGCATGCATCTTTCCCTCCCTTCGCCTTCTTCTTTTCATTAAAAGTACAAGGAGGAGCATGTATGTATACATGTTGTCCGTCATGTTCTCTCATCACTAGTGCACAGTAGACTGGCCACCGGCTGCCCTACTAGTAATCTAATAGGCTCCATAACAATCAATGCCCAATGACCATGTCGCGGCTGGCTGCGCCGCCTGGCGGCCTAGTGTAATAAGGACCTTACCAATGGGCCTAACCCTCGAGCTACACATAGTTGATAGCGAAAGACAACGCGAAAGAGATGTCCATGAAAGTGCCCCAGCTGTACTTATGTTTTTTCCTGTAACATTTGTGAGGCTCAGCCCAGGGGCGTCGGAACTATTTTCGCTGGGAGGGGCCAACCTCGAAAAGGGCCCGCATTTTTTTGCGTATAGGAGGGGTAGAGACTAGTATTCCGCTAAAAGAGCATATGGAGGTGTTGGAATATGTCAGAAGGGAAAAGAAAGCTGGAAACAAGTGAAATTTAATTTTTATTAATGAAGACTACTCGTTCCTCGAAGGCCCGGGGTAGATTACGGGGCAGATCCTGCCCCCCACTTTAAACGCTGCTGGCTCAGCCATTAAATCCACCATACCGGCCCCAATTAAATTCACATCGATGCAAGGGCAGAGAGCAGTTGATCAGAGGAGATCTTTTCAGAAATATTGCATAGTATCGCATAGTAAGTAAGGGTCGGTATACTACTGAAAAATCTACCAATATCGGGATTCAAATTCGGACCCTAGGAATGGAGAGCTGTAGCCACTACACCAATTTTATCTCCTTCATCTGTTATTCGGGTATGGTTGGATTAGGAAGCTGGAGGTAATGCTCAATCGGATAACCTTATCTTCAATGGAAGCCATTGGACCTGTCTTTTCGGAACAAACTCACTTCCTTTAACGATAACTTCGAGCACCTTGAATGCATTTTTTCCTGTAAAATACTTCTGGCTTTTTTCCTCGTAGTGATAAGTGCCGAGAACGACTTGTGAAAAGCCAGACAAACCTCACGGGAATCTCCAAGAAAAGTGAACGTGAATGGAATTGCGAGGAGCGAACTTCATCTTTGAAGCTCGGCCTAGATATTACAAATTATGAAGGAATGCCGATATTGTCATCACCAAAGGGGATCCCCTGCCAAACCTGGAGGTGGAGAACCAATAGTACGTGTACCTAATAGAGGCACGTAGAGGTAGGCGCTAATAGCAATTCCACGGGGAGTTTAGAATGAAATGTCGAAGTAACAACTGAAATTGATGTGAGTTGCACATAGGGACAAAGAGTGGCAGGGACTAAGAGTAAACGTTGCTGGGTACGTACGGTGTTTCATCATCATCTTGAGTTAAAAAATCGGTTTGACGCAGCTCTCCACTCCATTTTTATATCGCCTAAACTGTTCATAATAACATAACTTTTCTCCTTCACATTCTTTACTAATTGTTCCATATATCTCATGCAACGCCTCACCTTCCTCTTTCATTCTTCCACTTCACTTTTCCCTCGACGTTTATCTTCCTCTGACCACCATGTCTCTATATATGACAAATTGAAGGATCGCGAACTAGCCGCGAGAACCTTAACCCTTTATCAATAGGTTCACCCATAGTATCTTCATCATTCTTCTGTAGCACCCCATTTCGAATGCTTCCAGTTTTGACTTCTCTGCTGCTGATACCATACATGCCTCTCGGGCCTCAGAGAAGCAGCTACAGATGTAGGTTCCAGTGAAGTGTTTCCTCGATTCCAAGATTGTATTTCCTGTTGCAAGTATATTATTCTTTCAGTAGATTTCCCTCTACGCTAGGGCTATTTCCATGTCAGATTTAGCTCCTGCCTTCCCTCAAATATTCCCTCCTTATGCCATTCCTCCCAGACTGAAGTGTTTCTGAACGGGACAAACATGAAACCAGTGATATAATAGCACTTCATGCAGCGGGTAGCAAGAGTTATGGCTGCTCATCCACTTGGACCTGGTTACACCCCGGTATACATTTCATTGAAGCCCTGCTTTGATGCACCGTGAAGATAATTCAAAGAAATTCCAAAAATAAGAACATTCCAAACATAATACGTCCAAGTTAAATACAATGTTCAAAATATTAGGAGAAAGTCAATTGATTTTAAGCTGCCAAAGAGGGTGATTTCTCAATTGTCGCACCAGAAGCTGTTTAGTATGAACTAAATGTGCTGCTCGGAAAAAAATAATATAGTTATTTTAATTACCGAAGCTGTTTATCATTTCAATTAACAATCATAATAATAATTCTGCGTAGTTATTAAAAGATTCTTCTTGTATCATATACAATTTGTATCATATACAATCTGTCCGGTTTGCTGTAACTTGAAGTGCGGGACGGACTTGAAACAATTGATGATAATGGTTCTATTCTGATAGAGGAAATTTGGCTCTTTGTTTGGCATTTGTTTTTTTTTTCGGTCAAGAGCGTCCCAAAGAACATAGAGGGAGTATCCAAATGAAGAGATGAATGGCATTTTAAGAATAAACCGGGTTTTTAGAAAGCGATTTGCTTTTAACACATAGATATTCCGATGGGTATATACTTTTTAATATATAGCGGTGCACTGGTAGATATTTTTATTTAAAACCCGTTTCATTGTACATTCATTGTGCTGACTCGTTTCAACTCGTACAATCCCCTAGTTTGCAAATTATTGAACTGAGAAATCTTTCTCTCATATGATACTCGTTTGATAAATCAATACTGGAATGTAAGATATTAATTATGCCATCACGAACAATCGCCAAAGGGGATGAAACTGACGGGATTATCGGGAATAGGTAACCATGGAGTTCCGTGATACAAACACAATTGAATTGCAAATTTAGTGACTGAATCGCTCGTTACCATATCATTAATTGTTTTCACTTGAGTTTTTTTTCATCAGTCTCTTCTATAGAGCCCCCAGACGAGATAAATACAAGTATAAAAATAGAATGAGGTTGTAATTATCAACGATCATCATATTTACTGCTCTAAAGATGATGACTCGGGGCCGAACTTGAAGCCACCGAGTGCGTCCACCGGGTTGCGGATGGTGGGTCTACCTCTACATATAGAGGTTAGCTGCGAGATAAGCGAGTTAACTCGTCGAAGAAGCAGTCGTGGACATATAGCGGCGGCACTCCGAGGTGGTATTGGTCTATCATTGGGTAAGATAGGCCTTTAAATGATACAGAAACCTGTGTAGATGCCGTGACTTGAATACGGGTGGCCAACAATTATGCTTCTTAGCACCCGGAGGAGGGGGCAGCAGCTCTTCTTCACATGAGTGAAGGTGGAGACCTAAGTGGTCGGTACAGCGACACTAATTTCACTACAGGCGTGGTAATATTTACCTTAAAAGCTGTAGTACTGCGATGTGGAAGGCAAGGGGAAACCACCACATTATTATCCCGAGGAGTCGCAGCTACTCCACTCCTTTCCTTCTTATCATGACGTGATGGAATCCTCTCGAGTAAAACATTCCGGAGGTAAAATAGTCCCCCATTCGGATATCCGGGCGGGGTCTAGCCGAGAGAGTACATAAGTCAAGTGTGATAGTCATTTTAGGGTAGGGACGTGGAAAGTGCGATCACCTTGGACCTGTGGAAGACTGGAGAACCTGAAGGTGGAAATCCGAAGAATGGACCTCGACGATTTAGGAATCAGCGAAATGAAATTGCCCGAAGATGGAGACTTTTGGAGTGGAAGTTCCAGGATTATAAATACGGTATCATTAAATGGTAATGCAGGAGCAGATGTCATACTCAGAAAGAGCGCCAGAATGCGTGTGAAGAGCTTCCTGCAGTACAGTGAAAGGATAATAATGATGAAGATCGAAACCAAACCTCTAGATAACGTAGTGGTGCAGGCTTACATGCCTACAACGGACTATGAAGATGGAGATTGGAGAACCTTTAAGGCAGAAATGTGATGAATGGACCTCGACATATTAGGAATCAGTGAAATGAGATGGCCCGAAATAGGAGACCTCTGAAGTGGAAGTTATAGAATTATTCACACTGGATCAAAAATTGGTAACGTTAGATTAGGAATAATGCCCAGGAAGAGTGCAGGACTGCGAGTGAAGAGCTTCCTGCAGTACAGTGAAAGGATTATAATGGTGAAGATGGAGACCAAGCCTACATATACCATTGTGGTACAAGTTTACATGCCTACATCGGACTACGAAGATGTAGAAGTGGAAGACGTCTGTGAGGATATCACGGAAGTAATAAAGCACATAAAAGGAGAAAAAAATTAATTATTTTAGGAATTGGAACGCTGTCGTTGGGGAAGGTAAACATGGAAGAATATCAGGAAAATATGACTTCGGAAATCGAAATGAGAGAAGAGAAAGACTTATGGAATTCTGCACAAAACACAAGTTGGTGGTGCAAACACTGTATAAAAACCACTTACGGAGAAGATATACCTGGAAAATGCCCGGAGTCAGAAGAAGATTTCAAATTGACTACATTTCAGTGAAGCAGAGGTTCAGAAACCAGGTGAAGAACAGCAAAAGCTACCCGGGTGTAGATATGGGCAGTGACCATAACTTAGGGATGATGAAATGACACTTAAAACTCAAGAAATTGAAGAAATCAATGAAGAACGTATGGCAAGTAGAGAAACTAAAGGCACCTCAACAACGGATGGCCTTTCAGAAGGCAGTGGAAAACAAAAGAGAAGAGGATTTGACTGTGAAGTCAGGGGAAAAGAGATGGGAGAACATCAAAATCGGGCTACAGGAAGGAACAAAAGAAGCTCAGAGGATAAGTTGTGAAGAAGAAGCCATGGATACCATAAGAAATGCCGATTCTGGACCAATTTTGATCTATATTCATAGTGCGTTTCCCGTCTAGGGTGAATCTAGGTTAAGGACATTGAATCTAGGTCGAAATTTATCCATTTCCCTTCTACTATCTTAGAGCGGAAGTAATCGAA
This sequence comes from Platycnemis pennipes, assembly GCA_933228895.1. Taxonomy (NCBI): domain Eukaryota; kingdom Metazoa; phylum Arthropoda; class Insecta; order Odonata; family Platycnemididae; genus Platycnemis; species Platycnemis pennipes. The sequence continues at coordinate 99,024,760 of OW121856.1, read as the reverse complement.
GAGGAAAATGAAGTCGATAAGGATGATTTGGGAGCCCCAATCTTACGATAAGAATTTGACGCAGCTGTAAGGGACCTGAGGATAAATAAGTAGATGATATTCGTGCCGAACTAATTCAAAATGCCGGAGAGAAGACATTTCCTCATCTGTAGAAAACCATCTGCGACATGTACTCTACAGGAGAGATACCCACGGACTTTGAGAAGAACATCATCATCCCCATTGACAAAAATAAGAGGGCAGAGAACTATGAACATTTTAGGACCATTAGCCTGACGACACATGCCTCGAGGATATTGACGAGAATCATCTATAGAAGAATCTGAGAAGAACGAAAATCTGAGGAGTTCCTGGATGAGGACAAATTCGGGTTCAGAAGAAACAAGGGCACAAGACAAGCGATTTTGGCCCTCAGGCTACTTATAGAGAATTGAATAGAGAAGAATCTACCGACGTATGTGGCTTTTGTAGATTTGGAGAAGGCATTAGACAACGTGGATTGGAACATGATGTTTAAGGGCATTTTACTAGAAGAATATTCTGCTGACAGCTGCAAATACAAGCGTGGAAGTGAAGAAACATTTCATTAGAATATACATCTGGAGCATTCTACTATGTATATGGCAGCAAAGCATGGACAATAAGCAGCAGAGAAGTCCACGCTGGAAGCATTTGAAATGTGGTGCTACCGAAGAATGGTGAAGATAAAATGGATCGTTCGAGTGACAAACGAAGAAAGAAGTCTTAAGAGGAGTGTGAAAAAAATGTCTACTAAAAACCTTAAAAAGAAGACGGGACGACTTAATAGGCCACATCTTAAGACACGATGGCCTGATGAAGACAATCATCGACGGAAAAGTGAACGGGAAGAATGGAAAAGGGAGACATCGTATGAGATATGTGGAGCAAGTTGTGAAGGATGTAAAAGAGAGGAGTTACGTCAATATGAAGAGGTTGGCCGATAGAAGAATCGAGTGGGGGGCTGCGTCAAACCAATCCTAGGATTTTTGATCAATGATGATGAATGATGATGAGCGAGTCGTTTATCGAAACGTATGCAAAGATAGAGAGACAGGACCGGTGAAAAACTCGCTAAAATGATACGCCGAGAAAGCGTAAAAACTTTCTTAATCTTGTATTATTTTTTTTCAGTTTTGATACAAATACAATATCTCGAATGATCAATTCCGTTTCTTTTTCATTTAAACCAATCAAAAAAACACCCGAGGTGGCGAGACGTTCTCTGAGTGAAAAGCAAATTAAATTAACAGGACTTCGCTATTGCTTCACCACAGCACTTATTGAACAAATCTTCAACAGGTGTGCTTGCACATACTCTTGCCGCTGGTTTTTTTGTTAACGTTGACAATAACTTTGAAAGTTCATAGTTCACAAGCATATTTTTTCTACAGGGGGAGCTGATTCGAAAAACTGACAGCTAAGGAGCATTCAAAACATTTGGGAACAACCAGACTTCCATGAAGTGTGGGTTGCGTGTTTCCAGGGGTGACAGAAAAAATAAGAAAAATCACAATTGCAAACCTACCCAAAATTATATAAAGGAGGTAGTGGTCAATTGTTCGCCTTAATGAATATACAAAAATACGAAGTTAATCTTTCAATTTATGGTTCCCACAGAACGTCCACAGCTGTAATAACGTCTTCAACTCTCACGTTAGGTAGAGATGTTGGAAATATAACTGAATTCTTTCACCCTCACGCTTCAGAATTCATGTCACTAACCTTCGTTAGAAGATATGTAGATGAATTAAAATATTCGTTAAAATATTATTCGCGCAGGCAAGAAAGAGGAACCTAGATAAGACATATTATTTTAATGAGATACATGGTAAGGGAAACTGATGAAGGCCTTATTTTGCCAAACCTAACCATGATGAATACTACACTTTGTAATATGTATGTTCACACTTCAATTAAAAACGACCAATATTGTCATTTTTTTGACAAATTATTGTTATTTTTGGCAAATGATTGCCTAAAAAATGTTAATCATTTGCCAAAACCATGGTTAGTATTAATATAATGGTGGACATATTATAAAGTGTAGATTTCATCGAGATATACAATATAATGAAGAGTTTTTGGGTATCCACCCGGGTGAAGGTTTTTAAAAACACCTACGATAAGAGATAAATGATAAAATAAGATATACAATGTTTGTCGGTGCAATGAAAGTATACCTCCTTAAGATCTATCAGAGGTCATTAAAGGTGATTTGAGTCACCAGGAAATTGGAGAAATATCATTAAATTTAGGATCCTTGCAAAAAATAATTATCTACGCACTTATCTTTGCATCATCAGATAGTTATAAGAATTGATGCATTGAAGGTAACTTATGGCCAGGTAAGATAAAAATGATACAATCCAAGACTTATCTCCTGTAATCAGTGCCTCAATTAGGGATATTTCACCTCTCTCCCTCCACCCTCCCGCCTCGTACCTCGTTGGTATGACCCAATTTATGGGTAGTCACATATTGAACGGTGGTGGACGTGGCTACCCTTAGTCGTGACCCCTCTCGAGTCTCCGGCAATTATGACGGCAACGAAACCTGATGCTAACCGGAGACTCGGAGATGGAAGTTACGTTACAGTAACTATATATAATAATTCCCTCAAGGGTAACTACGTGAATTAAGGTGAGATTCTAATTTTGCTTGATGAAAACGTCCGAAGACCGGAATATCCAAATGCCAAATTAAAGTAGGGAAAATATCTTCGATCTTCGGACATTCTCACTTAAGCCAAATTAGAAGCTCACCTTAATTCATCTAATCGTGAATATCCAACCTAACGAGCTTAATAAATTACAGACAATGGAAATGGGGTTTGATTGCGAGTGATTCCTTAATTACGTACCGAAATTAATCTCGAACGATTCGAGTACACTCCCCCTGGCCCTACACTCCGAGGTCCTGGATTCGAATCCCGACAGTGGAGGATATTTTGTAGTGGTAAACTGGTTCCTACTTCGTAAAAATACTTTGAGGATTCGAGTTCAGTTCTCCGCCGGTCGGATGGGACGTTAATCTTGGTCCCCTTGGTGCCTTTTCATTAAGAGCAGTCTAAGGCCGGCTCCTGGTTTCTCTCCGTCCTTCCTTCTATCCTAGAACCTTGCCTTCTAGTCTGAAGTGCCTTTAACCACTGATGATGAAAAATACAAAGAAACGAATTAAGATGGTGGGATAGATTGAGGCTGACGTTTGGACTGCCTACATCAGCGGAGACACGGTGAAAATCAACCCAAAAATAATAAATATTATAGGTATCCATAAAGTCATTACAGGATTCTCTTAACACCACCATCAGTATTTCAATCCTAGGATTGGTTTATGCAGCCCTCCTTTCTGCCCTAGTCAGTGTCTCTTTCACGTCCTTCTTTATTTGCCCTATAAACTTGTCCCTTGGTCTTCCTCGCGGGACCTTCCCTTCAATCTTCACCTGTTAACACCACTCTAAACACCATGACTATCCTTTTTCAAGTAAGCTTTTAAATACCGTATGTACATTTGATGATCTCCAAATCAATTAACAATTGAGATTGGAAAACATTAATGTGAATCTATGCGGAAAATAAACCAGGAGATTTATATAACAATTCAATTTATTCAAATGAAATTAGCAATGAAAACACTGCTTCAATATATGAGTTGTCAGAGCTACTTTGAAAATGATTAATTCGATATTATGGTTAGTGTTTAGGGCAGTTTAACAGGGTTTGTGATTTCCACGTACAGACTTTTGGGCTCGAAGAATACCTAGTAATATCGAAGTATTCCGCGATAAGTATGTAAGCGTATTCCTAACCCAATAATAATATGTATTTCTGCACGTATCTTGCAAGTATAAATGGGAATTGTTAAGAAAATTGCATAAGTTATTAAGTTCTTCTGTAATCGGGGTAGATTATCCATATTAGCCCGTTTCAAGGATGACTCATCAAGGAAACTTAAATAGTAATCACACGATTGAGGACTATGATTAAGTTAACATATATGTAGCTGAAAAACAATCATGTTTCGATAGTAAATCCGTCCCCGCGCCTTCCGTTTATCTATCTTCCGAGTTTTAAAAAATTGGACAGCTGAGCCATAGTTGCTCAATTCACAATTGCAACAGGAATGAAAAATCCTACGCCGCTTTATTCATCTCCTTAGCATAGACATTTGCTTTTAACCCAGAGATAGAAGCGAGGACTAGACTCCAAGAATTGATTTTTTTGTATCTTAAAATCAGTTCCATGAATTGGAATTCGTTTATGTTTACGGAAGGCTCATTGAAGGTCAATTTTATATTTTTTCTGAAAATTTCAAGAAAGAAATAGATAGTAGAATAGCCCAGGCAAAGAGGGCATTCTATCAAAAAAAGAATCTACTTACAGCTGGAAATACAAGCGTAGAAGTAAGGAAACATTTTAGGCTTAAGCATTCGAAATGTGGTGCTACAGAAGAATGATGAAGATTAAATGGATCGACCGAATAAGTAATAAGGAAGTCCTAAGTAGAGTGGGAGAAAAGAAAAGTCTGTTGACAACTCTAAATAGAAGAAAAGGACAACTTAATCGGCCATATCTTGAGACACGATGGCCTGATGAAGACAATCGTCGAGGGAAAAGTGAACGGGTAGATTGGAAAAGGCGGGCCTCGTATGAGATACATGGAATAGGTTGTGAAGGATGTAAAAGAGAAGAATTACATCACAATGAAAAGGTTGGACGATAGAAGAATCGAGTGGAAAGCTACGTGAAACCAATCCTAGGATTGCTGACCAATGATGATGATGACTGTAAATTTGAGAATAAGAATTAAGAGAATAAAAGATTTAAAATTCAGGGATTGTGGCTGCCCCTTGCCTTCCACATGCATTCAATCGGATCTTCATCTAGTTTAAGAATAAATCTCCAACTAGATTAATAATTAGTAGAAGCGTACTTATATGCGTATGAATACGTATTATTTTTACATTTGTAATAACATATGTCTTATGATACGCGGAAGTAAAAGCGTTAAGATTAATTCATAGTGTCCAACTAGTTAGAGTGCGTTTTGATGGACTGTTCCTATTCTCTTTTGCATTGTATTCATTTAACATTTTTATCCCCATGCTAAATCTCTCTCCAAGTCATTTCGTTCCCTTCATACTATCCGTTATCTCTTCGGTCCTGAAAAATACCTGACCTATGAGAAAATGTTTTCCCCCTTTTAGCACTTGGGACTACTGGAATTATATTTGGGAAAAACATTATTATTATTTCACTTGAAATATATTCATAGTACAGATGAAGGGTGGGAAATGATAAAGAAGCAGCTGTGAAAACAAAAGGAACAGTAGACACACGGACGATTAAGAAACCATGGGTTGCAGCAGAAATGATGGAAGTATCGAGCAAAGAAGAAAACGGAGAATTGTAAATACAGAGCTAGGCCAAAGGCGTTATTCGGAGATCAACAACAGGCTTAGTAGAGAAACAAGGAGAGGAAGAGAAAAGCGGTGGAGTCGGCAATGCGAGGAGATGGAGAGACTCCAGAGAGAGGGGGAATAGGCAGTCTGTACTCAAAGGTCTGTACTCATGTTATCGGTAACCAAGAACCGGAGGAGATCCAGCGTGGTTGGATTGAATATGTTGAGGAACTGTATAATGTAGAAAATAGGCCTAGGAACTTGGAGGATGGTCGGGTCGGATCCAAAGATCCACGGGTCTTTCATTTCATTCGCTACTGAAATCATATCCAGGGACAGTAAAAATTCAGATCCGGATCGGAGATTTTAACATCTCGCGGCCTCGTGATCGATGCGCCCCGCGAATGGAATGTACGTATGGTAGATACCAACAAGGAGAGGTTAAGTAACTCGGGTCACGAAATGAGAAGAAGATTTTTTCCGTGCCACAAACGAGGAAAACAAAATAAAAAATACTCGTCTTGACCTTTTTCTCCATAGTACCGAATGAGCGAGAAAAAAAATTAAGCCGAAAGTCATGCGGGTCGCCTACATTCGCCATATTTCCCATGAACCTATGAGAGCGTAGTTGTTAAAAATGAGGGCTAGTGTACTGCCAGTCGCAGGTTCGATCCTTAACACTACCTAAGAATACAGCCGTGCTGTATTCCTAGGGTAATGCTAGTTGGCAGTTAAAAAAAGTAGATTATCAGAAATTTCATGCCAAATTATAATTTAAAAAAATAATTAAATTTGGCGAAAGGAAATGATTGGAAAAATTTATATTACAGAATTAAATCGTGGAATCATTTACATTAACTTTACAGTGTATTTTTGAGTGATGCATTTGTATATCTAGTTGAAGCAATAGAAGTACAAAAAAGTCAGTATCCACACACAATGGTTGGAAATGAAGGATGATAAAGTTTTTTATTCAATGGTTGAAAGAAAAATTTTAAACAGCATAAGAATCGAACTTCGTTACCTGCAGTCCACTGCTCCTATTACCATTATCTCATTAATTTGCCTTAAACTTAATTTTGCCTACTGTGTTTTTTACGTTGCGTAGGGTAGCCATAACTTCTGTATTGGATCTCAAATGTATGTACTATTAACTGTTTGTTCACATTGGTATGAAGTCTTTATTAATAATATTTTAAAAAAACCCTTCCTTTAAGACTCATTTTTCCCAACATTAAACACAGCTTTCACCTTTTTAAAACGATTTTATTTACCGTATTTGTCATTTTTAAACACCGCTTTTGTAGATTTTTATTTACCATTTTTCGGTGTCCCTAAATATAGCATATAACCCATTACTGCAGTGTTAAAAAACTGTAAATCTATGATAATATATCAATACTGAAGTTACAATGTTCTTGTTTGTCCTCATAGTGGAATGCAGTATTTCGAGCTTGCACGACTTTGCAGAGATATTATACATTTGTTGTGCAGCTCTTAGCTCGATTCAAATGAATTGAAATCACGTCACAATGAAAAGGTAGGACGACAGAAGAATCGAGGTGAAAGCTGCGTCAAAATCAATCCTATGATGATGATGATGGGTAAGACATAAATAGATGAAATATAGTTCATTTCATTTGTGGCTGCCATATTCATTTCTGAAAAACGAAAGCTAAAATATAGTCTAGTGCACGAAATTGGCGCTGTCAGAGCGGAATATTTAAAATCAGGTTTTTTCACAGATGGGCACATCAGTAAAATATTCTACTGATAAAAACATCCCTCTGAAGGACGCATAACCGTTTGCCCACGTACGCGGACAAGAAGACCATAGAGGATATCCATTCTCTTTCTTCCTCGTCCTCGCTTACCCAGCGTTCTACCTTCGATAGCGAAATTTGGCATTCCGTTTCCCATAAGTACCTGTTCCATTCACAAACTTGCATTCTCCCAATATCTGCTAGCATTGGTCTCCTCTTCCGAACCATGTTCGGCTTACTTCGTGAACGATGAGATACTTTTCAATCTCAAGCATCCAAACCAGGGATTAGTATAGCAAGGGAAAAATAAATTGAAGGCTGGATCAAAATATAAAACTGAGCGATTAGTTTCACTATTAATTAACTCTGATGCTACTAGGAAATTGATTGTCTCCATTTCTTTGGCGCCTAATTTATTTTTCACCTATTTTTCAGATAATATTGGACTATTCGTTTTCACTGAATTTCCAAGACCAACTGCCCTTACCTGTTTGGTTAGATTAACGCAGGGGTTTCAGTTATTTAAGATAAAAGTAAGGGAGGTCGATTTTACGTAAACTTGATGGGCTCACATTTGCATAGTTACGCGTATCGAAGAACGTATTAGTCAAGCGCTCGCTGTACCGTTTCTTTTAATGACAAGTTACGGTACGGAATTGTGGTGCAATATTTTGTATGCCTACAGTGAGGTAAAATATGGGTTAGTAGAGAATAATACTAATTCTGGAGGTAGGGAATACTGAAAAAATATTTTTTGCTACTTATACTGCCATCCTTGCCCTACAATACCATTCCCGGAATATACGCATTACAGGTATTTATGTGTTTACACATTAACAAGATGATTTAAAAAATAATTATTATTATTTTTCGTTCCCTGTCCTCCTACTCTCATATTTCGACTTTTTCCCACACCCCTTTCCGACCTATTATAAAGATTAGCCTTGGCTACGGTTGAATAAAATCACAACACTTACAGAGGTGTGACAACAGATACAAAATCATTCCCTTGAGGTGTAAAATAATGAGACGATAACGTTAGGTGGTGACGTCAAATTAATCAATGGAGTCGAAACGGTTGGCTATCAGCGATAGATAACCTAATCACTGATAAATAGCCCCTTCGAAAAAAATTGCGTAGCCATCTAACATGACGTCTATTTACTGTGGACTACACTGAATTGGCGAATAGTACGGGAGAATTTCAAGGACCTCTACTCATGTCGTTTTTTTCTCCAATTTTGAAATGTGTGACTCCCACTCAAAAAGTCGCGGTTGGTTGAAAAGGATATAAAACCGTGAAAGATTTCAACACGGGATTTTTATTTGCTCAACGCATATGCGTATCAAAATTAGGTACATCAGATACAGGAAAATCTGCCCGTGGAGAATGGGTTGAAAAAAATTCAACTTCCGCTAAGAAATCTTGATACTTCGAGCCACGTTTCATTCGAAATATGCCATACTTGCCACCCCCTTGTATTTCCTTACGTAGCCACGGAAATTGAAATTCACGACGGAGTTCGTCTGAACAATTAAACGAAAGCAAAAGTATATGGGGGACGCTATTAGAGGCTGAAGTAAAGAGGAACGCGAGAAATTTCACGTACACGTGGAAAAGAATAAACGTTTAGAACGACATGGAGGCAGACAAGAGATGTGAACGTTTAAAGACCAATTCAATAAAGTAAACGCAAGATGAGGAATTCAAAAGGCTACTCTCGTGATCACGGTATCCTGGTATTAACCAGGAATAGCACAAACCTACCAATATTGGTAGAATGCTTATGATGATGAACTGGAGAGTATCATTAATCTGTATCGTTTCGATTCTGAGCTGTTAACGACATAAAAATCATAACAAACTAAATTAAGTCAAATAAAAATGACAACAATAAATAATAACAAGTTAAAATATTTTTAGTTGTGGTATTACATAAGCGTCGTGGACGGCAATCCCGAACGCGATATTGTTCGCATTATAACTCACCGCGGTTTTAGAGATATGGCAAATATTAATCTTCTATAACATTTTTCGATGACTTCTGCAACACTACATATTTAACTGTCAGATGAAGAGTTAAAGTAAAATTTTCCGAAAATCAAAACGAATATCTACGGAAATTCAGCAGATGACTTGAATTAGAAAATGGTTGGATACAATCATCATAGATGTCAGCACAATGTATAATGCAATGGTTTTTAAATAAAAATATCGACCAGTGCACCGGTATATATTAAAAAGGTATATAACCATCCAAATATCGATGCATTTAAAGCAAATCGATTTCTAACAACCCGGTATATTTTTAAAATGCCATTCATCTCTTCATTTGGATACTCCCTCTATGTTCTTTGGGACGCTTTTGACCGAAAAAAAACAAATGCCAAACAAAGAGCCAAATTTCCTCCATCAGAATAGAACCATTATCATCAATTTTTCAAGTCCGTCCCGCACTTGAAGATACAGCCAACCGGACAGATTGTATATGATACAAATTGTACGTGTACTAGAACCAACATCTGTAGCTGCTTCTCTGAGGCCCGAGAGGCATGTATGGTATCAGCAGCAGAGAAGTCAAAACTGGAGGCATTCGAAATGGGGTGCTACAGAAGAATGATGAAGATACTATGGGTGAACCTATTGATAAAGGGTTAAGGTTCTCGCGGCGAGTTCGCGATCCTTCAATTTGTCACATATAGAGACATGTATTCAATCTCCGGCGTGATGAACATATATCCCCGTATCTCCGGCAACTTGGATGGGTTTCCACAAATTCAAGTCGAACGTACCTACTGGCCACATTCCTTTACTCCCTTTTCCATAACAAGCAACCTGAATATCTCCTAAACCTCTTCCCCGTTTCACCGTCTACCCTAACAATAGAAACTAGATCCTCATCCCAATATCTATACTATCCAGGGTGCCAATTACGGTTCTTTCGTCATTATGTGATATCGTACGATACCACTGCTCCCAGATATCGTACGATACGTTGCTAGGTAATTATGGCTTCGCCGTTGGTACCGTACGATACGGTTCGGCTATCGTCGGCAATATCTCAAGTGACGTCATGTATGAATTGGATCAAAAACAACCAAAAAAGAAACATTATTGTAACAACAAAATGACTGTCGTAAAAAATAATGTGTAGGAAACTAGCCATTTAAAATTGAGCGCAAGGATGGAAACTTATTTTTCGTACTATTTCGTAATATTATTTTCAATGGTAACAATACTAAGCAATTTTTGTGATAAACTCTCTGGTTAATAACTATTAATCTAATATTGATTAAATGAATTAACTAATTGTTATGACAGTTATAATGAGAATTACAGAGACTTGCGAATTCTTCGCAATTCAGTTTTCTGGGATATCTTTGGAGGGAATTTCTGATACGGGGAAACGTAATACAACCTGAATAATAATGACGAAATTGTCAAATCCTTTAATTATTTATTATTACTTCATATTTGTGAATAATTGTTTTTTTTAACTTTTCCGTCGCAATAATAGGTTAAATAATATATCTAATAAGGTATCAATAGGTATGTGTTGAAATCGGGAAGTGAAAATAAGTTTAATTTCACTAATGTAATGTTATGAAAATACGTAAATTAAAGTGATTATGGGAAAACTATTGGTGATATAAGAACTCATATTCCAAACTGAAAGGCACAAAACTTTATTTGTCATACTCTTGCACTTTTCTTCCATTTCATAACAATTATATTTTATTTACATTTTGCTATATATCATCATAAATTTGTTTCAATATTTTTATCTGTATTACCATAGCCGGAATGTCCAAATATCGCTGTCGTGCTCAACGAACATTAATGAAATATTTGAATATTATGGCGGATCATTTTTTAGCTCAACTTACTTTGCATCTGACCGTTTGACACAAATATGTGGTCAATGTGTATGTGTCAACAGGCCAATGCCCAATTAATTTTAGATGGCTGAAACATAAAAATATAATGGATGAGTAAAAACTACTTTTTATTCATTGTCAGGAATAAAAGGTATTACAAAGGCCCCTTAAAATTTCATATATCTCCTTAGATGAATGGACTCAGGGTAGCAGAAAATTTCTGCTATTTTAAATGGTCTTAGAAATCAGCACTGTTTGAAAATGAATTTTAATACTGCGCTGAAAATGAATTTTAATGCCACCCTATACCTATAGGTCACCTTGCACCCTTATACCCTCATATTATTTAAACTTTTATTCTCCAGTACTAGCTGTTCTTGTGCATCATCATCTTCTGGTTCCATATTTGCCAGATGGTTGTTTATTATCATACTGTGAAGCACAACGCATGATGATACAATTGCAGATGCATTTAATTTTAGCTATTTCAAAAGCAATTAACATTGAATATAGACTTTTTTAATAATACTTTTTGCTTTCATTTCATTTAATCTCAAGATCCATGAAAAGGGTGATCATTTAACGTTACACTTGCAACTATATCTTTCCATGGCACTCTATATACTTCTACAGCTGTATTTTACATTAAGAGCAGGGCAAACGGCAGGAGGATACCAAGATACCTCGACTTTGTCCACTTTTAATGAAAGGATTAATTAACCTGGCGATAAACGTTCCTGTCACTGGGATGGCAACTGGAAGTATATTTTGAAGTTATCATTTGAATTGAAATGCCGGTAGATTACTGTCGTCAATAAAAGGAAAATTATTCGCCGTTGAAAATATATCCCAAAGAACCGTGAAATGTTGCTGTGTGTCTCCATTGTCCAAGTATCAATCCCGAGAATAAGATTTCAGAGCAAAACTTACGAATAGGACGTGTAAATAAATATCTTTAGCTCAGTAATGAGCAACTGCAACTGAACAACCACTCAGCGGAAAAAAAACTAAGAAATGTTAAAGGCAAAAAAATAGTCTTCGAGGGGGCGTGAACAGGCAATCTTTGGAGGGAGAAGCGAATACGCTACCCACAGCGCTAATCGTATCTATAACAATAAGAGAATTTTGTTGGGAATAAATTGTGAAAAATAAAATGCTGAAATCAACGAATGAAAATGTAAACAAGACTTAAAAGTTGATAAATCACATAATTACGTATCAATAGAACACTTTCCACTGCTCAAAAGTTATTAATACCATATTATAAAGGCGGAGTGACTTAAATAGCCTCTCCTATTCAGTTAAATATTAATAATGTTTCAGTAAACTCATTGCATACCGTACCCCAAAGCACACAGCAAGCACAATCTGCATGTAAAGGAATTAAAGCAAAGATGTACAGCAGAATTAACCTCTAATTAAGGAATTGTATTTCATTCATAATTAACTGTTTTCACGATTGAGATTATGCAGTGGATCCTGGACTATAAACGCAAAAATGCTACCAACGCACGGGCTTAACGCCGAAGAAATAAAATTATAATAGTGAATTAAACCTACAATACCACATGATGACTTCATAACATAAAGAAAACTTACTTTTTGTTCTATGCCAAGCAAATCTCAAACCTTGGATATCGCTTATATTATAAATCGGAGCAATTATAAATAAAAAGTATGCATCAATCGCTAGCCCGGAAATTGATAAACGCTATTATTTAATTAAATCACTTGATTGTGCACATTTTTCACTCCCTACTGCGTGCTGCACATTTATATTAGTCATTAAACCCAAAATCTCTATTAATAGTGTAAACATACCTGAAAATTATTCCATTTGAAATGGTAAGTGGGACTCACGATACGGGCTACAGCGAGATCAAAGTCGTCTATAGGATAACAGACGATACATCCATAGCTACCGACTGATACCTCGAACCGTAATAGCATATGTCGCCAAAACAAGGGATATCGTACGATATCAAGCTTACTATCGTACAATGAGGTATTGTGCGGTAGCTAACTGGAAACGTAATAGTATTTCTGATATCGTACGATAGTAATTTCGTTTCCAAGGCGTATCGTACGCTATCTCCGTTCGACAGAGAACCGTAATTGGCACCCAGGGGCGGAATTCTGTACACAACTAACGATACCTATCGGTATCGGTGGCTACCGACGGTCGTCGCTTGTACCGACGGTCGAGCTATTCTGCACCCGCCAGCTACCGATAGTTGTCGGTGCAAGCGACCTAACTCTGACGTCAAGCATTTATCGGTAAGGAAGCAGCACCTGCGCGCGAGGCTATACGTTTTGACCAATGATATAGCATGACACAAACAGGAAAAAGTGCACCATCGATATGCGTAATATTTCATCGGAACTTAGCGTAGTAATGTTATTTGAAATCAACAGTGGACTGGACGTGGATCATTTGTGATTCACATTCATTCAAGGATCATGCGTAAAGTCGAAGAGAAGTTAATACCAAAGGCAGGATGAAAGGTGGGATTAGTTGAAACTGAGGGGATTGCATGTAGGTAATTCGAATGAAATCTTTATTCATACTTTGTTATTGATTTCGTACTGCGAAATTGGGTACGATTTTACGATCGAGAAATAACACACGTCTATATGGTTCTGATGGACTGTATTCAAGTGCCATTAACTAAGCCAACAATTACATATCCAAGTTACTATACGTACACAAACAAGATTAAATTAAAAATTAAAACCTACGATGGTCCAAACAATAGTCGAGAAGCTCAAGTCAGGTCGAGAGGGAATTGCTACATGGAGGAGGAATGTAATAATAATATATTTATCAGATTACTTGGTAGAATTGTGTACACATCTTCGTCAAAATTACAAATTATAGAGACATCACAGTAAGTAGTAGACAGCATTCGGCTAACGTGTAAGTTTGTTTGTAAGTAACGTTTGTTTTTTTGGGAGGCAATCTCAAGAATTAGAAACACTAATTGGTACGGAAGTAAAAGTGACCCTGACAAAGAAACAGTGAAGTGAATAATGACTTGCGTTCGTTTGAAAATGCATTGGAATGAACTGAACACACTGCTCACTCGCAATGGCGATCGACCGCTCCCGCTGCAATATCGGCCGAAGTGTTTCAATGAGAACCAAATCAACATGTGGGTAGAGGCGAAATAAATTGATAAACTCCTCGTTGTCCAGCTCAAACGGGTCGTGGGCTTACCTTCTACTCTCGTATCCCGGCACGATCGTCGACGTTCGAGTCTACTTTCTACGTATTACATGAACATTTGATCTAAAGTAAGATATCCCTCTGCCATTCTTTCCACTGATAATTAAAAAACACCAACCACTCTGATGTAAAATGCATTACTAGTCTAGCGATAAAGTTTCTACCATCAAACATTTAAATACATCAAACTGCAATTGCATATAAATAGTATAGTAATTGAAGTAAAAATATAGGTACTTAGTAAATAGAAAATTATTAATAAAACTGTATTTTTATTTAATAAAGGTTAGAAGAACTTAAATCACCTCTCACTCTCCGCACTTTGGACACTTTAAAGCAAACTTGTTTTGGATGCGCTAATTTTGCAAATTAAGGACGAATATAAATAAGCGCGAATTATACCGTTAAGATTGTAACTTAATAATAATATGGAAATGCAAATAAAGGACGATCTCAGTTCTCAGAAAACCTACCAATTTGCACAAGTCAATTCATCAAAACCAAGCTCGTAGATAATCAAAACATACGTCCGTCGCTATGCGTAGACCGATCTATCACTGTTTTTACCCAGCATGCAGTTGGCGAAGAGACGAAATACATGTCGGTAAGGCCTAGCGTGGGTTTGGAAATCGTCGGTAGGCTCAGTCGTCGTTACCGACAAGTATCGGTAAAATTAACGACAAGTGTCGGTAGAATGCGTCACCGGAATCGCTCTTACCGATATTTGTCGGTCGGGGGAGTTAGCGACACCGATAGGTGTCGGTAGGATGTACAGAATTCCGCCCCAGGTACCCGCACTGCAACCTTTCAAAACTCTTTCCAAGTTGCCGGAGAAAAACTCTTGAACTCCCTACCAGATGAATTAAAAAATCTTAAGTCTGTATTCCACTTTAAAAACAGTTTATTTCACGTGTTGTTAGGTGAATAGTTACCTTTTTTTCCCTTGAATGTACTTTTATAATGGTAATACCCACAATTTGTCTCAATGTATGTTTTTCGCTAAAAATTATATATTGTTGTGTATTTTTATGTGTATTGGATATTTTCCATAGGTGGATATGTGTTGTATATTTGCTATATATTCGCTTTGCATTGTGTGTATTTGAATATTCACTGTGTTTTCTGTGAAATTGTCGGAACCTTGATGTAAAACTGTTGTGTCTTTTTTGTACTTAAGGCACGATGTCCCATTGTAAATAAATTGTATATATCTATATATACATGATGGCCAGAGGAAGATAAACGTCGAGGGAAAAGTGAAGTGGAAGAATGAAAGAGGAAGATGAGTCGTTGCATGAGATATATGGAACAATTAGTAAAGAATGTGAAGGAGAAAAATTATGTTATTATGAACAGTTTAGGCGATATAAAAATGGAGTGGAGAGCTGCGTCAAACCGATATGTTTAACTCAAGATGATGATGAAACACATTTCATGTACGCACCTAACAAAGCTTACTCTTTGTCCCGATGTGAAACTCAGATCAATTTCAGTTGTTACTTCGACCTTCATTCTCAACTCCCCGTGGAATTGCTATTAGAGCCTACCTCTACGTGCCTCTATTGGGTACACGTACCATTGGTTCTCCACCTCCGGGTTTGACATTCCCCTTTGGTGATGACAATATCGGCATTCCTTCATAATTTGTAATATCTAGGCCGAGCTTCAAAGATGATGTTCGCTCGTCGCAATTCGGTTCACGTTCACTTTTCTTGGAGATTCCCTTAAGGTTTATCTGGCTTTTCACAAGTCGTTTCGGCACTTATCACTACGAGGAAAAAAGCCAGAAGTGTTTTGCAGGAAAAAATGCATTTAAGGTGCTCGAAGTTATCGTGAAAGGAAGTGAGTTTGTTCCGAAAAGACAGGTCCAATAGCTTCCATTGAAGATAAGGTTATCCGATTGAGTATTACCACCAGCTGCCTAATCCAACCATACCCGAAGAACAGATGAAAGAGATAAAATTTGTGTGGTGGCTACAGTGCTCGCTATCTATTCCTAGGGTCCGAATTGAATCCCGACATTGGTAGATTATTCAGTAGTATACCGACCCTTACTTACTATGCGCTGAGAATTGTTCAGTACACCATTCGTCGGATGGAACGCTAAATCATGGAATCCTAGGCGCCTTTCGTCAAGAGCGGACAAATGCCGACGCTGGGCCTCTCTTTAGCCTTCTTCCTCTCCTGGATTTTTAACTTCTTCTCAAATGATGAACACGACCTCAGTCGTCGGTAGCCTCTACAAATAATTATATTGAGGAGAAATAAATAGGTCGGATTATTTAATAATGTAGTGTTTAAAGGCTTTTTCTGCATAAACCTTTAAAGGTTAAACGTATTAGAATAATTTTACCAAGACATTTCCCCTCAAGTTGTGTAAAAATTGCTTGACGTTACATTGCCTGATCTTCACGGCATTAATACGGAATTTCTAGGAAGTATTGTATACCTTAGTACATGTTTAGTAATAATTTATCCCCTACCTACTACATTCCCTCGAGGTGGCCCGCAGGGAACTACCTAGCGTATGTAGATGAAATAAATACAGCAGCATACTAGCTTTTTGTATCGCAAAATAAGGTGCCAAAGAAAGTGTATGAATTTCTTTAATTATGGTAATAACCCTTAAGCAAAATGATTCCGACAATCGATAGGTAATTCTTAGGCCAAGGAAAAAAATTACGAATAATACAAGGTTTTATTTAATATCCAACTATGAAATGGAATGGATGTATTACAGAATACAGTTCGACACCTTTTTATTTTCGAGCACGCCCTGCGGAAAAAATCCTTAGACAAATTTTACAACGAAGTGGTGACTAAATATATCTCTTACTAAATTTTTTAATGTATATAGAGAAACATGCGTACAAGTCATGTTTAATTCCCCGGTTGCAAATATGCCCATGTACATTCCCTACAGGTTCACTAACAGAGGCACGCAATTCAACCAGAGGGTTGTTTTGATTGATGAAGGTGTACTTGGTAGGCACTTCCTTAATGCGACGATATGTCCAATTGCATTTACATTTCATATGGAGATGCTGTCTCGCTCTGCCATATTTTCGGTCCAAATGTGAATGGTTCAAGGTGGTTTCTCTTCTCGAAGGCCCTGTTTTGATTCCCGTAAGTTGCAGAAACTTTTCATTGATATAGCGCTTAAGTACAGTACTCCGTCTGTTGGATAGGATGGTAAGCCGCAGATCTCTGGTGTCTTTCATTAAAATTAGACAAAAGCAAATGCCGGGTTTCTCTCCACCATCTCCCTGCACCCCAACAGATTCCTCCCTCTTCACAAATACAAAGCTATCCTAAATAAACTCAGTTCTCCCGATCAGCTATCATTATAAGCATCATTAAACCAATGGACGACGAATGCGAGGCACTAAAAAATTTCGGAGGAGACAGTAAAGGACTTCCGTGACATTTCTCTCATTGCTGTCGACTGCCGAGAATTTTAGCATCGAATTTTAAGGCCTGGTTATACGATGCATTTACACGCGCGGGTAGATGCGTGAACTCATTCACCATCAAAATTGCACCGTGTAAACACTCAAAATTGCGCAAATGCGTGAATGCGTGCACAGAAACTAGCCCCTGTTCTATTTTGGTGAATGTGTGCGAGCAATTTGTAGTCGTCAACAACAAAGTCAATAACAATAACTGAAGTTCTGGGTCCTTATTCTCTTTCTGAAACTCTAGTGGTATCCAAGGGATACCATAGGTTTTCGGGACTCGCGTTAACTTTTTGTAAACATTCTAATGAGGAAATCAATGAAACGCAACCTCGGTTTCGTTGCTGGGGAGATAACCGAGGTTGCGTTTCAAACGAGAATACGGGCCCACGTATGATGTCGTCTGTTTCGTAGAAGTGGCGCTTGATACTAGTAAAACAAAAGAAATCGCGTAATGCGTATCTAGAAAATGGTCGAACAATTGCGCGAACACAAGCATTGTGTAAATACTCCTCAAGTGCGAGAACGCGCATCTGTCCAGACATCTATTCACGCATCTGTCCAGCCACGTACTTGCGCGGGTAAATGCATCGTGTAACCAGGCCTTTAGACGCTTGGGAGGTGGGTATCTCTCCGACATCCGTCCTTGAACTCTCAAGAGCTAGGCTGATGATTTGAAAGGAAAGGACCTTTAATTCCTTACTAGTATTCCATTATCGACTAATAAGGAGAAGAAATATGATGCTGTTACATGGGGTCAATGTTTAACTTGCTACGGTCTTAGCAAAAGAATCGTCATGGCTTATAACCTCGCTGACTTTTATAATGAAATTGATCCTGTGTTGCAGTGTACCCTAAACTATAAACGAGAACCGGAGATACCCGAGGTTGAATATGAGTCAACAATCATCACCGTTTTTAGAGATGACAATTTACAACCGTTTTTTAAACGTGCTATTAAAAATCAATTTAATTGTCCGTATGATTTTGTAAAAATTTGTTAATGCCGTCGCAATTAAGATTCGAGCAGTGACAAAAATTGTTGCCAACATCTTTTTTTCATCTCCGCATTCTTCAGTTTCCGTATTTCAATGTTTCTTATAATATAATCAGTATCCATTTTCACTAAACATACTTAGAAAATGTTAACAAGTAATTATTTCACCTTGATTAATAAGATACCTTTATCATTTTTCTCCTAAACTAAAAAATTACATGAAACCCTTATCTCACCAACTGCGACATTCCTGAATCCCGGGGTGTTCCCAACTTGAGGTCCTCGATAGATGACTCAAGGGTGCACAAAAAATGTTGAATTACGGCAGAGGTAGTAGTAAACCCATTAATTTTCCTTAAATTGAACATCAGCTTGAGGGAATAGAGGGTAAGCAATAGTTGAAAATATTTTCCCATAAGTCCCGGGTTCTGTTCACACCCGCTAATACATCTTTAAAATACAACTGCGCTACAGTGTAAATTTGTAATGGTTTCACTTTTTGTGAATCATAACACATATATTTGGTGAAATGTTCACGATATTCAGTCAGGTTGGGCTTTAAATCTCCGCCGACGTTTCGATGAACGACTCGATCATCATATTTACTGCCGTTAAGATGATGACACGGTGCCAAGCTTAAAGCCACCGAGTGCGTCCACCGGGTTACAGATGGTGGGTCTACATCTAGATATAGAGGTTAGCTGCGTGATAAGCGAGTTAACTCGTCGAAGAAGCAGTCGTGGACATATAGCGGCGTAACTCCGAGGTGATATTGGGTAAGATAGGCCTTTTTAAATGATACAGAAACCTGTGAAGATGCCGTGACTTGGCTACGGGTGACCGCCAACAATTACGCTTCCTAGCACCCGGATGAGAGGGCAGCAACTCTCCTTCTCATAAGTGAAGGTAGAGACCACAGTGGTCGGTACATCGACACTAATTTCACTACTGGCGAGGTAACATTTACTTAAACGGCTGAAGTACTGTGATGTGGAAGGCAAGGGACTAATAAAAAACGACGGAGAGAAGACATTAACTCATCTGTACAAAACCATCTGCAACATGTACTCTACAGGAGAGATACCCACGGACTTTGAGAAGAACATCATCATCCCTATTGCCAAAAATAAGAGGGCTGAGAACTGCGAACATGTTAGGACCAAAAGCCTGACGACACATGCCTCGAAGATATTGACCAGAATCATCTATAGAAGAATAGAACGAAAAGCTGAGGACTTCCTTGATGAGGGCCAATTCGGGTTCAGAAGAAACTAGGGCACAAGAGAAGCGATATTTTCCCTCAGGCTACTTATAGACAATTGAATAGAAAAGATTCTACCAATATTTGTGGCATTTGTAGATTTGGAGAAGGCATTTTACAACGTGGATTGGAACATGATGTTTAAGGGCATTTTACCAGAAGAAGATTCTGCCTACAGCTGCAAATACAAGCGTGGAAGTGAGGAAACGTTTCATTAAAACATACATCAGGCGCATTCTATGGCATGGGGAAAAAATGTCAAATGAAACCCTTAAAAAGAAGACGGGATGACTTAGTAGGCCACATCTTAAGACACGATGGCCTGATGAAGACAATCGTCGACGGAAAAGTGAACGGGAAGAATGGTTAAGGGAGACCTCGTATGAGATATGTGGAGCAAGTTGTGAAGGATGTAAAAGAGAGGAGTTACCTCAATATGAAGAGGTTGGCCAATAGAAGAATCGAGTGGAAGGATGCGTCAAACCAATCCTAGGATTTTTGACCGAAGATGATGAAAGATGATGAGCGAGTTGTTTATCGAAACGTCTGCGGAGATAGAGAGACGGGACCGGTGAAAAACTTGCTAAAATGATGCGCCGGGAAAGCGCAAAAACTTTCTTCATCTTGTATTATTTTTTTTCAGTTTTGATACAAATACAATATCTCCAATGATCAATTGCGTTTCTTTTTTAATTAAACCAATCAAAAAAACCCTCGAGGTGGCGAGAAGTTCTCTCAGTAAAAAGCAAATTAAACAAACAGGACTTCGCTATTGCTTCACCACAGCACTTACTTGAACAAATCTTCAACAGGTGTGCTCGCACATACTCTTGCCGCTGGTTTTTTGTTAACGTTGACAATAACATTAAAAGTGCATAGGTCACAAGCATATTTTTTCTACAGGGGGAGCTGATTCGAAAAACTGACAGCTAAGGAGCATTCAAAACATTTGGGAACAACCAGACTTCCATGAAGTGTGGGTTGCGTGTTTCCAGGGGTGACAGAAAAAAAATAAGAAAAATCACAATTACAAACCTACCCAAAATTATATAAAGGAGGTAGTGGTCAATTGTTCACCTTAATGAATATACAAAAATACGAAGTTAATCTTTCAATTTATGGTTCCCAAAGAACGTCCACAGCTGTAATAACGTCTTCAACTCTCACGTTAGGTAGAGATGTTGGAAATATAACTGAATTCTTTTACCCTCACGCTTCAGAATTCATGTCACTAACTTTGGTTTTGTGATATGCAGATGAATTAAAATATTCGTTAATATGTAAATGTAAGCAATGCGCTTGCAAGAAAGAGGGACCTAGATAAGACATATTAATTTAATGAGATACATGGTAAGGGAAACTGATGAAGGCCTTATTTTGCCAAACCTAACCATGATGAATACTGCACTTTGTAATATGCATGCTCTCACTTTCATTAATAACAACCATTATTGTATTTGTTTCGACAAATTAATGATAGTAACGAAATCTCGTTAACGTTCGACTGCTCACCACGTGGTCTCACATAAGCAAGCTCTGGAATACGTAAGAATCACTTTTTACACACTTTTAAACCGTTTAAAAGCACAAAACATAGTAAATAATTTTATTTTTCGACAACTGAAAGTAAAATTTACTTACGAAGACAGTAAAAATTGTTTTATTTATCTAGCAAAAATTCGCCAATTTTTCAGTGAAATTTTCCATTTTAAGCTTGTTCTGCTAAAATGCGTTATGCTACACAATATACCTTATTCTCACACAATCTTGGATTCACAACTTTTTCACCAGGTCAGCTTTCACCGAATCTTATGCCGGCTTGATCATATAAAAATCTAGCAAGTAGTGTAATTTTTATTAGTATAGGTATTTCCGAAAAGCAGTGCAAGCATGAAACATGAAAATTGTTGCCGGTAACAGATATATGTTCAAATAGGTGGGGAACTTCATTTAGTTCTAAGCGAGAAGCACTGCATAATAAAAACGCTACTAAGGTTTTCTTCTTTCATAATGTTCTCGGCAGCCATTTAACCACGAATACAATGTGAATGACAAAGATGGTAAGAAACTAAAAGAAATTTAGCTCTCAAGCTTACCCTAAGGTGAAGAATACTGAGAAAATACTAATGCAAACATGAAGTAAACAAGTTAAGTTATATGAAACCCCAACGGCTTTGAGGAAACTGAATGGAATTTAACTTGCAACCTAGTACGCTAATGTAAAGATTGATATAGGTATGATAATTACCTGTCCAATTTTGTTTTCCGCCGTGCACTTCACCGTCTTAGGATCCCAAAACTACAAATAAACATTTAAAATATAAAACTTGCACAAAAAAGGCCAATACACGCTTCTACACACGATTAAAACAGCACGTTACACACTCCCAACCATGAGCATACAAACATCAATAATAAAAGTCCTATAAACAAGCCGGTAAACAATTGAGTAACAACGGCCTTGCTAGGCCGTAACCACCGGGTGGTTACGGCTAGGCCTCCTGGCCGTGACGTCATCGGACTTTCGGGTTCCTGTGTTCCGGCCTGCATTACGATCTAGGTGGCGTTGGTCTGATCGCCCGTGGACACAACAATATGACTGGTTAAACAGTTTATTTGTGCCGCGTCTGTTATTGGTTGTTGTTGTTACTATGTTTACGATCGAACGTCACGTGACTGCTAGATTTTCGCTGATCAACACGAATTTGAATAACTACGACCATATAACTCAAAAAATAGCGAATTATGATAGAAAAACGATTGTATATTGAAAAATAGATACCTACCTACCCTGCGGTTTTGCGGCAAATCGTATTACCAACAATTTCATCGTCTACCTATAATATTGGTAGTTATTATGTGTAGACGCAGAAGAAGACGTCATAATCGTCGCAGAGTGTCGCCGTCACGATTAAAGCAAATTCAAAGTTCTACTTATGGGAAAAGTTATAGCTATTATAGTCGTGAAAAATAGATTTTATAATTTGATATTTTTGTGGGACTAAAATCCATAGGTTCTTTGCAAAAGTTTAAACCCTAATCAATTGGATGGGGAAATAAAAGGTGGGAGGAAAAGAAGAGGTATAAGGGTTATAACTAGAGATGGGTAAATTACCGTCATTTTCAATTGAGGTAAATTACCGTGGTAAATTACGGTAATTTTCGAAAATTACGGTATTCGAATTTCCGGTAATTTTAAGTTTTGAGCTGCAAATCCTTATCAGAGGACTCCAAACGAAATCAAATAGCATTGAGATATATTTGCCGACGCTTATATCAAAAATATTATGTCGTTTATCCATTATAACTCATTAAAAAAAATAAAATGAAGTTGGAAGCTACACGCAATTTGCCTCTCTTTTGTCACACTATGAGAAATTTTCGTTCACAAAGACTCTGCGCAATGTGCATTTGATTTGACTCTGAATTAATTGGAATTAATCATGGACACAATGTAAACGAAATCGTTTTAGCTTCTTGATTTATAATATTACCCATTCCAATGCTTTTTTCGTGAGGAAGAAATTTTCTGAAAAATAACTTCTCTGAAAATTACCGTTTATTACGGTAATTTTCAGGGGTGTTGGTAATTTACGAAAAATACCACGGTAATTTACGAAAATTACCGCGGTAATTTACCAAGTTGCCCATCTCTAGTTATAACAGTTATTTTAACAGGATCCTGTCGACAAAAGTGGAATTGTTAATAATGCCATTCATCATATCCAATAAAACGTGCGTATCCTCTGAAAGGAGGATATCCACAACTTAGGTCAGTGGATACATCTAAGGATCCACTAAAATTTGTGAACATCCACAATCTATGTACTTAAGTGGATCCACTAATGCCTATAGGCATTAGTGGATAGCATTAGTGCCTATTTGCATTAGTGAATATATTAGTGGATCACTATATTTAGTAGATATCCACTACATATTAAGTGAATATCCACAGATTTTATTGGACATCCACTAACTCTAGTGGACATCCACAAACTTTAGTGGACATCCACTAACTCTAGTGGACATCCATAAACTTTAGTGGACATCCACTATATTTTATGTGAATAGCCACAATATTTAGTGGATATCCACTACATGTTAAGTGGACATCCACAAACTTTAGTAGACATCCACAAACTTTAGTGGGCATCCACAAACTTTAGTGGACATCCACTATATTTGATGTGAATATCCACAATAATTAGTGGATATCCAGAATATTTAGTGGATATCCACTAAATTTTTAGTGGATTTTTACCCATGGGATGATATAATAAGATATACAATGTTTGTAAGTACAACGAAAGTATATACCTCCTTAAGATCTATCAGAAGTCATTAAAGGAGATTTGAGTCACCAGGAAATTGGAGAAAGAATCATAAAATTTAGGTTCCTTACATAAAATATTTATCTACACACTTATCTTTGCATCATCAGATAATTATAAGAATTGATGCATTGAAGGTATCTTGTGGTCAGGTAAGATAAAAAGGATATAATTGATGACTTATCTCCTGTAATCAGTGCCTCATTGAGAGATATCTCTTGAAGAGAGGGTATATAAAGAAAGCAAATGGTGTCATCTAAGAGTTTATTTCTTGAGACTTGAGAGGCAAAAATGGCACATTTACACATCTTCTTAGCTCTTGCAGCCTTCGTTGCTGCTGAGGTAAGCCTTCAATCTATAGTGTACAAATTTTCATGCTACCTTGTAGTGATTAGCAACTAAATTGACACATCAGGTGGGTACATAGTGATGAATCAAATACTTCAATTTTCAAATAAAATAATTGGCATGATGAGACAATTAGTCTGATACTTGTTCATGCTTGATATAATGCATGTTCTATAGATTCTTTCCATGAGAGGAACATGACTCCTTTAATAACGGAATCTAGAATACCTACCCATAATGCATCCTATAAATAATTTCATAATTATATTGTCCACCACGACTTTGTCCCTTAAAAATTCATTCCGCATACAAAAAACTTATCATAGTCCAGTAATTATTGTACTTTCTGTGATCAAACTGCAATGGCCCAATCCTTTTGGTACTTACTTAGCCCTACCAAAGAGTATATTGCCAAATGATTTACTTAGAAGTATCTTTCAAAGGAAGGCTTTAATACCATAGCCTTATATTTCAAATTTATTCTCATTCATTAAATATATTTCCTCATAATAGTCATCGGGTAGTACTCATGTTACAATAATCAAAAGTGTGTGAATTCAGAAACAAAATGTCCCTTAATAATTGTCCCTACATCCTATGAGACACACTTTTTACCTTTTTAAACTAAGGGACAAACAAAATTGTAAATGAATGAAAAAGACTGGGGATAGCTTAAATATATCTGAATGATCTGGGTTGATGCAATGGCAAAAGTGTTTTCTCACTATCATTAATACAAATTGTTCTCAATACACTGCTTGGGAGCATGCAATGTCAACATCCTATATGTATGCTAGAAGACAAACTTTATTAAGGCTATCTCAGTACAGTAAAACTGAAGACTACAAGTATATCACTGACTAGTAGCTGGCTCAAATGTTTCAAGTATCAGGAAAATTTCTAATGTAATTTTTATACATGAATTTCAACAGTGATATTATATTCACATTTATTTCTATGCATTATTCTTTTCACTATCAGGCTACATTTGTCACATTCATAAGCTAAATTTCCAATATTTTGCCCACGTTAAATTTCCATGGGGTCATAAGTGCGTAAAATGATGTAATGAGGAACAATACTCAATAATCAGCACCCATCCATTGCAGAGGGGATGGTAATAGCATTCTTGCCCCTGACCTCATTCACCATCTGATATGCTCAGTGCCTTAAGTCCATATGAATGTTTAACACGAAAACACTGAGTAAATTCTTTATCTTTCTCAATTTCAGGCTCTTCAGGTGCCAAGCCTATCTAAGGTGCAACCCAAATTCGATGCACTTCCTGATGACCTGCCTCTGAAAGCAGCCTTGAGGGCTAGAAATTCTCACCTTGATGGTAAATAAAGAATATTCACATTGTAATCTATACTGCTGTATTGTAATTTTTGAACTTCACAATAGTAAATTCTGATGAACCAAATGTGCCTATCACGGAATTGAAGTGGAGGTATGGGTCAGACCACCACTCATATCGTCCACTCTGCTCTCTCCCCACTTCTGAGTGTGTCAACTGACTTGAACATTTAATTGAAATGTGGCTCATAGACTGAACTCACATGATCAGACTCCCAATATGTGATGACCAGATAGACGAGATATTAGGATGAGTCAGCTCCACTGCAATATATTTAATCAGCCCCTCAAATCTCGATAAATAACAGTTTCCCAATGTGGTAGCATTGATTTATTTATAAGTTACATGTCTCCAACCTGATATGTTGAATATATTCCACTAGGCATGACTGAGTGGAACCCATGATGGAATAACTCAGAATGGTAATTCTCACCTACTCAAAACTTTTTTCCCACTTGCACTCTTGCAAAATTTTATTCAGGCAAAATTGGCTCTCGAATTGTCGATGGCTATCCTGCCAAGGAAGGACAGTTCCCATACCAAGCAGCTCTCTTCATCGATCAAAAGGAATTCTGTGGAGGTTCTGTAATATCTGAAAACTGGATCTTAACAGCTGGACATTGTGGTTTTGGGTGTGTTAAATTTTTTACCATTCATTATAATATAGGTATTATTAGGTGTCTTTATAACTTGGTATTACATCAAGATTAATCCCCAGTCAGATTTTTCTTAATTATCATTCAATACACAAGACATATATATGATAGTGAGATAAAACTAACCACTAAGAAACAGAGGGGCATAAAACTAAGCAATGTTTTCCTTCCATTTATGCTGGTAAATCTTACACACATATTAAAAATTAATAATAATAACTAAAAGTGAATCTTGATACAGTAGATGTTTGTATAGATGTTTGTCTCGATACAGTAGATGTTTGCCCCTGAGTCTAAGTCCTTATGAATAAGTTCAAAATATCTTTTTCCAGAACAATGTAACAATCTTCATATCCCAGTGTTGAATCTGACTCATTTGTATTCATTTGGAGGAGATTCAACTATCTAAATTTCTTTATGGGCTTTTTATTCCCATATATGTCATATGCCTTAATAAAATGCCTTAATAAAATGCCTTAATAAAATGCCTTATGCCAACAATAAAATTAGATAAAAATGCACTGCTCTCATCAGATGGCTATCATTTTTGACTATAGGAACAATACTTTACTTGAGAAGGGTTGTACAAACTAACTGCATGCTTTTCATTGAAGTTATATACATAATTTCAAAGAGAAATATTTCCCATGTGGCCAGATTCATTACTTCTGCTACTGACCGATACAAGCTATTAATTACATTAACTACAGATCAGAATGATAGGTATCCTGTGTAGTGAGCATTTCATATTATTAAGTTAATTTCACCTTCTATCATTTAAATGTACATATGTATCTCTTTCACCTTTTCAAAACTTTTTATGGATAAGCAGAAGGGATCATGAAAGAATGATTCAGTATTTTTTTAGGTTATCTGCTTTAGCCACAACCCATAGATCACAATTTTGGCAGTGAATTCTATATTAGAAAATAAGCTAATGTGTTCCTTTTAATATTTCTAATTACCCTCCTGTAGTTTGTTCATTCCCACCTAATGGAGTTTCAAAATTGGAAAATAAGTTTTTATTATTTATTATCTGCTGTAAATAATTACCTGATTAATTCATTGTAGTTCACCTAGCAGTACTAATTGATGGATCAGTAGGTTGCGGCGATTCTCTGGGCTACACTAGTTTGGCATCATTTTTGGCTTCCTGCAACAGCAAATTCCTTTGAAAAATAAGCATAGAATTGATTAGAGCATCAATTTTTCCTTTAGCACTGCTAACCCTTTCTATCACATGAAATTTCAACTTTTATTCCATCTATTTTGAGATTGAAGTTGTTTTTTTCAATAAAAAAGCTGGCAAACTAACTGGCAGTCTCAGAAATTACAAATTTTAGCAAAGGAACTCTACCATAATACGCTTCACTTCCTGAAATTTCTTCATATCTAGACTGAAGTAACAACACTGGTACGTTTCCACAGATTCTATATGGTATGATGCATTTTGCCCTCTTACCGTCTGATGATACTGAAAGATGGTGAATTCATGGGTATAAGTCCACTCAAAATTTTAGCAGATAACCACATTCTTAATGGATGTTCTCATTTTAGTGGAGGTGAACATAATATGAAGTGGATGTCCAGTAGGAATTAATGGTTCCACTAATACAAAATGTGGATGTCCACATCTTTTTTGGATTCTTAGACACATCCACAAACTAAAGAAAAGGATGCCCACATTTTATTAGATATGATGAATGACAATACCCCAGTGAAAAAACTATACAACTTTTAATACAGTGTATACATTATGTACACATTTTATAGGGTGTATACAGTTGTGTACATTGTATCCTCCATATACAATGAGTAGGTACATTCTGTTTAAAGATTGTACACAAAATGTAGACATTGTGTACAGTTTATACAAATTGTGCAAAATTTACACACTGTATACGATGTGTATGCAATGTATACAGGGTATACACTGTATACAAATTGTATACATATATACATTTTATAAAATATGTAAAGATGGTATTTTTTTGTTCAAAATGCATAAAGTTTGTAGGAAGTTAACTATAAATGTAGCACAGACAGTTGGGACAACGTTGGGAAACGGTGCCATTCGCACGGTTATATATGATCCGTTGAGATGGTGTAAGGGCCTGCCGGATTACAGCGCAGCTGAGCTGGATCTCACTTGGCACATTCTCAGCTACATGGTGTTTGTTATCCAAGAGTTTTAGCCGAGATGTAGTGCATCCGTATGGAAAAACTCTAAATGATGACCCTTTAAGTACTATTTTTTTCATGCACCTATTTACACGTTTCTCTTCATCCATCCTATATACCAGATTTTATGCATCCGCTGCATTACTTTCCTCCCTCGTTGACCTAATATTCTAATATTTACCTGACCTCAGTTCCATTCAACGAACGTACTGTGCTAATGTATATACATTATGTAATTATGACTATCATCATTAGTACCCTAATAGCACAAAATATCTACTAGATATCTACAGTATATTTTCAATGTCTTAAATGTTTACAAGATGTCTAGAAATTATCTAAAATAACTCCTAGATCTGAAAATTATATTTTTAATTCATCTCATATGGATTAAAATGTCATATTCATCTCATATCCATTCAAATGGATATCCATGAATGGATGATTTTTCTCAGTCCCTTGGAGACGGTATCGGACTTAGAGAAAATACGAGTGCGCTGGCCGGAAAAATCTGAGGCCAGGAGGATCGGTGAGAGTGAAAGTACATCTGAAATGTGGTTTTAAACCCGATTCACCATCTTTAAGAGCGATTGAACATTGGTGAGGTTTGATTGAAAATAAAGCTGAGGTTTAACTTTCTTCACCCTGGTGAGAACTTTAGTTTTTTCAAAGCTAATTTGATGACCAAGGGTCGTGTGCTCTGCCACCGCCGACTTCAAAGGTGTCCAAGTCGAGGGCTTGAAGGTGATTTACTTAAAACTCAACTACTACCACATGCTGCACTAATAATCTTCTCTAATAGCAAATAGAAAAGCATCTGAATATATGTGGACAGATGATTTAAAAAACTTGATTCACTTCAGTCTTTGGTGAAAATAGGCTTAAATTATTAAGTACTAACATAAAGGAAAAGTATGAAATATTTTATTTCATGGATGGGTGTAAAAAGATTCTTTTATTCTGCAATATTTTAGAGCAAGGAGTATCATCGTCATTCTGGGGTCCTTGAGCATCCAACAAGGAGATCCTTCACAAGTAGTGATGCAATCCTTCAAAATAATTACTCATCCAGGCTTCAGCATGGAATACCTACAAAATGATGTCTCCCTTGTCCTACTGACTGATAACTTTCCATCAAACCGTAAGTTCAACATATTTTCCCCTCACCCAGAATAACATAATTATTTTAAACATACATATATTAAAGACAAATCCAAGTAACTAAACAGACCATCCAGTTGAAAATTACACTGGACATTTTCTACAATTTCTCATAGTCTCTCATCTTATAGTTACAATATTCACGACTAGTAGATAATTCAATCAAAGTTGCATTCTAAGACTTGAACAGCAACTGATGAGTACAAAACAAAATGAAAAGTAGCATCTTGATTTTTAAAAATCTTCTTCTCAAGTAATTTTATGACCAAGGGAAAAATTTTTCAGCACAATAAAATAGGGAAACCTTCAGTAACAAGCACACACCATTTAGCCAGACAATGGTCTAAGATGAGAAATATAATAATTCAAATACCATATTTAGTAGTGATTACACGTATCACAATAAATAACATGCATTTTCATTTTAAAAAGGTAGTGCAAGTAAAAAAATCTGAAATTTAAAATAACATATTTTAAAACTCAAAACTTATTATATTAATTAATGTACATACCTATGTTTTAGAAATATTTACAGCCATAAAACATCAGAAATATATATTTTTCAATTGAGAAATGATAAAGATGTTGAAACTTAACTGAAAATTAAATGCCCATTTTTGTACACATTAGCTACAAAAAAGTATACAAGATAGCATGCAGGTAGTATTTCAGCCTTATATTTTAAGAAAAATATGTGAGATATATGCTAAGAAGCATGTTAGATCTTATAAGGAAATAATATATAGTAATTAAAATATTAAATTTAATTTAAAATAATTTAATTCATCTTACAGCTTACATCAGCCCGATTCCCCTCTCAACATCTCTAGTAGGAGCAGGAGAAATGGCTGTTGTCAGTGGATGGGGAAACACCAGTGACTGTAAGTGTGAAATTATATCTTTCTTGAAGAATAGGTCTTATATATAACTGCATATGTGCAATTAGTGTGGCTGAGTGGAAAGAATGAACTCACTTGGTTGAAACTTTTGAGTCTCTATCCCCATCAGATGAATAATCAGTTTATTATAAGAAGACATTTTATCGATGACAACAAAGGGGAAAAGTTATTTAAAATATTTCAAGTTTGAGATCAAGGGTGATGTTGCCACTCATTCATTTAATATATTTTTGTTGACTGCTCTTCTGCAAGGTAAATGGATGTTAATTTTTCAATACAGAATGCCTTGGTTTTCAAAATCCTTAAAAATGAACAAATCCTCATCTCTATTGATATGCTTTAAATGAGTCTCAAACTCTAGGTGATTCATACCCAAGGCATGTCTTCAAAAGTCTTGACTTCAAAAGTCTTGACTTCAAAACTTCAAAATCTAGAGTAATCTTTCACAAAGAACTATCCCTAAAAGGATTGGAAAAGGGTACGAAAATCAGAATTAAATGACATGAATGGAAAATGGATAACGTGATGATGTTCCCAGGGAATTCACAACATTTCATCTTACAGTACAAAAATGCATACACCATATTATTCCTTTCTTAAAATCTCAGGTCTTGTCATTCCCATTCAAGATGTTCTATACATCCTTTCCCTTCCACTCCATTCCCCTCACACCAAAGCTTCTTCTATGGCCAGCAGGGTTAGACATATGGGTAATGCAATTTCCAGCTATGCCAAAAGAGGTTGGTTCAAGTCGCACCTGGGAAATGAATTAAATGTTAGGGAAACATTGTGAAAGATGAAAAATATAAAATGACAAGGGTGTTGGGAAGGGATGTTAAGAAAAGACTGAGAATGATAGTTAGAAGATTGAGGTCAAAACATGGATTTTAAGGAAAATAAGGTGAAAATAGATGACTTTTGAAATGTGAGTGTGAAAGAATGGAGACAAAAGAAGTTGGTGGAAAAGTATCAATAATGGCAAGGGAAGTTGTTTGGGGAATTGCTGGGGAGGAAAGAAAGTTGTCTGAGAACATATGGTGATTGACAGATAGAATGGAACACATAATAAAAGGTGATGGTGTTTTGAATGATGCGATAAATGGTTGAATATTAGACAAGAATTTTGGGGATTAGGGAAGAGGAGAATAAAGTGCTCCTGATTCATGGAAAACATTAGGAAGTACGTACCTATCTTTTAAAGTTTTCTGTTCTTCTAAACTGACCTTCATGGGGAAAACACAAAGGATGGTCACACTGCAGTGTTGTATCAAAAATGGTAGGTTCTGGGAAACTTCCAGCTTTATCTACTACCCCCATAACTAAATAATCACTAATAATATCTTATGTGATATTTCCCTTAAATATTTTCTGACCTCCTTCATGCTGTTGTGGATTCCTTTCCATTTTCCCAACCACCCATAATTCTCCTCTCAACCACAGCCTTCGTGTGACCATTGCCTTACTTTTTCTTCACCCACTTCTGCTTTCTTCCAGCAACTTCCTTTCCCTCCCCACCAAGTGTAAGATATCGTAATTCCTCTACCCATCTAATCATCTCAATTCCAGCAACTTCCTTTCCCTCCCCACCAAGTGTAAGATATCGTAATTCCTCTACCCATCTAATCATCTCAATTCCCCTCCAAACCTAAGTACATATCAAAAACCACCAACCTACATTTGTCCAACTTCCTCAAAGACCACGTTTGGCAACCATACAGTGCCACTCTCCACTGCAAAATCTTTACCGGTATTATCTTCATAAATTTGCTAAGAGAGTTGACCTATCACAATTTCCTGTTTACAAAAACATATTCTGCTAACACACTTTTTTTTATGCCCCTGATTCTTAATTCTGCTACTTCAAAACTGCTTCACAGATTTTTCCTATGGTAAATCTTCACCTATTACTTCTCATAATGACTAGTCTCCTCATGTATCTATGTACCAGATGCATCGTTAACGTATGGTCAAAATAATAAATGAAAAATTAACCCCTAATTCTCTCATTGCTAGTAGTCTTTATAGAAGAAGAAAGTTAATTAATTCATATGAATCTCATAATGATGAATTCCAGTATACAACCTCAGAAGAATATGAATCTCTCTAGCTCCCTGCAAGCCCATACATCAACAAATCGAATATTATAGCATTAATATGAGTTACTCTGGTTGGCATCAGCGAGTGCATATAAATCTACTCATCTTTCAGCATCCGGCATCAGCCTTCTTTTGAAGTATGCTGAGCTAAAGACCATATCTAATGAAGAGTGTGGTGAATATTATGACAAATATTTGTATGATGGCAATGTTTGCTGCACTAGTGCCTCCCCTGATTCAGGAACCACATGCCAGGTAAGAATTCTTCTTTCAGAAACATACTACTTGGTACATCTTATAAAGAGGTATAGTTGAGATATGCCACAAGGCATTTTCAGCCGATAAAAAGTAAATTGTATTAAAATACAATATTTTGATGCTTAATAAGAAATAGAAGACGTTTAACCATATCTTTCGTGTATATTTCACCAACACACTTTATTAAACACTGAAGAGTATAAAGCATATAGGAAGTCAATAATGCTATGAGCAATAGTAAAGTGGTGGACTTAAAAATAGAAAAATGGCATGGGTGAGTTATGGAATGCTAAAATAATGTTATCAAAATGCTTCAACATTTTTTAGACTTAATAGAAGTTACTAATACCAGCTGAATTTCATTAAAAAGAAACCAAGTATAAAATTTGATAAATTGATTCAACAACAAAAAGCGACTATAGAAACTTAAATAAGCTTCAAAAAAAAGGAACTTATTTTAATGACTGGAAAAACAGACATTTCATGAAAAATTTCATTGAATGCAGTACTGATGGATGAATTTCATTGTTCTTGTAATTTGCAGGGTGACAGTGGTGGTCCTCTGGTTATCAATGGAGCCCAAATTGGTATTTTATCCTTTGGTGGGCAGTCTTGTTCATCATCACCTCCAGTCTTCACTAGGATATCAACTTTATACTACTGGATAATTGATACAGCACACCTACACTAACTCTTACAAAATTATCAAGGACAAAAAACTGAGGAAAGTTTCTATTTGTTCTTGTTCAAAAATAAATAACACAAACTGAAATATCTGGAATTTTATTATTAGTACCTATTTTGTACCAAGTAGATAGTAACAAATGCTCTCCTCGTGTATGTACTACACCTAGTCATGGTGGAATGGGCTAGTGTTTCGAAGACCCCCAGAGCGGGACTAGCAGGAACAATGAAAATTGCTCCTGGTAGGCCCACCCATGCTAAATTGGTTGATGGCTAGGAATCAGATGAATATTATTCTATGTACAGAACAGTCTCTGTTCCTCAGCGAGAGTCTGACCACAGTGAAGTGACTCTTGCAGTGACGGTGTCATTTTTAAAACAAAGGCAATGAGAAATCACCTCAACTGATTTTTACTAAGACTTGTATGTTGGACATAGACAAAATAGAAATGAATTGAGTGTAGTGTATCCAATCCAGCTTTGTGAAATTATACTTTATTACATTAATAATTACAGCAATAAAACGTAACTTAGATTTTCCCACATTGAAATTTAATACATCATCAGGGGATCGATATCATCAGCCACAACATAAACTGAAAGCACCTGGTTTAAATAGTTCTTCCCTGTGGAAAGGGGTTAGGGGGGAGGATTAGGTGGAAGGAGGTTTCTGGTGTGGGGTTGAGTGGCTTGAGGTAGTGAAGGGGGATATGGAAACACCATTGGTGACCATAACCATAACTTAGGAGTAATAACTTAGTAATGACCAATACATGGTTTAAAAGATCAAAGAGAAGTCTTCCGGAGCCTACTTCCATGTAGAAAATATTAGCATACTGCGATTAGCTGATGACATAGCACTCGTAGCAGAGACAGAGAAGGACCTGAATAAGACTCTAATAACCCTGGAAAGGACAATGACCATATATCACCTGAGGTTCAATAAGAATAAAACTAAGATATTGGTGCACAGCAAAAGAGAAGAGGCCAAAACCAACTTTAAACCAGGGAAGCAAAAACTGGAAGAGGTGAAAGAGTTCTTTTACCTGGGAAGCCAAGTAACCAACAATGGACGAAGCAAGATCTCCTGTAAGCGCTCGCACATCAGGTAAGGTATGCATCCCGCACATCATAAGCGTAGCCTCAAATAAAAACTGGATAACTATTACCGAGCATGGAATTCTATTTAAATTACTGAATAATAAATAATAACCGGATAATTTATTTGGTAAATCACCTACGTGAAAGAAGCATATAGAGCCAAAATATTTTCCCATCGAAAAATTTCTTGCGTAAAAACCAAAATATCTAACTTGAACCATTCCGAAAGAAGAACATGTCTGCGTAAAATATATAATGATATATATTCCATATAGTCTATGTGTGAGAGAGAAAATGTGTGAATTCGCAGATTTTTAAGTTATGGCTCACCTACCAGCACGACCTTGGAATACGATAGATAAAGGATGCAGCACTGGGTTTGAGATATTATGAGTAATTTGGCGTTTCATTTCCATAGCTTGCTTTTAAAAATATCAAATACCATGAAATAAATTGATCAGTCGAATCCGTCGTAATCAATATCTTGAAACATGATAGTAAGGTTAGAGAACGTTGAATGTTCACAAATTTATAATGGAAAGGTATGTCGAGAAGTTTTTAAACAAGACACAAGCAGAGCTTTTTAACTTGAGATTAGATACAGGCTCCTTTTTTCTTCGTTGTCTATTTACAACACATCTCTTTGGGGCCTTCCTTTTTCTTTAAGATTTTACTGAAATTTTTTTTCAACCTTGATAACAATGTGTTCTAACCTAAGCTGAGTATGCTATGCCAGAAGTCGATAAAAAATCCTATCCATTGATACCTTACTCATCACTATAGGCTTCGTATTAATGGAGAAAAATGGATTTTAACGATAGAAATAACATACGTGAAAATTCGAAAGCGCTTAGTTTCGTAGCCTACCGCTCCGTTTTTCCCACGGTATGGCACATGGTAGCTGGCGGCGCTCGCGTCGCTGTCCTCCTCTATCCCCCGGCTGAACCACAGGCGTAAGCATTGAGTGCGAGAGATAGAGAGAGAGAGAGTGCTTAGAGAATCTCAGTCCGCTGAGCTTCCCCACGGCCTTGGCCGGCTGTAGACAACCGTTGCCACGGCGAAAACTTGCGGCTAACTGGGTGGCGCGACGAACTGCCGTGTACTGAATGCGGCGTATAATGTCAGAATAATCTATCTCAAGGAAAAATAACGAGGAAGATCATAAGTATATTTGAGTGAAGACGATATGCATATTTTTTCAACACTGACTGGGCAAGCGCAGTTTACCTAGCTTAGCCCCAATGCACGCCACTGGTGCAGACTCTTTTCCCCCCCTCTCCCCGCTTATATAGTTTTTGAAGGAGTTTGCCCTCCCTCCCCCAGGATTAGGGGTGTTGTCGCGCCCCTGGTGCAAGTAGAACATTTTCGGGGGATGGAGGCAGAGTGAAGAAAATCCCAACATCACCATTAGGCTATTCAAAGAGTGGCCTATTCACCCATTGGGTGCATCCAGGGGGAGTAGCGCTCACTGAGCGATTGAGCGGTAGCGAACTGTCCGCTATATCTCAGCTGCTGACTCCCCCTGGATGGTAAGCGCTAAGGTGGGAATTTGAATCTTCCTCTATTGGCGAGAGAGTTTGTTCTTCGAGACTTAAAATGAAAATCACGAATTAAAGCAAGGTTTTTGCCATTAGGAAGAACTTGCGTTTACATTACTTCGACATAATAATAGTAATTAGGCAATTTTATAAACGAAATAAGATATAACGACAGTAAGCATACGACAACAACAACAAATACAGCCAAGATGGCGTCGCTTTCAATTTGATCTAAGGGGATAATTAATATTATTCTTCTGCGTATTGAGCTTTTTTGAGCATGTAGTTAATATTTTGTTCGAACATCGCATAAGACACACTTTTGGTTGCTTTCAGGATATACTTTCCAAATTTAGACGCATATAAAAATACAAATCGACTGAGCGCACTCCGAGGAATGTCAGCCAGGCAAATTGTCCGATTGAAAAAGAATTGTTTTCATTCGGTAAAGGATCGGGTGAACAACGGCATTGAACGCATTTAGGTCCGATTTCATAATGTTCTTCTCTAATATTTCCTCGGTATGAGAGAAGTCACTGACAATTACTTATGCTGTCACTGCTCACCCAGCAATTGCTAACCGACCGATGTGTTTTACAAAATCTAAACTCTCGGCTACTTCGACGTTATTTTAGCATGAGCACGAAAGTTATCGCATGATTCACCTCAACAATCTGACAACTCGAAAGTAAATTTGAAAAGTCCAATTAATTCAGGGCCATTTCTAAAATGAAAATTGGATAGTAAAACTTTATGAAAAAATCGATAGATTCGGCTTTCACTTGGTGAAAATTCATGTTGAATAAGAAGATGCAACCTATGTAAATGAGGTACATAGTACTTCAAGTACAAATAGGTCTGTGAAAATTTACACAGGTTGCATTTTCTTATTCGGTAAAACTTTATAGTTGTCATAGTCTAGGGGTACTTCAGTGCTCAAAGGGCTAAGGTTATATAGCATCATATAAACTAATATCATAATTGTAAGACCTTGAGAAGCATTATTATGGAGCATTCAGGATCCACTAATGTGGTTAAATTTCTTCCTATCTTTGAGTTTTTGCTCAGATGATATAAGACTTCCTTTCTTTACTGCAGATGTAACGCTTGCATTTCATGAACTACCATCTGTTTCACTATGCAGATGAGCATTAAATTTTTTGTAATAAGCATGATTGTCTTGAGTATAACCATGGTAATACCATAAGCATAATAAGTGCACTTAAGGCATTTAAATATATCACTTAATACCTATATAGGTATCTTGCTCATAATTTGAAGTGAGTATTTCTATCTAACATACCTATGTCTCTTCAGCATATACTTAGCGTTTCCACCATTCTTTTTAATACTGCTAACACCAGTGTCTTAGTCTTCTTCTTATTGATCTTCAGCTGATATCTGGCCATTGTCCTTTCCATTGTTAGCATCTTATTCAGATCCCTCTCTGTCTCTACTATGAGTGCTAAGTCATCAGCGTGCTATCTCACCATGCTAATTTTTTCTCCATGGATATTCACCCCAGAAGACTTCTCTTTGATTACATTGATGGCTCTCTCGATGTAAACAAAAAAAACTGGAGACAGTGCACAGCCTTGTCTCACTCTTTCCTTTTTCTTGCCTCTTCACAGCTGGGTCCAGATTTAATCACAGCTACTTAGTTTTTATGCAAACTATGGATAATTCTTCGATCATTGTAGGACACTCCTATTCCTTTCAGAAGTACAAGTATTGAATTCCAATCCAAGTAGTCAAAAGCCTTCTCTAAGTTTACAAATGCAATGAACGTCGGTTTTTTCTTCTCCATTCTCTTCTCTATGAGCAGCCTAAGGGCCAATATTGCCTCTCTTGTTCCCTTACTTTTTCTGAATCCAAATTGATCTTAATCCAGGATCTTCATCTGCTTTTCGTTCTATTCTTCTGTAGATGATCCTTGTCAGTATCTTCGATGCATAAGTCGTTAGGCTTATAGTTCTAAAATATTCGCGTTTCTCCGCTCTCTTCTTTTTGGGAATGATGATAAGTTTTTCTAAAGTCCCTGGGTATTTCTCCTGTTGCGTTCATGTCGCAGATGGTTTTTTAGAGATGGGTAAATGTCCTACATTTTTTATTAGTTCTGCCGGAATATCATCAATTCCAGAAACCTTATTCATGCACAATGTTATTCAAATGTTATTCATGCACAATATATAATTTTAATTCTTTTAAAATAAAGAATTCGGCCCAATTCACAGAATTTACGTAAAAACATTATTATTAACCATTTAAAATATCCTTGGATAGTCTTACAAAGTGGGCGTAAGTAGTTGGAATTTGATTTAAAATGTCTCGGTTCCTTTGAACTTATCGTGATCTGTGGCAGCTGGACCTCCCTCCGTGAAGCCGGGTTGGAGTGCGCCTTCAAGTATCAGAATTCCCTCGACGCCTCCTCGCTTTCACCCGTACTGCCGCGCCTGCACCATTCCACAGTTTACCGCCAACCTCATTTCCTCGCCTTCGCCTGTGATTCCTGCTCTGCCCGACGCGTCCTCACTCTTGGACTGCCCGACGCGTCCTCTCTATTAGAGTCCCAGTCTAACTCTGCTCTTCGTCACCCCCGTAACTACGCTCAACTCCCTCATTCTTGTCCATTGTTATGACCGGGCGCACAGCCTATTGTTTGGCCGGGTGTAACGCCAAACCTCTAGTGTCGAATACGTTGTTTATTGTTTGGACGGGTGTAATTCCGAACCTCTAACGTCTAATACGTACTGCCTATTTTTTGGCCGGGTGTAATGCCAAACCTCTAGTGTCTAATACGTACTGCCTATTGTTTGGCCTAGTGTAATGCCAGACCTCTAGTGTCTAATACGCACTGTCTATTGTTTGGCCTGGTGTAATGCCAGACCTCTAGTGTCTAATACGTACTATCTATTATTTGGCCGGGTGTAATGCCAGACCTCTAGCCACTTATACATACGGTCTATAGTTTGGCCGGGTGTAATGTCAAACCTCTAGTGTCTAATACGTACTTCCTAATGTTTGGCCGGGTGTAATGCCAGGCCTCTAGCGCCTAATACGTACTGTCTATGGTTAGCCGGGTGTAATGCCAGAACTCTAGTGTCTAATACGTACTGCATATTGTTTGACCGGGTGTAATGCCAAACCTCTAGTGTCTAATACGTACTGCATACTGTTTGGCCGGGTGTAATGCCAGACTTTTAGCGTCTAACACGTAATGTCTATTGCTTGACCGGTTGTAATGCCAGACCTCTAGTGTCTAATACGTAATGTCTATTGTTTGACCGGGTGTAATGCCAGACCTCTAGTTTATAATACGTACTGTGTATTGTTTGGCCGGGTGTAATGCCAAACCTCTAGTGTCTAATACGTACTGCCTATTGTTTGGCCTAGTGTAATGCCAGACCTCTAGTTTCTAATACGTACTGCTTATTGTTTGGCCGGGTGTAATGCGAAACCTCTAGCGTCTAATACGCACTGCCTATTGTTAGGCCGGGTGTAATGCCAAACCTCTACGGCCGTATTCATAGATTCGTTAGTCTACGACTAAGATAGGCTTAAGGAAGTTCGTCCGGCGATTTCGTTAAACCCGTATTCATAGTGACGTTTTAGCACTGACCGACCTTAATCCAGGTAGATTTAGTCCATAGAAAGTTAAACCTATGGCATCATGGTTTAACAATGAGTTTAAGTGCATCGAGTAGATATTTTCTCATCAGCTTTTGTGGAGTGTGATTTACGAAGGTGTTCTCTGAAATATTTCGATTTATCTCCTCTGTACAGGAAGTCTACTGTTGAAATATATTCGCGTTTACTTAAAAGAACGAAATTTCGAGAGGCGGGGTGAAAATAACACAGTAAAAGAAGACCAAATTGGTGGAGAGAACCGTTGCGAAAAACTGCTTCTACTAGACTAACTCATTTTTACAGGGTGAGAACATCTCGTTGCATCAAAATAATAAACAACAAATGAGCAAAAAAATAAAGTAGGCAAAAGCCGACAGGAAGACAGTTGCCTTATAATTGGACCAAGAACACTTTATATACATCTGTTCTTGAATTGGACATACAATTTTTTTTCTTCTTCCAACACCTACGTGAAAGTATTATTGTTTAGTTGTATCTGTAGTATCACGCCGGATATCGTTAGCTTAATAGTTTAGATTTATATTCATATGTTAATACTTTTAGATTTACTGCAGTAGATTAATAAAGTAGTTTTGTTCTCATGTTAGGTACCTAATTAGTTAATCTAGTTTTTTGTTATTTTCATTTGCGAGAACAGATTAATAAGCAGGCGCTATACTTAAGTGTTTAGATTTTTTAAATCAGTTATTATAGTTCACTTTTATTCTCTTTTTGATTACTTATGAAGGTCTAAACATTATCAAGTAGGTATACTTGTTTACAGCATGATCTAACTATGGGAGACCACGAACCTTGCTACGCCTTTTTGAATGACATATTTTTTATGATGTTCGGAATCTCAAAGGCTGCTTGGAACACGTCGTAGTTTGGTTGAATAGACTTTAGTTTGACTGTAATAAATTAATTAAAATTCATTCATTTTTTAGCGCGCTAATCATAACCTTAAGGCAACGCGCATTCTTCAACGATCCCACTTGGCCTAGTGGTTACGATCGCCGGCTCCAGTGTCGGAGGTCGTAAGACCCAGTCGTGATGTTGGGAGTTTTATTTTCGTCTCAATTTCATTAATTTTCATTTTTTCTATTATTTTCAAAGATGGAACTTCTATTTTTGGCGCGCCTAGTGGCAACATGTTAAAATTGGAAATCAACGTCCTTTATGCAGTGTTATTGCTTAAAATTATTACGGGAGTAAACAAACTCTTTTCTGTAGAAGAAAAGCTTCAATTCAATTGTGAGCATATCAATCTATTAGAATACAGCAATTTTATTTGTTGCTTTAATTATTAGTGCACAAACAGCCTTTCACATTAATTAATATCAATTTTGATTGAAAAGAAACTTGTATAAAAATTTAGGAGAAGTTTATCGTGACTAATATACTGGTGAATACATAATTATCATGTTTATTAACGGGAGGAAAAGTACCTATGTGTGCTAGATTAACTATCCAAGAATAACTCAAAAGATTGCATGATCTTAATGCCTAGCATGCACATTGTATATCCTTTATAACAAATACCTATAATGTATAATAGCACCAAAGGACATAATGATAAACTGGTTATAATTAAGGATATTCATGAGTTCCCCGGATATCAAATTACCAAACATTTATTGCATATATAGTGTAGATAAAAAAATCGGACTTTCAGCACTTTAAAGAAGTTGGGAATTCTCTGAAAGTCACAACATTTTTCAGTATTAGTTCATCATAACATTCATAAGATAAGAGCAATGTGATGTATTTTTAGTAAACATTCATTGAAACTGCCTCAATTTACTTTTGCAATGAGATTATGGTATTTAAATTGATTGCCCATAAAAGCTGCTGATAAAAATTGCTAATATCATCTGAGGATCAATAAGAATAAAACTAAGGTATCGGTGTGCAGCAAGAGAGAAGAGGCCAAAACCCACATTAAACTAGGGAAGCAAAAACTGGAAGAGGTGAAAGAGTTCTACTGCCTAGAAAGCCGAGTAACCAACGAACATAAATATATGGCGGAGTAGGCTAAGGAGAAGATGAAACTGCTTGAGGAGGAGGAAAGAAAGAGAGTGGCGTTTGAGGTTGAGGAGAGGAGAAAAGGGGATCTCCATAGGCTTCAAATGACAATATTACAAAAGCAACTTAACTTAAAATGTAACAATTTTCAGATATAATAATTGATTAAATTGAAACAACCTAGTTTTATTAACTATTGTAAAAGTTGCCTCATTTACAACCCTATAGTGAAAATACGGCCGTAGAGGTTTGGCATTACACCCGGCCTAACAATAAGCAGTACGTATTAGACACTAGAGGTCTGGCATTACACTAGGCCAATCAATAGGCAGTACGTATTAGACACTAGAGGTTTGGCATTACACCCGGCCAAATAATAGGCAGTGCGTATTAGACACTAGCGGCCGTATTCATAGATTTGTTAGTCTACGACTAAGATAGGTTTAAGGAAGTTCGTCCGGTGATTTCGTTAAGCCCGTATTCATAGTGCCGTTTTAGCACTGACCGACCTTAAAGATTTAGCCCAGATTAGATTTAGTCCAGAGAAAGTTAAACCTATGGTATCATGGTTTAACAATGAGTTTAAGTGCATCGAGTAGATATTTTCTCATCAGCTTTTGTGGAGTGTTGATTTACGAAGGTGTTCTCTGAAATATTTCGCTTTATCTCCTCTTTACAGGAAGTCTACTGTTGAAATATGTTTGCGTTTCCTTGAAAGAACGAAATTTCGAGAGGTGGGGTAAAAATAATACAGTAAAAGAAGAACAAATTGCTGGAGAGAACCGTTGCGAAATACTGCTTCTACTAGACTAACTCATTTTTACAGGGCGAGAACATCTCGTTGCATCAAAATAGTAAACAAAACAAACGAGGCAAAAGCAGACAGGCAGACAGTTGCCTTATAATTGGACGTACAATTTTTTTTCTTCCTCCAACACCTACGTGAAAGTATTATTAGTTAGTTGTTACTGTAGTATCACGCCGGATATCGTTAGCTTAATAGTTTAGATTTATATTCATATGTTGATACTTTTAGATTTACTGCAGTAGATTAATAAAGTAGTTTTGTTCTCATGTTAGGTAATTAGTTAATCTAGTTTTTTGTTATTTTCATTTGCGAGAACAGGTTAGTTTAGCAGGCTCTATACTTAAGTGTTTAGATTTTTTGAATCAGTTATTATAGTTCACTTTTATTCTCTTTTTGATCACTTATGAAGGTCTAAATATTAACAAGTAGGTACACTTGTTTACAGCATGATCTAACAAGGGAAGACTACGAGCCTTGCTACGCCTTTTTGAATGACATATTTTTTATGATGTTCGGAATGCCAAAGGCTGCTAGGAACACGTCGTAGTTTGGTTGAATAGACTTTAGTTTGACTGTAATAAATTAATTAAAATTCATCATTTTCAGCGCGCTAATCGTAACCTTAAGG
The DNA here is from genome assembly GCA_933228895.1 of Platycnemis pennipes. Taxonomy (NCBI): domain Eukaryota; kingdom Metazoa; phylum Arthropoda; class Insecta; order Odonata; family Platycnemididae; genus Platycnemis; species Platycnemis pennipes. The sequence continues at coordinate 98,981,059 of OW121856.1, read as the reverse complement.
CAACGCGCACTCTTCAACGATCCCAATTGGCCTAGTGGTTACGATCGCCGGCTCCAGTGTCGGAGGTCGTAAGATCCAGTCGTGATGTTGGAAGTTTTATTTTCGTCTCGATTTCATTAATTTTCATTTTTTCTATTATTTTAAAAGATGGAACTTCTATTTTTGGCGCGCCTAGTGGCAACACTGTTAAAATAGGAAATCAACGTTCTTTAAACAGTGTTCTTGCTTAAAATTATTACGGGAGTAAAGAAGCTCTTTTCTGTAGAAGAAAAGCTTTAATTCAATTGTGAGCATATCAATCTATTAGAATACAGCAATTTTATTTGTTGTTTTAATTATTAGTTCACAAACAGCCTTTCACATTAATTAATATCAATTTTGATTGAAAAGAAACTTGTATAAAAATTTAGGAGAAGTTTATATTGACTAATATACTGGTGAATACATAATTATCATGTTTATTAACAGGAGGAAAAGTACCTATGTGTGCTAGATTAACTATCCATGAATAACTCAAAATATTGCATAATCTTAATGTCTAGCATGCGCATTGTATATCCTTTATAACAAATACCTATAATGTATAATAGCACCAATGGATATAATGATAAACTGGTCTTAATTAGGGATATCCATGAGTTCCCCGGATATAAAATTACCAAACATTTATTGCATATATAGTGTAGATAAAAAAAATCGGACTTTCAGCACTTTAAAGAAGTTGGGAATTCTCTGAAAGTCACAACATTATTTCACTATTAGTTCATCATAACATTCATAAGATAAGAGCAATGTGATGTATTTTTAGTAAACATTCAATGACACTGCCTCAATTTACTTTTGCAATGAGATTATGGTATTTAAATTGATTGCCCATAAAAGCTGCTGATAAAAATTGCTAATATCATCTGAGGATCAATAAGAATAAAACTAAGGTATCGGTGTGCAGCAAGAGAGAAGAGGCCAAAACCCACATTAAACTAGGGAAGCAAAAACTGGAAGAGGTGAAAGAGTTCTGCTGCCTAGAAAGCCGAGTAACCAACGAACATAAATATATGGTGGAGTAGGCTAAGGAGAAGATGTAACTGCTTGAGGAGGAGCAAATAAAAAGAGTGGCGTTTGAGGTTGAGGAGAGGAGAAAAGGGGAACTACATAGGCTTCAAATGGCAATATTACAAAAGCAACCTATCTTAAAATGTAACTATTTTCAGAGATAATAATTGATTAAATTGAAACAACCTAGTTTTGTTAACTATTGTAAAAGTTGCCTCATTTACAACCCTATAGTGAAAAATGATTTGAATAAACTACTGCCCAATAACATTTCCACATGATTTTGATTTTAGATGGGTAATGGCTGGTGGTTTTGGGCTGCAATGGGTACAGGTACTGTGTTTGATTCGTCATCCATTACATTTCAAAGATCTTGATAGTGTGACCCAATATTGTGCAGTACAATTACAAATACAGTACAAGCAACAAACTTGTGTTGTCCTCATATTTGTTACAAGTTTTCTTCGAAGGCACTGGAACTTTTGTTTCAGAACTCCATTTCAATGATATTCCTTGTCCTTCTGTTGGCTAAATTGCACCTGGAAAATAAGGTTTTTTGTTATCAAAGAGCGTTTTAGTCTTTCGAGAATCAAAGCTACATCATACATAGTGGAATACCACATGTATTTGAGCTGCACTCTTTTTATTTTTCCTAACACTCAAGAAAGTTAGCCAAATATTTACTAAAAAATGATTAGTATGTGGTGAGACATTTCACTTTATCTTCTTATGGTAATTACTATAAAATTGATACATTTTTATAGGTGCATATCCAAATAATCAACCTATAATTTATAATAAAATATTGAACGATTATAGGTTCTGTTTAATTTTCTTTGCAATTATTTCTAATTCTCATTGCTTATTAATGTTTAAGACTGTTTTGACTCTAGCCAATGTGCAAATCCCACATAATTTGTAAATTACTAATTACACCAATGTATTAAATATCGGCAGTGTTCTCTCATTTTAATATTAATGCAGGGTAGTTGTGAATATTTGGACATACTGTGAACTTACTACCATTGGCAGGAGAGACAAGCAGAAATGTTGCAACATAAAGTTTTCCTGCTTCACGAACAAAGTATTGCCACAGTATTGCACTCAATAAATTCACTTTCTATTGGTTAATATAATTTAATTGTATTTTATTTTACCTGTCATGGGTATATAGTAAATTCATATAATGCCAAATATCCTCAATCACTCGTTAATAACTATCTTTCTACTGTATTTTTTGCATAATTTATGAATGCTGACTCATTGCCGATGCCATTACTTCCATTTGTGATATTGGCATTGGCTGTGTATGTTGTATGCAATCATATTTTTCATTCCCTACATTGACTACAAATACAAAACCTAAAAGTTGTGGGAAAATTATCAATATTGGCATCAGAATAGCGCTAATATATAATGTGAATCAGACAGCATAAATATATTTATACACACCTGCAGAAAGTCTCCAGTTGCATAAAAACGTAGAGCAACTAGCAGTTGCAGCATTTCTGGAACTGGAAGACCCCTGTTTCACTGGCCCTCTTCGATGTCCACAATTGAATAAATACCATTTCAAACAGTGTCTTCAGAAAATAGGCGCCGTCTGTAAAATTCGTCATCCTAATAATATTACATGGGTTCTCATTGCCCCTAATATATCGCTTCGGTACTCTCTTCATCTTCGTCCAAAAAGTCCCTCAATTTCCTAAATCATGGTACAAAACACCGACCATTTCCCGTCTAAAATCAAGATCACTTCACCAAGAATCAAATTCCAGGATTTCAGAGTCAGAAAATATAAGAAAACAGGAGAGTTACAAATTAGAAGCTGATCGTAATCGTCATCTAACGCCAGGGTGCATTGGTCAAAATTGCAACGTTAAACGATCCAGCAGAACAATTTATTACCTGTGTTAAGCGAAGCCAAGATCAAGAGCGTATTCCAAAAGATATATCCACATCAAGTGAGAATGAAGTCTTGACCCGGTGGAGCACCCGTGAGAACTTTGCGAATTTTATGCGCACCCGATCCGGGACCGCCGGTAAAGCACCAGACCGTACTTAACAAGAGTAATCGTCGTCAAATAATGTAAATAATATCACCAAACGCCTGAATATACAAAAACAAGTCAATAATAGCAAAGAATAATCGCATTAGCGCTCGAGCGTTCATTCACCCAATGTGTTTTCAAGCGGTATCCCAAACAAATAACAACAATCGTATTCACCCGTCAAAGTAATTAAAATGTGGTTTGCCTTTATTGTTTACAACAAATAAGTTAAAATAACTCCAAAACGTCGAAGCGTATGGAATATTAATGAATCTAAAAACGATATTCGGTGTTACGCCATCGGCCATATTGGTGCAAGTTGGTCTTGAGATCGGCTTGGACTCGGACTCCGTTAGTCCCCGAGGCTATCTCCCTCGACCGAAGCTATGAATACCAACTTTTAGTTCCGTTCTAAACCACACTTAGACCAGACTAAGATAAACCTCCACAACACAGGTTTAACGAGAAATCTATGAATACGGCCGCTAGTGTCTAATACGCACTGCCTATTATTTGGCCGGGTGTAATGCCAAACCTCTAGTGTCTAATACGTACTGCCTATTGATTGGCCTAGTGTAATGCCAGACCTCTAGTGTCTAATACGTACTGCCTTTTGTTTGGCCGGGTGTAATGCCAAACCTCTAGCGTCTAATACGTACCTACTGCCTATTGGTTGGCCGGGTTAAATGCCAAACCTCTAGTGTCTAATACGTACTGCCTTTTGTTTCGCCGGTTGAATGCCAAACCTCTAGTGTCTAATACGTACTGCCTATTGGTTGGCCGGGTGTTTTGCCAGACCTCTAGTATCTCTTATGTAATTCCTATTGTTTTTCTGGGTGTAATGCCAACCCGTGGCGTGCGACTGTCGGTTTACAACCTGTATCATTAAAAAATGAGACTGTAAAACTTAAGAAACCCAAAAATATTAGTACTAATTAAGTTGAATTTCTAATTCAGCAATAAGAAAGAGCCATTTACTCATAAATCAAAAATTAAAATAATCAAAAGATGCCGTCCACTGAACGTGCAGCGTTAAGAATATTTACTTCATCCACCTTCCGTCCCTGTTTGTTGTTAGGGAAAGGGGGGTATTGGAGGTGGGGCGGTAGGTCCTATCGCACAGATCCTGTAGCAACCACTTCCATTGGCACAATCAGCTGTGTGTTCCCGATTGCGACTAGGCGAAGGAGCTTCGCAGTCTCAGTTGTGATAGGACGAAGTGGATGATGTTCAAGTCCTTTGCCCGCCCATTTTTCCGAAAGGGTTAAAAACATCAGTTTTTCGCCGCTTACTACTCGAGAACTCATTGACGGATCGAAGAATGGAAAAATACAGGCCTTTTTATTTTACAAACTTTATCATTGGGCAATGAAAAATATGGGAAACGACCCATTGTCAACATTAATTCGATTTACAAGGTTATTAATCACAAACATATTTGATTAAAAAATATCAGATGTATGGACCTGTTCAAGGTTTTCTTTTTCAATTAATATTTGATCATAGCATTCAAAATTATGCCAGGGAATATTAATATATTCAACATTGAAAGAGAAATTGTTACAAAAAATGGGATAAAATACATTTACAAAAGTTTTCAGAAGGGCACTTAGAAAAAGGGGGACTTTTGAAATTAACTCTGGATATTTGTATAAAAAGAAGGGGACTGACCAGGGAAAAACGGGATGAATGGGTACCCTACTCTTGAGGTATTTAATATCACTCCTGTAGATACGCTCTGGCCTGCTGTCTTCATTCATTATATGTAAATTAATTTTGGTTTCCTTTTTCTTCAGTCTTCTATTACGAGTACGAATGCATATTACGGTTTATCATTCCAAATTTCCACCGCTGTTCCCTTCCATATTTTATGCGGCGCCCTCATCCATGCTAATGCTGTTGATGATAAGTAATGAGGTTGAAGTCCTACTCCTACGAGGGTCCAGGTTCAAATCCCAGAAGAATCAACAATTTTATGTTGATATACCGCCGTCCAATTGAGTGCTATGTCACCGTTAATACTAGCTACTCAATCTCAACGCGTGATAATGGAAGTGCCTTAGATACATAAATGGAAAGTTCAAGTTACTGTAATCACCAATGGATGAGCTGAATGTAGCCCAGAGTGAATGTTGGATGAGTTCAAAGATCAGATCACCACTGAATCTCAAAAGCTGTATTTTAATTTTCAATTTTTCTTACATAAAAGGTTTACATGGCACCCGATTCTGTTCTATAGAAGTGGATCTGTTTATTCATCGCCATGAAAAAGAATAGCTGCAATGATCAAGCACTCTCGTAGTGATTTGAAAAAATATGGTCGAGGTCGTTGTAACTTCTGCCCTCAGCGGTGGCGGGATATCTCTCCGCGCGAAGCTGGGGTGATCTCCATTCACGGCAAAACCACCCCGCGGACTAAAGGTATAACGTTATGAGCTGTGCAACTGATAATCGTTTTGTGCAGTACTATAGCTCCATCAAGGGGCTATTTCACTAACATAATTTTTTGGCTGCATGCTGTACAGCAACGTTGCAGCCGCTATCAGTCACAGGAAGTCCCTTTTTAAATCCCTTCTCTACATCCTGTCATTCTAGGATTTCATACATCTACATAATACCCTGCAAGCCACCACAAGGGTGTGTGGCAGGGGGTGATTTCTCACCAAACATGCACTACATACCATAGATACCATTTTGTCACATACTATCATGAAAATATTAACGGACTCTAACACGTATTTCAATCATCGTTTCAGTAAAAAATATTCCCTGTTCAATGTGTAATTACTATCGTTTCAATGGGCTACTTCTTTGAATGCCATTATTTTAACGTCGTAAACAACTAAACTTTGCATGATGAAGGGTTCCAATGTATTTATCATCAGAAACATTTGTCCAACTATCAAAATTAATATAAAAGACCATTAACAATTCAAAATTGAGACCATCAGCACCGCTAACTCGCGATTGAACAACATTAACGTCAACCCGAATTCTGTCGTCCGCTGAACAAAAGCTTCACGATATTCAACTGTTTCTACTTTGTCCTAGTCGCAAACAATATTTTGCGTATATTTCATTTTTGAGAGTTTATATCAAGAATAAAGTTTTTATTAAAGTTTTAAGAAATTCTTGAGGCATATTTCAATAAATTCTACCCAAATAATACAGATTTAATTAAAATTGTTTGCTCTTGCTACCTCTTAGTGGCCGCTTGGAATCTGCCCTACTACTTTTCTCATACTGTCGAGAGATTACGCCACAGCGCTATATTGCGCCCTTGGATTGGGCGTAATATAGCGCGGCGGTATTTACAGAATCGGAAAAGGCATAATTATAGCGACGGCGTAATATAGCGCCCTCAAGTTACAGAATAGCCATGCTACTTCTCCCGGAATAGGGTTCCCGAATCCCGAATAAGGCTTTAATTAGTCTCGATCTCTGCATTGTTTCGGATTTTCTTCCGCGTCAGTTGGCTAGTAGACAACAGTTTCGCTGGCTCTCCTGCCAGTGTCTTGAGGTCGAAGGTCCTTCCTTCGCCCTAAGACGCTGGCAGGAGAGCCAGCGAAACTATAGCCAACTGACGCGGAAGAAAACACGAAACAATGCAGAGATCAAACCATCACAGCGGAAACCTTCTTTCTAACATTAATCAGTCTAGCCTCGTTCTTTCAGCTCATGAAAAATATTCTGTACAGAGTGAATTTCAGGTTAATGTTATAACTTTCATTTAATTTCCTGAGGTGGTAACCTTACCAGATATTTATCTCTTACTTTATTATCCTGGAATCTCCAGGAATATTTACGAGATGAATTAGAAATCTCCTGGAATTCACCGCTCACGAGAACCTAACCCTAGAGCTACGCATTGTTGATAGCGATAGAAAACGCGAAAGAGATGTCTACAATAGCGCCCCAGCTGTACTTATGTTGTTTTCTGTAACATTTGACTGAGGCTCAGCCATTAAACCCACGATACCGGCCCCAATTAAATTTACATCGATGCGAGGGCAGAGAATAGTTGATCAGAGGAGATCCTTTCATTAATATTTATCGAAATTAAACACAAGAAATCATCTCACAGAGTTACGCTTGCCTTGTTTTCGCCTCATTAAGGTAATCACTGCCTTAAACTGATCTATCAACTAGTATTCAGAAACATCTAAATGTCATTCATGTTTGTAGTTTTCTGTATCACCATAGCTAGATTCATGGTATATTAAACCTGACTCAGTCACTCAGTGTTCATCCCGAAAGTTGGTTCGATAGGTTGGTAGAACTCACCCCATAATATGCCACTGGAGTGTGAAATTCACACATTCAGGGCAGGGGGGGGCAGTTCCCTTCCCTGGAGGGGTGGGTTTGAAATCGTCGGGATTATCCGGAATAGGTAACCAAGGAGTTACGTAGTACAAACACAAATGGTTTGCAAATTTAGTGCGTCTAACTCGCTCGTTACAATATCATTAATTGTTTTCACTTCAGTTTTTCTCATCCGTCTCGACTATAGAGCCCTCAGATCAGTTAAAACACAAGTGTAAACAATGAATGAGGTCGTAATCAGTGGTTTTTTACACACCAAATATTCGAACAATTCGTGTTTATACCACGTGACTCCTTGGTTACCTATTCGAGATAATCCCTATGGATTCAAACACCACCCCCTGGACCACCTCACGATTTTCTACAAAATGCTGACAGAAAATCGCATTCCGAGGATTTTTGGAAGGAATGTCTAGAAAGACTTCTGCCCTGGATTTGAATCCGGGGCCCTCCGGTCCGCAGCCCAGAACTATGCCACCACGATAACTATTAGCGGTGGTAAAATCCTTTTAGCACGCGGCATACGTTCAGTCTCTTGCTCAGAGTAGCCCCTCTGGCAGTGTAGGAGGGAGAAAATTCCCGAGCTACTGTCACCGAGGGAAAATGAGTAAAGGGAAATGCATGGTTTAGTCCTGGCAACTAATTTCAACTATGCAACCAGAAAAAAATTGTGAGGTAAATGGCAGATACAACTTGTATTCACTCGAGAACGTGGCTAATACTGGGTTGAGGGATTTTCACAGTATAGAGATAGATGACTCATAAGTAGTAGAAAAGTAGGGGGACTCACACTTGCATTTACGTATGCCACGACATTTTGAGCTTATAATTCTCTAATAGTCCATCGATTGCGTTAAGAATAAGTAACATCAGGTGAATATTCATTAATAACTGATCCAATGACGGTCGGAAGGACTACTTTCCCTTTCCTTAAAATAAAGGCAAACTTTTAGAGATACTTGTTATCTCTCGTTGTCTCTCCTTGAGCCCGAAGTGGAAATATCTTTGATTTTGTAGCCATGGAAATCGATAGATGGCGTAAAACTTCATTTTGTTATTTTCTCGCTGAAAATGTGTATCGATATCAAAGGTTAGAAAGAGTTCTGGGAGGAGATAAGGCCGACTTGGATATCTGTGTAGTGTCCGAGAACGCAAGGTTTTATGCTGGGCCACAATGTTCATGGCTATGACCTCCAAAACGATTTTTCTTTCATAACTGAAAACGAATGAGGAAGTGGATGTACGTAGGTGATTTTCAGTTTTTTGAGGGTTGAAAACAGTTTTTAGTTCGTCAGATAAGTTTCCTCTTCAACCAAGTGTTTTAAAAATATTTATTTCCCAAAACGTCGCGTAAAACGGGACAGAAAATTACGGGAGAGAAAAAAATGAAAAGTTTCTACCCTTCGATGTTCTATACTATAAATAATATTTGTACTTAACTTTTGTGATAGCGTATGGTCAGTAAACACGAACAGAAGTGCGTCGCAGTGCTAAGTAAGGCAAAGGCGGAACCGCGATGTTTTTATTTCCTCGTCGTTTCTGACGTCTTTCGCAAACAATCGGGCATGGTTCACAATATCACCAAATCGTTCAGTTATTTCGCCATGTGCCCGCAATAATTCTTTCCATTCCCCTTATTGTTTTCGAGATGACATAAATATTGGACCAAATGAGGATAAATCACGATAGCAAAGGAAGGAAGGAAAGGCATCTTAAAAAATTGCATTTTGTCGATGATTCTTTCTCTAGAAGATGCCATTTCCTTTTTCGAGTTTGGATGCATTCATCTTTCCAGCATCTCTATTCCCCCTCTACCCACATTTAGTCGACAGCTCAATTACCAAATTATCAATTTTACCAGCTAGGAATAGAGTTCAAAGGTAAATCAACTTCAAACCACCACAATTTTACTTACAATGCCGATGATTCTTGCGCAAACGATATGCATGAACTGCCGTTAATCAAGTTCGAATAGACAAAAAAATAACACATTTGGCTTTACATGTTATGTGATGTCGTGACCTTCTCTTTTCAATTATCTATTTATTTTCTACGGTTTCCTCTTTATTAGAGAATATACAGCTCTAATCCTCTCCCTCCAGCATCTCACACAACAATCCCCTTTCTCTCCTCTGTTAACAACCGTTTGGCAACCTTTTTTACAAAACCAACATTCAAAAATTAACAAAAAACATTTCATTTAAAATATCAGAAAAACATAATTCACATACAAAAGAACCGAAAAAAATACCATAAAAAATCAACACAATAAAAAACAACCAATAAAACAAAGCTTCGAACTTTAACCAAAACAAATGCAATCACCCTTCTATTTAAGGATTGGCACGACGTCACAGTAATTAGAAATAACATAAAAGCTTACATCCCACCCGCAAACTCTTTCCTACAGACCCAACAATTTTAAAATTGGACTATAATTACTGCAGGGCATATCCTTTTTCTGCATGCTAGTCCGATAAAGAATGAAGTTGATTTTGAAGCATCAGTAATCCATATCGCGGCTCAATGCTGTTTAAAAATCAACAATGGGGTCAATTTACTCCCACCAATAGTGCACCACTGAATTTATTCCTACCTCGTAGACACCCGTCCACGAAACATGCGAGCGTGTACCATAGTTCACCCAAGTTGCCACTCAACATCAATTAGCAACCAACACGATATAATTTTACAGTTACCTCTGTCATGAACTCAATAGCGCCGGATGCCCCAATCAGTATTTTATATGACCTAATATACATCTTTTCGCTATTAGCTCCATGGTTGAGAGATTTTACTAGCGCATATAATCCATATAACAGACAGTCTATATAGTAAGCTTCTGGAAATAAATTCGTTCCTCCCAGTATATACTCTCTGTGAAAAATTCGTTGCAATTGGCACGATGATTTTACAAAGTAATGAACTGAAAAATCGGTATCTCATACGGTACTAGATTTGAGAGATCAACAATGGAAAGTAAAGCCGCGTTTACACTATGTAGCAAAATCTGCTATATAAATTTTGCTATATAACATTGTTATGTCACTTTTGCTACATATAGCGAAGTTAGATATAGCACGGATTTCTTTTGATCTTTACCGACTCCCAATGGATAGCAACATTTTTGCTATGCATAGCAGAATCTGCTACATATAGCAATGTCATATAGCACTTTTCAGAAGTGACTTTTTCTACTTTTAGCAAATGTTATATAAACTTGCTATACGTTACACAAATTTGCTATATAGCAGGTTTTGCAACATAGTGTAAACGCGGCTTAAGGTATTAATTTTTCCGCTACGAACGGCTACCAAGTGCGCTAAAATCATTGATGGACATACGATTCAGTTCAGAACCAAGGATGAACCGCAATAGTCAATGAGAGCTGCTGTAGATCCCCCTAAAAATTGCCTTTATAATCAAGAATTCTGGGTAGTGTGGTAGATGGCCCATTAGCAGCCGGAAAATCAATTCGATTATCGTTCTGGGAGAACTCTTTCCTCAGATGATTTTCAATATATGGCACCGAAACATGGCCTTTACGGAATGGAGACGAAAATAGATTAAGAACTTTTATCTAGTTAGCCGTTAGACGAAAATAGATTAAGAACTTTTATCTAGTTAGCCGGGGGAGGCGACCGACAGCTTACGTCCATTGCGTCATCTAGGATAGGTAGGTAATTTGATAGAGGTAGGAATATTTCAGAGAAAGGAGGGATGGTGGAGAGAAAGCATCTGCATTAGCCTGCTCTTAACGAAAGGCGTTAAGAGGACCACGGTTTAACGTCCCATCCGACGGACGGTGAACTGAACTTGAAATTCCCTCCTCTAACCATCAAGTAGGCATCTATCTAACTAAATATATCTATCTATCTAGAAACAATGTCGACAACCCCTGAAAAATCTGCCATTGCCGGGAATCGAACTCGTGAACTCGCGGTAGGAAGCCAGTACTCTGGTCACCATACCAACTTGATCCCCACTTACGGCTTTTACGATGTGGGTATGGAAGAGGATGAAGAGAGTCAAGAGGTATGAAAGGACGAACGACGAAAGAGTTAGTAAGAGAAGAAGTAGGTTGTTTGAGGAAATTAGGATAAGATAGAAGGCCTGGATGGAGCAGCTAATAAAGGGCAGGGTGTTTATAAGGGTGTGATAGAGGAAATAATTTGGGTAATAAGGGTAGAGGGAGTAGAAGAACAGATATTTCGGATGGAATAATAGGCGATAGTAAGTAAGCGGGAATGAAGAGTGACATCGTAATGTAAAATGCCCTCTTCGATCTCCTTGTCCACGTACGTGGACAACCGGTCATACGTCCCAGAGACTTATGACCGGAACGTACCTGGTTTTGAATTTTCCACTTTGACAGCGCCTATTTCATACTCTAGAATCTCTTTTTCAGCTTTCGTTTTTCAGAAACCAATATGGCGGCCACAAATAAAGCTAACTATATTTCATCTATTCTCTCGTCTCACGTCTCTGGCCCATGTTGCAATATTTTTTTTAGTGTACAGAATATTAATACTTAAGGTGGCCTTCATTATTATTCATGCGAAAATCAAATTCTTCAAATAACAATTATACACATGTATGGATATTTCGACAAAAATAACAACAATATTTTTTTTCCAAAATATGATTTCTACAGTCCCATACGTGCGAGGTGAGAAATTTTATTTTCATAGGCAAGGTATTTTTCAGGACAACAGGATACAGAAGTGGCGGGAAGAGTTTAATGTCCATTTAGACCTACCTTCAACATAAAACCAATCATAATAAGTTTTGCAACATCGAGATGTCTGAGGGCCATTAAACGCTTCAGATTAATTCTCTCAACAGAAGTACAGAAGCGAGATTGTCGAAAAGGGGAACTCGGAGTAATTGGTGTATGGACAATAATAAATTTCTTAGAGATGTGTTGTAATGCCGTCGTGGTAACCATGGCCACCGCACGGATGAGTGACACCTTTATGGAAAGAAAGTAGACAAAAACAAAATTCACTTCATGGAGCGATATAGAGGCCTCCTTGGTGAGTTGTCTTTGCACTGAGCACCACCAGCAAACCCGAACTCGGCGGCTCTGATGGTAACCCTGAGGTAAGGGTGTTACCCGTTGACCGGAAGTTCCGGATTCAAAACCTCAATAAACTTCTATGAACACGTCCAATTGAACGTAAGCTGAATATTTTCCAGAGGCAAGACTACTCGAAAATCACAGGCGCTGACGTTCAAGGGACTGAAGAGTACATTGATATATGTGAGGAGAACATTTCAAGTTCAGTACTCCTTCCGTCGGATGGGAACGGCCAGGACCGTGTTTCTTTCCACCCTTTCGACGTTCTTTTGAAAATCTTAACCACTACGCGACGGCCCCCCCATTCAAATAGCTGAAGTTCTCGATCACCTCCCCCGATTAATACTTAAATTTCCCCAGCTGAGAGTTAATGTGGTGACCAGATCTTTCCGTAAAATCACAAGCGGTAAAGAAACTTCTCCCCTCCTTACCTTGATGGGTGCGTTTCACTCGCCGTTGGGCCAAGTACCTTATGAGCTCTAATTGTAAGTTCAACAAACCAGACCGCGCCGTCCGGGTTACAACACTCGGCCTAAAAGAGCCGTGTCAACGGCAACGACACAACAATTGGCTTTCATGAAACACTTAACGATATCAATCATTTTAGAGGACACTGACGGGGAAAATCTTGTCAAAGGAAGAAAAATCGGAAAAAGCCAATTACATGGAAAAATTGGAAAAGAAAATTCACTTTGTACATACATTCCACAGTAAAGTTTTATTGACTTCGACCATGGTTTCGACACCTTTATGTCATTTTAGGGATTACTCACCTATCTTGGTCCCCCTCCCCTATCCCACTCCCTTCCTTACTTTTCCTCCCCGCCCCTAATTAGGGAGTATTTAAGGAATGGACATGTATTCTTTTACACCTTGACAATGATCTAAAAGGGTCGAAACCATGGTCGAAGTCAGTAAAACTCTTGTGTGGAATAAACAAAGTAAATTTTCTTTTCCAATCTCGTGGTTCCACAACGTGAAGCATCAAACGTTGAACCGTACTTGGAAGAACATTACAAAAACAGAGGGGAATTTTCTTCCATTTGATTGGCTTTTCGAACTTTTCTCCCTTCGAAAAACTTATCTTCCGCCAATTTGCTCGCCATCAGTGTACAGAGGGATCCAGGTCATGTAGGACAGCGGTCCATTATATTCAAACAATCATGGGGAATTCCAGAGCCTTCGTGATTGATATCAGCTCCAAAGTAAAGTTTAAGAATCGCCATATCTCCGCGAAGAAACGCGTGCAATTATATCGGATAGCACCACAACATGCCCCAAAAATTGGTAAATGCACTAATTAAACGGCCACGTGTCTTGATTCATTACCCCGGGGTTATTGATTTGGTCGTTGAGAGGCTCCCAACAACAACAAATGTGACACACATACTAGTTGTAATCCGTAAGATGCGATGATTTTTTTTACAATGGGGAACATGCACTATTTTTTAAAACTCTTTGCATGTGAAGTTGATTAGCTAAAATGTGCTTGGCGAAAATTTTGCTCATGAATTAAGTTGCGTTACAAAGATATTACTCTTCGAAAATTATACCTTTTCGGAAACTTAAAAACACGACGTCATCGCATGACGTCACGGCACGGTATCACTGGTATCACTATGGGCGTTGTTTATATGTTTATGCGTGGTGGTAGGTTGTTGCATGAATACTTAGCGATAACGTATGTATTTATCTCATTTGTTTATTGCAATAAACGATTGTATTTCGATTTTTTATTTACGTAGTATGGATGGTAACGAGCAAATCGTCCATTAATTATATAATGCCTGTATAGTAGCCAAGAATTTCTACTACGTCTACGCAATCGCTGGTTTTTTTAAAGAAGAACGCCGCCATAAGGGAGGCAACCAAAGGAAATTGTCGAAATGTGTTTTTTTAAAAGTATTTCTTCAGTCATCGTTTCTTTCGAGAAACGGCTAAAAACCTCAAAACAATATATTCACTTCGTTTTCTTTTAAATATAAATGTCTATCTACGTAGCAATATGTAACCTATACCGTCCAGTGACGTCAGAAGGCGTTTCAGGTCACGTGACTTTCGGCGATTTTCGGGAACATTTTAATATTATTTAATAATCTTTGTGGTGGGCGTAGAAAAATTTGGCTTATATATTTAAATTGGTGAGAAAAAGTACATACATTATTAATCTTCGAGAAACAAATTTCATGCATATTCCCCATTTCGTTACGCATGGATTAACATAGTAACTACTGTCGACCGAAATTTTATGTGAACTCGAATTTGAAGGGTGTTTATGAAGTAGCCAAAACACCTAATATTATATTTTTTTTCGTTTAATGATGCGTTAATTATTTGCATACATACAATTATTGAATTACATTGTTATCTTTATTATTAAATTTGGAATGGAAACAGTGGTGTTTTTTTAACGTGTTCAACAATTACGCTGACTTTAATAGCTGATTTCTCTAAAATCCGTCTGCCGATCTATTCCATATTGTAACACAATATACACTAGAATTTTTCACGCGTTTCCTTTTAACTTCAGAAATTTATCTGTGCAAAAAATGATACGGTAATCATTTTTATCAGAAGCGTTTTTCTCGGCTCTTGAGGGGTCAAACAAATGCCTGGAAGGACGTGCGACGTTGCCGCAACAAATAGTCGCTGACCCCTCTCATTCCTATCGATATAAAAAAGGTTGATTACATTACGTTCTTAACAACGATATAAACATGTGGATACCAAAGGATTGCAACGCAATTAAGATAGCCTTTGTGTGACCGCTCAGAGCGAGAAAAAAGCTTCTGATAAAAATGATTACAGCATCATTTTTTGCGCAACTAAATTTATGAAATTAATAGAATACGCATAAAAAATTCTTGTGTATCTTGTGTTATAATATGGAATAGATCGGCTGGCTGATTTTCCAGAATTATTTTTTTAAATTCGGGGTAGTTGTTGAACACGTGAAAAAAGTCAAAATTTAATAAAAATACAACAATATGATTTAAATAGTGTATGTGTACATCAATTAACGCATGACATTACGAGAAAACATAAGATTTAGGTAATTAAATTTTCCGTAGGTCTTTTGGTTATTTCATAAATACCCTTCAAACTCGAGTGCACATAATATTTTGGTAGAGAGTAGGGCAGTTACTGACAGCCTTATTGATTTTTTTATCCATTAATTCATTAATTTACCTATTGTAGCAATGTTTTTTGGCGGTATGCCGATATTTTTTCCCATTCATTTCTTACAGTTTGATCTTCCCCTTAAATTCTTAAGGGAGTGAACTTCAACAATGCTTTTCTTAGATTGCCAAAGCGAAGGTTTAACAAAACCGCCACATTTTACCAAATATTTGTATATTTTACCAGTGTTCGTAATTGGGAAGATAAAACAATATTTCATCATAAGAATTATTTTCTTATGGCATTCGGTTTTATGTCGTTCATGCCCGGTATTGATTAATAAGTACATAATTTAATTTTCGTAAAGTAAAAAATGCGCTGCATGCTGAAAAGCCAATTTAAACGTCCATTTTTATCGGAAAATTATAGGAATATCCCATTGCACCATGTAATATTCTCATTAGAATATTCCAGGAATATTGCTAGTATTATCTTCTGGTATATTCTTCACGAATATACTTAGCATATCCTACAGCCCGGACATACCGCATATGCTAGGAATATTTCCAGTATAGTCTGAGAACATGTCAAGAATATTCTGAGCATATGCTTGGAATATTCCAAGTATGATCTAAGAATATGCCACGTACATTCCAATGAGAATATTCCAGGAATGTTCTTAGTATATTCCTCTGGAATATTCTTCGGGAATATTCTTAGTATATCCTACAGCCCGGACATATCGCATATGCTAGGAATATTCCCAGAATATTCTGAGAATATTGAGAATATGTCAGGGATATTATAACATTCTCATGAGAATATTCCTGGAATATGCTAACCATATTCTTGTGCTGTGGGGGTCTGTATGCTGAAAAACCAATTTCAACGTCCATTTTAATGGGGAAATGTAAAAGCGTGTAAAATCATGTACGCGATCGATTTCCAAAAGGGGATACTGTATCATCATCATCGGTCAACAATCCTAGGATTGGTTTGACGCAGCTCTCCACTCGATTCTTCTGTCGGCCATCCTCTTCATATTGCATTAACTCCTCTCTTTTATATCATTCAAAACTTATCTCAACAAAACTCCACATATCTCATACGAGGGCTGCCTTTTCCATTCTTCCCGTTCACTTTTCCCTCGACGATTGTCTTCATCGGGCCATCGTGTCTAATGATGTGGCCTATTAAGTTGTCCCGTCTTCTTTTTAAAGTTTTCAGTAGACATCTATTCTCTTCCACTCTTCTTAAAACTTCTTCGTTTGTCACTCGAACGATCCATTTTATCTTCATCATTCTTCGGTAGCACCACATTTCAAATGCTTCCAGCCTGGACTTCTCTGCTGCTGTTATTGTCCATGCTTCGCTGCTATATAGTATAATGCTCCAGATGTATGTCCTAATGAAATGTTTCCTCACTTCCACTCTTTATTTGCAGCTGTAAGCAGAATCTTCTTCTGGTAAGACGTCCTTTTCGCATGGGAAATCCTACTGGCAATTTCTCTTTTACTTCGTCCATCGCTGGTTACTCGACTTCCCAGGTAGCAGAACTCTTCCACCTCCTCGATTTTTTGTTTTCCAAGTTTAACATTGGTCCTGGCTTCCTTTCTCCTGCTGCATACCAATACCCTAGTTTTCTTTTTATTGATCTTCAGATGATATCTGGTCATTGTTCTTTCCATATATCAATGTATCTTCTTTAAATCTCCATCTGTTTCTGCCATGACTGCTATGTCATCGGCGAATCGTAATATGCTGATTTTCTCCCGGTGGATATTCATTCCCGGAGACTTTCCATTGA
The DNA here is from genome assembly GCA_933228895.1 of Platycnemis pennipes. Classification (NCBI taxonomy): domain Eukaryota; kingdom Metazoa; phylum Arthropoda; class Insecta; order Odonata; family Platycnemididae; genus Platycnemis; species Platycnemis pennipes. The sequence goes on along the minus strand of OW121856.1, from coordinate 98,963,625 downwards.
CTTCCTGGATGGTTTTTAGATGTAGACATCGAATAATAAGGGAGACAGTGCACATCCTTGCCTCACTCCTTTCCTTATGCTTGCTTCTGCACGCTGGGTCCTGATTTGATTATGGCCACCTGGTTTTTATACAAGCTGTGGATAACTCTTCGGTCATTGTATGATACTCCAATTTCTTTCAGAACCTTTAGCATCATATTCCAATCCACGTTGTCAAATGCCTTCTCCAAATCTATAAATGCAACAAATGTCGGTAGATTCTTCTTTATTTTCCTCTCTATAAGTACTCCGAGGGCCAAAATCGCTGGTCTTGTGCCCTTATTTCTTCTGAACCTGAATTGGTCCTCATCCAGGAACTCCTCAGCTTTTCGTTCTATTCTGCTATAGACGATTCTCGTCAATATCTTCGAGGCATGTGTCGTCAGGCTTATGGTCCTAAAATGTTCACAGTTCTCAACCCTCTTATTTTTGGCAATAGGGATGATGATGTTTTTCTCAAATTCCGTGGGTATTTCTCCTTTTAGAGTACATGTTGCATATGGTTTTGGACAGATGAGTAAATGTCTTCTCTCCGGCATTTTTAATTAGATCGGCAGGAATATCATCTATTCCCGAAGCCTCATTTATCTTTAGATCCCTTACAGCTGCATCAAATTCTGATCTTAAGATTGGGGCTCCCAATTCATCCTTGTCGACTACATTTTCCTCTTCGATTACTTCCGCTCTAAGATAGCTCCATTGTACAACTCTTCCAAGTATTCCTTCCATTTCTTCACTTTATCCTCATGTTCAATTAAGAGTTCTCCATTCTTGTCCCTGATGCTGTTACGTCTTGCAGCCCGTTCCTTGAAGTGATTTCTCACCATCCTGTAGGAAACTTCCACATTTCCATTTGCGAGGTTGCTTTCTACATCTTCGCATAGATTCTTCATCCACATTTCCCTTGCTTTTCTTGGCTTTACGGTTTATTTCATTTCTGATTCCTTTGTAACGAAGTTGCCCTTCTTCAGTTTCCACACTGTTATATTTTCTTCTCTCTTCAATCAATTCTAAGACTCATTCTGTAATCCATGGCTTCTTCTTGACAACTTTTCTTCTCCACAGAAATTCTTTTCCTGCTTTCACTAGCCCGATTTTGATGTTCTCCCATCTCTTTTCCACTGATTTCACAGTCAAATCCTCTTCTCTTTCGTTTTCCACTGCCTTCTGAAAGGCCATCCGTTGTTGAGGTGCCTTTAGTTTCTCTACTTGCCGTACGTTCTTCATTGATTTTTTCAATTTCTTGAGTTTTAAGTGTCATTTCATCATCACTAAGTTGTGGTCACTGTTATGTCTGCACCCGGGTAGCTTTTGCAGTTCTTCACCTGGTTTCTGAACCTCTGCTTCACTAAAATGTAGTCTATTCGAAATCTTCTGTCTCCGGGCATTTTCCAGGTATATCTTCTCCGTTGGTGCTTTTTAAACAATGTTTTTGCCACAACCAACTTGTATTGAGTGCAGCATTCTATGAGTCTTTCTTCTCTCTCATTTTGATTTCCCAAGCCATATTTTTCTGTTATTTTCCCATCTTTACCTTCGCCAACGACAGCGTTCCAATCCCCTAAAATAATTAAGTGTTCTTCTCCTTTTACGCGCTTTTTACATCCGTGATATCCTCAGAGACGACGTCTTCTACTTCTTCATCTTCGAAGTCCGACGTAGTTATGTTAACTTGTACCATAATGGTATCTGTAGGCTTGGTTTCAATCTTCACCATTCTAATCCTTTCACTGTACAGCAGGAAGCTCTTCACGCGCAGTCCTGCGCTCTTCCTGAGCATTATGCATACTCCAGCGTTTCCATTTTTTGATCGAGGGCGAATAAATCTATAACTTCCACTTCAGAAGTCTCCTTCTTCGGGCCATCTAGTTTCACTGATTCCTAAGATGTCGAGGTCCATCCTTCGCATTTCCACGTAAAGGTTCTCCAGTCTTCCGCAGGTCCGAAGTGATCGCACGTTCCACGTCCCTACCCTAAAATGACTATCACACTTGACTGATGTACTCTCTCGGGTAGTCCCCGCCCGGAGATCCGAATGGGGGACTATTTTACCTCCGAAATATTTTACTCGAGATGGTGCCATCACGTCATGATAAGAAAGAAATGAGTGGAGTAGCTGCGACTCCTCGGGATAATAATGCGGTGGTTTCTCCTTGCCTTCCACATCGCAGTACTACAGCCGTTAAAGTAAATGTTACCACGCCTATAGTGAAATGAGTGTCGCTGTACCGACCACTGTGGTCTCCACCTTCACTCATGTGAAGAAGAGCTGCTGCCCTCTCCTCCGGGTGATGGGAAGCATAATTGTTGGCAGCCTCTCGTCGCCAAGTCACGGCATCTTCTCAGGTTTCTGTATCATTTAAAGGCCTATCTTCCCATGATAGACCAATACCACCTCAGAGTGCCGCCGCTTTTTGTCCACGATTGCTTCTTCGACGAGTTAACTCGCTTATCTCGCAGCTAAACTTTATATCTAGAGGTCGACCCACCATCCGCAACCCGGTGGACGCACTCGGTGGCTTTAAGCTCAGCCTCGAGGGATACTGTATAATGAATACATTTCTCAAATCTTACGCTTCTTTGATTTAAAGTCAGAGCACAATCGCGAGGTAAGCTGATGCTTCTGACTGATGGAAAGCGTGCTTCACAACGCTACGTAAGAAACGTATGCACGAAGTTCAATATCGCTAGAGGGCGGAAATCAAAGAACTGAAAGACATTAAATAGTATTGCTCATTGGCATTACGGAGTTCAAAATGTCTCAACTCGCAGGATGGTATTTTATCAATAACGATGACAGTTGACTGTTTCCCAAAGACGTCCAAAAATTGGCCATTAACAACGGTCTTTCTCTCGAGAGAACCAACAGTGGAGTCCATGGCGATGTGGTTGTCTACACAGTGAACGCAATGCACTCGTCCTGGTTAAGGACAATGATATCTTTCCGTGTTATTTCCGGATTAAGAGTTAAAAATAAACGACCCAAGCAGTGAAAACAATATCGCGGAATATCTTGGCGGATTTTTTGCCCTACACTCTTCAGTTCAATATATCTCGATGCGATAAGAAAACCCAGAAATTTTTGACGGACTTTCTATCTATCACAGATGTTTACTGAAGATTGTGAGGGGAAGACGGCCGTCGATAAGACAAACTCTTCAGTACTACCGAGTGGTCCAGGGAGTTTTCATTGAAATAAAAAAATCAATACTGGTGGCAGACTAAAATAAATAGAGGCGACGTGATAGACAAGAGCTGTAACACGAGGCACTTCACTAAAGGGCCAGGGTTAAAATCCAGGTGAAATTCCTTAGGACACAAATCAATCACATTGATGACCTGGTGATTTTCAGAATTCGCTCCCAATACGTAAAAACTAATTTCTTTTCACAATTTCCTATCCTCACTCTACTTCTACTGTAACTCTTTCGGATGAGGGTTCTTGGTCCTCTATTCACTGATACGCGATGCGAAAAAATAATAACTGTGATCCGCTACTCTGTCATCCTGCTCTGCTTTTTTTTACACAGACTATGATATTCATTATAGAAAAAATAGAATCAATAAGAATATATGAGAGTATTCTTATTTCAATTCCTTGAAATTGCATTCACAGTAAAATGAAGCGTTTCATATGCAAAGGGACTATCAGAGAACACTTAGAAAATTGGGTGTGTATGTAAAGAATTATTATAAACTAGTACAGCGACTAAGAAAATGGTGACTCTTTCCGATTTACGTGACGAATTTTCGGAACCTAATTTGATGGAAAATCGGGGACAACTTATATATATTTCAAAAGCTCTAAATATTGGGAGTTGTAACAAAAATCACTACAAAATTAAAAAGAATTATCACTCTGAAATCTTTGTTTTGTTCGCTTATTGGACATCAAGTTAGGTTTAATTGCTCTATGCAATATCCGACTCGGCAATGACTGAGAGAATATAATTTACGTTAATCTTCTCCTTGATCTGAACTTGACTATATTAGAGTAACGTTGATTCATTCAATATCCTCTAGTATTAAATAAAATGGGTGCGCGTGTAATAAGATGCCCTGACCTTTTATCTCAAATTCATTCCTCTGTCTTCCCATAATTCCCATTATCACAAGAGGTAATACGTATTTATTATAATATAATGTATGAAAGGAAGAACGAAGAAATGATAGAGATGGCAGAAGAGGAACGGAAGTTGTTTGAGAGGATATAAGGAGAAAGCAGAAGGTTTGGATGGAATAGATAATAAAGGGCAGGGTGTTTACAAGGACGGAAAATACGTATTTTATGCTAGAGGAAAGAATGTCGGGTAATAAAGGTAGAGGGAGGAGAAGAACGGATGTTTTGGATATAATAATGAGTGGTACTAAGTATGCGGGGATGAAGAGTGACAACGTAACGTGAGACACAGGGAAAATTTATGTCCATTTACACCTTCCTTCAAGAGTCACTCACTCAGTGATTCAACCCGAAGGTTGGTTTGGATAGGTGAGGGTAGAACTCACCCCGTACTAAACCACAGGCGTGTGAATTTCACACATTCAGGGTAAGGGGGCCAGTTCCTTTCCCTGGGCCACCTCGCACTCCGAGGATTTTTTTTCGTCCGTTTGTTCGGAGGCGTCCAAAGGCTTCATCCGGGACCCTTGGATCAGTAGCCAAGCGCTCTACCCACTAGGACACCACGCTCCCTACCTTCAACAGTATAAAACTGATAATAATAAGTTTTGCAGCATCGGGATGTCTGAGGAGCATTAAACGCTTGAGCTCAATTCTCTCAACAGGAGTACAGTAGCGAGCTTGTGAAAAAAAGTTGAACTCTGAGTAATTGCTGCGAGGTCAACAATACATTTCTTAGGAGGCTCCACCGAATAATGAAGCAGATGTCATTTTTGTGAAAATTTCAGGACACACCACATATGACCCTTCTATCGCTTGGCAATAAAATAATGAGGCCTTATCAACATATGTTTGAAGAACAAAGACATTGAAAAGCAGCCATTTTATATGTGGTTATACGGCAGAGCATGGCTGTTGCAGTAAAATTTGCGGATTAATAATATAAAGAGAAATGTCGTTTTGACGAAAAACTAACATAAGAAGCGCAATTTTACGAATAATTTAGCATTGTAAAAAAGTGCTCGCCTTATTAATATCAATCAAACAACGCTTGTTTGATTGATCAAACAACGCTTGAAAACTATCCTCCACTTCCGGGAATCGAATCCAGATCCCCGGGGTGGGAGGCGAGTGTTGCAGACACTACACCAATCCGATCACGTTTTCATATTCAGTATTTTCCATCGCGAAGTTTGTGATAAAATTGTCCAAGCATTTCTCCGTTTCCAGTTAAATTGGCAACACTGGCAGTAATGATTAGACTTTAAGCAATCAGACTTCATTCAAGTCTAAGCTTTCTATCTCCAAATTCACTGAATTCTGTGATCTTTGATGGAATATGATTTGTTTTAGAATTAGGTTTTGGAATGAGGATTTATTAATATCAAACAACGCTTGTTTGATTGCTATTAATAAATGTTTGCTCGAAAAAAAGTAGAAAAGCCTTAGTTACAAGAAAGTGGCGCTACAGTATGTTGTTATCATTGGCAACTGTAATTGTGACGGAACGTGCTTACAAGCCTATTTACTAACTTAATTAAGGAATATACCTTACCAAGGTCCTTCTTATATTTTTTATGTAATTTAAATATTCAAGTGATTACTGACATAGTGTAATTAATACCAATGCTTCCCAAAAGTAGCAGCGTCATTGTAGCCAAACAAAAATATCAATATTAATAAAATTCAAAACAAAGAGTTGTATAGTCCTCATTCCAAAACCTAATTCTAAAACAAATCATATTCCATCAAAGATCACAGAATTCAGTGAATTTGGAGATAGAAAGCTTAGACTTGAATGAAGTCTGATTGCTTAAAGTCTAATCATTACTGCCAGTGTTGCCAATTTAACTGGAAACGGAGAAATGCTTGGACAATTTTATCACAAACTTCGCGATGGAAAATACTGAATATGAAAACGTGATCGGATTGGTGTAGTGTCTGCAACACTCGCCTCCCACCCCGGGGATCTGGATTCGATTCCCGGAAGTGGAGGATAGTTTTCAGTGGTAAACTGGTTCCTAGGTTCCTACTTCGTAACAATGCTTTGAGGATTCGCGTTCAGTACTCCGTCCGTCGGATGGGACGTTTAGTCGTGGTCCCCTCAGCGTCTTTTCGTTGAAGCAGTCTAATGCCACACCTGGGGCCCAAGTCTTGGATCTTTCGTTACTCACCGAATAAATATTGACGCTTTCGTTACCAACGAAAGCGTCATATTTTGTTATCAACGTGGATAAACGAATAACTTGAAACGAATGACGTTATCATTACGACAAATTTCATTCGTCATAGCGTAACGAAAGATTCAAGACTTGGGCCCCTGGTTTCTCTCCACCCTTCCTTCTATCCTTGAACCTTTCCTTCCAGTCTGAAGCGCCCACTGATGATGAGAAATAGAACCACAAAGTAACGAATCAAGATGGTGGGATGAATTGAGGCTGACATTGATGTTTGGGCTGCCTACATCCTCGGAAACAGGGAGGAAATCAACCCAAAAATTAAGCGTAAATACTATAGTTTGAAATGATAAAGATAATGATAATAAAAAAAAATGATTTTAAGAATTCAAGGAAATTTATAAGGATTTTCAGGTAGGCGACTAACTGTAAGTAATGTCTTACTGGAAAATACACAATAGTATCCAGAAAGTCATTACAGAATTCTCTTAACACTATGACTATCCATTTTTAAGTAAGCTTTTATATGACGAATATCCGATGATCTCCAAATCAATTAAAAATTGAGATTGGAATACATTAATGAGAATCTATGCGGAAATAAACCAGGAGATTTATATAACAATTCAATTTATTCAAATGAAATTAGCAATGAAAAAAACTGCTTCAATATATGAGTTGTCAGAGCTACTTTGAAAATGATTAATTCGATATTATGGTTAGCGTTTAGTGCAGTTTAACAGGGTTTGTGATTTCCACGTACAGACTTTTGAGCTCGAAGAATACCTAGTAATATCGAAGTATTCCGCTATAAGTATGCATGCGTATTCCTAACCCAATAATAATATGTATTTCTGCACGTATCTTGCAAGTATAAATGGAAATTGTTAAGAAAATTGCATAAGTTATTAAGTTCTTCTGTAATCGGGGTAGATTATCCATATTAGCCCGTTTCAAGGATGACTCATCAAGGAAACTCAAATAGTAATCACATGATTGAGGACTATGATTAAGTTAACATATATGTAGCTGAAAAACAATCATGTTTCGATTGTAAATCCATCCACGCGCCTTCCGTTTATCTATAGATATATCTTTCCGAGTTAAAAAAAAATTGACAGCTGAGCCATAGTTGCTCAATTCAAAATTCCAACTGGCAACAAAAAAGTCCTACACCGCTTTATTCATCTCCTTAGGATAGACGTTTGCATTTAACCCTGAGATCGAAGCGAGGCCTAGACTCTTAGAGTTTACATTGATTTTTTGTTCCGGAAAATCAGTTCCATGCACTGGAATTCATTTATTTTTACGGAAGTCTCATTGAAGGTCAAAATTTTATTTTTCACAGAAAATTTGAGAAGCAGAATTACGAGAATAAGAGACTTAGAATTAAAAAATTGTCGCTTCCCCTTGCATTGCGTACGTATTCAATCGGATCTTTACCTAGTTTAAGAATAAATCTCTATTTAGATTCAGAATAAGTAGAAGCGTACTTATATGCGTATGTATACGTAGTATTCTCACATATATAATAACATATGTCTTATGATACGCATAAGTAAAGGCATTTAGATTAATTGATATTGTCCAACCAGTTAGAGTTAGTTTTGATGGCTGCCCCTAATCTCTTTTGCATTGTATTCATCTACCAGCTTCATCCCTATGCTATTTCTCTCTCCAAGTCATTTCCATCCCTTCATACTATCCGTAATATCCTCTTCGGCTGTGAAAAATACCTTGGCCTATTATAAAAATTTTTTCTCCCCCTTTTAGCACATATGGGACTACTGATATTATATGTTGAAAAAAATTACTATATTATTTTGTTGAACTATTTATATTCCACACGTGTGTATAATTGTTAATTGAGATATAGAAAGAATTTTATTTTCGCATGAATAATAATGATGTACATACCACCTTGAGTATAAATACCCTGTACATTAGCAGAAAAAATCCAACATGGGTAAGACAAATAGGTGAAATATAGTTCATTTCATTTGTGGCTGCCATATTCATTTCTGAAAAACGAAAGCTAAAATATAGTCTAGTGCACGAAATTGGCGCTGTCAGAGCGGAATATTTAAAATCAGGTTTTTTCACAGATGGACACATCAGTAAAATATTCTACTGATAAAAGCATCCCTCTGAAGGGCGCATAATCGTTTGCCCACGTACGTGGACAAGGGGACAATAGAGGATATCCATTCTCTTTCTTTCTCGCCCTCGCTTACCCAGCGTTCTACCTTCGATAGCGAAATTTGGCATTCAATTTCCCATAAGCACCTATACCATTCACTAACTTGCATTCTCCCAATATCTGCTAGCATTCTTTTCCTCTTCCGATCCATGTGCGGCTCACTTCGTGAACGATATATATTTGATTTTCAATCTCAAGTATCCAAACCAGGGATTAGTTCAGCACGGGGAAAATAAATTGATGGCTGAATCAAATATATAAAACTGAACGATTAGTTTCACTATTAATCAACTCTGATGCTACTAGGAAATTGATTGTCTCCATTTCTTTGGCACCTAATTTTCAAAACAGATGATATTGGACTATCTGCTTTCACTGAACTTCCAAGTCCCACTACTCTTACCTGTTTGGTTAAATTAACCTAGAGGCTTCAGTTATTTACTTGTGTAAGGAAAATCGATTTTACGTGAACTTGATGGGCTCACATTTGAATAGTTACGCGTATCGAAAAATGTATTCGTCATGCGCTCACTGTACATTTTTTTTAAATGAGAAGTTGCGGTACGGAATTGGGGTACAATAATTTGTATACCTACAGTGCGGTAAAATATTGTTTAGCAGAGAAGAATACTAATTTTGGAGGTAGAAAATGCTGAAAAAATATTTTTTGCGATTTATACTGCCATCCTTGCCTTACAATACCATTCCCGGAATATACGCATTACAGGTATTTATGTGTTTACAAATTAACAATACGATTTGAATAATAGTTATTATTATTTTTCGTTCCGTGTCCTCCTACTCTTATATTTCAATTTTTTCCCAAACCCCTTTCAGACCTATTATAAAGATTAGCCTTGGCTACGGTTGAATAAAATCACAACACTTACAGAGGTGTGACAATAGATACAAAATAATTCACTTGCGGTGTAAAATAATGTGACGATAACGCTAGGTGGTGACAAAATTAATCAATGGAGTTGACAAGGTCGGCTATCAGCGATAGATAACCCAATCACTGATAAATAGCCCTTTCGAAAAAAATTGCGAATCCATAATCATGACGTTTATTTACACTAGACTACACTGACATGAGTTGGCGAAGAACACGGGAACTTTTGCGTTGCTACGGGGAGAATTTCAAGGACCTCCACTCATGTTGTTTTTCCCCCCAATTTTGAAATGTGTGACTCCCACTCAAACAGTCGCGGTTGGTTCAAAAGGATATAAAACCGTGAAAGGTTTCGACACGGGATTTTTATTTGCGCAACGCATATACGTATCGAAATTAGGTACATCAGATACCGGAAAATCTGCCCGAGGAGAATGGGTCGAAACATAATCAACTTCGGCTACGAAACGATTGGTACTTCGAGCCACGTTCCATTCGAAATATGTCGTACTTGCCTTGTATTTCCTTACGTACCTTGACATGCCACTTTGTATTTCCTTACGTAGCCACGGAAATTGAAATTCACGACGGAGTTCGTCTGAACAATTAAACGAAAGAAAAAGTATATGGGGGACGCTATTAGAGGCTGAGGTAAAGAGGAACGCGAGAGATGTCATGCACACGTGGAAAAGAATAGACGTTTAGAACGACATGGAGGCAGACAAGAGATGTGAATGTTTAAAGACCATTTCAATGAAGTAAACGCAAGATGATGAATGCAAAAGGCTACTCTCGTGATCAAGAATACCAGGAATAGCACAAACCTACCAATATTGGTAGAATGCTTATAGTGATGAACTGGAGAGTATCATTGATCTGTATCGTTTGGATTCTGAGCTGTTAACGACATAAAAATCTTACCAAACTTAAAGTTAAAATATTTATAGTTGTGGTATAATAAAGTGCCGTGGACGTCATTCCCAAACGCGATATTGTTCGAATTACCACCCACCGCGGTTTCATATTTATAGCAAAATTTAATCTGCTATAAAATTTTCGATGACTTCTGCAACACCACTTATTTAACAGTCTAATGAAGGGTTAAAGAAAAATTTGCTTGAAAATCAAAACAAATGCCTAAGGAAACTCAGTAAATGACTTAAATTAGAAAATCGCTGGGTACAATCATCAAATACGTCAGCACAATGTACATACAATGCAATGGTATTTAAATAAAATTATCGACCTTGCACTTGTATATATTAAAAATATATACCCATCGGAATATCGGTGAATTTCAAACAAATCGCTTTCTAACACTCCGGTACATTTATACAATGCCATTCATCTATTCAATCGGATACTCTCTGTATGATCTTGGGGACGAACTGGACCGATAAAAAACAAATGCCAAACAAAGAACCAAATTTCATCAGTCAGAATAGAACCATTATCATCAATTGTTTCAATTCTGTCCCGCACCTGAAGATACATCGAACCGGATAGAAGTGTAAGGATGGAATTGGAAGGTTTGATGGAAACCCGTTCTTGCGTTAAACAGCTCTGAGCAAAAGGCGACGAGGGGTTCATAATTTTACGGGTTTTACGCTCCATTCGACGCACGAAGTACTTAGCTCTTCGAGTACCTACCACGCGACAATATATAACTTGCACAGTGTACCAGAAGTACCTCCGACGATATATCGTCGTCCATGAGGAGACCTGTTAAAACATTGTTTTTCTCATTCTGTATATACATTGTATTAATACTGTAAATTGTACATAATACAAGAAGAATCTTTTAATAACTACGCGGAACTATTGTTTTGATTGTTGATTGAAATGATCAACAGCTTTGGTAACTAAAACAACTATTTTTAATTTTCCGATCACCACATTTGGTTCATATGAAACTGCTTCTGGTGTGACACTTGAGAAATAACCTTCTTTGGCAGCTTAAAATCAATTGACTTTCTCCTAATATTTTGAACATTGTATTTAACTTGGACGTATTATGTTTGGCATGTTATTATTTTTTGAATTTTTTGGAATTAACTTCACGGAGTATCAAAGCAGGGCTTCAATGAAATGTATACCGGGGTGTAACCCGTTCCATGTGGATGAGCAACCATTACTCTTGCAACCCGCGGCATGGAGCGCTATTATATCACTGGTTTCATGTTTGTCCCGCTCAGAAGCACTTCAGTCTAGGAGGAATGGCAAAAGGAGGGAATATTTGAGGGAAGGCAGGAGCTAAATCTGACATGGAAATGGCCCACGCGTAGGGGGCAATCTACTGAAAGAATAATATACTTGCAACAGGATACACAATCTTGGAAGTCAAAATTGGAAGCATGGGGTGCTACAGAAGAATGATGAAGATACTATGGGTGAGCCTATTGATAAACAAAGAAGTGTTAAGAAGAGTTAGAGAAAAGAGTCTTGCTAAAACCTTATGAAGAAGACGGGACAACTTTATTAGTCATACATAGAGACATGATGGCCAGACGAAGAAAAAAGTCGAAGGAAAACTGAATTGGAAGAATGAAAGAGGAAGATGAGGCCTTGCATGAGATATATGGAGCAACTAGTAAAGAATGTGAAGGAGAAAAATTATGTTTTTATGAACAGTTTATGTGATATAAAAATGGAGTGGAGAGCTGCGTCAAACCGAACTAAATATTGTTAAATCAAGATGATGATGAAACACAATTCTGTTTAACGTACGCACCTAGCAACGTATACTATTTGTCCCTGCTATTATTTGTCCCCATCTGCATCTCACATCCATTTCAGTTGTTAATTCGACCCTTCATTCGAAACTCCCCGTGGAATTGCTATTAGCGCATACCTCTACGTGCCTCTATTGGGTACACGTACCATTGGTTCTCCACCTCCTGGTTTGGCATTCCCCTTTGGTGATGACAATATCGGCATTCCTTCATCATTAGTAATATCTAGGCCGAGCTGCAAAGTTGTTGTTCGCTCCTCGCAATTCGCCTCACGTCCACTTTTCTCGGATATTCCCTTGAGGTTTATCTGGCTTTTCACAAGTCGTTCTCAGCACTTATCACCACGAGGGAAAAAACCAGAAGTGTTTTATGCGAAAAAAATGCATTTATGGTGCTCGAAGTTATCGTTAAAGTAAGTGAGTTTGTTCCGAAAAGACAGGTCCAATGGCTTCCATTGAAGATAAGATTATCCGATTGAGCATTACCTCCAGCTTCCTAATCCAACCATGCCTGAAGAATAGATGAAGGAGATAAAATTAAAGTGGTGGCTACAGTGCTGGCTTTCCATTCCTAGGATCCGAGTTTGGATCCCGACATTGGTAGATTTTTCAGTAGTTTACCGACCCTTATTTACTCTGCACTGAGCACTCAAGTTCAGTACACCATCCGTCGGATAGGACGTTAAACCATGGAATCCTAGGCGCCTTTCGTCAAGAGGGGACAAATGCCGACGCTGGGTCTCTCTTAACCCTTCTTCCTCTCCTTGAATTCTAACTTATTCCCTAATGATACACATGACCTTATTCATTCTAAACTCCCTCCGTTTTAAACATATATATTATTAAATTACCCGAATCAATATCGGGTAATTTAATAATACAGCGTTTACAGGATTTGTCTGACGAAACCTTTAAATGTTAAACATATCAGTGTAATTTGATTAAGACATTTCCCCTCGATTAGTGTAAATATTGTTTGACGTTACATTTCCTGATCTTCGCGGCATTAATACGGAATTTCTAGGAAGTATTGTATACCTTAGTACTGTAACGTTTGATTTGAATTGTGTTGTGGATGCTGGGTTGCTGGGGAGTTGTTGATGGAAGAAAGGGGGGATTGTTGAGGAGAGAGGATTTGGGGGAAGGATGCTGGATGCATCAAGAAACATTGTATTGGAACGAATAATGAGTTTTGAAACGAAAATAAACGTTTGACGTTACAGTACATATTTGTTGATAATTTATCCCCAACTACATTCCCTCGAGGTGAATTGCAGGGACTTACCTGGCATATGTACATGAAATAACAACAACAGCAAATTAGCTTTTCTTGTGTCAAAATAAAGTGTCACAGAAAGTGTATGAATTTCTTTAATTATGGTAATCACACTTAAACAAAATGATTCTGACAATCGATAGGTAATTCTTAGGTCAAGGAAAAAAATTACGAATAATACAAGGCTTAATTTAATATCCAACTATGAAATGGAATGGATGTATTACAGAATACAGTTCGACACCTTTTTATTTTCGAGCACGCCTTGCGGAAAAAAATCCTTAGACAAATCTTACAACGAAGTGGTGACTAAATATTTCTCTTAATAAATCTTTTAATGTATTTATAGCAACATGCGTACAAGTCATGTTTAATTCCCCGGTTGCAAATATGCCCATGTACATTCCCTACAGGTTCACTAACAGAGGCACGCAATTCAACCAGAGGGTTGTTTTGATTGATGAAGGTTTACTTGGTAGGCACTTCCTTAATGCGACGATATGTCCAATTGCATTTACATTTCATATGGAGATGCTGTCTCGCTCTGCCATATTTTCGGTCCAAATGTGATTGGTTCAAGGTGGTTTCTCTTCTCGAAGGCCCGGATTCGATTCCCGGAATTAGCAGAAACTTTTCATTGATAGAGCGCTTCAAGTACAGTACTCCGTCCGTCGGATAGGATGGTAAGGGGCAGATCTCTGGTGTCTTTCATTAAAATTAGACAAAAGCAAATGCCGGGTTTCTCTCCACCAGCTCCCTGCACCCCAACAGATTCCTCCCTCTTCACAAATACAAAGCTATCCTAAATAACCTCAGTTCTCCCGATCAGCTATCATTATAAGCATCATTAAACCAATGGACGACGAATAGGTACGCGGCACTAAAAAATTTCGGAGGAGACAGTAAAGGACTTCCGTGACATTCTGCTCAATGTTGTCGACTGCAGGGAATTTTAACAGCAAATTTTAGACGTTTGGAAGGCGGGTATCTCTCCGGCATCCGTCCTCGAAATCTCAAGAGCGAGGCTGAAGATTTGAAAGAAAAGGACCTTGAATACCTTAATAGCTTTCGATTATCGAGTGTTAAGAGAAGAAATATGATGATGTTAGATAGGGTAGATGTTTAACTTTCAACGGCCTCAGCAAAAGAATCGTCATGGCTTATAACCTCGCTGACCAACATATTGAAATTGATCCTGGGTTGGAGTGTAGCCTAAACTATAAACGTGTACTGGAGATACCCGAAGTTGAATATGAGTCAACAATCATCAATATTTTAGAGATGACAATTACCACCATTGATAAAACGAACCATTAAAATTCGATTCGACTGCTAGTTCGATTTTTTTAAATGCCGTCGCAATTAAGATTCGAGCCACAACGAAATTTGCTTGCTTACGTCTTTTTTCATCTCATTATTCTTCGGTTTGCGTATTTCCATGTTTATTTTAATATAATCAATATAAATTTTCACAAAATATGATTCATCATCATCATCAAGGGTCAATAATCCTAGGATTGGTTTGACGCAGCCCTCCACTCGATTCTTCCATCGGCCAAACTCTTCATATTAACGTAGTTCCTCTCTTTCACGTCCTTTACGGCCTGTTCTATGTAACTCATACGAGGCCTGCCTTTTCCATTCTTCCAGTTCACTTTTCTGTAGACGATTTTTTTCATCAGGCCATCGTGTCTTAGATGTGGCCGATTAAGTTTTCCCGTCTTCTTTTTCTAGTTTTCAGCAGACTTCTCTTTTCTCCCACTCTTCTTAGGACTTCCTCGTTACTTACTCTGTCGATCCATTTAATCTTCAGCATTCTTCTGTAGCACCACATTTCGAATGCTTCACCCTTTTCTTCTCCGCTGCTCTCATCGTCCATGCCTCACTGCCGTAAAGAAACATGCTCCAGATATATGTTCTGAAGAACTGTTTCCTTACTTCTACGCTTGTATTTCCAGCTGTAAGGAGATTCTTCTTTTGATAGAATGCCCTCTTTGCCTGGGCTATTCTACTAACTATTTCTTTCTTGCTTCGTCCATCGTTGGTTACTCTTCTTCCCAGGTAACATAACTCTCTCACCTCTTCCAGTTTCTGTTTCCCTATAAACGTTGGTTTTGGCCTTCTCTCTCTTGCTGCACACCAATATCATAGTTTTCTTCTTATTGATATTCAGCTGACGTATGGCCATTTATGAGTGCTATGTCATCAGCGAATCGTAGCATGCTGATTGTTTCTCCATGGATGTTCACTCCAGAACACTTCATTGTTGGCTCTCTCGATGTAAAGATTAAAAATTACGGGATACATGTACAGGAGGGCGGATCGGAAAAATCGATTTTTCGCGGAGAAACTTGGCCCTCTGGAAAAAGTTGTCAAAGTGACTCAAAATGAGGCCAGAAAAATTTGAAACCTCTAGGTCAAGCCTACACCCTTGCGCCGTGGCCATTTATGGGGAGGGCGGCTGAAAATAGAAAAAGTCATGTTTTTAAAGCGGTTCCCTATGAATTTTGCCGAGTTACGGTCCTACAGGGCAAAAATTTCGTCCATTTGTACGTATCTACAGCCGTTAAGCCACAAATTGTCTATTTTGAGTGCGCGGCCGCCCGTAATTATGCACCGCCCACGCAGCGTCGCGGCGCAACTGTCAGAAGGCCGCTCGCGCGTCTCCTGCCGGCTCGCTCCTCCTGCCCGGTCGCCGCGAACGCAGCAAAACTCATCACAGATGCGTCTTCCGTCGTTGGTCTCATTAATATTAGATAATTAAACAATTTCCAGGGAATAGCTATTACGGAAGGATTATTTGAACTTACTACAACACACCGTCATCATCTTCGTAGTCCGTCGTAGGCATGTAAACCTGAACCACCACGGTATCTACAGGTTTGGTTTCGATCTTCACCATTATTATCCTTTCATTGTACTGCAGGAAGCCTTTCACACGCATTCCTGCACTCTTCCTGAGCATTATGCATACTCCAGCGTTACCATTTTTTGTTCCAGGGCGAATAAATGTATAACTTCCACTTCAGAAGTCTCCTTCTTCGGGCCATCTCGTTTCACTGATTCCTAAGATGTCGAGGTCCATTCTTCGCATTTCCACCTTAAGATTCTCCAGTCTTCCGCAGGTCCGAAGTGATCGCACGTTCCACGTTCCTACCCTAAAATGACTATCATACTTCACTGATGTACTCTATCGGGTAGTCCCCGCCCGGAGATCCGAATGGGGGACTATTTTAACTCCGGAATATTTTTCTCGAGAGGATGCCATCACGTCTTGATAATAAAGGAATGAGTGGAGTAGCTGCGACTCCTCGGGAAAGTAATGTGGTGGTTTCCCCTTGCCTTCCACATCGCACTACTACAGCCGTTAAAGTAAATGTTACCACGTCTGTAGTGAAATGAGTGTCGCTGTAACGACCACTGTGGTCTCCACCTTCACTCATGTGAAGAAGAGCTGCTGCCCTCCCCTCCGGGGAAGCGTAACTTTTGGCGGCCTCGGTCGCCAAGTCACGGCATTTTCACAGGTTCTGTATTATTTAAAGGCCTACCTTACCCAGGGATAGACCAATACGCCCTCGGAATGCCGTCGCTTTTTGTCCACGACTGCTTATTCGACGAGTAAACTCGCTTATCTCGTATCTAACCTCTATATCTAGAGGTCGACCCACCATCCGCAACCTGATGGACACACTCAGCGGCTTTAAGCTCGGCCGCGAGTAAACATATGATCATATTAATAATAAAGTGTTACTAAGAAATTATTTCATCTTAATGAATTAGATAACTTTTTCATTTTTCTCCTGCACTAAAAAATTATCTACATGAAACCCTATCCTCACTACAGCCACATTACTGACTCCCGCGGTTAGCGAAGGGTTGATGCAGCGGTTCCCAACTTGAGGTACTGGCTGGATGATTCAGGGGTGCACAAAGATGTGGAATTACGGCAGAGGTAGTAGTAACCACTATAGTTTTCCTGAAATTTAATATCAGCTTGAGGGAAGAGAGGGTAAGCAATAGTTGAAGATGATTTCCCATAATCCCTGGGCAGCGCCGGCGACAGGGGGGGGCAAAGGGGGCAAATGCCCAGGGGCCCGGGCCACCAGGGGGCCCCGGGCCAAAATAAATTAATTGAAAACAAAAATTTAAGTATGAATACATTTAAATGCCAAAAATAATACAACATTTTGTTGTTTAAAAAGTGAATAAAAAAATGAAGGAAGAGCGTGTGTCAGTGTGCAATAAACAAGTATGACGTTAGCATTGTTGTTGTGGTCATCGAGGGTTTTAGGGTGATGGGGACGACAGAGCGAGAAGCGCGGGCCCTGTGTCGACACTCACCTCCCCTCCCTTTGCCGCGAACATTCGCCAATCAATGACATGTTGTGACCTGAACGAAAAGAAACCCAATCCCCCCGCCTAAAGGCTATTGTTTACTTGTTTGTGGACTGTAAATAATCCTTTATTCTACAGTCAAAGTTACAGATTATCAGTAGCAAGCTACACATTCTAGTGTTGTGTCATTGGTTTTGTATACATGAGCGACCATACACGGGGTAGGGAGGGACCGCGGCCCCCCTACCTAGCCTCCCAGTAAGGATTGCAATCCCAGAGAGATTTTTCAATCCCGGGATTACGGGATCATCATCAAAAGTTAGACAACATTTTCTGGAATTTAGTCCATCTTGTTTAATGCTGGCGATCGCTATGTCTTTAAAACGCGCACCGTAAGCTCATTTCCGTTTTTCTTATGTATTACAAATGATGACAGATTACTTATTCCAATAAAATGTATTAGTCAATGGACTCAGACGTCTAACGTGTTGCATTTCATGTCCAAGAAAACTTACCTATCAGCGCTGCCTGTTAGCGAAAAGGTGTACGTCAATCCCGGGATTCGTTTATAATAAATCCCGAGATTTCGGGATTGTCATTTAATCCGGGATTCCGGGATTGCAATCCTTTACTCCCAGGTAAAATAGAAAAGAGAAGCAAAAAAATATTTTAGTTATATTTAAAATGTTGTGAATATATACCAATTTCAGAAAGTTATTAATTCTTAAACCTGATGTATAATTTATCCTTCTGAACTTTTTCTACATTTGTTTCCTTGTTTTACTTAAATAAGTTCAAGGCCCATGCACGCACTGTCAAGATTTTGTGTGGTTTTTGTTAATAGAAAGGAGAGGAAGAAAAATTTGAACCGATGCACAGTAGGCTGAAATCGAAAAAATTGACAAAATTCCAAAATGGCTTTTTTGGAGATAGAATCATGAAAATTGGTGCAAATACTCATAATTGATTGGCAACCATGGAATAGCATGTCACTGGTCATGTTCTGTCGCCGTTACCGAGATGCAGGGGCTCAAACATAGCCAAAATTACACCCGACTTTAGTTTTCTATGAAAATCTTCCTATTTAAGTTGAAGGTGACGCTGTGGGAGGAATTTGGTCGGATAAAAAACTAGTAGGTCTGTTAAAACCACTCTTTTACTTGACTATGCTTAACTTTAGGGTTTTTTCCTAAATGTAGGTGATATTACGTTACCAAATGGCATACACTTTTTTCATACAAAAATTCATTGTAGTAGTAAATATCTGGCATGTTAAGTGCCTGTCAAGTGACTCATTTTATCAATTGTTGATGCTTTTTGAAGGTAGGTCTGAAAAAAATAATTTAAAATTCGTTTGCGACGCCAATAATTACATTTGATTTTTCGTACGCGCGCGCGGAGCTTGAGACACGTGCCGGGAGCTGGAAATGACGTGATGCGAGTAAGTTTTTTCAAGCCATAAGGAACATAACGCTTCTTATTCGCCTTTTTTAATATGTGTACATTCCTATCGATCTCCACCAGCTCTATACGTATAAAATCATGGGGATATAGAAATATTAAGGTCTTAAAGTGTACGCGAAATCGCGCTCAAGGTTTCTCCTCTCAAAAGTAAAATTCTCATTCACACCCTCACGGTATTAAAATTCCTGTATTTTTCGCACGAAACATTATTTTACATTCCAGAGGGACACTTTTAAGGACTTCTTTCCGTTTATTTGCCCCTTCACCTCAGCAGTCCAAGCCTTTGACCCTACTAGGAGGTTCATGCAGAAAGGTACATTTTGTGCACCGCGGAACTTTTGGTTGTTCATCGAGAAAATCTACTCAAATATTTCATTTTCCCTGCGTTACAATATGCATATCCCTGATTTATACGTCACATTAGACTTTATTCATCTAGTAAAACTTTAGTTTCTACTTTACTTGAATTATGCACACAGGAAGGAAACAAGTTATCAAAAATAGCTTAATATTGAGGTACAACAAAATATATTCTGTTCGTCAAAACCCTTAACTTACGTACATTATTTTTACCCATTCCCTGCTGTTATGTTTGATTGAGAGAGTTGTAGTGAAAGCAAAGCTTAGTAGAAGTGAATAATCTGCATTCATTTTAATTTGGTGGTGGTATAATTATCTCCGTATCTCTGAAAAGATGGGAGTAATTGTGGACATGCTAATTTTGAAAAAAAGAAAAGTACGTTTTATTATGACTTAAAAATTTATTATAAAATTTTCAAGTTCAAGTAGGTTCTAGTTTTGATTACTGTTAAATGAAAGTGTAAAGTGTGTTACACCGCCAAAAATTTTTCATTTTAAAATTTTTTTCCCATCCCATTCCACTGACATGTGTTTAATTTAAAAAAAGGACAATTGGTAGTAAATCAAAAGATAATCTATGACAATGTGCAAGTTTCTTCTGCAGAAAAAGCTGATAATCAGGTAAGTCTTGGTTATAAAATAACCTGAAAGTTCGCAGTTCTGGTCTAAATGGAGTGAGGGGGTTTGCCGGGATTTAGGGGGCCCGGACCACTCAGTTGCCCAGGGGCCCGAAAATCCTGTCACCGGGCCTGCCCCTGGGTTCTGTTCACACCCGCTAATACAGCTTTAAATTGCAACTGCGCTGCATCGTAAATTTGTAATGGTTTCACTTTTTGTGAATCATAACGTATATATTGGGTGAATTGTTCACGATATCCAGCCAGGTTGGGCTTTAAATCTCCGCCGACTTTTCGATGAACGACTCGATCATCATATCGACTGCTGTAGCGAGTCGTTTATCGAAACGTCTGAGGAGATAGAGAGGCAGAGGACCGGTGAAAAATTCGCTAAAATGATACACCGGGAAAGCAAGGAACTTTATTCATCTTGTATTAATCTTTTCAGTTTCGATAAAAATACAATTTCTGGAATGATCAATTGTTTCTTTTTTAATGAAAACAATAACAAAACCCTCGACGCGGCGAGACGTCCTCTCAGTGAAAAGAAAATGAAACAAATAGGGCTTCGCTACTGCTTCTCAACAACAATTTCTTGAACAAATCTTCAACAGGTATGCTTGCACATACTCCTGCCGCTGTTTTTTGTTAACGATGACAATAACTTTAAAAAAACGGTAAGTACGTAGGTTGCAGGCATATTTTTTTTTAAAACAGGGGGAGCGGATTTGAGAAACGGACAGCTAAGGGGCATGCCAGTCAAAATACTTAGGGAACAACTGCTCTTCCACGAAGTGTGGGTTGCGTGTTTCCAGGGGCGATGAATTTTTTTTAAAAATCCTAACCTACACAAAATTATTAAAAGGAGGTAGTGGGCAATTATTCACCTTCACGAATACACAAAAATTCGAATTTTATCTTTTCACATACTGTTCCCACAGAACGTCCACAACTGTAATAAAGTCACCCTCACATGTCAGAATTCATATCACTAACTTTGAAAGGGCGATATGCAGATGAATTAAAATTTTCTTTGCGATGAATATGGAAATGTAAGCCATGTGCAGGAAAGAAATAGGAAATTAGATAAGACATATTTACTTTGAGACATATGGTAAAGGAAACTGATGAAGTCCTTATTTTTCCACACCTTACCATGATGAATATAACACTTTGTAATATGCATGTTCACACTTCCATTAAAAACAACCATTGTCATTTTTTCGACAAATTATTGCTATTTTTGGTAAATGATCGCTTTAAAAATGTTAACCATTTGCCAAAACCATGGTTAGTATTATTATAATGGTGGACATATTATAAAGAGAAGTATTCATCAAGATATACAAGAATATGAAGGCTCTCAAGTTTTTACCACCAGGCGAATGTGTTTAAAAGCACTGATGATGAGATAGAAATGACATAATAAGATATACAATGTTTGCCAGTACAATGTAAGTACACCTCCTTATGCTCTATCAGCAGTCATTAAGGGCGATTTGAGTCCCGGAAAATTGGAGAATACATCATAAAATTTAGTGTCCTTATATAAAATATTTATCCACACACTTATCTTTGCATCATCAGATAATTATAAGAATTGATGCCTTGAAGGTAACTTGTGGCCAGAAAAGATAAAAGGATATAATTGATGACTTATCTCCTGTAATCAGTGCCTCATTGAGAGATATCTCTTGAAGAGAGGGTATATAAAGAAAGCAAATCGTGTCATCTAAGAGTTTATTTCTTGAGACTTGAGAGGCAAACATGGCACATTTACACATCTTCTTGGCTCTTGCAGCCTTCATTGCTGCTGAGGTAAGCCTTTAAACTATAGTGTAAAAATATCATGCTGACTTATAGTGATAAAAAACTAAATTGACACATCAGGTGGGCAGTGATGAATCAAATAGTTCAATTTTCAAATAACATAAATGGCACGATTAGACAATTCGTCTGATACTTGTTCAAACTGGATGTAATGAAGATCTCTAGATTCTTTTCATGAGAGGAATATGACTCCTTTAACAAGGGAATTGGCAATACCTATCGTAATGTATTCTATAAATAATTTCATAATTATATTGTCCATCGTGCCTTTGTGCCTCCAAGATGAATTCGGAATAAAAAAACTTAGCATAGTCCAGTAATTATTGTGCTTTCTATGATCAAGCTGCAATGGCCCAATCCTTTTGGTACTTACTTAGCCCTACCAAAGAGTATATTGCCAAATTATTTACTTAGAGGTATCTTTCAAAGGATGGCTTTAATACCATAGCCTTATATTTCAAATTTATTCTCATTCATTAAATATACTTCCTCATAACAGTCATTGAGTAGTACTCATGTACATTGCACATACAATAATCAAAAGTGTGTGAAGTCGGAAAAAAAATGTCCCTTAATAATTGTCCCTACATCCATTGAGACACTATTTTTCATTAACAACTTATCACCTTTTTAAAATTAGGGCTAATCACAATTGCAAGTGAATAAAAAAGACTGGGAATAGCTTAAATACATCTGAATGATCTGGAATGATGCAATGGCAAAAGTATTTTCTCACTATCATTAATACAAATTGTTCTCAATACACTGCTTGGGAGCAAGCAATGTCAACATCCTATATGTATGCTCGAAGACTAACTTTATTAAGGATATCTCAGTACAGTAAAACTGAAGACTACACGTATATCACTGACTAGTAGCTTGCCCAAATGATTCAATTATCAGTAAAATTTCTAATGTAATTTTTATACATGAATTTCAACAGTGATATTATATTCACATTTATTTCTATGCATGATTCTTTTCACTGTCAGGCTACATTTGTCACATTTCTAAGCTAAATTTCCAATATTTTGCCCAGATTAAATTTCCATGGGGTCATAAGTGCGTAAAGTGATGCAATGAGGATCAATACTCAATAATCAGCACCCATCCATTGAAGAGGGGATGGTAATAGTGCCCCTTACCTCATTTGATATGCTCAGTGCCTTAAGTCCATATGAAAGTTTAACAGGAAAACACTGAGCAAATGCTTTATCTTTCTCAATTTCAGGCAATTCAGGTGCCAAGCCTATCCAAGGTGCAACCCAAATTCGATGCACTTCCTGATGACCTGCCTCTGAAAGCAGCCTTGAGGGCTAGAAATTCTCACCTTGATGGTAAATAAAGAATATTCACATTGTAATCTATACTGCTGTAATGTAATTTTTGAACTTCACAATAGGAAATTCTGATGAACCAAATGAGCCTATCACCAAATTGAAGAGGAGGTATGGGTCAGACCACCACTCATATCGTCCACACTGCTCTCTCCCCACTTCTGAGTGTGTCAACTGACTTGAACATTTAAATGAAATGTGGCACATATACTGAACTGACATGATCAGACTTCCAATATGTGATGACCAGATAGACGAGATATTAGGATCAATCAGCTCCACTGCAACATTTTTTTATCAGCCCCACAAGTCATGATAAATAACAGTTTCCCAAAGTGGTAGCACTGATTTATTTGGAAGCTATATGTTTCCAACCTGATATGCTGAATTTGTTCCAATAGGCATGACTGAGTGGAACCCATGATGGAATAATCCAGAATGGAAATTCTCACCAACTCAAAACTATTTTCCCGGTTACACTCTTGCAAAATTTTATTTCAGGCAAAATTGGCTCTCGAATTGTCAATGGCTATCCTGCCCAGCAAGGACAGTTCCCATACCAAGCAGCTCTCTTCATTGATCAACAGGAATTCTGTGGAGGCTCTGTAATAGCTCAAAACTGGATCTTAACGGCTGGACACTGTGGTCAAGGGTGGGTAGAATTTTTTGCCATTCTTTATAATATAGATATTATTAGGTGTCTTTATAGCATGGTATTATATCAAGATTAATCCCCAGTCAAACCTTTTCTTAAATATCCTTAAATAAACAAGACATATGGCAGTGAGATACAACTATATTCAGTAAGAATCAGAAAGGTATAAAACTAAGCAGAGTTTTCCTTCTGCTTATTCTGGTATATCTCACACACATGTGGAAAATTAATAATAATTTCTAAAAGTGAATCTTGATACAGTAGATTTTTGTATAGTTCTCACACACTGCTATTTTTCAGAGGGGAAATGAATTTGAGCATGGTTTAGTCCCTGTGTCTATGTCCTTATGAATAAATTCAAAATATCTTTTTCCAGAACAATGCAACAAACTTCCTATCCCAATGCTGAACCTGACTCATTAGTCTTCATTTCTTAAGGAGCTTCACCTATCTAAATTTCTTTATGGGCTTTTTGACCCCATATATATCTTATGCCTTCAAAAACATGATTATAGAAAAATGTATTGCTCTCATCGGATGGCCACCCATTTTGACTGTAGGAACAATACTTTACTTGAGAATACTTGTACAAACTAATTGTATGCTTTTCATTAAAGCCTTATACAGAATTTCAAAGGAAAATCTCTCCTTTGTGGCCAGATTCATTACTGCTGCTATTGACTGATACAAGCTATTAATTACACAAACTACAGATCAGAATCCTATCCCGAGCACCAATCCTTTCAAATTATTAAGCTAATTTCACCTTTTATCAGTAAAATGTATCTCTTTCTCAAAACTTTTATGGTTAAGCAGAAGGGATCATGAAAGAATGATTCAGTATTTTTTAGTTTAGTAGTTAGATTAGTAAATTCGCAAATGTGTTCCTTTTAATATTTATAATTACCCTCCTTTAGTTTGATCATTCACACCTCATGGAGCTTCAAAATTGGTAAATAATTTTTTAGATGGTAACACCAAAAACCACCTTTGGAATTTGCTATGCTGTTAGGAATGAGAATCTATTTATTCACTTAGCTCCTATTATTTGCTGTAAATAATTACCTGATTAATTCATTGGTAGTCCACCTAGCAGTACTAAGTGATGGATCAGTAGTTTGCGGTGTGTCTCTGGGCTACACTTGTTTGGCATCATTGTTGGTTTCCTGCAACAGCAAATTCCTTTGAAAAATAAACATAGAATTAACGTTTTTCCTTTAACACTGCTAGCTCTTTCTATCACATGAAATTTCAATGTTTATTCAACCCATTTTGAGATTGAAGCTGTTTTTTCCATGAAAAAAGCTGGCAAACGATTGGCCGCCTCAGAAATTACAAATTTTAGCAAAGGCTTCCATAATAGGCTTCACTTCCTGAAATTTCTTCATATCTAGACTGAAGTAACAACACTGGTACTTTTCCACAGATTCTCTACGGTATGATGCATTTTGCCCTCTTACCGTCTGATGATACTGTAAGATGGTGAAACACATTGTACCAAATAAATTCTGAGGAAAAGTACAAGTGCTTTACGAGAGTAAAATTGAGTACACTTAGTTCATTTGGTACCAAATAAATTGAGCATATGATTTTACTCTCGTGTTATCATGAATTTCCCGAAAGTAAACTCACGAACCATTGATGGTAAAAGTGTTGCTTCTCCAGTACAGATATTTATCTTACGTACTGAGTTCACCCACCAACCAAATGACAGGTTTTGAACTACAATTCATCCCTGGTGAAAATATCCTGGGCATGAAGCGTGCAATACCGTGCAGGAAGCGTGCAATACTGTGCAGGAAGCGTGCAATACCGTGCAGGAAGCGTGCAATACCGTGCAAGAAGTGTGCAATACTGTGTAGGAAGCGTGCAATACTGTGCAGGAAGCGTGGGCATGCTTCATGCACGATAACTGCACATTACATGCACACTTCCTGCACGTTCAAATGTCTGAATTCACGCTTCCCGCACACTTCCCTCACATTCCCTGCACGCTTCCTGCACAGGATATTTTCACCAGGGATGCCAAGAGAATAATTTAACTGAGGGAAGTTTTCAGCAGTACAGGAGCTTGGAGGTGGTTAAACCTTAAAACTCAACTACTACCACATGATGCACAAATAATCTTCTCTAATGGCAAATAGAAAAGCATCTGAATATATGTGTAATGATGATTAAAAAAACTTGATTCACTTCAGTCATTGGTGGAAAAAGGTTTAAATTATTAAGTACTAACATAAAGGAAAAGTATGGAATATTTTATTTCATGGTGGGGTGTAAAAAGATTCTTTTATTCTGTGATATTTCAGAGCAAGGAGTGTAATCGTCATTCTGGGGTCCTTGAGCATCCAACAAGGAGATCCTTCACAAGTAGTGATGCAATCCTACCAAATAATTACTCATCCAGGCTTCAGCATGGGCAACCTACAAAATGATGTCTCCCTTGTCCAACTGTCTGGTAGCATTCCATCAAGCCGTAAGTTCAAAATATTTCCCCCTCACCCAGAATAACATAATTATTTTCAAGATATGTATATTAAAGAGAAATCCAAGTAATTCAACAGACCATCCAGTTACGAATTACACTTGACATTTTCTACAATTTTTCATAGTCGCTCATCTTAGTTACAATATTCATGACTAGCAGCTAATTCAATCAAAGGTACATTCTAGAACTTGAACAGCAACTGATGAGTACAAAAAAATAAAGCAAAATGAAAAGTAGCATATTGATTTTTTTTTAAATCTTCTTCTCACGTAATTTTATGACCAAGGGAAAAAATTTTCAGCACAATAAAATAGGGAAACCTTCAGTAACAAGCACACACCATTTAGCCAGACAATGGTCTAAGATGAGAAATATAATAAATCAAATACCATATTTACTGGTGATTACACATATCACTGCATATAACAAGCATTTTAATTTTAAAAAGGAAGAGCAAGTAAAAAAATCTGAAATTTAAAATAAAAGATTTGAAAACTTAAAACTTATAATATGATTTAATGTACATACCTTTTTAAATACTTACATTGGAAAATAAACATTCCAATTCCATAAACATTGGAAATATATATATTTTTCTATTTAAAATGGTAAAGATTAAACATCATTATCATTTTAAGTAGAAAATAATTTATTTGAAATAATTGAAAATAAGTAGCCCCTTTTTATACATATTAGCTGCAAAAAACTGTACAAGATAACATGCAGGTGGTATTTCAGCCCTAAATTTTAAGAAATAGGTGTGCGATAAATGCTAACAAGCATGGAAATCTTATGAGGAAATGATGTATAGTAATTAAAATATGAAATTAAATTTAAAATAATTTAATTCATCTTACAGCAACCATCAGCGCGATTTCCCTCTCAACATCTCAAGTAGGAGCAGGAGAAATGGCTGTTGTGAGTGGATGGGGAAAGACCAGTGACTGTAAGTGTGAAATTATATCTTTCTTGAGGAATAGGTCTTATATATGCGTGCCTGATATTAGTGTGGTTGAGGGAAAAGAATGGAATCACTCGGTTGATACTTTTGGGTCACTATCTTCATCAGATGAAAAATCAGTTTATTAAAAGAAGACATTTTATCAATAACAACTGAGGGAAAAAGTTTTAAAAAATATTTCAAGTTTGAGATCAAGGGTGATGTTGCCACTCATTCATTTAATACATTTTTGTTGACTGCTCTTCTGCAAGGTATGTGGATGTTAATTTTTCAATGCACAATGCCTTGGTTTTCAAAAACCTTAAAAATGAACAAATCCTCATTTCTATGGATATGCTTTAAATGAGTCTCAAACTCTAGGTGATTCATACCCAAGGCATGTCTAAAAAGCCTTGACTTCCAAATCTAGAGTAATTTTTCACAAAGAACTATCCCTAAAAGGATTGGAAAAAGGTATGAAAATCTGATTTAAATTGCATGAATAGAAAATGGATAACATGATGATGTTCCCAGGGCATTCACAGTATTTTATCTTACAGTACAAAAATGCATACACCATATTATTCCTCTCTTAAAACCTCAGGTCTTGTCATTCCCATTCAAGATGTTCTATACATCCTTTCCCTTCCACTCCATTCCCCTCACACCAAAGCTTCTTCTATGGCCAGCAGGGTTAGACATATGGGTAATGAAATTTCCAGCTAAACCAAAAGATGTTCAAGTCCCACCTGGGAAATGAATGAAAAATGTTAGGGAAACGTTGTGAAAGATGAAAAATATAAAATGACAAGGGTGTTGGGAAGGGATGTTAAGAAAAGACAGAATGATAGGTAGAAGAATGAGATCAAAACATGGATTGGAAGGAAAATAAGGTGAAAATAGATGACTTTTGAAATGTGTGTATGGAAGAATGGAGACAAAAAAAGTTGGTGGAAAAGTACCAATAATGGCAAGGGAAGTCGTATGGGGAATTGCTGGGGAGGAAAGAAAGTTGTCTGAGAGCATATGGTGATTGACAGATAGAATGGAACACATAATAAAAGGTGATGGTGTTTTGAATGATGCGATAAATGGTTGAATATTAGACAAGAATATTGGGGATGAGGAGAATAAAGTGCTCCTGATACATGGAAAACATTAGGAAGTGCCTATATTTTAAAGTTTTCTGTTCTTCTAAACTGACCTTCATGGGGAAAACACAAAGGATGGTCACACTGCAGTGTTGTATCAAAAATGGTAGTTTCTGGGAAACTTTCAGCTTTATCTACTACCCCCATAACTTTAATAATCACTAATAATATCTTATGTGATATTTCTCTTAAATATTTTCTCACCTCCTTCATGCTGATGTGGATTCCTTTCTATTTTCCCCTCACCCATAATTCTCCTCTCAACCACAGCCTTCGTGTGACCATTGCCTTACTTTTTCTTCACCCACTTCTCCTTTCTTCCAGCAACTTCCTTTCCCTCCCCACTAAGTCTAAGATAGCTTCATTCCTCTACCCACCTTATCATCTCAATTCCCCTCCAAACCTAGGTACATATCCAAAATCACCAACCTACATTTGTCCACCAACAGCGCCACTCTCCACTACAACGTCTTTACTGGTATTCTCTTCATAAATTTGCTAACTTAAAATTTACTTTTTTTTATACTCATTCTGTAAACACTCTTCTTTTTCTTATGCCCCTGATTCTTAATTCTGCTACCTCAAAACTGCACAACAGATTTTTCCTGTGGTTGATCTTCACCTATTTCTTCTCACAATGACTAGTCTAATGTATGTACCAGATTCATCATTAACTTAAGATCGAAATAGTAAATGAAAAATTAACTCCTAATTCTATCATCGCTAGTAGTCTTTATAGAAGAAGGAAGTTGATTGATTCAAATGAATCTCATGATGATGAATTCCAGTATACAACCTCAGAAGAATATGAATACCCCCTAGCTCCCTGCAAGCCCATACATTTGCAAATTGATCACTTTCACATAAAACCATTCAAATACAACCCTGGTTTTTCAACATGAAGTCGAATATTAAAGCATTAATATGAGTTACTCTGGTTGACATCAGCGAGTGCATATAAATCTCCTCATATTTCAGCATCCAACATCAGCCCTTACTTGAAGTATGCTCAACTTGTGACCATATCTAATGAAGAGTGTGGTCAATATTATGGAGGATATGTGTATGATGGCAATGTTTGCTGCACTAGTGCCTCTGCTGGTTCAGGAACCACATGCCAGGTAAAAATTCTTCTTTCTCAAACATATTATTTGGTATATCTTATAAAAAGGTATAGTTGAGATATGTCACAAGGCATGTTCAGCAGATAAAAAGTAAATTGTATTAAAATACAATATTTTGATGCTCATTAAGGAATAGAAGACCAAATGTTTGACCAGATCTTTTGAATCTAATTTCACCAATGCATAGTATTAAACACTTAAGAGTATAAATCATATAGGAAGTCAATAATCTATGAGAAATAGTAAAGTGGTGGACTTAAAAATAGAAAAATAGCATGATTTAGTTAGTGTATACTAATATAAAATCATCAATATGCTTTAAAATTTTTTAGACTTTCTAGAAGTTAATAATGTCAGCTGAAATTCATGATAAAGAAACCAAGTATAAATTTGATAAATTGATTTGACAACAATAAGTGACAATAGAAACTTAAATAAGCTTCACAAGCAAAGGAACTTATTTTTATGGCTGGAAAAACAGGCATTTCATGAATAATTTCATTGAATGCAGTACTGATGGATGAATTTCATTGTTCTTGTAATTTGCAGGGTGACAGTGGTGGTCCTCTGGTCATCAATGGAGCCCAAATTGGTATTGTGTCCTTTGGTGGGCAGTCTTGTTTATCATCACCTCCAGCCTTCACTAGGATATCAACTTTCTACAACTGGATAGCTCAAACAGTAAACTCCAATTAACTCTTCAAAATCGTCAAGAACAAAAATCTAAGAAGTGTTTCTTCTTGTTATTGTTCAAAAATAAATAATTCAAACTAAAATATCTGGAATTTTACTATTGGTATCTTATACTATGTAGATATTAATGAATGCTCTCCTCTTGTGAGTACTACACCTAGTCATGGTGGAATGGGCTTGTGTTTCGAAGACCCCTAGAGCTGGAGTGACCCCTCCAGTGATTGTGTCATTTTTAAAACAAAGGCAATGAGAAATCACCTCAAATGATTTTTACTAAGACTTATGTTGGACACAGACAATATAGAAATGACTTAAGTGAAATGTATCCAATCCAGCTTTGTGAAACTGCTTTCTTACAGAAATAAAACATAAGTTAGATTTTCCCACATTTAAATTTAATACATCATCAGGTGATCGATATCATCAGCTACAATATAAACTGAAAGCACCAGGTTTAAATAGTTCTTCTCTGTGGAGAGGAGTTAAGGGGGGAAGATTAAGTGGAAGGGGGATTCTGGTGTGGGGTTGAGTGGCTTGAGGTGGGAATGTATGGTTAGTGAGACACCATTGGTGACCATAATTGTAACTTAGGAGTAATAACTTAGTAATGACCAACACATGGTTTAAAAACCATCATTGACATAGGTAGGCATAGGGAAATCATAAGGGAACATAACAGTACGGTGAAGATTTAGGAACAGTGTGAAAAACTCAAGTTTCTAGGGTGGAGGTGCAGACTCTGACCATAGTTTAGTATAATGAAATGTGAGGGGAGATGGAAAAGGTATAAGGGGAAGAGGAATATAGAAGCAGTTAGCAGGAGCTCGGTTAGGCATGAAACGCTGGGAGTATCAGGAGTTGGTCGACATGTGTGTGAAAGATGATAAGGAAGAGGGGACAGTTACAGAATGATGGAAAAAATAAAGACAGTAATAAAAAATGCAAAAAAGAAAACAACAGGAATGGTGGACAGAAGGAGGATGAAGACACCGTGGATAACTATAGAAATGATGGAAAAAAGTGAGGAATAATGGAATGGTAAAAAATTAAACACAGTGCTAGGCACATGATGATATAATGAAATAAACAATAGACTAAGATTAGAATGTTAATGGTCATAAATAGATGGAAATCAATACCATGCATCAAAAGCATGACAGAATCTTCACTAATGGAACCAGAAGAGATTCGGTGAAGGTGGAAGGAATAGTGGAAGACCAGTATGACATAAATAATAGGCCTAGGAGCTTGAGAATAGAATAGGAAAAGGATGTAGAAAAAGATGAGAAGGGACCAGGGATACTGGCTAGTGAGATAGAGAAGGCAATGCAAGAAAAGAAGACAGTTTAGGTAGTAGAGAATGATAAAAACTCATCAGAATAACTGAAGAACCTAGGAAGGGGTGGAAGAGAGGTTTCACAGGCTTGCTTCATGATATATGAGTGGGGAGTTTGGTCAAAGAACTATGAAAAAGCATTTATTTACACCTTTGCCAAAAAAGAAGATATTATGGTAATGCAAAACCTACAGGATGATAAGTTTGATCTCAAAAGCATTGAAAGCATTACTTGGAATCTTCACCAGAAGGATAGAAAAGAGAGCAGATGAATTTCCAGGGGAAGATGGGAGTAGTTTCATAAGGGGCAGTTAACTCAGGATGCCATTTAAGTGATGAGAATACTAGTGAAAAGGAACTTAATAGGAATATAATCAGGAGGTATTTGCATGTTTTGTTGATTTCAAAAAAGCATACTTTAGGGGAGCATGATAAAAGTCGATGGAAATATTGTGGAAGATAGGAGTAGACTGGAAGAGTTTTAAGGGGTAAAAATTGATGTTTTTAACCCTTTAGGAAAAGTGGGTGTGCAAAGGCCTCGTACTTCAGCCACTTCGCCTAATCACAACTGAGACTGCAGAGCTCCATCTCTCAATGTCAACGGCGGACACACAGCAGATTCTGCCAATGGAAGTGGTTTATAGATTCCATGAAGGATATTTTGAGAAAGGCATTGCACACTTGATTACATCATAATTTGTGAATAAGTAATTACACTTCAGCACACTTTTAGTCTCACCAAAATGCATGCGAAAATATTTTGTTGTTCAGTTGTTTTGATTATTCACAGGATGCGACAGGATCTGTGTGAACCGACATACCATCCCAACCTTCACCCCCCCTCCCATGTAGGTAGGTTTAAGAGTTAAGAGTGTGTCGACAACTAAGATCATTTTGCACCACGCGCAATTATTCTTACATTGAGTCAATTCAGTCATTTAACCATTAACCTTACCATATACTTAAATAGATTAAATACACATAGCTCAACTACTTGTAGGTCAAATTCTTTTAAAAAAGGCCGGTTTCTTTAAGGTACTGTATCACACAGTTTAGGCGGTCAGGGTCATTGCCTAGCACGTGTTCCAGGCTACCTCTGATGCCTATCCTGTTGCGCTCCGGTCGGTACTTATCGCACTCCATCAGGAAGTGGAGTACACTGAGAGGGCAGTCACAGTCATCACACAGAGGTGGTCTTTTCTTCTGTGAAGAGGAATGAGTGGGTCAGGGCGCAATGGCCGACTCTCAATCTTGTGATAACGACTTCCTCTCTAAGATTGTTCCTGATAGAAGTGAGCCACGCAGAGTGGAGACTCCACAGAGTTGAGCTTATTATGGATCATGTCTCTCCACATACCCCTCCACTGCTCTAGCATGACATTTCGGAATGTAGGTGGCAGGTCTTCATACGGTACCAGGGTCATATTAAACTCGGAGATGCTCAAGGCTTCTTTCACAGCTGCATCAGCTATCTCATTTCCAGGAATTTCCACATGTCCAGGGACCCAACAAAACAGGATGTTGTTGCCCTTCCTACTAAGGGATAGGAAAGAGGATTGTATTTCCTGGGCAATGGGGTTCATGGGGAAAAAGCTGCAGATGGATTGCAGGGCAGTCTTCGAGTCGGAGCAGATTATGAATGATGCCGCAGCACCTATGCCATCCAGGGCTATCCTAATAGCCATCAATTCGGCTGTGTAAATGCTACACATGGTGCTGAGCCTGGCCTTTATGACTCTGAATTGGGGAAGACATGACAGTACAACCACATGTGGTATCCGACTTCGATCCATCCGTGAATACAGGGATGAAGTCGGCATGGTTACTGATGAATTCATTGAAACTATGCTGGTACTCAAAAGCTTTCTCTACAGTGGTATAAGCTTTCTCTAAAGTGGTATATGCTTTCTCGAACATACTAAGAGCCATATGAATTTTCGGGCGGCATAGTCCAAGGAGGGTGCCTAGAGTACCCTGTAGGATATACGCTCGGGATTGCGGCCCCACTACCCTTGGTAAAATCAGTAAAATGAATAGACAGCGGTTTGGTTGCTGTAGCCCATCGATTTAAAAGTTCTAAATACCTCGGTTTGCATACAATATTAAACATGGATGACTTTTCCAAGATAAAACCTTAGCCACATAATTACACATTAGGATGGTCCTACAGTGGGACAAAAGTGGCTCACCGGCATCATCGTAAATGCTGAGAACCAGGCTGGTCCTCCCCCTCCCAGTCTTCCTCAAAACTGTCAAGACTGAGAGGTGGATGACGTAGATATCCTTAACGCAGCTCGTTCGGCGGGCGTCGCCTTTTGCTTATTTTAATTTTTGAGTGAATGGCTCTGGTTAGAAGATTAATTTTTCACTAAAATTCATTTTTTGTATCCATCTAACAATTTCGTGTACAAAATAGCGATTTTGGTTCCGAGTAAATGCCCCCATTAGTTAGCCAAGGGCATATGAAAAATTCTAGGTGCATTATAGCAACAAATATGGAATCTAGATGTGTATAAGCAGCGTGAAAAATACAGAATGAATACAAACCATTAGAGGATTAAAGTAATAAACTTTCCAGAATAAAATGGCCAGATTAAATTTTAAAGTTGGAGGTCACGAAAGCTGGAGCAGATGGATCAATTCTGATACATGAGTAGTGTGTTGGAGGAGAAGGGTATAGCAGCAGAGACCTTCAAACTTCAAAGGTTCAGGAAGAGAACTAATAACTGGTTCCCTGAGTAGGGACATAAAGAAAAAACTACAGGAAAATATAATATGGAGCAGGGCACTGTATAGTAGAGCCCTGTTAATGGGCACGAAATCCGGGTGACCCTCGCCCGCCTGTGCCGGGCACCATCACCCGTGTGAAGTAGACGGGGACCGGGCATCCTAGGTGGATCCCCTGGTTCCTCACCCAAACTGAGGGGAGGGGAGGGGTGGTAAAAGAGTGAGCGAAAAATATTGCAAATGGCCAATGACCCTTGAGAAAGATACCTGGCGGTGAGAATCTTAGGGCGGTCACCCGCCCAGCTGACGGGTGACCACCTCTACTCGGTAAGTTCTCCATTAGGCCACATTCGTGACACATCAGAAAAGTCCATCAAATGTCTTCGGGTTGCACCTCTCTCTTTATCTCTCGCACACAGGTGGGCGACCCTCGCTTGTATTTTACGCCCGTGTGCAGGCCTCTACTGTATAGCACAAAAATATTGACTTTGAGAAAAATAGGATGACAGTACACCTAGGGATTTTGAGATTTGAGTATGGAAAAGGATGGAGAAGGTAAGGTGGGTTTGAAGGAAGTCAAATGACGAAGTACTGGAGATAGTAGTGGAGAAAGGAGGTTGACTGAAGCAATTAGGGGTAAGCAGTGGATGGAACGGGTGATAAAGATTTGAAGAGTGTAATAAGAGGGAGGAATGCTGGGTAACCAGGTTGAAAAGATGCAGCGTTACCCGAATGAAATAATGATTTTATTCGTTGATTAACCCATTTCCACCCACTGTAGCCATATGGCTACACCATGATGAGCCGAGTGTATGACGCTCTGTAGGATGAACCGTGAACTGTATCCTAATAAACTTGTCAAAACTGCATAGTTGAAGGTCAAGATCACCATATACATGTGTTATTTTGTTTTGGAAGCTGGTCGGGGCGGGCATCTAGGTGCAGGAAATATTGTGTGTGCATCAGAGGAGCAAAATGGATGCCCGCTGGAGGTAAATGTGTAACTTTTTGCAGTGTAATCTGTGGTTGTGAACTAAAAATAGTTTCCTTTGTTTCTAAAGGATAGGGGCATCATGTGCTCACTTTCCTTTGTGTAACTGTTTCATAGTATGATTTTTGTAGCAGAATAAATACCGCCGTATCCCGGCTACGCTGGGAGGTTACGGGGTCATTTCACGCAAGTTGCCAAATCCATTTGTTTCATCAGGGTTACCAGATTTTAAGTGTTTTTAACTGTGGGTAACATATTTAAATAAGCAACTAAAGGTATTTACATAGAAATATATACATTGGTTTCTCATTTTTCTCCCATGAATCTGAAAGTTCAAGATATCTTAGACATTTTGGAGGATGACACTGATACAAGGCCTATACATCAAACATCTAGAAATAAGGAGCATTTCGGGCAAAGAATTCAGTGATGAAGATACAGGTGGATTTGATGACAATCTCTAAGGCCGTCCTTTTAGAGCTCACGCTTCATTCCAGTTTCCAAAAGTTGCTGAATAAAAAGAGGAATATGACACAAAGCACGTTTCTGGTGGTGCAAACTCCGAAGTCTTAGATTATGAACATGAAAGTTGGCAGAAAGGAAAAAAAGCTAAACTCTCATTTCGAAGGAGAAAAATCTGCAACCAAGAAAAAGAGTAAGGAACAAAGACACTGAAAAAAGCACAAAAAGACACAATTGTGCAGCAACCACATCTCACTGAAAAGTACAACTGCGGATTGGATGGAAGGGACTTGAAGGGTGGAAGGGACGGAAGGAATATCGACTTGAATATCTATGGTGCTGAAAAACGGTGGTGGCCGTTATTTGTTTTGGCTACTTGGTGCCAGTGTTCTCAATGCTTGTATATGAGCCACAGAGCAGGCAGAAATGAGCCAAAAATTGAAATTCTACGTACCATTGTGCAGACTCACTCTGTGCAATATAAAACAGAAATTCGTAGTTTGACGGTTGGTGATTCCACTCACAATCTTCCATTTTGACTGTCTGGATCACTTCATTGCTCAGAAAATGGACTATAGGAGATTACGGTCTGCTGGCGAGTACTCCAGCACAAAGTGTGAAATTCTTGCTCTAAATGACTCCTTGGACTCTGCATTCCGTGCTTCAAAATTATCATACAAAGTAATGTAAAACTCCTGCACAAAAACTTGGGAAATGCTTTTTTTAATGCATGTTTTTAAAAGATAACTTCGAGTTCATGGCGTTACACATTTATTTCAATTTTACATGCCATTTTACTAAAAGTGCCTAAATATTAGGCCAGTACTGAGACAAACTTTTTCAAAGTATTTTATTGCTCAATTAGCAGAAGTTTTTGTAGTGAGATGTACCAGTTAATTTTGATTATGTACTACTTTTTTCAAATAGTAGGATGTTGCCATAAGCCTATTTTTAAGGTCAGTACTGAGTCTGTGTTCCTATAAATATATTGTTCTTATTGTATCTAACATAGTTTGGTGAAATACTTATTTTGTGTACGTTCAGTTTTGCAAAATATTCCATCAAATTTAGGTAAGTTATCTTAACACTGTCCTGGTCACCAAAGACTAACACTCATTATTTTGCCATAAGATGCAATTCATTGAAGTAATTAAAGATTTGTATTGAAACTGTCATGTTTTAGCTACCTCTAAATACCAAACTATGTTTGCACAGACCTTTGATTATTTCCTTGGACATACATCTGTAAATCGCAGCATGCAAGACATTGACCAGCCATATGGCTATGGGTCATTCTGTGGAAATGACTTTATATATCACCAAAATATTTCGCATCACTACTTTAGGTGACCATATGAGTAAAATACCAAAAAATCTTCAAAATCACAAACAAAAACTTTTCTGGGCGGAAATGGGTTAAACTCATCCACTACAAAATTATTTCAAAGCTTGGGTGAGATAGGATGAGGTCAAATAGAATGAGAAACAAGATTATTAGAATTAATTAAAGTAAATGTATTTCAGCAATTGACAGACCAAGCACAAACCAATAACTGATTGAATAATATTCCCCTCAGGGATCTCTAATAGTTAGGTACAATAGCAAGTAGCCACTATGACACCATTAAGAAAAATGGCAAAGTCTCCGAATCTGACTTGAAGCTGCTGTCGTTCGATGTGCACTCCTTGCTGACTCGACTGAACAGAGAGTGTGAGGGGGGGGGGGGGGTTTCAACATCAGGAGGGGGTTTTTTCGGATAGGTCAAGCTGAAGTGGGGGTAAATATGGAATTAGACGATAGGTAGATTTGAGGGGAAGGAAAATGGTATGGTTATAGCAGGCAAGGTGGAAATTTATTATTGGAGCATCAAGAAATCTTTGTCTGACTCTGGCGGGGGGACACGGCCTGTGTGCTTGGCAAATTTCTGGTCTTCTTCTGCATTCAGGGGCTATATAAATGATAGCGGATGAGGTGAGGGAACAGTGCAGACCGGAAATGTTGCATTTTGGAATCGCACGCATTAACTGCATTGTTGGTGCACATGTCGTTAGCGTGCAGGTCATGCGTGCTTCAGGCAAGCACTTCAGCTAAGTCCGGGGGGTAATTAGTCCACTAAGGAGTAATGTTGAATGAAGGGGAAAGGGAAGGGGAGAGTCCTATAAAAAGCCACACTTGTAGTTTGGATACAATGAGTGGTGGAAGACATGCAGAACTAAAGAAGGACATCATTAATTAATAGGGGTTGTGGGACGAGTTTAAAGTTCATAAAAATCTTCCTCAACCAGCAAATAAAAATAATTACAGAATGAAATGAAATATTATGAGTTTACAATAATAGTTACCCATTTTAACTAACATGAAATGTGCAACTTCTACTATAATAGGGAGAAAGTGCAGGTTACCTGGTACATAAGGGTCACAGGAACAAATAATACCATCCAACCATGAGAAGGCATGGTCTACAAGGAGAGAAAAAGATACTACCTGGATACATTATAAGTCCACCATAATGGGTGCTAGCAAAAGTGGTAAATTCACTCATTATAAGGTGCACTCATTGATAGTGAAAATAAATTTCAATGCATCCCTACCATCCTTTATCATAGCAGCTATAGAGAGTGAAAATGACTAATAGGGTATCTGAAACAACTCATCAGCAAATGCTTTGAAAATCATGCTTGCAGAAATAATAAAATTTCATTGCAAATATTCAAGGCATTAGGTAATAATCAGTGTTTTTTATGAACCATTCGTATCTTCTTTATATCAGTAACTAATTGTTGCTGAGTGAGCCATTTAAATAAAATCGATTACAACGTTATATTATTAGCTAGTTGCTATTTTTTTCTTTCTTGCCATTCCTTGAAATATTCTTTAATGTGAATGCATTCCTAATTTATCCCTGTTCTTCAAATAGTGAATAAAGTTGACGGTAATAAGCCAAATTGTTTTGCTGATTTCTGTTTTGATTAGCATACGCTGTTTCAAAGGTTTCCATGACTTTCTGGCTTACTCTACAGCCTTCTTTTTCTTCTCTATTGTAAGACATGCACCTAAAAAAATCTATCAATGTATACTAAGAGAGTAGCGACTGATGATCACTGAGCTCCAATTCCATTTGAGAAATGTAAACAGCCTGTTGCATCCCGTCCCCTTCCTGAAATGCAGTCTCTTGAGGTATGACAGTGCAACAGATGAGTAGGGTGATGGTAATTCACAATGCCACTGAGGAAATTCCATTCATCCTTCATAGTGATAACTTGCCACACACAATTTAAATCTAGGATTCCTACAACATATGCAACCAGGAGAACAACCACGGCAAAATCGACAATATGGCCATGTGCAACAAGTGGCCGCTAATTACATAACTCCTTAGGCTTTTCACCATGGCCCAAAAATGGTGAAAAATTCTCTCAGTTAGCAGCCCCATTCTCTCATTTGGACAAGCCATCAATACCACTCTTTTCCAAAGGTCTTAATCTTCCCCCACACCAAGATTCCCTTACCTGGACATTTGAGG
This sequence comes from Platycnemis pennipes, assembly GCA_933228895.1. Classification (NCBI taxonomy): domain Eukaryota; kingdom Metazoa; phylum Arthropoda; class Insecta; order Odonata; family Platycnemididae; genus Platycnemis; species Platycnemis pennipes. The sequence continues at coordinate 98,924,159 of OW121856.1, read as the reverse complement.
AGTGTATGGGTGGGTCCCATTAATAATAACCATCAGAAGAAGTAAGGAGTGAAATATCTGTAGTCCTGAGATTTCCTAGGCATCCTACCAACATTGAACACCAGAAATAGACACTCAACTATTTATACTCAAGGATTCCATGAACAAAACCTTTATTAGCAGACAAAGGCAATGTCACTATGATGATTATGACAGATGATTACCCACTCCATTCTCGAGTATCCTAGATGACAAGACTAATGGGTCATCTCCCACGGCACTTAAGGTATAGTTCTGGAAAGACTTCAAATTAAGAAATCTCTACAGACTTTTAGGGTCATGAGAAATTTACCACAAGCTCCAATTGTTCCATCATTACATGTTACAAAACATTTACAAAGAGGGTATTGCTTTATGATCAATCATATGCACTATTGGACCACTGATGCATACTTCGACATAAAATGAGAATTGTAGGGGTGGGCAGGGGCTTTCTGGAGGCTCCTGGCACTTTGACCCTTTGGATCAACCGTGCCAACACACATTTTACCTGCCCACCACTAGCAGACAGGGGACAATTGCACCACGGTAGAGCTCCATCCAACCCGTCTTGGCCCATAGTTACTTATCCAATATTGTATGTTATAGTTTGAGCGGGTGGAGTAGTTATGATATATGGAGTTCATTGGGAATTTATCAAGAAAATCCTGATAAATTCCCATTGAACTCCATATATCATGACTACTCCATCTGCGCAAACAATATCATACATGCCAGTCAGTATTCATTCTCCCTTTTTACTAAAGGCACCTATCACTCGGCCTCAATACTATAAAATAAGTTGCCAAACGACTTTAAAACCATCACTTCCCCAATGATTTTCAGGAGAGTCAAAGAATTTCGAACTAAGAAATGCCATTATGATGTAAGAGAATTTCAAAGTGATTGCATTTGAACAACTTTGTATATACAGTAGAAACTGGATATTACGAAGTCTACGGGACCGGAAAAATCGACAATTCGTAATATCAAATATCATATGAACGAGTATCCTTGACCAACATCACGAAGAAGCTTTTTTTGTTTCCTGGAATATATGCAATCCCACAATGTACTTGCATGATTTACGATGCTATAATTCATGAATTTATCTATAAATGTGTATTCATGTCAACACGGTACATTTTGTTAAACACAGCTAATTTTTTCCAATGAGTCAGAGGCCATCAAGCGTCTTTGCAAAATTTTCGTGCAGTTTGGACTATGCCTATGAAGCTTCATTTGAGCATTTTTTTATAATAAGTACTCTTATATCTACTGAAATTGTAACGTATGTGAGGGCGATGTAATCATATATTGATGTATGCATACACTATGGAAGTGCACGATTTGCAGGATCATTTGCAACTAGATGCTTCTCCGGATATAGAATATAGAGGAATAAATTGAAAAGAAAACCATATGCTCCACGTCAGGTATTATAGATTAGACCTAAATTAAGCTAAAACAGTGAAAAGATTCTCTCATGGATGCTACGTCAATCATATATCACAAATAATGATATGCCCGTTAATTTCAAGAAATAACAACCATAACCATCTTTGCGTGGTTATTTCCGAGATGAAGGCTTTTAAAGAACTTAAAAAAGGAGTTCATGTTTTTGTTTACCTCCTTCCAAAAGTAGATTGTACAAACCACGCACTTCAACGGTGAAGGTGTGATAATTTCCTTTACACTTCTTCAGCTACTAACGATGGTAACATAAATCCATAATTTATGTTTTTCACTATACTCTGCAAAAGCTTCAGTTGTGGCTCTATTCAAATCAGGTCATCTGCTATTCTTCCACTGAATTGCAGGCATAATTTTAAGATTTGATACACCTAAAAATTGCAGAATATTTTTGCGTATCGTTCTTCCTCTGCTTCTGATCAAGCCAGGGGATTTTCATCAGAGCATTGCAGCTCGTTCCGTCCATGCATGAGGATGGAATCGGTGGTCTTACATCTTCACCCGCCACTGAGGGGATCACTCCATTCACCCTCACCACAACAGCTACGAGTCCCATGGTCTCTGAGTATCTTATGTCACTTGGGAGGTTGATCCAGCTGGGATTCAAGGCCAAGGGATGTAAGCAGGAAATAAACATCAAAAGAATTATATCCTTATGCAGAGTAGTCACTTCTTATCTTCCTCCTGCTCTACATCAACAGGCTATGCCTGCGGAGAGGGAGGACAAGATACTGGAGAGTGGGGTCTTTTATCATGAATCAAGTTATGCCCACAAAACAATATTTGAAGGTGTTACACCCCATGCATAGATTATTTGGGAAAGAGAGCACTTCAGGGGCCCAAAAGTTGGCATGTGAGGCCTGCTGAGCCAGCGGGGGACACTGCAGGAGGGAGGGAAGGGGCTCAGGAAGTATCTCCTACTGTGGGGTTACTCTTGCCCACCCGGGGGTGGCGAAACGAAGGGTCACTTGAGGTGAGATGACCAATGTGGGAGGAAAGCCTTTGCTGGCTTCCCTGCATATGTGAAAGAAAGGTAGTGGAGGACAGAAAGTGAAGGTTTTGGAGCAAAGGAGAACTGGGGGAATTTTCTTAGAGGGAACTGCCAGGGGAGAAAAGAACATGGGAATGGGCGGGCATTTCCATTTTGCTTTACCTCAATTTTCAGTCACTTCCGGCAATCAGGGAAAAGGAAATCAGCGAATAATAATTCAAGAACAAATACGATGAACAAATGATTATTATAAAAAAGTTGTCAGCTCTCTTGGCAACAGAATGACCAAACTTTTCTGCAACAGCACTTCTACTTAAATTTTTGATTCAATTTCGGGATCATTTTCACCTTCTCTTCCAACGTTCTTTCTCTTCCCCAACGTCCCTTTTCTCTTTAACTGAGAGGGTTCCACGTCCTTGACTGTGTTGACACACTGAGCCTTTAGCACCAACACCCCTACCCAAAGATCCCAGCCAATACGTGTCCAGCTTCTGAACTGGCTGGGTACCTACTAACTCACCACCCCTGATGTCCTCCGGGATGTATCGCCTGATAATGCAAGAGAGACATGAAAATTCCTCCGATTGGACTAGGATTCTGTCCAGGCTTTCTGCTCCCTCTCCGACAACGTGAATTAGGGTTTTTCATAGGATGGTTCTACTTATCACCTAGTCTTATGTGTATCTCTTACAAGGATTAGGCTACAAAAGCCTTACCAGATACCTTGTCACTCCGGAGGATCGCAGCTGAGAATATATCTTTTAGGATATTTTTTCAATCGCTGGGTAGGAGAGAAAAGCGAGAAATGTATACTATCAAATGACCTAAATATGCATGGGCGTATGAACATTTTTTACAGTCGATTATGCATGCACCAGAATAAAAAAATCATTGAGAGTTAATGCGACAAACTAAGTGATCGTATGAACCAAGCAAACTCGTATTTTCTCTGATTTTCTTGGCTGTTGGCGACGGAAGAAGGGAAGGGCAATATTTAGTTACGAAGAAGATATCCTCCCTCAATGACTACATTGAAACGTCAATGAGGACGGTAAATGAAACCCGATTCTTTTGATGATGACTACTGTCAACCGGAATAATGAGGTCGTGGAGTAAGGTTGGGTAATCAGACTGAAATATGTTGGGAGAAAAACGATTCCATATGTGATATGCATGACTGAATTTATCGCCCGAACACCTTAGTATCTCTTCCGATGCCTGTGAAAACGTTTTTGAGTGCATGCACGCAGTAAACGATTACTGTACTAGGAATACTCCTCATGGATTTATGTTTGGGGAAAAAGGGTAGCAAAAAATGACTGGAGGAAAATGCTGGTTGTAGCAATTAGTTTCTCGCAGGCAAGTATATCTGTACTTGACAAATTCTCGTATTTTTTGACTCTGTTGGCAAAGCCGAATGTATTTTTAGTCGTATTGGTGACATATTTTATGTACTACTTCACCTATGATTCAATTTCGTCCTAATGCATAATGTGCATGCCAACAATGACTGATTAGGAGCCTTAATCTGGCAAGGAGCATCTGAAAAATGCTGCCATGATCCATCATTATTCGAAAAAACGAGTAATTTTTTCACGTCGGGACCGAGACCCAAGGTTCATAATTTTAAAACATCGTTATTACGTAATATCGAGTACTGTTACATGTATTTAGATACCCTTATGGTCAGTACCGAAGATTTTGCTTCGTAATATCAAAATATCGTAATTTCGAGGATCGTAATTTCAAGTTTCTGCTGTATACGTTCATTAATATAGATATGATGACATTGTAACCATTGACAAAACCATGCATGCACTTAATAACGGTGTAATAAAAAGTATTATTATTATTTAAATTTCTGGTGATCTGACAGGAACTGGTGTTTGAATGTGGCTAGACCTGGCCCATGTCTTGACGAAGTATGCAAAGTATTCTGCAGACTTTTGTAAGATTATGTGAACATAATGTTAGGAACTTTGAGAATTGCTTCAGAAACAAAAACCATCAACTAAATGAGAAAAACATCTAGGTCAGCTTTGATGTTACTTTTCATGAGAATTCTTGTTAAAAACAATCTGCGACCACTTAATTAGAAAATCAACATTCAACTTTTTCACTATTTCTAAACATCAAAATGATTCCTTACAATGATCTCATAGGGACAGAGGGGGTTCCCATTGGTTCTCCATTATCACTGGTCATCACCAACCTATTCATGGCTGATTTTGAACACGCATTGTGGCAGGTACCCTCTTTAGCCAACACATTTATTTATAATTATGAGACGTCAAATTCTTAGTCTGGTCACGTGGTCTTGAAACCCTCACCCAATTCTTACATCATATGAATAGAGAAAATGGAAAGAGCCAGTTCCCCAAGGAAATAAGGGTCTGCCTTTCCTCAAGATTTTTGTCAAAGAGTCTGGGATAACACAAGGACATAAAGCCAAAGAATGCTGATTTATACTTAAATGGGAGAGGACCTGCATCAACCTGCTCAGAAAAAGTGTTGCAACCAAACTCCTCAATCAATCTATGAATGTATTGGATGCAGAAAACTCACGAGACCAAGTTAAGAAACCTGAACTTTACCTTTTGGATCCATAAATACAGGATGACACATTGACTTGGCTCTATAAGTCTCTTAAAGGAAGAAATGAAAGATATGAGGTGGAGGACAAAGCAATAACCAAAGCCCTTCTCTCCAATATTTAACATTTTTACTCAGAATCGCCAGTAAAGTTTGTATCAAAAGCAAAAATCAAAAGAAAATGGGAAAACCAGAAGCAGTCTGTCAGAAGAAGTCTGCAGAAGAAAGAGAGGGCAGATAACAAAGTGTTTGAAAGAGCATAACAGGGAATTCACTAACCACAAGAAATTAATTTATAATCAGCCTCAGATATTAAGACAATATACTTTATGGGGAACATGTCTAATCTGTCACAAGAGTTACCACTGGAACCATTCAGAGTCCACTTGATCTTGGTCCTTAAGTATACATAGCCAAAAATCTAGTCTACAACGTTTACCTTGAAAACAATAGCTGATTTAGCCTTCAAAATACTGGTTCTCACCATTACTACAACTTAGTGGAAAACCTTAGAGTATTTTAAACACAGCATTCATTTGGAAAATCTTGGAACCTTCAGAAATATAAATAGGCAATAATTTGTAGTTTTCAATCTGACTGTTACTCCAATTTTGATTTCACTTTTCTATTGACACGTGAAATCTCTACTGGTCCCAGAGAAATCAGTTCCGGTCATCATAAAATATAACACACATAATCATTTCTAAGAGGCATTATGAATTACATACTCTGCAATTATTGGGGACGATAGAACCAGTAGACAGAAAATTACTGACTAATGCAATAAAATAATTCACAGATGAGCAAATAAAGTTAAAATCCAGATAAATAATTTTATTCCAGTTATGTTAACTTTCCAGAGTTCATTACACTTACATTTCATGTTTTTAAATAAACTCTTTTAAGTTTCCTCCATGCTTTGCAGGGCTTCTTCAGCTAAATTGAGGCGAGCCAGCTCACCACGCAATTGTGATAGTTTCTCATCATTTGCCATCCTAACTTCCTCTGGGACCTTGGATTCATAGTCAGGAGCATTTGCAGCAGTAACAAGGCGAGAAACTTGTTGATCTAGCTTCTCTCTCTTCTTCGATATCTTTTCCCTTTCCTTTCCTGGATCCACAAGGCCCTAATTCCAGGAAATAATATTAGTCGGGTACAAATATTAGATAAACTGATACACACAATTAATCAACATCTTTACAGCTCAAGTGCAGTAACATACACTGTTTAACACCATAAGTATACAAAAATGTGAATTAAGCATGCATTCTGCTTCACATACCACAATTATGATTACTGACTTAGACATTTCTATTAAGTTAGAGCATAAAAGTAATTAAGAGTTAATCAGGTACCTGATACCTAGGGTACCTGATGATGATGCCGATGGGTTGAAACTAGTAGTGCCAAATAAATTTAAGTGGAAATATACATAGGTGTTGGTTTCTTTACTTGACCATGAATTTCCACATAGTTATGCCGCAAGGTATTGAGTGCATCAACAACTTACACAAGTGGCCCGGATCTAGAATCTTTCATAACGCTATAACGAATTAAATTTGTCACTATGATAACGTCATTCCTTTCAAGATCTTTGTTTACCCACAAGCATGAGTCTTGACAACATTTGTTGCTAAATAATGTTTTGCAGCGATTGTTTTACTTCATTTATGCAATGAACAACGAAGAGCATTCATTTACGGCTCAACAAAGAAATCTTACACTTTCGTCAGGTTCGATTCACAAATATGGTAGCTTTAAGACATTTACTGTGGCTACGTGGGGCTTTGGAAGAGTAAAGTAGACTGTACAGGAGACAGAGACCAACAGAATCCATGAGAGCTTCCCGGATATTACTTGAATCAAATATCTCGCCTTAATCAAGATGCCGCTTTAGGTTTTGTGGAACAGCTAAGACCCTTCATAAAATTCTCGAGGCAATCATCAATCCCAATTGAAATAAAGGTAATTATAACTGGGTTTGAAAGTAGCTATGCTATTCTTGAATTAAATTTACTGGTGGACTCGACATTGCCACAAAATTGCGAGCCTGAAAAAACATATTATATTTAAGGATAATGTGGTTTAGTTCTATGAGAAATATGGCCAAGTATATATTTTTTCCCAATTATAGGTTGTTTCAGCATTGCGTTTTTTGCCTGTACTATGAGAGACCAGTGTGCTTGAATTTATTCCTCAGTGTAAGCCAGAAGAGTGTGAATCGCATCATTTGGGAAATTACTAAGGCTGTGAAAGAACATTTACTTCATAAATGGATTGAATTTCCGATGAACAATCACAAAAAAAGAAGATTAGATGCACAGAAACAAATCATCTCGTTGAGGTACCTACCAGATTTTATTACCATTGGATTACATATTTATTGTTGAAATTACAAAGTTCTGTGTGAATTCATAGGTTTTTGGAGGTAAAGAATTTTTCAGGTGTTCTTGGTGCACTAGATTGAACCCCTCTTAACTTATTGCATAACAAATTAAATAACATGAAATAAATCAAACCAATCCCAAGCATTTTTGCATTTGCATAGTCATTTGTTTTAGTTTTGGTTGCTGTCACTTATGTCACTGGAGAACAAGCAGGATGAACGAAATGATGTTTCATGGTGCATTGTTAACGAATAATTTAAAGACTTGCTCCATGATTCCTTGAGGTCGAACTTCGTTACCAGTTTAACGAAGTTTTTGTTGGTAGCGAAAACGTCAATATTTTTTCGGTGCATAACGAAAGATTCAAGGCTCGGGCCACAAGTCAAGTGATGCAGTGAATGTCATCATATTAATGATATGCATTCATGAAAACAAGAATGATTTGTTATTAAGTTCACCAATCACTTAAAACTCACATTGGTAGACTCAGGGTATCCACCAAAGATGAATTGGTGAAGTATGCGAAATTTGGTTGAAATCAATGGAATGGTCGAGGCAGAATGGTCTCTCTGTGCTTAGCTTTGTTGACTGACAGACTTAAAACAGACTGAGAAACTCTGCGAACTACCTACATATATGGTAAGTTTATCAACTAACATGGAAGTGGATGCATAACTCATAAACATAACCACCAACGTTGAGACACCATCAACAAAGAATACTTTTTGTACAGACTTTTAAAGAACTCTGCTAACAATGATATCATTTTTCTGGCAACTCAACATATGCTTGTAATTTACTAATCTAACATAGCTCAATACATTTACAAGGCAAATTTAAAAATAACCTCCTAAATCATAGTTTTAAAATTCCTGAGGAGATTCTTAATAAGAAGGAGTAATACAATATCAAATAACATCCAAATTTTAAGGCAAACTAGCATCAAATTTGTGAATCCCAAAAAAGCTGCTAAAAAAGCTGGAAATAAGGTTTCTGTAAACTCTGAACGTTTAAGCACATTTAGAGATAATGTAACTTATCCACATTAGAGGAAAATTACAAAGTTTTTTCTTACCTTGAGGAGTAAATGGACCTCACATTCTCCAGAAACTGTTAGAATAGCACAACCATTTGTTGATGGCTTATCTTCATCTGAACTTCTAATTACAACAATTTTGCTACAGTAGGCCAATGTGGCAATATCTTTTGAGTACTTCTCAGCTAATGAGGCAGTTACATCATCCAAGCAGCATACATTTGCTGAAAATAAATGATTATAAAAAAATTTTGAATAAAAAATCAATGAATAGTGGACAAAGGAATACATTATTAAACAAAGATCAAGCATCACAGCAATAACATCAAATCACTGTATAAAATAAACAAATTTATTAAGACAAAAAAATGATAAGATTTCATTGAATTTTGTCAATTATTTTGACTTAATAAGGTGGTCCAGCATAACATTCAGTTACATACATTTTTGACCTCTTAAGAGCTAGGAATTTACTTTCACGAAAGCCACAATTCCTACCATCCTGGCTAAGCGACAGGAAAAATAAAAATCAATGAAAGGAGTGAAGAAGGACAAATGTTACTCTCTTCAATCAATTTATATTTACTGACTTTACTTGCAAAAGAATCATTGAGCAAATTTTGAAGGTCAGCATGGTTGAATAAAAAGTATACACTACAATGTGTTAAGAGATTATTTTGTGAGATGCATTATCTCCAAGCACTTTCATTAACATGTTCACTGCGGTGTGTCCCACCGGTGGGTCATGCAGATGCGACTAGCGCCGCGGCCATAAAATTCTATGAATTGTCATAACTTGAGAGGAGTATTGTGAGAGTAGGAATCGAGAACTTCTCAAGTGACTTCACCCAGAGGTTAGTCACAGTTCAAATAATAGACTACTATGTGACACTTAGTGTGACCCACCGGTGGGTCACACTGCCCCCCCTGAAACTTTTTTCAGCGTGAGCGGTGTGGCCCACCGGTGAGTCACAAACAAATTTACATATTAGCGTATTATATCCAAAATATGTTTATTTTTTGTTTTCTTTTTGTTTTTTTTCAAGTTTATGTGGTTTTTATACATCAGGATGAACAATACTCGATATAGTAAAACATATCAACTTATTAAAAATAATGAAAATGTTTAGGAAAATTTTTTCTCCTCAACCTCTTGGCTGTCCGTCAGTTGCTCGTAAACTAAACAGTTCGAACTGCACTCGCCCGGCTGTGTGAGAGATTGACTCTTCCCCCTTTCCCCCCCCCCCCTCTACGGAAGGGCAATTGGGAAAGGGTCGCGTAGTGTTCTTGAGCCAATCCCTCAGTGGTGGAAGAGTGACCGTGCCCTTGCCGGGTGAACGTCTTCCAAAATGCAGACACTACTTTTTTCTGAGTGAGACAAACCACTATGTACTCCTTGCAAAGGATCCCCCTTTCCTTTACTCATAGTGTGAGCAAGGCTGGGGAATCGGTACGCAGAGACGGGCGTCTACGTCTCACAGTGAACAAGGGCAGGGGAAATAAACAGAGATGGGTGGGAGTCTCCTGGGTTTTCCAAACGTCAGCAAATCTTTACCACATGCATTGTTTTGTTGCCCCTCTCTTCCCCCATCCCAAGCCAGGGTCTAGAAGATAGCGTGCCCCACGTGGCCGGTGGAGGGGTGGGCTGGGGGCGAAGCTGGGAGTAGCCTCTCCCAGCCTTCCTCTAATCTCAGGAAACAGCTGAGTGTTGCCGCTTCAACCACCATCCCTCGGCAGTGGCCAGAAGCTCGGAAGGACTGTGACCCACCGGTGGGTCACACTGCCCATGCAAAAGGCTGAGTGTGACCCACCGGTGGGTCACGCCGCGCTGTGAGGGGTAGGGCTTTAAACAGCTCCGCAGTGAACGTGTTAAATATAATCTGTTCTAATCCCAAGTCCTAACACTCAACCAAAAAATGCACAGTAAACTGACCTGCAGGACCAAGCTTATGTCAAACTACTAAGAGGCCAAAGAAAAAACAAGAGAGCAAAAAAATACACAGAAGTTACAAGGATGGACAATTTATATCAGAAAAATAATCACTTGACCACAAAAACTTGGAACAGTTTTATAGTTACACCTTTCTACGGATGAACCTCTGAAATCAAAAAGTTCTAGGAAATAATAGTAGAAGACAAGAGTAACATAATAGTTTACCTTCAGTTTTAACTTTGGTAGGAAGATTATAGTCAGCTCTTGCTGACCGAACAACATGAACCAATTTCTGAATGAACTCTACTTCAGCTTCTACCTCAGGGTTTTGCCAAGGATACTGAAATGAAATATCATCAATATGTGTTTTACAATTTTCTTACAAAAGTTCCAATAAAAGGAAATACAGTGATCAAAATGGTAACAAAAAATTCCAGGCTGAATGACAAATTTTCAAGTTTAAAATCTACTAGTCGTCAAAGAACAAAATAGAGAGCAATATTGAACACAATTCATTCAACGGCCACCAATTTCATTCACATTCCACTAAAAAATTTAACTCCTCTGTTATAACATTAAAGACAAACTAATAAATAAAAGATAGAGCCAACTCTACCAACCTCTTCAGGCTCGGGGTATGGAGCAATGCATATCGAAATAGGCCTGGTGATGCCAATGATGTTTGGAAGCCTCTGGAACAGCTCCTCTGTGATGTACGGCATGAATGGGGATAGAAGTTGAAGACCAACTTCAAGGCACACCACTAGAGTGCTCTGGGCAGCTTGAGCTACAGGTGACTCTTTGTTCCCTTGTAAAATTGGTTTCAGACATTCCTAAAACAAAGTATGCATTGGGCAAGTGAACTTCCATATTTCACCAAAGTCATTCCTCAGAAACTTTTAAAAAATGAACTTTAACATTTTCATTCCTATAAGTCCAAGAGTATTTTCACTGCAATGAACAACATGGCTAAATCAACTGTTGAATAAGAACATACAACTTATGTTATCTGGTGTTCTACATTGATGCATTGACACTGACACTACATCTTTGATGGCTGTCCAATTTGAGTCAAGAGCATCTGCAGCCATGAGTGTAAGAAAAAATTTGATAACATCTTTTCAACAGGCCATCCAACTATAAATAAGTAAAGATACTGAAAGTAAAGTATTTCTACTGCTAGTACAGTTACAGCAGTCATTGGAGCACACAAGCATTTATGGTAGTCAACCACACACTCATTACATAAAATTCTCAAAAACAGCTTCAATATAATTAGAAGCTGAATGAAATCTGTAAGTCAATATTGCAGATGAGAATCTGAATGAAAATACAGAGCAGCACTCACAAATGAAAATACACAATAATAAAACACCTAAATATTTTTAAAAATCCCAAGGATGTACTATCATTGTATGTCATGATAAATGTCATTCTTTTTCTGACATATACGGATGTAATAAAGAATTCAAAAGCACAGTAAATTACTTAACTCACCAAATATACATCACAGAGCTCATACAACCAGAAATTGTAGCAAGCAGTGGTGGCCATTGGAAGGTCATAGGTCTCAAAGCCTTCATTACATGCCTTAATGGCAGCTGCGAGGCGACTGCGGATCCAAATGTTCATTGGGGCCTCAGTCTCATCCTCCTGAATCGAGAGGGCATGAAATGACTTATCTGCATCAGACTTCAATATACACCAATAGAATGCATAAGTGTAAAGAAAATTGTGCACAAATTACAGCCCATACCACATTACTGAAGTGCATCCAAAACTGCACAAAGATAAAAAAGTAAAACAAATTTTTAACACAGTTAACTAAGGCAACAATTGTAATGAAGCAATTCAACAAAATCAAATACAAACTATGCCAGCTTATTCTAGTTCAAATCTTTTAATCTATAGCAAAAAAATAAGTGATTCACATCGCACCTGAGGAGGCCTGCTCAGAGCATACATGCTGACCTCCTGGTATTTTCTTCCCATGCCAGACGACTTCAAACTGTCACTAAGTGCGTTGACATGCTTCATCCACCTACGTAGATGCAAATACTCATCTTCTTGCAAGACAATGTCACCAATACTCTCACCGCCACCACCACACTTACATCTGAGTGCTTCATATGCAACCAAGTCCATATGAGTTAAAGAATATCCCTCCAAGTAACTGCACTCAGCCAAGTAATCATTTAGCTCTTCAAGAGTTCTATTTACTACACAACCATCAGTCCACACCAAATTTTTAATGGAAGGCAAGGGAAAATTAAATCTCTCCACCTCTTTCCCCAACAAATACTCACTCTCGGAAGTTCGCACACTTACTTTTCCAGAATCAATCGGCTTGAGGTCACGGTCCAAATACATCAATGCAAATCTAGTGGCATTCCACAATTTGTTACAAAAAAACCTGTAACCTTGCACACGCAATATGTCCAAATTAATATCCCGGCCTGAAATTGTAAAGCATAAAAAAGAATGAAACGTAGCATATGGCAAATCACTCGTCCTTGAGTCCTCCCAGTGCACCCAACCACTTGCTGAAATCCTTCAATTCACTTCCATGAATGTCCCAGCACAAAGCTGAATGAGAACATTGGCATGATGACTGATTACACATGAATAAAAGCATATGATCCATTATGCAACACACAACAATTCATTACACACACTGAATGATGAGAAACATTAAAATTATGTGCACATACCACAAAACTACCTTTGGATACACGCAGAATGTAATTCATGCAAACACACAAACTTTGACAAAATTACTTTATCCATAGCCATCATCCATATCAAAGGTGAAAAAGTTAAATATTGGTCTCACAGAAAGAAGGGACACATACTTAAACTTCAGGACTGTACTTTAGTATTTCCACTTTCCATGTTCAAAAATTAAGTGGGAGCTTAGAAGACATTTTGTCAATTAAAGTGGGTACACAAAGTGCAAAACACATCAGGAGGACTCATGGAAACAAATGTGCAATACTGAATTAAACACAATTACATAGGACCAGTTTACCAATATAGAAGAGAAATACAAACAAAATGATCACCTGAGTTTATCTATTACAACAAGGAATAACTACTAGCCATTAGGTATATCTGTACACACTCTCTTAAGATAAACGTTCCCAAAATCCCAAGAAGAAACTTAAAGGGATGTTTAGAAAAAAGAAATTTAAAACTAAAAGAAGTATGTTATACATTAATAATGTGCATTTGAAATTTTTTAAGTGTGATTAATGTCACTGCAAAACCAGAAATGAACAAGCATAACCAGTAGCTCAGAAAACCCCTAATTCCTCTTCCTATTGAAAAAGCAATGTTAAAGAATCCATGCATAATGAATGATAGATTTAATTTTTAATTCCATAATTATTTATCTCATGCTACTACGACCATGGTTTTGATCATTAACATCATCATCAGGTACAAATTACAGAAATGTTGTCACTTATATAACTTACAATTGTTGTCACTTATATCAACATAACCTGTCTTCAATACTGGCCCCATCACAATGAGTAGTAGAATTTACAATAAACTACCTAAATCCTAGTGAGACCAGAAGGTACCAGATAAGTTCAAAGCCAATCAATAGCATTACCTATTAACCAATTGTTTTTATTCTTTGGATGAATATTTCAATTCATGAACTGATGTTATGTGTTCAAGAGTTTTTTCTTAGTTTTACTTTTGTCTTGCTTTTGTACTACTTGCAACTGTTACTTAGTGCTAGTAAATTGTGTATATGTATTTTTTTCCGATTTTCATTATCTTGACGGGCCATATATATCCTCATATCTTCTGTGACCAATAAATTAATAATAATAATATACAGTTGATGTTGGTGGGGGGTGGGAGGGGGAGAGTTCATGAAAGTGATTTTCCCAGACTTTTTACATTTTGAAAGGAAAGGCCCCCGGCTGGATTCTCTAGAGCAAGTGGAAGTTCTAAAATGTGTGAACGCTGATTGCAACATTGTAAATGACCTTTTGTATGCCTCTCGCTCTTCCCTCCTCAATCTCTCTCTGCTCCATTAGCCCCCCACCTCCATACCTTGTGTGATCCACTATCTTCAATTGCTGAATCCTTTCCCACCACCCACTGGTAATTGCACTGAAGGCTCTACTTCCATCACCCCCTCATTCCAGTATTACAGTTTATTCTATCACTCATTATGCATGAAAGCAATTTCCATCAAGTAACACCTGAAACCATCAACTTTAAAGCATCCATGCTCTTGGCTACAAAATTGAAACGCATAGCCATAATTTTATAAGTATTATGTACTACCTAAACTGAATCACATATTAACCCTTTTACTACCAGCCCCTTTAAGGTAGAGTAAGTGAAAACTGCCAAGCCAATTTCCATGAAAATCGTAAAATTATGAATTTTAGATACATTTGAAGCAATTGATTTTAACGCATGAAATTTTTTTTTCTCAAGGTTGATGATAAATTTCAGTTTCAATGAGGTTGAAAAAAATCATTCATGTTGTCTTTGTTTTGAAGGAAATAATAACACTAAAAACATGTGGTGATGTAATGCAAGTGGGCCGATATATCGACCCTTGACAGGTTTTGCACAACCATAGAGGGCCGATATATCAGCCCACTGGCAGTAAAAGGGTTAAGACATCAACCTCTTTCCAACTGCTGCCCCCTGATTGTAAAACGATGCTATTCTGTTAATTTTGTCACAATCATAAGGTAGTTCAAGGGCTCAAAACGCTTTGCTTAGAGAAAAGAGAAACAAATTGACAGTATGTATTTTATGTGTTGAAAGAATAGAACTGAAGGCTAGTACCTTTTCTTTGAATAATTTTCATCAGAAAACAAAAATAATAATTATTGCAAATACTGAGGAATTATCAAGTACCTTCTTGTAAACTCCATTAATTTTCAATTTATCATGACTGGCGATTGGTTTCAATACTTGAAGTGGATACGGTTTGAACACCATGCAATCATGTGACAGTTTTCTATGGTTAAGGGAGGGCAAGGGCCTAGCCACGTAGATACACCGGTTCCCGTCAGATCACCGAAGTTAAGCAACGTTGGGCCCGGACGGAGGTTGGATGGGTATCCCCCTTCCATACCTCTACCGTGGTGTTCTTGTCCCCTGTCTGCGTGTGGCGGGCAGGTTAAATGTGGGTTGGCACAATGGATCTAAAGAGGTCTAAGTGCCAGGGGGGCTCCAGAAGGCCTCCGCCCACCCCTACAATTTACATTTTTACATGGTTAAGGGAGATGCTATCACCAATGGTAACCTCTGCTTTTAAGAGAATAAATGGACAGGGACACAAAATGGTACTATGATGGAGGGTTTTAGGGCATAATGTGAATTACAAATGCATTTTCATTCAAGCACAGGGTAATGCTATGCCATTAAAATTGTCTATTTACAGGGGAAAAAAGCAATTATCACATAAAAAAAAAGGTACTGAACAAGAACTCTAAATTCTATGCAATCATAGCATTTAACCTCAATTTCACACATTTTCTCCAAGGTACAGCACATTGAAAAATATGAGTATGTACTACATAATACGCCAGGGTAGGGCTGGGTAGTGCAGGAAATACTGAACCGGTTCTTGGTTCTGAAAAAAACTGTTTGCGATGGCGATGCACCGGTTCAATTGATCGAACCAGTGTTTTCTCTGGAACCAGTGTTTTCTCTTGAACCGGTGTTTTCTCCTGAACCGGTGTTTTCTACTGAACCAGTGTTTTCTCCTGAATCGGTGTTTTCTACTGAACCAGTGTTTTCTCCTGAACCGGTGTTTTCTCTGGAACCAGTGTTTTCCCCTGAACCGGTGTTTTCTACTGAACCAGTGTTATCTCCTGAACCGGTGTTTTCTCTGGAACCAGTGTTTTCTACTGAACCGATGTTTTCTACTGAACTGATGTTTTCTCCTTAACTGGTGTTTTCTACTGAACCATTTTTTTATGAACAGTTTTTTCTACTGAACCGGTGTTTTCTCCTGAACCGGTGTTTTCTCTGGAACCAGTGTTTTCTACTGAACCAGTGTTTTCTCCTGAACCAGTGTTTTCTCTGGAACCAGTGTTTTCTACTGAACTGATGTTTTCTCCTGAACTGGTGTTTTCTACTGAACCATTTTTTTATGAACAGTTTTTTCTATTGAACCTTTTTTCCTCGTGAACTGCGTTTTTTATAATCAAAAGGTTTTTTGCCGAGGTGTTTATTTTATCTGTTTTTTAAGACATGCTTTTTCCTCAAAGAAGACACTTCTTAATAATGTGGGTATATTTCATAAACTGAACTGTAAAAAGTGAGAATGTTTGCGTGAGCCAATGATTTGTATTTGAGCCCTGGGCATACATATAAATTGCCTTTTGTAATTGTAACGGTGATGAAATTCACATTATTGTTGAAGAAAAACATTGCAAATGTTCCTCAGATACTAATTAACGTGCCGCATTTTGTTGTTAAAACAACATTATCAAGTGTTTTGATCAGCCTTGATGATAATAACAAAATCGGTCGTACTTAGTTACTAACTCATGCCTGGTGAGTGAAAAGAGAGGCAGAGCGACTGGTGTCTGTATACTGACAAAATCTCTCCAATTAAGATCTGATTTAAGTGCTTCCAGAGAGTTGATATGTGTGGAGAGGCTGAATGTTTTTGTCTGTGGCTCATAGTTATCTGCCTTTCTTAGTCAACATTTCCTTTATCTTTCATCTTGGCAATGATTATGGGGCGACAGTCTGACTATGACACCTTTTTTGAAACATTGTTAAAAATTGCCAGTCTGCAAACCACCCAAAAATTTCGGGCGACATAGGGTGTCACATCAAATTTTGACATAGGTGACCATATTTTCCTTAAATTTACCATTATTTAAAATATTATTATTTTAAAAATATCTCAACCATCCTTTGGCATAAAATAAGTCTTGGAAAGAACTTACAATACTGAGCATTAATAATCAACGTCAAAATGTTCAAATTTTGTTTGCATTTGGTGCATCTTATGTACGATAATTCTCATCCATGCATACATTGCGGACACAAATTGAGGCTGTCATAAAAAGTTGCATTATCCTCTCACTTTTTGCATGTGGAAGGGGTAGATAGGAACTTGAAACAATGCTCCTTCCTCCACGAAGTCTCCCAAATCCCTGGCATTGGTTTGATAAAAATCCTACTGCACTAATCTGAAGAATTATTAACTCTTTCTTATTCGTTGTAATCGTCAAAAAATCAAAATAACATGATGAAACGTAATATCCTGTTGAGTTATGCTGCTGTGACAATGCATTATATGGGTGAGTGCTCATTCTGCACTCTAGCAGCTGATTATTTGTGTGACGACAGTCAGGTGGACAACTTATAGCACACGAAAGTTCACAGGCGTGGTCGTTAGCCATCCTGAATGCGAGTAGAGACGGAGGCATAAAAGCGGAGCAGCGAATGATCATCAGTGTTTCAGAACTGCTTCCATGGTGCACCGGTTCAGAACCACTTCCCCGGTGCACTGGTTGAGAACCAATTCCCCGGTGCACTGGTTTTTTATTCCTACATCTGAACTGGCCTCAACCGGTGCACTGAAAAACCACCCAGCCCTAGGACAGGGAATTAGTGGAACAAAATACAAGGGAGCAATATAACCATGACAATGTACATGGTGAGTTTATCTCCCTTTGTTATACTTTTACAGATATTAGAAGAGCTATTTCAGCGGTTGGAGTGAAAGTAAGAAATTTTTCAAGAGAATAGATGCATACAGGGCAGAAAGAATAACTTGCATGAAGCAATAATTAATGCAATAATTTTATCAAAGAATGGCTAAATCGGTATTAGCATGTTACCACTGCTAATAATTATCCATTAAACAGTAAAAAAGAGATACATGAACTAAAACATCAAAATGCATTTTAATACAGATTCTAAATCCCATCCTAGGATAAAATGCTTCTCATGGCAAGGAAAAAAATACATATACTCTGTGTGCTATTAAACAGAAATACTAAATGATCCTAACCAGTTTCAACATTATTAACTAACAAAGTTAGAGCCACCAAATCAAAGGCAAAGAGTATGTATTTTGTTCCTTATGATTTTGTTGCTCTTGCTGTTGATTATTTTTTATGTATATGGCTTGAGTCACAAAGAATCTGTTCCCTTGGGCATTATTATGATATTCCTCTTCTAGTAGGGAGTGCTGGATAAGTTATGTGATAGGATCTGATGGGTCTCAGCAGAATGGTGAGTAGAAACAGAGACTTCTTCGTGAAGCATTACAATGCACCTGCTCACTTGGCTGGTACTAAGAACCAGTTTGAGGCAGGAAACAAATTCCTGAACTCCACCACCATCCACATTCATCAGCTTTAGCTCCTTGTGATTTCTTTCATTTCCATCCACTCAAGTCACATGTACATCTAAGCAATACCCTGCAAGCCACCACGAGGGTGTGTGGCCGAGGAAGTCACACATAGAATGCGAAAGATTTAATGACAATGAAGATGTAAAGTCCTATATGACATGTGAATTGAACAAAACTGCATCAGATATATTTGTGTAATGTTGAAGGCAAGCAAATTGGCTGAAGATTTTTTTTTCAAAGGAAGACAAGTCTAAAAAGTCAATTTAATGGAAGAATATTAAACCAGACACCTTTTGGGACAGATGGTGTACACACAGCAATGTACACAAACCAAAGGAATGACCACACAAGTAACCTAATATCTCATACGGCTAATGCATGCTTCAAATCAAATGGCCCCACTAAACATGGGATGATGGACCGACCAGGAACAACTTGAAAACCACAGAAATAAATAATTACATCAAACTGACTCAATAGATTTCACATAAAAGTACATACTGATGTATCTGGTGCCCCAAATATCAATAGAAAGGCTGGTGTAAACTATTTTCAGCATTGCCCACATCACAAATAATTATATCCAGATCCAGCATATTTGTTGATGGCCCATCATACTTGTGTAAAATAAACTTTGTATAATACATTTTATATAAAATAAAACACCATGCACACATGCCAGAGGCACCTAACAATAGCTAACCCCTAGATAATTACAACCTCGAATCACCAAGCAATAATGAATTAGCGCAATTGTTTTAAAACCATATATTAGGATGAAATGCGAACACACTGCACAAATACTACTGCTGGGGGCATACGTATGCCCAATAACTGCAAAAATAAAACTATAAAAGGCAGCATACAAAAGAATTTCCCTATAGCCAAAGAAAGGCATCATTAGCATAGAATAACAGCCCTTTAGCTTCACTGAAACTGGTAAAACCATTGCATTACCATCAGGAAAGAGCCACGCAATTGAAAAACTCCCTTTAATATGCAACAATATTCTCAGATAGCCAACAATATATGGAACCACCCCAACCATTAAAATAATTCCATAACTTTGCCTTGATAAGTTTATAGCCACAGAAAGAGCATAGAGAATTACCAAGATGTCCTGTGGTGTACAAAGAAATTTTTTGAGCTTAAAAAATTTTACTTCCACAGCACTACCAAGCAACATTTTTTTACTAAAATGCCATTCAATACTAGAGTGTTGAATCTACATAAAGAGTCATGAAATACTCATTTTTGAGCTGAAGAGAATTACAAGTTAAGGTTACATCAACATAGAAAGCCATAAAGGGTTCTTTACTGAAGATAAGTATATTTGGTGAATCAACTAATTTCTTACCCTGGGACATATATGCACATAGAGCAAACCTCAAGGCATCAGTTCCGCATTCAGGTATTCCATTGGGGTAATCCTCTTTTTGGCCTTGCTTTGCCTTTTCAATCTCTTTAGCATCCAAATTTCCACTATACAGCTGCTTGTGCAAGTCCTACATCAAGAAATAAGGGTACAAGAAAAAGCTAATCATTAAAGAAAATATGCCAAGGACAAATTTTCTGAAAGGAGCAACAATTATAATAGATAACACAAACTTTTATTTTTTGATCAATTAACATCCAGCAAAAAGTTAAGAAATTACGACCCAAATTACAAGTGTATACACTAGGTCATATACTTTCATACTGCTGTTATTAAATGGGTTCTGGGAATTTAAGGAATAATAGTTATTTTCAAGCAGTAAAATTTCATAATGAAATGCATGCTCTCCTTTTAACTGACAACTTTTATCCGTAAGTCCACCACATAACTATGGTATATAATACAAATCAAATACATGAATGCACAAGCAATAGCACATAAACCATACTCACAACAACTTGAGTGTGAGACAAAATGAGAAAAAGCATGTTGATTTTTACTAAGTGTATTGACACTATAATAGTGTACAAAATCCACGGGCTTTACTTTACGTGTGGGTTTTAAGTAGGGGTGAGCTATTAGCCATATTTTTCCGATAATTGATACCCGATATTTTGATCCAATAACCTGATATTCCCGATTATTTTCCAGGACCCAAAACTGGATCAGATGATTGCTTTTTAAATGAATCCTTTAGTTAATTGTAGTGTAAGACCAAGAAGTTTTCCACCACAAGTCATATAGAAGACATAATACAAAGTTTAAAAGATGCCTAACTTGATCATCGAGCTTAACTATAAAATACTTTCACACGTATGACATTTGATACTACTACTCAGGTAAGTTACCCACATGGTTCTGAAACCACAAAACACAGCTGGTGCCTCAAGTGATTTGTTGCCCTTTTGTTGTGCTATCAGGATACAGTGCTAGTGGACTCTTGCATAAGGTTGCAAACTATGTAATTTAGTATTTGAAGTAATACAAAATATTCAATCACAATAAAACCCATCTTTTACACTTTGGTGGGGAACAAATGAAAAAGGAGTAAATCGTAGGAAAGTGTAAATTGAGAGGAAGCATAATTTTTAGGGTTGAGGCAGGGATTCGAGATTCAATCGAATCCAAGGTTAAAAGATTCGATCGAATCAATGAATTATAGATTTGAATAACAGTTGTGCAGATTCTATGTACCAGTGGTGGAGAACTACAATAAGTCCTCGACTTACGAAGATCCGAGTGACACGAATCCAGAGTGACGCATATGTTCAGTTAGACCGGTGACATGCTTGCGTTTCTCCACGTTTCTGTTGCTGTGACAGATTGAACTGCGTGACGACCCATGACTCATTGCCTAGCACGCAAGAATTTATGCCAAACTATGGGTGTTCAGAACGCCAACTTTAGTTTAAGACATTACATAAATTGATAGGTGATATTTAATCATCGTGATGGTGAAAAAGTCTGATGTGATCAGGTATCAACGTCTTTTTTTGGCATAGTTGGGACTTCCCCGCATAAGTCAACACGTAGTTAATTATCTACTCCAGAATTGACGCCTGTTGTCCATTACAGCAAAAAAGAAGTTTTGGGTATTTAATACTTATTTTAGATTTAAATATCCAGTGAAAGAAAGGTTGGATTTGTGTTACTCGGCTTTGTTGTATTATGTTTACTTAATGGCCTCTCAAAAGATGGTGTTTTCTGTAATTGTTGCCGATTGCCGCCATGACAGCGGCACCGCTAATGGTTCAAAAATGGATAGGTAAATTGTGGTGTTTCGACTTACGCGTATATCTACTTTTTTTTACTTTAATAGACAACAGGCGTCATTTATGGATTAGATAATTAACTACACACCAACTGTCAATGTGAGGAGACTGAGAGGAAATCTTTAAGGCTCCAGAGAGAATGAGAAATAGGTACTAGGTAATCAAAGGTTAGAATGTTATCCAGCATTAAGAAATGCAAAATGATACTGGGCATGAGCGGTAAGTCAAGAGAGCTACAGAAGGATCTACATGAGATTTGGCATAGGGGGAATGAATATATGGAAGAACTTCATGGCACTAATGATAGGCAAAGGAACTTGAACATAAAGGGGAAAATGACATAGATAAGGATGAGCTGGGGCCAGAAATACTGGATAGTAAGATAGAGTAGACAGTACGAGAAATGAGAGTGGGGAAAGCAGTGGGGATAGGTAATATCCTATAAAAGATACATACTTAAGACTCAAGGAAGATAAGAATGAGAGAGATTTTATTGGTTTGTTCCCAGAATGTGTGAGGATAGAGTTTGGCTGAAGGATTTAAAAAAATGTAATAATAGCTGGACTAAAAAGAAAGACAAGGCAGTAAATGTTGAAAATCATACACTTCATAAAGAAAAAATTTTACCACCAATGAGATATCACCAGGCAGTCCACATATTATGCAACTGGGATGTCAATCATGGCAAAATCGATGTAGTGTAATCTCCAGAGTATTACAATTATACATTAGTTTTATGCAGTTTCTGTCGCAGAACACAATTCTATAACATCATCATGACTTTTTTTTCAAAGGCATTGTTATTAGCAGCTCTTTAGTGCAATGAGGGCATACTGTGCTTTGACTGGGCACAAAGTTTCAATGATTAAAACAGGACACCGCACTGTGCAAGATTCCACTGGTTTTATTGGCCTCAACCAGTTTAAAAAATGACATTGGTGTTATGTCAAAACCAGTGGGTATTACCAAGTTAAACGTGCTAAGATATGATGGGTGGGAAGGAGTACGCATTTTTGTTGATTTTTGCATCTGTACCATTGTCCACAAAGTACTCCATTTTTATTTTTGAAAACTTTTTTTTTCCTGCAAATTCAACTTTCTAGCTATTCTTTCAAAGAATGCAAACCTTATTTTAATTGGTGAAGGTTATTTGGTAACTCCACCACGTCACACTCTGCATTTCCTCTGACATTTCAATGGTTGAGTTATCCATATCTTCAGGGCTAACCAGGGTCTTCAGGGGACTACTAGCCCATGAAAATGTCGGAAGAAATGCAGTCCCAGACAGCACTCGTTCATGGAATCCATGGTGGAAAAGTGATGGATGTATCCATGATGGATTTAGGGAATGGAATCAACATGGATTATTCATGGATTTCATTTAGAAATTTCCATCATAACTACCATGGAAATGTGACATGGAATCCATATGCATTCCATCCATAATCCATGAAGTAATGTTACTAAAGTCATATAAGAGATTTTCGTAAACATTTCAATTATGGAAAATTTCTTTGTAAATTATAGATTATAAAATAAATATGGGGTAATTTCATTTTAAATTGAGCTTTTTCCTACATTCCACGTTACGCAAAAAATTTTGTCAACTCAATGACTAAAGTCCAAGGTGGAAAAGTGATGGATGGATTTAAGGATGGAATCAACATGGATTATTCATGGATTTCATTTAGAAATTTCCATCATAACTACCATGGAAATGTGACATGGAATCCATTTGAATTCCATCCATAATCCATGATGCAATCCAATCCAGTCATAGGAAATTTTCGTAAATATTTTAATGATGGGTAATTTCTTTGTGAATGGTAGGTTATTAAATAAATAATAGAGCATTTCATTTTTAATTTAGCATTTTTCTGAGTTCCAAGTTTAGCAAAAAAGGTTTTCAACTCATTGACTAGTCGTTTTCCCTTTCGATTGGGATATGGCGGACAATTTCGTTCACTTCCGTACTTCTCTTCATGAGTTTGCGAGCGTGTTGAAGGTGTTGGACGTTTTGGAGTTATGTTGTATTCAAGAACACTAATACAGTGTTGTATTAATGGTATTATACCGTGGCATTCAAAATCGTGCAGAGTATTCTTCGGGGTATTCCGAGCCGGCTGCGGTTTCCGCAAAAAAAAACAACTGAGCATCGATTGGCCTGTGCGGCAACCGCTGTATGAACTGTCTTGAACATACTAAACTACATTATGTTCATGTGAATTCTCAAGGAACTGATATCGTTGGTTGTACCAGTTATACCTACTACGTACTCTTTAGTGTTTTACTCCTAGGTATCTGCTCTACGGCTTGATCGTTAATTAGTGGCCTAACCACTGGTTGGGTATTCTTGGAGCGTTAAGGTAAGTTTCATTTCTCTTAATCAATGATCATGTTGCATTTATGCATTACAAAAAACTATTTTAACAATTAAAATCTACCTGAAGCCTTCATGTTTGATGAATTTAAAACGGCGAGACTATATCGTGTTGTAAGCAAGTAGCAACAGTTGGTTGCCAAAACAGTCATTCGAATTAATGAATGAAAGTAACATTATGTGCAATCATTCGTGTTCAAAGCAATCAGCAAAGTTCGTAGCATCACTTGAAAAACCAGTGCCTGATATTACATTACCTTTTTGGTCATGCATTAAATATTAGTCAGTAGGAATTTGTATGCATTTGTTATTTACTTGAATAGCCATTCATGTAGGTACGTTTTAAAATAACTTTTTTGCTTTTCAACCCGGTAGTATTTTATATACGGAGTGAAGTTAGTGACACTATAAGGAAAACATACGAAAGAGTGCTAAAGAGGATAGGACAAACCTGGCCTGAAGATTTCCTTGGTGGGAGGATAAAGGAAATATTTACAGAATTGGCAATTGCGGACATCATCGTGGGTAAGTACTTAATGCTTTATCCACAATACTTTTGGGCCGGGTGGCTTAGATTACTGATTTATAATTCTTTTCTACCAAGGAAAGTCATGAGATTAGTCAGGAATTACAGTATTTGTAGATTCTTTGCCTTTCATCACTTTAAGTACCTTGGGAGTACGCATTGCGAATTGGGGAATAGGACAGATATTGACGCATTGTTTGATTTCTGTATCATTTGTAATTGATAATGTTTCGCTATTGAAATTCTAAAAATGAGTCGGGTGTAGCTTTGGGTCAATCCATAGGAAGTGGCCCATTAAAAATTAAATTGGTTGCTTGATGATTTTTTGATATTTTTTAAATTTTTACCAAAGAAACTACCATTTATTGAGAATACAAAAATGTCAGTATTATGATGAACATGACGGTGATATGAACAAACACAATGGGTTCCTGAACCCCCTGCTATAATACACCATTTGGGACAAAGTTCACATAAATTTTAAATAATTTTTTAAAATTTTAAGTTTCACAAAGATATAACCATAAAGATGGTTATATTTTTGCAAAAATATGATCTCATGGTACTTGCAAATGTTTCCAATGCTGCTACTTATCCTTGGCTGCAATAATAGTTTTTCATCTTCACCGTATTCACCAATTAATTTAATATCTGGTTTAACTTTACCTACATCACACTCCATATTTGAAGACTAATGTAGTAATATACTCAAGTTATTACAAATTGAAAGAACTGTTCACTGCACAACACATTCTGACCCAAGCAGAAGCTGATATTTTAGCTGAAATTTTTAATAATAAAATACTGACATTTTTGTATTCTCAATAAATGGTAGTTTCTATGGTAAAAATTTAAAAAATATTTGAAATGTTGCAGCAACCACCTCTGGACAACTATACATGGATTGACCCCTTCCCTAATGCGTAGGAATGAAGTACTAGTACAAAGGGCTTTCTATATTATGGTAATGGGATATTTTTTATTCTTACAGATGCTCTTAGGCATTACAAGTGTGAAGGTGTGTCTTCTAAACATATGGAATATAAGAAAAAGGATCAGCTATGCCATGCATGGGTAGAAAAGGAGATTTCACTGAAATACG
Organism: Platycnemis pennipes; assembly: GCA_933228895.1. NCBI lineage: Eukaryota > Metazoa > Arthropoda > Insecta > Odonata > Platycnemididae > Platycnemis > Platycnemis pennipes. The sequence goes on along the minus strand of OW121856.1, from coordinate 98,898,152 downwards.
AGAGAGTGTAATCTGTTAATGTACTTTTTATTTTGCTGATTGCTGTTTTATGTTATTCTCATATATTTTATATTTTTCTGATATATTGTAGTAGCCAATAAATACTGCTGTTGTTAGCATTATGTGGCTGTATTCATTTTATAGAGTACTCCCAGTGAGACGAAACATGGTGATCAGCTGCATCTATCAGTGAATCCAAGTGAGAAGAGAGGATTGATGGTTAATAATTGATTCTACATGGATTCCATGATAATTTTCAATGAGGATTCAATGTGGAAATGTTCCATGGATTATACATAGATTCCATGATAATTTTCCATGTGGATTCCATGTGGAAATTTTCCATGGATTCTACATGGATTCCATGACAATTTTCCATGTGGATTCCATGTGGAAAATTTCCATGGATTCTACATGGATTTCATGACAATTTTCCATGTGGATTCCACATGGAATCCATATGGATCCATGGAATTTAGAGGACATTTGCCCCAACTTTCCATGGAATATCCATATGGAATCCACATGGATCCATGGTATTTCCATCATGGAATTTCCATGGAATAAAGGTAGAATCCATATTGATTCCACTATGTGTGCTGTCTGGGGTGTGTTACCCCATACCCAAATAGCCTTAACGGAATAGTCTTTTGGGTTGACCCTGATGATGAAGGACAACTTGCCCATTGAAATGTTGGCTGTAATGCAGAGTGCTAAGTAGTGGAGTACCCAGAGGTCTTCACCAACACTCTACACTGGGAAAGTATCTACACATTCTTTATTTACATTGTATATTTAGGCAACAATTTATGACTCCATCTTAATATCTATATTTTTTCCCAACTAAATCACAATGATATTATGAGCTCTCATTTATACATTCATAAACCCTAGGTTTTGTAAAGTGGGGACCTGTAAAGTGAGGCTGTCCAAGATTTCACGGGCCTACACTCAAATTTATGAATATAGATTTTAGAAATGTAGTGATAACTTGCAGAGAATGAAATATTTTTTGACATTTCCTTCTTTTCTTTTTCTATCCCCTTTCACCTTTTCCTCTCTTTTGTTTCTTTCTTAACTTTTCACATACATCTGTGATAATACTCACCTCCAATGATATTCCAGAAATAACATCCATGGGATCAATAACGTTGCCCAAAGATTTACTCATTTTCCTTCCGTGAGCATCACGAACAAGAGCATGTAGGAACACTTCCCTGAAAATAAAATAAAAAACTGTTCCCAGACATTCAATGAAGGTAAATACAATGGTCTATCACAGGGGTCGGCAAACTGAGGCTTGCGAGCCACATGAATTTCTTTAGGTACCAACGACGGCTCTAAAATAAAATTGAAAATAAAACTGCAACAGGGGTAAAACTGCTGTAACTGCTGCTTAAAAATAACCAACCCAATCGAGTTTCCCAGAACTAAGTCATTAAACCATTAATTATTCATCAAGGAAGCCACAAGAGTAGTTAAAACTATCATAATTTAATTCATTTCATTTTTAAAGGGCCTTCTTCATTGATGATAATAACATTATTCTAGAATTTCCATAAGTACTTGAAAGCATACGTAAGAAGAAAATCTTCACAGATCTTACACTTCTAGGTTTGAAGCAAACTTTGAAATGTCGGCAGCTAAGAATTTATTCACTCGGCGGAAGACCTGAGAAGATTTCCTTCGATTTTTAAATTGTTGAGAAAAACAGGACTCAACCGGCTAAAATGGCTAAACCGGCAGATCTATTATCATGGTACTGAAACTCACTTGAAGGGAAGTTTACCCATCAACTTCTGACCAAAGAACACCATCCTTGCCACCCAAAAGAATATAATATCATGGCCAGTCTCAAGGAGAGTGGTGGGAAAGAATGCCTCCAAATCCTCTGTCTGGAAAAAGAGAAACAGTAAATGAATATTTAATGAATACAAGCATGCTATGAAGGAGACAAGCTTCAACCTTATAGCCAATAATCATACCTTATCAGGCCAGCCAAAAACGGAAAATGGGAAGAGAGCAGACGAAAACCATGTATCCAATACATCTTCATCCTGTCTCAGCTTAATCTGAGGGATGGTGGTCCTAAGTTGGTGAGACGCTCGCATTAAGGCATCATCATGAGAGCGCCCACTTACCCAATACCTGTTGTCAAGATTCTGAAAAAAAATAATGATGCTAATGACTCTGTGTGTGGTATCAAAAGAAACATCCCTTTTTGCAAAAAATATTTCCCCATTAGTTAACCCGCTTTGAAACTAATAATAGGTGAGTTCCACTGGAGTGTTGGAAAGTATTACTGATGCAAAATGTGAAGAAAAAAAGAATTGAGCAGTTTTACTGAAAAGTGTAACTCTGCCAGTAGCCAGCATAGGAGAGTAAGTGCACTTTGCAACACAGGATATACTATCAGATAATTACATTTATACTGAGAAAGAATGACTGAACTGAATTCAAGTTGTATCTAATTATCCAAGTAGAAACTTTCTTCTCAGATTAACTAGAGACAAAACTATTCCTCATAACCATGAATTGACAAAAATGAAGGTTTGGCAAATAAAGATTCAAAATATAGCATACAACTCAATCCTAAAAATTACTCAGTACAAGTACACACTTAACAAGAATTTAAAGATTTAAAACAAAACATTTCCAAATCAGCATAAAGATTAAAAAAATCGTAGAAGGAAAAGGATTTTAAAAATTATAAGTAATCTATTGAAAACGTCAATCAATACGGTTGATTACATGTCCTTCAACTTATGACTTTTGGATCACTGCAATTATTAATGAATGGTAATTGGCGAGACAATGATGTGAAGGGCAACAGAAGACCTATTTGAACAGTACAAAGTATGAAAATAGGATTTTTTTGCTAAAATGGAGATAATGATGTGATTCTTAAATAGTGAATTTACAAATTTAATACATTTACTTGAATAACAACAGTTAACAATTTCTTAGAGCAATTAAAGGATGCTTTTCCTTAAGAAATGATACTGAGATACTAAAACTTTTTTGAGTCTTACATTTCCACGTGGCACTAGAGGATCATTGATTTCAATGAAATATGCTGGTATCCTGTGTCCCCACCACAGCTGTCTTGAAATGCACCAGTCTCTACGTTTTATAAGAATAAAAAATGTTTTAATATAACATAATACTGTTTTATTTTAAATTAACCACCAATGACACATTATTTGCATAACTTGAAAATTATATAAAAACAATATTTCCCATTAAATTTTCGCAATGCTGTCAAAACATGTTGATTTTAAATGTATTTTACTTTTTTTCCACAATAATAACTCAATCTTTGTCATTTTAGATCCATCAGCTCAACTTTTACACAACTTCTCTTAATAACTGATCTGAATAGAAGCTGTAAATATTTACTAATGATATCTTAATTTTCCATTCAATTATGGGTTTTTGTTGACATATAAACTGAATTTTTAACACAAACTCAAATTTACAGAGAAAGATCTTTTGAGGAATAAAATTTCTAAAATAAAAACTAGAGGTGGGACGAATCCTAAATTTTCTCGAATCCAAACCTGAATCCGAATCCTAAGAGGTTCTCGAATCTCTCGAATACCTCAAATCTCTCGACTCCTACATATAAAGTTGATAATAACAGAAAAGAAAAGACTTTAGCAGCTGCATTTAATGAAAAACAAATTAAAGAATAGTTTTCAAAAATAAAACTCTTTATTGCAATAATACAAATATGATTTGAAGAGCTAACATAGATAAGTAATAAACATGATACACAAAATTTTTTGCATGAAATGAAAGCATGTGAAAGTTCTAGGATGCATAGCGATGATATGTTTCCAAAAAGTTATTAGACCGATACTGAATTGCATGTTTAAAAACGTTATCTTTTTTCCAATATTGTCGCGTCTTCAAGACTCATTCACAGCGATAGATGAGCTGCTTGCAGGAGACAATTCCTCGTGTGTTAAACATTGTATTGCATTGTATGCAGGGGGACACGGGGAAATATATTAACTAGATTACATATGGTTGGGCCAAGATTAGGAACAGTGTGAAAAAATTGTAGTTGTAAATCGGAGAGAATATCAGGAATTAGTTTACAGGTGTATGAGGAAAGATGCAGAAAAGCAAGCAGTATGGTTCAGTAGACACATGAGTGGTCAAGACACATTGGGTGTTGGCACAAACTATGGAGGAAATTGAGGAATGATGGAAATAGAAAGATTTAAACACAGCAAGGCGAAATAAAATTTAAGGAAACAAGCAATAGACTTAGGAGGGGTATGAAGAGTGTGAGAGAAAAGTGGCAATTAGGTCAATGTAAATAGGTTGAGAGGTTCCAGAGAGAGGGAGAAACAGGCGCCCTGTACTCAAAGGTTAGAAGGTTATTCAGCAGCAAGAAGAGGAATACAATATTGTGCATTAATGTTAAGTCAGGAGAGCTGCTGATAGAACTTACAAGAGATTCAGCAGAGGGGTAATGAATATGTGGCAAGAACTGCATGGCACTAACAATAGGCAAGGGACTTGGGAATAGAAGAGAAGGATATAGATAAGGATAAACTGGGACCAGGAGTCCAGCCATTCTAGTAAGTTAGGGTAAACATTATGAGAAAAGAAGGTGTTAGAGACTATAATGTTATACTATCAAAGCTACTTAAGAATCAAGGTTGAGAAGAACTTGATGATTTTACTGGTTTGTTCGCAGGATGTACGAGGATGAAGTTTGGCTGGAGGATTTTTTAAAATCTGTATTAATACCTAACCAAAAAAGAAAGAGAAGGCCGCAAATGCTGAAAAGCATACACTTCTTAAATTAAAAAAAATTTCATCACCTATGCGATAGCATCAGCCGATCCGCGAGTTATGCAACCCGGAAAACAATCGCGACAAAAATTACGTACGTGTACTGTAATTTCTCGCGGCATTACAATTCCACAGATGACTGAGGTCACGATAATTGGTGGTACATCTGAGAAAATTTTACTTATCTTTCATTGTGGTAACTTACTGCATGAGTTTTTACTTTGTCTTTCACGGAGCGTTGAGTCCATCCACCAGTTATGCAACCAGGATGACAATCACGGCAAAATCGTCTCGTAAAACGCAAATGGCGAACCATTCAAAAATTTGCTAGCGTAAATAAAGGGAAGATGTTATTTGCGGACATATGAAAATTATTAGCACTTGAAGGAAAAGTCGTCAATGGCGGGAAAACGTAAATTGCGGAGACGTAAAAGCGAGGTTTAACCTTATTTGTAATGAACGTTTTTATCGGTCGAAACTAATCTGTTCTAAATTATTACATAAAGAATTCGGTGTTTATTTATATTTTAGGATTCGAAAGATTCGAATGATGAAAATAGCACAAAGATTCGAGTTTTCGAATCTCGAATCTTTTTCAAGATTCGAGGGATTCGAGGATTCGAAGCTTCGAATGTCCCATCTCTAATAAAAACTATAGCACAAATAATGTAAAAAAATTACTTTAAATGAGGAGAGAAAATAGATAAGCCTGGATTGTTATTTTATGGAAATGGTTCATAACTATGGATTTGAAAATATAATTTGAGTAGTGGATTATCATGTATGGAGGTGATACAAATTAAACAAATGAGGAGTACGATAATTATCCAGCATACAGATTCATATCAACACTTGTGTGGTATTTTTTGTACTTAATGCACTGGCTTTAATGTGAAACTTATAAGTAAGAACTGAATTACCATTACAAATTTCACTTGATGGTACATCTCACACTTGTTCCCATGATTGGGTTTGCATATCATATATGATAAGCAAACTCAATCATGGGAATAAGTGTGAGATGCACAATCAAGTGATGTCACTTGGTAATTGTTGTATTGGTAATTCAGTTCTTACTTATTAAGTTACACATTAAAGCCAGTGAATTGAGTAGAAAAAAATACCAAAAGCGTTGATATGAATCCGAACCATAATTTTGAGCACACTAGCTTCTGCACCCTTACAGATAATTATTACTAAATAGCATTCAGTGCTTACTAAAGATAGGTAATAATTGCCGTAAATAATTGGAAAGGATGGTGATAAAATTCAAATCACTAACTGGAAGGCATGAACTAATAGTCTAAAAAATTAGGATCCTGAGTTTGTACAGCTACATCAACAATGAGGAACATGAACTACTTTTTATAACTCTTTGAGCAAGAGTTTTATTAGCTAAAAGGTACTCAGCAAAATTTTGAGTTTAACAATTGCAAGTTTTCCGCAGCTTGAAAACACAGCGTCATTGGATATTCTAGGCATAAAATCACAGTATGGTTTCACTTAGGCATTGTTTTGCTGTTATATGTGGAGGTAAGTAGTTTAACGAATGCTTGGCAGAAATGGTTGCATAATTCTTTTATTTAGTACAAGAAACTTATGTAATTCGACATATTATTTGAGTAGTACGGATTGTACTGAGATTGTCATCAATAAAATATATAATCCCTGTGTATTTCCCTGTCAGTTCTCACTCCACGAATCTCTGCTGTGACAAAGCAATTGCTATTTTTTTTATGAAGGCAACTGCCATAAGGAAGTTGACCAAAGACAAATTGCTTGATTGTGCTTTTCAAACCACTTTTCAGTCATTGTTTAGACCAAGAAACAGCTAAAAACCTCAAAACAATATATTCGCTTTTTCTTCTTCTAAAATAAATGTCTGTTACCGTAGCATTGTGCAACCATACCCTGCAGTGATGACAGTAGGTGTGTCAAGTCACATGATATTCATTCCCATTTATATGCATTAATTTATAATCTATGCATATAATACATTATTATAGAAATAAATTATATTATTTATATAATATAATATATTATTTATTAATTATTATTTACAATACATTATATTTTAATAATACTTATATTTATTTATGTATAATATTTAATTAATCAATAAATAATTTACTATTAATTAATTATATGCATGGGAACATTTTAATAGCATTCAACAATCCTTACGGTTGGCATAGAAAATTTAAGCTTATATATTTAAATTTGTGAGAAAATATTATATCAAGTACATCATTAACCCCTTGGGGTAAAAAGCCGGCGATTCGCCGGTTACGTGATGGAATTCAATGTTCTAATGCTATTCTTTTTTCCCGATAATATGTAACACTAGTCTTTTTTTATTCAGTGAAAATAAGTTTTGAAATATTTAATGTATAACTAATCTTAATTTCCAACATATAAAAAATTTAAAGTAAAAGTTTTCAGAAAATTAAATAGAGTTTAAAGGGCAGAAAACCCATGGAAAATTAAGAGGTGCATGGGTTAATACACGAGAAACAAATTTCATGCATATTCCCCAGTAGAGCGACACAATATGCTGATTTTATAAAAGCTCATTTCTGAGCACTATGATCTTCCCTCACTGTAACTGTACTATGATTACATCTCATCGCAAAAAGAAAAAGGTTTCACTGAAGGGACAAATTTCAACAATTAAATTTTTTATTACACATCATATTTACATAATATTTCCAGATCCATAAACCCAGGGCATTTACAACAATTTATGCCAAGATACTTTGAGAATCATGGTTACCTAAGCTAATCTAAGCTAACTGGCCCCCCTACCCTGAATGTGTGAATTTCACACGCCATTGGCTTCTACATCTACATCTACATAATACCCTGCAAGCCACCACAAGGGTGTGTGGCAGGGGGTGATTGCTCACCAAACATGCACTATATATCATGCATAAAAAAGGAATAGTATTAATATAGTAGTAAGGCTTAGTACAGGGTGAGCTCTACTCTCACCTATCAAAGACCAACCTTACGCTGAATCACTGAGTGAAGCTATTATCAGTTGTAACTCTGCTATTTTAAAACAAATTAACTATATTCACTTTAATCAAACAGTTGAGTCAGTAGAGGAGTAAGTACATAATACAAATCATGCAAAAAATGTCCACAGCAGTCCAGTTATTGTAAATTCTGATTATATGCCCACCAAACGAATTCAAGCTCAACATGAATGGAAAAGGGAAACAGACAAGGGAGGAGATGAAATGGAAAATTTCTTTTGATACTTGATATGTCACAATGGGTCAATTACTGTAGTTAGAGATGCAGTTTATAGAGCGCAACTCATGATAAACCACACAGCAACTGCACACAAGAAAGTAAATTTCTCTATCTACTCCCCTGTACACCCTCATTCACTGCAGACCATATTTTCTCATCATAAAAAATAAAGGCATAAAAATTTTGGCAGCAAGCTGTCACATGAGACTAATTAAGATGAAACTCAGGCATCATTAAGGATATCAGCATGACAAGCCACGCTAACTGAATCAATCAAAATTGTAAGCGAATTGTTAAGGGATAATGCCTCATTGCCTGAAAAAGAGATTGACAGAAGTGAAGGTAAATGATTGACTGCATGATAGAGGTATACCACTCACCGAATATTATCCATCCAATGGTACCATGTTTTCTTATGATGTTCCGGAATAATTTTTAATTCCCCTGATTCCACAGCCTTTTTAGCATTAGCAGCCATTTCATCACACTTAACATACCTAGAAATTAACAATAGCACAAATATATTAAATAATAGCCAAGACTCATACAAAGGTTTCACTTGAATATATTGATCCGCAAGAGTGCTTTCTTCCTTTTAGTGATTTGAGCCAATGTACCTACTTTGACTTCTCATGTTCAGTTCTGGGCTGAGCAATTATCAAAAAGCCCTAAGGAATCATGTACCTCATGCATAATACTTGTAAGTAATATGCATGAGAACTAATATATGTATTTGGACTAACATGGAAGGTATATTAGGTGTGTCTCACTAGGGTGGTCCCTTCAATAATATTCTCAATATTTATTTTCTAACCATGTGGAACAAATGTGGGGAGTGTCCCAAAAGAAATGCAAAATTTTCAAAATAAGGACTACCCTAGTGTCTCACAGATTTGACTCAAATAGGGCTCATTTTATAGGAAATGAATTACTAAGAGAGAGACTTTTTTATCTGCCTAGTCAAATTATCAAATACCTTCCACAAGCTACATATTAAGAAAATTATTGTACTATTATTTTAAATTAACTCACCACTGAGGTTTAATTATTGGTTCTACAACATCTTTGGATCGACTACAAATTGGCACAACCATGGGATTATCCTTCGTCTCACGATACAACTTCTTTTCCTTTAGAGCAGCAAGGACAGCTTTTCTCGCTAAGAAGCGTGGCATTCCCTAAATAAATAATATATAATTAGAACAACTACTTTACGAAACATAGTAGTAGTAAGTTTATTGCCCACATGCAAAATACTTTTGCAGAGTGAACAAATATATCCATATAAAAAAGGAAGTTGTGTTGCCGCACCCTGAACCTATCTAAAGAAAAACTTATTGTTGCAACCACTTATCTCATTAGCCAGTATACCAAAACTAATTATAAACTTAATTTGACCTCTTTGTAATTTAGCAACTCATTGAGTCATTGAGAAAATGCAGAGAGAGATAACTCACAGTAAACTCTCCACAATCACCGATGATTTTCCCTTCATCATTCAAAATATTAATCATGGGTAAATTGTGACGCTTTCCCACTTCATAGTCATTGTGATCATGAGCAGGAGTAATCTTTACAGCACCTGACAGGATTTTAAAAAAATGAAAGTTAATTATATACATTGGAAAAATTTTAAACCTTTGAGCACTTGAAATTTTAAATGGGTACACATGACCAAAACAGCAAGATGAAGATTTTTACCATTCCTTTGGATATCACAACCAATCTTTGTACATCTACACGATACCCTGCAAGCCACCGCGAGGGTGTGTGGCAGGGAAAGGGCATTCAGTCTATTAACAATACAGATAGTTCCAAGGTTAAATAAGCCTTGACTTATATAATTCTATGCTTAGTGGCAACCTTTAGTTAAAATAAGTCATATAGGCGGTATTTTTTGAATGGAAACACAAAAAAGTAAAATGAACTGTCTGGGAAAAAATAGTGTTAAGTTCAAGTAATGCATTAAGCCGAATAGGACTATTATCAACCCGTAAATTCACACATATTGAAATTCCATTGCAAGATACACTTTAAAGTCTATGTATTTTACTAGTAGCTAATACACTTAACAAATAACATCACTTTAGTGAGGAAATTTTTTGCGATCACTTGATTAGGATGCAGATTAAATCACTTGCAATGCATATATGAACATTCTCCGAAGAACTTCAGTTGCATTCAAATATTCTGCAATTTTTCATACATTTTTAGAGGAATTATTCCGATTATCATGCAATTAGGAATATGTATTAAATATATAGGGCTAATTATCATTATGACATGGAAATGGTATGCAAATACAAAAAATATAAAAACAAAAAATAAGCAATAAGAAGTTGCCTACCTGTGCCAAAGGACATGTCAACAAAATCATCACAAACAATGGGCAGTGTGCGATTACAGAATGGATGAATAACTCTCTTTCCATGGAAAATCTTATATCTTTCATCTTCTGGGTGAATGGCGACAGCAGTATCACCCAGCATAGTTTCCACTCGGGTCGTAGCTACGACCAGCTCAGCATCTTCCTCCCCTTCAACCTGATATGCAAAGGACACAAGCACTCCAAACTCCACCTTATCCTGGTATCCAGGGACATTGAGCAATGTACGGCCAGTGAGTTCCACTTTATCAACCTAAAACAGGCATCAAATTAATCTTAAATCAATCACTCCATCTTTAATATTGTTAGATTAAAAGTAAAGATAAGCAAGATAACCATTCTAACAAAGAACTTACACTTCCCTTGAACATAAAATTAAATTCAACAATCAATATAATATCGTAGGTCTGAAATTTCTCAACAGTACCCTTTACATAATGTAAGCACCATTACATATGAGACAGAATATCACCCACTTTTCATTTTCTTGGCATACAATTAAAAAAAAGTAACCTGATGTGATGCTGTGGCGTCGAAGCAAGTAGTACCAGAAAAAACTCTGTGCACTGAAACATAGTTGTTATTGTCTTTATTTAAAAAAGTGAATATATTTCCCTTGGCTTCATTCCAGCAAACATTAAAATCCAGAACATCAAGCAATCACACTAAAGTCTCAATATGTATAGAAAGAAAATGACAGAGATGGGATGACTTCAATCATTTCCTGCAGAATGAAAAGCAATGGAAATGATGAAATAAAGCAACAAACCAACTAAGTATATTTCCGCTTAAAATTTATTTAGCAGTGGGGATAATGTGGTTGTGAATCACTCCCCACTGCTAGAGGCCTCCCTTTCCTGGAGGAATAAGAATTCCTGACCCCCAGAAGTGAGCCTTCCCCACGATCCCATCAACACCATCCCCCACCCACCTATTGGTTTCACCTAAAACAATGCAGTCCCTCCCCCCCAACCCACCCCTCCCCCTTTTTGGGTATATATACCAACAACACTGAAATCTTAACTTGTACCTGAAGAAGACGCCTATGTGTTGAAACTAGTTGTACCGAATAAATTTTAAGTGGAAATATACATAGTTGGTTTAGTTAAATACACTTAGTTTATTTGACCATGAATTTCCACATTGTTACACTGCAAAGCATTCCGTGCAAATGACGAAATTTTCTAATGTAACCGGAGTCTGATAATATGAAGGACATTTTGCACCATATGGTGTGGAAACACTGGTTTTAAGAAAAGATGAAAACAGACTTGGGGATGTTGAGATGTGGGTAGGGAGAAAGTTAAGTGGGTAGAAATGGGGACATATGATAAAGTGCTAGAGTTAGGAGGAGAGGAAAGAAATTTTCTGGAGGATATCAGGAGAATCCCTTTTAGTGTTAAGTGATTTATGGATGCCCGTAATTGGTGAGGAGAGGAGAAAAACGAGTCTGGAATGGAATGAGATGAAAGAGAGATGCTCAATTTTGTTCTAGTTGAGGATGGTTCCTGGGAAAAATGAATGTCTGAATCTCTTCAACAATCTCTTTCTAATTTTACCACTTTTGTAAAATCTGTCAATGGAGCATAGGGATAGGATTACATTAGCTGTGTCACTCTTGAACTTCTATGAATTCAATTCTACAAGTGACCATTATCTATTGTTTAACCTTTAAAGGACTGGCGTGCCCGTACGGGCACGGTAAAAAAGCTCCACTCGGGGCCGAGCGTGCCCGTACGGGCACGCTAACTTCGATCAGCTCTAACTTCAATGAATTTCAATTTAGCGGGGCAAAATTTTTTATTGTTATAGAAAAATATTTTATTGATATAATTAGATAGTTTTTGTATTTTTAAGAATGTCTTTTTTTAGATAAATTTGGTATATGAATGATGTCTCGCGGTGTTAATATTTCTTATAAGACAACTTTGGTATAGTCACTTCGGATGATCTTCAATCTGCTATTTTCCTTGAATATTTCCATAGTTAGTTTTACTTAATGCCTTGCACGTGTACAGGCAATGAAAATATAGTATTTTTTGTCTTGATTTTGGTATCAAACGGTCAAACCCTCATAAACATTGGTGGTGGCTCTAGTGTTGACGGCTAACTGCGACCTCATTTCATTTCCAAGAAAACGCCTTCCTATAGGGGCAGTAATGCTATTGTGTATCCAAATGGTGTGAAAAGGTCTGGGTTTGAGGAGGGGAACATGGCCTTCGAAGGCCGTAGACCCCCGGGCCAGGGGGAGATTAGGGAAAACCAAGAACCCTCTCTCGGCTGCGGGGCGCCGCCCACGCGTGTGCAATAAAGGAAGGGACTGTAAGTTGCACCCGTTCTTGGGTCCGTTATATTCCTCTACCATGTTTCGGGTGGACTCAAACCAAACTTCATTCCATCTCAGCTTTCTGGTGGGTGCGCTTGTCGGTTTGCCTTGTGTTCAGTCGAAGATATAGAATTTTTAGAGAAATTGTAACATTTTTGGTAAGTACTCATTCTCTTCAGATATCCGGTTCATATTTAATTTATTGCACTATATTTATTTATAAATAGGTATTTATTATTTACTGTTCATAGCCATGGCTCCTAAGCGAAAATTATCCGAGATAGAGATAGAGCAGGAAGTGTTTTTGGATTCCGACTCAGATGCCGGGGAGTCGGACACTTCGTCAGAAGATGAGGAGGCAGATCCTCCTGCACTAGAGGATGAGACAGAAACTTTGCCGCGCACCGTGCAAGGTGTGCTTGCATGGACGAGACCACGACAGCGAGCAATGGACGCAGCTGATCCGGCGTCGTTCACCGGTGCACCATGTGGACTGAAGGCTGACGAGGCCCCTGGAATATGTGCGACATCCTCTCCGGTGAGCTTTTTCCTTTTGTTTTTTGCGGAAATTATTGATCTCTTGGTGGAAGAAACGAATCGGTACTACCATCAGTACCGAGAACAATCGGACGAGGGACTTCAACTGACTGACGTGACTAAGCATGAAATCTTTCTTTTTCTGGCCATTTGGCTCCAAATGGGTCATGACGTGAGAGACACCCTGAAAGACTACTGGTCAACACAGGAACAATTTCATACTCCATTTTTTAGCAACACAATGAGACGAGACCGATTCCTTCACATCTTGAGATTCCTCCACTTTGCTGATAATTCAAAGCCACCCCAAAATGACGAAAACTATGACAGACTATGGAAAATTAGGGCCGTTTTCGATAAGCTCAATGAATGCTATGCTAAGTATTATAATCCTGCTGAGCACTTGGCTATAGACGAAATTATTGTGCTTTTCAAAGGCCGGGTGATATTCAGGCAGTACATACCAAAAAAGCACAAACGTTTTGGAATTAAAATTTATAAACTCTGTGACAAAACAGGATACACTTTTGACATGAAAGTCTATTTAGGAAAGGACCGACTGACTGTGACACAGGACATGTCAGCAACGCACGCGACAGTGAGGGCGCTGACAAGGAGAGTGGAAGGGGTTGGCCATAAATTGTACATGGACAACTTTTTTACCTCTCCTGCTCTTTTTGACGACCTGAAGACTAAAGAAATTTTCTGTTGCGGTACGGTAAGACAAAACCGCAAAGGCATGCCACGAAATTTTGACTGTCTGACATCAAAAATGAAGCGAGGAGATTTACGGGTGCGCGTTAGAAATGACTTGACTGCCATAGTATGGAAGGACAAAAGGGAGGTGTTCATGCTGACAAACATACACAATCCACCAAGAGAGGGAAATTTGTGCGATGACCAAGGGAAAGCTTTGAAGCCAGCCATCATTGAGGACTACAATGCGCACATGGGCTACGTTGACAAAGGGGATAGGATGGGTACGAGCTACGATACTAGCCGACGTAGCTGGAAGTGGACGAAGAAGCTCTTCGCTCATCTATTGAACGTTACCATCCTCAATAGTTACGTGCTGTTTACTTCTTCCGGGGGCCAGATGACGCATCGGCAGTTTCGGCTTTCACTGATAAGGGGAATGATAGAAGAAGGGGCTTCTGCCCTTCCCGCTCTCAGTTCACGGAGGGGGAGGCCTAATAGCTCGTGTGGAAGAGAACTGCGTCGCTTGGAGGCGAGAGAGAATACTCACTGGCCAGTGAAAGGGAACCGCCTAAGGTGCCGCGTGTGTTCCGAGAAGGGTTTGTACACGCGCACAATTACAAAGTGCGGAGTGTGCGAGGTTGGACTATGCACTTATAACTGTTTCCAAGAATATCACACAAGGATATAAATCTGACATAAGATGTATCATACCACATAGTAACATGTATATAATAAGTAAAATCATTATGAACTTAATTTCTCTGGGGAAAAAATACTCCAACTTTGTTTGTTTCAACTTTGTACAAGAAAAGAGATTTTTTAAATATTTTTGTAAATAAATGACCTCATAATAAATTAATAATACTTTTAAATCATACATTCAGCTAAATAACGCTTTTTATTTGAACAATTTATCTTTAGTAGTTGTTGAGATATTGGCGTTTTTAGAGTCGATGACAAGAAAACATCAAAGAGCCAAAATTAAATCCGGCCGTGAAGGTCGATTTTTGGGCATTTAAATCCAGCTCCTAAAGGTTAATCTAAAAAATTCTACATAGAGTCCCATGAAAGCCAATCCGAAAGCCCTGTACCACTTTCTGTACATGTGTAGCTTTTTATAAATCAAAAATTCCGATTGTACCTTTAAAGCAATATTTTTTATTGCTGAATCTGATAGTTTGCAACATAAGAAGACCTTTATTGCAACTGCTCATTTTCTTCTGAAACCTGACTAATCCTCTAATTCGGGTCTACGATCAAATCCTAGCAATGGTAGATTTTGCAGCAGAATACCAGTACCAAGTCAAGTGTGGTTTGGAAAGAATATTACTTGCACTACTTTATCCATTACATGGGACATTAATCTGTGCATCCATTGGCACATTTTATTTACAGTAGGTTTAATGCTGCCACGGTTTCTATCCACCCTTCCTATTCGCTGAAATAATTCATACCTTTATAAAAAAATCAACAATCATTACCGGTACAAATGACCTTAGTTTTCAACCACTTGCCCTAACTACAGCAATTCTGCTATGACGAGTATGGCTAGTAGCGAGAGTATCGCCAGAGCAAGTGAGTTTTTGCTACGGCATCACAGCGAGGGGCATACGCAGCTCTGTCGGTTATATAAGTTTCATATCCGTTGCTGTGACAACGTGTCGACTTCGACGAACTTGCCCTCCGAATTGCATAACTCGCAGGAGTCGACCACCTCGCCAGGCTAACGTCTAGATAGCTCATCCAAAACTTTCAATTATGTGTGTCACATTGTCATTACGAGAGGCAAATGAAACACAATCGTTACAAAAAATCGCCATCTAGCTCAAGTTACATTACCTAGCCTCGGGAGTCAACATCGGGAGAAAGGGGTTGGGGGTGATAACGGTTAAGCCGCCGACTTTTCTGGGGAACGATTCGCTCCTATTGGCATTGGTGCCCCACACTGTTTAGTTCCTGTAACGAGTTGTTTAAAAAGGAAGTAACAAGTTTTCCTAAGACTTTTGACTGCCGAAATTAGGACGTAGAAAAAAAATAATACGAGGAGAAGAGTAGAATGTAACTGTGACCTGCAGACAATACCGAATTGGAATCAGTATTATTTGAATGATTTAAGCAGGAACATTCAGTTGAACTTCAATAGAGTTTTCTACTAAATTGAAGAATAACCCAGGTTTCACTGCGGTAGGTAGAGAATAGAGACGGGATAATTTTGCCGTGTGTCCCATCTGAAGGTCAAAGGGGTAGGGATAACTGTCTTGTAAAAGGTGTATTCCCTTATCACCCACTCACACATACCTACTTTCACCCACCCAGGGTGAAATTCGATCCGGTATCCTTTCTCTATTGACCTTCACTTCACCCCAAATGACACACCGGCCGCCAATCTTTCACGCCTTCTTCGCGAAATGTTGCGTGTCATACATTAATAACGATTCCCTGGATTTTGGCTCTGACTTTTTATGTTCTTTCCATTAAACGTATTATTTTCATTCTAATAACGAATATAGTGATATAACTGCCTCACGACGGATCTCCGGACTCTTTCGTCACCGTTATAAATAACGATAAGATACATTCAAGTTAACGTCGGTTAACGATCGCGCCTTATAACAAGCCTGTTATTCATGACATTCTTTCCTGCACTCGTTTTATTGGTCATCTAATGTAAATGATTCATTTTTGAACTCATTCCTTCTATTAACCCATTTATGCCAAGAACTTTTTCTTATGAAAACAGTGATTTTTCTTGCAGTTTCTATATCATTGCCTTATCCTGATCAACGAAAAAATAGTTTAAAAATTCTATACCCTTTACTTTAGAAAAAAATAGGGTGGGTCGTTAACGAGCCTTTCGGCACATAGCCGCTTTCAAGGGTCCAGAAAATGCCTTCAAGAAAAATGGAATTTACGTAAAAAAAATTTTATTCAGCCGTGCAATTATTTTAAGATAGAAATACTGACAAAATTAGAATAAAAATATTAAATTATTATTCTTTATTGAAGATAAATACTTCAAATGAGAATATTGAATGGGGATGAGACATTTTACATGGAACTTATTTTTGGTGATACAATGAAAAACACGTACTATGAAGAGGAACCTTACACTTAATACATGCTTTTATTGTCTTATTCTTCCATTCTGCAACCCGTCTTCTCGCTTGACCGGTCACAATTAGATTCCCACTATTACCTGTCCATGCTGGGTTTTGAATTCGGAAGGAGAAATTCAGATGGCCGTGGGTTTCAAGTGCCATGCCGTATTTCTGTTAGAGAGTTTGTTTTACTGCTCGGCTGATGCAGGAGAGAATGGTGTGAGCCCTTTCTCCCGGTTTAAAATCCAAGCATTACTCATGGAAACATCAAGTAGCCACATTATTGAAGGCATATTCCACTTTTTCTCTCAATCTCAAATTCTCTCGATCCCAATTCTGTCATTATATACGTTATTACCCATCAGATCTACGCCTCCCATATTCAAATTATAGTGCTAAAAATAACCATTGGCTGGTCAATGGTTATTTTTTTTGGATTTTCTGGATTTATAACAGAATAACGCTGAGCTTGTTGAAGAGGGAAACACCACGGTCGTTCGACAGCATGTAGACAACATCATTGTCCTTCCATGTGAATGCAATCAAGTTATCGTTTTATGAACTACGAATTCTAAGGAACCCCTTGATCTTTCAGTCATGGTAGTTTTACCTAGCAATGGGCAATTATTCAATCTGTTTGCCCAGACTCTCCCTATTGCTTTCATGCCTCTCCGTCACATTCCTGGCATGAGCTTAGCAGTCGTAAAGAAATTATCAAAAAAGAAAAGGATATCCTGGGAAAATTTTTCTGTAATACAACTGAAAACTGGTAAACCACTGATTCACCGAGACCTACATCAAAAAGCCTCTCAGAATGCCCCTTGCATCGGTGACTCTCATGTAAATCTGCGTGAAGACACTAAATAGCCTTGTCCCAGCGCAAGCACGAATGCTTCACTTTAGTGACTCATTTTTCGTATGTGCAGCGGAATAATTGAAGGGAAATAGAGCCATTGAATCCATAGCGTTTTTGTTCATAAAAAGTCGGAAGAAATCGAGTGGACTAATTCTTGAGATAGTGTCAGCACTTTTGTGACAAATATGAGAATTTGGACAAGTATGTTAGGGCAGGTTACCAGATTCCCATTTCCTTTCTGTTGTTTTGGTTTTTGTACTGCATCTCGTCGTACGTTCAGGCTCACTTATTTCTTTGGTATCCTCTTCATTTCCTTCACAGCTAACACCATCATTCAAAATAACCAGCTCCGCTTGTGCCTGGAGTTGGCGTCGATTGAAATAGCTACGATTATTGCATTCTTCATCCCCAGAGTCTTCATTAGTTACCTCGCCATCGTCGCCACTGATCGAAACATTCGCACCAACAAAAGGAATTTGGACGTCGTCAAGTTCCAATGCCTCTATTATCTCAGTATCGGTTTTATAAACTGTCACGTGGTTATGAAATCTATTTCAGATACTAATTCAGAATAGATTTAACGTATAACACCTAAACGAGGCTTTACATAGAAATGAAGATAAAAGCATACGGTAGGAGTAAGTGTGAAAAATGTAACTTGAGTCTAAAATTGCATCGATACATAGATGCACTGAAAAAATATCATAGAAAGCGTATTCATAAATATTAGTAGTCCATTTGGAGTATTCAGCGATAAAAACGGGAAAAATTACACTTTGCGTATTTGTGCCGAAAGGGTCGTTACCGACCCACTATTTGTATCAAAAGCAGTAACTCTGATACTAATCAAAACAATACCATTAAATTTCATGAATATATATCCTCATATGTTAGAAGCTCTTAGACGTTAAAAAATTGCATGTAGAACTGTTAAATTTAAGGCATCTTACGATTTAGCGTGACGATAACACCGCTCCTTTTTCATTATGAATATGAACGTCCACACCAGAGACTATAGTTGAAATGAATGCGATCTAAGCGTACGGATCCCTTAAAACATCTTTCTGAAACATTATCCATGCACCAAAATTGTTACATTGCAATTCATTTTGAAAAACCGATTTTTTTCTGAATGGGTCGAAAACGACCCGTTCGGCATAAATGGGTTAACTATATCTTTCTATCGGTTATCAATGGTGTATATTTGATTTAATTTCCTGCTCGCTAGCTCAACTCACCAGCCTATAAAATACCTAGTGCTTCATCATCATTGGTCAGTCCTAAGATTGGTTTGACGCGGCTTTCCACTTGATTCTTCCATCGGCCAACCTTTTCATTGTGACATAATTCTTCTCTTTTACATCCTTCACAACCTGTTCCATGTATCTCATACAAGGCTTGCCTTTTCCAATCTTCCCGTTCACTTTTCCTCCGACCATAGTCTTCACCAGCCCATCATGTCTCATGATATGGTTGATTAAGTTGACCTAGTGCTTAAAAATCCTTTAAGCTACATGCTCCACCACCTACACTATTCAGTACTCCTGATTGGTAGCAAGTACGATCCAAGGATGGGCCTGAGGTCAACAAATTCCCTCACAATATCACAACCAAATTTCTTCAGCCTCACATTCACTAAGCCAATTCTGTTTCAAACATAAAAACCCCAGTTAGTCTTTGGGGCAATACTGCAGATGTACAGCCTCGGATCCTCCATCCATCATCAAGTTCACACCAGTCTCCCATCAAATGACCAAATGCACTCCACTTCAGAGCTGAGTCCCAAAAGGAGAGCAAGATCTCCCCAGCTCCATGATTGGAGGTTTTGTCAGTGCCAACACTGACTGCCACCCACAGGTTGGTTTAGTGGTTAAAGTACTGCCTCCCATCCCCAGGGCCTGGATTTGAATCCCAGCAGTGTAAGTTATCTCTCACTGGCAAACCAGCCCCTAATTGAATGTTTTGTTAAGAGCATTTGAAGACCGTACTATGCCCCTTGGATGGGGCATTGAGCCATGGTCTCCTTGGCACCTTTCGTTACGAGCAGTGATGATGCCAATGCCAAGTTTTTCTCCACCTTTCCTTCTAAACCTTCGTACCCATCCTTACACCTTTGCCCCTGGTCTGAAGCACCATAAGTATGGGTACAGACTTGAAAACAGATGAGATGAAACTACTAACCTCCATCAAAGGGAGTTGGAGTGCCATCAAGTAGTGGAATTCTCTTCCATCAGACCATCAGGTCACCAGATGACTCCAGTGATGGGAAACCTACAGCCCGCAGGCCAGATGCCTGCTCATTATTCTTAATCCCAGTTCGATCCAAATTATGAGAAACTTTTGTAAATGCAGTCACAGTTTCATTCCTCACATTCTCCTTCATAATCTTTCAGTCGTTAATAGTACTCGGTAACACAAAAAACACAAGAATTTTGTAAAATATAACATTTTTATTTTTTAATAAATTACATTGGCCCGCCTAAAGTTTTTTTTTCCTTTCCTTTGGCCCGCCTCTTTAAAAAGTTTGCCCATCACTGGTCTACTCTAGCCCCTCTTTCCCACTCTCTTCTCTGAGTAGCCTGAAGGCTATAATAGAGAGAATAGAGAAGAATCTACCGACATTCACCACATTTGTAGATTTGGAGGTGTTTGACAACGTGGATTGGAACTTGATGCTAAGGAATCTCAAAGAAATTGGAGTATCATACAATGACCGAAGAGTCATTCACAACTTGTAAAAAAAACCAAGTGGCCATAATCAAATCAGGACCCAGCAGTAGAGAAGCAAGCATAAAGAAATGAGTGAGACAAGGTTGTGCACTGTCTCCCGTATTATTCAATGTCTACATTGAGAAAGTCATCCAAAAAGTCAAAGAAAAGTCTCCAGGATTGAATATCCATGTGGCAAATATCAGCATGCTGTGATTCGCCGACGACGTAGCAGTCATGGCAGAATCGGGAGGAGAATTAAAGAAGACACTAGGAAATATGGAAAGGATATTGGCAAGATATAACTTGAAGATCAATAAAAGGAAAACTAAGGTATTGGTATGCAGTGGGACAAAAGAGGCCAGGACCAATGTTAAACTAGGAAAACAAAAAATCGAGGAGGTGGAAGAGTTCTGTTACCTGAGATGCCGAGTAACCAGCGATGGATGAAGTAAAAGAGAAATTGCCAGTAGAATTGCCAATGCGAAAAGGACATTTTACCAAAAGAAGATTCAGCTTACAGCTGCAAATGTAAGCGTGGAAGTGAGGAAACATTTCTTTAGAACATACATCTGGAGTATTCTACTATTTGGCTGTGATGCATGGACAATAACAGCAGCAGAGAAGTCAAAGCTGGAAGAATTTGAAATGTGGTGCTACCAAAGAATGATGAAGATGAAATGGATCATCAGAGTGACAAACGAAGTCTTAAGAAGAGTAGGAGAAAAGAGATGTCTACTGAAAACATGAAAAAGAAGACCTGACAACTTAATCGGCCACATCTTAAAGCAAGATGGCCTAATGAAGACAATCGTGGAGGGAACCATGAATGGGAATAATGGAAAAGGCAGGCCTCATATGAGACATATGGAGCAAGTTGTAAAGGATGTAAAAGAGAAAAATTACATTGATATGAAGAGGTTGGCCGATAGAAGAATCGAGTGTTGGGCTGTGTCAAACTAATCCTAGGATTGTTGACTGATGATGATGATCTATCCCTTCTTGCCTTCTTCTACAATGTAACCACTATTTGCTGAATGTTAGAACTTCCTATCTAACAAAGTCTCTCCCTCCCAGCCAGACAACACTCAGGACACGTAATTTGTGCACTTTGGTCAAAGTGTTCGGAGAACGAAACTCCACAAACTCCTTTGCCCCATGGCTTACCTTGGCACCTGAATTCCCCCAGGGAATCTTGGTGCTGCCAGGGAACACAAACTAAACAAAGCTAACCCTCACAAGAAACTTCCACAAACTCCATCCCCTAGGAGGGGAACTAAATCACTAACTATAGCTCCACAATGAAAGTTCTCAAGAGCTTGCTTCCACCTATGCCTTTGCGACCTTGCCAGAGCAAAGCAAGTTTCCGGTGGGGGTCAGGTTGGTGTGGTGGCTGTACTATGGGCTTCCTTCCTCAAATGAGTACAGAACCCAATAGAGACATATTTCAGTGGTATACCAGTTATTACTTCAGTGCTGTGTGCACTGTACTTAAGCATACCATCTAATGGATGGGGAATTTATCAAGAGGACCCTTGGCACCTTTTGCTAAGAGCAGGCTGACCCCAAAATCTGGTTTTTCTCTACCCTTGCTGCACTCCTTCCTTTTCCCAAACACACACTTATCCAGGGCAGAAAAAATAACCACAGTAACTCTTCACTTCACCAAAATGTAATACAGTCAAGCCCACTAATATCAAACCCATTAATAACGAAGTTCCATTTATAACAAAGTGAAGGCTATTCCTCGTCAAAGAGAGGCTGTGAAAAACTGGTCCACATTTATAATGACGTTAAGTTATTATGAAATAAATATTCGACCCATTCAACTTCGCTATAAATGGGCTTGACTGTAATAAGTAGCTGGTGGAAATTATGAGGGGTGCCAGGATTGTAGATAGAACAAGTAATTACAGGCTATGAAAAAAACTTGAGGGCCAATATAAAGGGTAGAATGCTGGCTAAGCATGAAAGATGGAAAAAAGTATTTAAGAAAGTATGAGGACTATGCTGAACCTTAAATGAAAATATTATATGGAACAAATGATGGAGTAGGGATATTATATATTCAAAACCTGTAACAACCAGCAGGCTACTTAAAAATAATAATGTGATTGTGGAATAACTCATAGGATCTTATAGTTGTAACAGGGCAAATATGACACTAAGCTTCATTCTGAGGATTATTTTTCCAAATTATAGAAGCAAACAAACCATACAGTACCTCAATATCCGAAATGGCTGACTTCAAAGTGCAGGACCAGTTCACAAGACGCTCACTTCGATAAATAATCCCCTCACTGTGCAACCTGAGGAAAGCTTCAGTAACAGCCTCACTAAGTTTGGGATCCATTGTGAAAGATTCTCGGTCCCAATCCACTGAACAGCCCATTTTTCGAAGTTGATCATATATTCTATGGCCTTTCCTGAAATATTGACGTCAATTAACACAAATTCAATCACCTCCAACTTATCTCCATGAGAAAAAATACATACTCCTTCCTCCAATCCCAAACTTTTTCCACGAATTTCTCACGGCCAATGTCAAGTCGTGATTTTCCCTCTTCTTTCCAGAGTTTTTTTTCCACCACGACTTGTGTAGCGATTCCAGCATGATCACAGCCAGGTACCCAAAGAGTAGTTTTACCTTTCATCCTATTCCTAAAGAAGGATAAACATCAGAGATAGTATTAGTAATAAATTAAAATGAGTATATAAACAGCCAAAATGCAGTTTGTCAGTCACGAAAATGTAATATTCCTGCGACCACTAAATGTTTAAATATGTTCATTTCATGCAGCATGCAGAGGACTGAATGTAACTTGTCCAGTGTTTAAATAAAAAAATCTTAAACAAACACTCATTCCTCCATGTCCACTGACCATCTAGTCAAAGCATCTTCTACAGTGCACGCCAGGGCATGTCCCAAATGGAGAGAACCTGTCACATTAGGGGGAGGTATCACAATAACAAATTTCCCCTTCGGATTAGGATCTAATATGTTTCTTCCCTAAAATGAAAAAATTGAAATCACTTTTACAAATTATGAAGGCTACAAAGCCTAAAGATGGCTAATTATAATGCACACGATTACTCCCGTATGTATGAGAATGAAGAATCCAAGAGTATAACGGCTTCATCGTAGCCTAAGAAAGTCATTCCATCACAATCGCGTTGGGCATTGCAACGTCTGAAAATCACGTTTTTTCGAAAATTCTAAGCTGAATCCCCTACAAATCGTTGTGCATAATGTAATTATTTGACAAAAGTTGCGTAAGCCCCTACAGAGGCAGTTTAGTCGTTCGTGAAGCCACTAACACAGGCTGTTTGCCAGCTATGTTGTCACTCGTCAAAATCTGCATTGACACTTTTACTAGGGAACCGTCATTCTCACAAACGTTTTACGGATTTCATGCTAAAACATTCTTTTAAAATCTTTAAGGACTTACCCCATATTCTGGCTTAAAGAACTGCTGCTTCTCCCACCAACTGTACCAAGCTGCTTCGACATACCGGGGGCTATAAGCATCTGGCATTGGGCAAGAGGTATCTTTTTTTTCTCCTACAGCTGTATCCATAGTGTATATTGCCGATTCCTTCGACTCTTTTTTTACTTCCTTTTTCTGCATAAAAAATATGGGAGTTAATGCTCGCAAATGACAAGCAAATGTACACGCCTCATAGGCACAATATTGAGCCGTATTTCAGCAAAATTTTGAGTAAACAATTACATACATCAGATTTTTCTTTCGATGTAGGTTTAGTTTCTTTCATCTTTTCTTGTTTCTGCTTGAGCTTCTCGAGTTTGGCTTGCTTTTTGGCTTCTTTCTCCAGCTGTTTCGCTGTTTTAGGAACAGCAGGTTCTTCAACGTTTGAACTTTGGTTTTCATTTTCCATGACAGCAGAAGACATTTCTACGATGATCTCCCCAAACTGCACTAGTGGACACTAGATAATCAAATCACAATTCTGTAAGTATTGCTATGATCACTCGCTGCCTGAAGTTGGTTGACCTTCCAAATGTCAGGTCAGTACCATGCTGCATGCACCACGGTCGTATATACAGGTCCGGCAACTCCCTATATTACCCTACAGGCTGAGCTGGCAGACCCTTGAGGCTGAGAGAGTAGTTCCTGCTTAGTGGCGCTGGTAGTACATACCCCATGTTTTCCGCTAGGAATACATGGCGAGTGAGGCGAGTTATACGGTGCTCGAGTAGAAAAGTGAGAAAATCTTTGTCCATGAGTGGATTTCAGTATTCCTTGGATTGTAACTGATTCATCGGTGAGTATAGATGTTAATTATATACCAATATGTGACTTAATTTTGAATATACTGAGCATAAAATGGCATTTATCATGCAGGTGTTCACAGTACCGAGCAGTTGCGTGGCTCCGGGTTGCAAGGAAGGATACGGGTCGAAAAAGTCATCATTGTCTTTTTTTCCATTTCGAAAGATCCCGAGAAGCGTGCCAAATGGTAAGCTGCTATTCCAAGGAAGGATTTGGTATTGAGGGCAAGACAGGTTGTCTGCGATAAGCACTTTGCACCTCAGGACATTCTAGGGAAAATATTTCTTGAAAACGGCAATGGAAATATCATTGAAGAGATAAGTTTTTCATAAAGAAATTCCTCCAGATGAGACACATCTGCCCTGATGACGGTGCACGAGTCGAGCATCGAAACATCGGCCATGGACCAACTTACCCGGGGGAGAACCCGAGAGGAATTTATTCATTCAATTCGCCGGGAAAGCATACGCTCTTATTTCAAGTTGTTCATAGTTTTAATTATAATTATGCCCCCTTATCATTTTCATGTTAATGATAGATATCATTAACGAAAAGCCGAGCAACGATGGCTTATTCAGTCTCTTCAGCTCCATCGGACAGTTACTGTTAAACCGTCAGGTCACCATCAGTACTTTTCCTAAAAATTACGTATGTGAAAGTAGTATTCTTGCAATGAATTTATTAATTTCATTAATCTGTTATTATTGAATTTCTTAAAATAATATTTATCTCGTTATTGTTATATTGTCATTAATTTTAACTGCTTGAACAGGGGCGTCGGAACTTGTTCCCTGGGAGGAGCCAACCTTGAAGCCCGGCCCGGGTCTTAAGAAAAGGGCCCGCATTTTTTGCGGTTGGGAGGGGGTAGGGACTAGAATTCCGCTAAAAGTGCATATGAAGGTGGTAGAATATGCATCAGAAGGGAAAAGTCAAGCTGGAAACAAGTGAAATTTAATTAATTTATTAATGAAGACTCATTACTCAAGGGCCCGGGGCAAATTCTGGGGGAGGGGGGGGGGGGGGGGGAGCGAATCCCCCCCCTGCCCCCCACTTCCGACGCCGCTGTGCTTGAATGTATGTAACCCTGAACATGTTTTTTAATAGTTTTTCAGGGTGTACTTGCAAGTGTCATTGGTCCTTATTCGAAGAAATTTCTGGAAACCTTTGTCTTTTAATTTCCCATACTCTAGAATAAGGAGCGGCAGTTTCTGACTGGAATCCTTGTGAATCACATCAGATTTGTGTTTCTTGTAGATGTTTTTGGAATTTTGTGTCACTGTTGCAGTGAAAATTTTACTAAATTTGTTTGGCCAAATAAGTTTTATCTTGCTCTTCAACAATCTTACTTGACATTGTATGACTTAATTTTTTTGTATTTACTTAATAAATGAATGTTGATTCTTGAATTTGTTTTCCTTTAATAGTTCAAACTATATATAGATATAGATCTATATGCAATTACAGTTGAGCACCCTTAATCCGGGAACCCCTAATCCGGCAATTTTGCCATGACTTGCAACCAGGTACTTGTTAGTGGAAAATGCCGAAACATTTAAAACCGGAAGATTGCTTCATAAGAGATATTATTCTTATATTAATACCGAGATACCATTCTTAACGTTAATTTTCCCATTTCGAGAATCAGAATAATTTAAACATATTAATTTCTCGTACTTCGTGTACACTGGAATTATTCTGGAACTTGAAGTAAACATATAAATTTGAAGACATCGCCGAGACGGACTAATTTACACATCGGCCACTTTCAATGGCGCGCGCATTTTTGATTGACCACTAGACGTAATTTGATAAAATTATTGGTTATATTCTTATGTTTCACCCAAAACATGTCTCATCCATACAGTTGTGGCAACAGCACAAAACGTTAACCAACGCAGAAAAAGTGCAAGTTGTGAAAAATTTTGACGCCGTTGCTCTAGCAAAGCGTTTGACTGAAACATACTGACATGAGTTGGATCTTCAACAATATAACACATTATGAAGCTGAAAGGGAAAAATCATCAAAACTTTACTGTTTAAGTGACACGAAGAAGTAGATAACAGAGAGAAAAACTATGAAAGAAGATTTAAGTGCTGATTTAGACAGCCTGGTTTCGATTGCGTCGAAGTGAAGGGCTTAGTTAGAATTTCTGGCCAAATGCTAATGGAGCAGGATAAAATAATTCAGAAATAGACGTGATCAATCCAAAAGACGTGATTCGGGAAATTTCACGAGCAGGCAATAGCATTTCACCATCCGTTCTAAAACACGCGTGGTTTAAATTGTGGCCTGCTTTAAGGTTTGATATATACGAAATAAGTGGGGATTTAAAAAATTTCATTTTTCTGAGGATAAAAATATGATGATGGAGTTTGCAAACATCATCCATAACCCTTAATTAAAGGAAATGGAATTGGTAAATTTAGACGAAATGATAGTTAGCGGCCACGATATTCTCACCATACAACATATCATAGATGATGAAATCATTGAAATGGTAATTAATAACAATAAATCCGAGTGGGGATGAAGATGATCAGCCTGAAATTGTTGAAGGAAGATCGATGATGGCCTTTAAAGAATAATCCAGTCTGGTCACCCGCGGCGACGTACACACGACACCCACGCGTTGACATCGCGCTGAATCAGCTGATAACAAATCAAGCGCGGTAGGAAATTATGTTACGCAAAGCATAAGAAATATCAAATTTTATATCCTTTTCTAATAACAAATATAAATTCTTTTCTAATAACAAATATAAATAACAGGATATAAAATTAAGAAACCATTTTGTTCTGATAATTATCATTTACTCTTTTTAAAATAATGTTCAGTAAATGGCAAATATTTTGTTGCAAATAATTCACTCCTTTCAATGAAAACATTCCGGACGTCAGAAATAAACTAGTTGCCATGCATGACCCATAGTCCGGCAAAATCCCTAATCCGGCATCACTACGGTCCCGAATGTGCCGGATAATGATGCTCAACTGTACCTTGTATTATCTGTGTGACTTAGTATCTTTAGTTTCTCACAATGTACAGCATTGTGCATTAGTTTAGGTGGCATGGTTCCTATTCAGGGGGCTTTGGCAGTGGTAACGGAATTAGAAAAGTAGTAATGATAATGCGGTATCATGACACTTAACTTGCGGTTAGCACTTTCTGCGAAAAATACCGAAAGACTAGGTAGGTAATGTCAATGGGGCTGTATATTAAAATTGGGAGCCGACTTTATTCGCATGTTCTGTTCATAGACAGTACGTATACGTACCTATAGGTACGTATATATTGATGCTTATGTGTGGGAAATTATACTTCGTCTTGTAAAGACCGTCTGAACCCAAAGCGGCAACGAAAGCTTTTCAATGCTAGTATTGCGACCAATAATAGGTACTGGATAGACTGACATCCCTTAATAGTAATAAAGTAACAGAAAATTACTTCCACGCGATATTAAGATTAGAATACGAATTCATTTACTTCTAAGTTAACATTAGTTTTCCCCTGCAGACGGAGTTTTCTGGACAAGGTGACTACCAGCGCCACGTAGTTCGCTAATCCGCCACAGCCTCAAGAATGAGCCAAACAAACCCCCCGAGTGTCACTGGCGTGGCATGCACCAAATCGACAGATGAAATACGACTGCGTGTTAAGGGGTGACAGCAAATGCTACGTTGTCAAAACCGCAAAATACAACGATACAAACGATACAACCGATGTTGCCACAAGTATAGAATATTGAATTTTTCTGCAACGTGAAGCATTCCGTAAGCCACCGTAGGCAATAAATTGGCAAACGGTTGACTCTGGGTTTTCAATCTTGGCTAAAGTCCGTATTGCAGGAGGGTAACATATATTGACGAAAGGGAGAATGAAATTTGGTCGAAAACTTAAGTGAATTTGGGTACTTTTCTTCATAATCACCTGTTCTCCGTACTACTAATTGACGGGGCTTGAGCGGAATGCGTGCCCGGGTTGTAATTCTTAATTTAAATTTTCTACTTCTTATTATTTGTTATTCTGATGCCCAATATGAGCCAAATTGGAAGAGCATAGATTCTAGACCTCTGCCAGAGTGGTTTGATCAGAGCAAAATTGGAATTTTCTTGCATTGGGGAGTTTACTCTGTGCCTGGATTAGGGGAATGGTTTTGGAATCATTGGAAGGGTGTGTATTGCAATGCTATCTAGTATCATGTTTTGATGTATTTTAGCATTCTCCCGGAATGTATGCCTTTCAGTGAAACCTCAAAAGTTGACAACTTTTCGTTGGAACCGGCGAAAATGTATTGGTATGACGAAACCTCTTAAAGTTTTTTAAACTCCCCTCAGTGAATGGACTTAAGTAACCAACATTGAGGTTTTACTGTACCACCATTCATGGCCTTTGCCGCATGTTTTTAAGTTCAGAGAGAAACGGGAAATGTTTTAAATCGAGGATTGCACTTTGTATTCAATGAAGGTAGATGGCATCCACAAAATATGTTAATTTTACCATAATCTGTGTTCTCGTCCAGTTTGTTCTGGAAAAGACTTGACCTGAAAGTTTCCTTGCCCTTGAATCATATGATTCAAGAAATGAGCGTGAGCAGAAAGATATCTTTTAAGACTCAGAAGGGACAGTTTTGTCTCAATCTCCCCCAATAAAGACATTATTATTATCTAATTCATTGTTTTAGTTTGTTTGTTGTTCAATCTCACTCTTCAAGTCCCTCCTTTTCGTTTATTGTACATTCAGTCCTATCCTTCTTTTATTTACTTTCTAAAGAGCAAGTCTTTTTTAAGATACATGCAATCAGTAGGTTCTCCCTTTCTTTCCATTCCAATCCTATTCCTATCTCACTAGTGTATATAAGTGTGGAAGAGACTTGAAAACCATTGACAATCACATAATTCAGCTCAGTCCGAGGATGCTTAACAACACAATGAGTAAAAACAAAACCATCTTCAAGGCATCAGTAGGTACAGGCAAAGAACAGCTCTTAAATGTGGAATGCTTCCACAACAAGTTGGACCCATTAGGCTACCACACCACACTTTCTCAATCTTAAGTTGAGATTAAACCCCTGAATAATCAATTGTAGGTTGATTTATTCATATAAGCCTTAATCCGAAGGCTTTTAATGCATTCAGTGATTTATTCATCCAAAATTCATTTCAGTGTCTAAAGGGTATACGTCTCACTCTCTTTTTAGTGTGTGTATGCCACTTGTCACTTATATTATAATATTGATCTTATATATCAGACCACTGTCAATACATATTATGAAGCCATATGCAGTTCCCAGTGGCGTATACAGGATTTCCTTCAGGTTGAGGGGGGTTTGGTTAATATTTATGTGCATCATCATAAAATATGTATTTAGATTATTATTCACTATATAATTGCAATTAAATTAACATTCTATTTTCATGAAGACAACTCGACTATATTTTTCAGCCAAATAAGCAAAATTCCAAACACTTATGCAAAATATAGTAAATTAGGGGAATGTTTTTGGGGGGTTTATACCCTTAACTCCCCCCCCCCCCCTTTCGGTATGCCACTGGTAGTTCCCTACTGTTTCGCTGTTGGTGAGTGAAATAACAGAAACAGATGGATGTGTTGAATCTATTATAATCGGAACTACAGAACATTTTAATACTGGGAATCAGAGAGGGATCAATTCACTTCTGCTCTCCCTGAATTTTGCCAGGATATTTTTGTGATGGAGTACTTGAAAGATTTTCTTTATTCATGAAAAATACTCAGTAACTACTAAGTAATTTATATTAAAATTACTTAAACGCAAGAATGGCTGATTAAAGTTGCTTTATCACTAACTTTCCTCCATCTGATGACTACCTTGGAGGACAAGGCATCGAGAAAGGCATTCTCAGGTTACACAACTAAAAGTATTTGCTAACTCTTTAAAAGCAACAATAGATAGAATTGATTAATCATATTTCTTTACAACTCCCTCATCAAGCAGAGAAAGCCTCAATATCTTCCATGTACTAGTAAAATTTTCCCATAACTACTAAGTACGGAAGATTGAACTTTTTCTTATGGTTACGTAGATACTGTAAAACATAAGGGTTCTTCACATCTTATGGCCACATTCCATGCGACGACGTGAATTTGAGCTTCAAGGTCAAAAGATGAAGGCACTTTTAGAGGTTACCAAAAGGAACATGGTTTTTTTCTCAATATTATTCTTCCTCTTGACTTCCCCTCAGCTGCAATGACAAGATTTTCCAGCTTGCAGAAACCTAGAAGTATTAATTGAGTCATTCCTAATGGGTGTGCTGGAAGGGAGGGATATTGTAGCTGAACGTATTGAAGGCTTTGGATGTCAGAAGTGGTGTATCTAGATTCTTGTAGCAGATCGCATGTTAAGTACTAACTCAACTCCTTCAACCCAGCAATGGTTTTCTATTATATGCTAGAGAGATGATATGATAGCTAAAAATGACATTTATCAGGCTACAGGATATCTGGAAATGAAACATTTAACTAGTAGGTTTTGATCATAAACCCTCTTAAATTTTCTGTTCAAATTTAAGGGCAGTACATTTACAACTGGGTCACCCCACCATATCAACTGGTACCATTGTGAGTCACTGGTGGGTCACATCACCCAGGGGCAAAAGCGATTGTGAACCGCACCAGGGTGAACATGTTAAACAGATGAGAGACTACAGTTGACACCTAAGTATCTTTGATTTAAGAAGGATCTTTACTCCATATTGTTGGAGCCTAAGGATGTAGCTTATAAATCTTTATCAAGGAATCACATGCAGTTGTGGGAACAACATGAATTAACTAATACATATTTGGGACCTATTGCAAAAAGCCTTTGATGATTCAATTCAAATATAGCCTTCACTTGGACAGTGGCAATTAGTTAGTTACTTAGTTAATATAGTTCAGTCATAATGTCCCTTCAGCAATTGGAGTATATAGGCAAGCAGGCTCACTGAAACAATACTTTCATTTATGATTCTTGTTTTTAACAATTCACATAACTTAATCTGGGAATTTATGAATTTTTTTTCAGTCAAGCTTTGTTACTAGACAATAAAGGTGACCATCACAACAACTGACAAGGTTTTTCATTCAAAAGCATTTTTGGTAGTATTCGAGCAATCACTATGCTGAATTAAGACTTTCAAATGCTTGCCCACCCAATAGATCCTACTACAAATAGGTGTACAATAGGCAGAGGTGTTGGGTTCCCAAATAAAGCTTCCCCACACTCAAATGATCCAAGGTGAATTCTAAAAATTTAACTCACAAGATCCATATTTAACATACTCCTTTGATGTGGTAAGTTTCCTCATTAGTTACATTGCATTGGTAGGCATTTGCAAAGCGATGAACCACCTTGGCTGCAGAATAGCAGTTTATATATTTTTAACATTACCTACTTATAAATTAGCTTTCCCTGCCATCGTACAGAGAATGGGAATTAAGTCATGAAAATGATATTTTGCCAAAAATACTGCTGACTTGGAGTAAATATCAGACTTTCTGTGATTATTCTGTTGAAGAGCAAACATACAATACATTACTTAAATAGTTTATTAAAGTTTTTCTGATGTAAGGTAGTACTTAATCCCAAATAAGTGCTTGGCTTCAGTGAAGGAGTACCATATCTTCTGGGTCAATCTCTGTCAAATTGACATAAGAGGGTAAAATTTGATAAGTAAAGCCAACTCATTCATGCTAAGCTAAATAAAACCAATGAAAATGCAGAACTCTGATGTTCTTTGAATGCTTTTAATGTTGTCTCATTTCAGAGGGAGATAAGTATGCTGTGGAGTACATGAAGAAATACTACCCACCAAATTTTACATATGCTGACTTTGCTCGAGACTTCAGAGCGGATCTATTCAATCCAAAAGAATGGGCAGCCATATTTAGAAAATCAGGTGCCAAGTCAGTATTTGAACCCTAGCTTTAAGAAATTTTACCACCTTAATTTCTATGGTTGTCTCAATACTCCTTTCTGAATATCATCATCTTAGAAAATAGATTCAATAGTATCATGCGAGATGTAGTGGTACAGCATCTTTGAAAAAAGAAGATATTAACAGTCAACTTTGTACTGCCCACAGTTTCGATTTGTTTTTCGACGTGTTACAATGCCTCAGCATCATCCTCAGTATGAACTGCCAAGTTACCCCTACAGGCCTTTATATTAATATTCCAGGAGGGGAAGAAATGGGAGGGGCCTCAAAGAGGAGGTATGTTGTTGAGTGAAGGGTGTGGGGGTTAGTTGAGGACAAGAATTACTCATTCAATAGTGAGGCGGATAGTCAGAGAAAGAAAGTGTGAGGAATCCATGGAATATGTAGGAAAATAAAGACCTGTTGGGATAACTTGGCAGTTTATCCTGAGCATGATGTGAAGGTGTTGCAACGTGTTGAATAAAATCAAAACTGTGGGCAGTACAAAGTTGACTTTTTTCTTCTTTTTAGAAAATAGACATAGATTTTACATGGTTATCTCTGCTTATGAGGAGAATTCTCTGCTGTAAGTGAAGCCCTTTCATTGTATCAATTAGGCATCTTTATGGTATGCAATGGGTTATTAAGAAGAAAAAATCAGAATCAATCATTAAATGTGTAAAATTATAATCCCAGAAAATACATTTTGTTTTGACAACAAACAATATAGTTCTCAGAAACTGGTGTATTTATGAAAGAGGTTGTGAAAAGAATGTTGATGGCTGTTCTTTAATAAGGTTTTTTCCTCCAATGATTGTTTCTTTATCATCAAACTCTCTGTCAACTCACTGGGAAGTTACTATTATTGTCCTGCTGCATGATAAAACCATTTCATGATTGTCTAATCTTGGGCCACATTAAAAACAGTCTTACAAGTACTAGTTTCAGCTGCTCAATGTGAAAGGCTGGAAATGACAATGTTTGGTGGTACCAAATTTGCAACTGTGATTTCCCAAAAGAGATTTGATTTAAGGTATGTTTATGTTGATTTTAAATATAAGTGCAAACTCGTTAAATTTGAGTCCATTTTAAATGATTTGATAGGTAGCTTATTTTAGATTTGCACATTCACAGATGCTCAACTCCTCATTGAGCATCTTGAGAAAAATCAAATGTAAGGTTTCATCAAATAAAGCAACTTTTTCCTTTGAGAGTTTTGAAAGATTCGTTTGGCCAATTGATTGATGAATACTTCTGATTGTAGAAGATTGGGATACCCACTCTCTAGTTGAATGAGATACAAGACCCTCTGGAAAAGCAACATAAAATTTCTCTGCCCACTTCCTTCTTCAGCATATCAGAGATTAATTAATCTCTTGAAAAAAAAATGTGAGACATCTATGCATTATTTTCTCTTTACGTAATCAAGATCAAATATTTATATTCATCTTGCACATTGTGGTTGTTTCTGTTTCAGGTATGTTGTATTGACTAGCAAGCATCATGAGGGCTATGCTATGTGGCCATCCAGTTTTGCATATAATTGGAACTCATGGGACGTTGGACCAAATAGAGACTTAATGGGTAAGATAAAAAATTAATCATGTATTCAGCATGGTAATGATTGAATTAACATCTCTTAGTATGATGAGCACTGAAGTTGATTTAAGTTAATTTCATTTCAGTAGGGTATATTTCTCAGGAAATTTTTTTTAAACACATGGTTTTGCATGGCCACACTTTTGCACTGATCACTTTCATTCAATATCAAGAGAGCAAGACAAACAATATGCTTATATCCTAGTGCTGATCATAGCATAGAGAGACAATAATAGTACTTACAACTGCAATATTCTTCATGGTTGATCATAAAGGCCAAATCTTCACATTTTAGACCTGGGAGTGATTTCTTGAGCCGTAGTTTTGGAAAAAAGGTGCATCATCTTATATGATGTAGGATCTAGGGAAACGGCTAAGGCCGACGTTTCGACGGCTAACACTGCCATCGTCCTCAGGGCGTTGAGTGTCAGGTCCAAGAAAAATGCCGGTATATATGGTTATTGGGACCGTTTAACCAAGGATGCAATTGAAATTAGGTTAGTGGCAAAGAATTTTAACCGCGACACAGGATACGCCCTCAGTAACATGTGGAAGCCGGTGATCCGGAAGATGCGAGAAGAGAGAGAGAGGATTGGAAAGAGCCAATCAGGAGCGACCTTGCGGAGCAATTCCCATGTGACCTGAGAAGAGCCAATAAGGAGTGACCTGAGCCAAGGCGAAGAGTATATATACCGGCATTTTTCTTGGACCTGACACTCAACGCCCTGAGGACAATGGCAGTGTTAGCCGTCGAAACGTCGGCCTTAACCGTTTCCCTGACCCGGTGGAGAACCCGTGAAGACTTCACCAGCATCATCTAAAATGTCATCAAATATTGTTATTGCTTCTTCACTTGGCATTATCTTCATCTCAACTTTCGTTCTCATCATACAAAGAGATGTGAATTCAATTGTAACCAGTTGATTACTCCAGAATAATGGATAGAAAATAGATGCTTTACTCAAAGAAAGGCTAATATTTAGGGACATGACATTTTCGCGAAACGTTTTTTGCGACAGGATTCACGAAATAAGCGACTTTAGGGTTTAATCACGAAATTAACCGTGTCTTCTTTGAAACGCGATTTTTTTCACGAAATTTGAGAAATTTTGCAAATGCCGAATTTTTGTAGCATGAAATATTTTCTTCAGTGATGGCCGGATCGGATCTTTCATTTTTCTCGGTTCCGGATTCGGATCCAAAGACGGAGTAAAATCGGATCCGGATCGTAGAATTTAAATTTTCGCGGCTTAGCGATCGAAGTTCCCCGCGAATGGAATGTAGGTGCGGTAGATATTGACAAGAAGAGGGTGTGTAACTAAGGTCACGTAATTAGATGAAAACGTTCCCGTGCAACTAGAAGCAAAATAAGGAAAT
Source organism: Platycnemis pennipes (assembly GCA_933228895.1). Taxonomy (NCBI): domain Eukaryota; kingdom Metazoa; phylum Arthropoda; class Insecta; order Odonata; family Platycnemididae; genus Platycnemis; species Platycnemis pennipes. The sequence continues at coordinate 98,862,270 of OW121856.1, read as the reverse complement.
ATGACTTTTTTCCCCCATTACCCCGGTATTGGGGGAAAAATACGTAGGATGTCATGCGGGTAGCCTACATTCGCCAGGATCGGGCGTACAACGAGAGCTAGTGTACTGTGCGAAGTTAGATCCCAATCGCAGTTAAATTTTTTCTTTCAGTCACTGCATCGAAAATGTTATCATATTCAATTACAAACCATTACATCTGAATGACAGTAAAAATTCAGATCCGGATCGGAGATTTTAACATCTCGCGGCCTCGTGATCGATGCGGCCTCGTGATCGATGCGCCCCGCGAATGGAATGTACGTATGGTAGATACCAACAAGGAGACGTTAAGTAACTCGGGTCACGAAATGAGAAGAAGATTCTTTCCGTGCCACAAACGAGGAAAACAAAATAAAAAATACTCGTCTTGACCTTTTTCTCCATAGGCTCGGATGTGCGAGAAAAAAATTAAGCCGAATGTCGTGCGGGTCGCCTACATTTGCCATATTCCCGTGAACCTGTGAGAGCGTAGTTGTTAAAAATGAGGGCTAGTGTACTGCCAGTCGCGAGTTCGATCCTTAACACTACCTGAGAATACAGCCGTGCTGTATTCCTAGGCAGTGGCGGATCTATGGGGGGGGGGGGGCTAAGGGGGCGATAGCCCCCCCCATTGTGTCGAAACATACACTAGATAAAATCGAAATTTTTGGAGGTTACCACTTTGTACAAAAGTATTTATTTATATTTTCCACTAAATATACCTACTATAACAAAGTAACATACTAATTAGTTTTAAACTTAGGGCCTATTTTACACACTTTTGGTATGTTACAATCGGAATCGATACTTGCGAAACCGGACAAATAATCACGAATTCGCGCAATAGCGCAGCGGCAGCCTCTGTATTTATTTTGCTGTACACGTGGACATTATAAAAACTCTCAACACTGAGAAAACGATATAACAAAAAGAATAAAGGATATATATATATATATATTACTATTTTATTGCACCCATTAAAAATTCCCCCTTTTATTGTTTCGTATCTCCAGTTCAAAGATCAACAAGCAGTCAAATTTAAATTACGTGTAATTACATTTTGAATTTTTTTTCCTATTTAAACTTCCTGACTCTTGTTTAACGTAAAAAATTTAATAATAAAAACAAATGAACTTATCTAATCATAAAAGTGATTTGACTACATTTGTGTTCCTTATCATTAAGTCATACTTTAAAAACTAGATAAAGCATCATCATAAGTTTTTATTATTAATATTACTGGTATTTCAATCTTGGCCCATAATGACCACCATAAAACTTTTACTAATAAAACGACCTACTACATGTGCATAGTAGTGTCTTTTTTTATTTAAGAATTAGCCTAAAACCACCGTTTTTGAGTCTTGAAAATCCCAAATTTCCAAAATCCCCGAACCCCCCTTCAGCTGGGGGGAATTCCCCAGACCCCCGGTTTGCCCCCCCCTTGCTCCAAACCTAGATCCGCCACTGTTCCTAGGGTAATGCTAGTAGGCAGTTAATAAAAGTAGATTATCAGAAATTTCATGCCAAATTATAAGTAAAAAAATAATTAAATTTGGCGAAAGGAAATGATTGGAAAAAATTTATATTACAGAATTAAATTGTGGAATCATTACGTTAACTTTACAGTGTATTTTTGAGTGACGCATTTGTAAATCTAGTTGAAGTGATAGAAGTACAAAAAATCAGTATCCACACACAAAGGTTGGAAATGAAGGATGATGTTTTTTATTCGATGGTTGAAAGAAAAATTTTAAACAGCGTAAGAATCGAACTTCATTACCTACAGTCCACTACTCCACTCTGTTATTGTTATTACCATTATCTCATTAATTTGCCTTTAACTTAATTTTGCCTACTGTGTTTTTTATGTTGCGTAGGGTAGCCATAACTTCTGTATTAAATCTCAAATGTATGTACTATTTACTGTTTGTTCACATTGGTATGAAGTCTTTATTAATAATATTTAAAAAAACCCTTCCTTTAAGACTCCTTTTTCCCAACATTAAACAAAGCTTTCACCTTTTTAAAACGATTTTATTTACCGTATTTGTCATTTTTAAACACCGCTTTTGATGATTTTTATTTACCATTTTTCGGTGTCCCTACTAATATTCAATTAAACCCTCTCTTTCCTTCAGCAGAGTGCTTCTCCCTGCAGCGGTCCTCCCACCTCTTTCCACCCCTCCCACCAGCATGCAGTACCTCAATGATGCACCAGCGTGAAGGACAGAAATTAGACACTTTATAGCAAATACAAATTTTAAATTGTGTTCGTGCTAAGGAGAATATTGTGAATGGTTTTTTGAAAAGCTCCCACTCCCTTTATGAACCTCCCATGCCTCGAGAGCCGTGCTCCAGATTAGTCAAACACTTCTGCTTCCTCCACCCTCTCTCTTGACTTCCTACACAGGTGTAGGCTATGGCTAATGGTCACCTTAAACCCTCCCTTAATCCTTCACCTGAGTGCTTCTCCCTGCAGGGGTCCTCCCCTCCCGCCAGCTTGCAATACTTCAATGACACACCTCCAAACATTGCTTTCACCCAACTCATTCCCTGCCCTTCCTTAACCCTCTTAGTGCCACCGAATTTTGGTGCTAACAGCGAAAATTGCCAGCATTAATTTGAGAGTTTTGTAACTCCATGTGAAAAATATAAACAATATGAAGTTACTTTTTAGATATGAATGTTATGTTTTTTTATTTACCAAAAAATGGATTAATTGTTTTTTATGGTATTCTGATACATAGCATAAAGGATTAATGTAATTATTATAACGAAAATAGTTGAAACAATAGTTAGCTCCTCGAGTTGATATATCATCTTGTGGCACTTTTTGCCCCATGGAGCGAAAGTCGATATATCGTCCTGCGGCACTAAGAGGGTCAATCCCCTCCCTCCTAGGAGCCCTGTCTCACCCCTACCTGAGTGCCATATATATATACAATGTAGTCTGTAGTCTTCACCTGATGATGAACATTGGATGTCAAAATCCGGGTCGTTTGTTAATAAATTTATGTGGAACAACAATGCTGTTTCTTCTCAATCAATAGGTTCCATAAAGTTACACCTGAAACCACCAGTATATCAAGGAAAAGTGGTCAGGATTTCCTTTTTATGATCTAATTTGAATAAAGTTTACAACTTAAGTGGTTCTCAAATTGATCAAATTTTTTACTTTCTTCAAGGGGAACTTTCATCAGCAATAGCACAGGCTGACTTGAAGTTTGGAGCATATTATTCCTTGTTTGAATGGTATAATCCTCTCTATAAAAGAGACAAGTCAAACAACTTTTCCACTGATGATTATGTCAAAAAGAAGATGCTGCCTGAGCTAATTGAAATGGTATGATTATGAATGTTTACTTATCGTATGTGTGCCTCAATTTAGGATTCCAACTTTCCAATTCTGTTGCCAATCACTCATCTCCATTTTTGCAGAAATACTCTTGCGTCTTCCACTCTATGCTGTATCTATATGCTATACGCAATTATGCAGTATCTTTTCATATCAATGTAACAGATCTTTGGGCAAATAAAGACAATAATAATAATAATGCTAATCAACATTTTGTTTCTTAATTGGGTATTATTGCCAGGGTACATGATTTCCCTAAATTCTTAATTTTACTTGGGAGTAATTTCATGGAGTGACTACTCCATGAGATGACTCTTTAAGTAAAATTAAGAATTTCACCTTTCAGAAAATTGATTTACTTGCTGAATATCTTCATATTCATTAATCAACCTTAAGAAACTAGGTATATCACTACTTTTATTGTGATAAAATGAAAACAGTTGCATCCAAACTCTAGTTATAAGAAATACCTATGCATATTACTGCTGTGTACCTTATTTTGCCATTTCCTGAAAAGGAAATTTCCTGCCCCATGTGCTTCAGTAATACCAAGTGTTATTTAATTTTTATTCTAGGTTTCTTCATATCATCCCGAGGTTCTTTGGTCTGATGGTGACTGGGAGGCAACAGATACATATTTCTCTTCCTTGCCATTTCTTGCTTGGCTTTACAATGAAAGTCCTGTGAGGGACACAGTAGTAACAAATGACAGATGGGGTAAAGGAACTAGCTGCAAACATGGTGGATACTTAACATGTAAGGACCGTTACAATCCTGGTAAGTGAGGAAAGTAGAAGCAAAGACCTGTTTTGAATGAGTTTGTTTTAATTATAAGATAATTCTCAATGTAATTAGCATAGAGAGTAAGACATAAGCAGGCACATAATATGGATATTCCTTCTCTTTATGTTATTGATCTACAACAAGAAGTCCTACATTTATAAGAAGAATGGCCGTAAATGTATTATGCATGTGAAATCACTTTGAAAATTAGGTTTATAACATTAATGAGTTAGAAATTGACTACTTCGTTGCTCTTACATGTGTTTGAAATGAAAAATTGAAGGGATTACGAATTAATTTGCATTTAAGGAGCAGTATGTTGCTTGTATCAATATGGTACATACTACATCAAGGATGACTGTCAAATGGCTATGCTCATTGGGTCATTTCAGACCGATCTGTGGTGTAATCAATATTACAAGAATGCTGTTTTCAAAGGCAGTATTTGGTGTGTTTAATTGCTTCCGATTGTGCCCCTTGATATGCATAACACATTATTCATTGTGATCCAAAATGGGACATTATCTCTTGGACAGTGGTTTTATTGGAGCTCATATCTGTTTTGTATTTGTAATCACCATATCCAATCTAAAGGTATCATAACTGGGCATGTTAGATCTAGGCATTTCTAAGCTAGGTCTAGTTTTCCTTGGTTATGTTTCTTACACTGTTCATTGCATAGCAAATCTTTTATTTATAATTAATCAAAGGTTTATTGCAAGAAATTTTAATGACTTTCTTAGAATTATGCTCCGAAGTTCCTGACAAAGATAAAATCCAAGAACATGATTGACTAGTCTATTGAATTGTCAGGAAAATCCTGAGGTGACCTGGTTCATAGTCACAGCAGCAAAAGTCCACAGTGGTAATAGTGAGAGGAAAATCACCAACATGCATTTTAGAGTGATTGGCATTGTTTCAACTTCCACCTTAGTATTTTTGCCTGAGAATAGGAACTTGTCTCTTATGTCTGTCAAGACTAATATGTAACAACTTATTTTTTATCATGATCATAGTGCTAAAACTTGGAAAATAGTTGTTACCACACCTTAAGTAAATGAATTATAGTATACTGAAAAATGTGATCACACAGTCACTCGTGTGGAATGGAGGTACTGCCCTTTCCTCCGGGTGATGAGGTGCATACTTGTCAGTGGTCTCAAACTGCCAATTCATTGCATCTTCTCAGGTTTCGGTCACAAGAATGGCCTACCTCAACCTAGTGTTACCCAATGCCACCACTCATTGTCCATGTTGACTGCTTATTTGATGAGGGAACTTGCGAATTTCTCAGATAACCTCATTTTCTTGAGGTCACCCCACCATCCCCAACCAAGATGATGCACTTGTATTAGTGACTTTAAACTCAGATACAGCAGTAATCATTTTAAAGTACCTCCAAATAACCATCAAATCTGTAGTAGAATTTTTAATGGTTCAAAAGAGTCAATTATGGTTTGAAGAACATAAAATCTTCAGGTAGAAGATATTTCCATCAGATGTCCTCCTTGACTTATTGCTGTTTAAATAACGCAATGAGAGAAAATTCACTATTTTGTGATATGTACTCACAAAATGAAACCTCTTTCAGGCACCTCAGTACCATATAAATGGGAGAATGCCATGACTCTAGATAGAAGTTCATGGGGATATCGCAGAAATGCCCTCTTAAAAGACTATTTAACCATTGAAGATCTGATTCAATCTTTAGTGACTACTGTGAGTTGTGGAGGTGAGTACTGACTGTTACATAAAACTCCTAATACAGTTAAGAATTCTTATTGTAACTGAGCTCACTGTCAAGGAATTTTTTGCTCTTAATCTTAGTTGTCAATCTTTCTTTTTGCTTGACAGGAAATCTTTTAGTGAACATTGGCCCTACTTCCTATGGAACAATCCCTCCACTTGGACAGGAACGCTTAGAACAAATGGGTTCGTGGCTTCAAATTAATGGAGAGGCAGTGTATAACACAACCCTGTGGACTCTGCAAAATGACACGATTAATCCTAATGTGTGGTGAGTTAATTGTGTGTTTTAGAGTCAAAGGAAACAAAGAAAAAACATTCTTTTGTTGACTGAGGTTGGGATGGCAGCGTAGTGGGTCTTCATTCAGAAGCCAAACACTTCATGGAACATGTTTGTCTGTTGATTGAAGGCCTCAAATCTGCTTGACATATCTGAAACCATGCAAAGGGAAGAGGCCCATTACACCTACCGTCTGAATTACTGATATTGTGAACTGTGTGTTCAAGGGAATATTAGGTGATGTCCATTAATCACGTGAGGTGGTGATGGAGGGAGGGGGTAGGAGAAGAGTCATTAAGCATCACCAATGGTGGGGGGGGTCTTCTGGTGAATCACATGTATTTTTAAAGTACGAGGATATGAGCTCTACGGCCTCTTAAAGTGACAAATAAAATTAAAAATCTCCAATGGCAGTAAAAATTGGCAACCCTCGTCAAGGTACACAACAACAATTGATACATTTTTTCCTGTTGGCGTGCCTGCTATAGGGTGGTAACATAAACAGCTAAATGAAATTCTTATTTGTATTATATTTTTTCCTGATACCTATGACGTGATTAAACAAATATCTAAGAATTTTTCTTCTTCCTTGAGCAGTATCACTAATTTCCTGAATGGTGACATTGGTGTTTATGTTTGCGAGGGTCATGAACTTTTCAGTTTGATAATTTACATACGAGTATAACACAAATAGTGTATAATTACAGTAATGTGCTGATTTTAGATGTAAACATTTAGTTTTAAAAAATTCTTGATAATCCCGATTTTCTAGTATTGTTTCCCATGTGTACTAGCCTTTATGTATGACATTGATAATATTATAATACATATTTCCCTTTCATTCCTAGGTACACACTAAATGAACACAAAGGTTTGCTGTATGCATTTATTTTGGAATGGCCTAAAAGTGGAAGAGTACCTCTTGGGGGCGTTTCTGCCAACTCAAAAACAAGAGTCACCATGCTGGGATATGATGGAGAATTAAAGGTTTTTACTGATAATAGCTAGTACTAGAGTTGTTTTTCAAAAAAAGCCTTATTCTGTTCTAATGCATGAATCCAACTTGGCCTGAGCTTAGCACAGCTTGGCAGTAGCGATCTCAATACTGTGGCTCACTTTTGTGGATTTATTTGGTGGGGATAACTACATGTAACTGATGATAGACTGTGGATATTGAAACCAAGGTGGTTAAAATTTGTCAATCAAAATTGAGTGTAAGGTCATACCCTCCAATTAATGAGCTTCCCTATTTTGAATCTGTGTATAACTTAACATAAATTATTATCTCATGGCTTACTTAATTCCCAAAATACACTTAAATACTGATTTACAGTTAATATTTATTATTTCATAAATAGTGATGATCCTTAGCTATTAAGCTTATCACCATTTTCTTCCAATGAATTCACTAACACCATGAATTTCCATTTTTTCAGTTTGACTTTGAACCAAATAGTGCAGGGTTGAAAGTAACTCTTCCTCCACAAAGTGAAGTTGGTAAGTGGGCCTGGGTTCTAAGCATATCTGATTTTAATAGCAACCACTCCCCACTACCATACAAAACCAAAAGGATAAAAAATATTGAGGTGACTCTAACATGATCCAAATCTTATGTGCATACATGTACAGCTGTCTTATTTTGTGATGGTCCAGTGATGCCTGGAAAATGTCTGCGTGCACTACATTACTTTTGAAATTATCAACGGAAACATGTATTGGTTTTCAACCCAGTGACTCAGATCAGTGATATGATTATTATATTTTAATAAATACTGAAAATATAAATAATTAGTTGCTTAGTCTTTATTGCCTTTATCCCAAAATTCATATTAAGATGGAGGATAGTCATGATATCCACATCAGAATGATTGTGGATTTGGAGAAGGCTTTTGACAATGAAGATTGAAATTTAATGCTTGAAAAATCCTAAATGAATTGGAGTATCCTATAATGACCCAAGAATTATCCACAGTTGGCATAAATACCAGGTGGATGTGAACTGAACCCAGAAGTGAAGAAGAAAGAATAAAGAAAATGGTGAGAGACGGTTATACACTGACCACCTAGAAGCATCTGAATGGGGGAGTATGGAATACCTTTCATGTAAACGGGTATTTAAAAAATATATAAATCTTAAAATGACGTTTTGAAGGTGTTCTGAGCCTTGAATTTCCTTCAGTAATTGCATATTTTGAATCAAAGTTTTTAAAAATTGTTTTTAAATTAGGCCACAAAATTGCGGTGTTTAAGGCCTCATGAGGGTATCTTTTCTTTTTTTATATTTGAGAAAAACCTGCTATAACTTGAGCATTAGTGAGAAACGAGTATATTTTTAAATACTTCTTATGCTATTCATATTATAATCTTATGTGTAATGGTAGTTCAACTAGGCTTGGGAAAACATTAATTTTAATAAATATAATTAATTTTATCTGTACCATAAGCTTGCGGTACGCACTTTGAGTGAAAATCATGTTCAGATCTAATTACAAAGGAAATTTAAATTATACTCTTTTTAATTAATAATATTTATGTGTTTAAATAAAATAGGACTTTGTTTGCAAGGAAACACTATATTGTACAGTATTTTCAGATTCTTAGTAGCATACCTATTAAGTAGGCCTAAGTAATGATTTTAAAAAAATGTTAAGAAATATAATGCCTACTACAAAGAGCAAACAAACTCGAAGGCAGAGTGCTTCACCAAGGGGCCAGATAGAAGCCCCTTCATCTGCTTTTCGATTACTTTGTACCTATTTGTTGTGTGACTGTTCAATTTGTGTAGGGAACAAGTAGACAATTATGTTCACAGCCTTGCAAGTTAGAAGACATGTGAGCCTTGGCATTCCCCGAGTAGTAGTCAAGGAATGACGACCGAACGGCTTTCATTGTTTGGAAATTTCCTCTCTCATTGATTATGGAAAAAGACCATACTGACAGTGGTGTAGCTAGGTTTTAGGTCTAGGGAAGAGAGAGGGGGGGGCAACATTTTTAGGGGGCGCTGGCTTATAAATTCACCAGTTTACTAAACTTACCATACTGTTATATACTTTTACTTATTATTTTTGATATATTATGGTCCCAACTTGTAGATCTTGCAGAATTTATTATTGAAAATTAAGTTATGACTTTGATTCACCTATATATTTGGGACTTTAGAATGAAAACATTCACAGGCATAGGGGTGCCAGAACATGGGGGCAGGGGGGATATTCGCCCCCCCTTGCCCCTTCCCTGGCTACGATACTGCATACGGAAATACATCCCGTTAGATGTGAGTGTATTTCCACAACCAGCCTCTCCAGCTTTATGACGGCCTCTAGGAGGTCACTCTTCGCCTTGCTCTTGCGACTAGCTACAGAGGATCGGCCAGCTATGCTGCTCTACTGACTCCTAAGTTTTACATATTCTCTCGGTGTTTGAGTAACTAAAATAGGGGAGGGTATCGTATATGAAAGTCTAAGCGAAGTAGAGGTCCACACCGATTATGCCACCGGGTTGGTCGCCACCACCGACGAAAACTTATTCGGCACCCACGTATATACAGTACCTGCACCCCTACTAACTTGAGCAATGGACTCATCTTTCCGCAAATATTACTCAGTGAACTCCTGTGTTGTCTGTTTGTCTACTGTTACAGTTGCAACATAGAAGCCTAGTAACGTTAATGGAGCATGTAAAATCGAAGTGTAGTGCAGTAGTTTGGTATTTATCTTATTTGCTGCCTAACAAAAGATATAAAACACTTATGAACTAAAGTGTGTGATATAATTGCACTATTAGCATGTGTTAAACTCATATTTACATTTTTCTTACCAATGGGGGTTGGGGGTGGAAAGGGGGTGTTCGAGGGTTGGTTGGGGGATTGAGTCACCTCCTGACCTTACTTTTGGCCTCCCTCCTGCCTTTTCAACTGTTGCCCAATCTCACAACTTTCAATCCCCCAACCAATCCTTGAACAACCCCCACCCCCCTAGTTCCTTTGTATATAAGGCTCTCGCAAGCAGTTGTTCTTTCGCTTTTATCCCAGAAAATGATGCTTTAGTCATCAAAATCCATTAGGTTCATTAAAAGTACTATGGAACTGTACAAAGTGTATTTTTATTTTGTCTGTGGCAACTTAATTTGAATACAGTCTATAATGTGTTAATAAAGAGTTACGTGACTAGCTCTGAGATAAAAGTACTTTATATACATATGTTTTGACATTATCTCTTTTGAAGTGGTCACCTAGCACATGTCCCTTATGGAATGCAGCCCTTATGTCTTTTATCAGAGGGTTAATAACCAATGATTTTCACTATATCTTGGCAATGGTGTTTAAAATATGAGAATAGGAAGAGGACAGAATGAGCCAAACCTGGTGAGTATCGTGGGCACAGAATCGATGAACAGATATGCTTAGTGAGACTCACAAATGAAGAGATTGGTCTGACATTACACACGACCATTTTGAAGAATCTAATTCTCCACAAGCCAAAAATCTGGTTGCAAAATGCCTCGGAATATTGCAGTACAACTCTGTTGTTGGATGATGACGAACTTGGTGCACAAGTAGCAGATTTTATTTCACATTTCAAAGGAGATGCTCGTGGAAAGTCTTCCTGATCACGTAACACCTTTCAAGTTCACCCTCTAACCTCTGAAGCACCTGTATCATTTGAAACATAGTGTATAACCCATTGTCTCATCGTTCTCAGCTTGGTGCAGTATTTTCAATGTCCTTTTTGCTGATTTCATTATTGTATCTGGCTCCACCACTGAATGACTCATGACGTTAAATACAGCCCTATCACTACGCAAACTAACATACCAAGAATATAGACCAATATTGCAAAGTATATGAACCCTGTGCTTTCTTTCGTTGGCATGTTACAGAACTAGTCCATGAATATAATGTTAACATCACCTATACGCTTAAACCTGGAAACAGTTCATATATTTACTCGATAATTTATGTTTTTTTTGTAAATCAAGATGTATGATAAGAGTACCCTTCAAATTATATCTATATATCTATACCTACGACATACACTGCAAGCCACCTCGAGGGTGTGTGGCAATCTCTCCTTTAAAAATGAGTGCTGTGGATGGATATGATTCGAGATATAAATAAAATCAAACGGTGAGAATAATTTTGGAGATTTGATTCATTTTATGATTCATGGCAGGGTATAAAATATGAAAACAGTGGGTATAAATGAATAAGTGTTATATGCATGTAATAACATTATTACCACAAACATTTGACACAGAGCATTATGACTTCATAAAGCTAAGATTTGAAGTCCTAAAAAATATTACTTCTACACAAAACATGAAAATGTCCCCATTGCACAACAATTTCTTATTAATTCAATTACATGAAAACTGGATAATTGGAAGAACATTTGAGCTATCTGCACTTAACAAATTTCCATAAAGGCCTGGTTACACAATACATTAACACGTACGGGTTCATGTACATTTGCGTGAATGGTTTCAGCGCAACTTGTGTGAATTCATGAACCAAATAGAACAGGTTCTATTTTCTGTTCACGCATTCATTCATTTGTACATTTTGGTGTGGTTGTGGTGTGGTGGTGCATTTTCGTGTTCATTCTCGCGTTCATTCATTTAGACATTAACTTGTACGTGTTAATGTATCGTGTAACCAGGGCTTAAAAAAAGGTCCCATTTTCTATTACTGGACTTAGACCCAACTGTGGTCAACCATATGGAATGGGAATTTTTATCTATATTCATTATTACAAGCTTCTAATATAGTAAAAAGATTTGATTTAGAAAGAGGAAACAGATATTGAAGCTGATAGTAGGGGAACGACTTAAATTTCATATCTACATTCAGGTGAGGTTAATGGTTTGATAGATACCAGCAAGACCAATGGGGTAAATTCTACACCTATGTGCATAAAATGAAAGCTACTTATGAAGTTCCTTCATTTAACAAGAGCAATATCAACAGCTCTGTTAGACTAAGTTCTGTAACACAAGCTGCCTTGACATGCATTACAAGTAATCAAGTAAGCAAAAAGGCTTAGCTGGAGCAATCACATTGATATGTCAAAATGCTCATGAAACAGAGCTAAAAATATAGTTACAGTCTATGGGCTTCACTATTTTTAGAGCTAGTGGGGATTACACAATACCTAGCATGCAAATAAATTCTGCATTGCACTTCACACGACAATTTCAAAAAATAGGTTTTGATATGAAAATACCCAATCCATTTGCTGATTGAGTCATTTTACTGAGTCCCTAATTTTAGTAGAAATTTTGAATATGAATTCTGAATAGTACTTCACCATTTTCTCCCACAATCATGAGTATATTTAGTCAGGATACAGAAATAAGAAGTTATAAATAGACTGTTCTGCCACATGAGTTAGAATATCACCAGAGTTCAACCACAAAAAAATACAATAGAAATCAGCTTACATTTACAATTTTTTACTCAAATCATACAATAAATCCTCCAGTAATCATTAATAAATATTAACTTTAGACTAAAATGAATTGAGTTTGGTGATATTAAATTTTTACTAGTTGATTTTTTTTAAATAAGCATTAATACGCAGTGCTTGCCAAAGCACTGAAAATGGAAATCAGATTCATGAAGATATCTAAAAGATATCTAAAAAAGAAATATTAAAAAGATAACTTATTATACTTAAACTTATAGCACTATACCTATATGGAGATGTAAAAAAATTAGCAAATTTTGTGATGTTAATCGACTCAAGTCAGATATGATGGAAAACAAAACAATTTGTACAGGAAAAATATCTTCCACATACCATATAATTGAACAAACCTGAGTAGCATGAACATTTTCCAGAAAGATCACTTCACACAACACGTTAATCCAACTTCTATCAACAGTCATGACACAATAACAGTAACCACATAAAAATACAAGAAAAATCTCTTCAAACTCCCCTCACATTATCACATATAGAACAACTAGTAGAACACATTCTTCTTTTTAAGTACCAGCGATTCATCAACCAAAATAAAATGCAATATTTCCACTTTCGGATTCAGAGTCGAAATCATAACCATATTCATCATCTGTGTAATCCCCATCATCTGTGAAAAGAACAGTACAATCTCACTAGGTATGAATAACTATTTACCCATCATATGAGAAGATCAATAAAAAAATAAATATGATATAAATATTACTTTGAAGGTTGACATTATTTCCTAGACAAAAATGATGAAATAATACTTAAAAATGCATCTTAATTACACTAATGTATGATTTAATGATAGAGAGGAAATAAATGAACCAAAACATTATCTGCAAGTCAAATGGCTCTAAAAAATTCATCACTTAAACATAATTAGGAGAAAGATAGATTCAATCCAGGAAGATAGGATGATAACAGGGATTGTAACTGCATCTTATCTACAGACAAACATACTAATTTGTACTCTTTAAAGTGGAACCTAGCTAAAATATAATATATGTAAATGCAAATTTCGAAAAGCAGAGACAGTTGAGTAATCTTCAAACCACTGTCATATACATACAGCAAGAGAGAGTAAATAATACAAGTGTAACTCTTCAAGGTTAGGATGAATAATCATCCAGACAGGCTTACCCAAATATATTATTACTTCTAATAAAAGTTAGAACTACCTTTTCGCGCAAGATGGCAATTTAAACTTGTATACCTCTGCATAGCTCTTTGGGTTTTCACCATGTGTTACTATAGGCGACCACAGTTTCACTGGTATTCCAACTGGCATCTTCAGGTCAAAGGATCCTTCAACCTAAAGATGCCAGTTGGAATATCAGTGGAACTGTTGACACCCAATTGGTAAAAACCTAAAGATTCATGCATAGTTCGGCAGACCAATGCTGTGGAAAGCTAAGAACAACATCATTAACTTATGCTTATGGTAAAAACTTCAAGACCATTAAAACAAGAATTAATGTTGATATTATTAGGGGAGGAACCCAACAACTACCCCAAACTGATAAGGGAAGAAATAAAGTTGAAGGAGGAAATTCAGCTGATGTTGACTGAGAGATCAATTATGATGGAAGAAATATCCAAAAGAGTAGGACAATGAGAGCCAAATTATGAGGAAAAGTAGAACAGAGAAGAAAAGACATTTTTGGAATGATGTAAGTACATATCATTAGTCTTTACCCCAGATGGGAAGCTAATTTGCAACCTGCTATATTTCAGCTGCTATCATTCATTAGCATATAGGAACTGCTAATGTTAGGCAGAAATAGTTGCTGTGTCTTCTACTGCCTCCTACACTGTGCTTGTATCCCCTCCTTGTCCCCATGCAGAAACTAGAACTGTTATTCCACAAGGCACTGCTACTTAACACACTCCTACTAATGGTTAGCAGGAGACAAGAGCACATACATCAAGAAGCGGTTGATTTTAGCTGGAGGAGAGACTATGTGCCATGAAGCAGCGAAATTCAAAATTCACTGGAGAGAAGAGCTCAATGGCAGTGCAGCAATTAATTTTAAGAGTAGCATCAGTACACCTTTACTGCTAACTACTACACAGTGTCATGTATCAGGATTGCTCCATCAGCGGGTGGTGACATGGAGTCAATCTTGACCTCCTTACTTTCATAGGGCCCAGCTTCAATCCGCTCAGGGGAATTATCTATTCCAGGGGTGGGTAACCTTATTGAGAGTGCATCCCAAAATCGGCCAAGTCTCCATTGAAAAAAGTTTCCACACACTAACCAAATTTTTTTAAAAACATTTTCATCATCATTGGTCAACAATCCTAGGGTTGGTTTAACGCAGCCCTCAACTCCACTCTTCCATCAGCCAACCTCTTCATATCAATGTAATTTTTCTCTTTTACATCCTTCACAACTTGCTCCATATATCTTATACGCATTAGGCCATTGTGTCTTAAGAAATGGACGATTAAGTTGCACCCTCTTCTCTTTAGAGTTTTTTAGTTGACATCTCTTTTCTCCCACTCTTCTTAAGACTTCCTCATTTATCACTGTCGATCCATTTTGTCTACATTATTCTTTGGTAGCATCACATTTCAAATGCTTCTAGCTTTGACTTCTCTGCTGCTGTTGTCGTTCATGCTTCACTGTCAAATAGTAGAATGCTCCAGATGCATATTCTAATGAAATTTTTTCTCACTTCCATGCTTACACTTGCAGCTACAAGCAGAATCTTCTTTTGGTAAAATGTCCTTTTCGCCAGGGCAATTCTACTGGCAATTTTTCTTTTACTTCATCCATTGCTGGTTACTTGGCATCCCAGGTAACAGAACTCTTCCACTGCCTCAATTTTTTGTTTTTCTAGTTTAACATTGGTCCTGGCTTCTTTTGCCCCACTGCATACCAATACCTTAGTTTTCCTTTTATTGATCTTCAAGTTATATCTGGCCAATATCCTTTCCATATTTCCAAGTGTTTTTAAATCTCCTTCTGTTTCTGCCATGATTGCTATGTTATAGGGAGGAAGCTATTAAAATTAAAAGTTTTTTTCTATGGCTCTGCTACGATTAGCAGTTGCAAAAATGAAATCTTATCTCCAACTGATAATTCTGAAGCTGTTAGTAAATACTACTATGAAATAGCAGTTTTGCCCACCCATAGTGTCTACAAACGAATGAAAGAGAGTAAGACAATGAGTTACTTTCATTTAATTTAGATAAATATTAGCAGTACTTTTCCACATATTACTCAATGGTAAACCACAGAATGTACAACTAAAGTCCATTTCAAATGAGTTGGCACGTGAGAATTAGGCTGTTCTTGTCTGTCCCTGCTTAATCCAGTCCAATAGGGGAAATTTGTGGAATGGGTGAGGTAGGAGAGGAATGAATGCGAGTAGGGCATTGCCACATCTATGACAAATACCATCTATGTCTAAGTTAGAATGAAAGGTTTTATACACAAGCAATTCAATGAGATCATAGTTGGGATTAACGATTAAAATTAACCGTTAAAAATGTTGTCACCTATTTAACTTATCCGTTACTTCTTAGAAGAGTTACCTTTAAACCATTAAAATTATGCACTCACTGATACAAAACTAACTTCAGTTAATTTTTTTGTTAATTTTTTGCGAACATTGACCTGTTTGAATTTGGGCCAACAGACAAAGGGGAAAATAAAACGGTATCTGAGAATGCAATATAGCTGGGTAGTTGTGCAAGAATGCAATGAATTGGCCCAAATGAATACATCCAAACAAAAGCTGCTTGATATCATTGACGTCATTTTCCTCCCATCCTTGACTGCTTTCAGAGGAAGGGAAGGAAGAGGAGGGGGGTTCTCGGAAGGTCTGCTCGCAAAGATCCTGTCGCAACCACTCCGGTTGGCAGAGTCAGCTGTGTCCCCCTCATTGTGATAAGGCAAAGTAGCTTCGTGGGCTCAGTTGTGATTGGACGAAGTCAATGACGTCAGAGGTTGCACCACCCCCACTTTTCCGAAAGGGTCAAAAACATCAGGTTTTTTCTCCGTTTATACTCGAGAAATAATTGACGGATCAAAAAACGGAAAAATACGGGTCTTTTTATTTTACAAACTATCAGATTTGGCAATAAAAAAATATGGTAAATGACCCCATTACGAACCCCAGAGGCAGTTATTGTACTTATGAATGAATGGCTTATAAATGATTATGAAGAGTAAGATGATGAGTATGATTATTTGCCAATGCGGCAGTTGTGGTGAAGTATCGCCACATACTCATTGAGAGCATTGAAAAGATGAATTTATACACCACAACTAATGCATGATTGGCTTATATAAACTTAATTCATTTAATGCACTATTTCCATAGCTAAAATTAAAATAATTTTGCAAGTTGCATCTAATTCAATTTGGCAATTCAGCCATTTTCATTGTTTACTATTTCCTTGCATCCCATTGGTTGTCTAATATGGACCAAAACACTGTGCCGTGGGAGATTCCATTTTTCTACTATCCAAAAATTAAGACAAAACATGCTTGGACAAAAATTGGTCCATGAGACACCAGCTTAAGATAGAGCCTGAGAGGGAAGGAATTTCCCTGCCCGTGCTCCTATTGGTTACCTCAAGGCCACATGACCAGCTTCAAGCTCCACCTCCTGGCCGGATCCACATTCCCACATGCCAACTCATTCATAATGGACTGTAGTTTAGAAGCAGTTTTCTTTGTAATGCACTCCATATGACTCCAAACAATGTACCATATACCAGTTTACAGTTAATCAGCTTTGGCATTTTTAATGGCTACTCCCGATAAAACAGTGCAATCAAAATGAAAAGTATATTTCATTAAAAAATTCTTTTAATGAAAACAGTGGTCAAATGTACACTGATAGTAACAGGTAAAGCCTTTCATTCTACTCATGGATGCACGATGGCACAACACTTTTCCAGCAATCAGATTACTCATCTCTTGAGGGACAAACTGCAATCAATTTTGCTGTTATTAAATACACCAACAGCCACTTCACTCCAGTACCAGATAAAAATAAATGGATGGATATTAAGTTTAATTTTACTTACCAAAGTCAAAATCATCTTCATCGTCATCAGATGCAAACAAACCATCATGCGAAAAATCTGGTTTGAACCTTTCAATGCAGTTATCTTGCATGGAAACCTTCAATGAGCTGTTTGGCACAGGAATTTCACTTTCCAAAACTCCTGTCCCTGTGGAGATCATAAATTTTGATATTATAATTCATTAGGCAATAATAAATTAAGTAGATAGCATTCCAACAATGTGAAGCAGCTTCAGATCATACCTCCAACTATAAGATGAAATCTTTTGGTTTCTGGTCTCAAACTTAATGTTTGCACAGCCATATCAGATGTTGCACTAGTGATATTGGAACATCCACTCACATCTAAATATTCAAGTTCTAGGCAGAGAGATATAAGCCTGCAAAGACATAAGTTATGTCACATGAATGACAATTTATTTATTACCAAAAAAATCTTCCAGAGCCAGGAGAAAATTTTAGAGGAAACCAATAAGCATGAATATTTAAAAATGAAGGATTTCAGTCATTTCACCAGAATAAAAGATCCTTTAGAGAGTTTAAGCTGAAATTAGATATGTACTTATTCTCTGATGGCAAGTTCCCTATACTCCTTCTCTCAGCTGATTCTCCTCTTTGAAGAAGACATGCAAGGATTGATTTCTACTTCCAAATGCATCAATCAATACCCTCGCCTAAACGTACATTTTTCCTATTCCTTCATTTTATGATCAAATTTTTATTATTCAGTGCAACTACTTCCCCAGCATGACATCACAGCCACATTTAATATTTAATGAATACAGCTAAGAATCAAATGATAACTGAGACACCCATCTTATTCCAAGTAGTGATTTAATGCAGAATTTGTATATTCAGTTAATGATTTCTATGTTACCACTTAAACAAAAAAAATAATGTTTAACCATTTTATCACACATATGACATCTTAATCCCTGATCAAATAATGGTTGCACCAATAAATTACTCCATGTAACCAGCCAAGAGTTTCAATTTTCATTACCATTACATTCTGCTAAATTTAACAGGAAATGCAAATAGAAAATTTAATGATTAATATCCAAATTTTAAAAAAATTCCCACAGCCATAAATTAAAACCAAAGAAACTGATAGTGCAAAATTTTCATGAAGTTACAATGAAAACATAGCTCACCATTCAAATGAAAATACATAATAACATGCTAAAAGAACTAAGATTTCGTAGATGAGCATTGCGCATGTTGTAGTATACTCTTATGGGGTTGGTACCCATGTGCGCCACACAAACCTTTCCCCGGAAGTGACGTATCCCGGCAGATGTCAAGATGGACTATATCTAAAAGCGAGATGTACAACATGGCGCAGTCGTGTGGAGTTCAATGATATTTTAGGTGCAAATAGAAGTGACACGTAAATATCGTGAAACCACCACAATTTCTCTCTTGCTTTGTCAATTGCTGATTACTTAGCTTCCGAGATAACAATTCTCTTTCACCTCCAAAAGCTTTTGTTTTCCTAGTTTAACGTTTATCCTGGCTTCTTATCTCCTACTGCATACCAGTACCTTAAGTGTTCTTTTTATTAACCTTCACGTGATATCTGGCCATTATCCTTTCCATGCTTACTTAAGTCTTCTTTAAATCTCTTTCTGTTTCCACCATGATAGCTATGTCCTCGGTGAATCACAGCATGCTGGTTTTCTACCCGTAGATTTTCACTTCCGGAGACTTTTCTTTGACTTCTTGGATGGCTTTCTCTTTGTACGACACAGTGCACAACATTGTCTCACTCATTTCTTGATTCTTGCTCCTCTACTGCTGTCCTGATTTAATCACAGCCACCTGGCTTTTATACAAGCTATGCATAACTCTTTGGTCATTATATGATATCACAATGTCTTTCCAGATCCTCAGCATTAAGTTCCATCTGTGTTGTCAATTGTTTCCTCCAAATCTATAAATGTCAGTACGTTCTTCCCTATTCTATTCTCTATAAGTAGCCTGAGAGCCAAAACCGCTTCTCTTGTGCACTAGTTTTTTTCTGAACCCAAATTGGTCCTCAACCAAGAAAGCCTCAGCTTTTCATTCTACACTTTTATAGATGATTCTTGTCAATATGCCAGAGGCATATGTCATCAGGCTTATGATCCTAAATTTTTACAGTTCTCAGACCTCTTCTTTTCGGAAATAAGGATGATGACGAAAACCTAAAAAAATGCATATCCCCTCACTAGGAATTTTCCAGTTCATATTTTGCACCATGAGCCACAAACATCCAATGTTGTCCTAATATAATCCAATGCAGAACCTATCAGCCATGCCATGAACACACTATACTTAATTATGAAGCAATTGCATCAATTACTTTATAGAAAACATTTTAAATTCATGAATCCACACTTCATATGTAATATCTGGAAGGATTTTAAGGCCCATAGTGAGTATATAAAAAATGAACATTATCTTGATTACCTATAATAGAGAGTATAACCTGCAAACTCACCGAGAGGTACCTTCATCGCCTATTCCAGGACAACCTCGACACTGGAGTCTTTGGACTTTCCCAGCTTCCGCCAGTGCAAATAATGAAGCATCAGTGACACCTGAGAGATAACTTATGGAGAGATCAATTACCCTGGAATTCCTAGCAATGGCCTTAATGCCCTCATCTGTGACACCCGTCAGTCCACAGCACCCTGGAAAAGGAGCAGACACAAATTGACATGCTTTTCTTTGCCAAAGCATAAAATTCGTGGTGTTAGCATAATATCAGTGATGGGTCAACATGATTCGTCGATTCTAGGCCAAAAATTCGAATCAGAATTGAGTACTTCAAACGGTGAAAATCGATTCCGATTTTAGTAATCATCCAACCACACCACAAGCTTACGTGCAGCCGTGCTTTCACTGATCATTTGTATTTGGTGCCACATACTCATGAAAACAAAAGAAATTCTAACCAGCGTAGTTCAAGATACATGACACATTTAATTAAGTTTTGCTCCAATTAGTTGTTGCAGAGGTGATATTTGTGCTTTGCAATGTCAGAAGTATGGAAACATTTTCACATGGATCCTATAAGTGATTGGTATGCCCTATGCATCCACTGACGTGCAAGAATTTCCAAAGGTGGAACTTCAAAAATGTCTAACTCATTAATACATTTTAAAAAAACAGCACAAATCCCTTTTAGAGGCTTCATCATCAAAAGAGAGTGCACTTGAAACTTCACCATTAATGCTTCAACTACCTGAATTACAAGGAGATACATTATTAGTGCTTGTCTAAAGTCATTCTTTCACAGAGTAAGAACTTTCAATTGCTTTTTCTTTTGCTGATTGAGATAAAGGGATATTTTTCTAGGAATTGATGACATCAGAATTGATAGAATTGGAATCAAAATGAAAGAATCAGGATCAGAATTGGAATCGCAAAAATTTTGGAATCAACCCATCACTACATAATACATATATAGGAAGAGTGAGTGCTAAGTTTGTTTATGATGTTTAATACTGAGTCCTAAATTCATTTGTACACTATTCACAAGGAAAATACCAATTAAGTTAACCATCTATCGTTTAGGGTGCAACCGGCGGAGGGAAACCTGAAACTGAATCCTTGTAATGTGTACCATACCATCCAACTAGGAAAGGAGACAACTTAGGTCCATGTGCCACTGAGAGTCTACTTCTGAGAAGAAATGTTGTAATAGGAGAGAGAGAGATATGCACAGTTTGTGGCACGCTTGGAAAGAGAATGGAAGATGAGTAAAGGTATGACCATGTGCAATGGATTTGTGTGTGATTTACTTCAAGACTTATCATACACAGAAGAATTATTAATGTAACCCCTTTGAATATGTATTTACATTGTACACCTTGGAACATTGGTTTCTGCATCAAATGATCAGGAGGTAATCTCATAAAGCCGATAATACAAACTGAATCATATCCTAGTAAAGCAGGAAAATGGAAGTCTCTGAAATGTTTTGAAATGCTTTAAATAAATACAAGAAGTTTTAACGTAAAAAAGCCAATAAATTGTACAGCACATGTTCAGGATTTAAGTGCTAACATATTTTATTCAGGGATGGGACATTCGAATATTTGAATCCTTGAATACTGCCTTTTTCCTCGAATCCATTAAGTTTCACCTCGAATCCGAATCTTTAAAAATCCGATTCACATCCTCATCCGACGAATATCCTAGCGTTCCTTTCAATAGGGTAGTTTTCTATTATTTTTTTGTCTTGATCGAAAGTTTAAACCTCTGGAGTATGTATTCTAAGCCGTTCGATTTTTAAATGACATTAAGTATTTTCCCTCATTAATTAAAAAGTGAAAAAATCAATGGCGCGAAAACGTGACGGCAAACTATTGCATGCCGGTTAATCCTGTGTGTGACGTCAAACTATTTCCTCTACCTGCCACCAGGTAGTGTTGCGGACGTTTCCAAGTAGACGCTGAACTCCGTTAAGGCTTATGAATAAGTATTGGAGGCATATTTATTCCGTTAATTTATTATAATTAACTTTTATTTATTTAATATTACTTCTGCAGTTGATTCATTTAAAATCAGTTAGTATTCCTTTCACAAGCATACCGTGAAGTTCGCCCATCGCCGCACGACCCTCACGCCATGCTTCGTCGTAGCAGAAGACACCACGAGCAGGACGTCCTTGAGCCTATAAAATGACTAATAATACCATGTTTAAATGAGAAGACTTTTCCAACTTTGATAGTTTTCACAGGCTAATACTAATAAATATTCACTAGAGCTGAGGGGCCCTGAAATATAATGGTAAGTTCAGGAGACGAATTTTGTATGCCTCGCAACGTAAACTACCTACCTGTTACGTCAGCAAGAAGGCAGCGCACCCCGCCATTTTGGAGCCTTTTTAAAAGTCTTAAAATTAACATTTAATTCTCTTGTAAACTGGGATGTTTGAATCCAAATTTTTTGCGTGAAATAAATACATTTATGGCAGGGCACGAATCGCAAGCAATGAAGTTTGTTTTCTTTGATGAAGAAAACTATCCTATTCAACTTTAACGCCACTGCCCGTGATCACAAATTGAAAGCATGGATTCAGGAGCCCTATTTGCCCGATGGCGCTCTGTGTCGTGCGGGCTGAAATAGCACCGGGGATGAATCATCCACGGGAGCATAAAGGAATCATTGCAGGAAACCCAAGCTCCCGAGGTCCAGTCGGAGTAAATAACTTTTACTAAAGACACGGGTAATAGCAAAGGAGCCTCGCTACTTCCCAAGATTGATACGGGAGGCAGTCGAAATAGAGAATCATCCACACAACTTCAACTGTGACGATGGCATTTAACTCATCTGGCATGAAATACCGTATTTACCCGATTCTAAGACGAACCTGAATATAAGATGACCCCTCATTTTGAGCACCCAATTGAAATTATAATGACAAATTTACCTATAACTATGCTATTTGTCTTATATTTATCAGTTCTCTACTTTTCTTGCACTAAATTGGAAAATGAAACATATACTATTTTCAAATTCTAACAGAAAACATAACTTAACCAGACAACACATAACTTAAATAAACTTTGTCCTAAGCAACAGAAATTGTAGATACTTTCCTTGTACTTTTTTGCCTTCTAGCATACCACAGGATTAAGTACTTTTGGAATAGAACTGTTCATGCTTTAAAACATCCAATTTAAGAGAAAAATAAGGAAAAACATTCAAACTTTTGGAAAATTAAAGATATACTGCTCTTATGCACAGAAATATATGACTTAATTCCAAGCAACAAAAACATCAGATGCTTTCTTGTTCACAATTGCCATCTGGCATGAGTATCGCTGGATAACTTTTGCAATACAACCATTCAGACTTAAAAAAATTCCATATCACAAAAGAAAAATTAACAAAAAAAAGACAACAGTGGAAGTGCTGACTTCTGGAATATGAAAAATCTACCCAGCCAGCACAAGACAGGGTATATCCCTAAATAAACAGATAGCATCCATGGAATAGAAGGATATAGAATCTCTGTTAAGTATAGGTTATCTCACGGCAAAAGTACGCAACACAGATGGCCGGTATGGAGTATCCATGGACCATCTAGATAGATTTCCGCTATTATGGATGGAGCCCAGCTTCTCATGTACTGCAGCGCCATTTTTTCTCTCAACACGCGAGCGTGTGGGGAACTATGTCAGTCATGTGGCGTCATCTAACGAGCATATTTTAAACTAAATACCGCCACCTAACGGCAATTCTGCTAACTACTGTTAGACGGATGGCGGGTCCACTTGCACCGTATAAATAAGTAACTGATAATATAACCAGTTACAAACGCAGCGCAAAGAAAACTGATCTTACCGAGTGGTTTTGGCAACCATTTTCAGATGTAGTCAGCAGATGCTGCAATTTATGCAAAATAATTCACCATTTCACAAATAAAATTAACAATAGGTAGAGGAAAAGGCAGGAACAATTACATCTAAAATATTTCCAAAATCAAATAAAGTTTTATTCACGGCACGTTCACAGAACAGCAGATATACCGAACCAGTTAAGCGTACTCCAAAGATTAACGTACTCCTTCCTTTCCATCGCGTTCTGCACCTGTGCTCTTCTCTACGACCGTGACCTGTGCTTACAATACAAAGATGGCGTTCACGACGAAGCAGTTCAGTTCAGTGTGTCCATCTACTTAATTTAACTCATATCTCCTCGTACATCCTTGAAAACTTTTATATTTTAATTAATATTTTTCTATTCAAAATTACTTGTATCCAACTTCTTGATGAGTATTATTCATTTTACGGATTTTGTGTTGTTTCGTCCCTCACAGAGAAGCTAGGCTATTCAACTGATATACGTCGCTCATACTTTAACTACGTTATGCATAATTTGGTTAAGTTAATAACAGTTATCATTGGTTGTTATTTGTCACGTCCATCTTCAATTAACCCCACAAATATTATATAATATTGGTTTAGATAGGAAATACGTGCTAATAATTCTTTTGGAGCATTACGTTTTCACCTAAAAGGTGTTGTTTTGTATTCTTACATCGCTCAAGTTGAGATAAGTTGGGTACATGGAGTAAGGAAGATATTCTATACCCACTTTGGAGCCACCTTATATTAGATAGTATAGCCCTTGTGCCGGCTGGGTATTGTTCTCATGATAAAATAGACACAAATAATAAATCTTAAACAACCTTTTCTGAACATAAACACATGGAAGCATAAAAAAAGAGACTTTTCTTAAGAGCATAAAATAAATACATAGTAATCACCATCACTTTCCCACAGGATGTCATCTTTACTCCCATCCAGAGCATTGGACAAGCAGCACATCTCTAACCCCTTCACTATTGTGTTTGGATTTATTTGTGGCCAGGATGTCTTAATTCACTGACAGAGTAGTGCAACTTCAAGCTTCCTAAGTTTTCTTGTTGCTGTTAAATTATGAGTGCCACTCTGCAACCACTCAGAATGCCAAGTCTTTGCATTATGTTTAAAACACCTATTGAAAGTAAAATCTAGTACTTGCAGTTGTGATGTCATTCCTCTAGGTATCACAATAAGATCAGTTTTCATTTCACCGATTTCCTTTTTTAACTCCAGGGGCTAGGTGCCCTTTGAATGAAGCCAGTGAAAGCATAGGTAGCTCTTTTTTTCAGTAGTGCCCCTGGACGTCTCTTCAACACCACATGTAGCCAATCTTTCATTAGATCTTCTGTCATCCATCCCTTTTCATGGCATCTTACTAATAATCCACTCGGTTTTTGTCCCTTGAGCATAGTTTTCTGTTTTAGAATCACATTCGGTGCTAATTTAGTACCATCTACTAATACTCCCAGCGTAACAGTCACTCGCATCTTTTCGTTACTGGTAGTTTTGATAAGGACGGACTTGGCTCCTTTCTCGTTCACGGTGTAATTCGACAGCATGTCGAAAAAAACTGAAGTTTCGCCCGAATTTCCTATTTGGCTCAAAAGATAATTATTTTTTTTATAAGTCCAATCACTTATTTTTGGTAAGCGATTAGTTCTTCGCGGTAGTCTTCGGGCAATTTCTGGCACAGTGAAGTCCTGCGCCGTAAAGAAAAATTATTTCGTCACATGTCTATAGACATGTGACCTGTTTCAGCGGTATACCGCTGAAACATGTAGGTATGCCATTCTGCCGCAGAGTGCATACGAACTCCACCCTTCGACATTAGGGAATCGGCCCGTTTTGGGACCTCTAAATGACTTTCTGGTAGATTTTACGTCCTGCATTTTGTTTTGCAGATCTCTATCTCCGCACATTTGTCTCAGTAACTCCAAACTTAAGAACTGCATATGCCATTCAATTTGATGTATCCAATAATTCTGAGAAATTTAATCAATTTCAGAAAAAACTCGTGGTAATAACGCTAACACACATACATTTATTACATCTTCACTATGCGAATAACTTAACACCAACTTTTAGCAAAACACTGAGTGCTCAAAACCACACGCGATATGAAAAGGATTTTCATGACAGTCAACCCAGACTCAACGGCATACATAACATTGAGCTCAACTCATAATCAACGCCAGCATATCAACCTTTTCCCTGTTGTTGATACAAGGTTTATATAGACGAATATGAGCGTGCCTGCAGGGTTTCTACTTGCATCACAGTTATTTGTTTTATCGGCATGTTGTACGACAAGTAGCTTAAAATTTGCGTCGCAACTAGGTCTAATATAGTTGATTAACTTTCCCTACGCACTCACGCCAAGTATTTAAACATGATCTGTCAGTTTTAAGTTCTACGTACGTGAGGTATAATTCAGTCTCGAATTCAAAACTTCTGATAAATGTGAAAGCCGCCGAAAGTGAATTCCAGCCTTCGTTTGTTTTTGTTATGCCCGAAGCGCTCGTTTGAAATACATCGCTGTGGCTATAGATAATCGTTGGTGCTGGAAAAAAATATCATACACGCCATTGTAATAAAATTTAACCTTAAATATTGTGTATTTAAGTAATCATGGCAATGGATTCTCGTGGAATGGATCCCTGTCAATCACTTAGTCACACCCATTCGTGCATTCATAGCGTAGCACCACGTTAACACAGAAGTTGTACTCAAATCTAAGACGAGTCTAGATAGCTTTAGATGAAAATTAGGCAAAAAAGGTCGTCTTAGCATCGGGTAAATACGGTAGATTCTTTGGTCCACCACCTGAGGGAAAGTTCTCTAAAACACCCAGGGCCCAGGCTGACTCATCTCCTTCTGACGTGAGCAGGGAAATCGTCAACAGGAAACAATACCAAATAAGGCTAAGAACGTTAAGGGAGGGGGCATGTCAAGCCTACATAGCCGAGACTTCTTCGTCATTTTAACCCTGATTATGCAGCCCGTAATGGACAAGAAACTTTGGATAACCAATTTCTACAGGCAGCTCAGAATAGAGTCAACTGGAAACACATGCAGCATATTGCGTGCGCACAAGCTTGTGCTCATGTCTGTTATTTGCATTATAATTAAACAAATATTTTTTTGCTGCACTATCCGCCCAAAGGGTCAAGTGTAGATTTTCATCCAAGGAGGCTACATGAGGAGGCCCCAGAACTCAATGGGAGAGCGGATTTCTGCTGTCACTTTTTATTCGTTCGCCAAAATCGGCCGCATAGCGGCGCTGATTGTATGGAGCGATCCTGTCCTTTGCGACTTCCTCCATTAGCGGTAGTGCAAGTGGTTGTGTTTTGCTCGGCCGAAATCTATTTTATGAAGTGTTTTTGCCAGTGAAAACTGTTTAAGTCTTCTTGGCAAGTATTTTACTATGAGGACTAACCGCCGTTGTTGTTCCTGGGTGCAACGCTGGGTACGGAAGTGCCAGAAAGCGAAATAAGGAGTTGGCTTACGGAACAGAAGCCTGTTCAAGGCGACGGTAAGAGTCCCCTCAGGTGAAGTACGATAAGGTGAAATTTCTTAAATTGTATCATATATTAATTACTCTTTGCAAGGTGAATAGTATGAGGTCATTGGATGATTGTACTTGTTAGCTATTGCCAGTGAAAGTAACGCGTTTTAGGGGTGGTAAAGATATTGTGTGTAAACAGTGAGATACTAGTGATGGTCCTCGTGGTATTAATATTAAAATATCAATTTCAAATGGTAGTAAATGAAATGATTTTCCACATAAAATTATATTTCGGTGTAATCAAGTCTTTCTTTTCTTGAGATTTCTTTTTCCTGGTGGAATACTGTCCGATGTAATTCACCTATCATGATTATTGTTCTCTGGTTTCAGATCCTTGGATTTGCAATGTTGTTACAACTACTTTACAATGGAGCTATTTGCCCTTGATAGATTGACCTGTTGATTTAATGTGTGAGGATTTTGAGATGAAAATCTGCTGAAATTCATCCCACAAAAGTTTGAATATGGCTTCAAGATCAACCATATTTACAAGCATTTAGTAACCCACATCATTGCAACTATTTGCCCTTGATAGAACGACCTATTGATTTGATATGTGTGGATTTTGAGATGAAAATTTGTTGTAACCAGAATAAGACTGTGTAATCACTGGGTATCTCAGCTTCCAGTCATGTGTAAGAGGTTTTTTTTCTGGTGGAATACTGTCCGATGTAATTCACCTATCATGATTCTTGTTTTCTGGTTTCAGATCCTTGGAGACCTACCTTCGCTATGTCGCTACAACTTGTTGGAGGAGGACTTGCAGGAGTTTCTATGATGGCGATGGTGGTGATGTGGGATCATCTTGAGAAGCTGGTGGAAATCCAAGAAAAGGAAGGATTGCATCTTGCCACGAAACTAAACCATCGCCATATGGAATGGGATCGTGAAAAGATGAAAGTGAAACCTGCTGCCCAAACCCTGAGCAGGAGCTCAAGTAAAGATCTCGAGTATTTGAGGGCAAGTGGTTATACTGGCCAAAAAACAGAGCCCACGGAGAAGATTCTGTTGAACTTCAACGGTGCTTTTGACATATTGAACAGTAGAAATTTGCTTGGAAAGGGATATAAAGGAGGATTATCACAAAAGAATAGGGACTCTGTCTTTAACAGAATCGAGGAGCTGAAGGAGTACATATGTAAATTAAAGGATAGTAGTGGCACACCTGTTCACCAGTCACCCAGAAAGACAGGCTTTGTTGGATTTATCACAGCCTTAGACAATATAAAATCAATGTATAGGAGGATGGTTGAGGAAAAAGGTATTCTTAAATACCTTCTGTCCTATAAGTTGAGCCAAGACCACCTTGAGGTATTCTTCAGTTCTGTGAGGATGAGCGGGGGACACAACAATAACCCCACAGCAGCACAGTTCTCTGCAGCATTTAAAAGACTGCTCATACATACTCAAGTGACAGGGAACCCAAAGGCCAATTGCATCGAGGAAGTACCAACTTCTATCCTGAAGGCTTCCAGTGGGAAAAGAGAAGTTACAGTAATGACATCACCTGCAGCACCCTTCTGTGACAAATACCAATTTTCCAAGAACCACAGGATCAATGACCATGATTACAACATGCCATATGACTCCTTATCTGTCTATGTCCAAGATGTGGTGGCATATGTATCTGGCTTTCTTGTTAGAAAGGTGGAAAAGTGTGTGCAGTGCAGTATTTGTAAAAGGGCATTAATATGTGAGGATGTGACACCATTGGTGAAAGTGAAACATTTCAACACTGATGCAAATAGTTGCCTAGTGAGGGCATCAATGGATGTGCAGAAGTTATGCAAAGTTGCAGAGAGAGCATTTAGAGCACATCAAAATATTCTCCATAAGACAAAAAATATTCTACACTTACTGACCAACATCACACTACTAAATGCCACCCATACAGACAAATTTGATGAACTGCATGACCATATGTTTGATGAGGTACCTAGTGGCAATCATGTGATAGCATTAATGAAAAATATTGTAGAACAGTACCTACCTCACTATCAGACTGCATCACAGTGCCAATGTCCATAATTCCAAATTAATGAATGGTAGAGTTAGAAGTGTTCTCAATAAAACAATACTTTTCAGACATCAATAGGAAAATTTTTTTTTTTTGAAAGTGTCATTTCTGGGTAATATGTACGATTGGTTCTGTTTGAAATATGTGTAAATTGTTTGGAAATTAGTTACCCATTCCAATGTCCAATTATGTTGTAGTAAGTTGTGACTATGGCTGCGGTCCGAATCACGCTTTTAGTGCTGCCACTGCTGAAAGCGCTTTCGATTGTTCCGAAACGCTCAGAGCACTTCCTTTTCGGAACGCTTTTTTGTCTCTAAGCGATGTTCACAACACGCATGCGCCGCAATGACTGCAAGAGCGCCTAAACATGATGTCAGAAGTGGAGCTCTGTTGGAAGCGGCATTCCTTTCTGATGATGACGAAGACGAGGAATGACTAAATATGTTATTGGAGTCATCATCAAGTAGTGAAGACGATGAAAACGATGACCTTAGAATATTTTACGGACATTTCAAATCTGAATTTTGCGCTTTTGTTTGTTGTATTGCGTCACTTCCCTAGCAGCACTCACGGTGCCTTCCTCCCGCCCGTGAGCATTGGATTAGTGACGTCATATAATTGGGAGACATTGCTGCTAAGCGCTTTAAGCGAGATTCGGACCGTACGTGAGTCTGCTGTCAGCGCTAAAAGCGCGATTCGGACCGCAGCCTATATATGCATATGGTTGGTATGGTAACCATGGTTGTGATGTTGTAGTATACAGGTTCATTGCCTCTGGTTTTTCTGATGCCACTGATGAAGTTTCTATTATGTTCTTTTCAATTTTCTGAGCGATGTGCAGGTGCTCAAATCATTACAATTCAAATCTGATCATCATAGTTCACATTTTATTTTCATTGCTCTCCATTTTAATATCTATGTAAAATACGTGCAATTTGTTTGGAAATTAGTTACCCATTCCAATGTCCAATTATGTATGTTGTAGTAAGTTGTGACTATATATGCATATGTTGGTATGGTAACCTTGGTTGTGATGTTGTAGTATACATGTTCATTGCCTCTGGTTGTTCTTTTTGTTTTTCTGATGCCAATGATGAAGTTTCTATTATGTTCTTTTCAATTTTCTGAGCGATGTGCAGGTGCTCAAATCATTGCAATTCAACTCTGTTCATCGTAGTTCACATTTTATTTTCATTGCTCTCCATTTTAATTTCTATGTAAAATACGTGCAATTTGTTTGGAAATTTAGTTACCCATTCCAATGTGAATGCTCTGCATGCTTTTATAATGTTTTTTTTGGCATTAAGAAGCTGTGGTTTTTCCTTTCCACTCCGATTTGGAACTTGTTTATAAATAGGATTTTTTATTCCCAAAATGGTCATATTTTTTGCAATATTCATATTCTTATATGTTGTAATAATGTAATAAAATGATTCTTCTGTGAATCTCAGAGTGTCATTCGGTGACTGTTTACTGTCTAAAAATGTGTGTACAGACGTTTTATTTTTTTCCATGTTCATATGGATGCTTCTTTTGTTGAAAATATGAGGTTAATCAATTGGTGTGTCTAACATTCCAGTGACAAGGAGAGTTATTAGCATTTGTGGTGGAGCTTCGGAGTAGGGTCCATGATGCCGTTATGCTTCATTCGTAATTACTCATATTTGGGTAGGAATAAAATGTAAGGTGGCCAGTAATAAAATATTCTTAATAATTATTTTTTTTCTAATTTCAGTATGGATTCAGAGTTTTTATGTTTCTCTAGCACAATGAATTAGTAAGACATAAAATTAAAGGGAAGGTCCCACGAGGAAGACCAAGGGATAAGTATGTAGGGCAAATAAAGAAGGATGTGAAAGAGAAAACATATCAGGGCTTAAGGGAATTAACAATGAATAGGGCAGAATGCAGCGCTGTAGTAAACCATTCCTAGGATTGAAATATCGACGGTGATATTGCTCTAGAGACAAGGGTGCTGTGTATGTATGTTTGTGATGATTATCTCTACTTATGCAGTCATTTGATAAGGGTACATTAAGATGTTGCAAGGGGAGGGGGGATGCCGAGGGCATCTGAATCCCCACCCAAGCAAGAAATAATTACATAAAATAAGGATGAAAATGAATAACTTAGTAAGTCTAAATCGTTATTACCAGCTAATTCCATAACATGCATCAGTAAGGTATACGGTTATTTAAAGATCAAGAATGGTCACATGAACAACAATACTCTAAACAATGCAATATCATTCAATTACACTAAGAGATATTCTTAATAGGATTCAACTGTTATGTTTATGCTTCATCGAGGACTGAATCGCCCCAGAGAAAAAAATCTTCGCCCCTGAGATTGTTGATAGATAACAGAAGGTATTCATCCACAAGAAAAGAAACTGCCTCGCCCACTACAACGTTTTTCATTATTTTGATGCTTTATTTATTTCCTTCATGATCGTATGGATGACATTATTATGAAAATACACGAGGTTAGCGATTTGGTAAATTAAAAAATCCCGTTGTTTCCCCTTTGAGAACCGCATATTTTATCTTGTTTTTTCAGCATATCTGTTCTTTTCTTGAGAGAAATTCTGTTGTATTTTATATCATAAATGTTTAGCTAACTAGATGTGCATTCATAGCGGAAACAGACATAACATGTTTTATGATATACAGTGGAAACTAAACATAGGTTTTCATTGCGCTTTCCGAGCCCGTACCATCTCTGACGTCACACCAGTACGAGTTGCTCTGGTGCCACTTTCTCTCGCGACGGGCGTCTCTGTCCTTTCTACGCTCGAAGTTTCCGCCCCGCCTCCAGCGCCAAGCCAGTGAAAAATGGCATGGCTCAGAACTACGAGTTACAATGGTCCTTACGTGCATTCCCACCAAGGAGACAGGGGCGCCCACCTACCGTGGTAAATATCGGCCATCTTGCTACGCTCACGCACTTCATCCCCTTCACTTGTTTGTTCGGTAAATGTGAGCTTAAGAGGGTGCAGGAATGGTGTCTAAATTTTCTTCCAATGTTTTTGGACTTAATATTTAATAGATCACTTTCAAATTTTTTGTACATAACCAAGGCGAGATTCCCGAGGTTCTGTGAGAGCTACTTTGAAAAAGTGTGTTTTTAATTTTTTTTTGTTAATTAGGATAACTACGCATCGACGTGAAAATTGGACTGTCACAAGACCTCTGAAATATCATTTGAATAAAGGAGAAATAAAAGTGTATTATTGAAACCCTTCGGTTTAACGCAAAATGCTCGAATATGTTTTGCAAAATTTATGCATCTAGACGTGGCGGCTCCTGCCGGCCGCAGGAGGAACAACTAGCCCATTCGGTCGCTTCAGCGGTTTCGCAACATGGGGACATCCCGTATCAACAGCGGAGTGACTGCTACCACTACGCTACATTTTCACCCTCCCCTCTCTCCCTTCATACTCCGTCTCCTCATTCGAGTTGATCACATGAGTGGGTAGCGCTAGGACAAGGGCAGTGTGTTAGTGTCGTCTAGGAATCAACGTAGGTATTTATCTGCTTTGGTGACAATGGGAAGAAATGGGGTTCCTTACTCGAAGTTATCTCGCAATAAGTTGAAAATTTTCAAGAAAAAAGACAAGGTTAAGAAAAGCGTATCAAGTCAGCATGACCCTTTCAACAGCATGATTTCAATGAGGATTTCCATCACGTTCAGAAGGCATTTGGTGATTCCCGCATCGGCGTGGTCTTCGAGGAGTTTCATGATGCAGAAGACACGGCTCAGAGGAAGCCTAAGTAACTGGAAGAAGAATCATGGATATTGGCTTTTTTCAAGCAGATCGCTGTGCTCGAGTGCCATAGTCCGATGAACTGTCGATTTTCGGACATTGAGGCCATAGAAAAATAACAATTTGCATTCCTAAATTGCACCTGACGATGGCGCAGGAAGGAACCAATGATGGCACAGAAGCGCTGAAACTAGTTGTTCCGTCAATAAATTTACGAATGGAAATATCTATTGTTATTTTTCTCACTGAAGCACTGAAACTAGTTGTTCCGTCAATAAATTTACGAATGGAAATACCTATTGTTATTTTTCTCGCTGAAGCGTTGAAACTAGTTGTTCTGTCAATACATTTACGAATGGAAATATCTATTGTTATTTTTCTTTGTCACTATGGATTTGTGCATAGTTAAGCCTGAATCCTTCGAACTTGTGTACGCCATGTTTGAAAAACGGGAGGGGCTAAGGTCAGTGTTTAAGTTGAATTGCAAATGTGCTAATTTAAGTTAATGGTATGGATTCAGTCGAAGCGCAGGAATTTATTGCGTCTCTGAAATTAACAAATTTGGAGAGAGACGCTTTAGAAAAGACCACAGTCGATCAAGTAGGCTGCCAACTTGGAATGGAGAAACGTAGAAAGCGGATAAAGGTAGTTGTTTCAGGCTTAATTTGGTGGAATATCATAGCGAAAGAAAAAATTGGGAATTTTCCACAAGAATTCCCAATTTTTTCCACAAGAATTCCACAAGAATGGTTTCGGTGTACAACACCATCTTCAGGTGCCACCTGAAGATGGTGTTGTACACCGAAACCGGTCATATTAAAAATCCTTATTCTTGTGGGAAATTGCCAATTTTTTCTTTCGCGTAGAAAGCGGTTGATGGTATCTAATTTCGGTAGTGTATGTCCTCCGACGAAAAACAACCGGTTTGGCCACCTTAGTAAGCAAAATAAAATGTTATACAGTTACATCAATACTGCAGCCATGCAATCCGGACATGACAATGAAAAACGCATTATAAAATTACTGCGGCAGCAGGAAGGTGTCGATGTACTATGGGAGGAAACATTTTCCCAAGAAATTGAGCGCCGCCACTATCGCTCGGAGAGAAAATCGGATACCTTTCTGATGGAACATTAGACTTAGATTTCGGCCACCATGGGGGAATTTCAAACAGGGTAAGGTGATGGACTCACCTTACCCTGCCTGGCCCGGATATGTAACGGAATACAAGCAGCTTGCCTGCCCCGAAATGTAAACCTGCTTGCATCTAGAATGGACGTATATTATTCCGCGCATGCATTTTAAACGCTGAATTTAACTATCTCGTTCTCTCCAAACATAACATTATCCATCTTTCCAATCTTTTTTATGAAGGCTTCGTTTCTTCTCCCACAGTCTGGAAAGATTCTGGGATTCTCCCGGTGTCCGCCTCTTCGCTCCCTTTCACTCGTTTGAAAAAGTTAACAAGAAACGAACTTCAATATTTTCCACGACCATATAAATCATGAAACCGCTCTGTTAATGTCAGTGAGGATTGGTCGAGCTGTAATGTAACTGGCTGGAAAAAAGCGAAGTTTTCAATTTGAGACCTGACGATAGTGAATGTTTTTCGTTCACCATTTTTTATTTTACAAAAGCCCTGCATACATATTTTGTATTTATATTGAAGATACGTAAAAGAATGTAATGCCATTTGTTTACATCGACCTATTCTTCTCTTTCGCCGTGCATACTTGTGCATGTCTTGTCGTTCAAGGGAATTCGGATCTTATCTCATGATAGGCGTATGGTTCTATCTTCTACTGTTGCAATTGCTTTCAGAAAGGTAGTCGTATTTCGCCGCTTTAAGAGAAATTATCGTGGATAGTAGATAAAGAAATCCTTTTTATGCCCATCTCTTTGTCTCCTGGTCTAACGGCTTCCTGAAAAACCGCCCTCCCTGTGCTGGATTTGAGCAAGAATATCATTCCACCTAACTTGCCTGGGATTATTGTTGTCTATTTGCTTTTCGAATACTGTCAGCTATCGTGCAAGGTATCTACATGTCAGCATCATAAAGTATTGAGTAGGAAGACCGTCATTCGTTCATTCATTCATATAGGCCATGCAATGTGCAATATTCAGGCCGCATGATGACGCTTTCAGGCCTACAACGTAATGATAATGGGTTTTCAACACCTTTCCTTTTCCAATTTTGTGAATTTTTCATAATTTTAAAATACATTGCTGGAGAAATCGAAGTTTAACTCCACCTGAATTTTTGTATGCAACTTTTTTTTGTTTCCTTAATGCAAATAATCAGCTCAAACATTTTCAAGATAATTATTTTTCAATGATATTTCATCGCATGTGTTTAATTAATTACTCATTATGAAATATCTCACTGGATCATCTTCTACGGTAAAAATATTCTTTGGTCACTAAAACGTCACCAAAACAGACAGATATCCGGAATCAACGGAATTTCTTTCGTTACTTTTTCATCAGGCGATGATGATGATCACACAGTCGAAGCAAGGTCATCTTCTGTGCAATTCTCTCCAAAGGTAACAAAATTCCACTAGATCCCAAAGTTATATTATACACTTGTGGACTAATCATATATTTTGCAAGTAATGGGCAAATGTAGAACATATGACCACCAGAATAAACGGCTAAGAAAATTCTTCCAACACCAAAGCCAAAAGTTCCACAATTTTTGTGGTCTAAAAGGGGTTTATCTATAAAGCAAAAATTTAGCGAACGATTTCTTATAGCGTAGAAAAAACTAAGGAAGAGCGTATTGGCCAAAAGAGTAAAATTACCGATTCAATAACAGCTCAATATTGAAAATGTTACTCAGGAACACTTTTGCTCGAGGTATTTGTTTCCAAAGGGTGTCCAAGCAATTCGACTCAAAAGTGAAAATAGAAGTTGAAGAGACAGTTTTCAGAATTTTTGTGACTTGATCATAGTCGGAGAAGCAATTATGCAATACATATGATCAGTATTTGGACCAATAACTTAGCTCGAGCGTGAACAACAATAATTTCCTTTTATTCATTAAGTATTGGGCTGGGCAAACCAATATTTCTGTTTTATATTGAATGAGAAGCAGTAACTTTGTAATTCCACATATATTTATTGCAAACGACCTAGGTTTCGACGTAGCACGTCATCATCAGGTACAAATATCACAGAACACTCAGAATATATAGTCACAAACATTAGGGAGAGGGGGGGTGGAGGAGGGGGGGGGGGGTGAGAGGGTGAGATGGAGGGTGACGTAGATTGGGGAGGATGCGTTGTTGGGAGTTAGGTGTGGGGGAGGTTATGTCCGTACTGGGGGGGGGGGTGTTCGGGTGGTCCCCCCTCCCAGTACGGACATAACCTCCCCCACACCTAACTCCCAACAACGCATCCTCCCCAATCTACGTCACCCTCCATCTCACCCTCTCACCCCCCCCCCCCCCCCCCCCCCCCCCGACCACCCGAACACCCCCCCCCCCCAGTACGGACATAACCTCCCCACACCTAACTCCCAACAACGCATCCTCCCCAATCTACGTCACCCTCCATCTCACCCTCTCACCCCCCCCCCCCTTCCCCCTCCTCCACCCTCCCTCTCCCTAATGTTTGTGACTATATATTCTGAGTGTTCTGTGATATTTGTACCTGATGATGACGTGCTACGTCGAAACCTAGGTCGTTTGCAATAAATATATGTGGAATTACAAAGTTACTGCTTCTCATTCAATATGCTAAGCAAATTCCATGAAGTCACGCCTGAGACAACGGAATTTCTGTTTTAGATGAACGATCCATGGATGATTTTAGCCAACCAACATGCCCAAGTCTAAGCAAAGTTACCAGAGTGCATTCAAGTAACACCACCAACGTCACTCCGATTTCAGAAAGAAGCCGTAGGAAATTTAATTTTATGTGTCAGTCAAAATATAATTTTCTTCTGCCCAAACTTCTTCATACTTTATGCATAAGAAACGAGATTTTACCGATCGAAATGATATCATTTAAATCTATACCCTACTTCATTAACAGCGTTTGGTCCCAGTGTTCAGCCAGTATACGTGTGGTTTCCCTCTGGACTCGAGAGTAAAAGACAAGTTTTGTAATGAAAAGCAAGTTGTATGTCCTGACGGCTTAATGAAAACCAAATGGAACAAAGGGCTCCGCCAAGCAGAAGTGAAGCCGACGCCATGAATGGTGTATTGAGTATAAGTTTGTATTCACGTACAAAATGCATATGAGGAATAATATGCCACTGTTCGGTCTTATATTTGCAGAGTGATTGCAATCGCAAGGATTCTCTTTATCGATTAACGTGGCTTTACAAGCAGTTTGCTGATTTCAAAATAATGCCTAGGCATTCGAGCCAACAGGAAAGCCCCTGGCCGTGGCCGAATTTCCCCCAAGACGTCACATGTAAAAAGCAAATGGGTCTCATACCTAAAATCATTAGGACTTCCCCACTAAAACAAACGTTTTTGCGACGCATTTGGCTCTTATGGGAACAATCCAAATTAGTTCTGAGATAATGAAAAACGTTTGAAAGCATTGGTTTTGAGGTTCGACTCACTCAACACAAAGCTGAATGATTACGCCCGTTATGACCAACATCCCCACTTTCTCCCGCATTTCTCTACCTTTACTTCCTCAGTGACTTAGATCGTTCGTGTGTGTTTATTTTCGATTTTGACAACACCTCTAAATGTTACGGCGTTCCCCGTGCATATTTTCATTTTTGTAGAGGTCTGCCGCGGGTCTTATATGTAAGCAGTACATTCAATCATGTACTCATGAATTAATTGCATGATCATTGTATAAGCACATAGTAAATAAATGTTGTCCTTAGCATATTGTATGCGCCATTTCGGCGAGCACACCAAAATCTCCCTGTCTACCGAAATTTTAGCTGCGCTGTGGCCTGATGAAGATACACCGATAGTGAGGACGATGGCTGGGATTGTAATTTGAGAGGTCACTCCGCTGCCTTTTGTCTTCCGAGAAAAGGAATGATGGGCAGGCAAGTTGCGACATAAGGGAGGGAGAGGGAGACCCCACTCCCCTCCCCCCGCTCGCCTGGGACGTATTCTCGGTGCGACTGTAGGCAGCTGTAGGAACTACATCCGACGCCGCGGGCTGCGAACAGAGCCATCTGTTGAGAGAAGG
This sequence comes from Platycnemis pennipes, assembly GCA_933228895.1. NCBI lineage: Eukaryota > Metazoa > Arthropoda > Insecta > Odonata > Platycnemididae > Platycnemis > Platycnemis pennipes. Next base: position 98,823,697 of record OW121856.1, on the reverse strand, counting down.
CTGCGGAAAGCTTCCTCTCCTGCACCCTCTTAAGGGTATCGTACTTCACAATTTTTTTTTAACCCCTAAAAATCGTCGTTTTTCGATGAAATTTTCGGAACACAACCTGCTGACAGACCATTTTCTCTCGCGAAAAAGAATTTTGAAAAAGTTAAAGACTCACAATTTTGCAGCATTTCAAACCCATGAAGTGAGTGTTCGCAGTGCCGCCATATTGGTGTTTCCCGGCTTTGGTACCAGGTGTACTGGAATTTGTTGAGTGTATTATCTGCAGTATTATGATAGGCATGAAAAGTCGTGGAACAGCGGAAAGTGTGTTTCGAGACTCCTTACAATCGTTGAAAATGCGCAAAAACATGAAGGGGATGGGGGTTTTGAGACACCTCACAACCTATGAAACTGCACAAAAACATGTTTGGGTTGGGGGTTTTGACACACCTTCCAACCGATGAAATTTCACAAAAACATGTTTGGGATGGGGATTTTGAGACACCTCACAACCTATGAAACTGCACAAAAACGTTTGGGTTGGGGGTTTTGACATACCTCCCAACCGATGAAACTACACAAAAAAATGAACAAGATGGGGGTTTTGAGGCACCTCAAAACCGATGAAAATGCACAAAAACATGAACGGGATGGGGGTTTTGAGACACCTCACAAGCGATGAAACTGCGGGCGTCCACATGGTCTGAAGTCAGAACGAGAAGTGAGGCATTTGTGAGATCACAAACAAGTTAAGGCACGAAAAATCAGAGCAAGAAATGACTACTTTCAATATCGCGTGAAAACGCAGGTGGCCGCCAACACTCACTAGCCTTCTGCGTAGGACATAGGGAAGAGGTGAAATGTCGAGGAACCCCTCTACCGGTGGTCTCGGAAACAACCCAAGATGGCGTTGAAAAGATTTCAGGTGAAAAATAGTTATTTTCGGACTGTTATTTCTCATGAAATAATGGCACTAGAGCAACGTAAGTTATGTCATAATAAATCTACATCCTTCCTCTATATAACACAATATGAAAGCACTAATGAACAACGTTTTCGCAGGATAACTGTTTGTTCACATCTTAAGTTCACCCTTAAGTTCACATCTACCTTTATTCAATATCAAAAACCATCGCAATGGTTACGTGTTCAGCTTTTGGCTGCACTAACCGACGCTACATACTCAAGGTGGGGCCTAACTAATGAAAAGTAACAGCTGTTTTGTCTTCTCGTCACATTTCCCACGTTTCGAACTTTACCGCCATGCACCAGCACAATGTTTTGAGCGTAGTGGGCGTGGTCATTCCTTCCCATCAACCCCTGTTTCTGCCATTCGTTTCTCTGTGTGCTTGGGGCGCCCCTGTCACCTCCATATCCTTCTAACCTCCTTGGTTCCCACGGTGTTTTTTGGTCACACGCATATGTGCGCGTGTACATACGCTAGTAGTGGAAACGGGGAAATAGTTCGTGTGATTTCCGTTGCTTTTTTGTTTTTCTCCCGCTTCTGTTATTCCGAGTTCTGTTCACTTCGAGAGTGCACTTTTAGGCTGGGAAAAGTAAGTCATAAATCTGAAACCAGACTTCGTTTAATTTACTAATACAAAAGTAGTGGGGCGGAAGGGCATTATTATCAAAAAGATCGCGCAGTTAGTCATTACGGTAAAAATGATATGACACGTAACTTGATGAAATTCAATTTCGAACTTACAACTGATTGCGTGTGGCCTTGCATGCAACAATAATTGTTTTGATTGAATATCAAGACAATATTCCACAGTAGGTATGACAATTTTCTGGTTTCCGGCACTTTTTCCGATAATAGTCGGGAGTTATATATTGCTACAGTACTTCTTGCCGCAACGCATTTAGTGATCAAGAAAGTACAGTAATGTGCAGGGGTAAGTTTGAAAAATCAACGTTTTATATTCCAAATAATTGCAAATAACGAGAAATCTATTAATAGGTCAATGATGTGAGTGACATATTTTTTTTCAATCAAGATGTCTGATATCACAATCAAATATGTGAACGGTGCGCCAAAAATCGTAAACAAATCCACAAAAAATGAATAAACACCTCAGTTCTAAACTGTTTTTATCAGAATGTTCGACGGTTAAGATCCAAAATGCCTAGATTGAGAGCTGGGGTGTACTGTTCACATTATGACGTTATTGTTCTGTCTGAAACCAATCTATCTGAAGATGTCAGTGATGTTGAACTTGGCCTGCCTAATTTTAACTTCTTCGGAAAAGATCAGGATGACAAGACAAGTAATATATCCTGTGGTGGTGGGGTTATGATCATTGTAAGAAATGATATTAAGGTGTCCCAGATTGAGAGTGTGAGTAAAACAGTGGAACAAATATACATTTGTATTCACCTTCCTAATAACAATGTTGCACTTGTCGGTGCTGTTTATATCCCGCCCAAATATGCCCCTGATTTCTATTTATCGCATTTTGATACGGTGGAAAGTGTACTACATAGTTACCCAAATTGTCATAAATTTGTCCTATTTGGTGATTACAATATTCCAGATGCTAGTTGGTGTGATGGTGTCATGCTAGCCCCCAATAATTATGTTTGTGCAGTGTTTAATGAACTCCTGGCAAGTTGTGACCTATATCAGGGCAATATATTTTTGTCGGCCCCGGTGGCGGCGTGGTTAAGTCCTCGCCTGCTAACCTGAGGGTCGCGGGTTCGAATCCCGCCTGAGTGGGTTTTTTCACCACTCAGGACATGGATGTGTGTGATTGTCCGTTGTTGATTGTTAAATCCCCCGATGTAAAAGGCCATAGGTGCTGTTTTCGGGGGGTAGTGAAAAAAATAAAATAAAAATATGATTCAGAATGAGCATGGAGTGTTAGATGACCATATACTTCCTATTGACTATAACCATCCCCTGCTGAGCACCAAATTGAAACTATCATGTGCCTCATATACTCAGCAGAACAGCCCTATGTGCATATATGATTTTTAAAACTGTTTCCTGTTTCTACTCTGTTCTTTTATACTAAATAAGTCTATATACCCCAACCACTGAGATTAGGAGAAGTATTTATCCCAAATGGTTTACTTCAGAACTGAGGAAAATGGTAAAGCTTACAAAACTTGCCCATAAGTCCTTCAAAAACTCCGGAGAATTTCACTTCTACATTAGTTTCTGTGAACTTCGTCGAAAATGTAAGCTGGTTAGTAAGAAATGTTATTCCAATTACATCAACAATACACAAAATAATATTCTTACTGATACCAAATATTTCTGGAGTCATATTAATAATCTTCACAATTCCCAAAGACTGCCAGATAAGATGTTTTTAGATACTCAAAAATGTGCCAATCCCTATGATATAAGCAATCTTTTTGCTAGTCATTTTTCCAAAGTGTATAATCACACTAATCGTACTAGACCATCATTACCTGATTTTCCCCAATCCATTTACATCAGCTCTCTTGTGATATCAACAAACGAGCTAGTATCTAAACTTAAATCACTTGATTCATCCACAAGTCCAGGACCTGATAACATCCATCCTCTGCTGGTAAAACATTGCAGTGGCTCATTAGCCTATCCACTTTTCACTATCTTTAACAAGTCTTTAAGCAGTGGAATATATCCTAAATGCATTCAAAAATGGATGTTGTCCCCATTCATAAGAGTGGTGACAAAAAAGATGTCAGTAATTACTGCCTAATTGTAATTCATTCTGTGTTTGCAAAAGTGCTGGAGAGCCTAGTTACAGACAAAATTAGTCCAGTGATTGACCAAATTCTGGTTGATGAACAACATGGTTTTCGTACTGGTCGTTCAACTGCCACCAACCTATTGGTATTTCAGCATGAAGTTTCTCCAATGCTTGTGCACAATAACCAAGTAGATTTAATTTACTGTGATCTCAGCAAAGCTTTTGATGCAGTTGTCCATCCCCTTCTCCTTGCACAAATTCAAACATATGGCATTACAGGCAACATTTTTAACTGGCTTGAAAGTTATCTTTCCAATAGGAGGCTCAGTGTTAAAGTACTGGGAACTACCTCACAGGGCTCCCATCTTGGTCCTTTGCTCTTTTCACTTTTTATAATTGAAATTGGTCAAGTGCTGACTCCCATTAAATACTTGTAATATGAAGATGGTCTCAAATTATTTCACCAAGTGAGGACTGAAAATGATGCCATATAACTACAGGAACACCTTACAAATGTCTCCCAGTGGTGTGTGAAAAATTTTATGTCCCTTAACTATAGTAAATGCTTTGTGATGACATACTGTAGAGGTAATCCATCATTCTCATATGAATACTCATGTTCTGGGAACTTGCTACGTAGAGTCAATTACTTTAAAGATCTTGGGGTAACTTTTGATTCAAGATTGTGTTATGACTTACATGTTTCAAACATAACATCCAAGGCATATAGAATGTTGGGTTTTATTTGTCGTGTAAGGATTTTAAAAACATCCACTGTCTAAGGATATTATACATGTCTCTTGTTAGATCAATCTTAGAGTACTGCTCAATTGTGTGGAATCCATTTTATGGGAAATATGAATCATCCGTGGAGAGGGACCAACAGAAACTTTTAAGGTTTGCTTCAATCAAATTTTCTATTCCCAGAAAGAAAGGGGAATATGACAGTGTAATGAATTACTTAAACCTGACTAGTCTTCGATGTAGAAGAAAACAATTTGGTGTTACATTCTTATATTATGTTTCGAACAATTACATAAAATGCTCAACTCTATTTTCATTTCTCTCTCTAAGGGTACCTTCGGTAAACACAAGACTGAGCAACTTGTTTAGTGTTCCCTATCTGCCAAATAATTATTCATTCTACATGCCACTGTATCGTGCAATGAGAGATGCTAATGAAATCTCAAGGGATATTGACTTTTTTACTTCCTCTTCAAGCACCTTCAAAAGATATGTGAGAAGCAATGTTTCTTGACTGTTTGCCTTCTTTTATTATGTCAATCTATATTCTTATTTAATTTGCCTTATTCAGTTGTGAATGTCTGATGTTCTTGTAGATTAAGTCATATCTATTTGTTTTCTCTTACTCTGTTATCTTTATTTAGAAGCTTTCCTTCATATCCTTGATATGCCTTTATTTACTTTAAAGCTGCTATTTTCCTTGTAGCCTTAATACTTGTACTCAATATATATAACTTTATAAAGGGTTTTATATCATGTCATTTACTAAATATATTATTATTATTAAAATATCATTTGTAATAGCTGTCTTGATAATATCTTTTTGCCATTTACCCACCCACTCACCATTTAAACACCCACAATATTGGTTAAACTAGAGTTATAATTCTAGGAACTGGCTGTGGAATGATTAATGAAATATCTTCCATAGTTTTATTCCCTGAGAGCTTTATAGAGGCGCTCTACTGTACTACCATAACTGGCTACGAAGTACCTTTCAGCATCACTGGCAACACTGGACTCAGAGAGACTGTAAAGCATGGCTGACATTATTTGTGATAAAATGAGAAATCGGCTTCACCCGAAATGTGTTAAAATCCTCATTTTTAAATTAAAAAGTTAAAGCAGTAAAATGTTTTATACTAGTAGTTAGAGTGCTTATTTCAACTGCATGAGTAAAATTATTATTAGACTTCAAAATAAAATATATGATTAAGGAGAAAATAAAGATTTGGCTTTGAAATTATACTTTGGATTCAAGGAAATGATAACATTTAGATTTTAGGTAAAATTTAGGATTAATGGTAAAAAGATAGAAAGAATTTAGGATTTGGATGCTAAATGAGATTCAAGGGAGAATTTAAGATTTGCATTCAAGAAAAACTGGATTCGAGCCATCTCTAATTTTATTCAATTTAGAAATCACGCCTTTGAACTCGGTGATAACAGTAAGAGTGTGACATGAAAAATTAAAATAAATATAGATCCAAAATAGTTTTTAAAAATTTGGAAATATTGACAAATTATTTTAAATTGGTTCACAAAACTTTGTTATACTATATTTCAAGAGTTATAAATTATTGATAGCATGCGGAAAAATCAAATACATTTAAATCTCCTTCGGCCTCTGGGATTTACTTTAATAAAATATCCTCCACGCTCAAGAGGTTAAAAAATAGTGATGGACAGATGCAGGTTTTTTTTGGATTCGGAACCGGATCCTTGCCTTGGTTTTGGATCTTTGTCTCGGTTTCCGATCCTTAGTTTCAGATGCTGGATAATTTGGATATTGGATAATATTGGTTCCTTGGGCAATATCACTTTGAGTCCTATGAATGCTCACATTGTCTCTGGAGTCCCAAGCTAAGGGGCCATGCTTCACTCTGTATCTCTCACAGGTGATAATGGCTTGAGATAAGTCTCAAAACAGTCATCACAATCTTCACACTAATTCTTTGCCTATCCTATGAATAGTTTGATAGCATGCACCTTTTTCAAGCAATTTTAACTCAGGAGAACTTAAAAGGTATATATTTTAAAGCTTTTGTATGTAAGTACATACATCTTTGAAAATAAAAATTGAAAAATGAACAATAATATTTTGCAAACAAGCTGTTACTGCACCAAGAAAATTTGACCAAAATTAGATAATAATATAGAAGAACCCATAGAAGATAAAATAAAATGCACTCACCAGAGACATCAAGGACTTCCAATTTTTTGCACTGCACAGATATTGAAGAAATCAGCCGATCATCTACTAAAACATTCATACTGACATCCAATTTTTTCAAATTTTTTAAAGATGAAATATGATCCAAGGCAGCCCTGTACAAAAGCGGGAAGTGGTTGACAACACTAAGTTCTTCAATCATGGGGATTTTTGAGCAAACTGATTCAAAATCACTTCCTGTTAGGCTAGCACAAAAATCAAATTTGAGGGAATTCAAACCAGGAGTACGTGATAGACCAGTTACTAAATGGGTCATGTTCACGTCATTACATGCCGTTACGTCCAGATGCTTCAAAGATGTTGGCAAAAAGGCAAGTGAATGTCCATCAATTGTACGCTGAGTTAAACTGAAAGATTCCAGGGGAAATTTATCAAACATCAACCGGATATCTTGATCTCTTATGCTGATAGGTTCTCTCAAAATTAATGATTTTATAAATTTGCACTTAAAGGTGAATTGCTTGCAAGCAGAAGTTGTCACCCTTAGGGCATGTGCACTTAAGTGTTCCAGACCTCTACAAAGGTTAGCTGAAAAGTAACAAGAAAAGGCCATTATTATAGTTCACAATATCCAAATTAAAAATAATAGTATGTATTCTATTTCAGTCACCAATTGAATGATGCAATTAAGACCATCATAAAAATACAAGAATATAATACAACCACTCCCATTAGATATTATGAGATTAATTACATCATATTCAATACAAAGGCACGAACCACTTTTCTAGAGGAGTCACAAACTGGATTTGGCTTGAGAGATACAGAGATTCATGAACACTATACTATTTCCCTTCCTAAGAAGCCCCTTCACCTTGGAGGTAAATCGAAAACTGTGGTGACGCTTAATATCATGTGGAAAATTATGGTATGATTTGATTTGTACGTCAGTGTGGTTCCTGGATGCGGTCGTATGTGATAAGGTTTAGTGACAGCATTTCTTTTCCTTGTAAAGTAATTATGAATTATCTCATTATTTATGACAGTGAAACCTGCCTTTAACAGAATCTCTTTGTACAATGATTTTTTTCCAGGGTAAGAGTTTTACTCTTCAGTCAGGGTTGGTCATGTCACCAAAATTACATTGGGAGTCCTTTATGACATGTCCATAAGATGCGATTCCTACGTTGTTTGGCTATTATCAATAGATAGGTGGAAGTTAAAACAGTGAGAATGAAATATCATACCATGCACACCCATACAATTTTATTTTCAACATGTAACATGGAAAGATTTTCATAAAATTTTTACACATTCCTTAATTGTTGAATAACTATCCTTTTATTCCTGTATTAAGTTATTCTCTGCGGCCACACATAATATGCTAAATAAAAGCAGAATTACTTTTATGCAGACTGGAATCCCCCAAATCTTTATTAATACTTAGTACTTCCCAGTACGATTTATTGCTACCGTCACATTTCAATTCTAAGTATTCATCGTCATTCACAGTTTGGTTCACTCTCAAGAACATCTTCTGAGCGGTCAACTGCAATATCACATTCATAAAACGTCAGCAGGCCTTCATTGAGGTGAAGTAATACATTATTAACTGTTGACTATAACAAGAATACAAGGTTGTTACAAGAATGTGGAAAAGGAATTCCCTGATGCTTCTCTGACAAAAATTGTCATTTTTTTTCTGCCTTTTTCAAAGAACAGTGAAAATTTTAAGGGCAGTTGAAGTTGAAAAAATGCACTGTAACTTTTAATCATAAAACTTATTGAAGAATTTGTCAATCAAAGGTCAAATGAAGAAAAATTGATCTTTTCTCAGCATATGAACACTGAAAATAATGTGACACTATAGCGACCACAAAGCATCTCCATTTGTAAAAATACACAATTATACATACGAGATCAAATAGCAGTTTTTCTGTAATTTTATTAATGAAGTCATAGTCGTACATACATAAATAAACATAGGATAACGAAAAATACCTTTACAATAACAAAAATTAAAGAAAACTAAGATTTGCTGACTAGCTCTTTCAAGCGCTCCTCAATAGCATAAACTTCAACTTGTTTTTCCATAATTTTGGCCTTTTTAGCCCTTAGCTCTTTTATCTCTTTGGTCAAAATTTTCTCATCCACTTTTCTTTTTTCCTTCTCCTTATCAGCTTTGGACCTCTCTTTGCAAGCCTGTTCATATTCTCAGCGAGCATGTCTACAATCTGATCATAAAATCAAAATATCAATAACTGATCATTTTCTTGTCCATCTGAATATTTTCCAGTCCTTCAATACTCAGGATTTCATCATAGACCCTTCATTGAGTAACTAATGTGGAATTTAAACTGTTTTCTACAACCATCTCTTTCTTTATTGAAAAACACCTCTCAACAAAGGCATTACAATGACTTAGAATCAAAACCCATTTCAACAAACCTGAGCATACAAAACTGAGTAATTATTTCCTTTTAGGCACAGGGGTTTTTAGGCCAGTGCTCAGATAAACATTCCTGTTTCGTCCCCATTATAAACATCACATGGTTGATGTCTTTGATTTTTCTTTGGATGATGTCTTTCCACTCCTTCACAGTCTCTATGTCCACATTTTTTTAATTTATGACTATGAAAAAACAGAGCACGTGGCCCTTGGTTATCAAATCGAATTAAAAAAAACTAAAGTTCTCGTCAGGGTCAACAAATTCAAACCTCAGCTTTATCGAGAGGCTATCGAGATAAGAAAACAGAAAGCCAACTTCAATAGAGATGGAGGCCTTCAAATGAATCACACGCGCCCGTACTAAATAAATTTTCTACTTCAACTTCTCCCCCCTCTCCTCTTCTCCCTACCACACCCAATCCACCAACCTGAAGTGTATATATACCTACCCACACCGGCATGCATTACCATTCCCTCAGAAGAAGTTACCAACAGCGGTCGCGAAACGTCCAGCTAACCTGAGTACGTGGTAACACCCGAAGAGGAAGTGTTTATCGTGTGCTACCAAGTCCCATACTTATAGAGAACACCTGGTTTTGTAAATGAACAGAATAATTTAAACGAATACAGCATCATTTGAAACTAAAGTACATCATGACAAAAGCACAATTCATATTGATTCAAAATTCCCTTTCATCTGTGCATTTCATATTGTTATGACAATCGCCAAAGTGATGCTGCCCTCTGCGACTACGAAAAGATGTGCCATTTTTCATCCTCACGGAAAAATCATGCCTCAAAAGTAATTACATATTAAAAAGTCTTACCTGCATTAAACAAAAGGCTAAATTATCTATAAGCTGATATTCTCTCAATAAATCTTCCGCTTTTGACATGTATAGCCTCAATCTTGAGTCTTCTGTGCCGACTGAATATACAAAATGTGCTGTTTGGTCAATACCGTCATAATTAGAGGGCATCAATGTAAGGTAAAGCACATATTTTATTAGGAGGTGTAATAATTACAAATTGAACTTTGTTACAATAAATGAACCCCAGCTATCTACGTAATAAACTAACTTGAAGGCCCACATAACAATCCCTGAAAGATATGCAACTTACAAATACGTCAACTTAGATACCCGGCAACACTTACCTGTTTAGTTTGTTTTCCTTGTTATTATGTTCAGGATAGTGGGTCCCAACAAAAACGTGTTAACAATAGTCCACTATATACAAAAAGTGCTGATTGGTCATTATCTTCATAATTAATTATTAAGTGTGCATCAACATAAGGTATCTTATGTATTTTCTTGGGAGGTGTAATAAGTGCAAATGATACTTTGTTACATTGAATGAGCACCAGCATTCTATGGAATAGACTAAAATGAACGTCCAGCATAAAGTTCCCCTGAAAGTTATGCAACCCACACATACCTCTTCAACTTAAGTACCTGGAAGGCCTAACCAACTTTTATCAAATTTTCAATACCACATTCAGGATGTCAGGTCTCTACATTTATGTGTTAACAACAGTCAAATACACTTAGTATTATGAATTTTTGCAGCTAAAATTATTAGCCTGAAAAGAATATGAATTTTGTTCCTCCCCTAATTTTCTACCTCAGAAGCTCAACTCAAACCATTCACTAATCTACATTGTAGTAGTAAAAATACAAAACAAATCAAACTCACCAATTACATGAAGAGCATCACCAGAAAAATTATGTGAAGTAGGTAAATCCAGTCTCACGAGTGAATTACCACATCTCTGTAGAATCTTCCCAAGAATGTCATCATTAATATGGTTAAGCTCTGGCAGATTATTACAGTTCAAACTTGTTACTCGGCTCCATTGGTCGAGCAGTGTTCCACGCCACCTTTTGCAAACTATGCAACCAAAATACTTTTTAATGGACAATCAACACGAGCATAATCAAATGATAACAGAATACAACCCACCTATTTCGTATGCTATTTTTTCTTTCACATTAAAAAATGAGAAAATAAATGCGAGGCAGTCATCATTGAGATCATTAATTTTACATGGCCTCATTCCTTTGAGATATCCAAGATCTTCTGGTTCATATTCTTCCAATGATCCACTCCTCTCAATATGATAACAGTACTTTTTTCTAGCCGACACCTCAGGCTCACGTTCTTTGTCAGGCTGGTGTTTAACATTAGCAGGATTCACACTCAGGATCCTTTCTCGTAATTTAAGCTGGCAGCGACGAGCTCCGATAGCCCTGAAAGATGTAAGCATACACCGTTATAGAATAATTGATGAATATGATACTCCTTCCCCTGAATCATTCAAGGCATAGAGAGGAAAGTGTTTTTTCCTACAAGTGATTTTAACTGCATTTCTAAGGAAAATAAGGCCAGATTGCATACTGCTTTCATTATCAATTGTTTCTGGACAATAGGAAGATGTCAGATGTAATGCAAATGTAATGGGGCAGTTTAATCAGAACCGAAATTGCTCTCTTGTACACGAAATCATTAGATGAAAATGATAAAGGAATTTTAGTGAATAAATTAACCTAACCAGAGCCATATGCTCATAAACCAAAAATTAAAATAAGCACAAGGTGACACCCACTAAATGAGCTGCGTTAAGAATATTTACATCATACACCTCCCGTCCTTGACTGTTTCGTGGAAGAACGGGAGGGGAGGTTGGAAGGTCTGCTCACACAGATCCAGTCACATCCTGCAAATAACCCAAAACAACTGAACAACAAAATATTTTTGTATACACTTTGGTGTGACTGAAAGTGTGCTGAGTTATATTTACTTATCACTAATTATGATGTAGTCGAATATGTAATGCCTTTCGAAATAATCCGAATGGAGTCTAACAATCACTTCCATTGACAGAGTCAGCTGTGTGTCCCCCACTGGGATTGAGTGAATGAGCTACGCAGTCTATTTTGTGATTGGGTGAAGTGGATGACATACAAGTCCTTTGCAAACACACTTTTCAGAAAGGGTTAAACACATCAGTTTTTCACTGCTTCTAACTCGAGAATGACTAGATGGATCGAAGAACAGAAAAATACAGGTATTTTTATTTTACAAACTCTATCAGATTTGGCAATTAAAAAATATGGTAAACAACTCCATGGTAGGTTTAGGATTAATTAGGAAGTTAATTAGGGAAAAAAGAAAACTAAGCACACATCCTGACCCCAAGGAACAGTCGTGAATATTCTGGATTTTCTTTCACTATGATAAGAAATCATAGGAGAACAAGTCAGTAACATTGACAAACATATAACTACAATTTCCACTAATTTATAGTAGCCACTCAACATATATTTGCCACTTAATTCCATAGTACACTGATTGTGCATTACAGTTAAAAGTAATTAAAAATATTTATCACAGAGTTTATCCATAGTTTTAAATGTATGTAATAAAAAAAACTATCCTTCACAGATATGAAAACTTCCCACCAAAATGCTTCCAATCAGACCATATTCAGGCAAGTACCGTAATTATATTGAAAAATGAAAACAGAAATTAGGAGCATGCATGGAGAAGATTTCATGTATTTTATCAATAACAATGAGGAGTAATTAACAATGTAATTAACCCACTTATAATCTAGACTGGAAGAAAATCTATTCACTAGTAAATATACTTGCCTATCAGCTGCTTCCGTTGTTTCAAATGTCACAAATGCATAATACTGACTTCTTTTCGTTGTTTTTCTTCCACTACGAATATACGCTTCTTTAACAGCCCCAAATTTACTAAAAAATTCCTTTAGTTCAGCTGGCTTTGTCTGGCAAGGGTAAACATTATGTCAATTAGTTTACATCCTACTATCACTGTGTAAATTTAATTGGAAAGAAGTTTAAAAACAGGACAATTCCAAGATTAGAACTTACACTTCCATGCAGATTTGATACATATACTTTGCGGACAGGTACTAAATCCCCTTGGTCCTCCTTCACTGAGAAAGAAAGTAATACCAACAATAAATCAATGCACATACCATGCAAATCATAACCCAATCACAAAATGAGCGCTGATTAACACCGTGAGGGAATCAGACAAACCCATAAGTGAAAATGAACCTTATTATCACATACATGATAGGGCAAAATTGCCAAGCTTACACAAAATGACAGAAAAAATTCTACGATAGCTCCATTTCCACAATTTCATACTACGCTCTTCCAATAGAAATGCATTCAAATTGAATTGCCAGTAAAAATCAAAGAAATTGTAAATATAAACTCCTTTAAGGCCCTGCTTTCCTGGATCTCGTTCGTTTACTGTTCCTCAAAATCCACCAGTTTGGACACCTCAGGAACAGTAACAGGAATAGTAGATGCTAGGAGGATCAAGAAACCATGGGTAACAGCAGAAATGATGGTAAGGATCGAGGAAAGAAGGAAATGGAAAAATGTAAATACAGAGCTAGTCATAAGGCATTATAAGGCAGTTTGGACACCTCAGGAACAGTAACAGGAATATTAGATGCTAGGAGGATCAAGAAACCATGGGTAACAGCAGAAATGATGGTAAGGATCGAGGAAAGAAGGAAATGGAAAAATGTAAATACAGAGCTAGTCATAAGGCATTATAAGGCAGTTTGGACACCTCAGGAACAGTAACAGGAATAGTAGATGCTAGGAGGATCAAGAAACCATGGGTAACAGCAGAAACAAAGAGAGCAAGAGAAAAGCGATGGAGTCAGCAATGCGAGGAGATGGAGAGACTCCAGAGAGATGGAGAAATACACAGTCTGTACTCTTAAGGTTAGAATGTTATCGGAATCAAGAAATGGAAAACGGTCCCTTGCATCAAAGACAGAAGGGGAAATTTAGCAATGGAACCAGAGGAGATCCAGCATCATTGGAGGGAATATGTTGAGGAACTGTATGATAGCGAAAATAAGCCTAGGAACTTGGACATTGAAGAGGAAAAGGACGTAGATTGGGATGATGTGGGCCCCGAAATACTGGATAGTGAGATAGAGAAGGCTCTGCGAGAAGTGAAGGCAGGTAAAGCAGTGGGGGTAAATAACATCCCAGTTGAGCTTCCGAAAAACCTAGGAAGAGTGGGAAGGGACAGATTTTATGAACTTGTTCGTAGAATATACGAAGAGGGGGCTTGGCTGGAGGATTTTGTAAAAACCGTGCTGATACCTATACCGTAAAAGATGGTGACAAAAGAATGTGAAGACTATAGAATGGTAAGTTTGATTTCTCATGCGGCAAAGGTAGTGTTTAGAATCATCAATAGGAGAATGGAAAAGGGAGCAAACGAATTCCTAGGCGAGGATCAGTTTGGATTTCGGAAGGGGAGGGCCACTTGGGATGCGATTGCAGTGATGAGAATACCAGTGGAAAGGAATTTAGAATATAATCAGGATGTATTCATGTGCTTTGTTGATTTCGAAAAGGTGTTCGACAGAGTGAGCTGTGACAAGTTCATGGAAATATTGCGCAAGATAGGAGTAGACTGGAGAGACAGGAGACTGATCTGGAATTTATACATGGCGCAGAAGGCACAAGTGAGAGTAGCCGATGGAGAATCAGATTGGGCTACAATAGGGAGGGGAGGGGCTGTCCGTTATCTCCGGTACTTTTCAACATATACTCGGAGGAAATGGTGAGAGAGGCTTGGGATGAGCTGAGGCTGGAGTAATGGTCGGGGGGAAATTGGTAAAATCAGAGAGGTTTGCAGATGACCAAGCGCTAGTCAGCCTGTGGCTTGCAAAAAATGCTGGATATATTGCAGGGACAGTGCGAAAGATACAGGATGAAGATAAACCAGAAGAAAATGAAAGTAATGCGATTTTCAAGAACAAAAAGGGCCAGTATAACGATAAACATAGGAAGTCAGAAGCTAGATCAGGTAGAGAAATTTAGCTATCTAGGTAGTGTGTTGGAAGAACAAGGGCACAGCAGCATTGAAGTGATAAAGAAGCTTTTACTCGTAGGCGTGAACTAATAACAGAGGCGTTGAGTAAGGAAGTGAAGAAAAGACTAGTGAAAAATTTAATAAAAAGTTGCACTATATGGGGCAGAAACGTGGGCTTTGCGAATAGAAGCTGCGAAGAAGATGAAAATAGACTCAAGGTTTTTGAAATGTGGGTGTGGAGAAGGATGGAGAAAATAAAGTGGGTCGAAAGGAAGACGAACGATGAAGTGCTAGAATTGGTAGGAGAGGAAAGAAATTTGATAGATGAAATTAGGAGAAGGCAGAAGGTGTGGATGGAAAAGGTAATAAAAGGGGATGGTGTTTTGAAGGAGGCGATTGAGGGAAGAGCATTGGGTAAGCGGAGAAGGGGGAGGAGAAGAACGCGTAGCTTGGATGGAATGATGGGTGGCAGGCGGTATGAGGGGCTGAAGAGGGACATTGTGTGAAATTTAGGGGGTGGGAAGAATTAAACGTCCATCTAAACCTACCTTCACCAGTAGAATACTAATAATAATAATATGATGGAAAGGCTTCGTTATTTCATTGCCAATCAATAGAAGGGCCAAAAAATAATGTCCTGAAATTTTCACAAAAATGACATCTACTTCATAATTCAGTCGAGCCTCCTTAAGGGCAGGCTGTTATTGGGATAACTAATATACGAGGGTCATCCAGAAAATAAGTTCCGTTTTGGTCTGTAGGTTTCTAGGGCTTTTGTTTATTAAAACTGGCAACGTTGTACAAAAGAGGGGAACCTTCTGAATAGAATGAGAGGTGAAGGGCCGCAGTAGCCTTGAAAACACGGTCACAGCAAGTCGTTGAAATGGAGCCCTCGACGTCGCGTCCCGCCACCTCTGTGCCTGTTTCGTCTCGAGTCATTGTCCGCGGAGTGATTCAATTTCTTCATGCCCGTGGTTTCAAATCGATTGAAATTCATCAACAGCTTGTTTCTGTGTATGGAGAGGGTGCAATGACGTATGGTAACCTGGGTGTCACACTATACCCCAGAGAACAAAAGGCAATCCATGCAGTGGAAACACACCACCTCCCCATGTGCGAAAAAATTCAAAGTTGTGAAGTCCACCAGGAAGATCATGGCCTCTGTTTTCTGGGACCAAAAAGGAATTCTCCTGATTGATTTTTTGCCTCAAGGAGAAACAATTAATGCCTCCCGGTATTGCGAGACCCTGAAGAACCTTCGTCGGGCCATCCAGAATAAGAGAAGAGGAATGTTGACCTCTGGTGTGTGCCTTCTCCACGACAATCCACGGCCTTATGTCGCTCATTCCACTACGGAACATTTGCATCATTTTGGTTGGGATGTTCTAACCTATCCACCTTACAGTCCTGACTTGGCCCCTTCAGACTTTCATCTGTTCACCAAAATGAAGGAGGGATTAGCCGGAGAACGTTTCACAGGTGACGAGGAAGTAAAAGAAACTGTCACCAAATGGACCAAGGAGGTGGCGGGAAGCTTCTACTAGAAGGGGATTTCAAAGCTCTTTTGTCGGTATACGAACAGCATTGAGGTTTCCAGAGATTATGTGGAAAAATAATAAATATTATCAAAAATGTTTTCTGTAAGTTTAAATTTTTTTCAATAAAAACTCGATTAATAAGAAAAAAACGGAACTTATTTTCTGGATGACCCTCTTACATAAGGCCTGTTGTTAATAAGAGGGGATCAAGTCTAGTGCTGCATTTGAGAAGCATTATACATATTCATGCGGTTGCAATTAATGACTCGTAGTGCTACAGATTTGCTCAAAGAAAATCAGTTGGAGTGAACTGTATACGGTTTCGCTAAAATTTCATTATAAGATATTAAAGTAGTGTGATTGACAAGGCCCATTTTTGATTCTTATGTGTACGTTGTTCCTCAAATGTGATGTGTCTTTTAATGAAGACTACTCAATATTGCTTGCCGTGGCATTTGCAGAATTTCCTTCTGGGGGGTTTCATTAATATTTATGTGCATCATAATAAAATGATATTTAGATTATTATTCACTAAACAACTATTTAATTAACATTCTCTTTTTGTAAAGACAAATCAACTTCCTATATTTTTCAGTCCAATAAGCAGAATTCTACATGATGCTGCGAAATACAAAAAATATATACCTAGTACAGGACAGTAATAAATAAATAAATATATACACACACACTGTGGGAATGTTTTCTGGTGGTGGTTTAAACCCTAAAACCACCCCATCAATACGCCACTGATTGTTTGTATAATTATTTTAGGTATTGGAATGTGGAAATCACTTTCCATGTCCTTACTCAACCCGGACAATTAATTTGCATCATAAATACGCTCCGCATAGATTATTTGTAAGCATAGAGGATGCGTAGAAGGTTGTGTGCTACATTTTTGATTAACCATCATTATCATATGGTTGAGGAAATTTATTATCTATTCTTATAAATAGCTGAGGGATGTGGGCATTACATCACCTGGGCCTGACAGCACCTAATAATAATAATACATTTACATAAACTACTTTATCTTTTGAAATTTGAAGCCTGGAATCTGTCAAAACCATAGTTCATAACGCTGGTGGTCATGCGTGGAAGGAAAACAAATGACTAACGGAATCCTAAGATTGCTCCAGCCGTGGCCCAGTAGGTAGAGCACCGGTAGTACTGGGAGCAATAGGAGCGAAAGTGGACCACGAATTTGTAGTGTTTGGAGCACGAGCGCTCCGGAGCATGAACTGGACTACATCCTAAATTATATACAAACAGCTGGTTGAACCAAGGACCAGCTGAGCAAGGGCCACACACTTAAGTATTTACTTCATCTCAATGAATCATTTTATTCTGTTGTGTACTTAAGGAGTCTAAATGTCAAGTGAGTTTCTAGTAGTAACCGTTCTTGAAAAAATTAATGAAACTATCAAATAAGCCAGTATAAATTTAGATTTAAATTAAACCCACATCCTCCACTCAAATGAGGTCAACTCATACAGTATATGAAGACAACGATATATTTATGTGGACTTTGTAATTTTCAAGGTAGGAAGCCAATCTTTGATCCTTCTGAGAGAAAAACGGACTATTATAAACAAAACAATGAATATATATTTGCCAGGGTTACTTAGATACATGATTATTATATTCTAGACTATCAAAGCTTGTCTTTACATTGCTATATTAAATTAGGTAAGACATACAGGAGACATTTGTGTCAGCAGTTACAACAGGAACATAAGACAGTCGGATTTAAAATTAATTTGAATTACAAGTAAAAATAGTTAATTAGCGAAAGCACATCGGCAAGAGCGCATCACTCATCATTGAGGATCACAAATGTAGAACACAAGTAACTTTTAACAATATGAACATGACTCAAACATGTTCAAATGTGGAAAAGACAACACGAAAGTCATCAAAGTAGTAGTATATTCGGTCCCAAAGTAAATAAAATTCTAGTTCCAAATTAAATACAAGTTTTTCCCTTAAAGACCTAATCTTTTGGGAACCATAATCATCGTCGTCGGAAACACCTCTCCATGGTGAAATGAATGGAAATTAATCCACAAATATGAACTTCGTCGAAAAACAACTCACGATCTTAATATTTCACTACGAATACGTTTGGAACACCGGTTTAAAATAACTATATTTTTCAAAGTTAAATGCATTCCTTGGGGATGAGTGACGTGTCGTCTATCGAAATATCGTCAAATTTGGATCTACTTTAACCGATGGAGAGCCCGAGAAGGATTTTATGGTTTTACCAAAGTTGTACAATCGTTGCCCACGCGACGATGGCCACAAAACAAAATTCGCAGATGAGAATCGGAATAGGAACGTAACGGTAAATGCAGTTGCACAAAAAATCACGCGAATTGAGAATTAGATAAACGCAAGAGAGATGCGATATTAACGTGAAAACGATAACATCAGACAATAATCTTCGTCACTCACACTGAAATGAAATCAGGATTAAATGCAGTCGATTAAGACGTGCATGCTTTGCATTTAATATACAGCAATGATATGTGATCCTAAATCTTTCTAAGAAAATCATATGAATTGCATAAGAAGACACAAAATTCTCTCACCAAACCCACATTTCTCAGGAAGGTTTTAAAATTATCTGATAGAATCTACTTACTAGACAGTTTATTCCAGAATCCTATGTCCAATTCATCTTCATTTAATTTATTGTCACTGTTTTCCTCTGATTTCAACTATGAGGAAGAAAAGAATGTACAATTATATGATCCTTGTTACAGCATTGTTTTGGTAGTCTATTGAAGGTATTCAATATATTTAGTACAAAACAGCTAGGTTAAAAGAACTTACTGAAGAATTGGAACATACCATTTTCCTCGGATATGATTTCGAGGCTCGCACTTAAACCTATATTGATAAGCCCACCGATATTCACAACGCCAATTTTATAAGCAAACTGCGCAAACAAAGCATTGCACATTTACTATCGCTAACAACATTCCTCACAAACCATCACCAACCCTGCCTGGGCCCCTCACGAGAGTTCCACCCGTTTCACCGTTCCGCTAGTTCAAATCCATGATCCAGTTTACGTTCCCTGTATTCAATCGTTCCCATATTTTAGCTCGAGTGAAAACGATCGTAGATCGGCGCGTAAGAAGAATAGGTTATGGGAAAAAACCGGAAAAAAACGATTATTTTAAACAGAACAAGTAATATAGTATTAAAACCTGAAGAAAATAACAGGTTATATTAGGTTTTATAACCCATAGTGCAACCGGATGAGTTCCTAGGTCGTAAGAGTGGGGAGGGGAGGAAATCGAAGCGTGGACTCTTGAATGTTTAGTTTATCTAAGAAATATCTGATTTTTTTCACGGCAATAATGTACTTTAAATGTATTTCCTTTCAATGCATTAAATTTGCGTGTAATATTTTACTCTCGTAACTTAATCATCGTAATAAACGTTGGCAGTTTAACAACCACTATAGTAGTAGATGTACCTTTTCATTTGAAATGTTTTGGGCAAATCACTGATGCAAAGCTTGAAAAATTTATATGAAAATGAAAGAAAGTTACTGGAACGTAATCTACCAATAGTATAGTTAATTTGATTCATCACTATTTGGATTCAGTGCTTACGTCATCATTCTAAACCTGGTAAAATACCTGTGCAGGAAAGGTGAGGGAAGTGTATCAGTAGCTGTTCATCGTCCTCATGGACGATGCATCAAACACTTCGAACCTGAAGACGCCAGCTACAACGCCGGCGAAACTGTCGTCATTAAGATGAATCGACGCGGAGGTCAACCCGAAAACCTTGCTACGCAGTGGGAGAGATTATCCATTGGTCACCAAATCCTTATTCAAGTGCGCTATTAGCGCCTCATCGTCCATGAGGACGATGAACTCATGGAGGATAAACAGCTACTGATTATGCCAGCTGACAAAGGCAACGCGACCTTTGTGATGGACAAAGAGGACTACATGCACAAAGTGTCTACCCTCTTGCAAGAAGACACATATCATGAGATCAAGGCGGATCCTACAGCAAAAATCCAGAAGCAGATTAAAGCCCTCTTATACCAGTCCTCCGTCCCAATGGAAGAACGCCGACGACTCCTTTAGCCTGCACCAAAACCTCCACGGATGTACGGACTACCCAAAGTTCACAAAGAAGGATTCCCACTTCGACCAATCGTCAGCGCCATTGACTCACCTACACATAATCTAGCAAGGTATCTTGCCAAGCAACTGCAGCCATTTTCCGGGAGAACGGCTACCTACGTACGAAACTCAGCCCATTTCATCGAGCTGATTAGAGAAATGAGAGTCTGCGACACTGACATGCTCGTCAGTTTCGACGTGGAGTCTCTATTTACCAACATACCTATAGAAGAGGCCGTCGAAATCACCAAGTCTCTCGTCGCTGAAGGACTGGCAGAAGACATTCCGAAAATGGTCGAGTTCTGCCTTACGAACTCCTACTTTACGTGGAATGGAACTTTTTACGGGCAACGGAAAGGAGCAGCCATGGGTTCACCATTATCGCCAATCATTGCCAACCTTTTTATGGAAAAACTCGAGGAAAAGGCCCTGCGGACATATGAAAAAACCCCAAAAATGTTCCTGAGATATGTCGACGACACCTTTGCCGTGTGGCCGCACGGAAAGACCGAACTGAACAATTTCTTACGGCACTTGAACAACCAAAGCAGCTCCATCAGCTTCACCATGGAGATCGAAGAAAACGGACGGTTACCCTTCCTGGATGTACTCGTCTCCAAGAAACAGAACGGAAGGCTTGGCCACTCTGTGTACCGAAAGCCAACGCACACAGATCTGAATGCCAACTCCCACCACCACCCACAGCAGAAGAGAGCCACCTTTAGCACTCTTTACCAACGTGCTTTTTCGATTTGCGACGGAGACTCCATTGAGAACGAGAAATGCCACATCATCAACGCCTTCAGGAAAAATGACTTCTCTTTCAACACTATTGACAACATGGTCGCGAAGGAAGAGAAGAAGCGCAAAGAAAGGACCGTCGGGGAAACGGAGCGGGATATAGAAGAGAAGAAAAGCTCCAATTATGCCTTAATTCCCTATGTAGCCGGGACATCGGAAAAAATCGCGAGAATTCTTGGGAAACATAATATAGTGACACATTTAACTGTGTCACGAAGACATCCAACCTCCTATGCAAGGCCAAGGACCGCGCGCCCATGAATATCCAAAGCGGAATATACGAAGTTAAGTGCTCTTGCGGAGACTCATACATTGGCCAAACATCAAGAGCCATGAAATGCAGAATGCAAGAACACCAAAGGGCCACCAAAAAAAAGGCAGTTTCGGTCATCCGCCATCGCCGAGCACGTATGGGAAGGACCAACACACAATGTGGACTTTGAAAATGCTAAAATCATCGCTTGAGAGAAGCATTACTTTCCCCGTCTCATACGAGAGGCTATCGAAATAGCGAAAACATCCACATTCAACAGGGAGGACAGCTATTCGCTCTCTAACGCCTGGAAGAGACTCTTACCAAACGGACCAATCAGAACGCACCTAGCCAAAACCAAGGCCTATATAAGACGGGCAAAAACCTGAATCAAACACTTCGAACCTGAAGACGCCAGCTGCAGCGCCGGCGAAACTGTCGTCATTAAGATGAATCAACGCGGAGGTCAACCCGAAAACCTTGCTACGCATGCTGCACCACTCCGCGGAAGCCTCCATCAACAATCTCTCCCACTGCAGGAGATTCAAATCCGTTCTCTCAAAATGGGAAGATGTGGCGACTACAACGACCCAAAACCCACCTTGGGCAGTCCCTTGCCACTTATGCAGTATCACCTGAAGGTGGATGAGAGTTATTACATCTACTGAAAGCAACTTTGGTTTGAGAAAGGGGGTGAGTTATCAACAAATATGTACGACGTATATGCACTCCCTCTTCGCAATACTTTGCGAGACACTCCTCTACTGCTGTTATCGCCCATGCTTCACTGCCGTAAAGAAGTATGCTCCAGATGTATGTTCTTTTGAAGTGTTTTCTTGCTTCCACGCTTTTATTTGCAGATTTAAGCAGAATATCCTTTTGGTCAAATGCCTTTTTCGCTGGGGCTATTCTACTGCAAATTTCTCTTCTGCTCCGTACTATCCAAATGTTCATCTTACATATGGGTTATTTGCATAATCCCTATTGGTCTGTTGTGTGCAATGTGAGCGAGTATATTTTCACGTTAAAGGAAGTTTTTTTATGCGGATATCTTGGTCTTACATATCTTGACGGTTTTATGGTTACGTATAAAAGAAATTTGTGGGCATGCCTACGGCCTACGGGAGGTGCCAATAATATAATACGCCTTTAGTTCTTTTTGGGGTTCCTAGGAAAATGGATTTATGAAGGAATTAGGTTCCTTTTATAATTCAGAGGAGATACCAGATTTGTTAATAATTGCCGTGAAAAGGGGTTGAGTGTGACTTCGTTACTGGAGACAACAGGATTGGAGGTTCTTCAAACGCGGTTAAATACTCATTTTTTCCTCTAACAACACGCGATTATTAAAAATATGTTTCGTCTAAATTTAGATCAACATAATACCATGAGAGCCACCGCGAGAGTAGTATTTGGCTAAATTACTAAATATTTAGTAATTATAAGCAACTAAGAGCTATAAGCCACTTCATGGAGACATGTTAGTTATAAGAGTCACGTGCAGCTAGATAGTTAGTACCTACATAGTAATGAAGGGATTACTGGTCAGAAATGTAATTCTCTCAATATCTTTATCTATATTCCCTTAAAATGCATGGATTAGTAACGTTTAACCACAGGGACGTATTTATGACCCCTGAGGCCCACGGCGGAATCTAGAATGAGGCCCCCAATGTAATCTTGCAACCTGGCAGCTTGACATCGACTTTTTCTTGCATATTAAGACAATATATAATGAGTGCAAATATCTATCACTATTCATACTCCGCTAATAGGCGCCAGGTTACTTACAACTATATGTATTTACATTTTCTCTCTCGCGAGGCCCCCAGCGCTCGCGGGGCCTCCGGGTACGACCTATGCTAAATACGGCCCTGCTTAACCATGGCTCATGCACTGCAGTAACGATATTTCACCTACTTTGCTGCTTTATTACGTTCTCTTATGATACGTGGGAAAAATCATTTTAAATCTATCAGTTCGATGATCTCTCTCTCTAATCTTGTTTTGTCTGGTTTCCTTAGACGATAGATTGCAAAATTGGAATCTTTTATTTGTGTCTTGCATACTATTTATGTTCTCTTATTGGGTGGGTTGTACATGTTGTAAATATTAGTGCATGTCCGTGGTGCATTTTTGGTGAAAATCACCCCTGCTTCCCACCCTCAGGGTTGCTTACTGGGTGGTCAGTAAATGTAAATGCATGGTGCCGAATTTTTCGAGAGAAGAGCTAATATTTATATAGATGTGAACCTTAGATGCAGTTTATTGCTTCAATCCTAACTGTACTCCTGTCTACCCATAGTAATGGAGGAAAATTCGTCAACCTCCACGTCAAGTCTGGCTTTGTGTCTTCGCGTTCAAGGACCACTCATTGTAAAGGCTCTCTGGCACAATAGTTTCTACTCTACCATCTCATAACAATTATTTACAAATCGAGATCTTTTCTTATTCCCATGTTTTCCTCTTTTCCCACGGGCACCAAATATAAAAGGTGTATTTCACTTTTGGCCTATTTTTCATGAAGAGATAACTCTTTTTAACTTTAAAGTTCTGCTTTCCCAGTAACCATGTAATGAAACAGAGTTTATTCAAAAAGAGAGTAACTAGCATATCTTCTGTGACTTTAGCCGTTGGAACAGCTTTAACCCTAGTTCGATTAGTTAGTTTTTACGTTCTGTTTCGTGATCCAAGTTTCTGAAATAATTATGTCGTTCGAACGGTTACATTGACGGAGCCTGAAATATTTACGACGGAGTCCACCTTTCCGGCATTCAATCACCTACGTCGTTTTTCTGAAGTGCTTCTTTTTCGACCCTGAGTGTGAAAGTGAGAAGGAATAATTTAAGCGTTTTGAGAAACTCACAGCTTTCCAAGTTCAAGAACGAAGCAATTCCTCGGTTTTGTCTCTTGTTTTTTTCGTACGAGGCAAGAACCGCACAGCTGATCAGAGGTGTGAAATGCGTGGGAGAATGCTTGGAGGAGTTTTAGTCTTGTAATAAGAAGCTGCTTTTCTTTTAAAGTCTCTTACAAGTAGTTACCGCTTGTGTTTCAGTGAGTGTCGAAGCCTAAGATTGGCTATGTATCATGTTGACAAGAGTCTTAAAGGTAAACTATCCCAGTGAAGATTATGTTGCTCACCAAATCCTGCCCCGAAAGAAGCCTGTTAGCAAATCGACACTCATCAAGCTGTTAGTACCTCTCAACACGTTATCCAGAGAATTTGCGAGTGTTAATCAAGAACCGAACTGTGATTCATCTGCCAACGTAACCACGCCAAGTGAGATATGAATGGTAGTGGTTTAGTTGTGCAATCACGTGATTAGTGACCAAGTTAAATTGTGACTTGTTCGCACGCTTCGTGATTTTAAGTGCCCTGCCAAGAAGAATGACCAGTAAATTGTTGCAGTGAAGCTGTAATGATAGAATACAGCTTTCTTCAAGAGCTCCCTTAAAGGTAAGAAATCGCTTGGGTTGCTTCCGTTTCCCATGTTTATGTAGCTTCTCACATCCAAATGTTATTTGCGTAGCTGAATTATTCTGCGAACGATGCCGACGAATTTCTTTGTTGTTGCAGTAGGAAGGTTTCAATTAACAAGTACTAACCTTGGTTTGGAATTCAACGTAGATACACTCGATACTTCCATTATATGTAGAAAGAAACCAAAAAGGTGTGTGGCAGGGGCTTCCAGGGGTTAAATTTAAAATTTTATTTGATCTAATTTTGTAACCATGGAAGAGGATTATGGAATTCCTATTTGAGCGTTGATGGGCATGTTAGTCTGAAAATATTTATTATGCACCTGTTCCAAAAATAGCAATAATTATGACACCGAAAACGGAAATCAGGTTTCATTAAACTTCAAGATTTGTTAGACCCAAAATAAAATCTTCGGACGTTTCATAACGCTATAATGGTTGTTTGAAAACAAATGCTTTTTTAAATATTTCACTGTAGGACAGTTCAGGGGGTTCAGAATTACAGACGTCTATTATGAATTTTGTCACTTTCTCCCGCCAAAACCTGTAGTTAACGGGAGTAATAGCAGATGTCGTTCTTAATTTTTTAATAAACCTTTTTCGAAAAGTAACCTTGTTGCAATTATAGGGAAATATTATTATTCAATATGAATATCCAGCAATAGAATTAGGGAGAGAAGAATTAAATCCGCGATATTTATTAAACATTTTCGAAATTATTAATCACAACCAATTCTCATTGCACTTTGTTGATTGATCCGTTCTCGCTGACGTCACGCCAGACTGTAAACTTATAGCCGTCATCAGACATCCGGTCCTCAGTATTCTTCGGAACGCGGTGATGAGAGGCAAGGTAAGTTTTCAGCCGTAATTTAAGAAAATTGTGCTTAAAGTCACCGTTATTATTAACGTTCATTTAGTACAGCTTTACTTAGTAACCCACCGCTGAACGTATTACAAGTTTTTTTTATTGATTAGCGGTTGTTTCCAGCAGAAGTGCAACGAAATCCGTCATAAACTTTGTTAATGGTTTGAATTCGTTACAGGAAGAGTTATTCGAGTTAAGTGCAACGTAAAGCTGGATCTTCATCATCGATGGCGTGAGACTTAGTGAGGAAACCTGGGGATTCGAGAAACTGGCTGTGAGGAGCACTCTTCAGTGGGATAATGGTAAGTTTGCTTCATTGCTAATGTTTTTCGTTTAGGAGTGTTTCCATTTTCAAATAAAGTTATCCGCGCCGTTTTTTGTGATTCTGTTACTTCTGGTTACGTCGATGCCAGGTTGTCTTCTGATATCCGTGATTTCCCGCCAAAAATCTCAAAAGATTGTTTCAAGATTCTTTTTCTTGACGACTGCCCGTTTACGCTTTTTTAGAGATTGAAGTCTTTCTCTTTTGAACTGCTTGAAATTAATATAAATCCGGGATTAAAGGATTGCTGTTAATGAATCTAACTTGAAAGTAATGTCGCGTTTCTTCTCTTTCTACTTTCCTGAAATTAATTTATTTTTGAGGATAACTTTAGTTCGAGCGATCGCTATCCAATTCCTTAACCGCTGACATTCACAAGTTTCACTTGTATTAGCCTCGTAGTCCCTCGCCTGTTCCAACCTCATTTTCATTTTCCAATCAAATCTCATCCTTCTATAACTGGATTCGCTTAATATGTCCATGGTTTGGTTTGGTATGGTTTGAATAAGTCTTAGTTCGCATGCTTTAAAAGAAATGATAGATGGTAATTTTGTTTAGTAGTTGAATGTGGCTGAACGTTAAGCATGCTCTTTTGAGCAATAAACAGTGTTACTCCTTATAACTTATAGCTTTTGGAAATAATTTTATCATTTTTGCTATTTTTGCATGTTTTATTTCAGTTTATCGCTGTTTCGTTCTTTGAGGTCGTAAATCAGAGAGGCCAATATTGTAGTTGTATTTAATCAATATTAATCTGTATTGATTACCTTAACTGCATTACTTTCCAATAGGACAGGACAGAGGATTGCTGTACGATTTTATTAATCTTTTTCCCTCAGTAGCAGCACATTAAAAAATTCCCTTTCGCTAATAGCGCGAGATGATGAAAATGATGAAAATTATTTATTCACCTATTGGGGAGTCCGTTATCTATAAGACTGGTTCTGTAGAGTTTGAAGAGAGTTTTCCCCTCTTTCATCCGCATTGTATTTCTAATTACTTATTCATGACTATTCAATTCACTAATATACTTTGAATCCACACCATTGTACAGGAAGGTAGTTATATAGCAACCATACTTACGTTTGAGTAGCAACTTTAGTTCAGGAACAATCCGCTTGATTTCTGACGTACCCCTTTTGAGCTCCCAATCTTGACCGATTGTTATTCATCGGTTACTGTAAGAATTATCACATAAATCATTTTCTTGCATTTATTATTAAATTGAACATTTTATATATACTCCATGCATGATCAGGTCGTAGATTTTGTCGTAGTGACAACATCGATTGAAGTATTTAGCAAGCTGATTAGCATTGCTTCTTTACTCGGGTAATCAGTGTCCTACTTCTTGGCTCGATGTTTTGTTCGTACACGACGCGCGTCTGATTGTTACGACGGTAGATATTTCATTATGATGAAGTTGTTGCCATTCAGATACCAAGTATATAGGATTGCATACGCAATATCTTGAAAAAGGAAGTTAATATTTTCAATGTTTTCGAATTTTACACCGTAAAAATTAGGTTTTTAAGTTCGAAATTCAAAATTCAAGTCACATGGTGGGTGCAAGTGGCGTAGTTTAGATAGCATTCAGGTAGTATGATTTAAATTTGCGTTTGTGCATTGAATTGTCAATTTTAGAAAACCTCAGGTCGTGTGCTATTGAGATTTTATGTCAATTTTTCGTGCATCCTTTCCTAATGTATATATTTCATCACAGTTTAAAGTTTGAGGCTTCACTTTGTGGAATCACTCCATCGGAAAACAAAATCCACTTTGTACATTCCGCACAAACGTTTTATTGATTTCTACCATGTTTTCGGCACTTTATGTCATCTTCATAATGACATAAGGTGTCGAAACCATGGTATAAATCAATAAAACTTTGTGTGGAATGTACAAAGTGGATTTTCTTTTAATATAAATTCTCCATTGCCTGTCAGTGCGCATCATAATTGTATCTTCTTTATTATTGTATTGCTAATAATTTATTTCCGCGTTCATTAACGAGGCACGTATTGGCTCTTAGACTCTTGAGCACCAAGCACTGTTATTCAGTATAACTAGGAGCTTTTTGAAATTAAACTTTTACCATATTTAATTTTGTAATTTAGATAACGATAATTATTTTTTATTTTTCCCGTAAATGTCTTGCGGCATCGATTCTTAACTTGCTCGATCGCAACTTAACTTGAAACCTGGGATGATATTTATGAAGCAGGACATGCAAAAGACAAATTTAAAAAATTCATAGATACCTTCACCATGTATTTCAATGCAGCTTTCCCCAAGAAATACCTCAGATGTAGACCGAAAGACTCCAAAAGAAAGCTCTACTCCCATGACCTAGTAGTTGAGAGTCGACGCCTACGAGAGCTTCATCAGGAAGCTAAATATGTTGATAATTGCCTAATGGCCTCTTACAAACAATCTCTTAAGGTCTTTAAAGAGCGAGTGAGAACACACCGCAAAATCAACAACGAGATGTACATCACTTCCTCGACCAATCCCATAAAATCAGCATGGGATGTTATTAAGTGCAACACCAAATCAGGTCAACATAATGCTATGCTTGATAAATTCAATTTCAATGGTACCCTAACTACAGATCCTGTAATAATTGCTACCAATTTCAACTCAACTTTCAGCAGAAAAACCACTGACTCCCCTCCCCCATACCCATTACTCACCAAAAGCTCTCCATCCTTTAGGTCCTTTTTTCTTTATCCCACTTGTCCCAGAGAGGTTCAAAAAGTCATAGAATCCTTTCCAAATAAATGGTCCTCAGGTTTTGATGAAATCCCCATTCCAATCATCAAAGCAGCTAACAAATTCATATGCCATCCCTTGGCAGACATCATTAATTCCACTTTTGACAATGGATATTTCCCCAACTATCTTAAGTTAGCCCACGTTACCCCTATTTACAAAAAGGGCTCCCGGTCAGATCCATACAACTATCGGCCTATATCCATTCTCTCATGCTTCTCAAAAAATTTTGAAAAAATCTTCTATAATCGTCTTGTAAGTTTTTTGGAACAACAAAAATTGCTTCATGAAAGTCAACATGGCTTCCGAAACAAAAAATCAACAACCACTGCCATATTTCAACTATTAAACTATATCCACAAGGCTCTAGATAATAGAAATTCCACTGTTGGCATATTTTATGATCTTAGCAAAGCCTTTGACAGTATTGATCATGAAATTTTGTACTTTAAACTCTCGAGGCTGGGTATCAATGGTAATGCCTTCCCCTGGATAAAATCCTTCCTTACTAACCGGCAGCAGCAAGTCAAATTTAACTATCAAACTGCGAAAGGTCCCAAAATTACCCTGTCAGAGCCACTAGAAGTTCATCAAGGTGTGCCTCAAGGCTCAATACTCGGACCCCTGTTCTTCCAAATATTTGTAAATGACCTTCCCAATTCAATTACTCTTGGGAAACTCCTCCAATATGCTGATGATACGTCATGTCTGCTACAGTAAAAAAACTCCACTGAACTTGGATACCTCTGCAGAACTGCTGTCTCTGATATGAACGAGTGGTGCAGATCCAATGGTCTCACCATAAATTCCACGAAATCCTTTCATCTTCAGTTTCATCACAAAAGAAGTCCTCCCTCTTCTAGCCTCCTACTCCGAGTAAGTGATAACCCCATCCTTCGTTCCCAAGCCATTAAGTTTCTTGGGTTAACAATTAATGAAAACCTGGATTGGTCTCACCATGTAAATAATGTTACCAAAAAAATAACAGTTGGCATCTTCCTCATTAGAAGATTAGCTCCAATCGTCACCTTAGACACCTTGAAATTACTTTTTCATGGTAAAATCCAATCCCACATCAACTATGGGATATTATTTTGGGGAAATGACTCTCTCTCCAGAAAGATCTTCTCTTTCCAAAAGCAAGCCCTAAAAGCTATGCTTCGCCTTCCCTCACGTACCCCTGGCAGACCCCTATTCAAAAAACTGTCAATTCTTACTGTTCCATCCCTCTACATTCTAAACTGTGCCCTATTTGTAAAGCAAAACCCAGAAGATTTCCCAGCTCACCACAAAGTACACTCCTACCACACTCGTAATCATAACAACATCCACCTGCCCCATTATTCTCTGTCCTCATCTCAGCACGGTCCACTTCACTCAGCTTCAGTCATTTACAATAGCTTACCATCGAACATAAAATCCATTACATCCATATCCAATTTTAAAAAATGTCTAAAGGAGCTCCTAATTAAGAAAGCATACTACACCTTAGCAGAATATTTTGATAATGACTGTGATTGTTGTAAAATGTGACCCTCTATTTTATGCCTTGTATATATTTAGGTATGTATGTATACCTGACGATTTCTATGTTGCATAATGTAACCAACAGAAATAAAATTATATTATTATTATTCAGTTGACAATGTTAGTGCATGTTCAATGTTAGTGCAATGTTAGTGTTAGTGCAACTGCTACTGTACCCTCACTGTCCTCCATTATAATTCCGCCTTCTTTGCCCTCCGGAAATTGGAAGCACAGCGTAGATTCGGCCCAGAAAGTGATTTCATGTGTGATAGATTTCACATCGCGTGCAATTCGAGAGAAATTGATTGAAAGTATATAATTCCGCCTTCTTTGCCCTCCGGAAATTGGAAGCACAGAGTAGATTCGGCCCAGAAAGTGATTTCATGTGTGATAGATTTCACATCGCGTGGAATTCGAGAGAAATTGATTGAAAGTCCGCCAAATAGTTTTAGTGACGTTATGGCATTGGAGTTATATCTGTAATTCTAATTTTTATTAGTTTCTTATTCCAGTCCTTTTTTTATCACTAAACTCGCTAATCATTGTATGACGATGGGGAATTAAGGCAGGCTCATTCAAACTGTATTTCAGTTTTTTTCATTAGAATGCTGATCCAAACAGTGAACTCATCACGGATCCTTTGGAAGCTCCTTATCGCTCAAAATTGTGGGCACAAGAAAAATATGATTGCCTTACTGCAAATGTTTTATGTTCCTCAACAGCAGGTGTTTTGAAGAAATGATTCTCGGGCTTTCCACCGGTTAATAGGCTCCATTACTGCCAACGTTTCAAAGAGCGACTCGCTCTTCAGCTTCAGGGCTTCTGAGTGCCGGATTTTATTATTGCGGTTATATATATATATCTTTCGCCCGGGTCAGGTGTCTCTTGACTGGCCGAGACGTCGGTTTAAATTTGGGCCCGATTGTTGGCCTCCTTGAATATTCGCCACCGGGCCGCCCTTCCTTATCTCTCGGATGCAATTTATAACTGGCCTCCAGGTGTTACTGAGGTTGAAACTAGTGTCACTATTTATGATATTATTTTCGAGATGGATCTCGATGGTTTCCTTGGTGAGTCTATCCCAATATAAATGTGATCGGCAAAGTAATTTTGCCTTATCCCATGGTATTGGGTGGTCACTCTTTATGTCATGCTCCGAACACAGCTGATTTCTCCATTTGGATTAGTAGGAAGTGTCCTCGGTGTTCCTTCAATCTTTGCTCGATGGTACGACCGGTCTCTCCCACATACACCATATCACATTCGCAGGGAATTTTGTACACCCCTGGAGTCTTCAGTGGGATGCTTGGCTTTCACCAACTAGTCCCTAATCTTAGATTGAGGTAGGTAGATCGTTTCAATATCGAAGCGGCGAAGGATTCGTTTGATCTTTCCCAAAATGGTGGAAATGTACGGCAGAAAGGCCTTGGCAGCGGGTTTATTGTATGTTTCCTCAGCGGTGTTCTTTTTTGCGTCAAGACTTTTTCAGGGCCATCGACATTTTGCCGTCTGCTATATCCATTTTGTTGGAGGGTCTTCTTTAGATGTTTTAATTCCGACGAAATGCTCTCGTCGTCTGCAATCGATTTGGCTCTGTTGAACAGTGTCGCTAATACTGCGCCTCTTTGTGACGAGTGATGGTGACTATGACTGTTGAGGCAGAGATCGGTGTGAGTTGGCTTACGATATACGCTGTGCCCTAAACTTCCATCCCTCTTCCTACGTGTTAGGATGTCTAGGATAGGAGCTGACCGTTTTTCTCCTTTTCCATGGTGAACTTGATATTCGGGTGTTGACTATTCATATGCTCCAGGAATTGGTCCAGCGTGTCAATTCCATGTGGCCAAATGAGAAAAGTGTCATCCACGTATCGGAAAAAAAATATTTCGGGCGCTGCGGAGCCGACTGGAGAGCATATATCTCGAATTCTTCCATGTACAAGTTGGCAATAGCTGGTGACAAAGGAGATCCCATGGCTACACCTTCCTTCTGCTTTTTTTATCACTGAACTCACTAATCATTGTATGACGATGGGGGATTAAGGCAGGGTCATTCAAACTGTATTTCAGTTCCTTTCATTAGAATGCTGATCCAAACAGTGAACTCATCACGGATCTTTTGGAAGCTCCTTATCGCTCAAAATTGTGGGCACAAGAAAAGGCTTATTCCCTTCAAATAAGAAATACGACGAGGTAAGCACATGATGGAATAGCTTGACCGTGTTAGCGTGGAACTTCTTCTCCAAGAGTGTCAGAGTATCAGAGAGAGGTAGGCGGGTGAAAAGTGACACAACGTCGAAGCTCACCATTAGGGTACTTGAGGCCAATCGAATTTCTTTTAGTGCTTTCACAAACTCTTCACAAACAAATGAGTTCTTCACATGGTGTACACTCTGCCCTACGTACGGTGTAAGGATATCGGTGAGGTGCTAAGCCAAGTTGTAGGTTGGAGAGCTAATAGCACAGACAATTGGTCTAAGGGGCACCCCGTCTTTATGAATTTTGGGAAGCCCATATAATCTAGCAGACATTGGTGCCTGTGGCCGGAGATTCCTGACCGTTTCCGTAGGAAGGCCTGATTTCTTCATGAGGCTTATAGTCTTCCTAGTTACGGCGTCTGTTAGATCCCGGGGGAGTTTTATGTTTGCGTCATCTGTGAGTATCTCATAAATCTTGCCATGATAATCCACTGTTTTCAGGAGGACCGTAGTATTGCCCTTATCGGCTGGTAGTACGGTTATCGCCGTGTTTCTCCGTAAGGAGCGAAGGGCTGATCGTTCCTTCCAAGTGATGTTGGATTTTGGCGGTAAATTAGGATTTCTGAAATATTGTCTCCAATTTGGCAAGGGTTTGGCAAGGATATGGTTTTATTGTTGGTGATTTTGTTGGAAAAATAATTAATAACCGAGATGATAGAGATAATTCTATTGCAATCGTAATATATTAGATATAATCGTATCGTATATTTAATAGTATCCCAGTAAACACAATGTGTTGCGGAAACGTCGCAGAAAGGTTGCACGAGGTTGCAGGATGCCACGTCGTTTGGCAACGTTTCTGCAACGTCATAATTATGTCACTATGCACTTGTTTGGTCCGAAAAATTTAATTACAAAATATTTGAGCCAGAGGATACATATATTAAAATTCGATTCTTCCTTTTCATGAGACACTGATTGTATATGGGAGTGGAATATCCACTAGGTTGCAGAAAGGTTGCGACATGTTGCAGGTCGCTTTGCGAAGTATTATTTGGACACAGTTTACCCCAAACATATATTCAACTATGGGGTTTTTATAGCGTTTTGTCATCTTCTGAAGCAAATTAGCTCTTTCCAGTGAAATATTTTTTTCGGTCGTGAGACAATTTTTCGCACCTAGAAAAATTGCATGTGAGATAGCGAAAGGGAAGACGGCACGAGATCGATATACATATTCGATACATCGAACGCTATGCTATCCCGTCAATCCCATCTGTTTACTCTCTGTCTAGCGCTTGACTTTTTCGGTGTGGTTTCGTGTTCTCTGGGAATCTCGTAGGATATTCTACAACTATTTGACCCCTGCCTGTTTAGATATCGATTTTTGGAAGTTATATACTGTTTTATTGCCTCTCATTTGTTTTTGACCTATCTCGTTTGGATTGTGATTATTGGAAACTGTATTGGTACTCTCTCGTTAGCATTGACCCACGCCTGTCTGGAATAATGACTAAATATTTTTTTCTGCAAAGGCATATCTCGAGTATTATTTGAAAGTGTTGCATAAATGTTGCAAGTATGTTGCAGGAGTTGCATAAATGTTGCAAATATGTTTCACCAGAGGTTGCAGTTATGTTGCCATTACGTTGCGGGAACGTGGTAGAGAGGACTTGTGGCTGATTTTGCGACGTTGTCATTACGTTGCAGCAACTCCAATTTGGTTGCAGTGAAACGTTTCCACAACGTGTTCACAACACATTTTGTTTACAGGGATATGTGATATTATCAAATGAAGTCCAACTTAGTAGTATTTTATGGTGCAAATTAAATTGTAAAAGAAGAGCCAGTAGCTGTGATTTGATCCACTGTAATTTGATATTTAAGATGTTTTTGTGTTGGAAAGTTGATAGTCCTGGGAGGTTGATTTCTTTCCGCATTAAAATCAGATTAAATGTACTTCATCAGAATTTATTTACATAGGGTCTTATACAGGGTATATAGGCTTATCTCTCTTTTTAGGGTCATTTTACTTGGCGTATTGGAGCGTGCCAAGTGCATATTCTTGTGCAGTCACCTTTTACTCCGTTCCCTAAGGGTCCGTGCTCATTATTATGTTTTCAATAAAGTGAATTCCTTTAATCTATTATCGCTTTGTAAATTTTACATTTATCTCGTGCAAAATATTTCCTCGCGAGCTGATCCTGAAGAATTTTAAACGGCGGCTACGATATGGCCAATTAAGTCGTCCTATCTTGTCAGATTGCTTATGACAGGAAGTTAATTATAATTCAATTTTTTTTCTGTCGTTGCACGATTTGATTCTAAACTACGATTGGAAAGTCGTTTCCCGGAAGGTTACAGGGTTATAGTAAGGAATCTTCAAGGGGCCCTAAACAGAGGAACAGGGAGCAGTCACAACATGACGACAAACATTGGTTTGCTCATGGTTTTGAAAGGCTATGGTAATACTAGCTTTGTTTCAGGTTCGGCGATTTAAAGGTAAAGAATATGCGTTATGTATGTTTTTTATGTTTTTTTTGTGTGTCTTAGGAGCACATTGCTCCACTTCCAGACGATATCAGAACTGATCAGTATCTGGTAAAATATGAAGGTAATTTTTGTATATCAAGTTATAATAATGGTATAAAGACCCTGGTATATGATGTCGGGGCCCCGACTTAATCTGGTACTATGAACAAATACTCCCCCATCGATACGACAAGTGGCCACTTGTCTAGCGAGTCGACTCTAGGCAGGAATATATTTGTATATTTATGTTGTATATGATGTGTTATCCAGAGTGGTTGTTTGTTTGGTGTGTATATTTTGGTTGTGACTATTTTTCTTGGTGTGATGTGTTGTTTTGTGATGACTGTTTTATTTTATTTTATGCTGTGGTATTCAATTTATTTTACAGATTAGTCGGCGAATTACAAGGAGGCTACATGGATAACGCATAGGGAGTAGTGAAAGTTAGTCAGCTTAGAATATTTTTCGGCCCATATGGCCCGTCGTATCAGTCCGTTAGCGTTTAGTTAGTCAGCACGATAATTTAAGATTTTGTTGGATGCGAAGACTGCTCTAGTGTTAAATCTCAAAATTCACGGGATTGGATCACCAGTTACGAACTGCATCCAGGTGTACTTAGTTTCTAGGTGACCATTCCTTGCATTTTTATACAATGCACTTTCGACTATCTGAATTAAATGTGAGCAACTTGGCATTCAACCTGTTGCTTGTTTGTATATTATGCATACTAACCCGCTCTCTCCTTAGGTAACTCCACAACGCCCCGGCCTGATAGAGGGTAGGATATGTAGTCAGTTTCCATATTTTGAAACAAAGGCCCTTCTGGCCCATCGTAACGTCAGGTTAGTTAGGATTAACGTTTAGTTGTTAGCGTTATTTTGTGGGTGCGAAGACTGCTCTAGTGTTAAATCTCAAAATTCACGGGATTGGATCACCAGTTACGAACTGCATCCAGGTGTACTTAGTTTCTAGGTGACCATTTCTAACATTTTTATACAATGCACTTTCGGCTATCTGAATTAAATGTGAGCAACTTGGCATTCAATCTGTTGCTTGTTTGTATATTATGCATACTAACCCGCTCTCTCCTTAGGTAACTCCACAACGCCCCGGCCTGACAGAGGGTAGGATATGTAGTCAGTTTCCATATTTTGAAACAAAGGCCCTTCTGGCCCATCGTGACGTCAGGTTAGTTAGGATTAACGTTTAGTTGTTAGCGTTATTTTGTGGGTGCGAAGACTGCTCTAGTGTTAAATGTCAAAATTCACGGGATTGGATCACCAGTTACGAACTGCATCCAGGGCCCGTATTCTCGTTTGAAACGCAACCTCGGTTATCTCCCCAGCAACGAAACCGAGGTTGCGTTTCATTGATTTCCTCATTAGAATGTTTACAAAAAGTTAACGCGAGTCCCGAAAACCTATGGTATCCCTTGGATACCACTAGAGTTTCAGAAAGAGAATAAGGACCCAGGTGTACTTAGTTTCTAGGTGACCATTTCTAACATTTTTATACAATGCACTTTCGGCTATCTGAATTAAATGTGAGCAACTTGGCATTCAATCTGTTGCTTGTTTGTATATTATGTACACTAACCCACTCTCTCCTTGGCGAGCACCACATCGCAACGCCCCGGCATGCCGAGAAGTGAAGATGGAAGAAAGGAAGAGGAGCAGGAGGAATTTGCAGTGAGGTGGTGGTCACTGGTGAAGGTGACGAATAAAGTGTTTTGTGTGAACCTGGCAAAAGAAGAAAGTGAGTGTGGTGTGAGTGAGTGCCGATTTTATCAGTTTGTTTGCATCAAGAATACTAGAGAGACTCTAGTGTGCTGACTATTATGTAAATGCCTGCCTGTATTTTTCATGCTCCTTCCTCCACCTATCCTTCCCATAGCTTCGCGGTGGCAGTGGACAAGAAATTGGAGAAAGCAGTCGAGACTACCAACGACTACTAAAGCTTTAATGTGAGTTTTGCGTTTATAATTTTTTCTTATATCGCCATCTATATGCTCTATATTTTTAAGTTTTATATTTCCTATGGCACTTTAGTCTGTATGGGTTTGCTCTTCGGTTGTTTGACCCGGGTCAATTCAAGGTTTGGTCGTTGACTCCGGTTTTGCCTTGTGTACTGGCTCTTAGTTCTTGACTTAGGCAGGAATCACATTCTTAGCGCCATTATGCGCTTCCACCATGTATATTTTTAGATTACTGCCTGGTTTTACATTTTTTCCACTAGGAATTTGTTTTATTTATGACGGTTTAATGTACTTTTAACAGGTTTCATCATGAATGAGTTTTCTACTTCAGGTACATATTTGAATGGTATGTTTGAGATTCTTGAGATGTTCTGTAGATTGGTGGATGAATGATGATGAACAGGGTCAGCGCCGATAGGTATACGAATGAAATAGGTAGGCTTAGGGAATTTAGCAGTAGATTTAGTTTAGAGGGTGGGTGGATTTTAGATGGGGAAGATAGGGCTTAATGTCGTAGATGCTTAGTTTATATTTCTTAGTCCGCTTGATTTCGTCGCGTCTTGCCCTGGCCCTGGGAGTGAATGCGTGGAATAGGCCCCTGCGGGCCCGGAGGGGGACGCAGGGGGAAACGCCACGTTAAATAAAGGTTAACGAGCCGGTGGGCCTAACCTCCTGGGTCCGGCATGGAATAGCGCCCGTGTGTGTGTGTTGTGTGAATGCCCAGTGTGTTTGATTTAATATTTTTCGGAAGTCGTGATAATCTACTTGCAAACCAAATTCATGATTTTACATATTTTTTGCTATCCTAGTTTTACATTCTTACGAGACAGTGACAGATGCGCAAATGTAGATTACCCGATATGCTTGCAAAAATGTTTGTTCTTGCATAAATATTTCCTTTCTCCATGTGTCAAGCTTCCCTCCGAAGTCCACTTATATTTAAATGGCCCTCCTTGACCGTGCGTTCTGCGGATCTGTCTACCACAAGGTTCCGTGTGAGTTGTACGGCTATATTTTGGTACCAAGACCTATCACCAGTTTAAAAATTTATATTAACAGTTGTTTTATAACCCTGTTTTTCTGAAAATGATTAAAATATTATAAATAGATTGAATCAGTTTATTCTGCTTCATTCTAACGATTTTGATACGATTTTCCTATTGGTTGATAATTTTTATTCTGAAAGTTCTCATTTGGAATTTCCTGACGTTTTCATTTCGAAAGTTAAGATTATTGCATTGTGAACCCGAATAATGAAAATTATACAAAAAGAACTTTGGTCCTGTCGACATTATTTTAAGAATTCTAATTGTGTAGGTAAAGAGTATGAATGTCACGTGTCTGAGTGTTGACTAGGTCAACAATACTTCATTCAAATGCTTTATTGTTTATAGCCACTATCAATTTTGTTTTCATCCTGCTAATGATTTGGAATTTTCAATGCGCTTAAAAGTGAATTAGTGCCTAAAAGTGGCTGTTGGAGCTTTGAATGGCAATTGCATACCTGCACCAAACAAGCATTATATACCATGCTTAAAAAGGATAACTAACTATATTCTAGTCTTACATCATGTGACTTTATTTTACTCTTTGAGATATACTCTTAGTATTTTAGTCAAGAAATGACTTCATAGCATGGGAACTGAATTTTTATATTTGAACAACGTTTTTGAAAAAAACAGTCGCACGACATACTTATTTCCGATGTAATAAATACAATTATTATTTTGCAGTAGATAAGTCTTGAATGTTTATAACTTTGATATATCTAGATCTTTATTACATTGAGTTGATAGTTTTGTGCATCCCGACGATTCTGTTAGTCCATATAACCCTGGGATCCTAATAGGTATTGGCCTGTCATCAGGTTTCCCAGGAGCTGAACCAAGAGAGTTTGCGGAATGTTTATCAAAAGAAATTCGATTTAATTCTTGGTTTTTCCAACGGTACCGTGACCTTGTTTTACTGTCTAATATTTGCTGTTTTCGTATACTGTTCACCTTTACACTTGTATCATGTACTACTTTTATTCCCGTTTAATGCGTGTATTTCTTCTTTTGCTTTACGGATTAATAGTTTTTTACAATCCTCTCCGGGCGTTTCTTAACGCATACGTTTCCACCTCTACTAAGGCCCCGTTTCCACTACTGACATTTCTACGACGGTAACTCTCTACCCGCGCAATGCTAGTAATGGAAACGCTCGAAAACGCCTACCATGGTAGATAGTCCTACTAGCATTGAGTTACCCTTGTTAGATCAGGGAATAGTGGTTACCGTCGCGTCTCTTGGTAATTGGAATTGGCTTGTAATTGGAACGCAAGTTAGTCAAAATCCTGGTATGAATTATGGGAAAACAGTTGAATCACGGATAGCGGTGAAGGATCGCGGAGTGTGCATCTAGGAAAACGTAGTTGGTGTGGTGTCTTTGTTTGGCTTAATACTTGATTTTTGTCTATGCTCAATGATGCTCCAGAGTTGTTATTACCTATGGTTTACATAATTTAATTATATTTTCCCAGCAATGACCAAACAAAAGAATTGCAAAAACTTTGCTCTCGAGGAGACGGACTTGCTCCTTAGGCGTACGCGATAATCCCGACGACATTTTATTATAACAATCAATATAGATTCTTGAATAAAACTTCAAGTGCTTACACACTTCAATGTGCTACCATCTTTGCGCATTTCTATAACGATCGTCGATTTTCTTTTGAACTGGAATACTGGTAACCGCTATTTGACGAAAGCAGTGATTACAAGGGTAACTTTTTAGCTAACTGGAACGCAGGTAGGTTATGAGGGCTGAAATAACCGTGGTAGAATGTCAGTAGTGGAAACGGGGCCTAAGGAACATGAATAAAGTTTAATATTCTTGCAAAAATAGTTTAGAATACCTACGTTTTGTGAAAGTTGGAGTTGTTTCCTTAATCAAAATTTGAAGTAATGGTCATGTTGTATTGAATTTATCATAACTAAAACCCAACGAAATTACAAATTATCATTGCATTTCTTTCTATAATATTTTATGTATATGCACAGTGATCGTCTACCCTCGGCATTCTTGTTTAGGTTAATATATAAGTAGATGAAGTGTCGTTTTTTTTCAATTTTTTGCTTCTTCGTAGCAGACTTGATATATTTACGAGGCATAAGATAAGAAATCGTCTAGTCTAACATTATGCATAAAATTTAATACCATATTTGAGGTGCATGAAGCTTATCATATTGGATATTTCAGGAAATTTTCACCCTTTTTCATCTTACAATATGCGTCCCAATTACAAAGATTTTCATGAGATGGTGTTAATTTACATACTTTGTATTGATAATATCCATTAAATTTTTTTTAATTATATATCGATTTTCGCTTTTGTGCCACAAACATTCAATGTTATTTGCAATAAAGTACGATTTCGCTCTTTTTTATCCTAATGTATTACCTGAATGTATTACCTGAATGTATTTCTGATGTGATTGCCTACATGTTTATTGTAATATATTATTGCAGTGGATTGATACCAAATTTACTATTATTTTCATGGGATCGTGATAATTTAGAAATTTAAAAAAATTATTTTTTTGAGATTGTTTTGCTCATTTATCGATGTTTACTATTGTATGAATAAAATTCAATGTTTTTAGTAATAAAGTATGCTTTGGCTCTTTTATTATGATCATGTATTTTCTGAATATATTTATGTGATTCCACATACTATATGTTTATTATTATTGTATTGAACTTGTAAGCATTTTTAAGGTATTTTAAGCTGGTTAATTGTGTTTTTAAATAATGACTGTGATTTTTAATTCTTCTGCTGTTATTTGGATACAGAAAATAAAATTGTAGTGGAAATTTCATACGTTGGCAATATTATTTTGTGTAAAATACCAATTGCTCTAGGGAAGCCAATGAGATTGTAAATTTTTCGTCTTATTCTTTTTTGTCTGCTGTGTATTTATATTTTTGGAGAAATGACTTCTAAAATTGGAAACATCTTGGCGTACTGGCTACTTGAGTCTTTACTAATTGGAGGTAGATTTAATAACAATGAAATATTAGTTGAAATATACACATTTGAATGCCATGTTTAAAAACGATGAAATTCGTTTGGCTAAACGTTGGTGTGGATGTGTTTGGGAGTAGTTTTTGAATATTGATTCATGTAAATGAGGCATTATAAAGAATCTTTTTGTAAAGCTGTGTCATACGCCAGGCCGAGTTGGCGTCTGTAGATTTTCTATATTTAGCGCAATCTATCCTTTAAAAGGTACAAAATCATGGAGAAACACCGTAAGTATTTATTCATAGTCTCAAGTGAACATGTTTCCCTCTGATTATTGAAAAGGCTTTGCTTTTGATAATTCCCTTAATATGTCTTGCTAAAGGATTACAAAATGTCTGAAGACCGGAATATCCAAAAGCCAAGTAAAGTAGGGAAAACAATATCTCCGAACTACCAACTTTAATTTTCATACATTTTCCCTACTTTTATTGACATTTGGTAATTTCCGGTCTTCGGACATTATCATTCAAACTAATTATAAGCCCCTTGATCCATCTAAAGGATCACAAATTAGCTGTTGGCGTAGCATTTAGAAGAAGCTGAATAATTGTAGAAAACGCAAGTTTGATCCGACTGTTATCAAGAGACATTTAAACATTTAAATTGGTGAATATTTTAGGAAAATCGCAGATTGGGATAACGTTGTTTTTCTCTATACACATAAATGGATTAGATTTCAGGTCGGTAGCACTGCAATTGAGAATATAGAGCTAAATTAAACATTAAGATCAAATTTAAATTCATTGAAATCCTAAAATAGTGTTGGGTTGGGGGTGTACTTTTTATAACCCTTGAACGAGGCAGATGAAGGTACTTTGACACTGGAAAAGGTAGAAAAGAATGTAACCGAACATTTATCATTTCTATGCTAGTGCATCACACAAGAATTCATTTTCCGTTGTTGACAGCGTTTGCTACCAATTCGCGTTTAGGGCAGGCAACCCTAATAATCGACGATGTTAATTATCAAAAACAGTAAAACATTTATTAGCTTGTTGACGAGGAAGTAGTTTTCCCAATATTTATTTGGATTTCATTTAAATGTTTAGCACGTTTTTATTTTTCCCAACGGTAGAATGACATTTTATTTAAATTCCCTGTTTGTAGACTTTAACAATTAAGGTTACCGATACATTTTAAAATCAAAAAGGCAAAGGTTAAGGTAGGTATCTTGGTCGTTGTTAGGACCAAGTATGGATGAGGACGCGGTATATTTATTTTTTTAAGTGTGTATGGTTCTAATTGTTAAATAATATTTTTCCTACCAGTACATTTTGCATAGGTTTTTTTCTGTTCTTATTTGTGCAATCTTATTGTTATGATGAAATATATAATCTATATGTATCAAATCTTTTTTCTACCCTTTACCTATAATATGCATAGTGTTCTTTACTGTGTTTGCATTTCGTGTTCTCTTCCTCATTGCTATAAAAGTTTCTAAACATACGTATTTGTGAGGCAACAAAGCATATGTCTTGAAACAAGTGTAGAGACGGCTAATTGTATATTATGCATCTTCAGTATGGTTTTTCCCACATACCAAGTATACACTGATTAAATTATAGTTTTGGATCCGTTTAAGTTAAATGATTGCATGCGATCACGTATTTTAGGACTCTCCGAAGTGCTTTTTGTTTTGGAAATTAAATCCTTGGCCCGTGTATGAAAGCCTACATGAGTACGTAATACAAGTACCATGTTTTTTTTCTGAAGTTATTTACTCTATTGGTGCCCGCTTCTCTCCTTATGTGAGGTAAATGTAAGACCCTGCGTTCCCTTTAATAACTGACAAAAAAGTTTAATATGTTTGTTGCAGTAAGAAAAAGACGCGGAATATTTATTTTTAAACACTGTATACGCTATATATTTTTTTCAACGTTTCCTCTTATCATTTATCAGGCACAGCTCTAAATCTGAGGTTTTTATTTCTTAACCCATTTATAAAATATTTTTTCTCCCCTGTATATTATGTATCGTGGTCTTTATTGGGTTAACATTATGTTTTCTCTTCATTATTTTTATATAGTTATGTGTATATTCTCTTCTTTTATATTATGATGTTTTACATATGTATTTGTGAGGCAGCAACGATTTGAAGCAGCTAATTGTATATATCTCTTTTGTATTGTCATTTCTATGTTAACGGAGTTGCACTCCATTGCGTCGGAGATCGATGAAAGAGTCCGTAACCCCAACTCAGAAAACATCGTTTCCTATATTGGCCACACACATGAAAATCGTATTAAATTAATAATATGTGTACTTAATAAAATATAATGAGGTATATAATAAATAATAAATTCAATTGCCTTTGCAAATCAAAACGTCTATGTGCAGGAAGACTCTATAAAGACACATTTTGATTTGTTTCTTGTTTTCAATATCTCTTTTTACTTGAATTATATATTTTCCATGAAGTATGTAAGCATGTAGTACATGGTTTCCTGCAATCTTCCTCTCAATGGATTTTATTATCACACAATGAATGATTAAAATTACGACAATGTGTTTCGGTATTATTCCTTGGCATTGGAAATTTATGTAATGGATAATTTAGGCCTAAATTTAGCAGCCAACACCTTTTCTTTATATTTTGGTGATAGAATAAAATCTTTGAGCTACAGCCTTAATACTTTTAATATAAAATTGGTTTAAATCAGCGATGTTTAAGCATTAACAGCGCGATTTGGCTTTCTAAAAGCATTTCCCGTTATTCACTTGTCCCATACAACAAACCTATCTCCTAATTTCCCCCACCATCTCGGGCACTTCCTAGTGCATCTACCTTTCCAATGATCAAACTCCCTTGTTACCCTCTACTCGCACTTAAAGAAATTTCAATTATTTCTTATCGCCTCCACCGTGTATTTATAGAGCGTCCGGTTTCGGCAGTCGATCCCTTTTCGGAAACTATA
The DNA here is from genome assembly GCA_933228895.1 of Platycnemis pennipes. NCBI lineage: Eukaryota > Metazoa > Arthropoda > Insecta > Odonata > Platycnemididae > Platycnemis > Platycnemis pennipes. The sequence continues at coordinate 98,779,374 of OW121856.1, read as the reverse complement.
ATTGAAGACAGCTTAGCATCCGAAAACGGATGTAATATACAATAAACTGTAGAATCTTTGTTTAATTATCATCACGTTCATCCCTATTAATTAAGTTAAAGCTTAAAAATTTGAATTAATTTTGTTTGCATTTACATCCATGAAAGGGACCTCAAGAGGTGTGAGAAGCGGATACGGAAGCATATGTCATCGAGAAAGCAATTGAAATATGGATCGAACTCATTTGAATGTGATTATAAATTACTTATTTAACACTAAATAAAATAGGGACGTACCGCGTTAAAAGATTATAAAACATTATAAATATCGCTTCAGCGGAAGACGATTTTCTCTATTCAGTGACATGCCTTATCCGTGGATTCGAAAGTAGTTACTGCTTTTTTCAAAACCGTGACCTCGGCATGGGAAGCCACTAGTCCAAACTAAACCCCGGAGCAAAGCAATTTGAACTTCCGATTTGAGTACCTACAAATAACAGAAATCGAGCCGAAAAAACCATGACATGAAATTTACGAAGCCATACGCTTTTTTTAGCCATTGCATATAATTATCACCACTTCTTCTCACACTCTTTTAAGTTTTCTTTCTCCTGGAAAAGAAAGTTTGACAAAATACAAATTTGCTGAGAAAACAGTATCATGTCATAGTAAATAATTTGTAATGTAAAGGGGGTAAAACATTTTGAAGATGATAAAATAAAGTAAACCTAAAATAAGTTAAAAAGAGTCGTTTCAGGCGTGCTGCGGTGAAATTTTCATGATTAAAGAAGATTGGCAATTTTCTACAGAATAAACCTGAAAACCTACCTGATGATAATGTAGTACATCGAAACCGGTCGGTTTTAAAGTTTATTCTGTGGAGAATTGCCAATCTTCTTTAACTAAAATAAGTTAATTTCTATTTGCTGTTTAAAGCCTATCATTAGACGTGAAGCTGCTTAGATGACTAGAAACTTTGATGAATTAACCTCCATACAGACGGCGACAAATACTAGACTATTTATTCTCGCATAAAAAACTATATATTCCTATGCGTACTTTTCCGTAAATTTGCTGGAACCACGTCACGTAGTCCACGGAGTACATTTAATTGATGATGTATTTAGTTCGGTCTCCATCCGGAAGGACGGGAACCTTGTTGGAAATTAGTTAATCCAACAAGCCCGTTAGATTAACTAATTTCTAACAAGGTTAAGAAAAATGCTAATAGGAATTTGTTATTTTTTCAGTAAAATCGTTGCCAGGGATTGGTAATATAATCAACATAATCAAACCAATGCAGAAGTACAAATAATAAAAAAATATGTTCATTGGTTTCATACGCTTTCTTTTAACCTTCTTTTACTCTCTGAAAAAATCCTGGCTAATGTTAATTGAGGCGCAGATAATCTCTGAAGTTGGTCGCCATTCTATTCGAATAACGGCATTTACTGATTTTTTTATGCCCGATCATGTGCCAATTACAGCTCCATGTCCCAATATTTTCAAATTAGAGTCGAAATCAATTAAGTTTTTTTTATTTCCATCACTAAAAAATAGTTATCGCACTGTAATATAACGTATTGAGTACATAAAATCGCCAGCGTATTAATATAATAACATTTTGGAAGTGTGTGATAATGATATATATATTGTCATTATGAAACGACCAAAACTTTTGCACATATTAACTGCGTCCATGTTGTTAAGGTGTATAGAAGTGCTGCTCAAATCATTCCCCTCACTATAGAACCCTTGCTGGAAACGAAGCGAAGCTGTTTTTGTGGTACCTATTGGTATAATTCAGAAAAAACTCAATAGGTATAATTCAGAAAAAACTCTATAGGTATAATTCAGAAAAAACTGCACGAGGTCAAGGCACCCGCCCCTCAATGAGAGAAACTCTTACCCCCAAAATACGTTGTAAGCCCCTCACTTAATTTAAAAAAAAACATGTTACGGGCTGAACAGTCGTATTGCTTCATTTATTTCCAAACAATACTTTCCTGATTTTGAATTACCTTTATATAGTGCGCTTCACAATTTTAATGATTTTTTATACAGTTCCTGGATGCCAATCCATTGATCCATTCATCTTATGATGTGACCTCGAAGACTGCACATTGATGAAGTCTCAAATTCTATTTCTATTGCAATCTATAGCAATACTACTTTTACTAGCTTGGACGTACGGGTATGCATTATTATCTCAGATGTCTGGACGCAGACCGAAATTTTCACGTGAGAAATGAAATGAAACGCTCCGCAAAAAACGTCATCTAGGATACCCGGAGGATTCTATGCGAATTGGACATATTGACTTGATAAACTACCTCGCGTGACGCAATTATCGATTTTTCGCTTTCTTCGCCCCACCTCTGCCTCGGTTTCCAGGAAACCGTGCGACCGTGCAGTGTTGTTGTGGCCACTATGTGGGGTGATATGGCCGATTCGACCATGTTGCAACGAGTGTGAAAATGAGGGAACTTTTCGCGTCTCTCTCAACGTTAAAAGGGTTACGAGTGGCCCCTGCAGATCGGGTGACGCTATGTCGTCCGATTTGGTGGCGTACTGGGAGGTCCCGCTCAACGGTATCCTGTACAAAATCGAATTTGAGCACGGTACTGTGACGGGGAAGAGATGCATCCGAGTGGACGGGAAGGTGTGACTTTATTTATTGTTTTTCCGATCGCCTTAATGAAAAAGAAATGTGTGGAAAGTGAAAAGTTTCGGATCGGTTTTGTAATGTGCGCTTCCCGTTCTCGGGGATGCGGAATCTTTCCTTGATTGACGCATGTCTCTTTCGTCTCCTTCCGGTCGGAAAACGACGCGACACGACCGTGTGCCACCCAGGACTTAATCAGGAGGGAATGGATGTTCAAACTGGTCGGATCGGAGACGTTCGACATCGGCGCGACCAAGTTTGAGGTACGCATCGACCCTGCTACGGCCTTCACCTACAGTTACACCCTCGAGGTGAACGGGATCGAATACGAGAAGTTCACCGAGAAGCAATCAAAGGCCAACAAGACATGGGTGCTGGAGTTGGACGACGAAATGTATCGGGTGGTGTTAGGTGAGCGTCAAAACACATAATGTCACTTTCTTTGATGCGTCTCGTTGGACATTCTTGAGAGAGATCGATTTGAATTTTTAAAAGCGTACGGGGGAAAATCGTATGAAATATTTGGCCGATAAGTATTTTACGTAAAGCAATCCGTAAGTTTGACTTCACACACACGGTTTCTTAATTTTGAATTGCTCAAAAATATACAACTCGAGAAAAATAATTTTACTGCGACTACAGAACAAGGGTACTGCATAACTGAATCCGGTCGTGGTAGTCTAGGCGATGTTTTAGCCTGACAACCTAAAGGTTGCAGGTTCAAATCCTGCCTCGAGTATAGGTATTGTGATTCTAACGATCGGGTGATTCGTGATTAAGTGAAGTGAGACGGAATAAATTAACATTATCCGTTGGCACACCTTAACACCTAATAATATTACTAGTTCAAGATTGTTGAAATGCTCTTGTTAAATTGTCCAATAGTGCGATAAAACTGTCGCGGAATCGTGTTCTCTAAAATTAGGTGACAAACGCCGCAGAGACTTTCAAAAAAGAGCAACACGTTCGGCACACCTCGATCCACATTAATATGGTACAATAAATTATAGCGACTAATACTATCAACTAAAATCTCCGAAAAATGGAACGTAAAGTAATAGAAACACCTATAAATGAGTACTTATTTTGCATTTCAAAATGAAATTTCTCCTCGTATTGACTTCTCTTTTTGGTGAAGATTATACCTATTGACGAGAGGTTGGGGGAAAGTTCCACTGGGCTACTTGACCCTTTCATGCAATTATTATACTTGCTTGTTACTAATATTGTTTGCCCATTTAAAAATCCGAAAAAGCCCCACCAGTTGAGTAATGCAGTTCATCGCCATAAGATAATATAGAGATATAAGAAAGGATTAAGCTCCCGTTGTCGTGTTGGAGACGAAAACGAAAGTACCCGCAATACGGAGACGGTAATGAAAAGATATGGCCGATTTGAGAACCGACGCGAAGAAAGAGGAAAAAGACGATAGCGACGGAAAGTTAGGACGGATCATAAATAATAGATGTTGAAAAAAATGAGACACGATGGAGATCATTCTAAGAAATTGATTGAAAGACGCTCCACATGGAGAGAGAAAAAAACAATTATAGCACAGTGGATAGGATAAGAGAGAATGTGAGAATCAGGTAAAATTTATAGCTGAGAAGTTATTTTTAGGCAATATGACCGAATTAACGCAATAAAAGTTTCTCCAAATGGTAAAAGGAATTAAGAGAATGAATGACGGAATTGTACACCGACTTTCGAGCCTGTCTGGAAAAGTAAATACATTAATTGAAAAAGTGGATGTGAAATGATACATGTTGACTACAGTGACACTTTACTCTTGATGAGCGAATCACCTATTTGACTCAAATGAGGACTTGAAAAATACGTTGATAATTGAGAGAAATGCAAAAAATTATATTTAGAAAGACAAATAGGGCAAACGAAGGAAAAGGAGTATCCGAACGTGATGTACCGACAATATGCATCACAAGTATGCATGTATATGAAAGTGACTTTGAAAACCTACGAAAAAGGAGAATTTCAGCTACAGTAGTAATTAGTGACAAGTTTAAAATTAATCAGGGTGTAGAACAAAGAATCAAACAAAGATAATCAGTGTGAATGCTGACGGCAGAGATTACTATTTCATACGCTGGGGAACAAATTGTGCGTAATCAGTAAGTTGGATAAGAGCCCTTAGGATTTATAGAAAACTTCTGCCGCATATGACAGCGACTTTAATTGTGTGTTTTTGTAGAAAACCAAGGTAGATGTGCTTCATGAGGAGATCAGAATTAATAATTTTCGTGACCTTGAATATGATAAAATAATGGAGCAAGATGGACGATTTAATGTATCTTAGCCGAATACTTGCACGAAATAAAGGCGTTTGGTGTTATATTAAATAAATTGGAACCATCCGAATAAATCAAATAAAATGGAGTGCCATTCAAAAAGCCTATTCGTTCCTCTCTCTGCCACAATATGCCACTTATAAGCCAATGTCTTTAGTTACTTGGTCTATCCACCTACTAGGCCTCTTCCAAATTCCGCCTCCACTTTCTCTCCTCTTCAACCATGTCCAGACTCATTTGCCCTCATTTCCGTCCACCTCGTCTTCTACATTCTTCTCTACACCATATCTCCCTCTCACACCTTGATTTGATATAGAGTTACAAAATATTACAACCGTCTACTTAAGAGTAAAAGCGATATGTACGGAAATTGATGCCAAGATGATGTTTTTAAACAATTTTTCCTCCAAAATACTTAAAAAAAAACCGTTATGTAAACCAGGGGCGCAGCCGGGAATATCTTTTGGGCGGGGGGGTTCATCAGAAATGGATGGGAGGCACAAAAAGTCTACCTCTACTTATAATGAGTTAATATGTGCCTTGTCTATATACTTTGTACATAGCAGACATTTTATCACATTAATACTATTAACCTTCTTATATCTTAAATTATGACCGTTTGACATTTCAAAATAAAACATTATTTGTAAGTGGTATTTTATATTAAAATTTAAGAAAACTCAAAGTATAGATTTAAAAAAAAATTGTTTTATTTTAAATTTGAAGATCATAGTGCAAGAAGATTCATAATAATCGTGACAAGCGAGCTCTAAACGTACCTTGAATTAATACAGTTCTATCACATCGATAAAACTTATATGATACATGTATAATTTATCATGCCCAAAGACTAGGAGTTATTTAAATACTCGAGTTGTAGGTACAGGCACAAAAAGATTAGTTTTTGAAAAGGAAAGAAAGTCTGTTTATTTACAGTTAAAAAGAAATGTTAAGTCTACGTGATTTTTAGCAAGTTCGTCAATTTTTTTAATGCCTCTGGTTGGGATTTTACCTCCAAACTCCTCCCCCCCCCCCCCCCTCTCGTTCTGCCCCTAAAGTAAATCATATGAACGGAAAGATTTGTGTGCATGTGGATCTACCTTGTGCAGTTAAACTGGTTTTACCCTTCCTCTTTTACAGAAAAGGACACCTTGGATGTTTGGGCCAACGGACAGAAATTGGAGGTACAGGTGGGTACATAGACTGATGAAATTGATGACTGCATATTTAAATAGGGAGTACTAATTTACGTTGTCTGATCAAACAGTGACAATTCATGATCACAGATACGGAGTTTGAAGAGTGCCGGGGAGTGAGATTTAGAGGCAGTTGTTTACCAATTTCACTAAGGGGAAAAGCTATTTAACAAGGTACTGGTAAGGAAATCATTTGAGTACATGCGCTAAGCTCTAAGGGACAGAGGAAAATTCACCCGATTCTCTGTCAGCGGAAAATAAGGATACAAATCCTCCATCCCACGTGCTTGCGTTCCCATCAATGTGGAGTCAAGGTTTTATAATCCTAGGCTAGTAATGAATCAAAGTTATTAGTGCTCTGAAGTTGTCTGTTGATACATAACAGCCGTAAGGAGGCGGTGGTAGTGCAACATAGCCCATTCAACTTCAGCCAAACAAGCTACAGCTGTAGAAGTCATTGCCACATTGGGATGTCCCGCATCTGAAAGGTAGTTTTGAAAAACGTTTTTCCACTCCAGCTTCAACATGCATCAAATTCAAAATACTTGTAAATTATTTGGATATCGAACACAACGAATAACTCAATGGCTTCAAAGGGAGAAAATAAGAAATATTGGAGTACACTCTTCAATAAATTTCCACGCAAACAGTTTTGCTTGAACAAATTATGTAAGTTAGATTCCTATGATTAATAGATATGGATTACTCACAGAATTAAATTAATTAAAATATAGATAACGATTCCCAAGCTAATGTTGTTGCAATCACACTGAAGCGAAACTGTATGGCTAAATACCTCTTCAAATTGGTTCTCCATTAAAATGATTTTAGGCTGCATGGAGTGTAATTTCTTATAAAGACCCACTTTCATAGCCAATAGAAATGCGCAAATACAGGAAAACTAATCCAAAGCTGATCTTTTAAGTTTGAGGCTGACAAATCCGCATGAGCAAGTGGATAAGGGCATGGGTAAAACTTTTATGATTGTTCCAAACCCTGAGAGAGATTTAGCCGGAAAAATACTAAATTTCCTGATGGTGACACCGATGTGTCGAAACATGTCGTACCAAGGAAATAAATCTGTGGAAGGAAACAAAGTTAATATTCCATTTACTAAAATTCTGTTTGAGCTGGCGTGACAGTATTTGTAGCATTGCTCTTTGGTTTTGGGATTGCCAATTTCACCCAAAAAAAGGGCCAAAGCAGAATTATATGACTAAGAGATGAAATTTATAAATTCAACCTCAAAGTCAGATTTGTATTTTACAAGCTAATTCCAGAAAAGTGGGGTTCATTAATCAAGCAGAAATAATAATTAGCAGATGATACGATCGTTTACGAGTCACTAGAAAAATAAAAATATGGAATGAAAATATCGCAGCATTAGATTAAAATAGATGAAGATGGGGATTTGAGGGATTTGGTTAACTTCCAGTATATCTTGTGGCGTATGGATAACTGAATGTAAAATATCAGAGTATGACTAAGGGTGGGGGTCATGAATCCTTCTTTCGCGTAGTCACCTACAAATACTCCTCCATAAGCACCATCTCCACAGTAACAGTTCGAACGATACACTCCGCCAATGGAGATTAATATCTTGAAGCGCCGGACAAAGTTGGGAGGTTGGTGATCATATTCGCGCTCTCCGAGGCGCTGTGAAAAAATAACGATGGCGCGAGTGTTATGAAGGGCAGTGATCAAGCCCCAAGTGGAAGACTTCACTCACATCACATTGATATGAGCGACCGAAAGCACTCGGAGTGCTCAACTCTCCAGTTCAGGACAGAGATATAGGTATAAATCACCTCTCCGTGGTCCAAGGGCACCCAGAATCTCATATCTTTCGTTTATATTTAGTCGTACGAAGTCATTTTTGAGGTAAAAGATAGGCATCCTTTGGTCACTAGCTGAATTTCTACCCTAGTATAAAGCTCATGGTGACTTTGTGGAACTAAGACACGATTAAAAGGAGACAAATAACTTAGTATAGTTCCACCCTCTTCATTTTGGTCTCAAACCGGAGTCGTCGCTACATACGCTTCATTTTCGAGAAGCCTGGAAAGAAACAAGGTATGGAAAGACTTAAATTCAAGGAACTCTGGTGAAGCGGTAAAATGGAGAGGGAGAAAGTTCTGGAACGGTTCAAAATGCCTGAGGGGGGGAAAGAGGGTTTTGCAAGGTTACGGTACGGGAAAGAGAGTGGAAATGGCAGAAGTTGGAGGCAGTAAGATCATGAGGGGTGAAGGGTCCACGAGGATATGGTTATTTTAACAATGGGGTCGTTTACCATATTTTTTTATTGCCGAATCTGATAGAGTTTGCGAAATAAAAATACCCGTATTTTTCCGTTTTTTGATCCGTCAATTATTTCTCGAGTTATAAGCGGTGAAAAACTGATGTTTTTAACCCTTTCGGAAAAGTGGGCGTGGTGCAACCTCTGACGTATATCGACTTCGTCCAATCACAACTGAGCCCGCGAAGCTACTTTGCCTTATCGCAATCGGGGGGACACAGTTGACTCTGCGAATAGGACAGCTGCGACAGCATCTGTGCGAGCAGACCTTCCGAGAACCCCCCTCCACTCCCTTCGCTTCCAAGAAAAGCAGTCAAGGACGGGAGGAAAATGACGTCAATGTTATCACAGCAGCATTTTCGGTGGGCGTCACCTTTTGCTTATTTTCATTTTTGATTTATGAGTGAATGGTTGTGGTTAGAAGATTAATTTTTTCACTACAATTCTTTTTCGGTTCCGAGTAAACGCCCCAATTTGGGCCAAAGAATTTTTTAAGATGACATTTCAATAGATTCAAAGAAATTTGGTGCTTTTGTCACACGTAAAATTTTAGGGGAAAAAAAAACGTGTGACCTCTCACATTTATGTTTGGTGAACAACGACCTTATATGTCGTGGGGTTTGAGAAATATTTTACTTTTCCAATTAAAAAAAAGCATTTAGCTCTCGGGTTCAAATTTATTGCAGATGCCATGGCTATTATCCATTTATTTTAGGGATTAGGGTTGGTGTGGTGGCTAGAATACTGGCCTACAATCCCGAGGACCCGGGTTCGATTACCGGCAGTCGCGGATTTTTCAGAGGCAAACCGGTCCCTACTTAAGGGCCTAGCGGAGGGGATTTCAGGTTCAGTACTCCGTCCGTCGGATGGGACGGAGTACTGACGGAGTAAGCCGTGGTCCCCTTGGCGCCTGTCGTTAAGAGTAGGCTAATGCCGATGCTAAAAGTCCACTCTTTTGATCTCCCATACTGTTGCACAACACTTTTGAAGGCTCCCCCTACATTATGTCACTGTGCTCATGAACCCCCTCACTTTCGTGAACAATAAAAGTCATGATTTATAGATACTTAATTTATGTATCAATACCATTATTATAAGTAACCAGCGATGGACGAAGTAAAAGAGAAATTGCCAGTAGAATTGCCCAAGCGAAAAGGGCATATTACCAGAAGAAGACTCTGCTTACAGCTGCAAATACAAGCGTGGAAGTGAGGAAACATTTCATTAGAACATTACACCTGGAGCATTCTACTACATATATGGCAGCGAAGCATGGACAATAACAGCAGCAGAGAAGTCCAGGCTGGAAGCATTTCAAATGTGGTGCTACCGAAGAATGATGAAGATAAACTGGATCGAGCGAGTGACAAACGGAGAAGTCTTAAGAAGAGTGGGGGAGAAGATATCCCTACCGAAAACCTTAAAAAGAAGACGGGACAACTTAATAAGCCACATCTTAAGACACGATAGCCTGATGAAGACAATAGTCGAGGGAAAAGTGAACGGGAAGAATGGAAAAGTCAGGCCTCGTATGAGGTATATGGAGCAAGCTGTGAAGGATGTAATAGAGAAGAGCTACGTCAATATGAAGAGGTTGACTGATAGAAGAATCGAGTGGAGGGCTGCGTCAGACCAATCCTAGGATTGTTGCCCGATGATGATGACCATTATTAATTATCATTCATATAATTATTATTTGGACAAAAATGAATTTATAATGTACCTTTCACCCAACATAACGGAACCCTGGACCCCTCTCTCTCCTTATTGCTAACACATCGTCTAGGTACTGGTTAGCAAGTTCCCTATCCTCCCTTTGGCGTTATGCAATCCTGGAGAACCTGCAATGCACGGACGTGTTGAGGGATGCATCCTTCAAAGGGGGGAGTCATTCTAGAATGACTAGAAAACTAATTTTAAAATAAAAAAAGAAGATAGCCAGCCCCCACAGAATAAGAGAGACGCAATTAGTTTTTTTTCAAATGTGAAATAGACGCTAAATTTATTTCTCACAATTTGACACGGATTTTACCTATCTTTGTTGAGTTGAAAGTTAGAAAATAAATTTTTGAGTTTCAAGGAAATTGAATTAAGTGCTTAAATTACACCACAAGATCATCTATTATTTATGTATTTCAAGAGAATACCAAGGTAAAAAATTAGTTGCTGAGAGAAAAAATTTCGCTCTTGAAAATCAGAACAATGAAAATAAATTTGATTTAAGCTTTTCAGTGTTTTTTCCATTCCAAGCTTGTTTTGCTTTTCGGTAACACTGATGAAAATTTAATTAAATGCGAACTTTCACCAACCCTTTTGCTGGCTTTGTCAAGTAAAAATGTCTAAATTGATGTCTAGCAGTCACAACAAAGGAGACCTTTAACCATTGTCATTTGAAATATTTATTAACCTTTTCCATACCTATGTAAGCTGGTATTCAACATCCCTGGTGAGATTCCACTGCATTTTCAATATCTCTATTGCTTCCTTGATAATACTTGGGAAACGTTCTATTTCTTTAGATATATGAAATAAGATCGTAGGTTTTCCCGGCAAACTAGCTGAAGAAAATCTTCATTACATATATGTTTAGTTTCATTCAACTTCATTGCATGTGTTTACTCTAAACATATATTTTCAGCAAGGACACCGTGGTACCAATCTTCCTCAATGGCTTTTCATGGTCCTTGATGCATTCACTCACTGAGCAACCAGATTCTCCAAGGTACACTCTTCGGCAATTAGGAGGGATTTCATACACACCTTCATGTATAAGGCTTGGGAGCCTATGTTTACCTCCAGGAAGAATGTCATGCATCCTGACTCAGGTGTTTAAACAGAAAATGATATCATATTTCTTCAAGATTTTACCAATGTGGCCTGTGATTGCAGCGATGTAAAGCAATGTAAGATATCCAGCTGGCCTGGTGGTCTTTCCTCTCTTTCTACTGATCACATTGGATAATCCTTTGATCTGTGAGTTGGAATAATCAATTGAAGGCAGGACACTTTTTAATTGTTTTTCCTCATTTGAAAAGACCGACGAATCTCAGTAAAGATGGTGGATACCAGATTCCATATTTATGGAAAAGGTTAAGTAAGAATTCAAATGGGAATGGTTAATGGTCTCCATTGTTCCAACTGCAAAACATCTGTGTACTGAGAATGTACTGAGAAATTCAATTTTGCTTGACAACGCCAGCAGAAGGAACAGTGTAAGCTCGTGTTTAATTATATTTACATTAGTGTTATCAAAAAGCAGAACGAGCTCAAAATGAGAATAAATGAACAAATTGTGGGAAATATTCATTACTACACTGTATATATGCAAATTTCTGCTCTTTTTTTACAGTAGAAGCAACAACGTAAAAGCACTTTAAAGTCATCAGCTAAATTTATCCAAGATGTTGACATTGTATTAGTTACATAACACTGGAGTGATGACCTTATGGTCAGTTGTTTGAATGACCAGTCAACTCTTGGCATTTCTTTAATTCCTCAGGAAGCACTCTGAACTATGGAGTGAATCTCAATAATATGCTTAACCAAGAGGAATCAAACTTGCCGTAGAGTACTATTACACCAAGGCATTCTCTCTCCTAATCAACTATGTTGAAGCATTTGATGAATCGTCATCGGTTCTAAGACTCATTTTATGCAGGGCTGTATGACTCCCACTGTCCTCTCCTAATTGACATCCTTCTCTTTTACATCCTTCACTATAACACGTTGGTACATGCCACATTTTATTTCTACCGACAATGGATTCAACAAATATAATATCATCAACAAGGTCTGATAATGACATTATGTTTGTCAAAACCATGCTATTCGGAAATAAATAGTGGAATGTACCAACTTGTAATTCTTTTCATGTGTTCCATTATGATAAGCCTGCTACTTTAAATTGAATTCTTCACTATTGTTACTTAAATCTCATATGCCACCTTCCATCACATTTCTTCTCTTTCATCTTTCTCTTCCCCTTACTACAAGTAGGGACTACAGGGAACTAGTTTGTTCGTCAAATAAGTAGTCTCGAATGTTAAGAGGTGGCATTGGTCTATCCTTGGGTAGGCCTTTCAGATGATAAAGAAGCCTGTTGAAGAGGCCGTGACTTGGCAATGGGAGGCCACAAACAATTATGAATCCCATCATCTGGAGGAGAGGGCAGCAGCTCTTCTAATATGAGTGAAAATGGAGACAACAGTAGTAGGTATAGCAACACTCAGTTCACAACAAGCTTGGTAACATTTACTTAAATGGCAGTAGTGCTGCTATGTTGAAAACAAGGTAAAACCACAAGCATTAAAGAAATTAGTTGAAAGTAGACAGGTATTTTACCAAGCAGATTAATGTGTAACAGATAAATAATAGATTAAAAGCCACTTTTTTCTCCATTTCCCCATAGATCCATAAACATATTTTAATTATAAGATGTATGTAAAAACCTTTCACCAATATGAATTAATATTTTTGATGAATTTGGTATCTAAATGCAAAATGAAGTCAACCCACTTAACTGACATTTAATCTGTAGCTTATTCAGGAAGATTTCTATTCTAAGCCAACAGAAAAAATCTTATTTCCTAGCATTATTAAGGGGAATCCTCCCTGATGTTAAATGTTCACTCCATAAGAATAGAAGAATGTGATTTTTAAGCTGCTATCTCTTCTAAAAATGATACCACTCCAATATATGCTAAGGTTAACTTTTTGATGAAAACTGTAGTCACTGGGGGATATCATGAGAGGGAGGAGATTCAGTCAGTTCTTTTTATTTTGCAGGGAGAATTTGTGGATGAGGGATCAGAAATGCACTTCATACTCGGAAGAAATCCAGCACATATCAAAGCTGTGAGCAGTGGCAAGCGCAGAGAAGGCATTATTTACAGTCTTATTGTTGATGACTGCCTGATACCAGAGTTCACAGAATGACAAGCAATTGGTGTTTAGAAAAATACATATGTACATGGCAGAAGAGAATGCTTGACTTAACAAATTATTTTTTCAATTAATCATCATCAAATGATTTTAACTGTGAATAAAACACTAAAATCAATTACTTTGTTATTAAAATAAAGTTGATGTACTCAATATTTGCAGATTTATCATTTTACAATTATTTTTATGCATAGCTATTTTTGTAGCATTTAAAAAAATCTGATTCAGTACGATGCTGTCATAAAAATATATTTACAAAATATTTACACGTAACTAAACTGTTATTCTCGCAAATGATATTTGTTGAACAAGGTAAGTACACTTTGAGAGTTACTTAAGCAATAAAGAATGCCTTTATTTTAGGGATGGGTCGGTTCGGTTCTTCGGTTCCACCGGTTCTTGAGCTTAGAACCGGAACCGAGGCCAAAAAGAATCGGTACCGAAATAATTGGTGCGAAAACCAGTTTGAAACCTGCTCACACTCTGAAAGCGGAGGCTTCACATTAAAACCTGGTGAAATAGTGTACTTAGGTGTTTCAAAGTTGCCGTGAATCATTCTAATTCAGTCGTTAAAAGACTATATAATTTATTTTATTACATCCAATTCTAGTAAGTGATGAAATACCGCCGTAATAAGGATATTCTGATTGATATGTATGTGTTACGTCCACCTCCTTTGGAGGTGCGAGTCCTCATATCATTTTCGTAAATTATATCATAATAGAGTGTATAAGTTTTAGAAGATTTCATTCATGCTTTGGACATTGCTTTCGTTATGTCATCAAATTATTCATCATTTGTACAATAGCATTAACTTTGCTCATGCAAGAGAACGCTGTCTACTTCGCCGCGCAGTAAATAGCAGACGACAATCGACTATTTGAAAAATTGACAGCGCAAAGATAGACGGAAATGAAAGGCACCCGCAATATGCGGTCAATTACAACTAAATTGTTTTATCAAGTTTCTTCTTTCCTTGATGCAAGGGTCGTGTTCAGCCAAGTAACTATCAACCGTTTGCCGTTGACCATTCTGCTTTCTTGATTACTCGACTATAAATGGGCAATCATTACAAAAACATTGGGTTAACTGGTCATGTTTAACTTTAAAAAATTTTTGTGCCACGAAACATGAAGAAAAATGCACGTGTCGGATATAAAAGCTGATATTGGTATTATATTCCAATGGGAGAGTGTAACTAAGTATTTGCAGTATCATACGAATTTAAATATTTAAGTTTATGAGAAATATGTTGGTAATGACAAATCCGTGGTCGAAAGTACACACTCGGTTTATCTTACGCGTATGATACTTAACATACATATAGCCATTAAATAAAATCACGGCATTGGAGATCCCGGAAAGATCCCGTTTGAAACGACGGAAATGGTACACGTAAATTTATGTCAACTCACACAGATGGTCTAACTGAGATGTAAGCCAATGGTGAAAAAATCAATCGCGCAAGGTAGTGCCAAATTACCATCAAGAGCCATGGCATATGAATCAGCACTGTTAGCACTTTGTATGTGCCCAGATCCCAGATATCAGGCCCAGATGAATGCTTCCTAAGTCGCATGTTGATAAATGAAGTGCTATTGAAATACGGCATGCCTATCGATATTATATCATACCTATCAATATTTTAAAAATATCGATAGCTGGTGAAATTACGCCTTAATTTACTCACGCGGTTGAATCCTTCGCAAGGTCTTCCGAAGTGTGGAAATACTTCACGGTTTATGCAGCAAATGAAAATTTCGCAAAGCGTAATATTTGTCATTCCCTGATTTCCAGGGGTGCAAGTAAATCCACTCCTAACCTGAAAAAGCATGCGGAAAAGAAACATAAAATAAATTTTCGCGGGAAGAGTCCAATCGTGACTCCAAAGAGAAGGAATACTTCAGTAACTAGTAGAGGCCTGCACACGGTAGCAAAATAAGGGCGAGGATCGCCTGCCTGTGTGCGAGAGATAAAGAGAGAGCACAACCCAAAGATATTTTTTCTTTTTTTCGGACATTTCCGAAGTGTCACGAATGTGGCCTTAACGGAGAAATGGCCGAGAAGAAGCGGTCACCCGTCGTCTCATGGGTGGGCGACCGCCTCCATCCATGGATGGGCCACGAGTTTAAAACCAAAAGTGCTTGAGTTCTATAAATAGTTTCACATAAAGGGGAAAAATGGATTAAAATTACATAAACACAAAAATATTATGAAGTGTTCTTTTTTTAAGCAGTATGTCTCTGAAAATGATTATTGATAATCTTATCTTACCATTGAGCAATGCAAAGTAAGTGGTAAATTAAGAATTGGAACCGAGAACCGAAGTTAAGAACTGAACCGGAACCGAAAAAAAGTGGAACCGACCCATCCCTACTTTATTTATAAGGCTGCATTTGGTGTATATTCAGCCTTTAAATATTAATAATATCAACGAAAAAGTGATAAAGCCTTCACCATTATCTACAAAAATAGTGATTAGGAAAGAAGAAAAACTTAGCTAGTTCCACAAATATTTAATCACATGCGACCGGTTTCGATACAGTGCTTTCCTCCCAAGAAAAACCCCCACCATCATCTTAATGACCCTACACCCATTTACCCCCCGCCTTGGTCCTACGACTCGGATGCACAGACACCCAGTCCTATCCCTCCTCCTCTCCCCCGCCCATGCTTCAACCTTCCTTTCTCAAGCAAGCAAGCAAGGCAAGTGATGAATTTTTTGGAAATATTAAATACCCTTAATGAAAACATTAAATTTACAGTTGAATTCCAAGACAATGACAGACTAAATTTTCTTGACTTAACAATATCCATTCGGGATGGAAAACACATGTTTGGTATTTATAGAAAACCAACATGCACGGATCATGTTATCCATGCAACCTCAAAACATCCTCCTAGTCAAAAGCTAGCAGCTTTCCACAGCATGGTCCACAGAGCCATTATCGTTCCCCTCACCAATGAAGAATATTGTAAGGAGATATTCCTCATCAAATCTATAGCCAGAGCTAATGGTTTCCCGGAGGCTATGATAGATAACCTGGTAGCGAAAAAGAAAAAAGAAATTTCCCTTAGGCAGATTTATTCAGTCGAACCAGTAAAAGCTCAACGCTGGCGGAAAATAAATTACATCGGCAATGTGTCTCTAAGAGTCGGTAAATTCCTGAACCACCTTGGCATCAAACCAGCCTTCCATAACAAAACAAACCTTAAATACCTGCTTCCCAATGTGAAAGACTCCATCAATATCAGTGACCAAAGTGGAATTTACAGGTTAAAGTGTGGTGATTGTATGGCGTCTTATATTGGACAGACGGGAAGAAGCTTGAGGGTCCGAGCAGGCGAGCACAAGAAGGACTTTGAAAAGAAGGAGGGGAAATCCCAGTTCGCGGCTCACCTCTTGGCAGAAGGACACCAGGCGGATTTTATCCCAGAAATGCTTCGAAGAGAGAAAAAGGGTACCAGAATGGACATTTGGGAACAATTGTTCATCCTTTCGCCTGTAAATATGAAAGAAAACATCACTAATGACCACGTTTTTCCCTTCCATTCCCCACTCCTTGACCTCCCGCAGTTAATCCAAAACAAACCCTCCCAGCACCTGAAGTCCGTCACCCGTCCCACCTCCCCTTCCTCACCACAGACCAACGCTCAGCTCAAAATTCCCAAACCTTTCCTCACCCCTGCCTTCAACTCTCTCCCCCTCCCCTCTAACCCAGGAATAGGACAATATTCACCCGCCACCCCCACCCTCCTTACGTGACTATATATTCTGGCATGTTTAACTTCCATGTTAGTCCTGATGATGCTGCAGTGCAGTGAAACATGTTGACTCGTTCGAAATAAATTAATGTGGAATAGTTGCAAAGTAATTTTAATCCATGTCCTTCCTTTCTCCTTCGGGAAAACCAACCACCCCCGCCCACCCTTTCACCTAGCCCTACCTTCCCGACCCCACATCCATTCCCAGACCACCACTATATATTGTACGTAAATTTTGTCATCACTGCCAGAAGATGATACACTGTATCGAAACCGGTCGCATGTGATTAAATATTTGTGGAACTAGCTAAGTTTTTCTTCTTTCCTAATCATGAAGGAGTTCCATCAAGTTATGCCTCAAACCATTGCATTTACAAAAATAGTGATAATACCTTAACACATTACAATGTAATCAAAATAGAAAAGGCAAAATAAAAACCAAAATACACAAAACACATGCATAAAAAGAGAGAACCAGGATACCCAATATGCATTTTAATTAGAGTAAGTATGCATACAAACTTTAATAACATATTTTATTAAGATTGAACTCCCAAAATTCTGCTACTGAGTTCAACAAAAATAGGGCTTAACCCATTTGCATCCTCTCTCGGAGAATTGAAGTGACCACAAACACCACCAAATTTTAAGGTATTTAATGACAAATGTAGTTTCTAAATTGATGAAAACTGGCCACTGAAGCTGTCAGATAGCAGCTGCAAACAGGTACCGGTGACTGACCAAAAAGTAAAAAAAAAAATGCAAGATGGCAGCAGCATCAACCTACAAGTAACACAGTGCGTTATGTGTACCAGTATGCTTGCGGTGACTGAGGCCAGATCCAGCTTGCGTACCAGTACACTAATGGATGCGAATGGGTTAAGTTGTAAGCCATGAGAGTAAAACTTAACTGAAATTCTCAATGAACAATGACCTGGCTTTGGGAGGAAGAGAGTTAAACATTTGTAATCCTATGCTTCCATGATACACTTTGCTATGACTATAAGAGGCAATGATGATATGACTATTTCTCCAAGTATGTACCTCCATTCTATAAGATTATTTGCTTAGATTTCCCTTAGTATTTAGATACAGAATATTGTGGGTATGTCAAGCTTTATATTGAGAGGCCTTCATGATTCTCTTCATTAAGAGAACATAATAATGCTAACAGTCTTTATCTGGAGGATAAAGATTTGTTGGACACCAGGAGCATTGCCCTAGAGTTCCAGTATACAGGTAATATGTTAGAAAAGAAAGAGTAATATATTGTTGTGAAAAAACTAGAAAGAATCAACATTCTAAATTTTCTTAGCATTAACAGCACCCTGGTAAGTCTCTTTGATGTAAGAAGGAAATGTTGATCCCAAGATAGCCTGCTATATTGTGAATTCCCAACTGATTTTCTATACACTGACCTAAGGCTCAGACTACATGTTAGCAGAGAGTAAGTATAATATACCTTCACTCACTGCATAAGGCTAAACTGTTATTCATTTTGGATGTAGTACTGGAAAATTTACATCGATAGCAAGGGAAGAATTTTCGTTAAGTCACAAATGATATAGTATATTGCTTACATTTTTCTAATTGACCAAAGCGGCACAATCGAGAAGTGTCTTGTAGCCTGCTCTGTCCCTTCCTTGCAGCAGCGGATTATGTGTTTTAATGAAACAACAAGGGATCCCTCCTGTAACAAGGTATCTTTGCTTTAATAGTGAGAGAAATGTTAACTTATTCATGTGACCGCTGACGTTAGGTAAAGGCGCATTGCACTGTGCTGTCCGTTTCTGCACTGGGTTGACTGATTCTTATTTCAATACACATCCTTATTCACCAACATCTGTACACCTTGGCAATCTGACAGAGATTCCCCGTCCATGTCCCATTGATCAGATCGATTCCTTGATTGGCCAAAATAGATCGATTCAGTCAACACTACATGCACCATTATAATTAAATAACAAAACTACAGCAATAACATATGTTATGTGCCGCTTAATTCAATTAGAAAAACAAAAGCAATATATATCATAATGCGAAAATTCTTCCCATGTATGGAAACCTTCCAGTACTACGTTCAAAATGTATTACAGTTTCGCCCTGTGTGGTGAGCCCTCTATATTATACTTACTCCATGAAATTAGGTACCAAGCTTTATCTGTATCTGACACCAGGCCATTGGAAGAACACCAACTTAGGGTTTGAGCGAGTGTATTACTCAATAAATCATTGACACGACAAAATTAATGAAGCGATGCAAAGCTGATTTTTATATCATGACGGCTTTGTTTCACATAGTAGCAACAATAGGATTTGAATTCTTCACTAATACAATCCTACCCTGTATCTAATGCAGATTTAGGATTTCACTCTCTCAGTGATCAGTGCTCAGTTCGATTTTTAAGGGTAAAAAAGATTCACCGATATGCTGACGGAAGTTGATGTCAGATCTATCTTCTCAGTCCCTTACCTAATAACTCAAGACAAAGGTGGTTTGAGAATATTATATGCAGTTGTGTTAAAGTGGGAACTTAGGTTGTGCTAAGTGAAAGACATCTTTGAGGACCTATCGCTTTATGCAAATTTTTGTTAAATAAGGGATATCAGTATCAATACTCCATGTCTCAAAACTTTACAAATCAAAAGGCATTAATTCTTAAAATTATGTCTTTATTGGAAACAAACTGATCATTTGCTGTTGCACTAAAAATAAACAGGTTGTATATTTCACTGGTCAACAATCATGCAAATTTTATTTGCACAGCAAAAACTACCACATGTATAACAAAAACATCATAAAAAAACTAACAATATGAGTAAAAAGAAATTAACGATTTAAAAAATTAGTAATTACTATTATCATGACATACCAGTATAAACTGATTGCTTCCCATTAATTTTGAATCACCACCTTTAATTAAAATAAATACTTAATAATTTCCACCCACTTAATAATCACACAGCAGTCACTGACTAGGATTTTAAGAATAAGGACAATGATGGAAATCAAAATGGATTCATTAACCTACTAAATTCATGATAAGGTCTTTCCAATTTTAAAACATTAAATGCATTGCAAGTGTGCATCAAAATATCTAAATTTGACTGACGTAGATGATTGTGCAAGCAGACTTTTACTTGACAATCAATAGCAAAAAACCAACCTATAACTAAATAATCACCATTTTCATCTTGCCACTTCCTAAACAATGCACTACTACTTATTTCATCATTACAGTAACAGGAGACCCTATAAATTAATAATATCAAAAAGCCTATAGAAATAAATATAATATAAGTATTTAAAATTATTCTAAAATGTACTAAGTAACAATGCATGGTAAAATACCAATTATCAACAATGCCAAAAATTGGCATGACATGATTTTAGCATAAGTCTTTTAAAATTGGTGTTTCACAATAGACAACCTTAGACTTTCACTCCATAAGCATGGCTTAGACAGTCTTAGTAAGATGATGAGTTTCTTCACAATCATGAATTTATTGTAGCCTTTTCATGCAACAAGGCAACATAAGACAAATGTGCTCTTTTCAAGGCTATAAATGTGAAGGCATTCAGAACTAAAAAAAAACTATCATTTTCACATAAATGCTGTGTTAACTCTCTCCAATGCAAATTATGTAATAGGATCCCAACCTGGTTGTTTCTGCGCAATAATTGCATCCAATTATTACATGGAACAATTATACAACACCATTCTATATAGGTACCATATTTGACGGCGTATAAGAGGCACCTTTATTCCAAAATTATGGCTCAAGAAAACACTCCTTGGTCTTATAAGCAAAGGTTTGGGCTTCATGATTAATAATATTAATAATTGTATCTGTCCAAACATCATATGAGAGTGGGTACACAATGCATGGAGATTACCAGGAAGAATGTTGCAGTTGCTACTGCTAATATTGTCTCTCTACCCTTAGATAGTTATTGGGATATATATAGTTTGGCTAGCTACGACAATATCAAAGGAAATAATGAGATATCAAACAAAATTTACTTGCACACATGCATAGCCACACAAAAGAATGCATGTTTTACAAAATTTTTCCTCAGAAATATGTCCTGCGGAAATGATGGTGCATCTCATATGCTGTCTAATATGGTACTTATTATTTGTCCTCCTAAGTAAAAATAAAAAAAAACAACTAATATCATGCATATCAGAGGGGCAAGATATAATAATGCACTTAAAATAATAATATCAGGTAACTAATTTGAACAACATGGTGGTGTTCACAGGTAAAATTTAAGTAAGTTTCTTCACACTAATTCTCAAGTATATTATATACAATCCCCAAATCTCTCAAGAAAATAATGACACCTTGACAATTCAATGCACATTCCCTTTAGCAATGTGCTTCTTTTCATTCACATCCTACGGCCATAGAAGTGTGAGGTGCAAGATCTGAATTGTCAGTATTCATTACTTAGGTGAAACAACCAAATGATGCAAAACCTATTCATCTGAGGAAGAGAGTGGAACTGGGTAGTGCATTTACAACTGCAATGAGAGTATATTTTTTTTACAAATACTTGTCAAGTAACCATACATATCCATTCTCAACTCAGTACAGTCAATACTCCCAAGAAAACAATGCAAATACCTCACTGATAGACTGTAAAGTTTATGTGCTCTTGTGATCCACTCTCACTTAAGACACCTGTACCTTCAATTAAAACATTTTGACCATAGATCCATGTGAAGTGGCATGACATTAACATGACATAAATGATTATTATTAGTTAACAATTATAATATGGATGGACAATTCATCAGGTTTCAAGGTAGGCTGCAAAATATAGGTAACTAGCATCTTAAAAATTATAATCAATAATTCTCTGCTGTAAGTAATCAGCCAGAAAATTATTAAAGATAATTCTCATAACTGCACACAATTCAGCACATAGATGACAAATAAAAATGATGGTTCAATTCATATTGACCTTAAGTATAAAATTTAAAAAAAATCCATTACTCTGCTGTGTTTTGAAACAATAAATGAAAGATTTATTTCAAATTCAAAGTTTCAGAAACCATACAACAATAACTAATGATTACCATCAATGAGAAAGTATACTTGAGCAAGTAAAAGTGAATTTATCATATACAATTACAGGGTATTGTGTACTCAAACCAGGAAACTAAGACATTGGTAAGATACCAATAATATGATTCCATGTTCCCAGTTCTAATTCTTTCTCATTGGAGTGCCAAATGATTTATCATCATTCCCCTGCAGCTAAATATGAAAATAAACTACAAAATAATCTAAAGATACTTTCTTATTATCTTCAAAACTAATAGCATTCTGGCGATAATATCATATTGCACCAAGACATAACTAGTAGACTGATAGAGACATTTGGCTAACCAAAATGTTTTGCTAGCAAGTGAATATCAAATTCTTCTTCAATGTCTGAATTATTCATGTTAAAAAGTGTTGGGTTTTCTTTCATTGTGGATTTTTACCTATCATATTGTAAATAAAATTGGAGGAGTGGTAGGGTTCTGGAGCCCCCCTGGCACTTAGACCTCTTTAGATCCATTGTGCCAACCCACATTTAACTTGCCTGCCACTTGCAGACAGGGGACAAGAGCACCACGGTAGAGGTATGGAGGGGGGCTACCCATTCAACCTCCGTCCAGGCCCAACATTGCTTAACTTAGGTGATCTGATGGGAACCGTTGTATCAATGTGGCTAGGCCCTTGCCCCTACCTGTCATATTAGGTATAATAGCAATGTTATGATACCTTCTATCCAATTTTTTTTCCTGGGATAAAAATGCTAGCTACCTGGATTAAAAAACGCTCAAGGATTTGAATCATTTAGAAGCAGGGGAAAATTAAGAAGAGGTAGGAATGGTAAAAGTGTGTGCTCCATTCATGATTATTTTGAGGCTGGTCTTAAGTAATTCCACCCATTTTTCCATGATAAATATAAGTTTAATTATGCCAATTATGAAGTAAAACATACTTCAGATTAGATGCTGAAAAAAGGGATGCAACTACAATATAAAATTCTTAAAATCCTTGGAAAGGAGATTTAAAAATTCACATAAAAAGTGACCAACTGACTATGGGCGTCACATATGATAATGTGGTATAAATACACAAAACTATTCAATACTCATTGGGTGCAAGTTAAAAATGAAAAAACATGGCCAAAGGAAACTTAACAAATTTCAGATTATCTGACGAATTCAATTTCATACACACAACGATGAAATACTGACACAAGCCAACAATCACAATACTACAATAAATACTTTATACAAGCCATATATAGCCTTCATCCATTAATTTACTTTATACAACTGACTAACATGTTCAATTTCCTAAATCACATATATTATTGAATTAGTAGTCTTCATATCACATAATAGTAAAAATAACTTAGTTCTCAATGGCTGTTTTAACATAGTTGGAATGAGTAATGCTTGAGCATTTTTGTGGATCACATCATAGGTGCAACTCAACGAGTGTACAATTAAAAAAATGTTCTTCATGTTTACCTAAGCCAGCCATGCATGTTTTTCATCCTGAATCCTCCCAATCGCTCAAAGGTTACCAGCAATGCTCCTCTTCTTCACACCAAGGTCTTAAAGTATTCCACCACAGATTTGGCCAATGCTATCTATTGTTTTTTGCCAACTCAGCAGCAAGGACAATGAGGCCAAAAGTTGAGATGAAGTATAAGCTGAATGGTATAGAAGCAAGGAGTCGATACCGCTCATCTGCAGATCAAAAGATTTTTTTATCAAAAGAAACATATGCACATGATTAACTGATTGTTTCCCCAGAAGTACTGTTTTCACTTGAAAAATCCCAAAACATTCTTCACAATATATTTTGAAACCACACACTGTACACAAATTCTATTTTTCCTAATTTATACCAAATACAAAAATTGCTATTTGGTATCATTGTGATACTCTATGTTTGAACAGGTTTAACAGAGAAGATATTATTTCAAAACCACAATTAACTATGCTTTTATAATTTATATTTTCCTGTGATAACAAATGCCAACTCAGTTGCTGATTCTGCACTAACAGCAATTGAAAGGCAATCAATTAGCATGCCTCATGCTGGTAATGAAGCCTGACAAAAAGCAGATAGCAAGCATGCAAACATAATAGAATGTATAAGGTGTATAATTTTACTAGCAATGTATTAACATGGCATAAGTGAAGCATCTTAAATTTTCAAAATAATAACCATAGCAAATTATAAAGTATATTCAGCTATTCTAGGCACTGTGAATTATGCAATCACACCAAGAAAATTAAAACAACATCAATCTAGGAGTAGGATTTTATTTTAATTTCATTTTCACAGTTGTGACAAATTGGAACATGGCAACATTCCAGTTTAGAACAAGCTATCAAGTCTTGAAATAACGTAGGCACTAAATAACCAGACAATACAGAGATGAGAGAAAGTATGCATACAAAGTTAACTGTTAAACCAGTATGGTACATCACTAAACTATAAATGGTCCCACATACAGTAACACTTCAAGTAAGCAAGACACAGTACAGATGCTGTTTAAAATTTCATTCACCCAATTTCTTATTGCACTTTAAAATGAGAAGAATGTTGAAAAATTACAATACCCCAATAAAATGTACAATACACCAATATTGCAACAATTTTACCTACAATAATGAAGCAAAATTTTAGCAGTGAACATTGGACAATGATAGCGATGATAATTGTGTTCAAATGGCACTTTAGCAAAGTAATTTCATGCCATTGCACAGTTCTGAGAAAAGTGTTACACTTGAGCAAAACCTTCATGGCTAAGGCTGGATTCATAACTAAAATCCAGACAACCAGGATCACCCATTGGGCACAATACCTTTCAACTTAATAGGTGAGTATAAAAGACAATTACATAATTGAAATTAACAGGTCTATATACATTTCTGTTAAAACACAAGCATTTTGTGGAACCAGAGCATAAAAGTCAACAATTAACCATTACCTAAGAAGCATCTGGATCAAAAAGACCCTCATACATACCAGGCCGAGAATGAAAAATTCACATATAGACCCAGCAATGTATTTAACTGTTGAGGCAGTTCAACACGGTCCAATTCATTGGTCAATCCATTATAAATTGGATTGAGGACTGCTTAACACATACAAATTTTCTGCCTAATCCTACTATCTCCAACCCAATTGTAGAGCAAATTCTGTTTTCTGCTGGCTAATCTCCAATCAGAGGTTAGCTTTGCCATATCCTAGTACTCAAAACAACAATAGACATCATTCTGCTTCTTCGTCATTATTTTCTAGGCAGTTATAAGTTTCAAATTCCTTTTACAGACACTTCTAATGCTTATAATATAAATAATACTTTCAGTACAATCTTCTATCATGTATTCAACTATCCAGCATCTCACAATGTTTTTAAAATATAATGTGGCATGCTCATTCACATGACCAATACTGATATCTATTGTGCCAACATATTGCCTAAATTTTCGATTGTTACTGAGCCAATTTATCAGCCAATAAATTGGACTGTGTCAAATGGGATTTAGTGCTATAAAAACCAACATTTGTTATTTTTTAAATGCAAAAAAGGCTGCAAATATGGCACCATCCAAGAGAGAATATCAACTCATAGTGATTTTCATCTAATCCGTATAGATAATAGCTTGATGCATCAGATGTCATGGTATAAACCTAGAATTTAATGGGCAATGTAACCCACAAATTCACAATTAACTCATACATTACAGCTGAAGAAAACATTGAAATGTTGACTTACAGGAGCAATGAGTAAGTTTTCTTTTCACCCCTACATTGCTCAATCAAAGGATTAAATACAAAAAATAGATAAATCCATTCATGACCCCAAAATGCTAAATGTTTTTACATCTTTTAACATTATCAACTTACAAATAAATGAAAATATGGGTGATAAGTACCTAACTCTCTCAACTAAAATCTATCAAAGTGGTTATTTTAAAACGACTCACAACAACTCAAAAATTATATTGTTTTAATCACACGGGGGCAATAGATTTGTAAGGCTTTATGATTTAGTCTTGCCAATATAACTTCAATGATTTACACGACATGATTTACTAAGAATTTTGTAATTTAAAATCACACGAATATGATTCTTACTTCTACAATGCATTAATACATATGGCTCAACTTCTGATTCTTCAACTATGTACTTGACTTTCAGGGACTATTTTCATCAAGTGTGAATATCACCAATAATTTAGGACATGCACAAGTATGTTCAAAGCATGAAAAGGAATCACCAACATCAAACACTAAAGAGGCAATCATAACTCCCCAGTTCCCAGTCAAGTTATAACACAAATTTCACAGGGAGAATCAAACAAAATACAAATTTTCCTTAAGATATAATCCAAATGTTAAGAAAATTTACAAAGATATAAATAGCATTCCAATACAATATTTCAGTACACATAAATTAAATATTCTGCTCAGTACTACTGGATATTAGAAAACAAAATGATCTTGTAAAGATTACCATCCACATGGCATAATGTTAGTAAATCCTCACATGCAATATTACCCTTCTCAAATAAATAACATTAGATAGGTACTCTATTTGTCTCACTCAGGTTTCTTATACTCCACTATTTACAAAATAACCACTACCCTAAATCACATTTTAAACAGATACAATCAGGTAAAATGTATCACAAATTTATTTTCTAAGAAATATAAATTTCATTAGTAGAAATAATAAAGCATCCTATATCAACTTTTCGATTACGATAAAAAAGTCTCAAATGCCAAAAATCTGGAAAGATAAAAGAGAATATTTATCTAATACAAGGCGAGAAATGCTACTCCAGATAAGAACTCTACTAATTCCGAGAATTAAGTTTCCACCTCTAGTAATCCCACACAAGTGGCAATGTACTCCCTGATGCCATGGGCTTTTTGTTCAGACAGAATTATTTCATTCTAAATGTTAAGTACAACAAGCATAAAATAATGAACTTATGACAGGATGTACAGAAGGTAGATTTTGTTCTGTGGGATTGAAATGCTAACAATTGGCACCAAAATTTTTAAGTCATTAATCCAAGAGGGAATAATATATTCTGGTTGCTTCCCACAATTCATGAAATTTGAGGAAAATCACATTCTAAGAGGCAGTAAGGGGACAAAAATAACATTTCACGAGGGAATGGGAAAAATAAATAACAAATGTGTGATAAGTATCTCCTTCGATAATATTTTGCAGAAACGATGAAAAAATTTAGTTAAGAATTTATTTTTACCAGCAAATATACCGCAGTATCATCTTGAGTGCAGTTTAGAACTAATGATGCTGTTCTTGGAGAGTGAAATGAACACAATCACATTTGTGAAAAATAAAGGTCAAACAGACATCAGTAGAAGAGGTAATAAGTGTTTTTCTCCCACGAATACAGGGATTTTCACATTTCCAAGCTGAAATGACATTCCTAACTGATAACATTCTGTACCCGAAATGAGGTTGTCAATTTCACAGGTGCTTCATTACAATGCACATTTATGGGCAATGGTTTCTCATAATATTGTCCATTAACATTTCACAACCACTTATTTAGGGATATATAAAATAAGCATCAATAAAGCATTTAACTTCATTTAGATATTTACACTATTAGTTATTCAGTAGATGCAACTGGCAACTAAGGTCATTTGAGCCATTAAGGATAGGTTGGTAAGAGGTTAGGGTGCAGAGGGAAACTCATCTCTATAATACCCACACTCCTAGGAAAGTGAATTACCAAATGAATTAGTATGGGCAAAAGTGGATGGTTAAGCCTTAATGTCAATGCTAAACATCTGTTTCCTGTCAGACATCACAAGCACCAAAAAACCATTGTACATGTATTTCCTAAGTAAACCTTATTCAAGAAAGTACGCCACCAATGACATTTGATTTTTGAAAATCAATTTTACTAAGCACATTTAAAAGTCTCCAATCCTCCAAACCTTTGAAGGACTGTTGTGCTTAGGAAACTGTATTCTAACATAGATTTGCACTGTATGAAAATGAAGGAGAAATCATCCATGGAGCTATGAAGGTAATGCCACACCTCTTCGATGATACTTATCACATAGTTAGCTACAGGAACATCAACTTTGCCAGGATTGCATTTGTGACTGCCATATCAAATCCCTCCAGATCTGATGCCCATTCATGGCCATCTATTACATATTTGGTCTGGTGTAGGAAGCTGTGATTAGTCTAATTTTCTAATTGAAAATGCTTTTTCTGACAGTTAAAATGATTGGCCACTTTCTCTGCTGAAACTATCCCAACAGCAATGCTGGTGGAACTATTCTTCCAGTAAAATTAACCTCCACTTCAGACTTCCTGGAGGATATGATGCTTCTGCACATCAGAGAATGTTTACTTTAAAAACATTTGATGAGTTTATTCCTAGCTCAGAGAAATATCACCAGCTAGTTCGTGTAATTAGTAAAGATTACGTAGTAATGAATGAACCCTCTTCATTCAATGAATAGTTGCTGACACATTTTAAAAATTAACGCCATATGGAAAACACTTCTTTTGACATTTTACTCAAACTGAAATAATAGCTCTTCCAATTCCTGCACCATAGGGTATATATGACATAGCCACACCACCTTTAAGGTGTTACTGACATTCAATATTATTTCACCAACACAGACAATGAAGCATATATCTTGGACATAACGGCTGAGACATACGCACACACAAAAATAATTAACAATCGATGAATCTTCTTCTCAGTATCCAACAGAAACATCACCATTCCAAAGCCAGTGACCAAACGAACCAAGTGGAATCTAAATTACCAGAGACCATTCATTCTTTATTTAACAGCATATTAGCAATACACCTTTCTATTTTTCTGCCTCAGCACCTATCAATCACCAGCTATTTTCTCTTCAATGAGATAGCAAAAGAAAGGAATTGTGGATGATGAAGGAAAGTGTGTACTGAAAAAAATTAAGGAGGGGATAACACAATAGGATGAATGAAACAACATTATTAATCATACCATCTTTTCTGGTCCAGGTATGGAATTGAATAAATATTTTTTGAGTCCACAAATTTCATCCTTCAAATGCAAGATTGCTTCACACCCTTCTTGTTTCTGATGATTTATTGAAGGAAAGGATTCACACAGATGTTAGTCAATTCATCAGATTTTATAAAAACACAAAAAAACAATATAATCTGAAGCAATAGATCAACCAGTTCTACTTGGGGTATAGTATTTACCTCAAACAGCCAATCAATAAAAAAACTTACAATGTTTTATTCTTCATTTTATTCTCTAGACAGATCAAAAAATATCATGAATGGCAATGCATTTAAGAGAAAATGAAGTTGATAATTTAATTTTCTATATCAGGTGACAGCAGATATTCCAACATTAGGTCCCATTGAACTGAAAATGATTTCTTTCAGGACACATTCCACATTTTTCTTAGTTTATTCTCAGTTATAATACTATAAATAATTGAGTCATTCACATATGAATTCATATGACAGAAAAATATATCCAAGGAGATACACAAAACCTACTGAACAATACATTCTCCTCGTGATCTTCCTAAGATTGATAAAAACATGCAGACTTCAGATGATCAGGTAAGGTAACTACACCACCATAGACAATTTTTCGTCCTTAGAATGAATACACTGTCTGTCAAGGAAACTGTAATAGATGGCTTAAATAATTTTACAAGGCTATTGTAAAACATTCCTCTTCTAAATATGCTTTCTCTTCAACACCTTCTGGTGCAGGATATACCATTGAAACACTGCCGATTAACAGAGTCATCATCCACCACTTCTAAATACATCAATAAATTCCTCAGGCAAGATAAAAAAAATGCTGTGAAGTAATCTTCTGAATGAAAAGAAAGGACCACTAATACTAAGCTTTCTACTATTCTCCCATGCTGCTCCTAGGTAAGTACCAATGTTATCTAAAACAAAATATGCACATTTCATTTCTGGTAGTTCATTAAAAATTATTTCAACCGACTCAGAATGAGTTTGCTTCACAACAAAAGACATACGACAACAAGCACATAATCAGCAATGTGTAACATAAGTTACAACACTTGTTTAGGCATTTATGGTACATCAACTTTCACACATCATAGTCTGATCAAGGGAAACAAGGTAGCTATTACAAAAATAAAATATATAAAATAATGACATTAAGGAGAACAAGTGCAAATGATTAATTGCAGAAATTCCCTTCAAGTACTGAATACATTTCCTAAATACATGGAGCCAATCATATTAATATGGTCACAAGCATGATTTGACAAATTATATATACTACAAGACAAAACAATCCCACAACTACATCACAATGCTATTACACAGGGTGCAGCTAGGGAGCAACATAAAATTGAACAAAAATCTGTAAATGACACTACAATATATGATACATGAATGTATTATCACAGGGCATACAAAGAATGAAGGGAAGTTCTCAAATTTGCACAAGAGTAGTAAATGGTTTTTATAACAATTCATCATTTATAAAATGAAAACAGACTTGTGCAATCTTTCACCAATATGTACAGTCCAACAATAATTGGATGATAGTGTGTTGAATAATGTAAAAGTCCATTGTGACTTAAAACATCTATAACTATAACATTCATCTCTGAAGAACAAGATGAACAAACTTCAGTTAGATAGAACTCTATGAAGTAAAATTCATTACCAAATCAAACACAGAAGTTAAAATAGTGCTATAAGCCATAACCTCACTTGTACACATTAATACACATACCACTACATTTCAGGAAAGTAAATCAGCACCACCTCAGGTTCAAAGACAATGATGGGAAATTAAGTTCCTCTGTTCCCATGAGGAATAACATGGGGATACAAATGCTACAATTACTCATATTACTTGATTAGCTCATCAAAATCCATGTTCAAAATACTTGAGTTCTAAGTTTTTAAAACTTTAAACACATTCACATTTCAATGGAAACAGCCAACCAAAAAAGTAAGGTGCAGGACATTGTAAAATACATTTTCAAATATAATCAGGCACATGGAGTCTAACATCAGTGGAGTACGTAATTACAAAATAAAACTACATATAATGATATTTTATCTTGTGTTCAAGAGCTGGATTCTTACCATCACAGTATATTATAACAATTTCTATTTACATAGATGCTAATAGAAGCACACCGACTTCTAAAGAGTATTTAGTATCATAGTTAAAAAAGTTTTTTAATACTGGTTTCTACTCCAGCAAATATCCCAATAGGGAGTGATTCAAGAATAAAAATTTGATTCACATGGCCAATAAAAATTGCAAATAAATAACATTATCTTTTTGATGCATAATTTTGTCTAAAATGAATTAACAATCAAAAAACAAAATTAATTTAAAAAATAGAACATATAAAAACATGAAATTGTTCTATTTTCACAAGAAAAAGAACAATTTTTTATACCCAAACAGGCAAAATCTACAACACATGTTTTTGGATGGGTTTTCTTTGTGTACTCTGTAAATAGAGGTTCTAAAGAGAGCTGTCTCACAACATATTCCCAATAACACACAACTCATTATTAAAATTAAATATTACTTGAATAAAGAAGTACATTTCATAGGCCTCATTAAAATAAATGATTTCAATTAATAATAATTTAACAGGTAAACATCTTATAATAAAATAAACACAAATACTAATTTGGAAAAAATGGATGAAAAATGAGCCCATTCATGCAAAAATGTAATTGTCAAGTAAGTGCTATGAAGACTTAGCTAGGGAGAATGAAACTCTGGGTTACTTCGAACGCCAGATAGGACATAGGACGACCCAAATTTCATCTTGGTGAGCTCATCCCAAACATTTCAAATTTGTTGGCACTCCAATGAAAATAGATCCTGATTTGCCTTAAAAACTAATTTTTGGAGAAACTTCACTTAGCATTTAGGTTTTATACAGTATGAAGCACAGCAAAGCTGGAAGCATGTCTACTCAGTTCTACCTGCACAGAATTTAAATAAGTAGCAGAATATTTCAACGGTATAGATGGAGCTCATGACATGCCAGAGCACAAAATTAGTCACTACAAATACACAGCCATAATGATTTGACAGATTAAGCATATTCAAGCCACAGAGCTAATAATCAAAAAATATAGTGAAACTTTCAACATATTAAGTTGATTGTTACTAAAAAGAATGCAGCAGTGGACAGCATGAAATGGCACACCATATACTCACAACAAAGTCTGACCAATACGACTGGTGAGTGAATTAGGCATTACTTCCATACCACATGCTAGGTAACCCTTCAATCTCATATTTGGTCATTATATTGTGATGTAAATACATTCTTAAGCTCTTGCTACAAATGCAGCCTTCATACTTTAACAAATAACTCATAACGTAACACTCATACTTTTCGCTGATGTTCAACATGCATAAAAATATAGATATCCACAAAAGTAAGACTAAAATACAAAGGAAAGCAAATAAAATAAAATGGCTACTCTATGTCTGATAGCTTTGACTGAATTTCCTGCAGAGAGTATTATAAAATCTTAAAATTCATAATTCCTAACCAACTTAAATTCGAATGACAAGAAAATGGCAATCCACATTTTGTCGTTGGCAAGTGTTACATCAACAAAAGATACCAAAAAGTAGTACCATTAACAAGCAAAACAAGTAAGTAAAACACCTATGCAATTCTGCTGTAAAGCTACACTTAAATAAATATTTCGAAAGATTGAAGCATAATGACAAAATAACACTACTTGCTCAATACATAATAATGATAACTAACATTTAAAACCATTACATAGATATATTAGTCACAAAAACAATTTCTGATATAAATGTCTAAAAATATTTTTAAGATTTTTTCCATAAATTGCAGGAATTATAATAAGATTAGGAGTTTCCTAGGAGCCAATTACTGAACACAATTACTCCAGGCAGTTAGTACCTGTCATCTTGGGAGACTTTTTAGGAGCTGCCCATCCCAAACTTCTTTCAACAGCCATTTTCCACTTATTGTAGCGAACGTCCCTCTCTGTGAAAACAAAAATATTAAATAATCAACATATTTTTTTTATAATTTCTATATCTCTAACAGTAAAAAATAATCCAGTTCCCAATCTCAACATTTGAAAAAAATACTGCTCTAAATTTTACACACGAAATGTTCATTTGGCCTTAAGTTTCCAAAATACTTTGAAACTCAATTATAATACAGCCAAGCAGCTCATGACATTACGAAACTACTAATGATGCTACGCTGTAACTTTGGAGTGCCTTACAAACACTTAAATAGGACTAGCTACAAAAACTGTCTAACAATATCTCCTAGATAAATACGAGGCATGTCCGGAAAGTAAGTACCGTTTCGTTCTACCGCCACAACGCTAGTGTCGCAGTTTTGCGCATGTGAACTCATCTTCATGGTTCATTGTCTTTCGACTGATGCCATTGCAGCCAGATTGTGTTGTGTTTACATTTGTTAGTGATCGTTTAAAATGTTTAAAACAATATCTGATCCCGCCGACTGTGAAGT
This sequence comes from Platycnemis pennipes, assembly GCA_933228895.1. Classification (NCBI taxonomy): domain Eukaryota; kingdom Metazoa; phylum Arthropoda; class Insecta; order Odonata; family Platycnemididae; genus Platycnemis; species Platycnemis pennipes. Next base: position 98,745,616 of record OW121856.1, on the reverse strand, counting down.
GCGTTCTGTAATACGGTTTTTGAACGCAAAGAATGTTAATCCAGCTGAAATTCATGGTCAACTTTTAGAGATTTATGGTGAAAGTGTAATGACTGATGGAATGGTGAGAAAGTGGGTTAGAAAATTCAATGTTGGACGTACCAGTGTTCACGACGAAGCACGGAGTGGGCGGCCTTCTGTTGTCAATGATGGTTTGGTTGAAAAAGTGAATGAGAAAATTCTCGAAAACTTGATGGTTTACGATAAGAATGCTTTCTGAAGATTCCCACAAATTTCAAAAACTTTTTTGCATGAGATTGTCACAAATTGCTAAAATTATCGCAAACTATGTTCCCTTTGGATTCCGAAAATGCTTACGGATGACCACAAAACGAAGCGACTTGGAGGTGCATTGACATTTCTTACCCGATGCAGTTTTGAGGGAGGTGACTACTCAAACAATATTGTGACTATCACTTATTCTTGAATTTGAAGCGTGATTTTGGAGGAAGGCGCTTTGACGACGCAAAGAACGGTGTTCAGCAATGGCTGATTTCTCTGGCGACATCTCTCTATGAAGAGGGCATTGAAAAGTTGGTTTCCCGCTATGACAAATGTCTAAACAATGCTGGCAACTATGTAGAGAAATAGTGAAAGATAGACTCTTTCATGTAAAAATAAATCTTGCCTTGGAAAAAAATGTTTTTAAGAGTTTTTTCCCAAACGGTACTTACTTTCCGGACAAGCCTCGTAAGTCATGCTAATTTAAATATTCATGAACAAGTAGCCAGTTTACAGGGTGCAAAATCATTTCCCAGCATGCCCCTTACTCATATTGCATGAGCTGTCCTGCCCTTCATTCAATAATTAAGATGTGAGAATTATAGCAATACAGCTTGGCACTCAAATGATGTCACTATCGGTGTGGTTTAATTCTAATATAGTGAACTGGTTCAATGTCTCCAGTTTTCAATTATGTCATAATTAAGGAAAACACAGGACAGTATTACAAGGATTAAAATCCTAACAATCAATTTTTATGCTGAGTGTAAATATTCTTGCTGAGAGCAGCCAGATGACAGGGGTTTCCTAGGATGGGAATCAAACCACAGATCTTTGGCTTGCCAGGCCACCATGGGGCCCAGAAGTAATAAAATGAATCACGCATGGAACAGTGGCCTCTACATTGTCCCAGCAAGTCAAAGGTCCATGGTTTGATTCCCAGTCCAAAGAACATTCTTCGCCCGGGCAATTTTCCTCACCCTTGCCAATCATAGAGACAGAAAAATCTTGCATGAAATACAGAGGAACCGCGGTAGTACGAGTATGGCCTATTACGAGACCCCCGCCATTACGAGAGATTGCAGGGGCACCGTCAATTGATCCTATGATTGCCATGTAAAAAAATACAGTTTTTATGAGACCCTTTTGGTGTTAGCCCCCGCCATTGTGAGAGTTTCTGTCACCGGCAAACAAACACCAAAAGTGGCCAACATCTGCGGCCTTGCGATCTGTTAGTAATGCAATTAATATGAAGTGTTACGTATCAACTGCACATTATAAATCACCATCCGATTAATTTACTGTTAATATTGGTGGATTTACTGCAGCATTAGCAGTTACGAATACGTATTTGCTCTTCTTTTGTTTCTAGGGTGGTCGAGAGCACACTCGCACACCTGTGAGTTGAGAGTGTTTCCAAGATAGACACCGTGGCCCAAAAACGCAAAAAAACTTAAGTGTCAGAATGGAAAAAATGGCAAGCTACTCAATTCTCTCTCCTAAATTTGTTTTCATATTTTTTTTCACTCTATATTTATCAATGTTGAACATTTTTGAGGGTTAATTTTATAATTTATGAGATTATTGAAGCTAGCAATTTATTATTTGTTACCTATACTTGTAACTGCTTGATGTAATGTGATTAACCCGGTGCCAAAGGAGTAGCGCTCTTGGTTTATTGAATTTCAATGCGTCTATATTCCTTTCTATGTTTAGCTGCCATTATTGAGCAATTACATGAATTAATACTTAACACATTTGTTGGTATAGGAGGGCTCTTCATTAGACCCATTTTTTCAGTCCTTTGTATCATATTGCCGTTGCGCATATACACCTGACATCATTAATGTAAGTATGTTGAGGGCCTAACGAAATATTTAAAAAACTTATTGTGATGCAACACCTATTTCAATAAAACTGTTATACATGGTAAAGGAGATTGTTTTTCAATGTGGACATTACATCAGATGAAAAAAAATGTCCTCCAAAGCAGGATCCCTTCGACCACTTCCTAGGACTCTTTTCGTCTGCTGAAACAAATGCGATACATTATTCCAAATGGCTTCCGCGAAATGTCGCGAAGAACGTGAATATACTGATCATAAAAATTAAGACCAACCAAGGGAAAGCATAAAGGTTAGTAATAAAGGTGATACAATTTTGATTTGTCAGTTATGGTATAAATTTTTGGCGAAACTAATCAAAATTATGGAATGAACATTAGAAATTGGAACGAGCATTAGAAAAGAGTAGCTTGGTCAGTTGTGCATTTGGGAAAATGGCTGGCAATTCAAGGCTTTTTGCATATTTTGGAGCATGTACAGTGCTTTTTGATCTAATGATTAGTTGGTCAACTAATTAGGGATATGAATTAATGCAAAAACTTTCCCCTTCTTTCGGGATTTGTGCTCTCGGGATCTCTGGATGGAAATACTTCCGCCAGCACACCAACCTGATTCCTAGAAAATTGTTGACAATAGGTTTCATGGCGATTATTTACACCAACCTGGGTAAGACGATACTTCACTTTAGCAAGGGTTTTCTTGGGCACCGTGAGGTCTTGTTTTAAAGAGGTTACACTGTACTTATTACTAGGGCTGGAAACAGCATCTTCAAAGCTATATTTGAATTACCTAATTACATACATTATTAGACATATTACCTTATATAGGATACACATTTCTTACAAAAATATGACTCATAAAATCACCCCCAGGTCTTATACGTGAATGTTGAGCCTTTTAGAGGCTACAGTTGACAACTAAATGATATTTAACCCCCAGATGATGAATACTTAATATTCAGTCTGCATTAATATTTATGTATTTCATTTATATGCAGTGGAGCGCCGATTTTCCATTGTTATGGAGGGGGTAACAAAATTAAAGGTGCTTTAAAGACTTGACAAATTACTATATGCACTCCAAACCATTAAATAAGTTATTGCAAGAAATCATTCAGCACTCACCATCTGCTGAAATTGAAGGAACAAATGTCTCACTGGCTGACCCCTGGTGCTTCTTGAAATCTTCTATACTCCACACATTAATACCTTCTGCTGAACCTGCAGCAATGGCAGCACCCAGAGAAGTAATTTCAGCTAAAACTTGCCTCACTAAGAAACAAAGTAGAGAGATTCTTGAGACATACAAATGATTCCATTAATATTCCAAGTAATTACTTCATTGACCATAAATTATTACATGAATACATATGAAAGACCTAAATTTTATTTTGCCAATTTATCCAAAGAAATAATATCTTAGCCACACAATATCAAATTAATAATATTCTGTTCCCCACCAATCAAAATTACAACTTGTCACTACATTTTCATTTTTAAAATACTTAAAAATATGGTTAGTTTCGAAACAAGAAATTGATCATTTATTTGTATACCTCACTGGATTATATTTAATAACACTGAAATACAATGGTAAGTTCAGGAGGCAAATATTCCCTATGCCTGACAATGTGAACTATGCACATGTTATGTCAGCAACAAGACTGTGAAGTCCCGCCATTACAAGCTTTTTTCAAATGAACTTAAAATGAACATTTAATTTTCCAGTCTAGGATTTTTCAATTGAAATTATTTGCATTTAATGAATATATTTATGGTGAGGCACGAATCACCATTAATGAATTGTTTTTTTTTATGAAGGAAGCTACCCTATTGATGAAATCACATGTGAGCCATCACACAGGTTACGGATAGAGATGGTGAAATTGAATCAAAATTTTGTTTATAGAAAACAGATTACAGGGTTCATACCAACTTTCCATTTTCAATTTCCCTGACTTTTCCCTGATTTCTAGTCCCAATTTTTGAAATTTCCCTGACTTTATATCAATGGCAAAGCAGTCATATATAGGGTTTAATGCAAAAATGCAGCAAGGTATATTGCGAGTTCCTTGCTTCCGCCCACGCACCCTCCACACGTTCTCCCTCACGACGATCATGCCACAACTGGGCACCTGTGCCGAGAAAAGACCAATTCGGCAGCAGCCAGCCCGAGCTGGCAGACAGGCGAGGCGGGCAGCACAGAGGCAGCCAGAACGACGGACAAGCAGCTAGATCCCGAGCGAGCTGCCAAGTCAGCACTTCCCCGTGCCGCCCATCCAGGACGGCAAGCTTACGACAACAAAACGTGCACCTCGCCACTCGAGCATAGCAACGTGTGTTCAACCATGATTTTCATCTTTTTGCTGTTCCTCTGGAGATTTTCCCTGACCAGAATCTAATTTCCGTAACATTTCCATGACTTCCCTGACTGTTATGAACCCTGGATTATCATATAGAGCTTTTAAGCAGCATCACGTCATTGAGACGATAATGAATAATGAGAGACCAAGTGATACCAAAGGATAATGACAGAAAAGAAGTTAAAATGAATCAAATATTACAGGGTGGCTACTGATAACCAATTTTCAAATTCCCTGATTTTTTCCTCATGACTAGACCAATTTCCCTGACAGATCACCAAAAGGTCTCCTATTATCGGAATATTTTATTTCTGCTGAATATAATGTTCGTCAAAACTCAGAAAATGTTAAAAGCTGAAATCAATACATTAAAAGCTATAAGAATGAAAAAATACGAGGGCAGAACGGAAAGTAACTCACAACAATTTTTTTCTCGCCTGGTATTGCAGCTGGAATGTTGAAATTTCACGGCGATATAGTTTGAAGTTTGCACTATAGAAGGTATTTTGTTTTCATTTGCAGCTCTAGCGAGAGAAGCCTGAACTATGAAACAAACATGGTGCGCATGTTACTGTCGTCCACGTGTGAAGAGCAGCGAAGGGTGGTTCGATATTTGTGGGCCAAAGGGCATTCACAGAATGAAATTCACAGGGACATGAATGGTGTGTATGGGGACGACTGTCTAGACCATAGCAATGTCTCTAGGTGGTGTGCATTCTTCCAAGAGGGCCGCGTGAACCTTAGTGATTCGCCACGCTCTGGCAACAGTTTCAACTCCACAGAATGTCCGTGCCATTGAGGCAGCAATCTTGAAGGACCGGCGTGTGCACCTGCGAACCTTATCGCAGACGTTCAACATTTCCTATGGTGCAGTGTACGACAATTTTAATGACACGTTGAAATTCCGTAAAGTTAGTGCTCGGTGGGTGCCTAAGAACCTGACAGAAAACCACAAGGGCCAGCCTGTCCCCATGTTGCTGCTCCTGCTCGTGAGAAACTTGCCAAATTTGGGTGGGAGGTGCTCCAGCATCCACCATACAGTCCGGACCTGGCACTGTCTGACTTTCATCTGTTTGGTCCAATGAAGAAATTCCTGGCCGGCCAACACTTTGCAACAGATGCGGAAGTGAAATCAGCAGTCCGCAGATGGCTATACTCCCAACAAATAAACTTCTACGAACAGGGCATATTGAAACTGGTACCACGATGGGAGAAATGTGTTGAGAAAATTGGTGACTATGTAGAAAAGTACTTCAAAGATGTGAGTTTATTTGTGATTTGTTTGGTTTTGGTACATATTAAACTTTTTGGGAAAAAAATTATTGTGCATTACTTTCCGATCTGCCCTCATATATGGAACCTTCACAAGTTAAGCCCTCACACAAATTGTACACACTTTTAATACATTTTTTGAGGCCGTGTATTGTATTCCCGTGGCCGTGTACGTTTCCTTCAGTAAAATTACAAATTGACAATGCCTAATTCTTCAAGGAAGAGGTGGCATGTCGTGGTAGTTCTGGGAAGTCGAATATTACTGAAAAGGCATCGAAGGGAAAGTTAATGGCCAATTTACTGGTGGACTCCGGCACAGGTATCACTAAGCTACGCAAAAAAGACAAACCAAAGCCAAGTTCTTGGACTGGATCAAAATCGGATGGCACCAGTGACTTTTTGAAGCGAATGACATTTTGATTAACATGGTCATAACCCCTTGATTGTAAGAGGGAACCAAAAATGTAAAAATATTTGTATAAGCAAACAAAACGTAATCGCACCACTACGAACGAAAACAGGAGGCAATTAGAAACAGCAGCGTCATATTTAGGAATGTCATATTTGAGGTGGTTTGTGACCTGACTAAATTGCTTTGAGAGGGAGCTAAGGGGGCCATTCAATAATTAATTTGAGCGTGAAAGGTGGGGAGGGGAGGAGAACTTTTCTTATGGTCTCGCGAAGGGGGGTATGGAAATCGAAGACGATCTCATGTATGATTTTGTTTTCACGTGTGATTGTACTTGTATTACTGTTTTAATAATCATCTCGTATTTTTAGAACTGCAAGCATGTAATTACTACAAGCTAGTGTGCTACAACTGCCTCTCAACCTGAGTCTCAGAAGTTAAAAAAAAATGCGAGGTAAAAATCTTTTAAAAAACATAGCCTCGGATTCCTTGTGATGAGCAGAATACACGGTGATCATGAATTTTAACACTACTAGGCAAATATCGCATTAAGGATATACAAAAGGAATACATTGTACGACTGATTCACAACTAAATACCTAAGATTCACAACTATGTTCAATGAATTGACTTATTCTAGGCACTTCGGCGATGGACATTAGTTTTAGTTGGTGAAATAAAGGGTGGGAAAGGCTGCCCAGAAAACGTAATGGTAGAAAAATAATGAGAGTTTCCTATCCCAGTTTCTCCCTGACTGTTACGAGAATTCCCTGACTTTTCCAGATTTCCAAAATTCCCTGAAAATTCCAGTTTTTCCCTGACGATCGCCTCCCTGTATTACAAAATGGAATGAATTATGTTGGGAGGATAAGGACACAAGTAGGAGATAGGTTTGGTGTTGTGGCTATGGTACTGCCTTCATGATAGTGTTACATAATTATTTCATTAAGTTATGGGATTGAAACCTGAGGCAACTGATTAGCTTCCAATGGTGGTTTTATATATTTCACTTACCCACAGGAATTCCAATCAAGTCTGCTTGCAACTGCATAAGCAAAGAATTGCTGGTCATTCCACCGTTGACCTGCAACTTTTGAAGAGGCATACCACTATCTATATTCATAGCTTCCAGAATGTCACGGGTCTGAAAGCATATGGACTCTAATGCAGCACGGGCTACCTGCGCTTTACTTGTATGCTGAGTAAGTCCACAGAGCACCCTTCAAAATACAAGTGTCAGTCAGTTTCATGATTTAGATAGCTCCAACCATTATGCTACATCATAGAGGATATTAAAAAAAGATTTATATATTGACATTTTAAAAACATTTAGCAAGTTCAAAGTATAATAAAGGATAAACTTTGATTCATCAATACATCCTGAGAACTAATTAAAATATTTCTATTGCTCCACATGTTTTCACATATGAGAGAGGTTTAAATAGTTCTGTATCATGCTGAAACAACTTCTATTGAAGCCTTTAAGTTATAAGTAATTACCTTTACAATGTAATTTTTACAGAAAAATTCAGCACAAAATATTAGCAAACTCATGTTCAGACTTTTGAATAAGGAGTATTATTTCTTACCCTCGAGCATCTGTTCTCCAATATGGGGCAAACAATCCCGAGAAGGCTGGAACAAAATATACATCCCCTGAGTTTGGTGCAGAAGCTGCTAGTCTTTCGATTTCCAAATCATTTCCCAGGAAGCCAATTTGGTCCCTCAGCCAGTTTATTACGGCTCCAGCAACAGCTACAGATCCCTCCAATGCATACATGGGTGGGTTATTACGACCAAACTGATATGCAACCGTCGTCAGGAGGCCATGATCCGACTGAATAATCTTTAGAGATGACAGAAATGACAGGGCTCATTATTTGGAGAAATCTGAGGAAACAGAGAGTCAACATTAGGCTAGAAACTTGTATTTTCCAGCCAAAATGCACTTAGATATCAATAAATCCTACTCAACAGGTTTATTTATGACAAGATTAACTATCTAACTAACATTTAGGAACAGGTCTTTAGCTAGTTCACATCAATTTTATTTCTCACATACTTATATATTATTTTTTTTTGCTGGAAGCATTTACAATTAAAACAAACTTTTGTTAAAAAAATCATGAGCGGCAGCATACCTGTCACAACAAATGATTATTAAGAACTGCTGAAAAAGTACCTTTCACTCCTGATAGAGGATCAAGGTAAGAGCTCTCTAGAACAGCTGGAAATTTTGAAGTCTGCATGACAATGTTCAAGGGTCAATGAATTTTTGTATACTTCCCACTCCCCCTTCCTTGACCTTTCACTTCTAAGTATACCTGAGTGTATGCGATGTGGGATTTTCCAAACTCTTCCTCTCGACACCTCAAATCTCCCTTCCATCTTTAGTCAGTGTTTTAATTGTCCCCCACCCCCATGTCTCTCCATGACTCTATACACACCAAAACATTTCTGTAAGCTATTCACCTGAAGATGATGCCTTGATGAGGCCTTCACGTCAAAAACCTAGATTGTATCTAATAAAAATTCTGGTGGAGTAACCAAATTATTATTATGCATTATTCATCATACCTTTCAGACATTTAGTCAGGAAATAATTTAATCAGATTGTTTTTACATTTAAAACTGATCTTTACGTTCAGTTCTTCCAGCAAATATAGGTAGTAATTTTTACAAATAAAGTGCAAAATAACTTTTAAAAAAATAATAAAATGCAAAATAAAGTTTTGATTTTAGTACCAAATAGAAATGGGTCAAATCCAATTATTCTCAATTCAAAAACTTAAGTTTGCAATTCCAAATTTTATTCAAATCTAAATGTTACTTTTTACTTTAATCTCAAATAGATTTCCAACTCCAAATTTTATTTGGAGTTGAAATTTGATCTGAAATTTTTTTACTTTCCCAAGAATCTGAAATTTTATTTTATTTTTACTCTAAAACTTAATTTCACAAGTAGAATTCAAATAAACCTAAGTACATTAAGAACATTTTTTATTCAAATGTCCCATAGTGTTTGATGTTACCAGAACATGAGTATAAAGAACTCCAAAATAAAAGGACAAGGTACCCCAATGTGCCATTTGGGCACAAGATCGAATTTATAAAGCCAGCTTTCTATTTGAAGCATGGTACTGTTGTTATTAGTTTTCTTCGTGAAGGTAGGTGTAAACTGACAAATTCTTCCCAGGACACCTAAGTTTCACACCGTGTCCATTTTTGGCCCCACATACATATACGTATTCGACTATATTTTCCTGAGGTAACTGTTAATGAAGAAGTATCCACTGTTAAAATTATTTTCCTAATATGATGCCAAAATTCAGTGAAATCGGTCAGTTCAAATTGGTCAGTTTTATTTAAAATCATGAGGGAACGTTTGTGATGAAAATGCAATGCACATGTTCAACATAAGGTAAAAATGATGGCTGTGGTGCCGTTGGTATCCAAGTTGTTGACGGAAGGTGGACCCAACTTCGCGTACAATTACCTTTTTTTTGTATTAAAACATCCAATTTGTCTACCGATGTGTTTAATGCTACCTCCGACTGTTTCGTTTAATTTCGGGGTGCGTGTGAGCCCTCGCATTGTCTGTACCAATTAGTATTTAAAAGTTTCAACTTTGGAACTTGCCTTTCATACTGAGCGGAAGAGGTTCTTCTAATTGGAATTATTTTACAAAATATTCTTCTGTCAATTCAGAATGCGACACTTGCAAAAGAAGGTTCAAAATGCCAACTGGCAGCACTACAAGCCTAATTCGTCATTTACAGAAACATCCATTGAGCCATTCTGAATACTTAAAAGAAAAGGAGGGAAAAAGCGTCAAAGAAAAGAATCCCCCAAAGAAGCAGGATAAATCTGTCTCAGAACGTTTAATTCCCGTGAAGAGGGATGCTTCTCACCACAGGGCAACATTGATAACATCAAGTATAGGGAAGATGATGGCTATTGATTATCGACCATACTCTCTTGTAGAAGATATGTATAGGTTTTAGAGAAGTAATTCAAGTACTAGAACCAAGGTATGAAACTCCTTCCAGAACTGTTTTTTCAAGAAGAATTATTCCGGAAATGTATGAAAAAAGGAAATGTGAAATTAGGCCAAATTAGAACAAGAATTCAGTACACTTGATTCATTGTCTTTAACTACTGACATTTGGACGTCGCGATCTCAAGATCTAAATTTCTAGAACTTGTCACTTCATTAAAAAAGATTTTTCAATGAAACGCTATGTGCTTGCTAATTCCTACTTTCCTATTCACATACAGGGATAGCTTTGTCTGAAAAGCTAAATTCAATACTAGAGGAATGGAATTTAAGGTCCTCAATTCCAATTTATATGGTGATGGACAATGAAAGAAACATGACGGCAGCATTATCTGGTACAAAATGGACACCAATATCTCGTCTTGCCCATACAATGTAACTAGCAATAAATATTGCAAAAAAGTCAACATCTGGATTCAGTGAACTCTGTCAAAAAGGGAGAATGATTGTTGGTCATCATTAACACAATGTTCAAGCAAGGTAGAGATTAAGTATTTTACAGAAAAATATGGGCAAGCCAGTACATCAACTTATTCAGGATATATACACCAGATGGAACAGTGAATATCATTTTTACAAGACTTTTAGAGGAGAAAGGACCAATTTCAGCAGAGTTAGCTGAAAACAGTAAAATAGAAAATTTCAGTCAAAATGAATGGTATATGATAAGCAACTTTGTGGCCATACTCCAGCCCATATATCAAGCTACTGTAGACTGAGCACTGATTCTTACCCAACCTTATCAATGGTGATCCCGGTTATAAGTAGTACACAAAGAGTCTTGAAAATCACATTTCAAGGGGTATACAAGGAGGTGGTACGATATTTGTTAGAAACTTGATACAAGCTTTTAGGGTACACTTCCCAGATTATAGGATTTCACTAACTAATTCCATAGCAATGATAACTGATCCAAGGTTCAAAGCAATACTTCTATCAAAAGAAGAAGCCAACCTAGCTATGGACAGTATTGCTAGAAAGATTGTGAGTAAAATGGAATGTAATAAAGTAAGTGAAACTGCTACCAAAAATTTAGAAATGGTATAGAGTCCAAATTAAGCTTCTTCTTCCCTATGGACAGAGTTCGATGAACTAGCAAAAATAAAACCTGTCAAAGATATAACACAGTGTGTACAACAACAAATTTCCACATATTTAGATGAGACAGTTATAGATAGGAAAGAAGATCCCTGTCTTTGAGGGAAACACAATAGTGAACGATTTCATCATCTACAGGTTATTGCACAGCATTATATGTCAATACCAGCTACACAAGAATCTAGTGAAAGGCTTTTTTCAGCTGCAGGAAATGTTGTAAGTGCAAGAAGAGGGAATATTTAGCCTGAACATGTAGAGCAACTTGTTTTCTTGAAATGCAATTCAAAATTTGATTTCAACTTCATACAAATTTAGAAATGAAAGGAAGTTTAGTAATTTACGTTTCACAGATTCAATTGCTTTTCTTACCATTTCTCAAAGGTTTTGTTACATTGAATAAATACTTTTCATAAGTGCCACTAAAAGTTCATGTTTTGTCTGTTAAGTTATATTGAGCACTACAAGAATGTGGAAGTTTATTTTCTAAAGGGATCATGTTGTATTAATTGTTTGACCTAGAAAAGTGAAAATGTTTACTTTTTTAAATAACAGAAGAGATTGGTTATGATTTTATTCCCACATTAAGATTTTTATTTGAATTCATTAGTTTAGTTTATCCTTCAAAAGGCCATCTTAAAATATGATCTGTTGCACTATAAATTGTTGAGGTGACTCAAAAGGAAGTAAAATTCATTCTTTTACAAAAGATATTAATGTTCTCTAATACATACAAATGTTATTATTATTTTGTATAAATATTGTTATTCATAAATAGTTCTTGTGGATTATAAATAAAAAATTAATAAAAACCATTGTATCATACATTTCATTTTTAATGCTTAACTAGGCTGGTTGTATTTAAAAAATTAAATATTTTTTATATTTGTTGAAATTATGAGAATTAGGACATTTATCTTGAATTAAATAAGACTTACAGAAATTTTATTTTATCTAAAAAACATAAAATGTAATATTGACAGTCAAACTCAGATCAACACTCCATTTTTTTGGAAATGATCAACTCGAATTGAAAATCTGGTGTTTGCACATCCCTAAAAATAGGAGGTTAAAAATAAGGAGGAAAGTCTACCTTACATAAATTATTATCAGAAAACACACAACAAAACATTACTCGAGATACCAATGTATAAGTATATGCTGACAATAGATTATCATTGAAAGAACTATGCAGGGATCTCAAGAATATGTCAATTTTGCATTTTCCACACTTAAGTGCCACTTGACAGCATGACAAATATTTTAAGAAGCCATGTTAAAATCACAGAGGTTCTAGAGATGAAACTGAAGAATGAGGAAAGAGGGTTGAACAGAAGTAATGGGTAGATGCGAAATAATGTATTGAATTTTAGAGCATGACTTCGGAATCATTAATTATTAAGAAAGATAGAAATGGGTGAACCAAGAGATGGAAAGCAAAGAAAAGAAACTAAGGAAGATATGGAATGTAAACAGCTTGGAATAGACAATAGAAATAAATCAATGATATCCAATTCTTTCCACAACTTAATTACTGCATAGATACAAAACTTACAGACTTTCCAGTGTTATACAAGAGAAAACATCCAGTCCCATAGGTGTTCTTGGCTTGTCCTTGGCTAAAGCACAACTGACCCAGCAATGCAGCTTGTTGGTCCCCTAGACACTATTGAAAAGCAATGGAAAAAATTTTAAATGTAGATCGGTAATAATACATCCTCTTTTATTCCTTTGAAATTCAATCACTTCCACAAAAATTACCCCAGATATAGGAACTCCTTTCAGGCATCCACTCATAATGTAACCATATATTTCAGATGAACTGCGAATTTTAGGCAACAAATCTGCTGGAATATCGAAGAATCTGCGAAAAAATATTAACAAAAATTAAGTGTAAACAATGGATCACTCCACATCAAGCAAAAATATAATTCCAATGGACTTAAATATACATCTACTCAATATCAAACTGCAGCAAGGTAGGGGGAAAGGTGTGTTAGGTCACTGGCCGTTAAAGATGAGAGGAGGAAAAGGAGTGTGGAAGGGTAGAAGTTTATGCATGTCTTGCAGTCACAAATACTTCATGGAAAAAATGAATATCTGAGTCTATTAACTTAATCTATTTCCCTAATTTTATCATTTTTGACAAATGAAGAATGGGGTGAGGGTTATATGTATATGCTGTGTCACCCTCAAACTCGATTGGTTTTAATTCTAGCAGTGACCTCATCTTGTATTATATTCTTAAGAAACTAGATATTCCAAAAAAATGTCCTTTCTAAACCCATATGACAGTTTCTGTGCATTCCAAAGAAAATTTCTTGAAATGTAATGCTTTCGTTTGTACCTTATTATTTTATTTATCGTTCTTGGCTGAATCCCAGTTCATAGCATACGTGACTAGAGACCATAATCACGTAAAATAATGCATCTCTTTTGCTTTTTTGTTGAAGTGCTTTCCAATGATTCATTATAAAAGTCTCTATAATGCCAGGTACATACATCCATGATCATTCAATGTTCGTCAGACATAATCGGCACTTGTTTTTGACAAATTCTGTTATACATAGCCAAGGGACTCAAGATGAAGAAAATGTATATTTGGCTAATCAGCCACTAAGCATAAGCATAGAGCAAAAGAGGTCCTCATCACTCAGCCTCAATAATGGGGGTGTTTACTCGGAACCAAAATTGCTATTTGTACACAAAAAATTAATATTAGTGAAAAAATTAATCTTATAACCAGAGCCATTCACTCATGAATCAAAAATTAAAATAAACAACAGGTGTCACCCACCAAATCAGAAGCGTTAAAGATATCTGCGTCATCCACCTCCCCTTCTTGACTGTTTTAAGGGAAAGGGAGGGGGGGTGAAGGTGGCAATGGAAGGCCTGCTCACACAGATGCTGTCGCATCCTGTAAATAATCCAAACCAACTGAATAACAAAATATTTACTTATACATTCTGGCGTGACTAAAAGGCTGCTGAAGTTCAATTACTTATTCATATATTACGACGTAGTTAAATATGCAATGCCTTTTGAAATAATCCCACAGGAGTCTAACAACCACTTTCATTGGTAGAGTCAGCTGTGTGTCCCCCATTGTGGTTGAGCAAAGGAGCTTTTCAGTCTCAGTTGTGATTGGACTAAATGGATGACGTATAAGTCCTATGCATGCCCAAAACATGTTTTAAATGGGTTAAACATGGGTTAAAAACATGTTTTTGCTTATAACCCGAGAACTAATTGACGGATTGAAGAATGCATAAATGTGGGTCTTTTTATTTTATAAACTATATCAGATTCGGGAATAAAAAATATGGTGAATGACCCTATTTATAACAAGATTCCAATGTCAGTTAAAAAAGTAGCTAACCAAAATGTCTTTAAAGCTGAATTAAAGAAACTGCTAATTCACAAAGAATTACTGTGGATGAGTTTTTAAATGACATTCTTATTCACTTTATCCTGACAATGTCCTAAGTTGTATACATGTACATTAGGGTGTCCCAAGACATAAGGGATTTTTTTTTCGTAAAATCAAATACTCATACCCTCTATTTTTTTTCTTTTTGAACTTAGTAACTCACATAATAAATATTATTGCGATTGAATTATGATAACACGTAACACGACTTGATTAACGATAACACGACTTGATGCCAAACATGGGAAAGAAAAATTAGTACCCACTGAGTTAGCATGGAAGAATTCTAGAACTTAATGTTTATTCAGTAAATAAAACACCAATATGCCCATGTCGTGTTTATTTACTGTTTAATGTAAAAAACATTATTATTAAAATTTTCCTTTCAAAGTTTGCTTTTTGTAGTAAGGATAAATCTTCCGATGTTCTTGTACGCAACATAACAAATATTGCTTTTGTTCC
Source organism: Platycnemis pennipes (assembly GCA_933228895.1). NCBI lineage: Eukaryota > Metazoa > Arthropoda > Insecta > Odonata > Platycnemididae > Platycnemis > Platycnemis pennipes. The sequence continues at coordinate 98,730,424 of OW121856.1, read as the reverse complement.
TCCTCAACCGAGATTAAACTATGAAAGTCTTGCATCATGTTGACCATTCTTTCATCTGTATCGATCACTGCCCTAAGCGTTGAATACAATGGACCGCAACGGTCTTCCTTAGATGGGATGTAACGTTTACCTTGAGTTAATAAATTCTCTATGGTTAAATTTTCAACCATTTTTACTTTAGTTTCTTGATCCACATCATTGTCAAACATTGACACGACAGAAACTTCATCACTGAAATACCATAAAGGCATATCTACTGTAAAGCTGCTTTTGAGATAATTTTATCAATTTTTTCCTAGGTCTTCATTGACTTCAAAAAGCACAAATCTCGGTAAGGTGCTTTTACTGCCTAAATACATTGGAGCCGTGGCTTGATGCAGGATGTCACGAAAACACTTTTGAACAGGCAAAAGTCTAACAGCACCGCCTTATCTTTGCTCATAATTTTGAATTGTTCACTACGTAATGACATTTTAGGGAAAAAATTGCTCTCGCCATCCATCGAGCTTGGTGCATGGCACCTGAAGGTCGAATTTCAATTTTTCTCTGTGTATCTCTGCCTAAAAATATCACAGAAAACACTCTCAATAGTCATCTCTGGCTATTTCAGTTCAGTTCGGTAAAACTCAAGCAGATTATCAATTTCTGAAACAGTAAGGTGCAATGCGAGTCTTTCTTTATAGTTGAACCACACCCACTTTTCTGAAAGGGTTAAAAACATCAGTTTCTCGCCGTTTATAACTCAACAAATAATAAATGGATCAAAAAATGGAAAAATACAGGGCTTTTTACTTTACAAACTCTATCAGATTCGGCAATAAAAAAATATGATAAATGACCCCATTGTTGATAAACTCTTGTTGACGCTGCTCAAATACATTTTGGGTTTTTTGTGTATTTTTTTTGTAACACCCTCCAAACTTGATATAGGTTCACCACTTTCTTCACACGATTAGGAAAAGATTTTTAAGTATACGTGCCTTTTCCCAAAAGATAATACAACTGCGAATAATGAGATTTTCCCTTTCATTGGCAGTTAAATTTACTTCATGGATATTATAAATAAAACTGCTTGAACTTGTCCATTAGAGGGCAGTTTCGAACTTTTATTTGATGTCGCGTCACCAGTGTTGCCCGATCGAACACAAAGCAATCAGTCTCATTACTTTATTTACACACTTCATACAATGTATGGTGTATATTGTACATTTTTTGCTAAATTCCCATTAACATATGGGAGGTCTTTCAGTGATGCCTTACTTAGTAAGTACTGACATGTTTCAATACAAGTCAGCATGGGTTGCCGAGGTCCTACGTTTATGAAATTTTATTTACAATTGTTTCGACATTGTATAGATAAATTAAGAGGGTATGCGTTAAAACTGATTTTTTTGGGACACCTTAATGTACACATAAAAATGAGGCTATGAAGATTATTATTATAATGCAGTGCAGAAAATTTTTTTTCAATGTATTTATACTATACATAGGACCAAGTGACAAATGAAGACATCTTAAGAAGAATGGGAGACAAGATGTCTACTGGAAACCCTTAAAAAGAAGACGGGACAACTTAATCGGCCGCAACTTAAGATACAATGGCCTGATGATGACAAACGTCAAGGGAAAAGTGAATGGTACGAATGGAAGTCCTTGTATGAGATATACAGGGCAGGTAGTGAAGGATGTAAAAGTGAGAAGTTACGCCAATATGAAGAGGTTGGCTGATAGAAGCATCAAGTGGAGGGCTGTGCCAAACTAATCCTAGCATTGTTGACCAATGATGATGATATACAGTAGCCGTTGGAATTATATTTTTCTCCTTTCCTAGCATACAATTCCATAAGCCTTACTTAGCCCATTTAAATGTATCGTTAAAAGAATTCCCTCCATCAATTTAATGTCTTAAACACAAAGGGCCATGTAAACTTTATGTAATAAGAACTCCAAGTGACTGAAAAAAATCACTCATCCTATTACCTACTCATATGTAGGGCCTCTCACTTGGTCCTACAATGGTTTTATGACTACACATTCTCTCTCCCTTTTCATCATCACAAAATATCGATGATGATTACACTTACTTGCAAAGATATGGATCCCACTCCAGCGTTTTGATGTTCATCAACATGGTGCGTGAGGCATTGGTGACATCAGTCAAATGAAGACCACCCTTTTTTCCACCGGTCAAATTCTGGGAAAAAATGTGATACAAGCACACTGTCAGAGGCAGGCTTAAGGCAATTAATACTATGCCTATTAGAAAATTACATTTTCGGCTAGACTTCTTACAACTTAACAAGACAAAACTCCTCACCCAAATAATCCAACTGTCAACAGTTCCAAATAAACATGTTTTCTTTGATGTAGCACTTTTTACAGCAGGAACATTATCTATTAACCAGCGCATTTTTAAAGCACTGAAATATGTTGACAAAGGAAGTCCACATAGAGGTTTAAGATATTCTTTATTTCCTTGAGGCACACCAGCAAGAAGTTGATCTACTGTCGATGCAGTCCTGTTATCCTGCCAAACTGGAATTAAAACAAAATTACATATAGAGAGCACTACTACTACACTAGTATAAAACTAGAAATGCCTAGTGGTGAATGTAATATTTACAGCACTGTGAAATACCATTAATTACCAATTAAGAGAATACGTAAGCCACTCAGCCAATAAAATCAAAATTATCATACACATTTCTTTTACATCAAAATACCTTTGCACAAAACTCAGGATAGTATCAATTCTGCTCTCTAATATATTTTGTTTCTACACATCAATATTCATTTAGCATTAATACAACATTCCTCTCTTTCAAACTCACTTGCAATTTCAACTATCACCACAGCATGGTCCTACCTCGAACACCTTATCACTCTACATCCATGGCTGTTTATTACATAAGGCAACAAAGAACATACCATGCTCATGAGATTTCTACTCAAAATGTGGATCATGTTTTGTACAGGTGATTACAATTGATGCACCAGTGCTATGTATGATAGCTAGAACACATTTTCTCCATACATATAACATGTCATATCCTCAGTGACATCTTGGTAAAGTGAATGCACATGAGTGTAATCTTAATTTTCTCACCCTTTTTATCCTATTTACTAAATATTGAATTTCACTACCACTAAGTTGTGGTCATGTCCCGCACTAGAACATTGAAAACTGAGGATCATTACATTGCTATCTAATACTAACCTTGGCACAATGTAAATTATAAATTTACACCAACATTTTCAAAGGTAGACAACAATAGTTCATGAACCATGCATTATTAAACACTAATCTAATTTCTCACACCATACTAAACAATCTTCTCCCCAGGGTTATTTTTTCTTCCTAATGTGCACTACAGACTTATTTTCAACTCTTTCATCAAATACCAGTGCTCTCCAATTTCCAATATCTAAAAATGTTATTACCACTTGGCATTCAAAACCTTCACTCTACTCTTCCTCTTTTTGACATGGTGGTAGAGGAAAAAGATTTAGCTTTCCCAATCTAAAGCAAATTTCATGTGCAGCTTGTCTCAGTAACTATCTGTTTTAGATAAATGCAGAGAGGGATTGGCAATTATTATAAGCATAAGTCTTTCTATAGCTATGAAGCCTTAAGCAGTAATAACAGTTTGTCCCTTAACAGCATCACCTTGCCTGCCAGCATAAAAAATCATCTGAGACAGTGGCTTATGCTCAACAACTTCAGACTCGCATGCATAACCTATAATTCTTTAACATACAATACACAACTGAATGACACATTGTTACACCATTTTTCTAAACAACAATGTTAGCAACATTAAATGGCAAAAGTATGGGCACTTTTTGATATTAAGCTTATTTCCATTACACCATTAATTAAATCACCAAAACCTGAGAATTTTGACTAATCTATATTCACAAATGTTGAGATCAAATCACCTTAACACCCCAAAAACCTTAGCTGTACTATTATCCGTTTCAAATATCTTTGCGACTGAGAGGCAGGCCTTAAATTTGTGGGGGCGGGTGCGTTTCGGGAGGGTCCGGAGCCGTTCGAAAGTCTCCGCTGCCGGGGGGTGGGGAAAGGCCTTCGAGAGGGGAGGCACGAGCTCAGCGTTGCCAATGTCGTTGTCCCAAACTACTTGAGCCGTGAAATCCGCGGGACGCACAGTGGGAAAGGCCAGGGTATGGTAGCGGGTCATTATGGAAAAAGGAGGACCTAAAGAGTTGGTCGACTCACAGGTGGAGTGCAGAGAACATAAAGGATACCTTGAGACAAAGAATGGAATGCAAATTCCTTCAAAAGAGGCAGGTAGTGGAAGCAACTGGATGATTCACCAGGGGAATTTTGAGAAAAGCATACCTGAATGCTAAAAGGGGAATGTTATTACTCACGAAAACGGTAGAAGCAGGAGTAGGTTTAAAGTTGGAATAGGATAACGAATACAACCCTTTTTTCGATATTATAAGTCCTAAAATTCAAGTCCTAAGAGTTTTTTCCAAAGAAATTGTAACAAAAATTATTTTACGATTAGTATTTTTTTTTCCATAAAAAATGTATTCACCAGTTTTAACAAACAACCAAAATCAAAAACACCAAACAGCAAATAATTTCTCCCACGAATTGGGAATAAAACCAATGATGATTGGTTTCCGTAATGGGTATTATGGGGAAGGGGAATAATAGGAATACGGGGAATAACAGGATAGGAATATGGGTTATGGTATAAGGAAGAAGTGGGTAAGATAAAGGATTATAGGGTTAATTGGGAAATATGGTAAAGGGAGCTAGGAAATAACACCACGAAGCACCGATCAAAGGCAGCGGAGGTTTGGCAACACAGCAAGCAGATTCACGAAGTTCGCACTACGGAGGTCTGAGAGCGACTGAATTTTCGAGAGGCTAGGCCACGCCTACTGCATCCTAGTTCGCTCAGGGAAAGTCACGTGACGAGCGACTTTCACTTCGCTCACCCCCAAAAATTTAAGGCCTGCCTCTCAGTCGCAAAGATATTTGAAACGGATAATAGTAAATCCAAGTCCTTACGTCCAACCCTTAGTGAATGGCAAAGGGGTTATGTCTGGGAGCAAAGTGGATGTTACATGGCTTCCTACAGCAACCTTGAATGGATTCTTTCAGTTAGCACCCAGTTCAATCAAATGAGTCACAACAACTACACGACAGCAGTTTTGTCATCACTTCCCAATCAAGTGTTGAAAAAACTCCACGTCATGTTTTGCTGTTTGTCACCAATTCCCAGGTCAATCAAATCACTGTAGCATCAAAGAAGCCCTAAATAATGAGTATAAATTACCATCTTCATAATGAGCAATAGCCACAGCAATATAGACTTTCCCATAATTCACTTGTCATGTAACTCAGGAACACAAACGCAAGACCTATTTGCTTCCACAAAAAAAAGGCCTTTCAATAAGGCCAGTGGTGTCCAATATTGACACATAATGAAGGTTTTAACACTAGTTGGTAGACTTTTTACAATATGTACAATTAATAGAGATTAGACATGGAGACTTTCATTTCTGCTCATAAATCCTATGAGAAGTTTGATGCATCTATCAGTCCCTTCTACCAAGTACCTTTTCATATTAACATAATCTGGAAGTCTACTAAGTCAGGAAATTGTAAAAATTTACTGTGCAAGCATAGATTTTGTGACATATATATCATATAAGCTGTTAAAAATAAAAAAATATTACTAGTAGAAATATATTTTTCATTCCAAAGAAAAAAAAAAGCACTTTTCAAATGACCGATTTCGTGCCGAAATCTACTTCCCCGGATGTGTGTTGTCACACTTGGCATCCATTTTGTTTCTTATTCCTACAAGGAAACACCTCAAAAACAATGTTGAGTAATCTAACGAAACTTTTTCTTCTGTAACTGGAGATAATATGTACAAAAAGTGTCACGGCTTTCTTGTCCGTGTCCACAAGAAAATTGGTTCCCTTAATTTTGTTCTGTATAAACCCTGGAGCTATACTGTAAAAGCTCATCACATTCACCATCCTAAAAATTGCTTTTATTTCAAAGCATGGAAATGTCAACTAGCTTTCTGAATCCTTCAAGGGGCGGAGAAACCAGCCATTAGCATTTGCCTATCCTAGACAAAAGGTTCCAAGGGCACCATGGTTTTACATCTCATCCAACGGATGGAGAAGTGAACTCAAAAACTCCCCACACAGCACTCAATAGGTGATTAATACAGTGGGCTCTTGTTGGCACATTTTTGTAGGGTTCTAGCATCCTGAACATGTTAAGAAGGAAAACGTACTAAACAGCCTAAACCTTCCCGGGTAAAATGAAGACGTTTGTGTGAGTTACGCAACATTTAGGAGAACATTATGCAGGCTGTCAAGTTAGTTCATTCCATAGATAGCTGGTGTTCATTTATTGTAACGAAGTTTAATTAGCAATTTTTATGCTTCCCAAGGAATGTGCAATACTTAAAGTTGATGCACATTCAATAATTAATTATAACGATAATTACCAACAGCACATTTTGTATATACAGTCCACAAAAAGACTCAATTTTAAGGCTATATCTCCAAAAATAAATGGAAGGAGCGATATTCATACAGAGCATATCAGTGTGTAGATAATTTAGTCGTATATTTAATGCAAGTCACAGACTTTTTTTAATAATTACTTATAAGGCATGTTTTTGCAGTGAGGATGGAAAAATGGCACAATTTTTTTGAATCACAGAGGGCAGTACAACTTTGGCAATTGTCACATACAGTGAACTCTCGTTAGTACGTTCCTTGATAGCACGTTTTCCACGTTAGCACGTTCATTTCCTCAGGTCCGGGTCGCAGTGCATGTAAATAATCCTGGTTAGCACGTTTTGGTTACCTCTTTAGAACGTTCGTAGGAGAACCAAACCAAATTCGTTCCAGCAAAATAATCACCCTATAGGTTAACATGGCAATGAATATCACTCAAGAGGATTCTCGAATTAAAAAAGATTGTTATTGTTTACAATAAAATTTGTTACATACATTATGGTTAAAATTGTTTATGAAGAAGTAAAAATGCAGCATTCAGCGTTTGGCACCCACTAGCAGACGATTTTATTGCGATGTTCGTTTGTTTTATAAATGTTTGCTGGGCAGCCAAACTGTGAAAACACTTCGAGAAATTAACAGTGACAAGTAATTAAAGTGTGACAAGTGATAAGTGATAAGAATTAGTCATGGAGAAGCGTGTGTTGAAACGACAAATATCAATGATCGAAAAGCTCAAACTCCTCCGAGAAGTGGACGAAAATCCACATATGAAGCGTGTCGAAATAGCAGCCAAAATGAAAATTCCACCGTCAACATTAAACCCTATTGTGAAAAATAGGAAAAAACTTGAGAATACATTGCAAGAAGGCACGAGCAAGTACAGGAAAAGAGTGCGAGGTGGCAAATTTTGTGAGTTGGAGGATGTCCTCCTCAAGTGGTTCAAACAAGCGCGCTCTTCCAATGTGCCATTAGATGGTGTAATATTACGTGAAAAGGCCCCGTACTTAGCCAATAAAATGGGCATCAGTGATTTTAAGGCTTCGAATGGATGGGTTGAAGGATTTAAAAAACGCCATGGCATAGTTTACAGGTGCGTTCGAGGCGAGGCAGCCAGCGTGGACACTAACGTTCGAGAAACATGGAAAGATGTCACCCTCCCAAGCATCATTAAAAACTACAGCCCAAATGACGTTTTTAATGCCGATGAGACTGGCTTATTTTTCAATCTTCTGCCTGATAAAACTTTGGCATTTAGAGGAGATAAGTGTCATGGAGGCAAAATGAGTAAGGAGAGGCTGACAGTCCTCCTATGCTGCAATGAAAGTGGATCGGAAAAATTGATTCCATTAGTAATCGGGAAATATAAACGCCCCAGATGCTTCAAACATGTTCGGACATTACCTTGCATGTATGAATGCAACTCTAATGCCCGGATGACCACAATTTTTGAAAAGTTCCTGCGAGCACTGGATGCCAAGATGGGTGGACAAAATCATAACGTTTTGTTGCTCATTGATAACTGCACAGCACACCCAATAGACACTGCATTTTTAAGAAATGTTAAAGTGGCGTTTTTTCCTCCTAATTGCACGAGTGTTTTGCAGCCCCTCGATCAAGGTATCATACGATGCATGAAGCATAAGTACAGGAAACTACTTGTCAACGAGAGATTGGCCAACCTTCAATTGTCTGGTCAAAAAGTAAATATCCTAAAAGTGATGCATTTTGTGAAGTATGCCTGGGACTCAGTCAAACCCGAGAACATAAGAAATTGCTTCCGTGCATCTGGATTTCTTCGCACCACAAATGAGGACCGTTCTGCGTCGTTGACAGATGAGGCAGCGGATGAGCAGCCCGTTGAAGTCTGGGATCAATTGTTTGGAGAAGGGGAGGGGATGTCCTTCGACGAGTACGTTGCTTGTGATGATGGCATCGAAGTTTGCAGGTTGGTTGGTTGAATTTTTAGGACTTAAAAACTGAGGATCATTTATTGAGAGAATTATTAATTAAATTTATAATAACTACTCCAAAAATTAACTTTCATATTCCTAAGTCTTTCAAAATTTGATTGAATGAGATGGTGAATCTCATTGTCATGTATTTTAATCTGTAGATTGATGTCAATAGAAGAAGTCTGTGAGCAGGAACTTCGAAATGAAGAAGAAGATGAGAATGACGAGGTGGAGCCCATATTGCCTCCAACATTTGCTAAAGCCATCGAGGTGATGGACACAGTGCGACAGTTCGTTACAAGTCACGAAGTTGATGAAAATGTTCTGAATGCTTTAGTAAAAATCGATTCAACTATCAAAGAAGTGGGACTCAGTATTAAGAAACAAAGCACTTTACACAGATTCTTCTCGCCCTTATAAGTTATTCTTTCATCTTTTAACGTATGTTTTTGTGTGCTAAATATATGTAGAGAACAAATGGGAAGTTCCATTTTTGTTTTGTTACAAGTGGTCAAGTAAAGCCATATACGCTCTGGAAAGTGGAATGTTTTTGGGCCAGGTGCTCATTTTGTTCATTTGTTTGAAGAATTTTGACAATCTTCACAATATATTTTAATATTTGTTTATAAAAATTTTCACCATAGTTAATATGAAAATATAATAATTTTCGTTGCATTCATCATAATATTCGACTTTTATTTTTGTCCATGATTTGCAAATCATGAAGTGCGAAAGAGTGCAGTGTGGGGCATTCACGCTGCGGATTCATCTATCCTCAGACATGTTAATGACGTGGGAAGTACGAGAAAAAAATCGCCGGGTGGCTCCGCTATGATGCTGAACTTAAGGGAATTAAATACAAAATGTGCTGTTTGGTCATTATCGCCATAGTTAACTATGGATAACGCATCAGCCTAATAGGTATTTTCTTCGAAGGCGTAATAAGTGGAAGTGAAAAGTTTTCTTTTTTACAATAAATGATCGGCAGCTATCTACCAGAATAAACTAAACGAACGTAGCAGTCTCCTGAACGTTATGCAACTCATTATTACATATTTAATGTTCCCTGGAAGGCCAAACCTCTTTAGCACGTTTTCCTGGTTAGTACGTTCAGAATTTCGGGTCCCTTCAAAAACGTGCTAACAAGAGTTCACTGTAATATGAAATGCACAAATGAAAGGAAATTCTGCTACAATATGCGTAGTACTTTTGTCAGGATGTCTTTAAGTTTCGAATGATTTACTATATTCTTTTAAGTTTTTAAGTCAATTTACGATTTTTCCAAAAGTACTACGCATATTGTAGCAGAATTGTCCTCCAGGATTTATTTTTGGAGAGCTTTATCTTTATCCACTATTTCAACAAGTTTCATACGTGGATTTTCGTCTACTTTTCAAAGGATGTTGAGCTTTTCATATGATGTTTTTTCTTTTCACCGCAGGCTTTCCCATGGCTAATTCTAATCACTTGTCTCACTTTCTCGAATAATGGAGCTCATGTAGTTTTGATGTCTAGTTGACACTTGGCTAGATGTCTAGTTGACAATGAACATCACGAAAAGAATGGGGGGCTTTTGGATGCCCTTTCAACTCTTCATAAACATTTTTAATCATAATTTACCTAAATAATTTCAGAAACAATAGCAATCTTTTCAAATGCAATACCTATTGCAATATATCCATTGTCACAGCCTATAGGGTAATTATTTTGCCGGGACAAATTTGGTTTGGACCTTCTGAAAACTGGCTAAAGAGATAACCAAAATGTGCTACCCATTATTATTTATATGCAGTGTGATGTGGACCTGAGTAAAAGAATGTGCAAATGAGGAAAACATGCTATCAAGGAAATAGTCCTCTGTAAACAGAAGAAAAAACTTAGCTTCTGCCAGGATTTGAACCTGGGCCCTCAAATGGAAGGCTACTACTGAACCCACTAATATCAACTCGATCACCATAGATAATTTGCACCAGTTTCATTTACATTTACATGACTTGAGCAAAATATACTGAATACAGATAACCCCCGTTTAACACAAAAGCAACATCCCTAAAAAGTGTCATATTTAGCAAATACTGAAAAGCCACGAGGAACCATATGATTCACGGATGATAATGATGAGTAATAATACATTTGGTTCAAATAGACACTCCTGACAGGTTTCATAACAGTTTTATGAGTGACGTTACAAAAGATATCCTGATGCTAAGATTTCAAATTTTTATCCCAAAATACATATTACAGTCAAGCCCACTTATATCAAACCTGTTTGTAACGAAATCCCAGTTATAACAAAGTAAAGGCTATTCCCTGTCAAAGAGAGGCTGGGAAAAACTGGTTCACATATAACCAAGTTCGGTTATTACAAAGTAAATATCAGTCCCCTTCAACTTCGTTATTTATATACACGGTGTGTATATAAATACTGTAGTAAAATTGTAAATTATGTATATGTACTGTTGCATAATTCGAAGTGCCTAATAATACAGTGGAAGCCTCTAAAGAAGTCCCAGCATAAGAGGTTTAATTTTTCTAACATATAATAATCTCTAAGAAGTTTAATTTTTGAAGTCCCAAAATAAAATCCACATTTCCCTCTTAATAAGTTTTCACGTAAGAAGTACCAAACCCTCACAGACTCTGGAAAAACTTCTTGATAGGGTTCTACTGCACGTGGTAGTTGCATCAATATTCTGAAGAAAATAACGACAAGTATATAAATGGCCATCACACAAGAGTCATCAGTTCAACTGAGTATTACAAATACTACTACTGCACTACACGTATTCATCAATAAACTACAGCTAATTATGTTTCTTTCAGTGAAATCAGTTTATTAAACTATTAGAGCCACATATAATGTCAACTAACAATCCAACTTTTGTGGAGGACACCTCACCAAAAATTACAAATCAATGTGGGGAGTCACTGGTGCTAAGCATAATGTCAATCGGTTACAGTAAAACAAACTTGTCATTGCTTTTATGAGAAAGTGAAACTAAATAGAAAGAAAGGTATTTAATAAAAAGAAAAGTCCCAATTACAATCAATATTATGCCAAGAATCCCTTTACAATGAACTGCCTACCATCTCAGCCTATAACTTTCTCAAAGAGCATCTGTGAGGGCGTGAGAAATAACTTCTTAGGTCCCAGCCATGAAAGAAGGGGATGGGAGAAGTAGATAAGATTGACAAAGGAAAAAAAGTGTTTTTAACACCAAGCAACAAACATTACCTATAGCATTGTAAAGAGGCTTCCCAGTGATTGAGTCCCAAGCAACGGTCGTCTCCCTTTGATTCGACATGCCAACAGCAACGATGTCCGATGGGCTCACAGACAAGTGCTCCATGTTTTCACATGCCTTCTTTATGCACTCCTCAACTGCCGACAGCAGTTCCATAGGATCCATTTCCACCCATCCTTCACGGGGATACTTTTGGGTGGCTGGTATTTGATGGAATGTAATGACCTCGGCATTTTTGGCAGAGAAAACCTGTAAAGTGATGTGGCTACAGTAAAATACACAAGAAAAAGTAGGCCTTGATCATATCAGCCCCAGATAAAAAGGCATTAAACATCTCATAAGCTGTAATAGGGAGTGGAGCTTAACCTAAATAAAAAAAGTCACAGGATGCTTGGATCTATTGATCATTTTATATCAGCTAGGTTCAAATGGGGAGTAAGTACTCAACTTTGCATTAAACTCAAATTTTTTATCATACTTTTAACCAAACCAAAATCAGTGGGGTAAAATAATGACAAGACATGAAACTTTGAGGGCTTTGATAATTCATATATGTTTCAACACCAATCACAATTTTTATCCTGATAAACTGACACAGTTTCATGAATAAGTAGGCATTTAAAAATGAACCCAATCATCATAATGACTTATGATAGAAGAAAATGCTGCAAGTAGATTATCAAGAAAATAATTAATGTGACCTTATTCCACTACTTTGCAAAGGAAAAATGCAGAAGAAATTTAGGTCAAGGCAATAGAAAATGGCTCAAAAACAGTAAATGCTAAAAAAAATTGTTTATTCTTATATAAAGACTTAATAATAGCATAAACATTTACTGCCCTAATTTAGAAATGATATATTTGAGCTAACACAAATTGAAATATTAAAATAAACAGAAATAAATGGCACGAGAATCAATTCTATCCACACATAAACATGCGCTCTAGAAAAACTTAATCTTCAAAATCACATCCCGTGAAATGAAATATTGCATAATACTAAATAACATTTTTTGTTGAGTACAGCCTTCTAGTTCGTTTACCAAATGTTTAACATTTGTCACGGTAAACTGCAAATAGGAAGAATGGTATCACAACTAATTAAGAATCAACACAATATGCAAATAAAATTCCAAATATTCCACGCTATTGAGGCTAGTCGCAATTATAAAAAGGCTACTAATAATAACAGGTCACAAGATATTTTACAGGTATAATGCTTTTCCATCCTATCTTAATAGTAAACCTATTCCAGTCTCGATAGTGAACTATGAAACCCCTTATAAGCTGTGCATCTTTGCCTATGTCCCTTTCAGCAGCCAAAATGACCCTTTTTTTCTGATTGACTTGTGCCAGCATCAGATAAAAAGGTTTCATCATTTAATTACATAAGAAATAAACCATATCTTCGATTAACGAGAAAGGCATGAGTCATGCACAAGGAAGACACAAAAGATAAGCTGGAAAGAATCAAATTATATGACATTCCTCCATTTCTAAATATGATAGAAAAAATATGAATGACATACAATGCAGATATATATTATCTCATTTAGCTTCCAAATTTAATTGAAAAAGATTCAACCATTAAATTCCATCCGTAAAAATTATATGGCAACATTTTTCAGCTTGTGAAAGAAGATTATAGAATTGCTGCATCAATAGCATGATACTCTTTTTTCACTACACACACTTCAGGAGGCTGTCAATGATAAAACTTTTATCACTTTTACCTTGGATAACAGATTTGGGACTTGTAAGAAGTTCAAAGTCCCTAAGTCCAGCTGAAACTCTTGGGAAATCATTGCAGGGGTGGGGAAAAGTCAGATATAAAATAAAAACCTCAGCAATTCATTATCAAATCTGATGTGCAGAGTCAAAGTGTGCTGGCCCCTACTCAACAAATTCTTCTACTATATTCTATCTGATTGCTTTCAAAAACACTGAAATTTTTATATGCTCATTATTTCCTCCCATTAAATACAACAAAAAGACAAATTAACACACTTAACAGTCAAGTTTAATTAAAAATTTTGTTACCAATGATTAACTAGATAGTAAATAATAATTCAATCATGGGACAACAGTTAACTACATTCTTTCTACCGTTATTTACAATTTTGAGGGATGTATCCACTGCATAGCAATTACAAAGAGAGTTCATGATATTAATGCAAATTTAGAACTTGACTATTTAAGTTTTCTCAAACTATTATGAAATAAGTACAACAGGTAATAATGTAATGGTTTATTTTAGCACATTTTATTTCCTCGTCGTCAAAAATCAGTTTTTATAGCTCAAGAATCTTTCATATGTAATAAAAATTGTGCATTACCATGAATGCAAGATAAGGATGCACTTAACAATTTAGCAACAAGTACCAAGACTATAGTTTCACATCATAGGTCATGAAGTAATAGGGAAAATAGCTAACAAACGCTATTGCACGTTCATAAAAGAACTATGGAATGAAGATTCTCCAGGAGCCATCAAATTTAATATATTTACCTGCACACTTTAAATCGTTCATTTCTCCATTAGGTACAAGCTTATAATACACTGGAAAGTATCATGAGAGAAGTAACCTACACCCAAGAGAACACAAGTGGTAGGTAAACAGCAAACATATTTTTCTCCGTATACCATTAATATAAACAAACAAAAACCATTGAACATAGAAATGGAATATAAACTCACCAAGAAGCGAGTGCTGCTTGTTCCTTGGTCAATTGCTCCAACTAATGGACCAAACTGTTTCCCACCAATTGGTTTTTCACCCATTGCTCACTAAAGAAAAATCAATTGCCTTTCAATATTAAATGTTAAGTGAATAAAACGAGGTGATTTGATATACTTAATTAACATCCAACCAAGTGAATTATTGTCCTAAAGAAAGGGCTTATACGACACACATACGAAATACCACAAACGATAAAGTTCCACTTGCCTATAGAAGATAACTGACACTTAACAAATACTAAGGACACGAATGATACCCAACAAGATGGAACGGTGTTCCCCGATGGAATCGACTCCCTTGAATAAAGACTGAACTAAGTTCATTACTGAGGCATTTCAATTTATCTTTTCCATGAAGATCGAGTATTAGCATAAAGCCTTTCCGGTGAAGTAATATCCGAGCCAACATCATAAAAGACAGTTTGATACTATTATCTATACGAACATATCTCCTCTTTATCTCTCACACATCATTCATCCAGGCTTTATCTTTGACACACCCTCAGCAACACAAATAAGGATTACTATTACATAGTGTTATCACTTCTTGATAAACCCCAGAACAGCGCTAAAATTACGGCCGACTCAAGACATTGACTCAAGAGCGATATCTCAAGAGTTGACCAACGTCACTGATTATCAACAATTCGAATGATTCCTTATTATAATAGAACATTTACATAATACTGAATGGAAAACGGAGAAAATAGTAGTTAACTAATTATGGAGAAGTGACCAAATAGGAGGCAGTAAAACAAAACCGGGACTCCAACTGAACATACCTTTGCACAAGCACCAAGCAGTTCAGGGGGTCATATCTGCTTGTCTTTCAAAACTACATTTCAACATGATATCCCCAGCCACAGTAATAGTACCAACAGATATAGGTTTGAGCTTATTTATGGCTACATATGACTAAATTGTATACCCGAAAGCGAAACACAAACAAAACTCAACCATACACTTCAGTCTTCAGAAGTAATCCATACCGAAAATTGAATGAAGTTCAGAAATATATCCGCCGGTCTAACATCACAGAGGCACATAAATTAAAGGGGATGACCTTTCCCCACACAGTCGTTTTTTTCTTAGACATACACGTGCACTACCTTGTCTTAAAGGTCACCATTTCAAATATTTCGAATTTAGGACAGCAGAGTGCAACGCAATTGTGCAACGGCCATGTTGATTCCAATATTGGCTTGGCCAAGCGCCGAAACCGAAAGAGGGAAAGGGGAGGTAGTTCAACTCATGTTAAATTATTCAACTAATTCAATGTATTCATCTCCCTTCATGTTGAATAAATACCTAAAACGCATGATTGAAAAAGACAGAGTGTAATGAATCGATCAAATAATGTAATTTGTTGCATTTATAAGCATTAAAAAAATCCGCTCTTTTCGCAACTGAATATAAAATCTTTATATAGCGAATTCAAAAGTGTTGTGATTTAAAACTATTGCTGGTGAAGACAGTCACGTTGACTTTAAATGAATCACTTTACTACATAAGTATACTTATAAATGCATATGATTTTCCTTTTAGCATGTTCGCGAGCATGCTGATCATTTTCAACAGTTTTTTTGCTAAGGGTATAGAGCCCCTGAGTAACCAGTCTTTTTACTGTATATCGAGAAATGATTTTTGTATTTTTCTAAATTACGCCTAATATTCTTTGAACACGTGTCCATTGTGTTGTAATCCAACTGCATGGACAATACTGAGAGAGAATTAATTCGAGTACTAAGGCCGTGTTCAAATCTACTTATAGCCGATCCAACTTTTTTTTTGCTATTAGCAGAAAATGCAGTTCTCGCTAGAAAAAAAATATAAGTGGCAGTGGACTCAACTTCTGGGACTGAGAAAAGTAACATCTAAAATGTGCTTGTCGACTTCAATGATTTAGGTTTCGTACGGTCATTTTTACTCCTTACGGGCTTTAGTATGTCATTAGTGTAATTTATTCATAAATAGCATTGATCTAGCGGTATGATCTCTCACTCATTTTGACAGCAACACGTGTAACCTCCTTAAGAAATAGGCGAAAACTGATGAAGTGGCATGCCTCCTGATGGTCGGAATACTAGACAGTAAACTTCCGATTTTCCGTGCTTATAATGACTGCAGTCATCATGCCTTCACCATGGTGAAGGGTGCACGGATAATTGGGAAACATGGATAATCCGCTGTTTGGTTCTTTCCTGATTCATTTCTCCACGGTACGCCGCCAAAATAAAGTAACTACCTAAAAAATAATACAATATGCCAATTTAAAGGTCCTCGCTGCACATAATAGTATTTTATGACAAAAATAATCCAGTAGAGCTGTCCCAGCCGCAATGAAAAGTTCGCAAGCCTCGGGTGGCGGCACGAAACCTGGTGTAAGACATCGAACAGTTGGTAGGGCCGTTGCAAAAGTCAGGATTGGAGGAAAATACAAAAGTTTACTTACCTTTGAGACCACTGTCGATACACAAAATAGATTGGCGAAACACGGATAATCCGCACCCCAGATAACGCGCGAACGGACAATCAGGAGTTTGCTGTACATTAATCTCAAAGAGGAACTGGCCAGGCGTTTCTATGCATCTTTCTTTACGGACTTTACCACCTTTAGTATTCCATTTGACAACAAATGTCACATTACACAAAAGTCATTTTAAGTTCACAATTCTACCGACGAAATGACTGACATCAGTAAACCCACGAGCTCCATCAGCACTCTGAAAGTTCCATCTCCCTTTGATTATGTATGTTATTGCTGCCGCTATACCAGAGGTCAAATTCCTTCATTTCATGCGAACCTTCGCACATCGAACAGGAAAGGGCTGCTGCAGCAGAATGTGATGCATGAATCATCATCGCTTGAATCACCCTTCAATATGGGGTAATCGATGACATTCATTCCATTTTTTGAGTTTTTTTCTGGAAGTGCGCCGGTGATAAGGAATTTAATTCGACTAAACTTCATTCAAAAAGTTTAAGTAAATGAAATTAAATCTATCGATATTATGCCTCAGCCTTGTGTTTCCTAACTTAGCTTATGAATAGCAGGAACATGAAAAAGCGCAATCATATTGTACCTTGAAAATGCCAGTGATCTGTTCACAAAATTCCTACCGATACCTATCGATTTCACCGACAATGGTCAATTATTAAATTATTCTATGTACTAAGTAATAGTTTTATTTAACTATAGAATATTCCCACAAAATGTGATCTAAAACGTTTGCATAAAGCGGGTTTAATGCAAATGCCCGATTAGCCTTCGACATAATTCATCCATGGATTTAAGAGGAAATATACATGTATTTACGTGAAGTATGCAATTTATATATATACCATGGTAGCAGCAGGGACATATCCGCAAGAAGTTTCGAGACATAAATGGAAATCAATTTATAAATGGTATGTTTCATGCTGAGGACTTCACATTTGCAACGCAAGTAATTCGCACGTCGCATAGAAAGTTTTAATTATTTAAAAGTGTATTTGGGAGTTTGGGAGGAAGCTTTCTGAATGAGTGGCGGTATTCTTCACCCAGAACTGATGAAACAATTTTCTCTCATCTAGTGAAGTCGGAGGACATCCATCCCAGTCGTGATTATATGTATTTTCAATCCGGCTGGTCTAAGAGGAATGATTACAGTTCGGGTAGAGCTTCAAGTCACCGCGGTGACGTGAAGCGCGAAAGCGTATTTGCATGGACTGGGTACACTAAAACTCCTCGCATCTGGACACTACATCCCAAAATGTCTTTCCCACCCCAGCTGTCTTCTTTGCATTTCTCCCAGAAACTGTTTGACATCTAAATAAGCACTACGAATGGAGTACTGACCTTGAAGTTCTCTCTGCAAGTAGAGAGCATAAAAAAATATTGTCGCCGACGGGATTCGTCCCAAGCCCTCGGGCGGGAAGCTGGTACTCTTTAAAAAGTTACTTATCCGAATCATGATGAATTACGAAGTGTTTATATTAATCATGAATCGCTCTCACAAAGTAACTCCTGAAACCGTATCATACATTATCCGAATCACTTAAATTTCTTACTAAAATTTGAGCAGATGTGAGAATTTTCGCAGAAACACCCGCAGGAAAAATAGAAATAATTTGTGGTGAATAGTGTGAGGTTACAAGGCAGGGGCAGCGAGAATTTTTTTTTACAATAGGCAAGTTGCATCTCAATGCCAAATCAATTACTTCTTGAATCACGATTGTGAAGCGAGGACTTGAAACTCTGAAACACCTTTGTCTCAGCTAATTTGAATTGGAATGACTCGAGACTTTGATTGAGGTTCCTTAAAATATGTTTTACTGATAAGCTTTTTAGGCGCGAAAGAACGATCAAAGTCAATTAAATGTAACCAATGCAATCAGTTAATGCGCTGTAATAGCAGTTCCTTTTGCCTGGCGCCGCCCAAAATGTCTCTTGTCCTCTGGTAACGAGGTTTGGAGGTTATTTGCGAGTTTATCTTCCGGATAATTTGCCCAGCGCCTAAATCTTCTTTCAAAATCACTTCCATGGTATTACTCAACTTTGCTCGTAATTCATCGAACGATATGTAGTTTGGAACAGACAGCTATTGAGTACGTTTTGGTATCCGTTGGCTAACCGTTAAAATAAGGATCGATATTCATGGGATAACGATGCATCAACATGAAATCAAATCGAGGTCTGCAATGAAAAGAACCATCTTTTAGGACATTGTCCCCAGCATAGGCAAATAACCGGTACGACGTGAAGGGAAATATACCTGACTACCTTAAGGTATAACAATAGATCGTTCAAAACGTCGTTTTACGACACCGACGACACCAAAAATTCGGGGAAGCAGTTTTATCATGCTAAGTCATCATAGCAGTTTTTTAAACTCATGGATGGTTTTTGTTTCCTCGTTTAGAAATAGTGATTTACTTATTCCTCGACAAGTTTTTTTTATTGCTGAGCACAATGAAAAATCTAACGGCCCATTAAGAATATTTTACTTTACGATGCTGAATGTTGCTACGAACAAAACCACATGGCCCGTGGAATAATTTAAGAAGATAAGAATAGTAAGATAACATTTCCCTTTGCTCTTCTAAAATCGCGTCACTAAGAATTATACCGGAAAACATCGTTATGTTGCTCCATTTATCCATTCCTCCCACCCCTGAAACTGTCAAGTTATCTCATTTTCACATAAGCAGAGCGGCATATCACCCCATAATTTTCGTCCATCATGTTAATATCCGCTATGTTAATAAATCGGACAGTGATAAGAGTCGCGAAGAGAAAATTTTATGTCGTAGTTTGCACTCGGCAAAAAAAACATTCGAGATGAGATTCGCGTCCGCACATTCGCGAGCGCAAACACCTTTAAAAAATTTCCCTCCGTCATCCCCGGGGAATTCCTCCTTTAAACTGCCACCTGCAAAGACCTCCTTGTTCTCGAAAGAGCGCACCCAGAATAAGTAGCAGTGGGACGAACGTAGGAAGATGCGCTACCCTCCCCCCGAAGATATAAGTAGAGAAGAAAAGGACGGGGGTTGACGTTCCCGCTCTATTATTTTATTCTTGGCGGAGGGAGGTCCGGACCATTCCAAGACAGGCGCACCCGACGAGACTGCAAGTGCAGATTGACGAGAATAAGTGCCAATTTCAATGTCGAGAGATGTGCTGTTCTGTCTCTAGTAAATGAGAACATAAATGTCTCATCTCTTGTCCACGCCTGGAAATACAGAATAAACATTGGTCCCCTCACTAGGGCTCCTCTGTCAGCAGTTCGTGGGTGCGACATACAGCATGCATTTACTTTTGCAAAGAAGAAGCACGTCTGGTGCCTAGAGTCATCAAGTCCGAGAGAGACGATCCAGCTAAGGGTAGGTGGGTTTCTACCGTTGACATGTTGATGCGCTCTATTTTGGGCAGAAACTATAACGCACGACAAGGATACACGTCATACATCACCGCTAGGTTATTTTTATTCACTGGGCACACATTCAAACACGAACCCACCAAAATCTAGACATAATGTCAAGTGGGTAGTGCGTTACCAGAATGGCAAGGTGAATGAAACTCATCCTCCTCTTTCGGTAGCCATGGTTCAGGCTCTTTTCTTGGTTCCTATTTTTTAAGACTTCCTAATGGCTGAACCACGATAAGCAACAAACAACAAAGTTGCGTCAAGTATTATCTCGGCTGTTGTTATTAGGAGAGGTAACCGTCGGCTAAGGCCATCCGTGCCATTAAGGATAGGTGGGTCACTGGGCATATGAAGGAATGTTTCGAGGAATGTAGGAAGGGTGAAGAGAAACCTGGTGTCGGGATTAAACTGATATTAAGGAAATATGGCAAGGGGTCCACAATTTTACGTCCCATCCGACGGACGGAGTAATGAAATTCTCTCCACTCCGAATCAAGTAGGGACCGGTATACACCGCAAAATCATCAACTGCCGGGATTAAAACTAAGATCCTCGAGATGGCAGGCCAGTACTCTAACCATCACAAAAACCCTATCCTTATATTACCTCGGTATTGAAGGAAGAGTTTACAGAGAGTAATTTCGGCTTCACTGTCAGCGGATACTCTTTGACACTTCGTATGATTTTCGGGGTATCTCAAAGCGGGTTATGGAACAAACCTGACCCCTGCCTTCCCCAAACCCAGAACGATTCAAATTCATCCTCCACAAAAGGAAAAAAAATTACCCCTCCCTTCCCCTAACCCAGAACGAGTCAAATTCATCCTCCACAAAAGGAAAAAAATGGACTCTAATCTAAACGATCAATCTTAGCGTTACACAGTTAAGCTCTTGGATTGACTAAATCAATTAAGAAGAAAAGAATATTCAACCAAAAAAAGAGTAGGCTGAGTACATAGGTACTTGACTTCTATATCACCTACCTCAACTTTCGGGTGGATGGGATAGATTCGACTGATGATAAAGCTGGTATGGAAAACTGTTGTGACTTCCCAAGCGCTCTAGTTCAGCTCGCGAGGGTCTTGAAATGCTCTGCCGAGGGAAATATTTTTATACCGATCCCTCGAAGTACGATCTCCAAGGCTTTCAGAAGAGATTACAGCAATTTATCGCATAACACCTGGCCAGCCAGCGAAAATGTGTGCACTCGCTCCTGTGCTTGCGTCCAAGTTTCTCCTCCCTATGCTTCAGCCGATGACGGTTTGAAAATACCGTTAAGAAAAAAATCTGATAGAGTGGTACTTTATAATGTTAATACAGCCTTCCCGCTGAGAAAACAGAAGGATAAATATGAAAACTTCATTCGGTCAGTCTGCTGTCGACAGAATATGAGGAGGAAGAGATTCTTTATAGAAAGGCACAAATCAACTTTCATCACTGAGTACATACATTATGCGACATTACGAGTTACCGCTACTTAGTGCTCACCTCGGTGAAAATTGAAAAAAATAGGTAGGTACTATCAATCATACTCTTCGTCTCATGAACTAGCGCTGAAGGCAGATGTCCCGACAAAAATCTCAAAGTTATTGCCAGTCATCGCGAAAAAATTAGCTATCAAGTAAGATCCAATTAATGCACCCAAATTTTGAGTGCAAACTTTTCTGGTTTTGGCGTTTAAATTTGATGTCATCTTATGTGCTTGAATTTTTATACAAAAATCATTTACGCAAAATAATAAATTATATGATACATTTTGTTTATCAGACATAAGAATCGTGCATAGAATATTTGCTGATTACTTTGCTCATAAGTATTTTCGGAAATAAAGGAACCCAAGATAGATATTTGAATCGCTCACTACGGAATCAACTGCTGGTCCCAAGTGGGAAATTTCGTGTATGCTTGCAACATTCCAAATGAAATATCTACCATAAAAATTGGCACACCCTTTGCAAGATCAGTTTTTCTGTTTGGCATTAAGTGGTCCATGCTAGTTGATAAAAATTATATTGGTGGAAATTCCATCATTTACCTGAGATAACCCATACTATGCCTACTTTACCCAGATATATCTAAAGGACGACTTTAATTACATCTACATTTACGCAATACCCTGCAAGACACCGCAAGGGTATGTGGCAGGGGGAAATTAAAGAAAATTAATAAAAGAAAAATAAACAAAAATGCAAGCCAAATGTACCTACAGCAAATAAGAGTAAACTTTCTTTGTCGGGAAACAAAAATATCTCAATACCCATTTATCTCACAGAGAATTTCTTTTAAATTTTACAGAATAACTAATAGAATATCAGATTTCTGATACTGTATTAGTTATTCTGATATTTCAGATATTACAATATCCTAGTGCCAAAATGCGAAGCAAAACATAAAAGAAAACTACCTTCACCAGTTAAAGGTAAAATTAAAAAAAAACACCGAGGCAACACGATTGAGTACCTCTTTCTGAAGGGTCAAAATAAGCTAAGATAATGTACAAACGGTATCATTCATTATATTCTAAGATAAAACGGTCAAAATGTAACACATATTATCCATAAAATGAGCAAACTTTACTAAAATCCGATAAATACTTTGACAAAAGCAGTAAATCTAACTTACAAACGTTAGTTCATTCGAGTGAACTATGAACACACGAGTATCACCAACCTGCCTTGCTTGATTTTCTAAGCTCGCCTCCGGCTGTATTACGAAGTGAATTACCCTGATGGCAGATACGGTCACAGTCACGCTGTATGCAACGTAGGCACTAAGTAAATATTTGAGCTTCCATATGACAGAAAATCATTCAAGCGCGAAGCAAACTAGATAAGGTTAATCAAAGGATCCTTGGCTGCTATCACGGCCATCCTCCGGACCGACTTTTTTTATTTTGATAATGCTAATGACATAATTGCCCATGTCATTCCAGTGCCGCGCCGAGTATGGGGATTATAACCACTTGGGAACTTTCACCGGAAATTTTATCAGCTATGATCTCTAAAGGCACTTAAACGTTATTAATTACGGTACACAAAATAAAGAGGCAACTGACTTACGTGAATTCCGCTTTGACAGTGACTCGCGAGGTGTAAGTTTCTCGTGACTCCTCAATTGGCGCGAGTATATATGCATTACCGCAGCCCGAGAGCCGTCATCAAAACCTTGGCCGCACGCGCGTGGATTTTCCTCGAGCATTTCCACCATTCAGAAACGAGACGGTAACTTTCAAAGGAAAGTGAGGAAAGTACTTGGGCCGGCCCGTCGAGCGATAACTTCCTCGTATGGCGCTGTTGAAGATCGCCTCGGTTTCCTGTCTGCTACCACCTCTCTCTGGTGAGGAGAAAACGATTATTGAGGTTGCGAAATTGGTTAAATCCCGGTGCGTTCAGGATGGATCTAACGGAAACACTGCGAGCTTTTCAAACTTCATGACGTAATGTTTACCTTCCGGTCATTGTTGTGCTACGCATCGTCTTATTTTACGAGCGTAGGATGCGCTTGCCATTCCCCTTTCCATTGAGATTTGCTGGTGTTCTTCATACGCCCAACGGGAACGGGAACTTTAGCTGCGCATTAGTTTTGAAATCGACAGCAATTATCGTCACTTATTTTTTGTGCTTCGTAGTGGGCAAGCGCAATAGTTTCTTTCGCTCGTAGGCGTCACCTTTTTCCTGGCGCGCCTCCATCAAATCCTTGGCACCGTAATTACAGCGGGGCCATTCATGATAAGAGGATCAGGTGACGAGGAGGAATCTGACGATGATTCAGGGTCTCGCTCAGGTGGGGATAAAGGCATCGTCTAGAAAACTCATCTGGGTAAACTATCACAATGAAATCGCACTGATATTTTCTCTTCGCTGTACTGTACTTGGTATATTGAATCCTATTCATTAGATGTGTATTAACAACCATTACAATGGTTTAAATTTTCATTAAATTTAAACCAATTTAAATTTAAAAATTTCATTCAATTATGACATTTTTCCTAATAATAATTCTACACCGATTGTTATTATTATTAAACTTTATTCATCGGGTCAATGTCAAACATTACAGATGTTGTCAAAGTAGTACAAAAAGACAGGACATAAAAATTTACAAAATTACACAAAAAAGATTAAAGACTTATCCTAGAGTACAGAAAATATACCTATGGCAGCAAAATTTTGAAACGGATTTCATGAGCATTTAGCTCCCGGAATTCAGCCACTGCATACAAGGGTTTAGTTGTGAGCCAAGTCAGTATGGCCCAACTAAATTTCTCATTTGAGACGGTCCTGGCTTCACAGGGGATCGCGTTAAACATTTTTATTTCTATTCTTTCATGAAAAAGCAAGTACTTAATGAGTCTACAGTACATAGCATCAACGCCATATTTTCTCCTTGTGTTATGAAAATGTACATTTGATTTGACGGAGTAGGTATTTACTAAGATTTGTCTCGATATACATGAGAGTTTTATGTATATATTATATATATATAAAATATGTAGAAGAGAGAGAAGAGATGTCCTAATAAATGCTAGCAACAAGGTGTTGAGGGTGGGGGTGAAGGAAAGGATAATCAGTGGACACTTACCAGTAGATGACCCATGGAGAGCCTGGTGTCCACTGCGCTTTGGAGCTTTCGGGTCACGAACCCTTCTTCAGCTGGAGGAGATCACTACTGGGGTGTCACACTGGAGTCAAGGGTTTCGGTTGGTGTGTGAAAAGGGGATTGGCTAGGGTAAAAAGGAGGGAGGGGGAATAGGGTGGACTAGGAAGGGGAAATGGAGAGGGAAATTGGGCGGGTGGAGAAAGCTAGCGAATGTTGATGCCGGGAGAAGTGGTTGATTTTAATATGGAAATATAGGCGAGCTCCCAGTGGCGGAGCTCTAACGTAGATGTTTCGGGTGGGAATGCTTACCTGATTACCTTCACTCTGAAGCAGTCATTGAAGGGAAGGTTATGAGAATTGGCGTGCTCGGCTACTGGCAACCTTAAATTTCGGGTTACACTGCTCCTATGGTTATTGATTCGCATATTAAAAGAGGTGGTCGTCAGTCCTATATAGAAGGCCTGGCAGTGATTACAGGAAATTTCATATATTACATTACTCGAGGAGCAGGTTCCTCGAGAATGTATTTGGTATGTGACGTTTGTAACCGGGCTGATAACCATAGGTACTACTGTAGTGATCTCCTCCAGCTGAAGAAGGGTTCGTGACCCGAAAGCTCCAAAGCGCAGTGGACACCAGGCTCTCCATGGGTCATCTACTGGTAAGTGTCCACTGATTATCCTTTCCTTCACCCCCACCCTCAACACCTTGTTGCTAGCATTTATATATATACTATATACTGTTGGGATAGCTAATTTATTAAAAAGAGGCCTACAGGGTTCACTTGATGGGGAGAAGGTTATAGCACGGATAACCTTTTCCTGTAAGAGAAAGACTTGCCTCACATTTGGGGCATTGCCCCAAAGTCCAATTCCATATGTGATATGTCAGTGAAAAAGGGAGAAATATATTGTTTTGAGAAAGCTTGGGGGATTCAGCATATGGAGTTTTCTAAGCATAAACAAGGCCTTAGAGAGGTTCATCGTTGTCACAGTAACATGCTGGTCCCAGGTTAGCTTACTATCAAGGTGAATGCCTAATAATTTAACTGATTTGTCCACAGCCGGGCCAGGACTTAGACTGCATCACATATGCTGGGTTTTATAGATTTCACGCGATAGGCGGACACCACAGACGTGACTCTTGAAAGCATACAACTTCCAAAATTTTTTAACCCTGACGACATTTGGCCCCGCAAAGAGGCACGAAACATTTCGCTGACACGCCTTGTGTATATACCGAGTATTATAATCTATCATATCTTACCTGATGGCAGAAGCTCTCCAAATCAATTACTGTATGGACGAAGTAGTCGTTGAACTTTGCTCACATGTGTAGCGAACAAGACCACAACTCTCACTGATGTGCTCCAATCTGTCTTGAGTTGTCATTATCACATATTTTCCGTTTCTTTGACCTTGCGCCGCAAGATGAGAGGGAGACTTAATGTCCTGGTCGTGAGATATAAGTTTTCTTTTTTAGCTCCGTACTTCTGGACTTAGCACCTTTAGACGCCGCTGGGCCAGTAGGTCGAATGGTTAACAAAAGACCGATGGGTGTATTTTCATTCATCTGTGGGATGGATGCGTATGCGAAATAAAAGTTTTATGTAACTCAGAATATCGGGGTTATCTTCAGATGGAAATTTCATCGAAGATGCACTATTGAAAGTGAATTCAGGAGGAGCAACTGGTGAGGAAACGACATTTACTAGACGTCATCTTTTTACATCACCCAGTTCACCCCTGACGTCTCAGGTAGGGAGAGTCATCCTCAGTGCCCGACGATAAATCATCAGCTGACTCACATTCGCTGCCGCTATCTGACTGGAAATCACTCAGTTGAAGATGCATACAAAAAAACTTTAAATACAAAAAATTACAAAAATAATTGAAAAATAAGCATGCTCACATAAAACTCCAGAAGGCACTGTCTCAAGTATCGTAAACCACCAAAAATCACCGACGAATGTGACACCAAGCAGCGGCCTCATTTGAAACCAATTAAATACTAGAAATAAACAAAACTATGACACAAAACCACATTAATGTACCCGTCGATATCTTCCAGCTATTTTCAGGAAATTTCTGGAAAGTAACAGCAATTGCAGCTTCCGGGCCACTGCGCAGACCACTACGCTATCCAGGATCGGTAATTCACATGGCAATTTTACCGAGGTTTTTACCGTTTAAGGTTCTAGATTTTGAGCCCTCGCGGTCCATCAAGGATGGCAACGCAAGGGAGAAAGGAATTCCAAAGGTCCGTGGTTCGATTCCCGGTCCAGGTGAATTTTTCCACATGGTAATTAATGTAAAACACGAAGTACCGATTGAAATTATATTGATAGAAATTTGAGATTGATTGAGACTCTCTGTGAAGTAGAATCGACATTGATCACTTCAATGATAGCCGCGAAGAAAATATTATTGAAGTCTCGCGTGTTTTTTCATTATAAGTTGTGATTCATGATTGACTATGGTACCGTTGAGGCTTATCCTTTCGAAAATATTCTAAAAACTTTCGAATATTTTGTCCTCACCGATGGAGACTTGAAATAAAATTTACTTGTGACTCTCCTACTTGAGTTCTTACGCTAATGACCGGGATGATGATTTAGGGGAGTATACATTTACTTACGCATTCCTTAAAACTTATATTATGTTCTATATTATGCTCTGGAGCGGACAATAATAATCGCAATGAGAAAAATGTTTCGGTCAAAATAAACCAAGTTACTCAATGCCTGACGAGGTCTTCGTTGACGTATGAATTCATTCAATAAAAATAGGCCATTATTCCAGGGGCCTCATTATCTTCTAATTCATGCGATTACTGGTGGTTTCACTGGTAAACATTGAATGTGCTTATCAGCTATGGGACAGGAAGTCTCCGAGAAATAGTGGTCGTAAGATTCCGAGCTCACTTTTTCTTTTTCGCGCGAGGCATTCCGTACGGAATAGGACCGGGAAGGAGCCTTTAGGTAAAAGCAATGTAAAGAAGAGAAGGGATATTCCATCAATCCTATGAAGGTTGTATCCTAATCAGCAAAAAGGTATCAAGAGGTCAGCGCGTATATCGGAAAAATTCTTAGCAGTTCAGTCCGGTACCAATGTTTTTCTAGCTAATATAGGATAAAAAACTTTTTAGTGACATGATTGGTATTTATTTTATAGAAATCGTCCCGAGAAAGTTCATACAACGTCACACAGTATAGTCTTTGGACCTCTTGGAAGGCTCCGACGGCTTGGATATGTATTTCACGAGTATGAAGTATTATGGTTAATAACCTGCTCCCGCGAAGGGCTTGAAGATCTTTTCACCAAGCCCCACGCTATCTGCCATGCCCGCTTGAGCTTTGGCCAATATCAATCTTATGGTTTCGCTACGATTTATGGAATTCTGATTGTGACAGAGAAATAGGATGTGGGCCAGACGGGTTATTTTCTTCCGCTTTGCTCTTTGGTCCGCGGCGGTGCCAGGGCAAAGTGCGCGACCGGCAAGTGAGTAATGTGTGCGGTTGTTGACTATCATCAGTATTCAATCCGAAGATAGTTCCGGTGGTCGAGGATAGAGCTCAACTAATATTTTCCCCAATAGCACGTACCTAAAATACACACAGGGTGGGCGGTGGGGAGAAGTTTTTCCTTTCCCTATATTTTCCGGGAGAGATATGATACCATACTGAAACACCTCCTACCAAGTCGAATGTAAAAGCTGGCCAGCTCGTAATGGGGATCTTGAATGGAACCCTCGGGTTCCTCTGTATTTGG
Source organism: Platycnemis pennipes (assembly GCA_933228895.1). NCBI lineage: Eukaryota > Metazoa > Arthropoda > Insecta > Odonata > Platycnemididae > Platycnemis > Platycnemis pennipes. The sequence continues at coordinate 98,701,685 of OW121856.1, read as the reverse complement.
GGTACTCTTTGGTTGTGGAATCCTTCATTTAATCTTTCTAGAATGAATTAAAATAAATTGGTGGGGGTGGGCGGGGGCCTTCTCGAGCCCCCCTGGCATTTGGACCTCTATAGATCCATTGTGCCAAACCAAATTTAGCCTGCCCGCCACTCGCAGACAGGGGACAAGAGTTCCGTGGTGGAGGTATGGAGGAGGGTCACCCATCCAACCTCTGTACGGGCCCAAGGTCGCTTAGATTCGGTGATCTCATGGGGAAAGGTGTGTCAACGCAGGTAGGCCCTTGCCCTCTCTAGAATAACTTTCTATGTTTACTTTCTTTGTCTTTACTATGTCTACTTTCTTTCTCTACAGAGTCACAGTTTTGGGAGTAGGGTGGTTCATGATTCCAAAATGTGCCAGTTAAATACTCTAGATTCCATTTAACTGGATTCCAAAGGCCTCTACCATTTTCAAACCTGAGACCTACGGGCCAGTACTGCAATACTCTAACTTCAAGGCTTACATGCCATCTACTTAACCCTTAACCAAAGGAAGAGTGTTTGCTTTTCAGCAGTTAGTGCAAGGGGAAGCTCAACAAAGGTCAATAGGGTAATCAGGTTTGAGGGAGGGGGAGAAAAACTATAAGAAACCCTCCATGAACATCAATGCTGTGGACAGCTTAATGTCCAATGGGAGGGGTGGTAAACATGACGTATAGGTACCCTCACATTGCACCCAAGTAGAGATATGGAAGCTGAGGTAATCAGAGTTTGGATATACATTGCATTTAGAGTCCAAGAATGGGAATCTAGGGTAACATGATTGAATGATCACTTAAAGTGGCTTTAGGTGTGGAAACAGTTTAGAATTGAGTAAGGAGTGTATAAAAAAATGATGCGACCAGAACATACATTCTCTCTGAATCTATATGTGATTTTCTTCTTGAAGTAAACATGTAGTAAATTATTGAAGACAAGCATAACAATTCCACAATTGTGTTCCCTAATACAGTTTTTGTACAATCACTCTCCCTTTTCGACAGAGTTCACTGAATCCAGGTGTTGATTTTTTGGCATCATTTATTCCTAGTAGCGTTGTATGGGCAGGACAAGATATTGGTGTCCATTTTGAACCAGATACTGCTGCCGTCATGTTTCTTGCATTGTCAGTCACCATATAAATTGGAATTGAGGACCTTATAAGGTATATAAATTCTATTCCTCTAGTATTGAATTTAGCTTTTCAGACAAAGCTATTACTGTATGCTGACCAGGAAAGTAGGAATTAGCAAGCACATAGCGTTTCATTGAAAAATCTTTTTTAATGAAATGACAAGTTGGAGAAATGTAGCAATATTGAGCTCGAGACGTCCAAATGTCAGTAGTTAAAGACAATGAAACAAGTGTACTGAATTCTTGTTCTAATTCTAGCCTAATTTCACATTTCCTTTTTTCATACATTTCCGGAATAATTCTTCTTGAAAAAACAGTTCTGGAAAGCATTTCATACCTTGGTTCTAGTACTTGAATTACTTCTCTAAAACCCATATCTTCTACAAGAGAGTATGGTTGATAATCAATAGCCATCATCTTCCCAATACTTGATGTTATCAATGTTGCCCTGTGGTGAGAAGCATCCCTCTTCACGGGAATTAAACACTCTGAGACGGATTTATCCTGCTTCTTTGGGGGATTCTTTTCTTTGACGCTTTTCCCCTCCTTTTCTTTTAAGTATTCAAAATGGCTCAATGGATGCTTCTGTAAATGACGAATTAGGCTTGTGGTGCTGCCAGTTGGCGTTTTGAACCTTCTTTTGCAAGTGTCGCATTCTGAATCGACAGAAGAATATTTTGTGAAATAATTCCAAATAGAAAAACCTCTTCCACTCATTATGAAAGGCAAGTTCTGAAGTTGAAACTTTTAAGTACTAATTGGTACAGATAATTGGAAAGTTCAGTGGTCCACCCATCATCAATTTGCAGGGGAGAGAAAGAAAAATATTTTGGATAGAAAGGAAAGGGCTATGAAATATGGTGATCTGAAGATATATATTTGGCAGGGAAGGAGGGGATTAGATAGGAAAAAAATGAAAATTAAGGGGTGGAAAGGGGCCTTGTTGAGCCCCCTTGAACTTAGATCTAGAAATTGGATCTATTGCGCCAACCCACATTTTACTAGCCCACCACTTGCAGACAAGAGACAAGAACACCACAGTAGAGGCATGGAGGAGGGTCACCCATCCAACCCCATCCAGGCCCAATGTTGCTTAACTTATGTTAAGCAACATCGGGCCTGGATGGGGTTGCCAATTGCCAGTGATCTGGTAAATTGATTGCCAATGCCAATTGCTAGTGATCTGGTAGGAACTTATTTCCCAACGTGTCTCCTTTTAGCTCAATACACTTTTCCCAGTAATGTTCAATAGCTTCAAAATCCTGTTTATATTGAAAACCATCAGGCTCCTCAAAATAGCCATCAACGTCTGCAACCCCACCTCTTCATTTTTGGCACATCAAGCCATTTTTTTAAGTTTGGAAACAGAAAATAATTTTAGGGGGCAAAATCTAGTGAAGACGGTACATGAGGAAGCAATTTGAACTTTAGTTCATTGGTTTTGGCCACCACAATAATGGATGTGTGAACGGGTGCATTGCATTGTTAAAACAACACTTTATTTTTCGACAAATGCAGCCATTTTTTCTTGATTTCATTACTTAAATACTGCAATAAATTTGCAGAATACTTGTATATAATATTTGAAATAGTATTGTACATAGTAATGTGTTGATTGTTTTTCCTTTTCAAAGATAATTATGAAACAATGAAAATTATCCCACGCACATCCCAAAAAACTGATACCATGACATTGCCAGCAGATGTTACTGTCTTCACCTTATTTGTAGCTGATTCTCCCCCTATCAGTCCTTTGTGTTGACCTTTCCTTTGTCTCAGATGTGAAGTGAAGGACCCATGTTTCATCCATGGTTATAAATGAATGCATAAACTCAGCTTTATTACTTCGAAACAATGCCAAACACTTCATTGAAACATCATCATGATACTATTTTTGTTCGATTGTGAGCCAATGCTGCACATATCTTGCACCCACCTTTCTCAGGTCCTAATTTTCAGTCAATATGCAATGTACAGCACTTTTTGAAATATCGACCATGTCTGCTAGCTCGATTGCTTTCAGTCGAAGGTCATCCAATACCGTTTTGTGGATTCTATTCACCATTTTTGGCATGGTCACCTCATTTAGTCAACCACTGCAATGCTTGTCTCAGCAGCTCATATGGCCTCATTCAAACTCTACTACCCAATATTTTAATTTATTAACTAAGGAGCAGACTTCCCCAGAGTAGAATCTAGCTTGACCTTGGTAATAGCTGGACTGAGACCTTTCAAATGAAATTATTGTATCACATAACGATGACCAATTGGTTTACAAATTCTATCAGAACATACACTACTGTTGGCTGTCAAACACATAAAAAACAATGTAGAATCTTCAAACTTAACATTTAAAGGGTTGTTAGGTTTGACCATAAGTAACTGTTGTCAAACAACTGCCATCTGTACTTAAGGTCGGGTACTTCTGGGACTAACCTCATATGGTGGAAATAGTCTTTATCCTTGGACACTGAGTGCAACCAACTCAAAGCATCAATAGATCAGTTTGTGCAGTTCATACTAATAAAATGAAGTAAATTGAGACTTCTCATTTCGATTCTCAATTTCACGTGGGACCAAATTCAGAGTGATTTCAGAATATTTGGAAAAAGTAACACATGGAACATACATTGAAAGTAATTAAAATTTACGAGCATCAGAAAAGTAATTTATCTGGAACATCTATACTCAAGAGTTAAGAGGACAGAGAAATTGAATTTATAATTTTCTTTTTCCTCTACGTTCAGTGCTCTTAAAACATTCATTCTAATTAGATTTATTGCTCAATATTAACCCTCTTACAATTAGTGCTAACCTTTCTCCTAGAGTACTAGTGAGAAATGCAGAAGGTATTTTAATAAAATGCAGCACCTTAGGAAAAAAACATTATGAAGCTATTGTTATAAATATCCAAATGTGTTTTTTTTACATTACTTAAGTTGAACTAACTAATAAGGACACAATTTTTTTACATTGACTGAAAAATAAATGTTATTATTTTATTACCATAAAGTTGAACAATGTATTGATATTGAGCCGATATATCGACCTGCTGCACTTTTCACCCAAGATGCAAAAGCTGATATATCGGCCCGCGAGCATTAAAGAAATATCTTCTTATAATCCAAGCTATATTTAGCCCAAAATATCTTCAAATTCAACTAGTGAAGGAGGACCTGATTATTAGAAATTAAAGGAAACGTCTACAAGGGCTGATATAGTGAAAGGATGTGGTTGGGATGAATCTGAAGAGAAAAAGTGGTAGACAGAGATAAAGTAGGAAGGTGAAGAATTTGATACCATCGAGAGGGTTGGGCTCATAGAAAAGTAATGTATAATGAGAGGTAGTTGGATGGCATGAGTACAGAAAAAGAGAATGATCAGGAGAAGGATAAGAAGTGGTAAACCCATATAGGCATGGGCGCCGGTAGAAAAATTGTCAGGGGGGTGCATTCAGTGCCGCCCCTTGGGCGTTATGTTGCCAGGTGTGGCGATTTATTACAATTATTTACTAGAATCACCTACTTGCATCGTAATGTTATATTTCATGAATTTCATACTGCTTAACAAATAAAAAATATTACATAGGACAGGAGATTGTTTCTTGCCTTGATATACGGGAACTGTTGTATTATGGTAGACCAATGGTGGCATCCTTTGTTTCATATTCAGTCCTTAAAAAAAGTGACAGCAATAAGAAAAGGAGAACTCCCTGCTACCACTTGAAACTAATGTTCGTGATGCTAAATTGGACATTGGAATATACATGGGCAATAATCCTCAACCCAGTTCGTCTTGAATTATTGAGAAAACCATGGACCCCTGATAAAACATACAACTTCAAAAATGATTTAAGCCCTCATGCTAAAAGAGTATTTCGTTTGGAGTGGCTGCAAACCTTCCCTTGGCTGGCTTATTCGGCTGTCGCCAGAGGACCTTTATGTAGATTCTGTGTGTTATTTCGGCCTCCAGTTCAGCGTAGTGTACAAGGACAGTTAATAATATTTCCCTGCCTTAAATATAACAAGTTTAATGAAGCTGCTCAGTCCCACGCAAAATCCCTGTGGCATCATGAAGCTGTCTCAACATCCAATCATTTCCAGAATATTATGGATAGACAGCACCTGAGTGTTCATGAAGTCTTAGATTCAGCATATCATAAGGAAGTAGAAGAAAACAGGGTAAAACTTCGCTCAATAATATCAACAAATTTGTTTTGTGGGGTGCATGAGCTTCCTCTTCGAGGAAAATTAGACGTAGGCTCAGTTTTTACAGATCTGCTATATTTCAGAGTCTAATCTGGTGATAAATTGTTAAAAGACCATTTGGAATCTGTGGGTGAAAACAGCCTGTATACATTGCATCAGATCCAAAATGAACTCATCCAAATATGCACTGACATTGTCAAATCAGAGATCATCGCGGAAGTAAACCGTGCGACAGCATTTTCCGTGTTAGCTGATGAGACTGTTGGCATTGGAGGGTCAGAGCAGTTATCAATTGGAGTAAGATATGTGAAATTAATGGAAGGAAATAAACCAATTGTCCATGAAGAATTTCTTGGGTACGAAACATTGAAAGAACTGAACTCTAAATCAATATCAGAAACAATAATTCAGTTCTTGATCAGAAGTAATGTCGATTTGAACAAGCTTGTCGGCCAAGGGTATGATGGCTGGTCATCATGGTGGAGTCCTAAAATTAATTAATGACAAATACCCGATGGCATTATTCTTCCATTGTCTTGTCATAAATGATTTTAATACTGTTAGCGAAGTCAGAAATACTGCGGATACAACAAAGGAAATAGTAACAATTTTTACAGGAAGCACTTAGCGACAGTACAAGATTCCAAAAATCCCCCTTTTGTGCAAAACACGATGGTTTTCAAAATATAAGAGCATTAGAATATTTTTTTGAAAACTTTTTGATGATCGTGCTAGCTTTAAAGGACCTCGCACAAACTCAACCAATCACCAAACCAGGACCACAGCTTATCAACTTTGCGTAGCAGCAACTACCTCAAACTGTATAGTAACACTAGTAGTGATTGTTACGTACTCCATGAAGCTAGAACCTGTTTGTAAACAACTTCAGGGAGTTAATATGAATATAAAAGCCGTGCTTGAGCATATTAATAAGTTAACAAATGTGTTTCAAACTCACCGGGAAGATACTTCTACAGAATTTGCAACAATTTTTAAGAAGGCAGAAGATTTTTGCAATGAACTAGGTATTGAAATGAAGCAGTCTCGAGCTTTTGCTAGACAATTTCACAAGGCTGATCACATGTGTGAGAATTTAGAAGATTTCTTCAGGATAACAATCTTCATACCCTACTTAGATTCACTCATCTCGTCCTTAAGTGATCGCTTCTCTCAACTACAAGAAAAGTCTTTCTCACTTATGCAGCTTCACCCAAAGGAAATGAAAAAGCTAAACAACCAATCCTTTTTACGTGACACAGAAAACATCATAAGTGTATACGGCAATCTCTTACTGAATTTTACAGCTGAAGCCGTGACATGGTTTGAAATTTGGAAAAATGAATTAGAAGCATATGCCAACCAGGTTGATTGTGGTGATTTGATTATACATGCCAATCCATTATTCCCAGTAGAAGTGTATGCAATAAAGATTGGCCTGACCCTGCCAGCAAACACCTGCACAATTGAACGTTTGTTTAAGGCGAATCAAGTACTGGATCCGAAATACAATGGGAGACAGCAGATTAAGCAGCCTTTGAATGATCAGTGTTCACAGGAAGAGAATAGATTCAAAAACTTTATTGACTCAGTTATAGACAAATTTGGTGCAGAATCAAGAAGGTTGAAGCTTTTGTTTAAACAGTAAAACAATAGTAGTTTTGTTAAAAAGGACTTGTTTTAGTTGTTCTTATTTGTAATGTTTTCCTTTTCTAAATACACTGTTCCTATTCAAATTACAAAAGTAGTCGGAACAATCATTTCCCAAAATTTTTCATGAGCCAGGGGGGTGCAAGTGCACCCCCTTGCACCCCCCTCCCGGCACCCATGCATATAGGGTAGGCTGAACCCAGTGACCTGAGAAGTCTGCAATGACAAGGAGAAGATTAAAGGGAATTATTTGGTCTTTTGCTATACGGACAAATGATTGTGCGTAAAACTCTTGAACTTTTGAAAGTTTCATGCTAAGTCACTCATGAATGTCATTGGCAGTCTGACAATAATAGAAGTGGAGAAGACTATTCCGGAGTAAAGATACGCCTGGATGGTTCCACAAGAAGAAAAACAATGACACACCCGTTGGCACTGTGAGGGGGAGGGAAAGTTCACCGACCCTCCAAGGACAGGGCTAAGTGGCGGCCACCTTCTTACGTCATTCACCCCCCCCCCCCACTCCACAGTAAAGGGGGGAGGGATGGAGAGATATAAAACATCAACTTTCCGATATATTTTATCATTGCCTGATGATGCGTCCTGCAATGGCCGCGAAAGCTCGCTCACCGACAACGCGTTATACGCAGCTGCACCCGAAAGCCTCTGATGACGATGGATTCCGCTGCGAAAACCTACGTTCCATAGACAGAAATCTTTTCAGAAAGTGAGGGGTAGGATCGGAAAGTTCTTAGGAATGAATGGAAGGGTAATGAAAACGTACCTGGAGCATAGGAAGCATTTACAGAGATAGTGCCAAATACTAATAAAAATTCTTTACTAACAATAATGTGCCAGGCAATAAAAATATTATTAATAACGCAGAGTAGCGAAGTAAATATGATATAATCCATTTTCAAATATGCGCTAGAAACTGAATCAAAAATAATTAGGGAAACAATTATTATATCTTAGCCTTATATTTTTATATATACCTTATATTATATCTAACCAGTATGCTTGCGGTGATCAAGGCCAGTTCCAATGCACGTACCAGTACGCTTATGGATGCAAATGGGTTAAGTAAATTGTTAACAGCCACTGTTTGCAATTATTTTTTTTTCAATATGGTGTTAGCTGCACCAATGCAATATTGTATCTAGAGTGCTTGTTTTGTATTAACCAATCAATTGGCTACATGTATACAGCTCTTCTGTAAATGTGCATGCTTTAGTCAACTTTTTTGTGTACAGCTCGTGAACGCTTCTGTTCGCTTAGTTTTTGGCTCATGAACGCTTCCATCCGCTATGTTTCTGGATCATGAACGCTTCCATACACTTCGTTTCTGGCTCGTGAACACTTCTGTCCACTTTGTTTCCGGCTCATGAACCCTTCCGTCCACTTCCTTGTCTCATCTTATGTTTTATTTCACTTCAGAGACGGTTAGTTACGGTCCATTCACATTCCGATTTGCTTCATGTACGGTTAAATCTCAGTTTTGTTGATGGTTTGTATACACTTCCCTCTACAATATTTTCGCCAGGGTAGGTCCTACTTTTGGTCCAAACATAAGTAATTTAAGCAGCCCATGGATTTGCTCTTAATAACAGTACCGCTTCATGCGGTTGCCTTCTTTTGCCTGGAAGAGAATTTAAAATACAGGATCACATCAATATAGTATCCATTACATTGATATAAATAACTTGTTATGATTTATATTTACATTTATTCATCAAGGTGCCATTTACAAACCTTTTTCTTTTTACATAAGTACAGTAACAAATTATCATAACTTATCCAATTAACAAACATTGCACTAGAGATTTCTTTCTCTTCAGCTTTAAGAGAAGCTTTAAATACACTTGCAAAATGTTTTTCAGGAGACAACTACAGAAATACTTCATGACAACACAAAACCAAAGTCATAAAAAGAATCAAAGGAATGCAAACCAAAACATAAATGGAATACATTTAGCCAAAGGAACCTCCAGTATCATCTTATAAAAACTATGATATATGATAAGAAAAAATGGATTTTCATCACCAGGTTTTATGCAAAAATGCAGCTCCACAATGGTTTCTTGAGATACGTTATGGAAGACAATGGCATCTAATTGGCCTCCATATTTATTTTTTATACTAGTGTGCACCTGTGATAGGTACAGTATAAGATGTTAATGGAACAAAATTTGACAGCTATAGGGTAGAATTATATTGAAATTTTTGATCTTTGGTACTGCTAGAATAATTGTATTAAAATAAAAAAAACTTAATGACTAGAAAATCCATACAGCACTTCATTGAATAATGATATTTCTTGTCTGAAAAATTTGTTTCCATCTCATTCATGACCCAAAAATTCAAGATATCAGAGCATGAGCACATCGATTTTAAGTGAAATTAAGCAAACCACACAACTCTTAGAAATTAGAGGAAGGATTATTTCGTTCATGCGTACACACACTCTATTGGCTATTGACATAGAATCGTCCTTCACTTACAGTCTATCAAAATCTGCATTTTTCATTCATTTCTTATGCAGTATTCAACCAACATTACATAAAAAATGACAAATCGTCAAAGCATTATTTTGTTTTCACCCTGTTTCTTGTTGCTTATTTATACAATATTTGGAAAATTGAGGCCAGCATATGTGTGTGTGAGCAGGATATTGAATATGAACATTAAAAAATTCCCAACAGGATGTTTTCTTTTGCAACAGCTGACGGTTTATAAACATGTATCTACATGCAGTTTTGAATACACACATTAAATATACACCTACTCATACTTGGAAACACATGAATTCTGCCAAAGATATACTCACTCATGTTAATCTCATTATTCTGAGTTTGGAAAGCTTTTATGGAATGAGTGGAAACATAAAGGTATCTTATTCCATCATTGAACATTTTTTGAAAACTGTTTCATATAATACAATGAAAAAAGCTGTCACTACAATCTACAACAGGCCAATGAAAGAAAAACAACACAGAATTCCTGAACGATTTTTTTCAAAATAAAATATGATTGCACACACACACACATTGCTTCAGTTCATGTTTCATACTGTGAAAGGTACATGTTCACCGTCCTCACCATTTGGAATAAAAAAGGAACCATAAAACCACCAAGCAAAACATGCTTTTGGCTAGGCTCATTAAATGCACAGTTTTACTATCTTCAGTGTTCATTTCTTTCTCTGTGTCTTAAACACTGCACCTAGGATTATGCACAAAGTTTCTTCTTTTCACTTACAAAAGGCACTTAGTTGTACATCATCTGCTCTAGTTTTCAGTCAGTTATATGAGCCTTTAATCTCCACACCAGCAATAACAAAAACGTCATAATCCCTTACATCTATCCTGAGCACATGATGCGTTTTAAAATAAATAAAAACGGAAAACTCACGGAAGATAACTTTTCTTCGATGGAAAAAATAAAGTGACCTACTCCAACATTTGTAGAAGAAATGCATAAAATACATTCTTTTTCCTCCAGTTACCTTCACTTGGGGAATAAAAATCAAACCAGACAAACCTTGAAATACAAAAAAAATCAGACAGCAGAACATTCCTGTTCTTAAATTAAAGTAACTTCTGGTACTAAGCAGCAAAATATATTTACCGCTTCATTTGAGCTACTGCAAAAAATATTTCCCTAAACTATTTTGATTGCTGATTCCAGAAACTTTCTCCACAAATGATTTTACTGTTTTACCTCAGCTACTTTGAAGTAATGTTTCCCAAGGCTTCCATGTTTGGCTGAGCCTTAGGCAAAAAATTTTAATATTCTCACATAAGTGTTCCTTCAGTTTCAATGTGCTAACATGGAAGTCTCATTTCCATTGGTGTTAATCTGTTTTTCATGAAGAAAAAAACAGTATCTTCACCAAATATCCATAGCATCACTTACTGTATAATTGGATGAAAACTCAGCACAATTAATCACAATCACGATTGCTTTTCATTACTGTTCACTTTGGTATACATGTTACTTAATGTATGCATGGAAGTTTCACACATCAGTCTTTGTCATTTCCTAATATGAAACATTCTTCAGCCTTGCACTGCTCTCCTACCCTGTACATGATTTAACGTTACCTCAAAGCTGGGCATTTTAGTGGCTACTTCACCCACACATGTCAGGGCTTGAAAATGTTAAACAGTTACGCACAGGTGATCCTAGCCAGAAATGACTCTCCTTCAAAGCCATACCAACTTGGATGATGGATTCTGCTCCCAGAATGGAAGAGGCCCAAAGAACCTTCAGACAAGGTGGCCTTCCATGTCTGGAGACGGCCCAACACCAACAACCATGGATGATGGACTGAAGGTCGAGAGGGCTGGAAGCGGAGGTGGGGGCGGAGGGGGAGGAGACGAGGAGGCTGACGAAGAGGGGGGAGTGGGACCGATTGGGGAAGGCCTCGGGCCTGAACGTGGTAGGGTGCCCTTGGCTGAGTAACTCTGTCCACTCCCGAGGTAGGGGTAAGGTGCCATCATGGTGACGTCAGGAGGTAACGATCCATTTCCTACGACCACTAGTGGAGGGGCAAGAGAGGTGGGGGCTGAGGACGTGGTGGACATTGGGGGAGTGGGACCAAAACCAAGAGGTGCCGGCGGGTAGACTGTGGTGGACATGTTGGCTGTGTAGTGGCTATCTGGAGAGAGGCTACCATAGTAGGCTTGCTGCTGATCAGACATTGGTGGAGGGATGATACCGCCTGAGAAGGAAATGATATGATTATGCATATATTTTTTAAGCAAAGAAAGCATCAAAAACATATCAGATGGCACTCAAAGAATATACATTCAGGAGATCTACATTGCATTGGTTAAGAAAATTACTGAGTGACAACCTCAGCCGCTAATTTCAATACTCAACTGAATGAATGAGTCCATTGAGTGGCTCATAATACATTCCATCAACCAAAATCAGAGGTTGGTAACCAACCATAGACAAGTAAAGATGAATAATTTTACACCTAAAAAACCAACATAAATTCAGATGTGAACTGAGAATTACATGATATTCACAAATTTTCAATTAAACAGAGACATCAATAATTTTAAAAGACAGGAATTAATGAATATAAATAACTGAGATGAAAATAACCACCGGTTATGAGATTGCTAATTCATGATGGGTTGGTCGAACAAAACCCAAGTACGCTAATTCAATAGAACTGATGCAATATCCAATTGTTTAAAGTAATCCACACCCATTACTCCCAACCCACGATGAATACTCTTCACTGAAGAATGGAACCAGTAATGCACTGGTCTAGCAACCCAAAGGCCATGGATTCAAATCCTGCCCAGGCCACAGATTTTGGGTTCATGTTATGAATATATATAACAAATTGCTAGGCTTGACTTCGTGGAACCACATATTGATAATGTAAATAAGTTCACTTTGTAAAATTTCACAGATTTATTACAACCTTTTAAAAATTAAGGTTTTAATAAATCTGTGGAATTTTACAAAGTGAACTTATTTACGTTATGAATATATATTAACTTACACCATGTGATATATCCTTAGCTGTTGGAGCACCTAAAAACCCAAGTCTCTCCAAATCAGCATCATAATTCAATCAGGTTAGGGATTATCTAGTATTATAATAAAATTATAAGACCATCTGGAAGGAAGAGGATAAGAGACGCATACTTTTTTGAAATATAAAATTTGGAAATTCGAGCTTAAATTACAATTTCTTTCAAGTTAACTCAGCCAGTTTTATGTTTAGGTGGTTCCAAATAAATTTAATTCCACCCTTAAGAATAATAAGGAAATATGATAACACTATGTAATAATAAAATTCTCAGAAAAAATTAAAGTCATCTTTTATGCTTGCATTTAAAATTCTTCTGGAGTTATCCTCCACATCATGATCTTCATCCATGCTGTTGATTGTAATTTTGATTACAATTAGCAAGTAATTCATCAAAGCGGCCTTAAATGGAAATCCAAAGAAAATTTACTCAGAAAATTCACATGGAAGGCACCATAACTTGTAGTTTATAGCATTCCTAAGCATTCATAAGAGGCCAAGGAATATTATTAGACATGTGAGGGTTTCATTGGCTGACAATTGGATTTAATGTTTCATTTATATAACCATGATTTAAATTACATTTCAATGCTGATAAATTGGCTTTGAAGCTCAATAATTGATTATGTACATTTAAATATTTAAATAACATATAACACAACCTTACACCAGCATTTTTCTCAAATCATCTGAATGAAAAGGCCAACTGCTTGAGACAACTTGATCTCATCAGTTTTAAGTACATTATATTAATTCAATCATGTGTTTCTTTATGGCAGTGAAGCATGGACTATGACAGCAGCGGAAAAGAAAAGGGTGGAAGCATTCGAAATGTGGTGCTACAGAAGAATGATGAAGATTAAATGGATCGACCGAGTAAGTAACGAGGAAGTTCTAAGAAGAGTGGGAGAAAAGAGAAGTCTGCTGACAAAACTAAAAAGAAGAAGGGACAACTTAATCCTCTTGAGACACGATGGCCTGATGAGGACTTACGTCGAGGGAAAAGTTAGCGGGAAGATTGGAAAAGGCAGGCCTCATATGAGATACATGGAACAGGTTGTGAAGGATGCAAAAGAGAAGAATTATGTCACAATGAAAAGGTTGGCCGATAGAAGAATCGAGTGGAAAGCTGCGTCAAACCAATCTGAGGATTGATGACTTACGATGATGATGATATTAATTCAACTGCACCAACAACATCTTTATTTGGATTGAAACTGGGAAGAGGATAAATATGATGGGGCCTACTTGGCATTTGCCTTGGCAACTGTTTTTCGGCAGTGTCATTTGTGGGATTGGGGCTCTCTGATCACCTTCCATCTCCTATCATTACACTAAATTTATAGGCAATCTATCGTGACTCCCAGAAAGATGAAGGCATGAATTTCAACTCACCCATTGGAGGGCCATAAGGGTTCCTTCGTAAGGTGTCCACAAAAGTGCTACCGGCATTCATATCGTCTTCATTTCTGTCCGAGGATGGGTGGTCCAATCCACCAGTGGTGCCATCCATTGGGCCTTGACTGTCCATTGGGGTGTGAACTAGATAGGACGTTTTAGCCGGCTTCCGTCTTGAGAGGGTCCCATCGCCGGGGATTTGCTGAGGCGGAGGCTGCTGTCTCCCATGCGGTGCGTGCAAATGGTGGTGGTGGTGGTGGTGAGGGTGGGGGTGAGTGTGGTGGTGCATGGTGCCAGATGGAGGGGCATGGTATGCATACTGGGATGGTGGCTCAATCTGGTCTATGAGGTAAGTGCTGGCTGCAGGCTTTGTGGAATCCTCCTGGAAACAAATTGATCGCTATAGCCTCTCCATTCATTTTTCATTCCAAGGGACAAAGCTGGAAAGAGCTATGAAGGCTCGCTAAGCCTCTCACTTTCTCCCACACTCTCACATCATTCCACTTTTCAATACATTAGGTTTGTACCTCAGGGTACATTTGAATTAACCTCCCTGATACTCTACTGATAACATCATTTTTACTTTAAAAAACTAGAATTCACCATATTTTAACACAGAATAAAGTAGAAATGGTATATTCATTGAAGCATTACACTTTTAAATGGTTATATCATCAATAAAAACATCACCTGTTTGACCATCGCTCACTCACCAAATTTCACTCATCTGATCCATTCCTATCATCAGGTGTCTTACATTTGTAGAATAATTTTTTTATAAATGTGTAGTCTAGCAGTTACATCTATAATAATACATACTAGTTTTGGCACCATGCAGACCTCAAGATATAGAGGAAAGATGGCACTTGATGGAGAGTTTATGGACTATAGTGATATTGAGAAAAACATGAGCAGCTGGTGCAGAATGGCTTAAAAATTGCAAATATATTTTTAAGCTTAGTCATGATTCAGTTGTGACCACTGATTAATAAACAGTAAATAAAATTAGCCACTTAATAAAACAAATATTCAATAATGTAAAAGCTATGACTCCAACGATCATTTCCTAGGGTGGATACCAATGGATCTAATCTATCGAGTCTCCAACTTTTGTAATGCCCACTAGAGAAAATAGAAATTTACCACGATAGTCCTCATGAATATATGAAATATGTTAGATAAAATGTTTGTCCTGGAAGAGCAAGAGGCATTTCAGCCAGGAAAATAACAAAATTTGGATTCATTGAGATTAAAAACTAAATTTTGTACATAAATTTGATGAGTTGTCAAGTTTCATGCTACAACAAATAATTTGTTCATTAAATATGCCCTCTCCAGAGAAGCCCCTCAAAGAATTAACATTATTACAATAGACTCACAATGTAATCTTCATTGCTGTCTCCACCATTTGAATAGCTCTCACTTTTTTCTGATATTGAGCTCAAAGTTTCTCCAGTCACAGTTTCATTGTAGCTGCTTGCGTACATTTCAATTGTTGCCGACTTGCTGCTTCCCTGCTCACTTGCAGCAGCTGTTGTTAATAGAAAATAGATGTTAGTACTGAGCATTGAAAAAACAAGTCACCTAGCGATAAAATCTTGAACTACTCTTAAAAATATAATAAGAAAAAATAAATGAGCAAAAAACCCAAGCATTAAGCATAAATTATATAGTTACACTCATGATACTTATTACAGGAATCAATGTAAACACAATCTTTATGAGAAAATTCTCATTCTCTCCATTTGAGATCTGAATAGTTACAAACCAACTGCCAAAGACGATAGCAATACAATTTGAAACTCATAGGAAGGTTACTACTAGCAAATTGAAAATATAAAACTGCTTTTACTGCATTTTCTCACTGATGACTTTTTTTAAAGAGTAATATGAAAATAATTAAAATAAAATGACCCAGAGTTATTATATTTAGAATTTCTCTCAAGGAAAACTTAAATTATAATTAAGTGAATATGAAAGTACCCTCTTCCATCCTTTTTGAGCGCTTCCGTCTGAAAAAACAGACAACAAGCGCCACAATGTTCAGGGCCAGCACAAGGGTTCCTGCTACAGAGCCAGAAATTATGATGATACGGTGCAGGTCAGCCTTTTGAAGTAGATCTCCCGCAATCAGCATTCTTTCATGTTCACTATTGACTGATTGAGCCAACGACCATTCCCACACCACAATTCAGCACAGTTTCAACAGGTTGGAGGTGGGGTTTTGATGGGTTTTTGGATGAAACAAAAATTCGTTGGTAGTAGGTTGTTCCACAGCCGGAGTATGAGAGGTCAGGCCAATGGTCCATCATCACGGCACATAAATATTGGGTGGTTCAGGTCGAGGTATTGTTCGGGGTGAGGAGTTGAGGTAAAAGAAAAAAAAGAACAAAACTCATGAGGAGGTGGCAGAGAAGGAGACAAAATTGGGCTTTTAAACCTTACCGGCAAGACGCCTCTTCTTCTGAGTGCGTCTCCGGACAAAGCATACAATGAGGACAACGTTGAGCACCAAGAGGGCAGCTCCTACCACCGTTACCACTACTATCACCAACTTGGGCAACTGGCCACTAGAGCTGGTTGAGGCACCACCGTTAGTCCCAGAAGAAGAGGAGGATGAAGAGGGGGACTTTGAGGAGGAGGACGTTGAGGGCGGGACGTGACCTTTAGGTTCGAACATTTCCAGGCAGAGGGTTTGGGGTGAATTAGTCGACCGGAAAAGGAGGCGAGAAAGAAGAAAAAGAGAAAGAATGTGAGCACCCTTTTGTTAGTTTGTTAAAAAGACTGTAAGAATGAATGTGCAAAATTTCAAAGCAGGCATGCTATGCAACACCTTTGAAAGCATCGAAGAAATAAAGCATGCTAAAAAATATTATCAACACTTTACAATTCTTGTTTTTATTTAGTTATTTAACACATTCAATGCATTAAAATTGTAAGTGGCTATTACCTGGTGATAAGATATTTTTTTGCTTAATATGCTGTAGACTCTTAGAAAGACGCCACCTTTGATTCATATGACACTTGAATTGCCTCTTAAGACATCATCTACAGTGACATTGTCAAAGTATACAAGGATCCTCAGTGTTATATTGCTTTCATGTGATTCATAAATATAAGAGAAATTTATTCTATCGATACTTATTTTCCAATGCCTATCAATTTCTCCTAAGGGGCTTTATGTAACCCTAGGATCTGCAGCATGTCTTTATTGACCAAGTCTGTAGGCATCCGAGGTTAAGAATTTCTTTCATTAAAAAAATAATCTGTAAATTGTTTTAAAGATACCCTAGTCTCCAACAAAGTCAGTTGTCAATTTAGCTCATCATACACATTAATTGTCATGTGAAAAAATTCACCTGGACTCGAACCATGGACCTTTGGCTTTCCGGGCCACTGCACAGACCACTACGCTACCCAGGATCACTAATGCGCATGGCAATTTATTGCATATAAGCATTTGCATGGCAATTAATGTGAATTTCACCGCCGTTCACGCGGCACACTTGTAACATCCTACATAGCTCATCATAGTTTAATTTCTACTACCTGACTTCCTAGAATTCTATAACAATAGGATATAAAAACACAATTTTTTAAGCATTGATCAATGGTGAAAAAGTGACATTGATTTTGTGACCTTCGAATTCTGAGGTCATCATTACCTCAGCAATTAGCATCAGGTACCCAGACAGCACAGATGCAATCGTAAGCTTTTCATATCAGCGTATAAATGAAATAAAAATACTCTGTATACTCCACACTATAGTGTATATAGAGTATACAGAGTATTTTTATTTCATTTATACGCAAACATGCAGTTCCACCAAGTGACGCCTGAAACTGTGCACTTTTCATATCAGGTTAGTATCCATTGACAAGAATGTTTCGCGTATACCTAGAGTCATTTCCTCAACGTATACCATCCATTGGCCGACTGTGGACAAACAAGATATCATCTATGCAAATGTCGTCTACGAATAATGTACGAAGAGATACGAAAGCTCAAGAATACAATTTGGTGGCTGCTGCCTAGGTCTCCTATGCTTTTCAAATATAAATATATATTGCCATTGGCTCTTATATTCCACTTTATATGTTCCATTGTAAAAGTTACCGTTATAATAGTTAAATTAAATAATGTGATACATCAGATGATTTCCTGAGGGCCACGCAAACCAGCCTTCCTCACTGTTTCACTAATGAGTAAATGAACCATCTTGGAGCAATTCCCGTAGTAAAAATGACATTTATTTACTGAGCAACAAGTATTATCATTTATCATATATGGCACATAAAAAATATACAGACAAAAATAAACATAAAAAATTATTAAATAAATAGTTGTCAAACAAGTACAAATATATAGCTGGCTAACAAAACAGAGGACAGTAAAAGGTATCTCACATGACAGCGTTAAGATCAGTACAAATTACTTCGAGTCTGTGGAGCCGGTCAAGCTTTAGAATGTATCCGATACGCCACTCAAGTATTGAAAAGCTGACATAGGTGTTTATTCACATCAGATCGTATTGCAAACAAGTTGATAAATTTGAAGCACTGTGATGAGCGGAATTCGGAAAACGAAGTGGACTGGTTCAGCCTTCTATGTGTCATTCCTACGTGGTAGTCTTCCATGATGGATAAAAAATAGATCTCAAGCTGTGTGCCAACGGGATACTTGAATCCGAGGCAAAGGAGATATAGCGTATCTCTTGCAATTTTTTAGTTCGTATTTAAAAAATACGGGCATCAATTAAAATCTCCCAGTATTATTGATATGGTGCCAGCGCTACCTTGAAATACACACACTTCATTTTTTAATTTATGTAACATATCATTCATACACCTTTTACAAATACCCGAGGTGGTGTGACTTGTATCTTGTTCATCACCCTTTGTATCTAGATAGGAAAATTTACGTGCTGTCTGGGGTGACATCAGGGGGATAAAATATATCTAATGGCAAAGTGATATTAAAAATGAAATATATATCTGGCAGAGGCCAAATTACTTTTGATCACAAATGAATGGTTTCTCCCTAATTTCACTCACAAATTCAAGCCAGGGTGAAAATGTTAATAGATGCTTCATTTAAGTTTTAACATGCTCATGCAAAATTTAACATACTCATGCAAGAAATTGATCAACTCAGCTGTGGCATTATGGGACACATCATATTTAAGGAGCAAAATGAAAATCACCAATGCTGTTCTCCAAAAATGTACACTTGATAGTGGCACAAAGCCATGGACAGGCATAGTGCATGGTAACATTTGTGGACAGTATTACACAGTTATTTACATTTTGTTCCTTAAAAATATTCATGCAACAGCTGTAAAATCTCTTCACATAAAGCAGAGGTGGGCAAATCATGTTTTAATGTACATTTGTGGGCAAATAAATATTTATCACACTCTTTAAAAATTATGAGTTAGCAAAATTTTACTGCTGAAATATTGTGTTGATGGAAATCAAATTATAAATTTGGCAGGAGTTTCACCATTAGAAACAGGAGAAATGATTTCCCACCAATCCAACTGTTGCAATGGTTCATAGTTATAAGTAAGTTTTTATTTTAAAAAAATTAAAGTTGTTGGATAGCTTTAGAGAGGAATAGTATTGAGTCAAACACCTCAATATATAAGACAGTCAAGTGGAACATTTAATGTTCAAAATCCTGAAGGTAATGGAATAAATCAAGATTAATTATGGATATTCAAAACTTCATAGTTTTAAGAATTTAAAAAATTAACACAGCAAATTAAAATGTGTTCCTCAGAGTTCAGAACTGATCCAGGCACAATAATTAAATGATGACATGCAAAATGCTTGTAGAGGCAGCACTCTCATGAAACAAAGTAATCTGTTGAGAATATTTTTCAATAATGTATAAAAACTCACTTGAAGTCACTACACGAAGAGGAGGGCCAGAGTAGTCACTGCTACCGAGACGATTTTTTGCCATTATAGAAAATGCATACTCGGTAGCTGGAGCTAGACCTGTCACAACAAATGCAGTGGCACTAGGAGGAGAAACATCCACATAGTAGTAGGAACCACTGCCTAGTAAATCTTCATCATCCACAGGTTTTTTCTTTGAGCTGCGATCATCAGTGGTTGCCAAAGTCTCTCCACCATTAGATTCCTCCATTTTATCCGGCACAGCCCTGGGAAGTTGAGATTGAATAATAAATTAAAAGATTGGAGGCAATTTAAGTACTCTAGCCAACTATACCAGACTTCTTGTCGATTAAACAAAGTACGCACGTAATTGATAAGAATCAATGACCTCTCCAGATACTTACCCAGGTCTTCTAGTAGCCACTTTTTTGTACCGAATGCGATACACGACATGAGCCCCACCATCAAACCCAGGAGTCCATGACAACAGGACTGAATCATGAGATGCATTTTTAAGAGAGAGGCTCATTGGTGGGTCTGGCCGAGAGGCTGGAGAAAGATTAACATTAGCAGTAATGCTTCCAAACTCGTTGCTGGCTCCACACTTGTAAGTTCCATAATCACTCTGACGCACACGACCAATTGTAAGAACAGACTCCCATGTACTTGGATCAATCTGCAAAAATATCAAGACAAAATCTTTGAATTTGACCTGGCAAGGACTTCTTGCAACTTTCATGCAGTGCAAAATGTATAACAGATTTCCACCACAAAGGACACTGAATTATATTCTAAAAACACTCAGTCATTGAATATGCTTTATTCTTATTTGATAGCATCATACAAACATTTCAGCATAGAAGTGAAAAGAAAACAGTTCACAAATTTTTATCATAAACCATTTCTTCAGCCATCAATAAGGCAATTTCATGAAAAATTACCTCGCGGAAATGAATCCTGTATTTTTCCGAAGAACCATCACCAGTAGTAGCTGGTGGAGATGTAGAAGAAGATCCAGAGGATGTAGAAGCAGATGGAGAGATCGCTGCTCCATTGTAAGACCAAGAGAAGGATGGTTTAGGAGCACCTCTTGCTATGCATACCAGCCTGGCAACACCACCAATTAAACTTGCTGCTTTCCACACCCCAGATGACTGATCCATCTCAGGAGCATCTGATAAGACAAAATATTTTTAACATTAACACACATTATGGGGCGAGAATGAAATACTATCAAAATTGGCATGCAAAAGAAAAAATCAACTTTATGCGGCCAATGAACCCTCATCAATAAATAAAAGAAATGTCCACCAAATGGTTGTGATGATTTCCGCTGAATTGAAATCATCACAATGCTGAAAGGAGCTATCAAGTTTTTCTCATATTTCCATATAGAAGCTATACTGATGCTGTACTTGCATTGTTAACTGAATGCACAGTTTATTATACACCCCTATAATAGAATCTCTCAGAGAACTGGTAACTCATAGTTTCATCAAAAATAGCTTATGTCTTCAATAAATCAGAGCACTTAGCATGACTGCACTTACGTTTTACAATAAGGAAAGTAGATTTGGAAACAGCTGGTCCCTGTCCAACACCATTGCTGGCCACGCAAACATAAGCTCCAGCATCTTTGGATTCAGCAGACTGAATTTTCAAAATGCTAGTCCCGTTGGAATAGAAGGTTGGAATGATACGTCCCTCTCCTTCATGAGGAGAGACAGTTCCCCCAGGAGGATTCAGAGCCCATGAGACAGCAGGTCCGCCCCCTGACGAAACACTCCCTTCCCTCCTCCAGTGCACTGAACCCTCAGGGAGCGGATTCCCATCAGCTGTGCAGGTTAGGATTGCCTCCTCATCCTTTGATACCACAATCTGGCGAGGAAGATCTTGAATCGTCGGTGGATCTGTGTGAAGTAAATTCACCAAAATGAGCATAAATTTCAAGCTTACAGGAATGGCTAAAACTTCTTGGCATCAAGTGAGGAAGTCATTAAATATTCCTATTATTAACATTTTTGTACAGCTAATACAGGCAGATACATGAGAGAAGGGATGCATGATCATAAATGTATATTTACAACCTCAAATTTCAATATTAAATCATACTTCTTGTGTGAAAGTAACTGAAAATGACGGTTTATTTGGCGTATATCTAGAGACATTGCAACTACTGAATTTTGGTTTAAATATGATGATGGAATGAACATTTAGGAGACCCTGTGAACAAAATAGTCCACAATTAAGCCTTAGTATGTTGGTATTTCACAAATGTCAGAGTGAAGAATGGGCTGTATCCAGAGCAAATGAAAATATTCACTACAAAAATATATTAATGATAAAAGACTCATTTTATGTTGATGACTAATGGACAAAATTAAGGATAGGAGTCATTTGGAAACATAGAATATATTCAATGAAAAGGATAAGGCATAAAGCCGCTTAATGAGTATTAAGTGGCAAGATTACAAAATACTGGATTGGCTACTTACAATGAACATCCAGCTTAATGGATGTTGTGTCCGACCCTTCACTGTTAACAGCCTCTACAGTGTATCTACCAGCATCCTCACGTCGTGCATCAGTCACGTTCAGTGTGGGCCCATCCCAAGTGACTCGCTGCCTTCCAACATTATCCCGTGAGCTCTGAAATAACCATTATTTTAAAGCTATAGCACAATCATAATAAGAAACATCAATAACATTAAACATATTTCTAAGGCTACAATCATTCAGAGAGTTCTCCAGAGATACTGTGGAAGTATTTCAACTAAAGATTCCCAGTTGTTCCAACAGCACCAACTTTGATTTTAACTGTGCGTCTACTAGTTTTCACTTAGTTGCTATTATCATTTCAGTAATTAATGAGATGCTTAAACTTTCCACAAAGGTACTGAGCAAGTTCATCTTCTCTATAAGTATAACGTGCTCATACTCATTGAAAACTGGAATGTCCAGTATTTTTCCCAAATTGAACCACAAGGAGCACAATACTACCACAACTAAATAGGCAATTCAACAAAATAAGCATCCTTTTGAACAAAAGAAAACTTCTATTTTCAATTATACATTTTCATCTCCAACATAAAGAAATGATTTTTTACCTTGAGAGGTGCACCATCCTTGGTCCATGTGTATGTGATATCTGGGGGGTTGCCCTCAGCCAATAATGTTACATTTGTGGATTCACCC
The DNA here is from genome assembly GCA_933228895.1 of Platycnemis pennipes. Lineage (NCBI taxonomy): Eukaryota > Metazoa > Arthropoda > Insecta > Odonata > Platycnemididae > Platycnemis > Platycnemis pennipes. Next base: position 98,678,628 of record OW121856.1, on the reverse strand, counting down.
TCAGCAACAACAACCACAGATCGATCACCTTCAGCAGGCTCTAGAAATTTTGGCTTATCTGAAGCGAAAATGATTCAAACCATTAGTTTCCCATAAATAGTAAGAAATATTATTTAACAATAACATCTAAAAACTAGAAAACTGCAAAAATATTATAGGAATTTTAATGTCCATTTAACTTTAGCTTACAACCACCATACTGGAATGTGGAACTCATCATGATTTTAAAAAAATAATAAGCTATATTACACCGTCATTACTTATAGATTAATGTCAATGGTAAAACTTCCTCGGAACTTTATGTAGGTTTAAGAAATTAAAGGAGAGTAGCATTAAAAAAAAGTCAACATTCATGAGCAAAATTTTGAACTAAAAATAGCATAGCTATTGAGATTTCACTCATATTTTGCATCATGGGAGAATTAAAATCCAACTTTTACTACTATAAATGGTATAATCAGAAAAATTAGTTCAACAAGCAGAAAATTAGAACTCTTTTTAAGGTGCCAATCTGAACTTAAAACTGACTAAAGAAGGTTTATATATCAACTATCACTTACATAAAATTTGAAGAATGATGGTGTCATGAACACTCTTTTCTAGTGCTTTATTACTTGCTTGACAGGCGAAACTTGCTCCGGCAAGTGCAGGCCCAGCTTCTCCTAAGTAAAGCACTGATTTTGAAACATGGCCACCATCAAGACCAGAGCTGATGATAGTAGTTCCATTTGCTGGATTGTTGCTATCTGATTCCAGGCTCCCACCATGAAGATCTTGAGTGATTGGAATGCCATCTCGCCACCATGTGAGATGTGCGGGCGGGTTGCTTGAACTGGATTCGCAGCTGAGACGGGCTTCTTGCCCAGTGCGAAGCCGGATGGGCTCTGTGCGGATTTTGACATTCTCCGGTGGAACTAATACAGGAGAAAAATGCGATCTTTAGAATTGAGACTAGGGTGTGCGGCTAACTCATGGTAACATTTACAGAAATGAAAAACAGGAATTTATAGTAAAAGTTTCAGTATCAGGGCCAAGGATAATAGAGTAAAAATGAAATGAAAAGCAAATAGGTGAAATCTGAAAGGATAGGAGGTTATGCTCATAAAAAATTAGGATAATATACTCACAATTAACCGTCAGTTTTATTGATTCTGAAAGAGGAACTTCAGTTGCAGAATTGCTGGCTTCACACCGATACACAGCATTATTGTCAGAAGCATTTGTCATTATTGCCACTTCAGCAGACACTGAAGTTTCAGTGACTCGAGTAACAGAGTGAACCTAGGAATGAAAAATTACATTTATGCAAAAATTGTGCAAAATGAATGCATTTAATATGCCGAAAAACAATGTTGATCATTGTACGGAATACATAGCAGGGGAATGACAAAACAAACCTTTTTTCCATTTTTAAACCAAGAAATTGTGGCAAGAGGGTTTCCACCAGATGAGACACAAGAAATCCTTTGGACTGAACCAGCTTCAATTGGCACTCCTTCAGTGTATCCATGAATCATAGGTTGGCTTGGAGGGTCTATATAACAGGATATAAAAAGGATGAAATAGCATATTCAAGATTGAATGAAAATTCAGAGATATGTATAATGATAATACAACCATAGTATAACAAACATAAGTACGGGAAAACTGACAAAAATTCACATATTTTTGGCAAATGAGTATTAATACAACTTACACAGAATATTAATGGTGTGAGTTCCTACAACCACCTCAGTCAGTTGCATGTTGAGACCATGGCAAATGACGACAAGGGAGCGTCGGTGTGATCCCGATACATTGGCAGTGATGTTCGAGACTGTGATCCACCCTCCATGCGATTCACCCCCGCTAGCTCTGCCCAGCCTCCCACCATCTGCATCCTCCTCTTCCTCAGTGTCATTGCTATCTTTCCTGGATTCTTTCCCCTCCCTCCTCTGGTTCCTTCCTGCAATGATAAAGTGGATTTGAATTTGGCGACAATTCACCCACAACATGCATAGTCCACTCCTATAAATTCAACAATAATCACATCAACTATTCGAAAAGCAGGCTTTGATAATTAGATAATTAAACACTGATGAGAATGAGATGCAAATACTGCCGCTTTAATCTATATCAGGGTGTATCAAACAAACCTGGATAAAAATTTAGAGCAGCAACATCTGGGCTGTTGGCAGGGATTATTCGGGAGGTAAAATTTTTCAGCTGCTTGCCACTGACTGTCCACTTTATATCAGCTGCAGGATTGCTTGCTCCAGTGATGCAAGTCAGTGGTACTGACTCTCCAACTCTTGCTTCAGTTGGCCCAGTAATTGCTACGTGAGTTGGTGCAACTGCAACAGGGAATGATACATTCATCAAGTAAATTCAACACATATTTTAATTGCAATTGTGGTGTAACACAATGCACTTAAATATGTAACCTCAAGTAAGAGGTGCTTGCTGAGATGAGATAAAAAGGTGATAACATCAACCTGATGGAACATATCGAAGAAATACCCTCAGGTGTTACTTTGTGGAATTGAAGCATCATGAAAATAAAAATGGTATATTCCACACCTTTTATTTCAAGAACCAACTGCGGTTTCGACGGCTAGAGCATCATAGTGGTTCACTATATGTTGCCTTGATAATGACACTCTAGCCGTGGAAACCACGGTAGGTTCTTGCAATAAAAGGTATGGAATATACCAAGTCATTTTTATTTTCCTGATGGAACATGTATAATTTCATTTCACCCTATTTTATACACTCAGACAAACTTAAATGCAGAATATAGATTAATGGAATACATAGATATCAATAAATGAATTTTCAACATACACAGAACAGAGAGTTTAACTTCAGCAGACATCTTTGGCTTTGGCCCACCAGGCAAGTTATGGACCATTGTGTTTGAGGCCTCACAGCGCAGAACAGCACCATCATCTGAATCTTGAGCTTCTAGCGTCAGTGCATTCTCAGAGATGCGGGGTGCACCACGACCAATCGTTCGATACGTGGAGCGCAGAATTTCTTTCCCTCGCCACCAGACAAGCTGAGCAGGGGGGTTACCACCTCTTGAACGACAAATGAGTTCCACCGATTGGCCTCGACGGAAATTTTCACCCACTGTATAACCCTCTATGTAGGGTGGTCCGGGTGGATCTAGGTGTGGAAGAAGAAGAGAAAAATAAAATTAATTTGAATAATATATGCTTAATTCACAATAGAAGTTATAAGGGACTACTCTTCGACAGTTTTTGAGGCATAACTTGTAGCAAAAGAGATGTGCAAAAAAATGTGTTCAAGTTCAGCAGCTTTTAATTAAAATTTCATTATGTGCTGTAATGAAAGTAACACTCGTTTTCACGTGATTATATCATTTTTGTTTACTTTAATTATGATAGAATTAAATCGTACTCACTAGGTACATTTTCATCTTCAATGAATTTACACATATTGTTCATGAAAACAAGACATTTTGAATTGAATGAAACCCTAAGTAGACCTTCCAGAATATATTTGGTAGCATAGACTAAATAAAAGTTGAAAAAATGTGCATGTGTACATTCATTACTTAATTTTTACTATGAAATTGGCGAAATTCTTACTATTCATAGGAGATAGAATCAGCTATTCATGGCAAAATCGAACAGCGCATCTAAACTGATGCTTATATATCCTGCAGGACAATTAACTTGCTAGTATTTCAAAATTTAAATGTGATCAACATCACTCAGCAAGATAATTATTCATAATTGAACATTTTCAGAAATAGGCATAACAAATGCAATTCATAAATGGAACTTACAAAGTACACTTAGCTGGACGGAAGTTCTCATGGGCATATCAGGAGCTAAGGCTTCATGCTTGGCTTGGCATGAAAATTCAGCAAAATCATCATCTGCTGTGGGTGTATAGGTGATTCTACTGGTGACATTGGAGCGCTTGGCTACCGTAGGACCTTCACTGTCTGAATCACCTGTGTGCTGAGGGGTACTTTCTCCGTTTTCTGAAAATAGTAATACCAGGCAGTTAAATAAATGATATTATGATGATACATTGATATAGTCATTAAACATACCAATAGGGATAAAATTTTAGGAGTTCTGTTAATATAACTGCAATCTATATTGCTCTGTTTTGAACATACATACATCAAAGGTTTAACATAATACTCAGTACTGAATGCTAAGAGCATACAATCTCTTTAGAAGGTGCAGAAGTATGGGGTAAAATAAAAAAAACTATAAATCTAGACTCACCTATTTTCAAGGGAACTTTTCCTCTGTACCATTCTATAGTCGCAGGGGGTCGGGAATTATATACCACACATTCTAATGTCAATGGAGTATTTTCCCGGATCTCAATCTTTTCATTGGATACACGGCCAACAATCTCAACTGATGATGGTGGTGCTGCAAAGAGATAAAAGAGAATTTCGTAATTAATCCAAAATGTTCACAGAGAAGCTAGAGAAATAAAATATTTGGACAAATTTTTAGTTTTAACTTGATTTTATACTTCACTGAGAGATTAAGCATGCATGGCATGGGCCAACACTCAAATTCACCCAGCTTAATTCCTTCAAAAACTCACTCAAAACATTTATGAAGAAGAGCAAACAATATTATAGAGATTTTAGAGAGAAAACAGAAGACATCAACCACTGTAGTAGTACATTGTGATCTCTTTTAGCCCTCAGTTATGAAAAATAAGGTCTTCTTTAAAGCTTTTACAAAAGTAACAAGCTATGCTTGCAGCATGAGTTGTGCCGCAGAACTGCCCCTCGTCTAACGATGTTAATGTTACTCTCTATAGCTAAATATGGCATTGCTCAGTAATGGCTTAAAGTTTTTTGCATGTACCATTAGTTACAGTAAAAATTGGAACAACCCAAGTAGCATCAAACGTCGGCCCGACATCGGCCCGACATCGTTTTCATGTCGGCAATGTCGGCCGACATATACGACATCGGACCGACATTGGGCCGACATCGGTTTACAGCGTTCCGTACCAACACTACAGCCGACTTATGCCGATGTTGGGCCGACCTAGGGCCGACATCGGAATACAACCTTGGTGAAAGACGTGTATTAGTATTGATTTCCTAGTGTCCTGTAACTAGTTCTATATAAGAATTATCGTAGTACGTTATTCATAACGGTGGAGTATTCAACATTCTGCTGCTAAGGGATCCAATAATATTTATTAGATATGTTACTTTGGCTTAATTTGTGCCCTCTTTATATGTTAATTAAATCTTTTTACCCATACCTCTCCATTCATTTAAAACAAGTTATGCATTCAAGCCAAATACTCTAACTCCCTGTATTAAAGAGGGCCATATCCCTGATCATTATTATTAATTAATCAAATCATAGGATGTTCCCTGATCCATATCTTACAAATTGTTTTATAAAACCATTTAATCCATATCTTACATCTAAAACCATTTAATCCATATCTTACATTTTATTAATAGAGAGCAAAATATATAATTTATTTTTTGTTGAATTTATTTACTAAATTTGTAAATTCCTATCAATTTTAATAAATTAGATTATTTGTCTTAAAACTAAATTATTTTCCTTAGTATTTATATAACTTTAACTTAAGGTTCCCTGCTAACGTGTAAGTGGACATAGTTATTTGGATTCTGATATGCATGGGTCTCTGACAACTCCCAGGCAACATCAACTATCGGCCCAGTGTTGGCCCAATGTCGGCTTTGTGTCAGCAAAGTCGGCCAACCTAAGCCCACGTTGGGCCGACATCGGCTATGGTTGGCCGACTTTGCCAACATTGGGCCAACACCAGCTTCAAGTAGCATTGCCGACACCACTTGCCGACATCGGTACGATGGTGGCCCGATGTTTCATTTTGAGTTCTTGAAAATCATATCATGGCCACATGAGCGGGGGTGACTTGCCGATGTGCCGAAAGACTAAATTTTCTCCTCCGTGACAATCATTAAAAAAATTCAGTACGGACTGGCAATTCAGTTCTAGTTAAACTTAAAACCATTGCTTACTTAAATATATTAATAGGAGAAGTAAAATTCTAGGATCAAAAGCTCCATGCCAACTCAACAAGTTAACTACCTATTGCGTTTTAATTTCCAATGATGAAATTCAAAGTACATACATTCAAACGCACTACAGTTTATAAAACTTATGTTTTTTAATTAGAGCACTATCATTAACGATAAATTACATCTTTGGTGCACACGAATGACTTTAACCCGAATATTCATTTCATAGTTCGCGGCTGTGAAAGGTATCGACCGTATCGACTATATCGATATAATCGCAATGCTAATCCAATCGAATTCTACATTCAAAATGGCAGTTGTGATTTGCGTTTTCGGTTCGTTGTTGTGAATTATTATTAATTGATCATGTAAAGTCAACTCGGAGGCAAGCAACTGGAATGAAATTGATCTCGAAGCATAGCGTTTTCATGAAGTTCGTCACCAAAGAAGCTTACTTTTAAACTGGAATGGACGAATAATATACGGTGAGCAATTTTGTCTTTACAAAGCGAGACTGCGGAAGAAAATTCACGACTTTGTCATTGATTTGATCTGCCTTTCGTGTAGTCTTGATTGAATTCTTAACACAAGTAGTGACTTTATTTTTACAGGCACGTGTTATACCATTAACGTATTGGGACATTAGGGATGACCTAACGAAGATTCAAATCAACTTTGTAATGAATGTGAAACTTTTGGTGTATTTGTGTCCACGGTGCAGTCATGACTTTCGATGATATTTCAAAGAACTCCCTCTTCAAAATATCTACTTTTAATTTTGAGTGGACCATTATTCTTTTTAAAGACCCCTGGTGACTGAATACCCAGATAAACCTTTTAAAAATTAGTGTTGTGCAAGAAGCAAGCTCGATTGCAGCTGTTGATATCCATGCCATGTGGTGTGACTTATGTAGCGTTGGCATGAATATGAGCGTTGGATAATGCCTGAAATGTGGAATCTTATTTCAAATGTGTGCTACATAGGCAAGTGAATGCAATCATTGAAATTTGAAGTAGTGCCAATAAATATTAAAGTAGGTATGAAGCTGTTTTTGTTTAAAATCGTACACGTTGCTTTCGAGTTGTTCCTGAAAGTTATATTATGACGATTATTGATTGTAGCCGTCACTTTGTGGAAGCCCATTCCGTCATCTGTTCTATACTATCTGAGGTCGTGCTAAAATATCAGTATTCTTTTAAATGAAACCTGATCTTCAGTTATGCTGGCTTAGAGAAAGGTGAAGGTAATTAGTACAGGGATTTTCGCATTGGCATATTCCAACCAATGCTATGCCTAATGGCAACACAGGTTAATAGGAATATATGGTTTTATGATTGTTAGTGAATACTTGGGTAAATGTTGGACCATAATGGTTGGAAAAACGGACATGAATACAAGTTGACGTAACTGTTCCCCAACGTTGGCCCAACTGTTGGTGCTACATGGGGTTTGTGCAAGTCTACTTAAGTTGCAACTTCATAATGGTTGAATTTAGCTAACTGCTCTTTATAACACTCATATGATGCTACTTATTTCTTCAACTTATCAGCTTTTGGTTATAATTTGTATTCCCGTTTTAAAGCATGTATAGTCATAAGTAGTTATGTGGAATACATAGTTTTTCAATTTAGGTGATACGGGAGTAGGTATATATTCCTCGGATTTCTCTGACTGAAATTGTTTTTAGTATTAATTTGTGTACCCATTTCTTAGGTTACATACCCTAAATGTAGTCTAGCTTAATTTCTTTTTAACTGAATACGTGTATACATATGTATTTCTCCTGGTCTTCTACATCTGCTATAGATTTCCTTCGTTATTTAGTTCCTAATTTGAATTTAACACTAGCCAACCTTTCAAACACAAGGCCAAAACTTTTCAAACACCAATCCTCTGAAATTGTAATTTCACCATTTGATGTTGTCCCAATGCTATCCTGATGTTGGTAACCAATGCTGGGCTGACATTGGAAACTCTTTTACCACTGGCAAACATTAGCATTCCATTGGCCAATGTCTACAACCCACATTGGGCCTGTGTCAGCAGCCGACATCAAGCCAGTGTTGACCTACATAACCCCGGCACTGGGCTGACATGACCCCGACACTGGGCCGACATGACCCCGACACTAGCCGACATCATGCCGATGCTGGGCCAACATTGGCAGCCAATGTCGGTTTTCCACCGACAAACGTTATCATTCCAACACTGGGCCAATGTCACCATCCGACATCGGGCCGATGCACAACCGACTTTGGCCGGTGTTGGCCCGGCATTGGGCCAGCATCAAAATGCTGCTTGGGCTGTTTTGGTTTGGATATCGATTTGATTGAAATCACTTCCCTTTGATTTATCCTCTCACTAGCATTTACAATCACTTATTTTCTCAATAGTTACACAGAATTAATTAATTTCATCTAATTCCAAACATATTATCATGCTTCTAGTAATTGGTGATCCGAATACATCTTGCATAACTGAATTATTTCAACGATTGTTTGTTAGTTTGTGGACTTCATATAATTTCTATATGCTGCACCTAGGTTGATTCAATCCTGAGCCTATGTTGACTTAATATTAAATGAATATATCACATATGTTGCTAGATTCGGAATATATCGCCTCAATGCTGGTGCATTGCCTGTGCGTCTGGTTTTGGACCTATGTCAGCTTCACGTTGGGCCTATGTCGGCTTCACGTTGGGCCTATGTCGGCTTCACATTGGACCTATGTCGGCTTCACGTTGGGCCTATGTCGGCTTCACGTTGGACCTATGTCGGCTTCACGTCGGGCCTATGTCGGCTTCATGTCGGGCCTATGTCGGCTTCATGTCGGGCCTATGTCGGCTTCATGTCGGGCCAGTGTAAGTTGGATGTTGGCCCAATGTCGGTTTGATGTCGGGCCGATGTCGGGTGGAATGTCGGCCAGTGGCGTAGCCAGGTATTTCGTTCGGGGGGGGTCCAAAACCAGGGGGGTCCATGGGAAAATTTTTGAAAAACAGGGTACTAATTGCAAGTAGAGGGTTTTTAACTAATTTTAAAACTTTTCATAATCGAAAAAACTTCATTTTTCAATGTGGCTGGAGTGCGAACTAGGCAGTAGACAGTCCACAGTCAAAACTCGGCCAGCTATACAAACACCGCCATTACACTACCCGAACGGCCGAGCCATAATGTATCGTTTGATAATTTATTATTTAAACAAAAGGACAAACCTTTTTTTAACAACGGTATGATAATTTATTATTTGTAGACTTTCCCCTGCTCCATGCTGAATTAATATTTTTATATGCCTTAATATTTCGGGGGGGGTCCGGACCCCCCGGACCTCCCCCCTCGCTACGCCACTGATGTCGGCTGTAGCCCGGCAAAACGTTATCATTTCGACGTCGGGCCGATGTCGGCTGCCGATGTCGGGCCGACCTGCAGCCGACATGTGCCAATGTCGGGCCGACATTGGACCGACATCGGAATGCTACCTGGGAAAGAACACCTTTATTTCCTTGTTTTTTTCCGAAGAGCCGAACAAAATAAGAGGAAACTGAGTGGCCTACGAAACAGGGTAGAATTTATTCTAGTGGTCCCATTTCTTCAGAACCAAATTCGGGCGAAGCAGTCTTTGGGGGAAAAGAAGCAGAAAATGACACAGATAAACAAGCAGGAAGCGGTTTGGAAAACACTCAAAAAAAGCGCTCACCTCAAGGAAAACAAAATAATATCCCCACAGACTCAAAACACCTCGAAAAAGTCAAACGGTTACTCGAAATGTTTTCGGGGCGCGAGTACGTGAGGAGTAACAGTCATACTCGACAAAGACTCCCATTTGTTTTTTTCCCGGCGATGGAAGGGGAAGGAATCACGGAGATGGAGTAGGGGGGGGATGAAGAAGAGAGCTCCTTGACGAAGGCGTGCGCGCACGACGAAACAAATGCAGGAGTGGGGGCGACACTGACAATTCGGGCGCGAGGTCTCGCGATAAAAAAAAATAGAAGTGAAACCTCGACCACGGCCCCTCACGCGCAGAAACCCAACCGCGAGAAATTTTCAGCCCCTTCCCCCACCAACCCCGTCTCGATTTTTCTGCCCCGCCTCATTTGTCAGCGACGACAAAAAAAGCACACATCGCGACTCGCGGTGGTACATACATAGATACGCCACACGACTCGGGGGACGAATTCGCACCTCACAACAGACTGGCGCTTTCGAAAGCGCGTGTTCCCCCCTCTTGCGAGAGACGACATGACTCCCCCATCACGGAAGGCAGCAAGGAGCAGCGTGAACATCCTTCGCTTGTCCCGTCCCCTTCCTGTAGCCTTTCCGCAAACACCATGTTAACTGCCCTCACCTCCACCCCTCTCACAACTCCCAGACACCCCACCTACCACTTCCCCTCCTCACGTAAGTGTTCCCGCGTACAAACACACGGCAAAGCCTTCGCGAAAGATTTCCCAAAAATCCTTTCATTTTCTCCACATTTTTATTTTCGTGAGGTGGGGGGCTTGTCGCTTTTCAGCACGCGTAACCCTTAAGGAGAGAGAGAGAGTGGGGGAAGATGCGTGTGTATACATAACAGGGCACCACTATCCTTTAAGGTCATGAAAAGGGTACGGGAATGAAAAAAAAACACGGGAGGTTGGCGAGAGGACTCTTCCATCCACAAGCTAGGAGATGAACACGCGTGCATCCGAACATATATGCAAGCACGCTCGAGGAATGAAGATCCTTTCCGCCCCATTTGATGACTGCTCCTGCTGTGAGCAAAGGGGGAGGAGCGAAAAAGAAAAAAAATGCTAGAGAGCGAAGAACGGGCTTGGGGAAAACTTTTGGGGGTTACGTTGACGGGCTGAGAGGAGGGGGAGGGGGGGGGGGGGGGGGGGGGCAAGGCGTCACCACCAGCGCCGCCGCGACCTCCCAACCCCGAACCAACCCCTCCCTCCTCCCGCGAGAGCAAAACCTGAGCAATAAATTAGAGATGAAGTCGCGAAGAGGACGGACGCGTGCGAGAGGACGGAGCTTTGTCCTCCCTCCCTTTCAAAGGGTCGGAGGGAGAGGGGGGCGAGGGAGAGTGAGTCAGCCCTTGAGAAGGACCCCGGGGGCAATTAGCGAAGGACGGGATCGAGCAGTTTGGAGAGGGAGGAATTTCGGCAGGGTCGACACGTCGTCATTGCTACGCCCTCGCCATCAGCGCGGGGAACAAAGGGAAAGAACGAAGCGCGCCACCGGGTACGATGGTGAAGTATTTGCTCTTTTTTTCGGTAAGGACGACCGTAACGAGCAATGCGATTCACGTCGCACCTCAACCCTGAACCTTGTAAAACGATCACGCGAAGAAAAAAACGACCCCTTTCGATTCACAAGACATATTTGCAAGCCTACGAGCACCAATTGGATGGATATATTTTGGTCACTACGAGAGCACTGAGGCAAAGAATAGAAGAGATATTCTCAAACACTATCTTTGATAGACTTACTATTCCACTGAAGTCTTATTGTGGGTCATAATTAATCTAACTGCAGCCAAAGACACTTCACTATTATAGCAGCTAAAAAGTGATTCTCCAAAACAGATTCACTGCAAACAAAAGAATTTTCCTTTTCTACAGATAAGAAAAAGACTCGTGGCCACCTACTATTTTGAACTAATATTTTAGCAAAGAATTTTACATCAGAAGCAAGATTTTCGCGGGGCAAAAAACATCTACCATGACTGAGATGACGATTAACGGAGATATTCCCGTCAAGGAGGATGATTTTTCTCTGCGGAAATCTTGGCCTCTATATATCAGCGGATAACTTCGTAACGGTTTTTCGCGGATTGTACCCACTCCTGGCAGGTTATACCAGAATAAAGGCATACTATCCGTGTAATAGACGATGATTTAGAAATCACACGTTATAGTGCTTTTTTACATTGGTGTCGAAGGTTGTGGCGACTCAACTAAGAAAATCTTACGACATTCGTATCTGCTATTCATGTCAAAAATTTTAATTTAAAGCGAATGGCGTTCAATGAACAGGGAGTGGGCGTGGCATTCATTTTCTTACATTATCGCGCGACCTTAGGACGCCGATGCCGTTGAAGAGAAGCGAAGAGAAGGCGGGGACCGCTTCTCCGAATTTATGATTGCCCTAATGATACGCAAAACGGAAAATTATCTCATCGTTCACTGGAAGTGAGCTAATTTTATAACGTATTATCTCTATACTCACTCTCTCGGAGAGGAAAGTTCGCGGATAATGACGCAAAACTTCCTTGCACCGTCAAAATGACAGGGAGTCAGGGACCGAAAATAGTCAAGGTGCTTGAAGACTAAAAAAAAGGGAAGCTTCCCACGTGAAACAGGGTTCACGAAATTAGGGACGCTTGCTTCCTTCGGATCAGCCCGGTGGGAGGCTTACATCTCGCTGCACTCTAATTTGCCCCTGGGGGTAGGTAATCAGCTCGCGCGACACTAAAGCAGGCAGGCTCCGTGCGGGTAGTCGCTTCTGAACGGGAGATGGACGCTGACGCTAGAAAATAATTAGGGACGCAAGTAGTGCGTATCATTATGCGCCGACATCGACCGGAGCTTCGGGAGGCGTCCCACGCCAAATTAATTGCCATGGCCCACCAGTCTCAGGTAAAAGGCTGGACGGTTCGTATCGGGTGTAAACAAAGAGGCGATATATCAACTATCGCCCTACTCCCCCTAATAGATCGACCACAGGCAACAAATTAGGAGGGGATTGGGGACATGCTTCACAATGACTCTAGGGTTCATTCTCTCGTGAAGTCTTTCAATCCGAAGATTGGCTGACAACAGCCTTCCATTCTTTCCCCTTCGATGGTAATTCAGTCAATCCTAAGCCTGCGTGACACTACTTTTTTAATTTCCGGACTTGCTGGAGCCCTTCCTAATTTGCCAGCATCGATGTAGGCGAAGCAACGCCATCGCCAGCTAATCCGTAACGGGAGTCTCCAAGCTCCTTCTAGTTGAGTTATTATGCAACAAAGGTACGGATGAGAGCTCTTGTTTCATCAAAAATTTGCAATGCATTGTGTCACAGTATACTTGTGCCAAGCATGATAATATATCAAAATTAATTCTGTGTTTGCCTCGCTAAGAGGAAAATCATCGCAAAACGTTTTACATTAATTAAATATACTTTAAGGAGTGGAAGTATAGCACCACGATTACTTGTCCATATGAGTTTTGTGTATATTTTAATCTTATTAATATTCTAAGAATCTATTAATATTCCAATAATTTTAAAAAACGGATAGATACGGGTAATATAAGTAGCTTACTGCGTAGTATGCCTAAAAAAGTTCTAAACTCTACTAAAAGCACTCTAGAACACTTATTGAAATACATATATAGCGTAAAATCCACACCAGTGTTTTAAACATTCACAAAACTTTACTCCTTACTAATGCTTAACGCCATGTCACCTGATCTATCAGTAGTGGAGTATTAGTAGAATATGCTTTTTTATAGATATTCCGACTGCATAGGCTACGTAATACTAGCTAATATAAATCTAAACCCAAGGCCAACACACAACTGTCTTTAAGGTAATCCATAGCGAAACATTAAAATTATCTCAAGGAAATATAGGTATTAGTTATGAAACTTCATAACTGTTTTCATTTAGCCAGAAATTAATTATTTAGACCAGTCATCAGATACATAGCAGACATTACTTATCTTCGGATACATCGCTTCGCATTTTTGCCATTAACACTCTCCGAAATTCTAAAATAAATTCATAAAAGGGTTTAGTTACAACTGACACATCCAGAGGAAAGGTGGCGACCGAGATACCTCAATTATTCATAAGATCGATTTTATAATTCAACAACAGTGAAATGTTTCATAAATAAAAACTTATATAAAGTAAAAACTTTTGAAATGAGTGGAAAACTAGACTGGATGCCATTATATTGGCAAGAATGGTTAATTATGAAAGTGCAACTTAGTCAACTTGAGGCATAATAACCTAAAGAGTGTGAATCTTAATTTCATTCAACAGCAATAATTAATTCATGTTTGTTGGAAATTCACTCGCTAATTCATTTGGAGAAGCCGGGAGAACGTTATAATTGAAAATATGAAGGAAATAAACGCCTCCGGCATCTCAGTATCCGAGGTGCTTGGAGCAGATGCTTGACGACACGCCTACGGCCACGGCAGTCTGCAATGTTGTTTTTTTGCTTTCCTTCGTCATACCCACTTAGCCGCTCTAAGGCACTCGACTATAGAACTTATTTTTTAGGCAGCATCGTAGAAATGTCGCCCTTATGCTCCCTATCCTTTTCTTACCGCCAAACGATAGGGTACTTGACTCATTCAATGAGTTTGTTTTCGAGGACATTTTCTTTCTTTCCCTGTATCTCCAATATCCCCCACGAAAAGTTTTTCCTTCTCAAGATTAAAGTTTAAACGACCGACAGAGCAAAAGTCCTTCAAACAGAAGACTGGAGTATTAGCGGAGATTCAGGGAGCGAGAGATTCCGTTGCCAACAAGTAAAGTCAGGGGAGGGGAAGGGGGTGGAGTGGGGTGGGGATGGAGGGAAGGAAGGAGAGGGGGAAGGCGTTAGGATAAACACGCACGAGATACATGACGGCTTTGGCTTTGACAAAAAAAACGAATGCCGAGTTGCAAGAAGGATCCAATGGACTGAAACTAACTTTCTTATTGGCGTCTCGTTCGTCTTCACAGCTCTGCGTTTTAAGAAACATGAGAAGCGAAGCCCACGGCGCTACTATCCTGAGAGAGATCGAAGGAAACAAGGAAAAACCATGAATGGAAATTCTACTCCTCTCCATTTTATGCTTAAAAATTTCCAGAACGGCAACCTCGTTATAAAATGCATCTCCCCATTACGGCAGAGTCCAATTAAGCAGCTGACTCAATGGATAAAAATAATGATTAGTAATTCGGTTTGAGGCACTCTTACGGCCAGGTAGTTCCATATCGAAAACAATGTTACATTAATTATTACGAGGAAATCATAACAAAGCCCGAGGCGGGGTAAAAAACAACGACCCTGAGGTTTGATGGTGAGTGCATCACTCATCCGAAAGAGAGAAATCAGCAAAAACTTTAAATAAAACACGTCCTCATACTCCACCAACTTACTCTCTTCGCGGAATTAAAGAGCTCTGTTTGCAGAGAAATTTTTTATCCACGCTAAGTCGATTTTAATATTTTGAAACTGATATTATTGAAGGGATGACAGTTTCCATCGTCACCATGGCAGCTTGATATAACAGGAGACGCTACGGTATTTATACGACTTTAAACTAATGACCTTCGATTACTATATATTTATTACACATCTATTTATAATGAAAGAATTAGAGAGAGAAAATAGTTACAGGATGAGACACGTAACGCTTCATGACGGGAAATGAAGGGAAATTTAAATGAATACAGGAGAGGCACGATCGAGGTGCCATAGGCTTTTACGGCCATGGCCGCCCTCGCAGTTTCCTTAAACTTGAGTTCACGGCGGCCGACTTTGGGAACGAAGGGCTTATTATCCCCCCGTGACTGGTATTAGGAGGCCAAAGTTTACAACATCTATGGGAAAACTTTTAGGTCCTAAAAAGTAAAAAGTAGTATTCGACGTAAACACGCTGATCCATACTCATAGCTAAGGGGCATTTTAGACATTAAAGCTATCGAACACGAGCGATCCTGGAATACATTTTCATTTTAACGATCTAAAATGCAAGGAAATAAAATAGCGTGAATTAGAATGCATAGTACGAATACTTGTGGCCCCGTGCGGACGAACATTCTTAGACATTAGGACTCCACCGCTCATGAGTCATGGGAACACAAACGGATCATAAAAAGAGTGAAGTTTTATGGCGCATACTAATGTGACATAAAAACAAACGAGATGGAGAAATGAAAAAGAAATTCAACCACAGAAAGTGAGGTACGTATCATTTTTATTTACCTTCTCAACAGTTCACCGAAAATACTTTGCAGATAAAATTACTCAGTTCACTTGCCCAATTCATCTTATTATTTACGATCGTCATCACAATGGCGGAAGTATTCACGCAAACCGTAAAATGCAGAAATCGAGCAGAAATTCTTGCCGCATTACGCTGAACGTCGTTCAGAGTAACTGTTGATACTTTAGGCTCGACACCGGTCAAAGGTTTTTCCATTAATCAGCACCAAATGCGACACTAGCGCAGACGAGCACCGAAAGCAACGGAGCGCTAAGGGGAGAAAAAGTTCGAATGACGATTGAAAAAAGCAGCGAGTTCGGACTCTATTATATAACCCCTGGAAAGGATGAAACGATGCTCGGGTGCTTCACTGTGGACCTTCTCTATTTTGGCAACGTCGACAGCGAGAATTTTCCACCCACCCTCGATCTCTGGGGATTCCGTGACGGCAATGCGCTCTATAGCTATTCATCCATACGTGACAACGCGAGGCAAGCGTCCACGCCACGTTTCGTCTCACTTAGTTCTGCTCAGGAGAGAGAGAGAGTGGGGGAGGGTGGGATGGACATAAGAGTTTTTCGCTATCGAACGCTTTGGCGTGCTATCAGGGAGAGCAGTATTTTCTAAAAGGCGTAGGTATAATTGGTGAAACTTCTCATCCCTCTTGACTTAGGCAGCGTAATACTTATCGAATTATTAGAATTCTACCGGTTAAGCTACGTTTTGATGGACAATAAACATTTTCCACTGACCCCTTTTTTATTAAAGATGTCCTACGGTTCCGCAATCCATATACATTTGTACAAATGTAATTTACCTTTGACTAATGGTATACCTCTTTCTATATTCACAGTTAAGGTCGGTTACCAGCCACATGGGGCCAAGCCTGCAATCTCCCCAAACACTGTGATATAAATCTGTGATAAATATCCCTACATAGGGATAAATACATTGTAAACAAACTGAACATTTATGGCGTTCATTTATGAAAGATACGCATCCTAAAGAATGTTCTGATCACGAAATCTTCTGGAATTTTCACGATTGGAACGGATAACTCTAGGAATTAACTCTTCGAAAGTTGGTGGCCCTAGGTGGATACTCGGAAGGGTCTTGGGCTGTAAGTGTTATGATGAGGGAATAGAATAGAGTAGTGAAGGTATGAGAAGCGTCTGTTATGTGTACCGACGCATGACTGCGAACGTATGCATGCAAAATACACAGATACGCACGCACTTCCGGCCCAGCGGAAGGACGTCGCTTGGGAAGGAAATGCTCGGACCGCGTCGCATTCCGGTACGGACGGCGTTTCTTCTTCCTTTTTTATTTATTCCCTAGCTGAAGGAGAGAGAGAGCGGAGCATGAGAAGCAATGAGATGGAGGTGTGTGCTGGGAATGGGAGCGGGGGAAAGGGAAAAGGCCCCGGGTGTATACATACGTACACCCTCACACACAAAACTCTCCCAACCTATTCCATCTCCACGGAGACGGAAAACTCATGCATGTATGCTGCTTTCTTCCCCCACATGCACACACGGAAGCTGCCACACGTGGAAAGCAGTGGCGGAGAGGGGGAGAAAGAGGGTAGGGCGAGAGGAGGGAGAAGAATTAAAACACGGGCGCTGCGTTCAATATTTAGACACGTGCTCGTAGCGAGAGAAAGAGAGAGGGGGTGGAGAGAGTGGGGCAAGGGGAGGCAGCACTTCGCTAATCAGAAAAGTCCCCGGCGTAGGGGAGAGATGTAGAGGGGGAGATAGGGGGGGGGGGTGGGAGAGAGTGAAAGAGAGAGAGGGACAGGGCGACGCTTGTGGGAGTGAGAGGAGAGAGGTCAGGGGTTTCGGGAGACCGGTTCGCCGGCGCGGTGGACTTTTCCGCACCACCAGGGTGGGGCGTCCCCCTTTGTGGTCATCGCGTTGGGACGATCTTGAGGGAAAGGGGAGGAACCAAGCCGATCCAGCGGTTCCACCTCCGTCTGTCGCTGCGTTCGCTGGAATTTCCCCGCGAACTCGCACGCACTCTCCCCATCGAATCGACTCGAGCGGACACAATCTCCAGTGAGATGGACGTATTCTCCGCGAGAAAGGCAGGACACGCACCCCAGGGTTAAACTTGAAATTTCGGCGTAATTAAGTAAAGAATTCTATTCCACCTCAAGATCATAACATTCCTATAAGGTTAACTGAAAAAAAAGTAAACCATATTTTACCAAATTTATATATCGTGATAATTCAGCAAGTGATTATGCTTCAGTCAAAGTCAAATAAGAGCTTTCTATTGAAGATACAAACGGTTTAGATAGTACGAAAGCCTTTCGATAATTAAATGCAAAGTTGTTTATTTATCCTGGCTGTCGAAAGTATTTATCTGTAAAAGATTAGATATGCTAAGTGGGCATAGCTCTAATTATGGTAATAGTGTAGTAATAGTAGTTTTGAATGGAATTTAGATTCGAATAGTACAAAATGTATTCCAGCTTGAGACGACAGTAATTTAATTGAGGTTTAGTTGAAATACATATAAAAGCTGAGCTTGAAGCTGCATTCGCAGGGAGTTCAGTGGAAATACATATGTGAAATGTTGAAGGTATCGGAATTCATTTATCAAAAGCCTCACTCCCCCGATGGAGAAAGTACGAGATGCAGTAAGCCGATGTTCATCAGACTTCGTTTTTTGCAAGTCTCGATTCTTGTGTAATCGTTATTAAGTAAAATAGAATCGTAATAAATGAGGAAAGGCGATATTTAATACCAAGGACTATATTTTGCATACTTTTCTTAGAAAATTTTAAATTAATTAATTCACACTTCATTACTATGCAGATAATAACCATCTAATTGCATGTGACTATAACATCTAATATATGTCCATGGATTAGTAGCGTTGTAGCTCTTACTTGCATGTAAACAGTGCATGTTTGGTGATCTTCACCCTCTACCGCACACCCACGCGGTGGCTTGCAGGGAATTACAAAGATGTAGATATAATTCAAGGGATAAAAAGAGAGAGAACGACGGATGAATTAAGGCATTTTGAAGCAAGATACGCCATTTTGAAGTAAGATAGGCCAAATTGAAGCAAGACGCATCATAATGATAACGAGAAACGAAACGAGGATTCCTCTGGCTGTGATGTACGACACTGATCGAGATAATCACTTTCGATTCTCTATTTTTCACACGCTATTGCCTGTCTTTCGGCGTTGAAGTCAGTTTTTTTTCATGAGGCATGCACCCAAATTATAGGTAATTAAACAAACCATATAATTTACATCCTTCTCAAGTTGTGAAGGATGTAAAAAAGAAAAATTACGTTGATACGAAGAGGTTAGTCGATAGAAGAATCGAGTGGAGGGCTTGGTCAAACCAATCCTGAGATTGTTGACCAATGATGATGATTACCACATATCATCAACATTATTATTTTTCAGTTTGAAGCGCATCTGGAAAAAAATCTGAACTCTACCAATCCTTGTTGACTCCACCCTTGACTGGTAGTCGGTATCATAAATTCATGCATTAAAACAAATACCAAACCCATTAATAAACGTTGCATTTGCTTTTAGCTGATCTGATCTAATGATTTTCCTGATGCAATCAAAACGAATATGATTCTCTAATTAAGTAGCATTCTATCCGTTAGTACCTCTGTACGCAACGTATGTCTGGTGATTATTTATCCCCTGCCGCAAATCCTTGCTGTGACCAGCATAGTAGGTACACAGATGATGCAGATGTGCTTTCAATTGTGGGAACGGTATGTTGAATATATTGGCTGCAATGGTCACTACCAATGTTTTGGCGTAGCTTTCATGGACGGTTGGCAGTTATCAGCTTTTCCTGGTTTTAGATTAATTTAAAAAAATCCGGAAATTTTCCAATTCTCTCGAACTCCATAATACGCGCAAGCGGTACTCTTGACGATCAAAACAGATAGGATAGGACAACAATTTGAAAAAAAGTCCTACATTCACCTGTAGAATTTTCAAGGAGAACAAATTCATTAAACGTGCTCAGAATACCTACGTGGAAGACCTTTGCCGGGGAAAAATAACTCTAAGCTCTTAAATCCCTCCAAACTTTCAACTCTTTGCCTTGAGACACAATACAAACTTCGGGGTGATGTATTAATTCTTAAAGAAGTACATTGAATAATTGTGCAAATTATTAATTCTTGGGATTACCGATCTACCCTCCTGGGAAAAGTAAAAACCTAACTTTCTAAAACAAATTCAGGCAAGTAGCTTATCTGAGAAGGGCATACAATGCGAGCCAAATACTGGTTGTGGAGCACTTAACTGCGGCGTGATGCCATCAAATGGCCAGCACAGCGATAAAATACATTCACAAACTTCCTCCAAGTGCTTATATACCGCATTACACATGAACCGCCACCAAGGATACTTGAGCTCACGTGATCCTTAAACCATCAAGTTTCCCCATTGTTGGATTAACTCAAACTACTTACGCAAAGGTATACTTGGGCGTCCCTGCGTCTAAATGCAGTGCTATTATGCAAATAATACGTTAGCTTAATCATAACTCAAAGAGTTGCACAACAGTATTAAGACTCAGTTATGCAGTTAACTTTTGATGTAGCCTCAGTACCGCGGGAAATTTCAGAACACTATCCTTCTGATGAGGCGTGATCTTTTGCTGATCGAATCGACAAACAATGAAAACCACTAAATTTCCTCTTTAACTTAAAAAGACATCGCCAAAAAACAATCTTTCTTAGCAGCCACTTTGAAGCCCACCAGCCAAATGAAAAATTTGGAAATAAGTATTCATAAAAAATCATAAATATCTGAAGAAAAATGTTGCTTTCAGCAGTTCTTTAAATATTTTAATTGCCATTTTAACTAAAAAACACATACAGATTCACTCTATTAGTGTTCTGAGGTGGGAAAAGGGGAAATTGAAAGTGTGAAAGGAGGAAGTCCCACGGGTGAAGTATACGAAGAGACATCAGCTCATCCATCAATAGTTACGTAATCAATGATCCCTGTTTCCAAGAAGGGAAAATCATGCGATGCAAAAAAAAACGATAACTAAGTATACCTTGAAGTAAAGAATTGCAGCAGTGGTTATGCATTGGGATGCTCACAGAATCATTTTTGTATTTTCATAGAAGAATAAATTGGAGCAGGATGACCTAGACGTGCACTACCCGAGATGTTTTCTCCCCTATCATATTTGCGAGAGGCCGACACATTTCACTCATACTTTCTTCGGGTAACACACATGCAACACCATTCTCGTATCTCTAGCACGTAGCATCTCTATCTGGCAAGGCAGACAGCGACGAGAGAAGGAAATGAATATTCTTTGTAAGCCATCAGGATGCGCACAGACTGGCACTGACAAATACACTCCTCGCAAAGGGATTCTATCTTCCTATTTCCTTCACCTCGAACGGGCTCCGCTTCTACGTTGCGGTTTTGAAAGGCACGGTTACTCGAACGCGCGCTCATAAAATCCCCAGGACCGAGCGACAGCGCAAAATATAAGTCCCTCTCCTAAGTCGCAAGATTTGAGTTCTTGGATGACAGATTGGGGAAGTGGGTGAGAGTGGGAAGAAGATGTTGAAAGGAGTAAGAGAAATGGGGAGAATTAGGAAGGGGAAGGTGAGTAACAATGGTAATGCTACAATAAAGAAATGAGCAAATGGGCGATTTTAAGAAAGGAGTTGATTATAGTATATACGGAACAAAGACTGCGAAAGGAGCAGGCAAGACGAAGCGAATAGAACCTTCGGTTACAAGACCAGATTCCACCGAGAAAAAATAAAGCCTCGGAATGTAGCAGCATAAAAACACGTCAACTCGTGCATAAGTGGGTTCGCACTGCATCTAATGCACATTAACTTTTGAGCGAGAAAAGGGTATATGCTGAGAAAAGGGAATGAACTATCGCCAAAATACAAATTCTAACTATAGAAATTAATAGCAAATATAGCGCTAAGTAGGTTTTAAGGGAATAGCGATAAAAAGTTTGATGAGGACGGAGCACTGATCCACTACTCTCATGATCAGTTTTATAACCCGATTACAATTAAAGATGTACACACTGGTACCGCATTCCATATAAGAAGGATTTTTCCCTCGCATCAAAGGGATGATCCCAATGCTGTATCCACCCAAGGGGATATTCTAAAATGTGCATTCGAAACCAAATTCTGCCTGAGAAAATTGTATGGCAGGAGGAAAATTCAAGATAGCAACTAGAGCTTTCACTCCTACATAAATGTGCTATGGGATTCAGGGGTAAATACGAACGGTAAACGCAAATTGGATGGGCCTTAACCTTTTAGAGTTTTCGGGGAGCAATAGTAACGCAAACAAATAGCGATAATAGAGAAATGGCTATTCCCACGAACAGACTGATCTTCGATGCGAAGCCTCCGACGACGTCTCCGTCCGGCTCGTCCTCATAGGACTGCTTGCCCATTAGATAGGCTCCATCACAATCCCCTCCAAGACCTTTGTTGATCGGCGGCCGAGGGTGATAGCCTCGCAATAAACCCTCTAAGATACCCTGGGACGAACCTCGGGAGTCGATTGCCAACTCTGCCTGATCAAGACCCAGATTTCGTCCTCGTATTAACCTGAGGCGATGAGATAAGAAGTTCTATTTTTCTGAATTTGGCGCGAGGAGGAACAACAAGGAGGAAGAAATGGGGACGCAGATAAAGGGAATTCCTTCCGTCACTGCGACGGCCGTCGTAAACATCTGAAAAGTAGAGTGCCCATTTCATCTATACGAATGGCAGACTCTATAGCTTCCGACAGAAATTAAAATATGACGAGCCTGGACCAACCGGTCGAAACAAACGGATCCCAATGGGGAAGCAAAGCGGTGGAGGCAAACACGTTGATACCCTGCAACTCCCATAGTCGTTCGGATATAGGAGTGGCGAGAGGGTAGCTCTACACGTTCGTTCATAGGTCAAGAGGCGGGCAAACGGGAGGGAAATTGTCGGGCCGTGCTCAAAATCCCCGACAATCCGAGCGCACGGAGAGAGAAAGGGGGAGACAGGCAGTGCTGCTTCACGGACCAAGACTCAAAAACCCGCGCAGTGCCACGAACCATTCGGCGGATCCGGGGCTTTGGCGAGGGCATACGAAGGAGGAAGAGAGGGCGAAAGCAGTGAAGGACGAAAGTGAAGCGAGCAGGCGGGGTGAAAGCCGGGAAGGGAGAGAAGGAGAGGGCGTTGACCCCATCCATTCACCAAAAAGGGGCACCGTGTGGAAAGAAAGCAAGGAGGGCACACACGGGGAGATAGAGAGAGAGAGGAAAAAACACAAAGATACAAAAGCACAAAGACAGCGGAGGCTGTTTTAAAGGTCGGACGACGACAGTGCAAGGGAAGAATGCGATGGAGTTGCGGAGGAGAGATGAGCTCGTATGCGCGGCGGTGGATGTGATGGATGGGGGAAAATGGGGAAAAAGGGTCGAGGCTGTGCGGGGAAAGTGAGGAGTAAAAATATGAGGGAGGGAGTACGGAGCGGGGAGGTTTATAAGGACGAGGGTGGTGGGAGGAGAGAGGGTGACGGCCAAAGGGGATGGAAGATGTCGTGGGAGGCTAGAAGAGGGTGGAACGATAGAGGAAATACGAGGGGTTGAGTGGGGGGGGGAAAGAGAAAGGAATCAACGGGGGTGAAGGAAAAGTCTTGTGGGTGGAGAGCAGTTGGGGGAGGGAGGAAAGAAGGCTCGACTCAGAGACGCCGTTTGGCAGATACCCCGAGACATCGACTTTATTCCGGTTCTTCTCCCGTGCGCATTGGAATATGGAGTGTGCACTGGTGTGGGTGAACGCGTTCCTTGGAGTGTGGATCCCTGGACGGGGGTTGTGGGGGGAGTGTCCCATCTCAGACGCATTGGCACATAAATCAGTCGGGCCTGACGGCAGAATGGGAAGCCGTAGGGGGGCGGACGAGGGGGAAGGACCTTGCGATTAGATAAAAGCTGACCATTTGCACAGATAAGGGCGGGCAAGAAATGCACGGTCAATCCAAAGAGCCTGTTTTTGTGCGCGCTGCGCGGGGAGGCGGAGAATTATATGCCTCGAAAAACATTTGGATGGCGAAAGGGGAGAAAAAATATTGTGAACGGTTCCACATGCTTTCATTCAGACTCCTCCTCCTTCACCCCTTCTCCCCCGAATCAGAGGATGGAAAACAAGACGGATCCGTTGAAAGGGTGACCTTAAATCAGGACTTCGAACGTGGACTTCCACGGGATGCATCTGCCGCTATCTCGACAGTTTTCGGACCAGAAAAACTAAGACAAGTTAGCCATTCAAAATAAGGAAAATGTCTTAAGTAAGGGTTCTGTCGAAATTCCATTGCAGTTGATATAGGCGACAGATTTCAGACGGTAATACGTCAATAGGCCTTTACACACAAGGCTCGTCCTTCGCCAGTGTGATGCATGAAGTAATGAAAGTACAATAATAATTACATCGTGTAAAGCAACGGAATCCATGGAAAACTTCCAAAGTACATGACGAATGAACGGAAAATATACCCTATCCTATTTCCACACATTCATCCAAGTAATTTATACAATTTGACGTTGCTTTGAGGTGTACAATTTTTAGCCTCGCGTAAAACGGTCTGTAGAAATATACAGCTCGACCAGTGCAGGACTCATACGCCGGAGGGGATGAGACAGTGATGTGAGAAAATCAAAAGGTAAGTATAATTTTAATTGGAATATTGAACGAATAATAATGAGAGGAGGCTCTTCAACTCGATGCACTCAAAGCGCATCATGCCCGTAAACTCCATTGCATTCGCATGTATGTTGTATTTATAATATCTTTTTATAATCAATACATGATACTATCGATTATAAGATAAGAAAAACACCCTTAAATGCAACATTCAATTCATTGATATCGTGAAAATACACACTTCAACCAAAGATAACAATAGAAACAAATGAAGCGCAAATCGACGGCTGAAAGCGGAGCGCACGGTGGCAATTATTTAGAATGCTTTTTCGTGAAAGAAAGACCAGAATGCGATGAAAGGAACGACGAGAAAAGGCGAAAATGATTGAATTCACGTCACTTCACGTTACCGACAATGCAATTCCAATTCACTGAGGATGGGTGGAATTGATTGACAAGCTGAAGCACGTGAAAAAAATTCAGATTTGTGAGTCGGAAAACGCTCACGATATATGATCCAGCGTGTCCCATCGCGCGACCTTCAGGAAAAGTCCACGCGTGACAGTTATTTAACCCATTAGGGTGATTAAACGGTTGCAACACGCGAGCCTCGGACACTGCAAAGTGCCGCTGAGTGAGGGATGACGGAATAAAAGAGCGGCGCGTCTAACTTCAAAGTCCGTTTCCCTGCAGGAAGGAAGAGAGCCGAAAAGAGACATATTTTTGCACCACACGCGCTCAAAACGACAGAGAACGAGAGACCACTTTGTTTCTCCGAAAACAAACAATGGTCACCGAAGTAATACGCGAGCGAGAGGGCTGGGGAGGTGGAAATAGGGCCGGGACCCAAAACCGGCCGCAGATGACCAATGCGCGGCTCGAGAGCACAAAAATCCTGCGTCGTCGCGCGAGTCTTTTTTTTTTGTTAATTTTCCGTTGATATGAGTGGCAGCGGGGAATTTAGCGGGCAAATAAACAAGGCCCGACGAGTTTTTGAAAGCAATGGAAAACTCGAGGGTTTTTTTTTTGTTTCCGTTATTGCTCCAACGGCAGGAGAAGAAAGGAGACGGAACTGGCAGTTAATGCAGCGACCGATGCGCCGGAGAGTTCCGCAGTCTTACACACCGAGAATTGCTGACGAGAGAGCTGCGTGAACGTCGACGACTGAAATTTCAAAGTAAGCTTTCCATTAGCTGTGATTCGAGCTATCCCTGAGAGAATGAAAAGCAAATTGCATCGACCATGATTTTTTTTTCTGAAAAGCTCGCTATCCACATTTTTTAGCGCAATACAAATCAGGAAGCTCACGACTAGGGGATAAAGGTCACTGGTGACAAGCTCACGAGTCGCCATTGTTTTTAAATCATGAACATCCGATTCCGTTTTGTGGCCGTTTTTGATGAGAAACATTAATTAATGCCCACGCCTGATCTCGTGACGACACACCCCTCGAACGTTTCTTTAGGGAAAATAATATTTAGACGACGATCTCACCCATTTAGTTAAAAATTCTCAGCGAAAACCGACTGGAACTGTGAGACGAAACGAACCGACGAGGAATAGGGAAGACACACCGAAACATAGGTACAAAAGTAGGTCGGACTTCGCTTTCCCACGGTTTAATTGGAATCGGCAAAAAGCTTCTAGAGCACTAAAATGATTGCTCAAAGTCGTACTTCAGTACGAGAATCAACTCATCCACAAAACGGAAAAATAAAAACTTTGGAGAGAATGGAACTCAGAATAATGGGGAAATATGCGTACTTTATTCACACACGGGGGTCTTTTGCAATTGAGCACCTAATGATAGCCAAGGGAGTGCATTTAAGTAATTCATCCCGAAATTGCGGTATACAGTAAAATCAAAACACAAACAAAATAGCATCGTGTGCCTTTGTACGCTCCTTAGAGAAGAGAGAGGTATTACATTCCCGACAGCCGGAATCACTCATTAATTAATGCAAGTTTCAAAACACCCCACGGCTACTTACGGGAGGATTGCTCACAGGCACGACACATCTACGTAATGCATATAGCTGGGCGTGGGAAAAAATTCGAGTTACTCAACAAATTACACTCGCTTCCCGCTGAAAATTGGACCTAGACACGAAACGTACTCTTCAACGGGTAACGAAATACTCAGAAAAAGAAAGAAAAAGGATTATGGAGCATGGACGGAGAGATGCCAAAGGGACTAAAAGACACGCAAGCAAGGGAGACGGAATTATCGTTGAACATTAAAACAGTTGATGTTAAGTGTACGACTGTGCTATTCAACTTGCAAAAATATGTGCACGTAACACAGCATAGGCGGCGTCGCAACGAAAAGAAAAACACGAACAAAAGAAAACTGTTTTGTCGCTGCTTATTGAAGTATTTTAGTGAATTTAGCACCAAGCTACAGCTCTTGTCTTAAAATTCCACTCATCTACAGGACGAATTTGAGTCCAAATTTACAAGCCCATAACATTACATGGCAACATGTACTAGAATCAACAACTTCTTTTTCAGACCGATTGCAAAGGAGATAACTGCCAGTCGTACTGTCTTCCCTTGCAAGCACCGAGGGTAGATGCGTAAGTAATCGATTTTCTAGCCATCCGACAGATATTACGTTTCACGTAACTTCCAGACGTCGTACATCGCCGAAATGTTTCGATTCACCACACACTTTGGCACTATCAATGGGAATCCCGTTACAACGAACTCGTGGAGAGAGGGAAAGAATACTTCTCACTTCGCCATCAGCCAAAGTATCCACTAAACCCTAGAACTATCCTCCTCCACGGAAAATGAGGATCCTGAAAATACTGGGGGAAATCCACGGAAGACACATTGTTATCACCGCACCGGCTTTAGGAGCCAGTTGCACGGGAAGGGGCAGTAAAGACCAGAAGGAACGGACACAGGGGGAATGGAAAGAGCCAATTTCTCCAAGAGTCAACCTCCTTGGGATTTTTTTTGACATTTTATTTTTCAAGTACGGCAGCAGCGAAGAAAGCAGGAGGAGAGAAAAGTAGGCGAGCGGGAAATCGAAGCTCGGCCTCCAGGGTCACTTGGAGCGCTCACACTCATACAAACACACACAGGCGAATTAAAAAAGGCGCAGATTTTCACTCTGTGACGGAGAGTGACGTCGTCTAAAAGGGGTGGGATAAGGAAGATTAGTCCTTCAGGCCGGAGCGAAGGCAGGGTGCGGAGTGAAAGGAGAGCGAAGGGGAGAAGTGGTCGACTAAAAAAAAAGAGAAAAATTCAGGAGAGAGAGAGAGAACAAACAAAAGGGTAGAACACCGAGTGAAAAGAGGAAGACGGACGGAGAAAGGAGGCAGGGAGAGAAATAAATTAAAAGCGACTTGAAGAGATTTTTAAGTTTTTGAGTACACTGTTTCAGAGAGACTGCTGCGGGCTGGGCTAGCGCGAAACCAGTGGATGAAAAAATTATATCTTTTTTAAATCCACAGGGAAAAGTCGTATTTGCGCCTCGTTGAAGGGATATATCAACGGAATACTTCAATTCGGAGTTTTAATATTAGCACGGGACAGAAGTGGAGAGGGGGAGAAATGAGAGGCTCATTGAGATATCATATTTGTGGGTCGGGTACCCTCCAAAACTGGGGAGATCTGGGGGGCAAGCGGCTTCGACAGCTTCAGGAGACTGATAAGATGGAAAGATTCACACCAAAGAGACCTCAGACAAAAAGCCCTTTGGAAAAGGATAGGGTGGGATGGCGAGTGAAACGAAAGGAGGGCAGAGTGTAAGTGAGGTCTCATGTCTAGGGAGATTTCTGCAGTGACAATTGGGGGGGCGGCATTTGCACAACATAAGGGTGGCATTTGAGAGACTGCCAGAGCTTGACCCGGGTTTATATACGCCTCGGAGCGGTCGGTAGAGAGCGTACAATTAAACTCACTGACGCAAAAGAAATAAATTAAATGGCTGCAGAAATTGGTCACCACAGAATGAGGGCGTCTAAGAAATAGGCGGTTTCATAAGTTGGGGCATTATAAAAAGATTGACGACACCCATTTAGCCAATCCTCCGCATTTACGATATTGAGGCGAATTCAACCGAGTTTGGCTTTGGTTATAACGACAACAATATATAATAGCCAAATGAGATTGTTGATCAGTGAGTTGAAATGATTAGTAGCGTGGACACTGGAAATTTTCAGCGGCAGAACGTTAGTGTATAGCATTCACAAGCAGATGAATGAAAATGGAGACAGCGGTGTCAGGATTTCGCATTGGAATCCATCTATGATAATAAAAGTCTGCGGTAATTTTCCACAAAGTTTACTGGAAAAGAAGATGGAAATTAATTTGGAAAAAATTGTTTCCATGTATCGATAAAGGATGCTCTGTTAAAGGTACCATTAGTTTTATGTTGGTCGGATCTAGTACCAGCTAAGACACACAAATGAAGTGGTAATATAAACATTTTAAGGATAAATTTAAAACGCGTACTCATATAATATGATTTGGGCCTGGCTGGAGTGGACTCACGGATTACTGTCTTACACTTTTGACTCTTATTCTTGGCGTCAGTGAAATGGGAGAGGGCGAAATTTCGGGCGTGCGAACGAAAACACAGACGAACTGAGTGAACCGCTAATCCAAACTTATGCAAGGAAGACCCTTGCACTGGAGAGATGAATGGTGCTCGTAAGAAAGTTTCGGATGAAAAAAAATCCGAGAAGTCGGCAGCGCTTTAAATGTGCGAGGTACGAAAAGTCGGGAGACAAGCCATTTAAGTCGAGATTATTTTTTTTATAAGAGGGCGAAAAAAAGAATGCAGGGAAGGTCTATGATGGAAGTCCTGGTCGAGTATAATGGAGAGGACTCAAGTGGATGATGGGGAGCTTAGGGAACGCCGCTACAGGAAGGTGGTGGACGCCCCGTAGGACGATGAACTAAACATGAGGTGCTTCAGCAGACTATGGGGAGACTAAGATTTTAGTCGAGTGGAGAGAGACTGGGGACGAAAAAAAAGAATACCAAATGTGTAAGGAGTGAAGAACTGCGACGTTGGTGTGAGGCATCCATAAAGAGTCGGATAAGAGGGGAAAGAGAGGCGATCTTTTAAGTGCCATTCCCTTACTCTCCGCTCGTGAGAAAATTCAAGCCCTCGGCCAAATACGTAAGATGCTAATTTTTCAGCCGAGACGATAAATCATGTGATCCACACAGTAGCCAGTCTGGTAGTGATGTAATGCAGGAATTACATCAAGGGGATATCACATTTAAAAAATATTCTTTTAAGTATCTAGGAGAGAAACATAGGCTTGAGGAACGCAAATAAAATTATATTGCAGGTATTCGGACTTAAAATGAAATCATCATTTAGTGCCAATAAGCAGTAAAAAAATCAAGCGATTAGATATGTAATAATCACTGAATCCACAGGCTTTGGCCAGTATGTATATCTAAAGAGCATCATAAAATGAATTTTTGTACTGACAAAGCCAACTCCACAACAATATAGTTTACTGCCGATTAGGGTAGGTTTTAATGGAAGTGTCCCTACTCTTCTTGGAATTGCTTCTACCGAGTAGCTCATTCCCTACGTTATTTCTTTCTTCGGACCGCATCATATACAACGCAAGTGCCCTCCTATATTCATAATCCTACAGCAATAAACTATAGAGGGTAACCTTTGAAATTAGAAAGGCCTTTTTTGACGGTAGGATACTTACTGGGAATTATGAACAGATCGATAATGCAAGAAACACTGCACTAAAGATAGGGGAAATCTCTCCTCGCTTCGATGAGAGGTATTTGGCGCTGAGTTTAACGATACTAATAGTTGTGTTTTGACGAAATATACGTCAAAAGTGGCCTTAAAGATGAAATACAGACAGGATTCTGAAAAAAACAGCGATGGCTGTGTCTACAGCACTCATTTTTTAAATTGGTGTCATTAACTATTCGAACAAAATCGTATGCAGCGAGTATCCGTTCCGTGGTCGGTCCTGTTGGCAGCCCTGAATCGCTTTTCATCGCCTGGAGACGCCATTTATCCCAACGTTGGCTTTTGCTTCCCGCCGCCCTCCCCAAACTTCCAACGAAGGAAACCAAATGTCTCCTGGAAGTTGGTCGGAAGAGGGGGTGCGGACAAAAAAGCGTAGGGGTGCTAAACCCTGAGCTGACATAGCAGGACCCTTGCATTCCAGGACACCACCCGCGATACAATTGCACACAGGGGAGGTGTTCGGGGGGGAGGAGGGCAATAGAGAAACATTAGGGGAGGGAGTCCTAGAGGACCATCGAGTTGGGCAAGCCTAGGTTCCAGGGGGTGAAAAGATGGGGACATTGACAGGGGGAGGGAGGGAGATAAAGATGGGAGGAGGGAGGGGGGCGAACAGCCAAATAAAAGGAGAATGCTTTCATTTCCCTCCAGCTGAACCACACTTTCGGCCCCCGTACACGATGCATAATCAATTCCCTCACTTTCTAAGTCTCCCGACGTGTTTTTCCTTCCTTTCCTTCTTCCAGAAAGGACGACGGCGGGGAGGGGCAGCGAGAGAAAGTTAGAAATGCATTCCGTAGAAGAGTGTGTCGTCGGGGGACGAGGGGGTGAAAGGAGGAAACAGACGAAGACGACGGAAGTTTGCCCTGGCAAGGTTTAAGAAGCCAAACGGGATGAGCGGATAAGGAGTAGAAGGCGGAGGGGTGAATTGCGTGGAAGAAGTAAAGATGGATCGGCGACGGCGCCGCTCGGAGCTAAGCAGGCGCCACCCCAGAGGGTTGGGCTGCTCCATAAGAGGATTTGAATATCGCACTGCGATAGCAGATTCATATCGTGATAGCATCGATACATCGACTTCGCGATATTAAATAGAAATATCGGCGGATGCCGAATGAAAACGCATAATTTCGCACAGTTTGACAATATCGTACAGCGATATATCGCGTCGGTTGTCTTTTGCATACCGTATCGCGATACCACGTTCATATCGCTGTTATTATACAGAAATATTGATCAGTCCAGCATGAGAGACAACCCTGGCCGAAATGAGATTAGGACGCTCGATGATATCATCAATCGAAATTAAATGGAAAACAAATTGTCACTGAATATTCAAGTTTTCATTACTACGATGCAGTGTCAGTAATAACCAATAGATGGCAAACATTACACCATATTTCTGACTTAACTACGGTTTTAATAATTAGACAACCTCGATTACCAGTCGTTTTTGATAAATCGAGGACACATATTACAATATGCTTTCACTGACCCTATGTTTGCCAAGCACTCTGCTTTAGACCACTTACATATTTAACAACTTCCCCGCACAAATGCCAAGTTGGAATAATTTCGATACCAAAACGGCAGCGCAAATGCATATCAAAATGTAGGCCAAAGAAAACTCCAGCAGCCACGCCAGTTGTCTCAGGGAGGGAGGAAAGGGTGAAAGTGCTTTAGGAGGATGACGCGTCGCGATGGCTCGGATTCGGGAATGGAATGGGAGTTCCGGGTCGAAGGGGAACTGAGGCACGCATCAGGGTTAAGGGGCGAGAACTGCGGGCGGGCCGGGCAAATAAAGAAATTCCAGACTCACAACGGTGCCAACGGCATGCGTGTTAGTCGGATCTTGAAAGAAAAATATTCGCACGCAATGATTTTCGGGTGTTTTGAAGGACAAGACAGAGAAGGAGAATGCTATGAGGATGGGCCGAGGGAGGAGGAGAAGTGGCTATTTGAAAGTAGCTATAAGAAGTGGTAAACGTCAGCAGCGAAAGAACGTCGTGTTAAGGCAGGCACATTCTACTCTCGGAAACATAGGGAGTTATTCAAGGTCCCTCTAATTATACCCTATACATAGGAATATTATACAAAGTAATGATTTTCGGAAAAAATAACTTAGATATTCCACAAAATAACGCAATATACAAGATTTCCAAGCAAGAATACCTAGCGGAAACTAAACCATACAAATCAATGCTATGAAACATAATGTTTACGAAAATGTTCACCATCAAATCATTAAACCCACTTTATAATATCGAATTCTAAAACATTTCCCCAGAAAAAAAATAAGTTGTGAATGCAATGCTTACTCTCGAACTAGCAGTAATGCAAGTGCATTTTTTTCACACGGAAAAAAAGTATCATGCGCTAGAACCCCATCGATGAATTAAGAATGGCCTAACAATTTATAATGGCACTTGGGAACGCAAATATACGTGGGGAAGGGATGGGTAATGGAGGACAAGAGAGACTTAGCTCTCGGACGTCAGGAGTAGCAGGAAGTCACAAGGTTAAACATCTATTCTCATTAGCGATTCCAATACTTCACGGCCACACACCGACCGGAAGGCCGCGGATATATCCATGTTTCAATACGGTAGGTGGATATGAGAAAGGATAGAGGACAGCGATATCGACGCGACGAGAAAGAATTCATTTTTGGCAGGTTATTTTTTTATACGCACACCACCTCCCATTTTGTGAATTCACAATTTTAAATCCCGACGCCGCGATGATTGAATTCTTCCTCCACGGAATAATTCAATCATCAGCACAGTTAGAGGCGGTCCTGAACTACACGTCTCTCAGAAGAAAGAACTGAGTTGAAATGAAATCGTGATTCTGTTGGTCAAATTCTTATTCAGCTTGGACATCAAATATTCAACGTAGAGATTCCACGTGATGGCCGCTGCACTCAGATGTACGGCTCGTGTTATATTTGCTGTTACATTTTCATTCACAATCCACCTACCGCCCAACATTTTAAGAATTCATTTGATTAATCAATGCATCTGGCATTTGGCCTGGAAACTTTGTGCTGCAAAGAAATGTGACCCGCTGAGATAATCGAGTTTGACAACTTTAACTCATATGATAACTTCGCTCTCCAAGGAATTTTGGAATGCTCTGATTAAAGCATAACCAAATACTTAACTCCCGCCGGTTTTGTCAGAGTGAATGAATATTACATCTTTTTCGAGCCTCTTCAGTATCTGCCACAAGTGATTAACCTTAAAGTGTATTCACCACCCCAGTTAATGAAATGGTTTAATTACTAAAAATGGTTGGAGTGAATAAAAACATCTATCTCACTTTATACGTTAGTGCTTAATCTAAGTCTTTGTGAATATTGAAGTATCATGAGCCAGCCTCAATGTGCAAAGATAAGAAACTCCAAAGGCATTAATAAGTAACCTCATTTCGGCCAGTGGAGGATTTTTTATAATTTAAATGAACTATTTGTGTCCTTTGATGCGATAGAATGATTAAAAATGAATTGTTTTGTGATTATAAAATACAAATACCGATGTCAGGAATATAACGGCAGTGCCCTACCTCTGAGAAATCGGTGGCTGGCTGATTAGAGACGCTGCATAATTTGCAAATTCCAGGTGCATTAGGACAAGCCTTAGCAAACCTAGGGGTGAGATTATTTTTGAATACCAGAGATTAATGAAAAACCACACGTGGGCCATAAATATGGACCGGTTGTCCAACAGGAATATTCGAAATCCATGCGTAATACGCTCTTATAATAAGAGAGCTCATTATTCACAAGTCACATATTCGTTGTCACATAGTTACTTTTATAAGGAAATTGTAAAAAGTATCAACCATTAGCAATGAACAGTACTAAATAACTATCGATGATACCGAGTAAAGCAGTCGCGTGCATCAGAGACATGGGAATGCATAAGAACTACAGAAGAGATTTAGCCACCGAGATGAACGATTTCCGCAGAGCCGCGTGGGTGCTGATTTGATGCTATTTAAATTACGCTCAGGGTAGTGTGCATGAAAACTAATACTAATCACTCGCCCAGTCCAAATTTTAAGAGTCCACAAACCGGCGTGACACTGAACACAGATGTGTTGGACGAGAAAGGTGTGCCGCAGAATTTCGAACAGGTCACACGCGAGGGCGGAAATGCTAATTCGGCACTGCTTATATAAATAAGTTTGGCGTGCAAAACTCGACCGTTCCACCATGGACGTGTTTTTTTTGGTTATCAAAATCGTTAATAACGAGGCGTAGAGGGACGCGAGTTTGTTTTGGGCTGATGCGGCCCGAGGCACGGCCTACATTTTTTATTCATGAATGCCACGGGATGGAAAAAGTTGAGGAACGCACCTCGTATATATGTAACAAGACATTACCCCAGGAATGGCAGCAGTGGATGTTAATATTAAAATGTTTTAGCAGTAGGAGTGGGGACTTTTTTTTGGCCGAATCCCAAGAAATGCACCCTTTCACCGCAAAACCCTAACGAATAAACCTAGAGAGGTTGTTTGAAGCTGGAATCTAAGCGCAACAGTCCATTAGTTGTCTTAATTAATTAGTCCTCTTAACTGAACCAGTTTCATATACCAAGATCAAAGGGCAATCGTACAGCGAAAGGTATAAGCTTCCTTTAACGTAAGAACCAATTAAATATACAATATTTTATCCCTTCGTAATGAGATTGGCTTCATGCACTTAACAGAAATTAAGCAGAGAATATTAACTGAAAAAAATAACAATAACTATGTGCACACACTTACGTAATTATCGTGAAAGAATACTACAATGAATACGCCCCTATAGTTACAAGGGCTTCAGCTTCGCACTTCGCCTTAGGCTTATACCATTAAATTTTCAACAAAAATGTTAAATTAAGATATAAATGAAGAAAGAAGCAGGCCTCGTATGAAATACATGGAACAGGTTGTGAAGGATGTAAAAGAGAAGAATTACGTCACAATGAAAAGGTTGGCCGATAGAAGAATCGAGTGGAAAGCTGCGTCAAACCAATCTGAGGATTGTTGACTAATGATGATGATAAAGATATAAAAATAAAACAATCTCTATAAGGAAATGCTGTAACAAAACAGGTTTTGCCATTTGCATACGTAATGAGACAGCTTTACCTGATGATATTTTTAGGTAACATCATATGGAAAATTGAATCTGATTGAATTGATTTGTTGATAATTTTCCAAGATGCAAACCATTTTGTGCAAGTTTCCAAGCTCTCGTACGGTTGAAAACCTTCCATTGATTTCAAATTTTTAGATCGAGTGACAGTGACTGCAAATTTCATTCATTATGAATGCCCGAGATTATTGACCTATGTGTGATAACAACACGGAAGGGGACCTGGCGACACTGCAATCTCTTTTACCGCAACTTGCACGAGCACCAGTTGAGTCGCACACGAATAGCACACGGAGATAAAACCGGGGAAGGAATATCCGGAAGAGCAGTCGGTGGGGGAGCGGACAAGTCGTGATGATGCCTTCATTTTCGCACGTGGGTCGACCAGTGCAGGGCAAGGATGAGTGGAAAAAGAAAGAACTGGAGTCGAACAGCACGCACGGGAGGTATACATAAGGGTGGAATAGCGTCAGGCGGTCTACGCCCTCTCATCTGCCTCCACAGCACACAGCCCAGGTTTTCCCTGGCTCACAGAGGCCACGGAAACAAGCGCCATTTCCCTCCAGACCGACACGGCTTGGAAAGAGAGACAAAGAGCGGTCGGAGGGGAGGAGAAACGTTTCCGATTGGCTGGCGGGGAAAACGCGCGCGGACAGGGATGCCCTCGCATTTCTCCTCTCTTTTTTTTTCATTATTTCTAAAGTCTCCGGGGAGGACGAGAGGCTGGTGCGGGAGAGTGAGGCGGAATTACCACTCCAGGGCCTCACCGGGGAATACCGAGGACCATCCCTCCCGCATTCACACCTCTCCCGCCGCTTCCTGTTGCCTCCCATGTCCCATGTCCCCCTCCCGTACCCAGAACGAGTGCATGACAACGGTGGGGATAATTGTTTTGGGGTTACATTAACCTCCGCAACGGGGGTGAACGGGGGGATACACCTTTCATCGGGGATTCGTCCGAGCGCTTCACTCCGGTGCATTGATTATGAACGGTATTAGGGGGACCCTGTCTTTGGTCTCCCACTAGTGAGAGAGATACCACTCCGTTTTTCCGCGTGAATTCGACATTTTACGCAAGGGGGATGATCACCGAGCAGTCGAAAAAACTCACCATTCTCTCCAGCAGTTACTCCGAATTCCTAGCTAAAATGCACCGAAGTATATATAAAGCCTTTGTGAGTGAATTCAGCTGAATCACGAGTGACTTTTAGAGGGGCCATAAGGTCCACAACTATACGATTTGATGATATTACACGAATTGATGATAATAAACAAGAGGATATCCCGACGGTTGAATAAATCTGACGAGACCTCATCACGGTAGCTAAATTAACCAACAAATTTGTAAAATGGCATCACCGACTGATTATCCACTCAAAAGCAGAGTGCAATAGCAATAGTCTTGAATAAACACTAATCTGCGAATGAAACATTACTCAATGCACGGAAAAACACTACTATATCCTGATTATATAAATTTAAGTGCCAAATTCATTGTGGACACTTAAAATCGAATCGTACGAGAAACAACAAACGGTATGAAATTTCATGTTGACAATCCATCGAGTAACTTAAATAACAAGTTGGGTAATCCGTACATGTCGTATGACACTAAGTCAATTATTATTAGAATTATTTCATGATTAATTATCATTAATTTTACCGTAAAAACAATATTCTTGAGTTAACTTCTAATTTAAGCGCTGACGAAACAGGGACTAATTTCAGATCCAAAAATACGACTAAAACTGCAGTGACAATAAGATCTCTATCCTAGAGCCTTGAAAAAAATTGAAAAACTTGTATGGTGTTTTTTACAGCAGATGGCTGAACACTGAATTTTAAGCCTTAATAATATTAAAATTTACCAATCTACCTTCAAATGAGCGTTACATTGCGATATTTCCCTCATTAACACCATCAAAAAATCCCATAATGAGGAATGAAAAAAGGAGAATCGTGAAAAACATCATGCACGAACCATTAATCAGTTTTTTCATCGTAATGGGAATTATAATGGAATCGCGGTAAAGAGCCCATGGTTGTATATACAACTTCACAGACATAATTAAATGAGCGCGCACACATTAGCCTTTCCAGATTGCATATAATTTAACGCTGAAATGATTCGATCTTTTGAAAAACTTTCAACGCCAACATTAGGGAATCCGATGTTGGTAAAATTATTACCCTAATCATTTTGAAGGGCATGATAACAGAGTTCAAAATTATTTGGGAAATACAAGAGAGTAAAGCAAATGTTAATACGTGGATCTATAACCCATAGTTAACAATATTGATTCACAGGAGAGGATTGTAGAGACTGCACCTTTGTGAGCAATGATGGGACAATTCTGGGCCGGAAACAATTGCGGCTCTCAGGATTAAGTTCAACCATGGCTACAAAAGCACTATCTTGAGAGTATGTACGCATATGAGAAAAATATGTTAAATGTGATATGTTACATGTGATAAACATGTTTAGAAAAATAGCAATGAAATAAAAAAAAATGACGGTAATGTACACAGATTCGGAGCATGGCCTGAGGCTCTGAAACGCGCATCCACATTCAGTGTAATCGAAGGAAATGAGGGAATAAAACTTGAGTGCAGAGACAACGAATTGGGGAACAGGGAAGGAATTATTCATACCAATAGATGAAATTCAAATGGGAGAAAAGAGGTTGCAATAACAGGAGAGTTTTAAAATATTACCAATGTAAAGCCAAAAGCAAAAATACCGTAAAAATTGTGAAGGAAGAAGCCACGGGTTGAATCACAATAGGATAGTAGACGAGAGAAGAAATCTTATATACAGCGAGACCAAAGCATGGCAAATCAATTAACAGAAGAATCCTGACGGCAAAGGGATTGCAGCCGACAACGCATGTCTACATCAGACTATGCAGAATAAAGAGAATCATTAGATAACATAACTAATGAGTTTTGTTAGAACTGTGAAGGTTAAGTTTTTAAATTAAATAAGTGAATATTAGAACTACTGCACCAATTTGGGCTGCAACACGGCAATGTAGGATTATGGAGGTAAGGATAAATAAAAACAGGAGACTTGAGGGAGCAAAATCGCTCCTTTCGAGGGGAGAGAATTAATGTCAGGGATCCCAATCAAGAGTTATGGCGAGATTAGCGATTATTTCAATATCGAGGGCGACGTTGTGTGGCTCTGAAACCTTGATCGCGAGTGATGAGGGCCAGCATAAATTGAAGACTACTAAGATGCTAGTATGGAGAAGGAAGAAGAGAATAAGTTAGGGAAAAGGGAAGGATAATGATAAAGCGTTAGATATGGCGGCGAAATATAGGGAAATCATGGTAAAACTTCACGAAGTGTGTATAAAGTAGAAGGAAACGATATTGAACGAGAACTTTCAAAGAATTTACAGAGAATTAAGAACAAAGATGAGAGGAAAAAATACACCTCGGAATGAATAAAATATTTAAATGAATGGAAAGAAGAATATTGTACGAGTCAAAACACGCGCTGTGGATGAGGTTTAAAAGTCTACGACACAGGAAAATAGATTTCGGCGTTCATATAAAATCTTTCTCGTATCTAACGGGTGATAAGAAAACGGAAATGATAGCAAGCGGTGCAAAAGGAGCAAGGAACGATGGGAAAAATTTCTATAACGTAAAAAAGTATTCACGCCAGGGGAGAAGGTTATTATGGCCTCTATTTCATTCCACGGCCTGACTTTCAGGATTAAGGAATATTTTAATCCAGGATGATACGGCTAGGAAGATGATCCATCCATCCCCAGCACCCCATTGACCGAGTGGAATTCTCAATAAGTTGATTCAAAACGCGTACCCTGGCGACACCTTTTCAGGTTATAAAGAAAGAATTGAATGTGCGCTGGCCCCCAAACGCGGAGGGTTGGAGGGACATAAACCACCCTCCAGCCTCCTCTAAATTCCAGGAATGTGCCCTTGAATAGCCAAGCATTAAAAGGACCTTATTACACGGAAATATTACTCGCACCC
This sequence comes from Platycnemis pennipes, assembly GCA_933228895.1. Lineage (NCBI taxonomy): Eukaryota > Metazoa > Arthropoda > Insecta > Odonata > Platycnemididae > Platycnemis > Platycnemis pennipes. Next base: position 98,639,095 of record OW121856.1, on the reverse strand, counting down.
GCCCTCATGGGCACGTGGCCTGCGTTTGAAGAATGAAATCCTAAATTTACGATCTCCATGCATTGAGAAAGATAATTTTTTTCTTCAACCAGTGCCACATTCACCTTGGTATTTTTAAAACACTTCGCTTTGGAATTTGCATGCCACATGGCGCGAAGGTGTCACGGTCTTGAATTCAGCATCGCTTACGATATTAAACAATGTACTCTTACATTAGGCACTGAAACGGCTACACAAGGTACAATCACATTCTTCAAATTAAAATTTTCATGACGTTGTGTATTTTAGGTATCCAAAATGCTTCGTCGGCTTTACTCCCGGAAAAGTAACATTATATGCATGGTAATAGTGGAGATAATAATTCTGTTAGTACTTATTTTTATTATTGAATTATTTTTCTTGAAATCCATGCTTGCAAGAAATATTTATGGCAGCATTTATGACCCCGCAGCACTTGGTTAGTCCAAGCTGGCAACACAATTATGAATTTGCATCGAATAGAGCAGAGTCTCCAATTAGTGGAGACACTGCTTAAAACTTAATTTCAAGTCCACGCCTTTACGGCAGATCTCAAATAACAATGAACAATGGCATGTTTACGCAGAAAAGACAGGTAAATCAATCCTTTTGCTGCGAAAAACTAAGATTTATGGCAGGTATAACACCTTGATGGATCAGAATTAGAGGCCATTTAACAGGCGCGAGCAATTTCTCACGAAATGACGCGAGTGATCAATTCTTACCCGGGAATGACCCTCGGGAAGAATATTCGCAAAAAGATGGTGGGGAACGTGATGAATTCCCGGACGAAGCTTCCTCTTTCTCGATGGAGCGGGGAGTAACAGATTTTAAAGCGGATCCCGAAAACATCGCGAGAGAAATGGGGAGGACGGGACCGGAAGGATACGCCGGGATGGGAAAACGGTGATATCCTTGAAAGGAGGAAACCAAGGCCACGTCCGCCTGTCCTTTCCGTCCGTCATATTCAGCATCTTTCCGCCTCCGGGGAGCGGTGCATGTGTGCGTGAGGCGGTGCCCTTATGCCCATCCACTTACCACCACGTCCACAGACGCTCCACGCTAGCAGGCGAGAAAGGCGAGCGGTGCGATTTACGCGCTGGGGATATATTTCCCAGGACTGCTCGCGGAGCGTCATCTGTTGAGAAGGGCCAGCCAGGAAGGGGAGTTCTCGATGGGGGCGGGTTGGGACCCTGAGTAGGGTAAATAGGGGCACGGCGGGCGAGGTGAAGGATGGACCGGGGAATTGCGGAGGGAGAGACGGTGGGGAAAGGAGAGGTGGAAAGGTGGGGTTGGGGGAGTGCTGAGGGTGAAAAAGCTGCGGGGAAGATAGGGGAAGGGGGTTCTATCTCAGGAACGAGATGCAATAAATGAAGCAAATTTCGAGGTGGACATTGAAGCATTAGATCGAGCAATGCTGACGGACAGTTAAATCAAGAGGAATTCGAAACAGCGATACGAAGGTGGATCGGGCTGAAAGACGACAGGATCTAGCTGAGGTAGCATTGCATTGCAGCGGTTTTAATCGATCGGCATAGAGGAAATGATTCCTTTAAGCGCTTAAATAGAGCACATTTTAAAGAACTTAGGGGTTAAGAATATTAATTAAATATCCACCGAACTGTAATTTCAACTCTGCAACTAGCACATGCATGAAAATTATTACAGGAGAACAACAAACAGCAGTAAAAAAATAAGTTTTTTCAATTCAAAGATATTCTTTGCTTTGATAATTGCCTTCGAATTAATACCAGTGGCAAAAAAATGATTAAAGCAAAGACAGTCGCGGTCTCAAATGACTTTCACGGATATTTGTTGAATGTCTTTGTCATATGCGACAAAAAAATTAAAAATGTGCATATTAATTCTAGTCCATTACATTGGCAGCATAAAATTTTTATATATTTTTTGACAATGATTTCAAAGTTTGCTGTTGATCAAAGCTATGAAAATTTAAAAAAAACCGACTGAATTCAACAAAGGCATCCAATAACGAAGGTTGGACCCCTTATTCACGAATTATTCTCAGCTATAGGAGTTTACTTTCAAGGAAAGAGAGAAAAATGAGACGGGAGTGGCATAGGTCTGGAAGGGATGAGGGGAAGGTAGAGGAGATATTCAGATCTCTCGGAAGCTGTATGAATGCAGAAAAAAGGAACATATATTCGTCGCGGATACACTTGAGGAAGGCCTTTCTTCCACTCTGGACTTATCGCGGAACAAGATAGGATTTTGGAAAAGCTTGTCGCAATTTATCCTCAACGCACAAAGAGACGACAGGGCGAAACAGAGGTAGGGATTTGGTGAAGAATTATTTTCGGAAAAATATCGTAAGACACTTCTAGATGATTTTGGAGGCAATGTAAGGATGGTAAAAATGCTTTCCAGAAGGGTCTTTACAAGCCTTGCTCATAAATTACAAACTTCTAAATTCGGAAGTAGAATTAAGGATTTTTCCAATTATGGGAAGAAGGGAGTTTCAGGACAAGCAAGTAAATATAAGAATATTATATTTATGCTCTTGGCATTGTAACAGATTAGATACACTGAGGAGCTACGGTGACGAAATAGCAATTTCTATAGCATTTTAATGACAGATGCAATACCAGGATAGTGCTAAGAGTAGTCAGATATGACATTCATGACCAGAAATAACAAAATAGGAATGAAACCCATGATTCTCATTTTCATCACAACGCCTACCCCACTATTGATTTGACGTAGCACTTCACTCAATTCTCCTTCCAGCTAACCTCTTCATATTTTCACTTATAAAATCACTCCTTTTTACATCCTTCACAACATGTTCCACATATCTCATAGGAGTCCTTCCTCTCTTAAACTATTCCCCTGACGATTATCTAATCAAACTATTTCTTAATTTATACAATGAACTTGAATATAACAATGTTTTTAATGAATACACTAGTACCGGAAAATGGTTTCAGCATTAACTGATTCGAAGAAAATGTTTATCGATCATAACTGATTAAAGGAGCGAATAAATAAGTAATGGATTTTATTCAAAACTAAATACATTACGTTCAAAATCGAGTAATTAAATTTATTTTCATATGATTTGTTCTAGATGATAATTATCTATTGTATGCCTATGTTCATGTTGATATATACTGCTACTTACTTCCGTATTTACTTGTGTTAATTGCATTGTATAGTGTTTTCTTGTGGAGTATATTGTAATGCCATGTATTAATCCACTTGCTCAATAAATCCTTTGCCATCGGATTTTAATCCTCTTGAAAATATATTTATTTAAGTATTGGTTAATGACCAAAACTGGAATTAGATCAGGGCATTTGGGATCAACACATTTCGGGAAAAGAAAAAATAGAGAATACGGAAAATTATATGCTAGTAATTTCCATACAGATCTCGTTTTTACGTTCATTCCTAACACGTATGGTCAATCTTCGGCAAGTGTTACCCATCAGTACAAAAGAGGACCCAACCATTCCATTCGGATACATATAAGAGCGTCCAGTTTTATTGCACAAAGAGCCATTTATCGACCACCATTTCAACTCCCACACTCAACACCGATTGCAAGAGAATCGGATGTATATCCGGACACTAGCGACGAATCACCCAGAAAGGAAGGAAGAATATGGCGGTCGGTTTTTTTTATAAGCAGACGCCGAACAGGCCGGGGAACTGTATCACATTTTCACAAATCATTTCACGCGAAAAATGGAACGGAATTTATCTGGAAAATCCATCTTCGCATAAAAAGAAACGGCCGCTCATTTCTCCGTCTCGGTAAAAACTTTTTTCGCGCGTGGGGGAGGGCGATAATGCGAAGCTGTTCAACTTTCTATTTCAATGAATCGGTGAAAGATAGGAATCCATCTTCTCACCGTAACCGAAGGAGTGGAACGGATTCCAATTAATCAAATACTCCGAATTCTTCATCAGTTTCTCTGAGTTTATCACCCACAAATCACTATGCCAAGCATTCAAAATTCAAATAGCGAACATCCTGCTAGATGCTGCACCGCACGTGGATTAAGATTTATTACGTCTTCACGAATTAAAAATTGAAGTCATTGTGGAATATAGGTAATCAAGTCAAGACAAAATAAAGTTGAATATAAATAAAATGTTGCCTTGTATACTAACTATGTGATGCATCAACGGAAACGGTATTTATAGTACACTAGATCAATATATTACCTCCATTCTCTTTCTAGTTCATTCTTAAATGAATGATAAAAAAGTTACCCATTGCAAAATACTTAAAAATTTAAAAATCATAAACAGCTACGCGAGAAATCGAGGAATCTCAGAGGCTTCCAGCGATTGATACACCATAGGACGACAGGAGTAGTTAAAAGCAACAAACGTTCATCAGTGGCAACATTGTATCGGAATGGGAAAACGTAAGATGATGTGCTTTTAGGAGATTCACCCCAGTCTGCATAATCTCACTTAGTTGCGACGCATCCCGGAGGGGGTGAAAGCGGATGGCTTGTGAATCGCGAGCCTATGGAGGAAGGGAGATGAGAACTAGCATTGTAAGGACACCCAGCCATAATTACAATGGAAGGCAGGGGATCTGGAGTAATTAGAATGCTTATGAACAAAAAAGAGAGGACGTGAGATCCGTTGCGAAGAAAACACGAAGACGTGGAGCCTTCTCGCATTTCTTAACCTAGCTGAGAGGAGAGAAAAGGGAGTTGGGGAAGAGAGAAAAAAAGATACCGCATCAAACCATCCTTTCTCAAAATCTCGTCCATTGTTACCCTTTCTCCGGCCTATTGTTGAGAATCTTCACCGGAAGAGAGAAAAGAAAAATGGAATACTGCAGGAGGTGGCGGTGGAGGTGTGTGTGTGCGCGAATGTGTGTGTTCCGTGGGGTGGGAAAAATAGGGGAGGTTATTCGGAGAGCGTAGGTAGAGTCCGTGCGCATCGAGTTCATTTTTCTCTCCCTTGCGGCGCTGGTGTCTTATTTCACGCCCCTGCCTTACGCCTTCCCGTGGACCCGCAGTTCTCATTGGCCCAAGGGGGTCGCTCCCTTCAAGGGGGGGCAGAGAGGGGAAGCACCTAACGTCAGCAGTAGAAGACGACGGGGGTGTCGCGTCGGTATATGAGGGCCGAGCGCGGAGATAGGACGGGAAATGGAGAGGCCCGTGAAGGATGCTGTATTATTATAATGATAAAAAAAGACAACGCGGGGGACGAGCGAGAGAGAGGAGAAAAAGTTGACGATCAGGAAGTGACTGAAAGGCACGGGTGGAAAAATTGCTCGGGAAAAACACTGGCACACAAAGGTTCTTCTTCTCAGAGGGGTAGGGAGTGGAATGACAAAGGAATGTGCGATGGCTGCCTCAAAAAAGGAGGAGTTGAGAAGGAGATAAGGGCGCTCGGAGGGGAAGTGCGGAGGAGGCGGATTAAATGCATTGGGAGGCAAAGAAAAAAATTAGTCCTCAGTTTAAAGGAAAAGGTCTTTTTAGGACGGCCGGATGAAAAGCCCCAGGAGGAGTTTGACGATGACGCGAGCAGTTCAAAACTTTCCTGCGTTTCGGGGGTAATGCGAGCGATTCATTCAAGGGTTTTTCATTAAGGCGTCGAACCTTTCGGCAGTGGCAGTTTATTTAAATCGAGTTCAGAGACTAAATTTTTGGGGCTAGGAAAAAGCGGGGTAAACAGAGGAGGAGATTTTCCCATGGAAATAAGTAAGACTAGCGATATCCATCGCTGAGGAAGAACGTAATGACGCCAATGGTTTGGACAAACTTTCCGTCTTCTAGAGTGGTCATTTCTAACGCAGAGTTGATAGGCTGTTATCCCAAATCTTTTTTTTCCCATTCACATGGCGTTTATTCGCCCGATTACATGAAATAAGAAGTAAATTGCCTGTTGTTTTCCGTTTATATGAAAGTATGTTACAGCGAAATTGTCCACGAGTGGAAGCATGTGTCAAAACTAACACAATATGAAATCTGATTCATAGGCAATATAATGAATCGACCGAGTGACAAACGAAGAAGTCTGAAAAAGAGTGGGAGAAAAGAGAAGTCTGCTGAAAACTACAAAAACAAACGGGACAACTTGTTCGTTCATATCTTAAGACATGATGGTCTGATGAAGACAATTGTCGAGGGAAAAGTGAACGGGAAGATAGAAAAAGGCAGGCAGGTATGAGATATATCGAGCAGGTCGTGAAGGATGTGAAAGAGGAATTACATTAATATGAGGAGGTTAGCCGATAGAAGAATCGAGTGGAGGGCTGCGTCAAACCAATCCTAGGATTGTTGACCGATGTCGATGATGATGACGCAATGAAAAATTTACCCTGCATTGCGAAAGTGGCAATTAGTAAAACAATGCGCTCCATTGCTGAGAGAAGCAATGCAACAGGAGCAAAGATTACTAATCAGCAACACTGTAATGCTATAATGATTTTCCATACGTTCGGTCCTATTCCAAGCGGTAATTTAGATCAATAATAGGATATATGCATCTCAACTTGAAACTAAGTTGTAGACTACGGTTGACTGATTAAGTTCATGATATTGGATAAACCTGAGGTACGCCATCCAAATTAAATACATCCACTTTCAACTAAAACAACACCCCAACATAATGCCGTTTTCCTTCGCCATATTAAAGAGAGTAAAACTCCAATTAATCATCGAAATACGCCGAGTCACCCCATTTAAGTGGTTATGATGAGTCCCGGAAAGATGACGCTTTATACTCGGAAAATGACGAAACCCTGACAAGAAGTGGAAGGTGGTGGGGGCGTTCGATAAAATCTTTGTTTTACGAACAAAGAGCTGCTGAGGGGAAGAGAAGGGAGGAGCTTCCAGGATTAATGTATGCGGAGCGCTTATCCGTCGAATGCAGACGTATATGTCACTTGCGGCAACTGAAAAAAGCGTGAGTATGACCTAGAGGTCTGTACAATAGCCAAGTAGAAAGGGTATCTAACGCCGGATTCTCCTATAGGTTCACGAATTTAATCCCTCCCCGCAAGTCAATAAAATACTTAGTGGAGTTATTGAAATACGAATGAACTAACCGTGAGATGATTTCCCAGGAGTGTATTTATCATAGGTAGCGACTTGTCCCACGCGTCAAGGAAAAAGTGGTTGTTTGCCAAAAAGCAAAATCCCTCTCTGAATGTATGGCGTTGAGAGCAGAAAGGGGAACAAATCAACGAATGCGAGACAGAACTGCATGAATACTTGATTCGGACCGGAATCATCTCCACCTCCGGCGCCACGCAGAATTGACCGCTGACGGATGAATAAACATACACAAAGCGGTGCCAGCGACTGTTCAATAAAAAGCACTCCGCGGGGAAAAATCAAAAATGTTCCGAAATAGCTGAAAAACTAAAACCTTTTCACTGCAAACTCAGTATGGATGACTTGAAAGTAACTAGTTCCATTTACGTACGCATGTATATATAATGGAACCACCCAGATATATTTATACATATGCCTGTGAACACTGTATTTTTCATAATAGAGTATATTTCCACGATTACTATGAATGAGAAAATAGCGATCGAAATAAAAAAATTAAGCACCGCAGAATATAAAACGTGGAAAAATGTCAGGTTCTCCCTGAAATTTGAGCTCTGTCGAAAAAAATAAATATAAAATCAGCGGTTTGGAATAGGTTCAGATTAGAATAACGGAGAAGCCAACACAGATAAAGTCTTCTGGGACGAGATTGAGGGAATAAAGGTTTATTTTTTAAGGTGACGACGCATGTGACGTAGAGTTTATGTTCAGCCAATAGCAGTATAAGTTTGAGGGGAGTTGGAGGGATAAAAGATGCAATAAAGGAGAGAGAGATGATAGCGTTGACGCGGAGTAATCAGAGGGAACGGAAATGACGCACTATAATCACACGATGACAAGGCAGGGTACAAGGAACCTATCATCGAATTTGAAGATATATTATACCTACACTTAAAAAATATAAAGCTAAGTTAGGATATTTTACTCGACCAATCTGAAAACATAAACGAGCTCAATTTGAATTCTACGTTGTTTCGCGGTGATACTTACCCTTTAGCACCCTCGGAAATTACAAAACCTTCCGTTTATGAAGTAATGAAACAATATCTCGGCTATTGACGTACGCTGAAATTAAATAAGTACTTCAATAGGTACCTTCCTGACTACGAAATGCATTCAGAGCTCATTCAATAGCTCTGCATGCATGTGATGTCGCTTTTGGATGAAATTATTCCAAAATACTACTAAATTTGCTACTGTGATCAAAATATAAAAAAAAAAGAAAAAATAATTTAAATAAACAAATAAATTTCATCCATATTCAAGGATAAATTTAAGAATCTATAGGATATGAATAACACTCATCGGTTATATTGACGAATCATCACTATCACTTCTAGAAAAATGAACTACCTCATTTTTAATCCTCAAACTCATTTTTACGACACTATTGCCACGTGAGAACAGTGCCACCAAATTAAACAATTCAGCTAAGCACTAATAAATAACTGAGCATCAAAAACCAGGAGCAATGTTATGAAAAAGTATAATGGCATTCAATGGCAAGTATAAGCATATTTCACATTTATTCTGTTTCAATTTTCGGATAAAAAGCTTAGAAATAACTACACGAATGGGAGATAATCCATTTATTGCAAGAATTAAGGCAACAGAAAGAGCAAAAAATCCACCGATGTTTTTTTTCTGAATGAAATTCATACGAGTAGACTTTTGCTGAATACGTTTTTCCTTGCGAGTGTTTTTTGTCATCAATGGAATAACTCGAGAGGAAGAGCTTTTTTTTTTAATCATTCGTCCTAATCTGGACTTGAATGTCAAGAGATTATTATGGAGAAATTACCCCAAGAGTGGAATCACGCCGGGCGATCATTCGCCGATACGGGGAAGAGTAAGAAACGGGACCGTTCACCGGAAAAGGCAGAACAAGGGCAACGGAAGGAGGACAAAAGGGAAGAGAGTGGGACGGAGGAGGAAGGGAGGACGTAATGGGGGGAGAATTGAGAGGGCCAGCGGAGAAGGAAGCGTTTGAAAGAGTAATTGACGAAGGGGGAGCGAAAAGGGTGGCCGAAAGGGTATATGGTGCGATGCCGAGTGGTGCTGGAGAAGGGACGTCTACAAATTAATCTCAGTCCTCAAGAGCAGCGGAGGGTTGAAGGGAAGGGAAGGAGACGAAGAGAGAGAGAGAGAAGGGAGGGAGAGAAGGGAGGGAGAGGTGGGCGGCGGTGTCGAAGCAAGGGGGAGTGGAATCCTCTTAAGGAAGATAGCGGCCCATGGTATTGGAGAGGGAGAAAATGAGGGATAGGACTCGAGATAGAGGCATCGCGGGGGGTGGACGAGGGTTGAACGGGAGGCTCGTGGGAGGACGGGGGTGTGGAACTAGAGATGGATTGATGGGTGAAAAGGAAGGACCGCTGGATGGAGAGGAAAAGGATGAGAAAAGGGTGGCATTGTGGGGAGAGATGAGGGAGTAGGAGGGAGAGGAATGGGATGGCTTATGTATATACACATGGACATAAATACATACATATGAATGGGGCCCGCGCATGGTGGGTTGAAAGCGATAGATAAAGGGATCTGGGTGCAGGGAAAAATGGAGAGGAATAGGGCAGAGAGGGAAAGAAAAATTGCAGCAAGGGATAGAGGAATTGTATGGGCGGGAAGGAAACCCTAACAACGACATGGCGAGGGGTACATTTTTGGACAGTTGAAAAGAACGAACTTGAGTACAAGCAACATGAGAATGAAGAGGGTTCGGTGTTTAGCGACGCTTGCGGCGGCACCCTGAGATATAGTTTCGGGCTGTATGAAAAATTGTGAATAGTTCCCAACAATTGAGGGGAGAAAAACGGCCGTTACCCGGAATCTCCTTCGGCAGCCCTAGGGAATACAAGGGCGGGATGATAGGGGTGGTGTAGCTGCTGCTCCGAGACAGGGCCGTCGGCACTTCACAATTAAAACCCTGTCTTATCCAGGTGGTGACGTGGAAATCAAGTTCAAGAGTAGTAACTAAAAATGAACGCGAAAAATTATGTGTAAAATAAATACGTGAATTTCCACTTTTTTGAGCAGATTTTGCTGGTCATCGAAGACGCACAAATTAATCAGCACCGTTACTTAAGTCCAAATATGTTTCTGACTTAACCACAAAATCATATACACGTCAGAATCCTGGCCGAATTTCGTTTGACGCTAAAGGGAGCACAAAATGAAAAGGAACCCCTCAAACTATGAGAATCAATGAGCAACTATTTCTTGGACTCCTGCACTGAGAGGTAGCGGGTTTAATTTTTGAGACCGCAAACAGCCACTGGGTGGGAGCGGAAAACAGAGGATAGAGAAAAATAGAACACCTGTGGGTCGTAAAGTCCTAATTCTACAATTCTGTCACCAGCCTGTTGTAATTTATTCCTTTCCAATTTAATTCGGTCTCACACACAAATTAAATTACTATAGACAGTATCATAATAAATTACCCTCACAACATATCACTTTCACTCTTGGTATCTTCAGGCTCAATTTTTACAGGCCATAGATCACTTCACGAGCCATTTCACTTTTCACTTTCACATAAAATAAAGCCAGTACCCTTTTAAAATAAGTACCTACATGATAGTGGGGAGTGGACCGCTTTATCCCTTTAGTTTATCTGGAGTTTCTAGCTGAGGCGATCCCCGTCTCCTTGGGTTAATCCTGGCTTCTCCGCCATGCCACTTTCCACTTCACTGTTGTCAGACCATCAGACTCGAAGCTAGACGCCCCTTCACTGTTCTTGGACTATCAGACTCGCCTAGAAGACACTTCCCTCTTCTTGGACTATCAGCCTTCACCTTCGTTCGACTCCTCGACTAGCCGCCTCCCAGCCTAGCAGCAGCCCCGTCTCGCTCTTCGTCCCTCCTTATATCGGCACTTCTTAATTGTTAACGCCCGGCCATAATTAGTCTCCCTCCGTAACCTGCCGCGAGTTCAACAATAGCCTGCGAGACAATTTCTATTCTTGGGAATGCAACTCCCGAATGACCTGAATCACCAGGCTCAATGACAAATTGGCCATTGTCGAAGCCGACGCCATATTTCCCTATGTCTCCGTATAAATATTCTGTACAAAAACCAGCATGGCGGCTCTCCAACTCCCCAGCATGCCATGGCTAAATTTTGATACGTTACACTGTCAATCGTCGGCATTCTAAGGGATTTGCGACCCTACACTCACACGATAAAAAGCAATATCATCAAGAGCTTACGGAATACAAACGTTCCAATATAAACAGAAACCGTAGGGTAAAATCACTGATACGAGGTGAATTCCAACACGACAACGAACTGGAATTTGGTAACTGGAACTTGGACACGACGAAGAGGAAGCGTTTTTTTCGCGATGCAATTGGCAAGCAATAAATGAGGACACACCAAAAAATATTTAAAGGCAACGAAAAATATGTTTCTCAGAAGCATTTTAGATGCACTACCGCCTCAACCACATCACTCCTCAAAACTGGTCAGTAAGACTTATAAAATTAATTTCAATCCCAAGTTACATATTGCGAATTTAAATACAGTTGCAGTATATTGAAAACTCATGGGTTTACAGTGCTTCAGATTTTATAACCCAGAGCTGTTAATTAAAGCATATGTTAACCTCGAGACCTGAACTAGATGGCCTAAACGGACTCGGAGCCTCTTTCAGCAGCTGATGAAGAAATGGTGAAGCAAATAAAAATGCACTAGAGTGGAACTTGATGAAAAAAATACCTGAATGAAACAACGAAGAGCGATTTGCCTAGAAAAACTCAAATGTTACGCAGCCGGAACTTAATGCGAGAGCTAGATAGAGATGCGGAAGACGGAATTATGCAAGCAGAAAGTGAAAAAACACCACTCGACCCAGGATTGAGAAAATTTGTAATAATGATAGCACAAAGAATTTTGCTACTGTGGAAAGTGTGTCTGAAAACGCCGCTGCTTCCAAACTAAAGTTCCTCAGAGAGTACCTTCATTTCCGGACCAATTTAGTCATGAGGCAACTACAAAGCCAAGGAGGAAACGAAGAAAAGTGGGGATAAATACTATTCGGCTTCCTACCATTTGGGGACGATAACAACACACTACGTCAAAAATTTGGTTTAATGCGATTGGCCACGATTCTATAACAAAAATTCTAAAAATTATTTCAGGTGATTGGAATCTTTTTTTACAGTTTTTCCCACTTCGTCAAGTAACTAGGAAGCTCAGAATAATTATCAGAGTACCAGAAAAGATGGTAAATTTTGCTTTCATACGATAAGCCTCAATTATGCAACAAAAATCCCAGAAAATATTTCATGTGATTGAAATCCATTTTAAGACTTTTCTTTTCCAGTTTCGAAGTAGCTAGCAAGTTCAGGATAACCATCACAGTATTCAGAGAGGATGGTCTGATTACGATCTTGAATTTTCTTTTAGCTCTTTTTGCAACCAAACATTTTTTTAAGATCCGAATGGAATCGGCAGCCAGTAAACCGGAGCTCGAACGAAGCCGTCAGCTTTCTCACTGCACACTGAGGGTATGATAAAACGCTCTCCACTTCATGACTCGAGAAGTACTCGAAAAATTTCGGGAAGGGAATAAATTGTGAGCCGACTTGAAAATATAAAAAAGAGACGAATTTAAAAGCCAATTCGAAGGCCCGGAGCTGAGAAGGCAAATAAAAATGCGCCATGATAGGCTGGCGGACGAGGAAAAACGGATCAGGTCACACAAAGAGAATGCTGAAACGGGGATAGACGGACTGGCTAACGGAAGGTAAGAGGAGAGACTGGTCTGATCCGAAAAAAAGTTTTTGGGATGACGGAGGAGAACAAAGTAGGTGTAGGAGGAGGAGGAAGAAGAGATTGGCGTTGTCCCGCTGTGGTATGGCGGGCACCAAACCGACCCAAATCCTCCTTCCCTCTCCTTCCCGCCAATCTGAAAATTTTCTGCCCGCTCCCCATATCTCCGTCCCTCCCGATTCCCGCCTCAAACTCCTCCTGGCGAGTCCAGATAGTGCCACATTTTTATGGTCCTCTCCCACGTCTTCGCTCCAGAGGGAGAGGGCTATTGCGATTGAACGAGATCCATCCCGCGTCCCTTCACACCCACCTCTTTAAGGGGTGCATTTTTCAAATCGCGGGGGATATGATCCCGCTCCGCGACCCCACGCGCATCGAAGCGAAGGAATGCAGGGCGCGGACGCCACGATTCCACGCATTCATAGGGCTGCGTCGTAAATAAAAGTTGAAATCGGAGGGCGTGGCATAAAATCAAAACAGAGATTGGTAATAATCCTCAAGGTGAGGTTTAATAATAGGAGTCCACAATGTAAGAAATAATATTCAAGTCGATATAGGTCTTCAGCACGAGGTGAAATCTTTGTCATTAAGGCGACCGACTAGCGCCATTGATAATACGTCTTCCGGAAGAGGTAGGAATTTAGGGATTGGAGGAAGAAGGGAGAAAAATCCGGCGTCATCATTAGTCTGCTCTTAACGAAAGGCGCCGAGGTGTTTACAATGGGCAGGGCACTGCATTTGGAATGCTCTTCACACGGCACATAAGCTGCAACCGGAATATCAACGAGAACGTCTCTGACAATTTCAGCAATTGAACACGGGTCCTTGGGATAGGAATCTAGTACTCTAGGCACTATATCAACCCAATTATCACGGATATTTGCAATGTTGTACTTATATTTTTAATTTTTCCCTTGAAAAAATATTCTTAGGGCTCCCTGCACGAGTACTCTATAAGAAAAGGACGATTCACCTTTGATTTATATGATTCTTCTTCATCGATTGATTAAAACTTTCGCGGTCCATATCTATGGTAATATAGTTTTTTGGGTAGCTCCGCGCTGTCGTTGGTCTCTACTATCGTTTCCCCTCCACTGCTGGAGGCCTCTTCAAGGTAGAATTCTATGTTGTTGAAAACCTACGAAAAAGAGGAGCTGCCAAAAATGTATACTACGATTCTTCTTCAGTATATTTACAACAATGGCGTACACAAATTAGCGAGGACTTTTATATGAAATTTAACACAAAAATTCGAAATTTTCCCTTCGTGGAAAGAAAATGAGGATAATTTAGACTTTTGAGATAATATCTTTGAATAAAATGGGAATTTGGTTGCCTAAGGAGAAGGACAAAAGAAGTACTAGTTTTGGTGAGGGAAGAATTGAAGTTGTTTGGAGAAATTTGAAGTAAGAATTAAACATATGATGTGGAAGTAATAAGATACAAAAAATCTTGAAGGAAATGAAAATGGACAAAAGTTAAGAAAAGAGGAAGATGGAAGAATAGAAAAAGTAGTTTTAACAGCATGAGATACAATACGAAGCTCGATTTTCATATAATTTAAATACTGGGTGACCTGGATGGCATTGGATTACCTCTTGCAGGATAGATATAAGGGAAATAACATTAGGCAGGAACTGATTCAAGGTTTTACCACTGTTTTATATTATTTACTATGCAGATGAGTTTAGCGAGAGGGTAGAGCGGACCTTACGTGAAAATTGTATTTCAATTAGAAGTAAAGTCACAACATCTATTTTTTATTTCATTATTTTACCGATGAGCATATTAGAGAAAACAGACCTCTAGTAATGATAAGAAACGCAGTACATGATAGGAGGAAGCGAAATTCTAAATAAACATATTGGAATTACCACGGCGACTTCAGTATCTTCCTACCGACTTGATTAAAAATCAGTTAGTATTTATCTTCTTCATGCTTATGCGTAAATTAAAGAAATTTATGACCTTGGCATAGGAAGCGTTGAAAAGAATTATGTATTGAAAATTTCGCAAGCCATATCTCAGGATAGTCGAAGTATATGAGCTGCAAAAAACACCATATTCCACAACATAGGTAAGATCTAAGTGATTTGTGCCTGTAGTCAATTTGGAAATTCTAGAGGAAAGCGTTATTCACAATGGCTGATCTCATAAATAGAAAGGAAGCTTGAGAGTAATAATAAATGATGCATAAAAAACGAACAGAACTCCATTACCTCAGATGTGTGCACAGTAATGAAAACAAGTGAGCATAAAGACATCACTTCTATGAGAGTACATGAAGACACCGACTATTTCACTGATTAAATTCAGGGTGTATCTGAGACGATGGGGGGCATTCCCGGCAAGAAATGATTACCCAATGAATTATACCACGAGAAACAATTCACGACCTAATGCGCAACAAATTAAATTCGAGAAAGGACCCTGGAAAAAACCTCTTAAAAATTGCTCATTTTGCTCTGAACTGAAGTTTATTATACAGACAAACGCGGTTCTTTACTGAAAACCCCCCATCCGAACGTATCTCACGTAGAATGAAAAAGATAGAAAAAAGCACAAACTCGGGGAGCCCACCACGGTTCCATGAAACCAGAGCGGCCGTAATGTTTGGTTAATTTTCCAAGTAATCCCGGGCAGAGAAGTTATTCCCCGCGGCCACACAGTGACGCTCTCGGCCGCGGCGTCCCTGCGAAGATCTGCCTGGGTCCTATTCTTCTCGGAAGGGACCAGTTCGCGCAGCAAAAACACGCAAAATAAATACACGGATCGAGGTTTTTGGGAGTGGGTGCGGTGAGATGGGAAAGCGGTAAGCAAAGACTATAAAAGAGTTGGTCCCCTATGGAGGGAATTCAAAGGGGAGAGGGGTAGGAAGAGGGTGGAGGGAGCGATGGCTAGCCGAAATGAGGAGCGGGAATAGATGATGAGAAGAAGCAAAAGTGTGTCGACAATAAAAAAAAAGGAACAATGCAACAACGCTGGAGGTTTCCCCCACCACACCTCAGTCCTGTGAAACGGAGGGGGAAATAAAACAGCCGAGTGCTGGCGAGCGGAAGAGGGTGTATTCTGGAGGGAGGGGGTGAGGGAAAGAGGGGGGTGAGATAGGGATGAAGGGGTAGGAAGCGGAATTAAGGCTGAGAATCAGAGGGTTTAGGGCCGAGGAGGGAAGCGTGCATAAAAATTCATTTTTTAATTGAAATTAAAACGCCACGGCGATATGGGATGGGGAGGCCGACCCAATTCCTACGCTCGCGAGGTAGGAAAAAAAGGAACACTATACTATATTAGGGAAAATTTCACGTCGTTACGGCGGAGTGGAGGTCTTTTCAAAACGCACGAACTCAGTCGTCGGACCGGAATTAAAATTCCGAGCGTCGGCATCACGGACAAACGATAACATTTTCAATGCTGCGCAAGGTCCAATTCGTCAGATGTAACCTAGAGAACTGCGTCGACTTCATGCTTGAGCCTCATTAATGCTAGCCATACCATTATTCATCGTAAGGACAACGTCCGTGACTATTATTGAAACGTATTAAAAATAGAGCGAGGTGGTAAATTTTCCATTGAATAACGAGTGAATCTCAGTATCATAGTCAGTTGAACACAC
Organism: Platycnemis pennipes; assembly: GCA_933228895.1. Lineage (NCBI taxonomy): Eukaryota > Metazoa > Arthropoda > Insecta > Odonata > Platycnemididae > Platycnemis > Platycnemis pennipes. The sequence goes on along the minus strand of OW121856.1, from coordinate 98,622,646 downwards.
AAGGAATAGAGTCAATTCCTCAGAGGCTCTATACATCACTGTGAGCCAGACATTTATCCTCTAAAAAACGTGATATTGAATCTAAAGGCCATGTATAAGTTTTTAGAATCTAGAGGCAATGTATAAGATAAACTATCAAACACACGTGATTTCCGATCAAGATTAACTTCGCATAAAGCAACTATAAATATCGGATGATTAACAACAAATAAATATTTTTCTTAATCAGCTATGGGCAATGTATGCTCCGTATGGAGAATGCGTTCAAAAGAGACTTTTGGCTGATAATGAATTAGAGTAAGAATTTACTCTTTGAAAGGCCTCAAAACAATTAACGCCTTGAAATAAAAAAATAAATAAACCGGCAGAGAAAAATAATACGATACGGATTTTCTGATCATATTTTGATATTCACATCCACCATAATCAAGTTTGAAACTGCATTCCAAAATCAAATTACTGAAGAAACGCATCTAACAATCGGCCATAGAGAGATGGCAACGCAATAACGGGTCAGGAAATCTAGGAAATTTGAGGCATATGCTCTGATACCTTTGGAGCGAAAACTCTAAGACAGTTATAAAATCCACTCCTTTACAAAATATTAGCGATTCTCCCGAGACACAAAGTAACTCCAAAAGTTAACCAACACCTCCCAATCACACCTCGCAGATTTCATAATTTCGCATATCGAGTGACGTCGAATATCAAATTAATTTACACATCGGATGTAATCGCGTAGCCCTCAAAGAGCATCGGGAGGAATGGAATTTATTTTCCTCATCAAATAGAGACGATATTACTTACTTCTCGGGTGGGCGATGGCTCTTACTCGCGTGGGCTGGCGTGAGAGGTGGGCGGAGACCAGGAAAGTAGGGAATGTTTTTAGTGTTCCTCCGCGCGCTGGCAAGCCGAGGGATGGACGGGATACGTGATTAGTCGTCCGCCGAGGAGATACCGTTTGAAAAAATATAGAGCGCGGCGGACCAATCGAGTGGACGAAGCGACTAGGGAAGGGGGGGAGGGCAAAAACAAGGAGTGATGCGACGTTCTTGCCCTCGCGGAGTAAACTGCACCCGGCTTCGGCGACACAACCGCGGGAGACAAAGGGTTAAGATTAATTGGCCCCGGAATGTCGGGGAGGGCTAAAAGAAGGCCCACGGATTTTGGTGGTTGGTGGGGATGCGTCCGAAGGGCAGCGAAGGTAACTCCAGCGCGCTACTTCCGAAATTGGTGATGGGGAGATATTAAAAGAGATTAGAGCGAGTCACTGCGGGGAGAAAAACAGGCATCCGAAAATTAATTTCGCGAAAGGATTCTAGTGGGAGACTCGAAGCGCTCTGGTCATCATTTCTCAGCAGCAGAAACCTTACTAGGAACAAAAACGCGAGGAAGAATAAATATCATGTGATACACTCGCAGTATCGGCTCATCTAATTTGATTAATATTCGCCATTAACATCACCGAAGGTGAGCTTGAAATAACGATAATTTACCACGGGATAAAGTAGCTATCGTAATTAACGGCAGCAGATAATTGGTAACAGATAATTTTCCAATTCATTTAAAGCCGGGAGGCAGTTCTCGGAAACTTTTGTAGATAACGTGAGGCAAAAAGTACAAAAATGTGCGCTGAATTGAAAGACAAACACTCCATCACAAAAGGTAGCCATGTGTACCAAATTCTCGAACGAAAATTATTTATGGAAAATATTTTCCTATTCCATGTAACATCTGATCCATTATGCGTTTAGTGTTCGGCAAAACAGTCATGGGATTTTTGAATAAAGGAAATTTTAGCCGAAGCAATCACCATTTTAGAAATTCTAAGAATGACTGAAAATGAACTGGATAAACTGAACTAAATAAAAATTGAACAGCATTCAAAGTTTTTCAGCCTGTTAAAAATTATCTACGAATATTATTTATTTCAAAATTTAGAAAGGGGAGAGCGAGATATTAAATGCTGATCAATGGTCCACGAAGAGAATCCAATTATTGTCGAAAAATTAAAGACGAATCGTGAGACAAAAGGAACGAGGACGATAGGATAGGAATCATATGAAGATAAGAACTATCTAAAGTTTGAGAGATGAGAGAAAAAAGAGAGCAGGGCCTTAAGAGCAGTACCCAGAAACATTAAACTTCGATTTGCAACAAGAATTCTAGGCAACACAATACTTCTAGACAAACTAGGTTAGCGAAGTTAGAACTGGATTTCCGAGCCTCGACGGGACAGAGCCAGAATGGATAATCGAAAAGAAAAAAAAAAGAATTAGCCAGGCAGCAGATAGATGGCATGTGAGCAAACAGGGAAGATGTCCGTAGAAATACAGAAGAAATGCGTTCCACGCTCCCACTGCGATATTTCCCGAAGGATTTTTCGAGGCAGTATTTTAAAAGTACCCTTCGACTCTGACTCCTTCTTTTAAGCTTTATCCCAGTTTCATCCACGTTGTTTGCAGACTTAAAAAAACAAACAATCACAACTAAGCCAACGGGGGATCCCGTTGAAAAACACAGCTAATTGAGTGGCACGGAGCGCAGTATTCAAACTGTAAATATTAGTAAAGTCAGGCTGTTGTAAGTAATTGAGCTCGACATTCGGCTAATATATTTCCAAATTAAACGTAGGGGCCAGATATATGAATACTTTGATTCCAAGAAATTCCAACTTCTAAAAAATTAATAATTGTTTCAGGACGTTTTTTTTACTGTAATATATAATGTAACTAACATATTTCCATTCTCTAAGCTTCATTTAAGAATCTATAGCGGAGCGGGAATATTTCATTTTTGGGTACTGAAAATCAGTATCTGTAAAATAAGAGTAAAAGCTACGTGGCATAATAGATGGCTCTACTTGAAAAATACGAATAAATTGTGCCCATTTTGTGAAATATTTTCTCTTCCGAAAATTTTATCAAATCATCTCAAATATTTGGAAACACATGATCGCTCTCGAATGAAATCTTTCTGGATTATCACGAGTTTAATTACTGTAGACAGTTAGCATCTCGCTTAGGAAAGTGTAGATTCGCATTCGGAATACTTAACACCGAAAAACCAATTCCTTAAGCAACCGACCTGAAGGAATTCTCGGAGGGTATTATTTAAAGGTTGAAAACAAATTGAGGTCGGATTGAGAACAGTAAAGAGCGCCTTCTCACTAGGGAGCACAGGAGGGAGGAAGGAGAAGGAGATGAGGGAGATTGAGATGTGTACAAAAGGAGAGAGGGGGGAGAAAGAGAGAGACAGAAATAGCTTGCGCTTCGGTGCATTGGGTTACGAGGCAGTTCGGATTCGTCTCTCGGAACTCAAGCGGCGAAACAGCCGCCCGCATCGGAGTGACTCCTTTGGGCGCGTATGTAAATGGGATAAAGGATGGGAATTAGAAGGACGTGGCGGGTCGGGCGGAAGGAGAAAGAAGGTCTGGAGCACGGGGTTGAGGGGAGGGGGGAGGCATCGCCGCATGCACGACGAGGGTCGACTGCACGACGTAGTGCATCCAGCCGGCTGGAGCCCCGCATAGCCGTCCCACAGGAAGTGGGACTCCTCATCACCCCATGGGAGCAGTAGGGGGATTGAGAGAGAGAGAGAGAGAGAGATGAATACATATATCGACACGTGGGGGAACTCGGGAGATGGCATACATGGGGTTTAGTGGAACGGGACGATTTTCCCGGGGATAACGCCGAATGGTCGGAACTGAGTTGGAGTGAACACAGTACCGAGCCCTGCGGGACTGCCGAAAGAAACGTTGGGGAGAGGAGGGAGCGGAAGGAGGGATATGGCAGCGGAAGACAGGATAATGTGATCGGAGGCCGGAAGGGACTTAAGGATCACGGCACGGCGACACCTGCAAGGGTTAAATTCTAACAGTTTGGCGCACTGCAAGATGGGAGGCCGCAGAGCAATTCTACGGAAGGGTGGATCGAGCGGGAGGAAAACAAGGCGAAGGGCGACGGATTTCTTTCCCTCTAATGAGCCCGCGCGTTGCACGAAAACAACCCGGACGCGGAATCTGATGGCGAGCGCCAGAAAGCGTCCCGACGCCGCTCTCCGCTGAAGCAAAGCCCCGGGAGGACTGGGATTGGGGTCTAAAACGAAATCCTCGACGGTTCTGTCCGGGAATATGAAAGGACTCAGCACGCAAGAGGAGATCCTAAAGACTTTCCCGACCAGTGTTTTTAGCGCCGGCAGTTTCACGAGCGGGCACTCGAAAACACCGATGAGAAGGAGACATTGGGTAGCTGTAATGTCACGAGTAAAAAATAGTCTGACGTTTACTCATTCTGGTGGACTGCACCCAAGTGCATTAGCTACGGGAGAATCGGAGGAACTTAACAAGAACAGTAATATAACCGCATCATCGAGAGAAATGTATGAACTACCAAGAGATATTGTTTTGTGAGATGAAGACGTAGTTTTAAGATAATGAAAGCAATAAATACTAAATTGAGACCTTTTACGACCCATTCCCGTTATTTAGATTAAACAGAAGCAAGATATTTAGTCTGTAATGAAGCAAGGGAAAATTAGTTTTAGACGGACCAGAGAAGAAATAACTCAAGCAAATTATAATGAAATCACTTAAGACATCTGCCATTGGAATTAGATTAGTATACATACTATAAAGAGTTCTTTGATCTCCACTGTATGAAATAGAAGCACAAAAAATGGAGTAAAAGCTTCAAAACATCATAGAAAAATGTTAGGTGTGGAAATTTTTGAAAGACTGAAATGATCAGAATTCGATAAAACACGAAAATCGACTACACGGAGTGAAAAGTAACGCGAGCGAAATACGGAATAATGGTAGATGGCCGCTGAGAGAGAATAGGAGAAAATCCATTCCAAAGTTTAAAAATTCAAATGCAAGGAACAATCGACAGGAAAGAATAAAAACATAGCCTCCTTCGACGTGAGTATATTCTTAACGCCCGAACCAAACGGCTGATGGAGCGTTAGCCTCAGTAATTGCAGAGTCACATATCCTACGCTCTCACATTTGTTTGGGAAGTAATTTAACGTCCGATATTGCAAAAATGTGCCTTACTCGATAGCATCGTTTTTCATGCACATACACAGCAGTACAGGCGTTGTATGCACCCACCAACTTTTTCAGTTCCAAATCCTCTTCCGGAATCCAGCCAGTCAGGGAGAGAATTGGGAGTAAAAGGGGGGGGGGGGGGCACAAAACGTAGTATGGGTGGGAAGATGCCGTGGGCGGGATTGAGGGTGGTTGGATGAAGGAAGGAAAGGACAGGAGGGGGTATGGGGCTCGTAGCTCGAATTATTCCAGCCTCGCCTGTCAATTAATTACGAAAGGGATTTCGAGCTGTGAGAATAACATGTCGGCTGGGATTTGAAATCTGCGTCGATGTCCGCCCTATGATAACATATACGCTTTCGGTGCCGAAATTAACGAACTGCGAGCGTGTGGAAAATTTTTAAAGCGGCGTATCTTTTTTCGTTTTAGCGCCACGAAGCCGTGAAACTAAACAAGAGGAGGCAAATTTTAATAAAGGAAAATAAATGAATGCAACTAGTCTGCATAAAACTCGCCCAAAGACCTTAAAGTAAAAAATATTGAGCATCGACAAGTATCACCAGCTATTAATTTTAGTCTACTAATGCTTGGCATCAATGATCAAACCAAATTTATGTATTGGATTAAAATATAAATACTGACGCACGAGCTAGGAACAAAAATTTTACTTCCAGAATTTTGCAGATAATTACATTCAAGGTACTACAAACGACAGGAATAAACTCAATGCTGTGAGAACAAACATAAACATTTGTAAGTGACTTACACTTTTCACACGTTAAATTTTGTTCTTTCAACGGTTTCCAATTATTATATGACGCGGGCGGTTAAACTTCTACGATACGAGAGTTATTACACCGGAATGAAAAATTGACGGACTAAAGAGGATTAAAATTGGCAGAGAAGAGTTGGAATTAGAATTTGTTTTCCTCGAATGAAGTATTGAGTTTCATTGCTGTAAATGAATGCATTTTCGAACCCAATCAGCCAGTGAGAACTAATTAGAATCGAGTAACTTATAATAATTTGCCCTCATACCATTTGAACTTATAAAATAAACTCTCAAAATAGCTTGCAGAACTTATTTGTAGGTAGGTCAAAAAACACAATGCACAGAAGATTGGTAACATTCCAGATATTGTACAAAAGCCAAATCAAAGCTGATGACAAGCTTTGATGATATAGGAAAACGGAGTTAAAAATATTACTGCTTTAGTTAATACCTCAAGGCTAGCTCATAAATGTGAAAAAAACAAGGCAATAACTATAGAAATTCTGTTTGAAAAGGTAGAGATAACCCCTTCGCGAAAATAAGTACGCTCAAGATTTTTAATATGTAAATACCAATTCACGTTCTCTGATAGGGGATCGGTGTCTGGTACGTTTCCAAATTGATTGCTCTCTCAGTACTAATTATAAGCGGAGAGTTACTTCACAGCAATGAATAACACGGACTGTACAGGATTGTCAATTTCAGAGGACAATTGGATTTTTAATTTGTTTGGTTTGAACGAAATAAATTAGGTTGAGTTTCATCGCTGATAATGAAAACATTTTCGAAGCAATGAAAGATGGGAGTGCTGAAATCGTGAGAGCACCCGTAGCTTTATGAGCGCTAGGAGAAGACGAGTAATTATCAGTCGCCTATAGACGAATCAGCCGAGCCGCGTGTATCGACTCGATTAATAATCAACTGAAACAGAGCGAACACCAGAATTTTGGTCCATGACATTTCTAGCCCTCATCGCTATCGACGCAATACCCAAATTAAAAGAGACCGACCTTTCAGCTAAAGAAAGTTCACTCACAGACAACTCTGCCAATAATAACAGCGTATCTCATCATTGTGCCTATCAAAGAGCAGGAGAAGTTAGGATTAAAAAATGCGATACGATTGGGAATTCTACGGTACCGGGGCCCATATAAAGAACGGGAAATCAGTAACTAATGAGTTGCAATTACTTCGAAAATCAAGATGAAACTACTTTTAAGAACGAAGAGATAGCATCGATTTGATTGATCTAGGTAACAATGAAAGACAGTATGTTTCGAGAAATGATTACTATGAGGTATAGGCTCCAAGAAAATAAACCGGAGTATCATAGGTAAATGATAAAGAGCATAGAATATTAATATGGCGTGATTCGGTTGACTAAAGTGAGGATGACTGCGTAATGCCGACCTGGCGCAAGAAAACATCTCTCAAGGCAGTTCTTTCTCAAATAAATTCGCTCTTTTCATCTTTTTCCACGTCAAAAAATTTCTTTAAAAACACCTATTCTGTAATCAAAATGGCCAAAGCGAGAGAGCACCATAAAAGACATCTGTATTAAAAAAAAGAGGATAACTACAATCCGCATCACATTTTCCGACAGACAATAAATAATTATGCCACGGGATTATGTTCTAAATTAGTAAATGCCAAAAATTAATAATGTTGAGGAGGAATATGGTGGGGAATAGAATTATAATTGGGTATGGTAGCCTCAGAGGATAGCATGGGACGAAGAGGGTAATACTAGGCATAAAATAGCGACGCCAAAAGAGGGATGGTTCGTTGCAAAAATATTTCCACTCGGAGCTAAGCAGAAAGGTTAACTGTTAGAAAGGTTAAAGGTTAAAGGTTAAGGCTAAGCAGCTGATACTTACCTTTAAAATTTTACCAAGAATTTTGCCACGACAAAAACACCCACTCGCCTTTGCTCTCACGGGACAGACTGAAATACTGTCAAACTTCCACTTTGGAGGATCACACATGAGTGATTTACAACAAATAAAATGCTACTTTGCCGTTGTCGCTAAAAATAATGCACCCGGCAACCAAACACTGAACGCGACCTTTCTGTACATTAGCGCCTGATGAATATGCTTCTCCGCATGCCACTCCGGTCTCGCAAGGAAGTGTAACGTGCCGGCAGCCTAGCCAGAAACTAAACGCCAAGTTGGACTGACAACGCAAAGACGAAACATGCCGCAGCAAGCCCTTCCAGCCACAGAAAATCCTCTCACAAGGCCTAAGGGGCCCTCCTACTCTTCGACCTCAACATTCCGAAACCACCTCCTGTCCTTCAAATACCACCGGAGCGGGTAAATGGAGACACGGATGGGATATGGGTATCCGCAGCCGCCTCCACGAGCGAGCGCAACGATTAAAGAGGCGGACAGGGGTTAATTGGATGAATCGGGTAATCCCGCAAAAGTCTCAGGAATACGGACTCGCAATGAGGAATTATGGATATCCAATGGAGTTGCGACGCAAAATTGTTAACAAGGGATTTGTGCAGCGAGAATGATTTCGTGAGTAATTCAGCGGGAATGCTTAATTAACGAGTAAATTGAACGTTACGATCCGGGAACCGTATGTTCGTGAATGATGTAGGATAATGGACGGTAGACTTGGGTGAGAACATTTGAGTCTCACTCACGCAGGTTCTTCTGAAACTGGAGGGAGCAATTTTTGTGGTCACCGCGCTCGAGGGATATTATTAACTAGTAACGTGCCCAAGGTGGCAATTGACATCGTTCAATATTCCATACTTCCGTCCTTTTCAATTCCGTCCACGAGTCTCACTCTGCTCAATTAAAGCAGTGCCATAAATGTTTCGTTGGGTTCGACAAGGTTTAAAACCAGCTAGGGGAACGAATAAAGGGGAACGCCACCAATCTGAAGTGCTCGATCTGAAGTCCGTTATGGTTGGTGAGGTGAGAGGTCATCCAAATTCTAAGCCCAATGGCGAATGAAATCTACACATCTGGAAAATAAGTTCCTCATTTTGCCACCTGCGGTTTCCCAGAAATATATAATAGTTAGAAAACAATGTAGTTTGGATGGAGAAGCACGACTCAAAAGGGGCATCCACAAGGTTTTAACCCAGAGCCTCCGGGTACGTTGCCCAATTTGCCTGCCACGCCTTCTATAGAAACATATCACTCTTCGAAACCAAAGAGGAGGATGCCAGTAAATTTATTTCTCACCAAGAATAATTTTTGATCTAAGATTAGCTTAATTAATTTAATTTTTAACTCATTCCAAGAAATTTTTATTAACACATCTTATGCTCATTATTGTTTCTTTTTCCTCCTAGAGTCATTTTACACTGTAAAAATATATGAACAAAACATTCAGCTACAAATCCACGCAACATTAATAAAGAATTCTTCATCAGGGTAGCTAATAAACTCGATACAATCGATACGGATTGGGCAAGAACATATTTAAATCCCTCATCCCTCATTATTCATTAGGAAAACCTCTCACCCGATCTCCGAGAAAGAGCAATTAAAACGGGCTAATTCCCTTATCCAACCAGGAAATGAGGCATCCTTTGCGAAACGGTTTTGATCGACATCAATTTCCGTTCATTTCTCCCGACCCGGTCTCTAACATGAGGCAATTAGCGAGCCACTTCATCACGCTCCGGTCGTTTTTGGCTCGTTATCATAACTGTCTGGGATGACCGAGAAGCCTATTACACTCTACTTCCTGGCCACGGAGAAATTTGCGCTAGGTTTGAAAATTGAACGATTAACATTTATCCCCACACACACAGCAACACCTCCTCTCCCTCTCTTAAATGGCCTGAAAAAGACATTTGAAAGGAATACTTTCTCCTTGACCACACAATCAAAATCCTCCAATACGTGTCGGCCCAGTCCTATTCAACAATGGCCGAAGATCAAAGGGCAGAATTTCATCCTATACGCTCGGAGTTCCCGCTTCTCCCTCCTCTATATCTCTCTCTCACACACACACACATGCAAGGGTTCGAGCTCTTGCCAATGTGTGGCTGGCGTAAGGGCAAGGGTCATATAGCTTTCGCCTCCTCCCGCCTAACCCCTCAGCCTGAGGCACTCTGGTCCTTTCTGTTCCCCAGAATTCTTCCCAACCCCACCTTACCCCCACGTATCCAAACCCGCCCGACTCCGCCTCCTGCTCTGAGGAATGAAATTCCATTCCTCCCATTACTTCAACCACCGTTTGTCACCGAAACCACTCGGCTACCAGCCCACAACCCAACTCCCACACCCCTTACCGTCCTCACCATAGAGATCCCGATCCCTCTTCCCCTAAAATACCTTCATCCCGTGGGATTTTTACCGATTTCCCTCCTGTAAAAGTCTCCCTTATGCCGTCGCGGGTGTCCACCAAATCCCTTAACCTCCACCACCTCCCCCTCACTCCCCTTCCATTCCCTCGCCGCGGAACCCTGGGAATGCATCCTTGTGGAAATCAGGCGCGGGGTTCATAACGAGTGGCCGATATGAACAGCGGACACCGATTGTAGCCGGACCCTGACATCGGCCCCAGGGCACGCGTGACGTCCGATCGCTAGCGCGGCGGACTCGACGCCGACGAAGCTCTTTATTTGTCTCTCGACATTTTCCCGGGATTTTCATTTTTCACGCTCATGACGTGGGTTTTCAAGAGTCCGGACCGAGAGAGATGGAGAAAAAAAATCGAGCCGTGTGCGCCGGCTCGCACGTCATTTATCTCAAACTTGGAGCGGCGCGAGAGTACAAAATCCTTTTTGATGGGGAAGAATTATCGCGGACCTTCCAAGTAACGAAAATGTCCTTCCCCGCACACATTTATCACTAGTTCCCGGTAATTACAAGTGACAACTACTACACCTCTATTTAAACTCAGAGCAAAAAGCGAGAGAAATTTTTCCATGAGTTATGAATGTTTTAAATGCTTAAATATTAAGACTTGTCAGCACCTACTTAAATCACGATTTCCTGGAGGAAAGATTTCACTATGGATTAGCTGAAAACCATAAAATGACACTCACTCTTGATATTATCGGCTAAAATTTCCATTGGCCATATTATTTCCCTAGCCGTAATGGAACTAAAATTATTAAGCAACAGCATCAAGGATTTCATTCATTGAGGGGACTAAATCGATAACAGGATATAAAACACCTGGGCCTCGATCATGGATCTTCATAACCCGTGCGCTAGCGCTATCGTTATTTTTTGATTTAAATTATGTCCGAGAGAACGTGGCCTCAGTTCTTCATATTTCGCACAGCACTTCAAATCGCTTATCACAATCCGTGGAGCGAATGTTGTAGGCAGTTATTGTTAACCCTGCGTTACTCTAGGAGTAAGCGTTAACGATAAAGATTGCGATTACGCGAAAGATAGATCCGTGATTCCACACCTGGTCGGATATCTCAGAAAAGATTTTATTCTTACGATGCACAAACTCAGTCTCCATGATTTAAGCAAAAATCGGCATATTTAAATTCCGATATGTATTCTGAAAATTGAGCATCCGTTTCCATTAAAATATATATTCATAAGGATCTCTCTTACGCAACAATACAAAAGGAAAATTTGAAAAATGGGAACTCTGAATTCAGAGCACCAAAATTACATGGTGGTTTTGCGAAACTATTTCTCTAAATTTTTGATAACATTCAACAAATGTTAAAATAAGGACACTAAAAAGTTACGATATTTACCAAATTTTAAACAAAGAAAACTTCATTGCTGATTACATTTTAGTTTAGCCGATTCATAAGAACTACCACCATTCGTTAAAAATGATGCTTGTAATGGCATTTCGAGAAAAATAATTTAACGTCAATAAGGGGAGATGGTGTAGTGAATTCAGTAATATTGCAGAAACAGAGCTGCAAATTCTTCTGAATAAAACTTGATTTCCCAGTACAACTCCCTTTGGATGAAATCTTGTCCGCTCTCACGTTTCACGTTCTGCCCGCAGGTAGTTCAGTCAGGTGCGGTAAAGATACGACCACTTGCTGTTACGTGGTAAAAACAATGATTTACAGTTTATTTTTTTCGGTTTCCCACACCCCCGGACAAGCCTGAGCATACACAAACACGGACACAAGCTCGTCGTTGCACCGTTCTCGGTGGGGATCGTAGCTGTCGGGGAAGACGAGGGCATTCCCACAAGAGATCCGAGCCAATGTCTCGACGACGTCTCGGGGGAAGCTGTGTAAACTGCGCGAGGTATCACGCATCCTTGCCGCGGAGGGACTGCTAGTCACGTATCTGGCCGGTGCCTGCGACATGATGCGGGTACTGTATCTAGCATCGTCCATCCACGAGAAGTCAACAGTTTTTAGCGACTAACTTTCCAACACTAAGGATCGAGAAAGTAGTGGGCACACTCGGCACTCAAAACTCGTATAACGAATGATAGAATAGCTTACTATTTCCTGACTTTCCTACTATAAAATTCAATCGACGTAACATTTCCTTCCCAGGACCGTCCAAGATTTCCCATTAATATATTGAGTGCAGTAAACCACACAGCTAGAGAGTAGAGAACAGCGTTTCTCAAATACAATCACTAGTACCTGCTGATGGCCGAGATCTACACCATAGTGTTACCAGTTCGTTCAAATTTGTTGTCCAAATATAATAAAATGATTGTAATTGGGGCACCTGTGATCATTAGAGAAATTTTTATTATTATATAAAAGCGGTCAATGACACTAGAATTACGAGTAGAGCGAGCAACATTTCTAGATATAGAAGAGCTATTAGAGGTCGAACTAGAGCCAATTTCGTTCCTTTGGATATCAAATCCTAATTTATGTACTTCCTAAAAAGGTTTCAGCTGTTACCTATATCCTACCGAAGTGCTCCAATTATACGATATAACCTTAAAGTGAAAATTATGTATTTCATTTTGATCAAACGGAAACCTCGAACCTAAATGATTCGTCTCTGCTGTGTAAACCGAAATAGTAAGCACAGAACAGAATGCGCAATTCTGATAGTGAATGAAAACAGGAGAGAGCAAGCAATATTTTAAATAAGGAAATGGGTTTATCACGGGAATATGAGAATAATAATGGAATCAAAATAACAAAACGAGCGCAAGTTAAACAAATGACCACACGAAATGGAATAGACGAGGTCACCTCATACCCATGAGTCGCCAAAAGTGGCGGATAGGGCGCAGGGGGAAAAAATAATTTGAAAGCGTGTTCGCATGAGTTCACATGCTAATTACGCTAGAGGGACGCCTGCGGACGAACTATCCCATCCCACCACTCTCTTCTCTTGACTGGAATCAGTTAGCAGCTGAGGAGACAGGATTCGGGAAAGAGACGGCATTTAAAGAGAGGGCGCGAAAAAAATTAAAAGGCATCGAATCAATCACGGCAAATACAATCACAGCTACATACTCCATTGGAAAGAAAACTTGGGATGGCCACCGAGCTGCAGCAGCTGCTGCTGCCCCCTGGTAATGAACTCGGCAAACAACGGGCCGACCGCGAAGGCGAGACGAGCGCCAGGCGGATGGACGATGAAAAAAATGAACGCGACAAAAATGGGACGCCAGCGGTACGAGGTGAGCATCGAGTGTGGCACGCGGTTGAGGCGAGGAGGGAAAGGGCGGCGGCGGTAGGGAGCCCGACGAGAGGTGAGGACCGCTGGGGGAAGAGACAAGGGGAAGATCGCGCGACGAAAAGAGGAAAAAATTTAAATGGACGACGTGCCGGTTAACGAGTTAGCGACGCTCGTGATTAAGTCTTTAAGCCGAAAGGGGAGGAGGGGTTGCGGGGTGGAAGGGTTCAATAAAAAAAGACCCCATAGAGGATTTCTCGAATGTTTCACCAGCAAAACGAATGCATCTACATACGTGCACATATAAAGTGTATATACACATAGTTAAGTGAGCGGGCTGAAAGAGGGAGATTGTTGGTATGAAATCGCCTGGTCATGTCATTCGCATTAAAGTCCAGCACTAATACAACAGCCGCAAGACCGTAAGAGTACTTTTGTAGTTTAAAAAGCACATCTCTTTTGCTCATAAAATATTTTCATAATTTTATCAGAGAACAAGGTACGCTTTAAAGCTAATGGAGACGAAAGGGTCTTTAAAAAATAGTGTGTGGAAATTTTACGAATTTTTTCCCCTCTCATTTTACGCCGTAAGCGTAGAAAGCCACTCCACAGCACTTGTAAGCGTAGGCTACGAAGTCTATGCAGCAAATATAATAAGGTATTTTTAGTGGTTAGATTTGGAATTTTTCAGAGTCATTCGAAAACATTTAAAGCTTTGGGCAAGATTTTTGTGAAAAAACTCACATATCATTAAATATCAATAATAAAAGCTGAAAAAGAAAAAAAAACGCCATTTCACTTAATTCACATTACTTCCTATAGTATCGAACATTACATTCCACTTACCAAGAAAAGGAAATCGTACCCATTTAAGGCTTTTCACATCTAAAACATGCTTTACCGATCACTGAATTAACTAAAATGAAAGAATGACCTTATGGACGTAATACACAGGAGAAGAGTTGCCTCTGCTTCCCGTAAAGGCCTCAATCCTTTGCAGATCTTCGCTTTCTCCCTTATATTTCTACAACTCGCATTAAGTGCTTAAAAAACGAATCGAAAATTACAAGTCCAAGAGGTGTGGGAACAATTTTAAAGAGGCAATGCGAGAGACAATACAAGACAGCAAAGCGAGCCCTCTCGCTCGCGCTAATAGGTAAGGGAGCAGTATATATGCTTTTCACAATCCAATAAAGACGATAAGGAACACTTTGCTAGATGGGAAGAGGGTTGGAAATTCCAAAAAGGAAATTGGGAACACTGAAAGGTAAGGAAGGTAAAGGAGGGTAAAGGAGATGATGGGAGAGGGTTGAGAGAAATGCGGGGGAGGAGGTAGTGTGGGGGTGGGACATAGAACATGAAAGGAAGAGAGAGGAGGAGGAGGAGCAGAGGGGAGAAGAGGGAGAAAGAGAGAGAGGGAGATGAGGGCTCAAGCGCAGCCATAGGCCGTGTATGAGGTTTGGTGTTAGTCGAAGAGGAAAATGAGTTGAGCATCTCGGAGCGATGGTAGCCGCGACGCAGATGAAGAGGTGAAGGGAATGGAATGGGATGAGTGTTCCGGAGGAGAAGGTGAAGGGAGGGAATTGAAAGAGGGCCAGAAGGGCGAAAGAACGGGAGGGGGTGGCTGAGGCACGATCACGCTAGAGGGAAGAACGGGAGGCCAACGAAGATACTGTAAGGCGAAAAGTGTGCGAAGAGCAGTCGTGCGAATGGACATTACTATGCCAACGAATGGTCTGAGCGTCATAAAAAACAATGGCGATAAGCATCAAGTTTTCAAAAATGGACAAAAAAGGCGAAACACAATCATTCAAAGAAGATAAATGGTAATTAAACAATACTGATAGCGAACATAATTAACTTTGTGCAACAGCGCTGAGCATTTAACTTTAATATGCGCAGATAATATGAATTACTATACTGTTCTACTAACCCTTAAAAGATAATTTGGAAGTTAACGGTTGCCTAAACTCACCTCTTATGCAACAATTGAGTTAACATGACCGGCCAAGAGATAATGGTCAATTCATGAAGGAAAATAAAGTGATAAGGTTGCAGATCTGGTTATAATTTTTTTTCCCAATAACAAGAAAACAACTGTGGACCAGTATCCAAAAATTCGAATAAATTACGACTATAGACTTACATCTTAACATTTTATAGGCCATAGTACGATGGTTCTTGGCGCATGAATGAAAGAACTCGATTCAGGAAAAATAATACTATGGTATATTATGAGTTTCCCTAAACCTGTACCGAAAGATGACTAAGAAACTGCAGCTGGTATTTATAACACATTAAACTTAGGAAGAAATAAATGTAGCGGGAGAACCAAGAAAGAGAACGGTGGTGTGGGCGAGAGAAAATATTTGCGGAAATCGAAAGGGGCAGAAGAAGAGTAAAGTGTGTTTCAGGAGGACGAGGAGATAGAGAAACGATAGTTTTTGTGGGAGGGAAGCGAGGAGGAGGGAGTGGGAGGACGCAGAGAGTGAGATAGGTCAGAGGGAGGGAGTGAGGGTGGAAGGAAATGGCAGAGGCAGAAAGACGGTGGCATGATGAGAAGGACTTAAGACAGTAAGCGGTCTTTCTAGTCTTCTGAACCCAGTTAAGTGTTTCAGATTGCTGTAGGCGGGAAATGGAGTTCTGCTTCGAGGGAGAGAGGGAGTTGAAGGGGAGTAAAGGCTTCCCGCATCTGCGAGGTGGGGCGGGTGAGGGTGGGACCGGAGGGAGAGAGATAGAGAGAGAGCGAGGAGTGCTTTAATAGGAAAGGGGCGGGGTGAAGGTTGCTGGGGTGCGGAAGAGGGGATGGGGGACTGGCTGGATACGAGAAGGCGTTAGGGTGGAGAAAAGGGTAGGGATTTGAGGAAGGATGATAGGATCGCAGGGGAGGGATGGGGGCCAAACCTCAGGGGTGGGAGAGTGGATAGGCGGGAAATTGATACGGAAAGGGTGGGAAAATGGAGTAGAAGAGCGTGAAAGTAAACGCGGCATAAAGAACGGGTTGATTGGCGAGGCGGGGAACACCGAGAAATTTATACCAATCAGCTCCAGCGGCAGTTTTGAGAGCCAGGGGTTTATCATAAGGGCAGGCTGTAAGTGCCCATTACGTATCCTATGCATTTTGGAGGACGACATGGCAACGGCGGGAGTATATTATTAATCACGATGAATTCTGGATTGATGGCTACAAGCGGTTGGAGAAGTGGACCGTAATTTCGACTCAGCCCACTTTATTGGCTTTATCACTAACATTAAAATCACATAGGAAACGGGTGGACAATTTTTTAATACTGGATCGTGATATCAATATCCACGATATAATTCAGCTCTCAATTAAACAAATAACAGCGCTGTTATTATTTGCTGGCCTGAGAGGTAAGGCAACGACATTCTATTTTATTTTTATGTGATTTCTGTTCATAAAATCAAAATATTGTACATCATCCATCGATTCGAATACGTAAAAAAATGATACCACGCTTATAAAATTTGCTGCTCAAATTTGTACACTTTTAACTATTTTTCATACAACCCTCACAAATAGATGCACATATACGAGAGCATTTCAATTATCTACAAGGACTGCTAATAGCATTGAAGTGCCAACAATTAAGCTAAAAATCAGCAGCCAATTGGAATTTGGTAAGTATAACCACCTTATGTAACACATACAATCAAAGGGAAGCGTTATTAAGCTTTTACTTGAAGTTCATATGTAATTTTAATTCTTTATAAAAGAGAGCAATACAAATGCATAAATGAAAGATAAAAAAGGCAGAACTCGTAGGTGGGAGATGCTGAAATTCAGTTAAAATTTAAATTGAGCGGTTTTATTTCATGAAATAAGAATACGCACGAGTGCTCACAGAAGAAACCTGCCATTAGAAATTATACACCTCAAACAGAATTTATATCACTTATGGCAATTATAAAATACTTCCTCAACCGGATTTAGGAGGAAAGAATAATTTTCGTTTAATATAACGAAAAAGACGAGCATAATTCATGGCGTAAACATTTTTGGAAAAGCATCGCGACTGGATTGATTCGAAAGGGCGAGGGCTCATTATTACGATAAATCTCGCGGGAAAAAATAACTCAGCCATCTTGAAAAACTCCATTAAAAATGACTTTCGCTTTTGTGGGAGCTCGGTCTCCCGCAAGAACGGTAAGCGATGCAAAAATAACCTTGTCCACGGCAGCCGTGTTCTTCATTTCCATCCACCCGACCGCGATAGAAATAAGCGGATTTCGGATCGGGGAGGGGGTTGAGGGGGTAAGACGACGAAGGGGGTGCCGGGTAAGGGGGAGGGCGGTTTTCTTTCGCCCCAAGAAGATCGCCTTCTCCCCCGGGGTGAATGAAAACGGTCCACGGGCTACGGATTGTTTCAACGGAAGCAAGCATATTGCTTAGGAGAGGAAATATTTTCGGAACAGATTCTTTTTTGCCCAGGAGGCATCCTCATTTTTCTACTTCTCTTTTTTTCTCCCTCGCCCATGCGAATCGCGAATTCAGGGGAAAAAAATTGCAGCAGCACACCGGCCGCAGCGAAAGGAGCCGCACACGTGTTTCCCACCGAGGAGGAATTTGCATTTTCACTATTTATACAACGGGCGCGTCCTCCTGCATATTGCATGAATTCAGGTAAACCATTTGCTTGGCGCTTCGTTTTGCATGCCGCGGTCCACGGGATTTACAGGTGAGAGTACGGCGGATATTTTGGAATCGGCAAGTGCGTGTGGCCGACCGAAGTAAGGATGAAGGGCGCGCGCAGGTAGTCTCGAAGTTGAAAAAATTCAGTTTTCTCTAAATGAGGTCACACGAAGCAGGCTGTAACCATTTAATAAACCCAAGAATGTTTTCCTCTCTCGAAAGGAAATAGGTGCTCTACAATGATACAAACGAGGGAGGCTTTGAAGGGGAAACCGAGGGGTAATTCGGTACGATAGAGCTAATTCCATCTCACTTTATTGTAAAAAAAATCATGGATGCACACTGATTGATTGCCTTGCATGAAATACCAACTTTTGTCGCAAACAGCCTTCTCTGTCAGAGTTCCTTAAAAATTCTTGCATTAATTTCAGGAGAAGGCGTTTTTTTTCTAAAAAAAGCGAGAAGCTGTCTCGTGACCCGACGTATTTCCCTCACACAGGAACTGCTTTCTTATCCTTTGCCCGAGACACAATTAATGGGGCACATCGGCGCGCGGAGTTAGTTACCCGCGAAGCAAGCTACATACTTCACGGCCGAGGAAAAATTAAACGCCAGCACGCACAGGCAACACGTTTAATTGGACAAGATGGGACTCCCTGAGCGAGGTCACCCACACACAAACACAAATACTTGGAAACTCTTGGCGCAAGGGAAGGGACGGCGGAGTAAAGAGTAGTGGAGGGAGGAGAGAAGAGAACCCTTGGGGATGTGAGAGGGGAGGTTTGCTTGGGGTTGGCCTTGGGTGGGTTGGTGGAAGGAATTGAAACGAGAGAAGAGAAACAGGCGGACATGCGAGAGAGAGAGAGATATATATATATATATATATCTCGCATGTCCGCCTATATATATATATATATGCACAGAGAATTTTCCTGAATGAAGCTATATGTACGGACGGATGGGCGGGAGCCTGGTCTTCCTTCTCTTGTGTCTAGTTTGGGGGAGGGAGGGGTTAACGGGAGAGGAGAAGCCCGGATTTTTAGGAATGGTTTCGGGGCGTCAGGGACGACGGAGTCGAGGGCGGGGGGAAGAAAAGGGGTAGGCGGGGGGAAGAAAAGGGGTAGGAGGGGAGAGGGGGAGATGGATCGGGGGAGGCCGAGCGCGCAGGGTCCTCGGGTAGGATTGAGGAGAGTCAGTTTCACGGCTGGCCGCTCTAATGTGGCACAGATTTCCTTCGAGCGGCGGAGAGAGAGACGAGGGGGAGGGAGGTGGCGGGGAGAAGAGGACAGTTCCTCGCACACCCAGGGCTGCCCGGGCGAGGATGAAAGATGTTGGGCGAGGGGAGGGAAGGAGAGAGGGCGAAGGGGCTTTAGGGAGTCGGATGGTGATGGAGGGAGATCGGGGCGTTTAGAGACGCCGCGGGGGGCAGACGGATGAAGAGGAGGACTGCGGCCGGAGGGAGGGAACAAGGGTTTGTAACAAGGGAAGGGGGAAGAAAAAGAAAAAAAAATGTGGAGAGACACTCGACAGCAGGAGGGATATAGAGAGGAAACGACTTTATTAAGGGCGAAAATGAGCTCATAGGACTTTCCCTTAGATTTAACCTAAGCGTCGCAGCGGACAAAAAAAACCTCGGCAAAAATGAGATAAAGCAGATGACCACGCAGCAGGAACAATACGGCTTGGGGATGGGGATCCTGGGATATCGGCGCCAGAGCTCATAGCCGTAGACGGTGCGAGGCCTTCCAAACTGGAATAAAACCGAACTAAACCCTGGAAGGGAAAATGTGGACCGACAAAGGCTGGGCAGAGAGCGTTGGTGGAGTAAAATGAGGGAGATGAAGAGATTGAGGAAGAGATATAAACGGACGGAGCTTCCTTATTCGAAATTAAGTCCCAACTAACTCGAACCCACGTGCGCTTTTAATCAGCGGAGAAAAAGAAGAAGAGGGCGATCAAGCCATATAAAAAACATCTTTTGGCAGAATTCGAAGAGGGCAAAGGCCTTGAAATGGTTGCTAAACCACTTTCTTGCCAAAAGAAGAACGCATCATTCACTGGATGCCACACAGGGGAATAAAAGATCCGAGGATTAAGGAAGATTAGTGTTCCAAGCGGCAAAGTTTGAAGGAAGAGAGGTGAAAATGTACTGACACCACGAGCATTTGATTAAGATACTGCGCTGCACAGAGACAGGTAAAATGCGCTATGACTCTAGTTGTCAATAAACCAGGTGGCTTCAGATTAGCAAAAGTTTGAGGAAGTCAACATTATAAAAATGTAACTAGTAGACTTAGGACGGAGCCGGGATTTTTCTTATTTTCTTATTACCTTTACGGATGGAAGAGACGGATATTAAAACTACTCAACTAGGTAGCAGAGTCACTAGACTGGAGCTCATTTTTCTCGTCTGTCATAGGATTGCAATCCCGGATGGAAGTTGACGATTGAGATTTCCATCACCCAAAATAACCAGTTACATTAGCTCAGCCTCAGAGGAACGGACGTCTTTGTGTTGAAAATGAGCGATTTGATATACGTTCAGAACGAGATTATAGAAATGAAACGCACGGAAGGATTTACGAAAACTCAGATCGACCAGGATACCAAAAATGTGAATTGTCTTGATTTCAGGGCTTGGATCTGATAACAAAGGTCAAGAAATTTCCCCTAATCAACAGCGATCAAATTGAGAAAATCAGAGTTGGGATACGAGAGTTGAGTTATTCCGAGCACAAGTTTTCAGTATTAGCGTATGCGTGTACGATGAGGCTGGCATATTTGACATCGATGAACTTAGAATTCAATGTTGGATCGGCGCGAAGTAAATATTATCCCTAAATTGGCTTCAAATAATGATAGATTGTCTCAAGCATGCTGAACCAGGATGAAAATATTACTACAATTACTCTTGGTTCCCCGTATTTTACATTATTTTTCTCGCTAAGGTCGGTTGGATAGGTCTGTTGCGGTGGAGCTCACCTACATACCTAGGTCATGAGTTTTCAATATAGGAGGTGGCCATTCCATTCTTTGTTCTAAATGTGATTTTTCAGGAAGGTCAAACAAGGAGAACATAAGTTCACGAGATTTTAGCTGAGGAGGACATCACGGAGATTTGAATTCGGGGCATTTACCAGTTTCCGGTCGAAAGCTTTATGAATTGAACTACACAAGCCCACTCACAGAATGCATAGGGATCAACGAAGCATGGAATGAAACAGGGCAAGCGATAATCCAAGTGCAACGCTCCTTCAGTGTGGATGTGCTTCTCGAAGTTGATGACTGATCGCCTTTCATCCTCCCCGACCTGGGATCAAAGTATGCATACGCGAATTATGGAGTCTCCACCAAAAGCACCTTCCGAACATCCCATCCACTTTGTGCTTCATCACACGCAAGTGTGGATGATTAACAACGCTCCCTCTCCCCAACGGCAACAACAGAATTGGAGGAAGAGGGGGAAAAAGGGTGAGCCCCTTCGCTCGGGAGCACCTCCATATTCCTGAATACGATTCACACCGCAGACGCAAGAGAGAAGGGTCCGCCTGCTCACAAATGAAAACGTGACGACGGAGCCGAAGGGAAGATGAAAACTTCCGCCACCTCGCGGGCCCACCCCTACCGCCTCCGCGGAATGCTGAGGGGGTGGAGAAGGGGAGGGGAAACTAATCACCCAGCTAACGCCATTCCGGAGGGAGCGGACGTAGGGAAATGACGAGGAAAGGAGGGGAAACCAAGCGACTTGTTTTGGTGAGAGGGATGAAGGGGAGGGAGACAGAGAAAAGGGAGAGAAGGGGTAAAAAAAACAAGGAACGAGACGGGCGGGAGGCACGGAGACGGGAAGTGGGGAGAAATGATTGCTCGGATGGAGGAACATCATTTTGAGGCTTCCGACAAATGGCATGTTAAGTAACGGGGGTTAAAAGCAAAGCGACGGAAATTTGTCCTTCCCCACCTCCCTCCCTTCTCCCCACCCGCCACCCAGCCGAGGAAAGAGGGAGATAAAAATGGGAGGTTAATTTCGTGTCGAGGGAGGGGGAGGTGGGGACGAGGGAATTTAATCAGTTTTCCACATTAGAATCAGTGATGGCAATTAGAATGAAATTGGGGGAGGGTGTCCTTCTCATTAAGTCGGCACGGAGGTTGACGTCGGCCGTCAGGAGCGGAATTCAAAGATCTTTTCTGAGTGTGCACGGCGTACGCAAAGCCATTATGGATTGATCGCGAGTACGGCTCGGGAAAAAAGAGAACAAAACACGCGGCAAGAGTCATACAAGCGGCTTGATTTAACAGCGGTTACGATAGCAACTATTATTCTCAAAATGGAGTCCTAATTGCAAGATACAACAGGCAGCCAAGATTGATTACGAACCCTCTCCTAAAAATTCAGATAATGAAACTAGGAGAACCAGCTTAGACGATGTTGAGTCCCAAGGCACTTAATTATTTGGCAGGAGAGCATTCAATTTTCCCACCTAATTCAGACAAGACGAAATTGCTTAATCGCTCTCTTCATGTTATAATAACGAAAAGAGTTTTTAGGACCGTAACGGGAACCACCGAACAAAAGAAAACCCTGACACTTGAGTATAACTGGATAATGACTTATTTTAATTAGTGTATGAACTTAGCCATTTCATTAATCTACTTAACTAAATTCTTAGACACATAAATTCTACATTTCAAAATAAAATCTTGGATATCTGTAAGGAGATGAATTTATAGTCCTTTTTGTACCTAATTACAGGCATTTTCACTTAAGGCTCTATTTCAAGCCAGACGAATCAAGTCCATTTCAATCAAGGGGTATTCAATATTTTAGTTGCTCAGTAATTACATCCAGCAAAATTCTACTCTCCCCTTTCAAAAAACAACCTTCGGGTTGAACACTAATTTTGTAGCGGATGAGTGAGTGGTATTCTAAAACTATTTTAACGGAACGAGGGTATAATACGTACAAGCATAATAAAAACAAGCACGAACGGAAAAACCACGTCAAATATAAGTGTTAAAACTCAAATTCTCTGATTTCTTCTTCAGAAGTCGAATAGATAACGTTAAAAGGGTTTTGTGTCCTGAAATAAAGATAAAAACTATTCTCATTTGAATGCAATTAACGAAAGGATAAAAAAATAACGCGTTATGAATAACCAGGCACCAAAAACTGGTCTTATTTTCAAATATGGAATTCGTCCAGCAAAGTCGTCCAGAACTTAACATTAAAAATCAGCGCAGGCTGCCATTGAACGTTAGAGTAATTTTTAACATTCCGAAGATATACCCTTTAAGAACCCTTTTAGCAATAGAGCACAGAATTCGCGAGATGGACAAGACGACATGTCGTTTAGTTTTCCAAAAACCATTTGATACGATCACAAAGAATTATAATACCCGTCAATCGCAGGTAATATATAAAAAAAGAGCAACCGAATATCCAAATTCATTACATTTAACCACCACCTCCCTCTCTCACTTCAATCAAGCGGCGCAGATGCTCGTTTAAACTTCACTAATTAGACGGCCACAGAAGGCGGGATCGAGCTTGCCACCAATGGACATTCTAGTGCCAGGACGCGGGAAGAAAGATTGGGCTCATCATGAAGAAACTTTAGACTGCCTGCACTGGAGGAAGTGGAGACCAGAAGGCCAAACGCAAGCCAGGTGGTCCCCTGACACGTAAGTCTCGAACTGGGAAATGACAGAGGAACGAATGCGCGAGGGAAGTATTTAGTCCACTAGCGCCGCTGGAGGACACTGCCGACGGTTCAGAGAGAAAAGGAGAGATATGGAAGGGAAGCCAATCCCCGGGCGGAAAAGGCGTCCACAAATGACGCTTCCGTTACATGCGATTGAGAAAAAATGTCTTGCACCGTTGAATGGGACGTCGCATCGAGGAGACAATCACGCTGATTAAAAAAAGGGATCTTTTTTTGTCCCGAGGACTTCGACGGACACTTCGAAGGCGCGTGAGGCTCCTTACAAGTGAGAAGGAGGAAGATAGAGAAGGGAAACGAAGCAAATACTTATATTGAGGAGTAGGAAAGAGCGTGGAAGAGATCCAAGCAACACTCACACATATAACATCGTGCGTAGCCACACAACCACGCTCATGAATGCGAAACAAGATAGGAGTGAAAATATTGTGGACGGAAAAGAGAAGGAGCGCCCGGGGATCCGGGGAAAACCAGGAGGCGGGACCATGCTTGAGGGAGCAGGCGAGATGGTTTTCCTCGAGAGAGGGCGAGGGACACCACAGGGGTGGGGTTGGGAAGAGGAGGAGAGGGGGAACAGCAAAGGATGGGTGGGTAGGAAGAAAGAAAGGAGAGGAACATCAACGGGGGCGATGATAGGGAGGACTAGGGAGGGTGAGGAAGTCTCGCCACCCCCGATTCCGGAAGGGAACCGAAGCAAATGAAAGAAAAACGGAAATCTCGCACGGGGAGTGCATATACACGGGATGCGAGCACAAACGAACACGTAGATATAGCGCAAACACGAAATAAAAAAACAGCTGAGAGTCGTGGAAAGGGGCGTTGGGGAGGGGTAGATAGCGAGCTCGCTGCGAGGGTGAAAGCCTGTCGGTGAGGTTAGGGAGCCAAGGAGAGCGACGGAGAAGAGGGAAGAGGAGAGAGCAATGGCTTAGGGTCGCGAGAACTCTTTTTAAGGCCGAAAAAGGCGAGCGGAGAGAAAAGAAATCGCTGGGAGATTGCTCTCCTGTACTGTTGAAAAAAAAGAACGGAGTCATCACTCTTTGGGAGCCTAATATGGAGTCGATGGAAGAAAATATTCGGCCTTCCCCCTTCCGTCTCTCCTCATTTACCCACCTCATCCCTGAAAGGAAAAGAATACCGGATGCGCGATGTCAACACAAAGGAATGAATTAATATGCGAACGAGAAAAAGAAAAAAAAACTACTCTCAAGATTTGCACAACCAGGGATTCATTTATTTATTGACACGGAAAAATATGTGTATATATATATGCATAGGCCTATCGAAGAAATGAAGTTCGAAATTTGAAAGCGAAGGCACGGACGACACGAATCAACCGGATATCTCTCTCTTCCTCTCTACAAGCCCCCTCCCCTACTTCGGAAAGGGAAGAAAGAAAACAATATAGCGTGCCTTTTTATATTCCGATAGAAAAGGATCTCGCTCTGCAAATACGCTTCGATAAGAAAAATAAAAGATGCCGATAAAACCCCTGGAGGGAGGAAGAGAGGCTGTCGTAAAAATTGCTCCTGGAACTCGGAGCCAGGGTATCTTCCTACTTCTTCATGTTCGCGAGGACGAGATGCGTCGCTCCTTTGTTCTGGTACATGCAACGTGCGAAATGTGCCAATGAATGGTTAAAAGTTTTGAAACGGATATTCGAGTTTTTTTTTAACATTGGGAACCCGATAAAAAGTTGTTTAAGGAAGTGAAACAATAAGATTTCACGCGTGAAGGACGGTAATGTATGCAACAGCACCGCGGCGGACTGCTCAAAGCATAGTTTATATTCCATTGCATAAACTATTTGCGCGGTAGCTGGCGGAATTCCAACGGTGTGCTCTTGCTCGCTTGAAATGCGACTATACCCCGAGCCACGTGACTGAAATAGCAACGCAGGGCATATTTTTGTGCGCGAGTGTGAGCGATTTCACGTCTAAGACCATGCGTCTTTAAGAAAACATTTTGCAAAATTCTAGAATCTGTTACCAAGTAGGTGCTTTGAAGCACCTGATCTTCAAAGCGCACTAGTCGCGTAAATAATTTTTGATGAAATATAATAATTTCAGGACTAGCTACGGCATAGGAAATATTTTAGCATGAAAGTACTTAAAAATGAGCAGGTGAAAATAAAATACCTTGCAGCAACTTGTTTGCCCCTTATGCTCATATAAGGGGCAAACAAGACTGAACTAAATATGCTGCAAATACTTATATAATTATCACCGGCGCAGTATGGCAGGTTAGATGATGAAGATAAAATCAGAGGGATAAACGGAGAGGCTCAAAAATTAATTTTTTCCACGCACAATTAGGGACATTATTGGACTACAGCGAAGTTGGGGATTTAGAATAGATATTGTAGACTCTGATGTAGAAGAGGGGTATGCAGTGCTTTTTTGAACATGAGCATGTTAAACATCCGTAATTCATATTCAATTCAATTACCTAACTTACATGAAATATAAGTTAATTTCAATTAACTTATATTTCATAGGGCATATCAAGATGATGTATTCGTGGACATTCCTGACTAATCTATAACTATTAGATTAATTAGTGTACACTAACAATTAAGTATCGTTCATAGCTAACATTTCACCTGCCTCATGAACGAATGCATAACATTTTCCACAAAGCAGCAGCATTTATACCTTTCAGCTGCAGGTAAGTAGTGCATGCACGCACTGGTATTTTTGTAGTACCTGCATGACAGTGAGTGAAAATTTTGTTCTTGCTGATTTAAAAAGCATGCCTGGTGAAGGCAAAACCTCTGTCACACACGTGCGACGGCTAGCAGGGTAATATTTAGGTGCAAATGTAAACCGCGGAATAATTTTTAAGTATGAAATATAACAGCAAGCTTTGACTGAGGTACTCGTGTCTAATTCAAAGGGGACAAATAAGTGACATTCGTTGATTTATTTTGCCCACAAGGGGTCCTCGCCTGGTGCCGGAGTTACTTCTAGTGGTTGGTAACACGATTAAGGAAAGATGGGCACCAGCGTCGGACCGAAACCCATTAGGCCAACAGGACCCGAGGGTGGCCGCTGTCCAGCACGACAAATGAAAATGCGGAAGACGGGTTGACAGGAAATGCGAAGATTGCTCTGAGAGATCCGTCCTTGCCAGGGAAGACGGATACACTCAAACTTATTAGATGGTACTTTACGACAAGGTTATGGACCAAACGGCTCTAAATTGATCTAACAGGGTTTTCAAGGTATAGATGGGGCTTAGTACGAGTACAAGTTGCCCATAAGAATTCTTGTCATGAACTGTCCTCCAAAAACAAAGCATCAGATCATAATGAGAGGAAAAATTCATAAGGAGGGATCGATTGAGCAAAGTTCGGTTGACACGTGGAGGCGAAGGTGCTTTGTTCATTTCGCTATCAGGCCTTGGCTAGACAGTAGTTTCCTCAATGGAAAGGAGCCAAGTCCCAAAGAGCCCTTTTACACAGATTATGATAATATTTCTTCGGACACGCCATTAACTTCCACAATACGTATCAATTCTCGGGATCTCGAGTGGTCAGAATAATCGGCAAAACTAGAATGTAGGACTTACATAATATCCTACAAGCCACCATAAAGGTGTGTGGCAGGGGGTGAATTCTCACCAAACATGCACTACATATCCTGCATTTAAAATGATTAGTATTAATATATTAGTCAAAACTGCACCATTTAAAAAGATAAAAATAGCAAGGGCAAGGGTGATTTGTAGCACTATTCAAAGCAATTGAAGCATTTTTGTAAATTAGCGCCAGTAAAAATGTTCACACAAAGGATGTTGCAGACGGTCATGCATTAAATTATTCAATAGGTTTTACATACGGTTTCGAATGAACAAACTAAAAATTCGAAATTCGCATCGATATAACCATCGCAGAAGGAAAAGGTTTTGAGTGCGACGCTAAAAATAAGACAGCTTCGGGAAGACACATTGAAGGCGACGACTGGGGTGGAGAGATATTCGTGCTGGAATCAATAAAGGCAACGGAAGGCCACAAAAAAGTAATTAATCAGCCACGACGCCACGGGGATACGTCCATATTCAGGCACCCATTCAGGACAGATTACTTTTACGGCTTGACCGTGCACCTGACGTTTATTTGAAATCCATTGCTCGAAAAAAATTGGCCTGACAATGAAAAATATATCCTTATCGCGAAGAATAGCGGTTTAACGACGCATCGCGGGGCAACAATGGCACGAGGCTGCAACAAGTCGGGCAGTTCAGCGGAATGATCAATCATCAACGCGGGGGAAAAAAAATAAGACTCCAGACTTCAATTACGGGAAAGTGAGGCATTTATCAAGATAAATATAAATGAACACCGTGGGGGTTGACGAATGGCTTCGTAAAGCAAAGGGATCCCGTAGAGGTGTCCCTGGAGAGGATTAAATCCGCCATTTCAACGCCGTCGTCGGGGATTCAAAGATGAGGGGTATTTAGGAAGACGACCAGAATGAATTTGTACTTCAAGATCGTTAAACGTTCCAACGTAAACGAAAGACGGTTTTATCAAACCAAACATTTAAATGTGCAATGCTGTGAGGATCCAAAATAAGGATGTTTGCTCGCTCAATGAATTGGCACGGTAGACTTTAAATCGACGGGCGTTCTTTCTTTCTGCCAGCGTTAACAGGAAAAAGCATGCACAAATCATAAAAACATCTATTTTCACCGTCGCCGACCTCTTTAAATACTCATCCATCCATTGGTCAACAATCCTAGGATTGGTTTGACGCAGCTTTCCACTCAATTCTTCTATCGGACAACCTCTTCATATTGACGTAGCTCCTCTCTTTCACGTCCTTTACGACCTGTTCTATATAACTCATACGAGGCTTGCCTTTTCCAATCTTCCGTTCACTTTTCCGTCGAAGATTGTCTTCATCAGGACATCGTGTCTCAAGATATGGCCGATTAAGTTGTCCCGTCTTCTTCTTAGGGTATTCAGAAGACTTCTCTTTTCTCCCACTCTTCTTAGAACTTCCTCGTTACTTACTCGGTCGAACCATTTAATCTTCAACATTCTTCTGTAGCACCACATATCGAATGCTTCGACTCATTTCTTCTACGCTGCTGTCATCGTCCATGCCTCACTGCCATAAAGAAACATGCTCCAGATGTATGCTCTGATGTATTGTTTCCTTACTTCTACGCTTGTACTTTCAGCTTTAAGTAGATTCAAAAATGCCATAATAATTCATTAACTTCGTAAGTGAATGCTCCCTACATTCATTTGACCAACTAGCTTCCTCCCATACAGTGGCAAAACACTTCCCCATGACTAATCTAAAACTCCGTTAAAGGAACTCTAAATACACGCAGTTATATTTCCATTTTATTTACTTAATTTAAAGATTGTTGTCGATCTTACAATTTGCGCACCATATGACGCCAAAAAGAAATAAATGTTAACAAGCTGTGAAAAATTAATGCATTAATATTCTAAATAGATTGCAAAAATTCCTTACGGCAATGAGTTATTTAAAGTATCCGCATGTGACGTTACTGATGCCTTTTAAACACATAGGAATCCATCCCTTTCCCGGAAAGGATTTTTAACGAAATGTTGGCAACGGTATGGCATCCATTTAAACGAATGGAACTCGAGAATCCTGTTGAAGCGCTACATAAAACTCGGGGTCGATTGATCCTTTTCATTTCAAATCACCGGCAAATCAAAGCACTCTCACTACAGGGGAGGAAGAAATATAAAAAAAGTGAGAGAGCCCACACTTGAAATCTGAAGAAAAACCCACAAAGAAGCGGAAAACCACGAGGGAACTCACGACATTGAAAGGTACGACGCAGTCATTCCGAATCGGAGGAGGAAGGAAAAAAAAATGAAAGCGAGTCTCGAAGCCGAGAGCAGGGGAGCTTAGGAGTGCTCGATCAAGATCCTTCCTATCCACTCGCGGAACACGAGACTGGAAAAAAAGAGGAAAACGCACGTAACTTGATACATATAAAAGTACATAGTTACAGGCTATAAAACGGACAGTGGCATCGCGAAGGGAATGTGAGACTCATTGAGACCAAGATTGCGCTAATTCACACCTCACTTCACCAAATGCATTCCGTTCCAATTTCATCCATTACTAATCCGTTTATGACCGCCAACAATTCACCTGCTCCCCTACCCATCAACCCAACGCTCCACCCCCCCTCCCGACCACTACAAACCTAATCCGCAACCTTCCCCTTCTCGACTACCTCATCACTCGGCGGCGAGCACCAAAATCTCGCGAGCAATAATAACGAAAACAATGAGGATCCAAGCTTACGGGCGTTTATCCCGGAAGCTGACTGAGGCGGGTGATTGCCCCAACTGTGAACAGAAAAAAACTTAAAAGTAATGGTGGAAACGGAGAAGAAAGAAAATGACCAGACGCCGGGAGAGCCGTTAACGCCGAGGAAAATTATTTTGGCCCCTAATACATCCGATTTTATGAAAGGGCATTGAGATAACATTTTACCACATGGGTTGTTTCTGGGAATCAAGAATATTCATGAAATGCGGAGTTTCATCACTAAACACAATTCTTACTTTTATGTATGAACTTAATTCCATGTTCGATTAGAGTCCCCCTCTTCAGATATTATCACGAAATTGTTTAATAGCTTAAATTTTACATCCCATTGCTAAAAGCGTAAGCATTCATAGTACGAATAATGAAGATTAAACGGATAGATCGAGCATCTATTATTTTTAGTCAATCTGGTGATTTAGTCACAGCTATCCTTCTAAAATTACCCAGCCTATTTATTCTAGTATTGTGATTACAATGCGTTTGGGGCTGAATTTAGCTTCATATTCGTCTCTTCCTATACTTTCCATCAATGATGAATTTTTCGGCTTCATTTTCTTACGAATTACGGAGGTATTTTGGAAGCCTTTTATCGTCGGAATGTAGGGAGAGACTTAATCAATCAGCCTCCCTGTGTTGTATTCAGCAGTTATGAGATGAGAACGGGAAAACACTTCGCCGTTGCCTTTAATCTTTTGCATCAACAAAAGAATGGCAAAGGATGTCAGGATGGCATGAGGCATAAGGAGCGAGTAGTGAAGGATGTAAAAGAAAAAGATTATATAAATACGATGAGGTTAGCTGCTTGTAGAACCGAATGGAGAGCTGCGTCAAACTAATACTAGGATTAATGACTGGTGATCATTATGATGAAAAAGCGTTTGAAAATTTGCTTACAGCAGTAAATCCATGAAAACAGGCAAGACGAGTCAATACGTCACACGGAGTCCATTACAAAAAACGTGCCTCTAATTGTTTTAAAAATGCATTCATTCATATTGGTTGTGTCAGGCGAAACTTATTGGAATTTGCTTAACATTGTGAAATGAAAGCTGTAAACATGTAATTCCACATGAACTTTATTAACGACCTAGTCGAAACATATTGACTTTATCGACGATCTAGGTTTCAACTAGGTCGTCAATAAAGTGTATGTGAAATTACAAGGCTACATCTTTCATTTCACAAATGCATTAAATATCTGAAAACTGTGGGTTGCCATTCACGGCAGGCGAAAATCAAACTCAGGGGAAAATCTTCGATATTTCCGGAACAACACTTTACAGATGTAACATATGACATGACATACTCGCATTTCTTTGCGAGAAAATCTGCAACCGATCCCGAAACCTCGAGACGATGAGAATGCCACGGAGCCCACGCAACCCTTATCCCTTTTTTTTGGATTAATTCCCCCAGAATCCGAAGGAACGGCCGCGGAGCCCATGAAGTCGAACTGGAATGGAAATGGATCGATGGAGAAGGGCGGGAGCCGCCCGAAGGTGGCGGACACATCTGAAATCTGTTCCCCGGAGAGGGCGACCGAAACATTCGTGAACTGCTGGGGAAGGGAGTGGTTGTGGGGGTAAGAGAGCCAGAGAGGGAGGGGGGGAGGACAGGGATGGCTTAATTCCTCCCGCTCCGCGACACATTTCCCAAGTCGACCGTAATCAACCTGCGAATCCGCCGCTGCTGCCCGCCGGATCCATCGACATGGAGGGCGCCACGCCCATAATAAGGCGAGAGCAGCATCGGACGCTGGATTAACATCTTTAGATCTCATGCGCTCGAGTGGCGATGATGTTTAAATTTACCCCAGAGGAAATCCCCACCATATAGTTCCTTGAAAATGAATACATTTTTTTAATACGCTCATAATATCCTTCATTTTTCTGAACAAATTAAAAAAATTGCAGTGTTCCATCACACCGTTCCCCGCTTCCCGCTAATGAGTCGTCCAATAGCGTAACTTGATTTTGCGTCGGATCATATTTCCAGTCCTCTGCTTCCCATTATAATATGATTAATAGTGATCTACTGGCTAAGGCGGATGTAGATTGGGATGGGATACTTCTAAATCCCCACATACTGCACGATACCTAACTCCCACACGATGTACTTCTTAAGTCCCGCTTACCTCCCGTCATTACATCCAAACTACTTGCTTTTCCACTTCCCCGCCTACCTGACATCTCACATAGGTTGCGTCCTTCAAAGTGTTGCCCCTTATTACTCGCTTCACCCACTCACTATATTTACTCTTCAATCATCGTTTTCTCATCCTCTTGCATCCCCAGGAATTCTTAATTTGCCTCTCTTTGCCACCTTCTCTATCGTTCTCAAAACTCAAATTGATTAATAGTTTTCTCCTGTTGCGGGTGGGTTTTAATGGAGAATGCCTAATCATTAACAGCTCATTCCCTACTTCATTTCTCTTTTCAGACGATCGTATTTCTCACTTCCCTTCATACAATTCAAAATACCTTTTTCTTACCTTCCCTAGCACTCAGAATTATATATTAAATACGATCTTCAGTGTCCCACTATCCCACATTACACACATGGTGATTTATATTTGATGAAGTAGCTCGCATGCAGTCATACTGGTTTAAAAATTACGGAATACTAAAAGCTCTAGGGTTCCACATCCAATTTTTAGTTATAATTTCACAACTAAGAGAAGACTGATATTGAAACCTTTGCCGCATGATATTGGAATATGCGGCTAAAAAAGAAAAAAAATGAAATAACACTATTTCCAGGTAACTACTCCGTATGCATTTGGTACTTTCAACTTTTAATAGCTCGTCCTCCAGTGAATCTCAATAAATTACTGACCCTAACTGAGACTTTTTTAAACAATGGCAGGAAAATCTCTGACTATACTTAAAAAATTCTTAGACATATCCAGGTAGTCAGCTGCCATGATGTGTTCTCCTTTCCTGGGGATAATTCCTCGGGTAGGAGTACCAACCTACCCCGGGACGAACTCACCCCTTCGAATGATGAGTTTTTTTTGTAACTTGAGTGTACCTACCCACATGCGAGGGAGTAGTAATCCGTTCGCGGGAAAATAGAATTATGACCCTTACATCCTTACTAACTTAAGCCGATCGAGTGCCTATGACATATTTCCATCGCTTCCACTAACCCGTCGGAAATGAGGTACTGGTAGATCTGAAAGAGGGCTCGTATTGGGCCGTGTCTGCATAGGCCATCTCTGCGATGTTGTGTCAACGTATTACGAGGTTCAAGGTGGGTTGGCGGATCGAAAGGCTACACACACCCCGTATGACAACACGTCCGGCCGTTAACGATTTTATCGCTAAGTGAACCAACCGAGCATGGGGTAATAGAATTATATCAGATTTTTTTATGGCAGTATTATTATGACCAAGTCCACAAATTAATATGCACATGGATGAACTCACTTTCTACTAGCAAAAAACCATATCAATTCGTAATTAAATGCATAAATACCCATTAATGTCACTTCCATTCAGGCATTTTGCGATGAAAAAGCCAATTAAATTTTGCTGACATATTCCAACCACACAATTCTTGCATTAACAATCAACAAAGCAGCAGTATCATTTAATTGCAAACCTGAACAAAAGAGATTCGTAACAAGGCATGTATTGGTTGGATTTAATATAGAGTATCTTCATCAGCATTCGGAATAAAGCATTACCGAGGAACGATAAACATTAAACACATTGACCAAAAAAGAATCAAGAAATGTCTACGGAGAGGGTGGAAAAAAAGAGGTTTGATGTAAATTTAAAAATGAAGATGGGAACACAAATCGGACAGACCTTGAAACTTGATTGCCTAATGTTGAATACCGCGGAGGGAAAAGTTGATGAGAAGAATGACCAAGGAAAGGATTACAGGGATAACTGGAGCATATAGTGAAGGGTAAAAAAGAGAAGACTGATGTAAATATGAAGATTATAGTTGATTAAAGAAACGAGTGGGGAGATGCGTCAAACCAATCTTTGGAATGATGGCTAAAATTGACGAGGATGTTCTGGAAGTACCGTTTACATCATCCTTTATCCTGAGAAAAATAAATATTCTCATCATCCTATTTATGAACAGAGCATTACTTTGGGACGCCAAAACGCTGAATATAGAACATAAAAGTTTATGCAAACTTACAGTAACATCCATTGACAAATATGACACAATTTTTCTTCATTCGAGGCATGCACCAGGAGAGAATGGCTAGAATTAGAGAAAAATTGAATTGCATGCGCCATTCCCGAAGTAGTTAATAACTACGGGCAGCGCCTCTCGTTGCGAAATAACAATGGGAAAACGAGCACAACGAAGTCATTGGGCAGTGACGGAAGAATGTTTCATCCGTAATCCCCGTCGGCCGGCCCCGAATAAATGGTTGAAAGCGCTGTTAGTTAATGTAAATCAACAGTTAACATTACAATGGGAACGCCCACGAGTTGCAAAGCCAATTAGGCGCCCAAAGATTGACCGCGTTTTGGGAAAATCACGGCATGCGACATTAATGCAGTGCAATGAAAAGATCGCGGAAATTATTTTTATTTTCCTACCGACTGAAAACATCGCCGGGCCAAAGGAAAAACAGTGGTCGACGGAAACAGGATGGAGGGGAGGGGGGATGTGGAACGGGGGCTCCACGATTGTACTGCGTTATATTCTCCCAGCGCCCGGCACAAAATTCGCGGGACGTCGAAAATTATCATCGATAAATCCATCGGCGTGTTTGCACATTAATGCTTCCATTTTCGAAAACTGGAAAACCTAAAAAAAAAAAGGAGTCGGACTGAGTTATCAGCCCGCATCTCCCTCTACCACACGCACTTCACACACACACACATCACCCACTGCTTAAATTCGTCCCCAGGGAGTCCGCTTGGGGGGGATGGGGAAAAAAATTAAACGGAATAAAAAATTAAAAAAAGTCCGTCCACACGGGTGATTGCGCGGAAATTCCCCTCTCCCCCTACTTGATACCCTTTCCCGCGACCTCCGGCAGATACGATACGGAAAACGCAACGACCAGGAGACCGCGGGGGTGGCGAAAAAAGGATACACCCGTGGTAGAGGGGTTTGGAGGGGAGGGTGGGGTACACGTAGCAGGGGCAACACTCTGTGGGAAGCCTGTCTGGATGAAGAGGGAGGGGTGGGTGTAGGCAGGCGACCGTGGTACGGGCGAAGGGAAAAGTAGATGGGTTAAAAAGAGACGGGACTTTCCCGTAGGCGTAGTGTGAGTTAATGCGGTCGGACACGAGCACCGGGGGTGGGATGGGAGACTGGGAGGGGGATGAGGTGGAGAACCATGGAGTGGGAGGGAACGAAGGGTGCGGGGAGAGAGGAGAAGAGAGAGGGCGAGGAGGGAAGGGGTTGGAAAGGTCGGAACCGGTGCCAGATGATTGATTCATTAAATTATCCTGGGATCCACTTTAGCAGATTCCCCAGGGATGAGCGAGAGATAAAAGTGACAGCAATGTAGGCTTAATGAGAGGGAGAGAGGATGGAAAATGGCTGCGTTTGAGAGGGAGGGGGGCGGAAAGGAGGGAAGTGAGGGGGAAGAAAAAGTGCGGGGATATATGTGGGGGAAAGGGGCTTGGTAGGGAAGGTAGCTGAGGGACTGGGGACTGGAGGAGGCGGGACAGACTTGATTGATTCCTGTCTTTTTGTGGTTGAGAAGCTGTTACGGGGGAGCTTCCGCACGGGAGGGAAAAAAAGAGGGAAGGAAAGGCCGGGATGAAAACTTTATCCTTTCCCAAGGCGGGCCCCTTGCGGGACGCTTGAGGATCTCGGCCGATACCTTAAAGTTGCCCATGCCCTCACAATACACGGGGGATTGGCGCAGAAATATGCACCCCTTCAAATAGACGAACGGCAGCCGAGTTTCACGCGCGAAGCAGAGATCCGGAAAAAAAGTTCCACGAAGCCACTAGAGGGACAGGGAATAGATAAACGAAGATATTATGGACATAAAATACGGAATGGAACGATAAAAAGGTGGAAGATTTTTTTTAAAGAAACACACGAGGATTTTTAATTCGTTAATGTGACAAAAATCGGGGCAGGAAGGACAAATTTCCTCGATGACTGTCGCGGCTATTTAACGACTTTTTCTGGGCTATTAATATTAGGTATGAAACAGCACCTAGAGTTATGCTAACAGAAATGCACGGGCTAATACTTGCGTTCATACAGATTAAGTACAAATTTTTGTTTGCATCCGGACTATTCTGTTGGTCCATATACCCCTGGGATCCCAATAGGCATTTGCCTATCATCAGGTTTCCCAGGGGCTGAACCAACGGAGCTTGAAAAACATCCATGCCTTAGGTGGAGAAAAACGTACCCAGGCGGGAATCGAACCCGCGACCCTAGGATTAGCAGGCAAGGAATTGTAAATG
Source organism: Platycnemis pennipes (assembly GCA_933228895.1). Taxonomy (NCBI): domain Eukaryota; kingdom Metazoa; phylum Arthropoda; class Insecta; order Odonata; family Platycnemididae; genus Platycnemis; species Platycnemis pennipes. Next base: position 98,586,152 of record OW121856.1, on the reverse strand, counting down.
TAACCCAAGTACTTATTCGGGCTTCAGGACGCTAGTTCTGTCAGCTCTAACCTACAAGTTTGATTTCTTTTTTAAATCGTGACCTACAACTTAAAAGGCAGGCCTTGTATAGTAGATTAACCCAGTTACCAAGAGATCTAGGTTTATGAACACCGGGTATTACGTGATATTCGATTAGTCTGTATCGCTAGTGCCCAAAACCTCTCCGCCACCTGGGCCGGCACTAAACCTATCAAGAAAAATTGCACGAAAGCATACCTAAAAGAATAAGACAAAAATAGTTAGAACTTTTTGGTCTTGGCAGTAATGATATACCTCTTCATGTAATTAAAATCATTACGCATGGCTCGTATGCACAAACTTTTTCTTAGGCATTGACGAAATTATATCAAACAATGCCACTCAAGTATGAGCAAAGTACAAAAGAGACGTTATAAAGTGAGCCAAATATTTTCACACAAACGCTAGAGAATGAATGCTGCACTGCAAATGTATTGAACTGTATCGTACGACGGGACTCATGCCCCTAAGCGGATGATTGTTTACGCACGGTCGCTATCATAACTCATCGCGATACGGTTCGGATTAATGGCCCCTGTATAAGTACATCTTAGCCTTCCATTAGGATGATTCCAATACGCTGGATCACTGAAGAATATGAAGGAAAGGTTTCTGGTTCCATTTGGTTGGACATCTTCGTCACACTTCTCCTCCAGCTCAATCAATCACGCAGGCTATATGAGGATAGCAGATGGAGCGTGATAACGGGATTGTGAGGACCAAACTATTACAGAGAAGAATAGATCTTTAGTGGACTAAAACCGAGAAAGCGAATCCGTAGGAGGGTTTGATAATTTTTTAGTGTACGAATATAAATGATACCACTGAGCAGTGAAACAATACGTATACAGGGAACAATTTAACTATTGATGTCCTTAAAAAATATTATGATTACTGATTTATGTCTTTCTGTAAACAATTAAGTGAAAACATACATCATCACAAGTAAAGAACCCTGTACATCACCACATTCAGGGTCCGCCTAATCTAGGGGGTTCTAATATGATCATCGCGCGAAAACAAAAACAAAAGGCATCAAATGAACAATACATGACCCTGAAAATGGCTGAACTTTATTGTATAATAGAATGAAATGGAGAGACTGAATCATCAGCACACATCTATTCAATAAAAAAGTAGCCTAAGTTAACGTCCGTGTTCACAAAGTACGCCAATAGTGGTACGATGTTGAAGAGTTAATGCATAAAAAACAATGCTGTCATTGGCTTTAGAAAAGTACCGAGAATTATGTATTGAGGTAAAATTAAGGTGAGAATACGATACCAAACAACACCCTCCAGCATATTTTAAAAGCCTATTTACCGCAGCCACCATAAAGTAGTCTATACTCCATTCAAACACACTTCACTGCTGATAAAACTGAAAAAGATTAAGAAAAAACTGAAACGCAAGCCACGGAATAAGCTCTAAGAAAATAAATCCAACCAAACTTGAAAATTAGCCCTAAGCCTAAAACCAAGTACAATCCAAAGTATTGATCGAGAAAACGCAAAGCCTTTTGTAAATGTAGGCTTTTCAGAGGGGGAAAACGGTATTCTTAAATGGAAGAAATCTCACCTTTAAGACTTATTAAAACAGATGAATCACCGGAAAATACTTAAACTGGATACTTCGCACGAGCGCAGTGATTGCTCCGAGGTAATCGAAATTTTTTATTTTGAATCGAGCGAAGGGGATATTGGAAGAAGATGGATGATATCCGTTTGACGTCACCCAGATCAATCATAAAAAATACGCGTCAATGATGGATATCTGTATAGCGTCCATGTACTTAGTACATGAACATTTCCATATGCATTTACTATACATATATACATGGACGATACTAACAAAATGCGGCATCATTAAATTTTAGCCGTAGCAGGAAAAAACAAACCCATCACTGCTATTTCCATTAGAGACTCGCCTTTCAGAATTGGGCTAATAGGGATAAGACTGCATGTTTCGAAGAACTGTGGGAGAGTAGAGAAACAATTTTAACTCTGGCTACATACAAGAGAGTAAAATTTACAATGGAAAATAACGCCCCATACAAGGTGGAGAATTGTAGGTACATAAAGGTTCCCTAAACGAGACAAAGTGAAACGATTTACAATAATCAATCATCCTCCCTAAGATTTGACCAACGCTGGCACGTTAGGGTGCGTTTGTTCATTATGCTAAATATACATTTCAATTGTATGTCATCATGTCTTCATTCATTTATTCTCGTTACTCAATTGTCAGGCACTTCCCCTCAGATCTCTTAATTTCCAACGATACCACGAAATCCTTCAATCGATCCGAAGTTCGCTGACTTAGCCACGACACAAAGAGAATATTTCATTAGTGGAATGAGAGAAAACACAAGGAAGTGCTCAAAGCATCTGATATCGACGCAACAAAATCTCCCATTTTAAATTCGTTTTGCCGAGAGACGAACAAGAGGAAAATATACATTGATACATTCAGCCGCGGTGCGGAGAATTTTTCGTTGCGAAGCAGTCCAATTAGAGTGCGCGGTAGCTCCTCGAAAATCATACCATTAGACTTTCAAATGAAGCGACCGGCGAACATGACGAGACGGATAAATCGCAAATGTTGGAAGGATTCCGAGGAATGAATTTGTGCGGAGTTCTAATTGGCTTATAACTTTAGTTCCGGGTGCGGTAATATCGAGACCTCAGGCGAGCATCTTGAGGGATTTGGGTGGAGTTCATTTTGGTCTCGGTTCCCTTTGAGTCGATGAAACAAATTCGGAAAGTGAAAGGATGGCACGGGAAAAGGATTTCACGTTTCGAGAAACAAATCGTCAAACTGATGATCCAATGCGGAAAAATAAGAGCCACTTTCGCTTCAATCACACGTCCAATACCTGGGAGCTACAAAAACAATAGAACATAAAAGTTGGATTATAACAGTTCACAAACATCCAAGTCTGAGAATACATAGCTGAGTCCGTAGGTAAAACCACTGGCGCGGGAGTGGAGAATGCCAGCTCCCATTCAAAAAAATCTCAGCAGAACTATTAAAACTGCTATGTGAGTAAAGCAGATACATCCTTTTACAGTTGATACCACGGATTGTGTCCACATCCCAGAATTTCACATACTTCACCAATATTTTCAACTGCTAAACTTTATTTTAATGATTAAGCGCAATGTTTAGTAACTTCCACAGCCTTACATGCATTGCGGAAGAGTTCGAAAATTAATACGTATTCAATAGAGCTATAAAGCAGAATTATGCATTGGTGTAGGAATAACTTCCAACTACTCAATCTACTTCATAAATCTCGCATTCAAATGGCATGGTTTTGCTTATACTTTATGGCATGATTAATGGAGTGTATAATAATGGACTACACACCCGAAAGTTGACACAACCGGCAACTATGGGCGAATGTTTTTGAAATGGTGGATTAATGCATCGACCATTTTAGCCTCAAAATGACAGACACTGCCACGTAATGAAAAGAAAAAAATGATGGCTTAGTTGACGATCGAAATGTACACTAGGTTCAAACTTATGGTTAAAACGACAATAAAAGTCATTTATATGAATTGCTTGATGAATAAATAATTATATCATTTCCAAGCAACTGAATTGCTGACCCAGTAGGTACTGGGATAAATTTTATTTCACATCAAATAATAAAACCATAAAACCCTTAAAATATCGATCATTCAACCCTGTTGAGGAGATCCATCACCGATGACACATGAATTCAAAGTCATCAGCAGGCATTTAAAGAATACTTCCTCCATCTTTCCAAAATAGATTCTAGATAGCCGGACACCGTCAGAATGAAGGATAACATTGGCTAGATAAAGTATAAATTGCGTTTAGCAAACGAGGCAATTGTCTGTAAGTACCATGCATTACCAAAAGCCTATACATAAGGCCGTTCAGAATAACACAAAAATAATAGCACATCTGCAAAGGATAAGAAAGACATGACTGGGGATTGTAGGTTGAGCCGAAGAGACAGGCATGAATAAAGATGAAAAAGATTAAAGGCAACGATGAAGTGTTTTCCCGTTCCATCTTATAACTGCTGAAGACAACGCAGGGATGCTGATTGATTGCGCCTCTCCCTACAATCCGATAAAAGGCTTTGCCCTTCCAAAATACCTCCGTAATTCGTAAAAAAATGAATCAGAAAAAAATAGTTATTGAGGGAGAATATCGGAAGGGAGGAATAGGAAGCGAAATTCAGCCCAAAACGTGTTTTAATCGCAATACTGGAATGAATAGGATGGGGAATTCAAGATGATAGCTGTGTTGTAAAATGACGATACGATAAAAATCGCCATATTGACTAAAAATGGATGCTTAGACATCCGATTTTATAGAAAATAATTAAATACATAGCGATATTGAACCAGCTTCAGGTTCCACGGCATCTGGCAGTATAATCCACCCGCGATCACCTGAAGCATCACTTCACTTCGGAGACGATAGAAATTCAATTTTCGTCACTGGTAAAAGCAAGATGTAAACAACGTTTTGTGAATAGCTAAAACTTCGGTTTCTGCATAAATACTTCCGATTAACCTACGCGTAATTTTCACTGAAGGTGCGATAATATATTGACAAAAACCTACACGCTATTACTGCCATTTCTTATAGTAGCGCATATCTAACGAATTAACATACATTACCACGTTAATACATTACAAAATATAATTAATTAAGGCAGGGGGGATGGTGGGTGAGAGAGGTAGATGGTAGGGAGTAAACGGATGGGCTATTTGGAAGGTATGGCGGAAATTAGGAATTTTACAGAGCAAAAAAAGAAGGAAACTACGAAAAGACATCCAGATGGGTTGAGTAGAAATGGCTCAAAGAAACCTACTTTATCAGATAAAATACTACTAAAAAACTGTTCACAGCTTGACAACAGGTAACTTACGTTTTTCATACACTATGCAAGACAGAATATGGGTAGAATAATAAAAGGTCTATTTATTTCCATTATTTACATTACAGATAATTAAGAATCTCTCAAGCGAGAGCACTTAATGCTGAATCATATCCATGTATTTATACTGAGTTCTGAGGTCTAAGCAGATCGGTTAACATTCGAATTCCAATATACTATCACTTTAATCTGATATTTGGATAAGCGAAGTAGGATTTTGCTATATCAACGAAGGTTGGTCTTTCGGCTGTTAGGATTAACGCTGGATTTCTCACCTCGCAATGAAATTCGCCCACAGGATTAGTTTACGAAGATTTACGCGCACCGAGAACCTTTATAAAAATTCGACCGAGCATCAACGTAATTTGAACTTGGTATACTCTCGCAGCGGAACTAATGTTATCCATGCGTTAATGCATCCATGCCCTAAGGACTGAGGTCGAATACAAGGGTACTTAATATGACAAAACGCGATAAAATACTATTATTGCGTTTCAATACCTTACAGTTAGTAAGTAGGAATGTTGGTGTTTATGCGGTTATAATATTTTCCTTCAACTAGCAAAACAAGCGTGAAACTCGGGAATGATAGAAGTCAAATCAACAGTTAACTTATGGTTTCAGAGGGCATCATTTGACGCTCTCTAATTGGACTGCAATCCGACAAAAGTTTCACGAGTTTCAAGTTTAATCACCACCGAAAACACAACATCGCTAGAACGAAACTGTTCAACCTGAAATAAAACTCTTTGGTATGGACAGAATCGAATAGTATTTCAGTAGCCATTTGCTACTTTATTTGGTGTACGGCATCGTTTAATGATTTTTTGCCATTTCTTTTTCATCCAATCGGCATTTCCTCAAAACATCAACTGCACTTGTTCAAGAGCCAGTCAATACGGGAATTTAACGCTAAAGTGCGATAAAGTAAAGTATACTAATAAAATATAGTAGTAAAGTACAGTGAAATAAATATAATAGCGTCGGGGTAACTAACAGCTACAGGAAAAAAAAACAAGCGACAACTTGAAAATTTTACCCAACCTTGGGTTCTTACAACAAGCATCATTGCAGCATCAACACTCATTACCAGGAGGCACACGGTAATGAAGGCAGAAATGTTAGGACGTGAGAGGGATAAGGGTAAAACGACTCAATCGAAGACGGTGACGAAAGAAACTCTTAAAAACGTAAAGGAAAGAAATAAAATTGGGTATGGAGCAAGGGATGGAGGACAGGAAAAACAGGAGGGAAATGATATTATCCATGGAAATCGACACGGATGGAGAGCGGGGTATCGTCTCTTGAGATGTGATATTATCTTTCCCGCTGAACTCGGATATCATTTATTTCGTGAAGTACAAAAGATTTGGCCAAAAACAAAATATTAATGAATTTCGCTCGTATTTGACTGCAAGACGGGAGCTAACACGTGTAACACGATTATAGGGGAATGAAGAAAGCCATAACGGATAAAAAGTGATTTGATCGAAGTAAAACTGTGTCAAATGCCATACGGGGAGGATTAGGTAAAGTAAGCAGCACCACTTAGACAAATACAAACTCTTCATGTAAGACATAAAATCGCTCGTGCCAAATCGGCAGCGAATTGTACTCCGAAGATAAATTTGAGAATCTCCTTGCCTTTAAATTGACCTCCCTCGTCACGAGGGTCGAACATGTCAAAGTTCGTTCCTCTCCTCGGCTGCTCGTGCAGCATCCATACGGAGCCTTCATTGGAGAAGGTTACGCGGCAGTACTGAGGGATGATTGTTGAGCTGTTTACCAATGCATTCCACGGCGAAAAATCAATAGTAATAATAGGAAAAAAGGAGTTCACGAAAAGGTTGATCCACGTGCGAGTTACGGGGAGGAAGAGATGATACCAAAGGGTGGGGGGGGGGGGTAGAAGGGGGAGAGACACCCAGAAGCCCATGACGGCGATCAAATTAAAAAGAAGGAAAGAAAACGGAAGGAGCCGAGATAAGCCTTGAGACGGAATGGAAAGGCAGGAATGGGTGGAATGAAATCCCGTCGGGAGATGGAAGAAAGAATGAGTAGGGAGGTGGGGGGAAATCAGAGACTTGGGCAAGGTTGGGGGGGTTGGCAGGTGGGATGAGAAGAGATATGAGGGTGGGCGGGAACGAGAGGAGGCCACTGAAGGATCTTATAAAGCGGAGAAGTTGGCGGAGGAGGTATATTCCGCTGGAGGAGGGGAAATGGTAGTGGGTGGGCGGGGACGCCTTGAGAGGGAGTTTGACTGAATAATATCACAATAGGACCACACTCTCTTCTTCCTCCCCCCCCTCCCCAACTCCACCGACTTCCCATCTCTCAAACCGTACCTTTTCCCCAACTTCGACGGAGTTTTGAGATTAGAAAGATCCTCGGGAGGGTCGGGGGCACGGGAGGAAGATGGGTGGGAGGGAGGGAAAGAATAAGGCTGAGGGCGGAGAGAGCAGATAAGACCGAATGATTGAGATTTCGACGCGGGAGTGAGAGGACGACAATGATTTAAGAAGTACCACGGGGAGGGTCGCCTCGTCCGAAAACGTTTGAGTAGCACGGAGATCGGCGTAAATCCTATAGATTGGACAGGGGATAAGCTTTATCGGATCTGAAAATACGCATTTAATCAGAAAGAAGGAATGAAGAAAAATAGAAATACTCCAAGAGATCCGGATGGGAAGCAGCAAGAAAAAATATAACTCGCTGTTAAATGGAATACCTACGTGTTTTAAAACGGTGAAAAAAAGATTTTATTCCATAATCTTTATGGAATTGGCTGGAGGAATGTGTACCATGACTGACTGACAGGGATTCAAAAAAGGTCTAGAACATTCCCTACAGGGTTAAATATTTTTTCATCACGGTCTAAGTCCTCAGAGAAGTATCATCTTTCCTGACTCCGTTCCAAGAGAGATCAATGAGAGCTTAGGCACTCTGTCGATAGCCACAAAAAAGTTGCATTGATGAAAAATAAATAGGTAACGAACTTGACAAAGGTTTAAATCCAATGCTTAAGCATTTTATCATTTTTTAACCCAAACTACTACGGGCCAATATTTTACACTAGTAATACTCTGATTTTACCCACAATATGAACTGAAACTACAGCGAAATGACGAATATTATGGAAAAGAAAATTTATCAGTCAATAAGAAATGCAACCTAGGGATAACTGCAAACGTAAAGGCTCAAAATGAAATTTCTCAAATCCTCAGATGTGAATCGTATGCATGCGGGTCCTAGGTACCCCATTTCAATGCTTAAAATTTCTGCACTGCATGACGCAATAAAAAATTATCACCACAGTTCAATGGATAACGATGACTGGCAGAGTGAATGAATAACGGACTCTTAAACAGAATGACAGACAGGAAATATGGACATATACAAGAAATAACAATTAAAGTGACCGCTACGAGCCCAATGTTTAGCAATGCGTAAATATAATACCCAATAAGTATTTAAATATGAAGGAATTTATCTAACAAAACCCAGTCCAGAGAGGAATTAAGACGCAACAATAACACGTCAACTGTTTTTGGTGACATTAAGAGAAGGACCTAATATATTCTCTTCATTATCTTCTCAAATTCTTTGGAAATGGGGTTCTCAGCCGTACAGAGAAAGGAAAAAACTTACTTTGAAAAGTGCAAATTTCGCGAGAGTTACTGTACTCTGGGGACTTGGTTTGATTTATTTATTTATCATTTTTCCTGAGTTGAATCCAAAAATAATTTTCCCTTATCTTCCACCCACCCAGGGTGGGCTTTAACAATGGTTTTAACAACGGGACAAGACGACGTCGTATTGGAAACTCTTTCAAAACAGAAAGGACAACAGGTCCGAATGAAGAGTGGAGTGTGGACCAATAAGGTGTAGAGCGCAAGGACGTCCACTTGGGAGGGGCTACTATGGCCAGGAGACGAGTCCGAGATCTGCGGGGATCTGGACAAAGACGCAGGTTGACAGGTGGGGCAAGGACAGGAGGTAAACTGGATCGGAGAAGTAAGACCCGCTGGCAAATTCGCTGCCTCTATCGTACGCAGCAGTGCAAGGCAGCCGTGCCCACGAACTAAATGGAAATTAAGCAAGCTGGTGAGCTTGCAAAACACGTAGACGGTAGTGTCACTCTGACCTGAGGATTCGCTCTCGAAAGCACCCGCCATCGCACTCATTGAGACGCGAAACAGAAGGGCCGAGGCTAGCGGACAGTTGGGCAGGATTATTTTAATGTCGCCCCGAGCCTTTTGTCATGCAACATTTTGTGGCTACGAGAATCCAATTCTGGCGTCGTTGAACACATCCGGACCGGATTTGCATGGCTACCATTTCTTCGTGGTGACGGTCACGTATTCTTGTCCGTGCAGTGGAAATAGCGCACGGAAATCGATACGGTCGTTCATTGGACTGGAAATGGAGACGCGGACTTCGAGCATTCTATTCGAGGAAATGGTTAGTGGGGCTAAAATATACACACTGACATTTATGCAACATAAAAATCACAAGGCTTTTAATAATAAATGCATTAATTAAACAGATGAAATCAAGCGCTATGCTTCCCACGACGCCAATAATTAAATAACAAATTATATAGGTAATGAATAATTAGGAGGAAATATTAGGAGGAACGATAATTCATTGCAATTTAAAAATATTTTGCTTTATTCAACAAAATTAATTATCATTTGAGGTAAACTGATCATTTCATTTTATGCGCGGCACGGTAGACCACATGTAGATAGTGAATTATTTCAATAAATTATAATTTTAATTCAGACATTATATTTTTTTAGAGTTCCAGATGATGAGAGGTTGGACGATGTGCTAGGTATCTTAGCCATAGCAGCACAAGTTATTTCAAAGTTTTGGTAGAATGATAACATCAGTAACGTGATAAATAACGTAACCAGCTTCAATTTGCTATTATTTACAAACACGACTTTAAAATCCTCTGAAATGAGAAGAACTTTTGAAAAATTATGATATAATCTATGTTAATTTAATACAGTAAATACTGATGGAAGTCAGTGATATTTTGCAGCTTCATATGTGGTTCCATCTTGCTTTCGCATTAAAGCACCGTTGAAGATATTTAATAAAGTGGAAATAAATCAGCAGAGAGATCAATTAGAGAAAAAGGGGCGAATTATTTGGAACTGTGATGAAAAATGATGCAAGTTCTCAGCCACCGAAAGTCTTCAGCGATTGAAAAAACAGGACACGGTTGTGGTCCTCTCGTGGTGACCCAAGTTCATACGCTTCCACAATTCTTAATATCGCCGATGGAGCCCAATATTGCAACGCATTGAGTCACGCCAACTCAACTTTCCTCCGGTATGCGACCGAAGCAGGACAATTATCTCTCTGCCGGTTGAAAAGGAAATGGAAAACACAAGCCGACTCTTATTACGCAAGAGCACTCACGCACGGGCAGTGATTTAATTTCACGACGGATCTGCCCTTTTCATTAACGTTCCGCTGCTAGGATATTTCAATCAACCTCCTGATGCCTGACAGCTGCGGACGAACGCGAAACGCAAATACCTATACCGTCCCATCACCCGTGCCCCTATGGTTCCCCAGTTCGAGCATCCAGAGCTATATCCAATGGAGACAGGCGAACGGAGCATAAAATGTTAGTGCAGAGGGATGGGGAGGGGCATAGAAGTAGACGGATGAGGGAAAAAATTGAAACAAAAAGGAAAGCGTACAATGGCAAAAGGAATTTAGCAAAAAAACAACGCAAAAACATATCCGACTGCACACGACGTTATATTGGCTTACGCCGGACTGACGTTCTGTGCCTCCAGGAAAAAAAATAAAAACACAAAAAGAATACATAGCGTGGTGACGGGCATCTCGTCTGCATCCGCGTGCAATCTCACCCTCATCCCACGCGATATACTCGGCAGGTTACGGACAGGCTCACCGAATACCTCCGGGACATCACGAGGAAACGGCAGTCCAGGCCTTTCCCTCCGCTAATTAATAAATTGCCGTTCCCCCCTCGCTCGTTCTCCTCCAGAATCCAACCCCACTCCCCCTTTCATCGCTCCCGGACCTTATCCCAGACCCCGCGCACGGAATAGGAGGGTGAATTATAAGGTGCGGGAAGAGGAGTGGGGGGGGGGTACTCAATGGCCAGAAACCATCCATCCCTCAACGCTTTCATACGACAGAAACTCGAAAGGATATTACTCCGCGATAGTATATCCAACAGCACGCGGAAGGGATTTTCAGGGAGAGGTGGAAGAGGGGAAGGAAGACAGACCGGAATTACCTTGCTCTTAACGACAAGGATTCCACAGTTTCCACGTCCCATCCGACGGATTGAGTTCTGTACCGACTCGAAGTGCTCTCCCCACAGCACCCTAGTGGGGATCGGCATAAGAATGAAAAATCTCTGCTACGACCGGAATTCGAACCCGGGCTCTCAGGGTGGGAAACCAGTACTCTAGCAACCGTACCAACCCGATTCCTTCGTCACTAGAACAGACAAGTTCAAATAGCTTACTCAATACCTCTCCGGAGGGGATTACTTCGCGTAAAATAACCAAATGAGTTAATCAGAGCAGGCTACTGGTAATTTGAAGTGGACTTCTGGGCCTGACGAATGAGACTCTATGAAACAGGAACTTATCGTGAAGCTTTCAGTGCTGCAAATGAGATATCCTACTCCCCCATTCGTGCATAACGAGCACAAATGAACGTTTAGGAGCGTCAGTGATTCATAGAGAATGCAGCAAGTACGTATTTAAGCTCCCAAAGGTTTCTCCCATGAATGGTTTGGTAACTCAGTAGCGAAATTATTCAAGGAAGGACAAAGAGGATATATCTTTTCCCTCAAAACGTTGGTGAGATCACTAATCTACTAGTGCTAAAGGTATTTTAGCATAGAGATAGAAGTGAAAGAAATATGTACAGAATATTCTAGTCACGGAGAGACAACACTGCCTGAGAAGAGTGCGAATAATCATTGAACCAATCCTGGTATTTTATACCTACATTAATAGTCACTACATATATCACTAATCATTGACCCTGGAGCATATACTCCATGCACTTTCGCAATACATCATGTGGTAGAAATATTGGGAAGCGTATGCATAAGGCTATAGCACAGGAACTAGAATTTTTACATTCATCTCAAACAGTTTTATTAAGGAGTCCATGTAACAAGCCAGTGTGAAATATAAAACTCAGTGAAGTAGCATTCAAACCTCAGGACCCATATCCACTATTCCACTGATATGCGGTGACCATATAATATATGAAGTCATATCGGTGCATATATAATGGTCGAGGAAGGAATCTTTAGCCAAACGCATTGAAAAAAATTGTTTTTCTAACGTTAACACGTAGAAGGCAGTAAGGCGCGAAAGTAAGCAATCCTCATGCATGACTACTTATGTTTTCCTCTTAAAGTATCCTACCACGCATTTCTCGAATAACGCAAACGGGCGAATGAAAAAAAAGCTTGGGAGCGCGAACTCGGAATCTGCAATATTTTTTTCCACGGGAGGAATGCGTAAGTTGGAAGAGGTGAAACGAGAGAGAGAGAGAGGGGAAAAGAATGGATCGCGGTGGAGCGATGGGAAAATATGGTTACAAAAGATGGTAATTGGACCTGGGGAAAAAAATGGCAAGGCACGCACCAAAAGGATTTCCCATCCTCTCCCCACTGGCCCTTTCTTCTCCTACCGTTCATTATCTCGAACAATTTGCTTCACGACATCTGCTCGGCCGTACGTCATTCCGTGAACACCTACCTCCCTCCCCTTCCAAGCCTCCTCCTCCTATCCCTCCCTCGCCACCTCCAAGAGCCTAATCCCGATCCTCACCTTCATGAAACACACTCACGCAATAATCAGGCGTGGGTCGCGGCAGAGGAGGATTAATTGGGGCCCGTTAAGGGCTCTACGGAAGGAGGATCTAGCAGCATCGGGAGATTCAATGGCGAGATGGATAAATGGGGTAATTACCTTCCTAGTAATTTCTGAACTCTTAAAAAATGGCCTCTAAGTTTCTTCCCTAGCGTTACATTTACAAAGGGAGGGTATTCGTTGATGGCAGAAAAAAATATTAATTTCTTTCACCCACCTGTAACAAAGAAAATATCGCGCGAGGGTGAAAATTCCCTTGCACTTAAAAATATGGCAAATAGGCCATGGAGTAATTCCTGTGAGGCTACGGTTATGCCTCATTCTAAACATTCAATATCATGATGCCACCATTCACCCACGCTTGATCAGCAAGATCTAACTTCCGGAATATTTCCGAAGTGGGATGAATGCGAATTTCGAATCTCAACAGGATGCATTATTATAACCCATAGCTTGTTTTAGACAGCCCATTATTTCTCAGATATACTATATGGGCAAAGAGCAGGTATCCCCAGATATAACCGTTATTGGTAATTAATCAATTACCATTGAGTTTCATTATGCATATTAATAACTTCCACAAAGTTACGCCTGAAACGACTTCTTATATTCGTTATTGGTAACCCTGCAGCCGAAGCAGATATTAATGCTGCTGTTATTAGAGGCAGTTCACAATTATTTGCGTCACAAAGGACAGGTGGGAACTTAGTTACGGTTATTATTTTTTCAAGACGAGGCAAGGGTGGAGAGAAATCCGGTGTCAGCTTTATCCTACTTTTATCGAAAGGTAGGTTAACGTCCCATCAAACAGACAGAGAACTGAACTTGAAAGTGCACTCCACGAGTACCTACTTTATTTGGAACCAGTATATATAGTGGTGAAAAAACTCTGCCACTACCTGAAGTCGATCCCGGACCATCGGGATGGGCAGTCAGTACTTAAACCACCACTCCAACCCGCTGCCCGCAGTTCTTGTGTACACATCGAGTCCGACGGAAACAAAAGTTCATGTTCATCTCGGAAATATTAACGAATTGTGGCCGGGAGGGTTGAAAACAGATGCAGACTTGAGAACCTTCATCAGCGAATTTTCAGCGGGAATCTCCCTTGGCTCAAATCTCAGAATCCGTCCAAGTTCGGCAAGGTTGGATGAGAGCGACACATTCGAGGGAAATTTCAGTATCATTCCAGCGACGTAGGCGACGTACTCGCGCAGGGTGTTCGGAGAAGAACGGCCCAAAACAGAACAGGATGAGGATTGGAAGAGGAGGATTTGAAGAGGAGAATGGTGCGGCCACACACGAAACACATAGCCGAGGCTCAACTCCCTCGCTCTCTTCCATCGCGTCCGATTCGCTCTTTCTCACTCCTACACCCTTCTGCGCTCAATGGCGACCATTAATTCAAAGCGCGGGGGATATATCACGAGTCTTTAATCCAATGGTATACCCACTGTCGCGGTCAACGGAGAGGGAGTCGAAAACGCCTTCCATTCAGCTCCAGCGGATGATACCTCTCGGAGGCAGGCGGCGGAGGTGAAATGGGGGAAAGAGAGAATGAGAGAGGCGAGGGAAAAAATAATGGCCGGTGGGAATTGATTAGGAAAGAGGGAGGGAGAGAAGGAAGCTTTCAATCTGCCAGTCGAAACGTTGACAGCATTAGTCGAACTCATCCCCACCTACATAGTAATCCTGCGACCTACTATAAGGGTACGTGGCAAGGGGTGACCTGACACTATATCTGTATTACAGTAAATTAAAGAATCTTATTGGTGCTAACTATACTACTGGTTTTATCGTTAAGTCATAAATCTTCCCCTGTGAAAAACGAAAGATTCCTATTTGAATAAATCTTTCAATTTCAAATGATCACCGCGCGGAACAGAATGCACAGTTCTTATACAAAACTTGTGATTACGTGCCTGTAAGAAATATTCAAAGAAATTGTCTAGATTATTAATCCAATGCAAGTTTTTAATGCTATTTTCTCTTCCTGGAGTACTTTTTATAGCCAGAAGTTACCGTAACGTCCTCGTTAACTTAAAGTTCACATCAACTGATACCTAACGTTGCCCATACTTTATGAAACTAGACCTTAAAAGCTTCACAAGGGCACGCAAAAAAGCATAAAATTAAGACGACTACGTCCCTGCCCGGTACCTTCGACCAAAATCTACAATTTTCACCTACTGTGTGTGACGAAATAAAATTTCTTACCTTTCTGCCTAACTGTCCATCCCTTTAATTTTATATTTATCATCTTACCTGACTTGAGAGGCCATCAACACATTAAGTTACTGTGATTTCTCATTTTTTATTCCTCCTCCAACCCAATAAGGCTCCGCAACATTCCCTAAGACCCTCAAAAATGATGCTTAGCTGTCAAAGCTTTCCTCTCTTTTGGTAAAAGTCTCCATAAATGGTTTGTTAGTTTCTGAATTCTGTTTATTCACTCATTACTATAGATAGCATCACTGTTATCTGAACAAAGAATGAAATTATAACCCATATTTTTTTTCCCAAGGAAATGGAAGGCTGGTTCTCTCTCTTTCTTTCCTTCTGATGTGGACGACATCTAATAGGCTACGGACGGCCTCAGATCGCCTATAAGGAAAGAACTGTGCAGGGTAAAAAAAACAAATGTCGCCGGCCGAAGGTTTCAGCGTCACGAGCAAATTTGCACGCGCGTGTCAACGTGCGGATGTCGGTTGGTTGGATGAATGCAGGCACGACAGGGAAAGGAGTGGGGGTCCACCTTCCTCGCGTAGGAATACCTCCATGGTGGACGGCAGATGAGCGTCGTAATAATTCGACGAACAGGCTGCACGACTCGTTACCTATTCCGCGAGCGGCGAGTTCGCTTCGTACACTGTGTTTGGATGGAAAAACGATCTCCACTCATTAAAACATCCGCTAACAAAAGGCTTGCGTGTAATAGGCTGCTATAAGTATCAGTTGTAGCATCCTTTTACCGGAGTTTATCCGAAGTACACGCTGTCATGTCATGTTGGAATATGATAACGACATGGTTGGCAAATGCCGCGTAAACTGTGCGTCGTATTTTTTTGGCATACTTGCCTTTATATGCCATTGAAATAATTTTCGACTATGATTCAAGTACTTATAACGAATTGAGCACTGAAGGAGATCTATCCAAAACAGCATCAAAAATACTGGAATTCTTGTGGCAATACTTGACTCCAGTTATTAATCGCAATATTCTGTTGCCATTTTCATGAGCGGCAAGAAAAAATTAAAAATCAACTGTCGCTCGTTGATGAATCCATCCGTTAGGAAACACACACGAGAAAATAAAGAAAAATAAAAAATTGGAAAAATAACAATAAGATATTATAGGTATTATATCATCATAGTACCAGAGTCAGTCACTTGATAATGATATTTATAAAGGTTCATAAATAAAAATATTTAAATATCCGCGTAGCCGCGACCTGCAAGCAAGCACCTTGACGACCAAAGGTACTTTTAAGTTGGCTCACATCAGAGTGCATGGGGTAGATTAGCTTATAAGAAATGAATGGGAGAAAAGTGGCAAAAAGTGCCAAAAAGTAAACATTGCCAAACATTGGTAAATTAATGTCGAAGCGAGCAAATGGAGGAGGTTGGACATCCATACATTAATAAAAAACTTTGAAACAATATCCGCATTATTAATACAAGAACTCGCACTTTGATGCATCGCGAACTGTTGAGTGGAATTTATATCATAATGGTGCGAAATTGAATATTTTCAGCTTTCACGCGTATCACGAATACACACAAGGATAGGAGACGGACTCTACTCACCAAATCAACTCTTTTTTCGCGACCTAAGCGGAATGAATCCTCCTCTCACAGTGCGGATCCCCAGATGATATAAATGCCGGGATTGGGCTCGGTTAATATACATTTATACGATTATCAACGAGCCTCGCAAGAAGGATGTGCATGCATATTCATGACGCTACCTTGAAAATCTATAGGGTAGGCGCTGGGAAAGAGGATGGCAGAAGGCGAGAAGAGAGGAAGAAGGAGATAGAGGGTTGCAGAGGAGGCAGGAGGGGTGGGAGGGAGGAGCAGGGTCACGGCATGCGAATAGAATGCCGACGACGCCGTGAGAAACGGCCGCGGCAGCTGAAGAAGACTGCATTTTCGGTAGCCGTTTCCCGTCTGGGACTTCCTCGATTCATTTGCCATAATTCACCCCATTATCTCGGAACAAAGAGGCAGCAAAAAATCCTCCCGAACACGAAAATGGAGAGTGGGGATAATCTCCACCTTTAACTTATACAGAGAGTTTCCGAGGGGATAGAAGCGCTATAAATTTTTCGGGGCCTCATTAATATCCGAGACTAGAGAAAGGAAAGGAGAGTATACGCATCGGCGCTCTTGGCCGCGTTTGGCTAATTCATCGGCCAGAGTTACTCGGATATTCATCTCGAATGACAGAGCATTTGGCACGACAGAGGCCGAAAATTCGTCAGTAAGCACGGGTGAGCACCGACAAAGACTCAAGAGTGGTAGTGAGACGATGAGGAGAAGATATTTTGAAGGCTGGCCATGGTCCACGTTTTGACCAGACGTGGAAACAAAAGGGCGTTCTAAGGAAGCTAATGACAAATACTCTTGACACCAATTGAGAAAGACGGAGAATAATTTCAGTACCTTGACTCCCATCGTTTTCCTTCTCGCCGATTTATATCGTGTGAAACGAGGAATAAACATTTTTTCGCAAAAGAGGCATTTCTAAAGGATTTAACGAAAATCCATGACAAGAGCACAATAAAAAATTAATATGAGGAAAACGCTTGAGGAGCGGAGTTATTTTGAAGAGGCAGAGTTCATTAGAACGCACATGTAGACCACGCTCTCCGATGTCTGTGAGGCATCAACAATGACAACAAAAAGGCACGTATAGAAGATGGCACACGTTGTAACAGGATAATGGTGAGGATAAAATGGAAGAAAGCAAGTAACCAACGAAGAGGTGCTAAGAAGAGTCGGAGAAAAAGAGATCTGAATACAATACTGAAAATGAGATAAGACAACATTATCGGATACGTCTTAAAACATGATGGTCTTAAGAACTCATTGTCGAAGTAAAATTGAAAAGGGAGAGGCTCCTGAGAAACTAGCATGTTTCATCCTGGGGACAAGAAATGAAAGCTGTGAAAAGGAAGAATAATGTATGCATGAAGATGTTAGTCAACAGTAGAACCGAGTGGAGAGTGTTGCTAAACCAATCTTGTGATTGATGATCAGTACCGATAATGACGGAGACTGAAAAACCAAAAGAAAGAGCTAAATAAGTAGAAAGAGGTGGTTATGTAATTGATTTAAGTTGTAAGAACATTTGCATAAGTGAGGGGAACACAATAGTGACATGTGTTACATACATATGACGAAAAGTTTGAAATGTAATTTTCTGATGGTAATATACGACATAGCTAGTTATTTGCAGGTAATAAGGCAACAATAAACTAGCAGAAAATATCGCGTAATATGAAATCTTATTCATCGGCATGAATGTCTTCGCCTCATGAAAGTGCCTCTGTGGAAGGTATTAATATTTAAATTTATGCTTCTAGGAATCTAGCTTCTAATCCATCACCCAATTTCGGAGCTAGCGCAGGACAGTGGTTTTGGACAGATAATAATGCGATATATTGCACTTTTCACGAATCCTCATGCCGTTGTGAGAATCAATAAACTTGAGGAAAAATACACGAGTTTATCTTGACCGAAAATAAATTATTTCCCCACTGATGAAACAGGCACAGCAACCAGAAAAGAAATAGCGTACTTGCCTCGCACCCAGTTTCTGAGAACGCTTGAATTCATTACCGGTGGATTCACTAATAAAGCCATTCGATAATTATGACCGAAATCCAATCTTCGGTTAGGAAATTTCGCCATGACTAAATGGCACCACAGAAATAGCAAGTCCATCAGAGAAGACTCAATCAACCACATCGAGTTTTAAAATTGAAATAGCAAAACAATGATCGATTGACTCGAATGAAATATTGATTCCATTTCCTCTCTCATCAGACCTAGCCAAGTTTAGGCGATCATATTTCGTCAAAGATCAAATGCAAGCAAATAATGGAGCTATTTTGTGAAACGAACGAGGATATTCCCATGGCATACCGCATTTGGTAGTCAATTATCTCCGAATATCTTTAGGAATCCGAAACGCTCAGCGAATTTTCGATTGCAAAACGAAAGCCATACCGCGGTACAGTGAGCAACATACGGCCACTTCAACAATTTTCAGGGCGAGGACAATTCCAAACGCCCCGCATAACAGGAATGCTCGTGATATCCGAACAAACATTTCCAATTTACATTCTCCAGCGCGAGAAAGGATTACCAATTTCATCATGGCACTGTTGGAGATAATCGAGGGAATAATTACCGAGCTAACTAGGTCATTGGTGGTTTTGCACTCTTATCGAAATGCGGTCGTGGGCGATTATCAAGGCGTCGATGGGGATTCGGGAAAAAGCGCCGAGCGTGCACTCGCTATGGGCACAAAACAGCCGGGAATGGGAGTTGCCTGTCGAAAATAGGGCCTTTCTGTCATCGCTATCGAGAATTCCAACAGCACTCTCTCGATCTTTCTGGATTGGCATTTAACTCACGCAAATAAAGCCAATATTTTGTTTAAAATCTCTCGGAATAGGTTATTCTTGACGAGTTATTGCTCTTTCTGGGAACTGACTGGTAAGTGGAAGCAAAATATATGTTATTCAGGACTCAGTAGAGGTAGAATAGGTAGGTACAGAAGATTGCACTGATTGACAACACTTCACAGAAATTAGATTGATGTTGTGTTCGCAGTACTATATGTTAAGGGAGTTGAAATTTGGACGGAAAAATAACGCGAACACTGGAAATTACGTCGATTAAAAACACTAGAAAGGAATTACGATGGGCTGAGTAAATTTCTTGAAATATAGGTATTTTAGGTTGCAAACGTACAGAAAGGTGACTGAATATGAAAATGCATGATAAAGAAAAGAAAGAAGATAAATAATTACTTTGCACGAGTAAAATAAGAACTATGGAAGTCTGAAGGGGATATTATAGAACGTTGGCTGGTTATTCAGGGGAGGCGACCGACAGCTGAGGTCATTTTTACCTGGAATCGAGCCCGGGCCCTCGGGATGGGAGGCCAGTACTCTAGTCACTACACCAACCCGATCCCCCACCATAGAACGCTCAGGCAATTTAAGCGTCCACGATAAATGCCTATCATTCAAATTGATTTGGAGATAATCTAATTTCTCGCTTGTAACATCATGCTATGTTAATTTACACCACTTCATTACAGTGAGAGTTCAAAGAGAATACTTCGTGCTATTCGCATAGGCTTGTTGGTGTGACGAAAACAATTGAAACTTTTGAGAGCGCATCATTGGAAGGCAAAGGAATACTAATGACTGAAACGCAAAAGTGTAATGTAAACGACACCAGCGGTGGGCACTGAAGGAACTAGGGCCCACACAAGTTCCCAGAGACGCGGTTATAAAAAAGAAAGAGAGGGAGAAAGATACACGCCGGCGCTTGTTAACCAATTCCCCTGGCCGTACGTTCACGTTCGTCAATCACCGATCGAAGGAGAGCATATACATGCACGCCGCCAAAAAATTAAGTCCATTCACCGAGGGAGACGAGGGCGGTAAATACCACGCATCGAGGAGCCCTCCGCACGCCCCAACGCTTTTCTCCCTCCTCGCTCGCCTCCGAACGAGATGAAAAAAAAGAAGAACGAAAAGATTATCGGGATGCCCGAGCTGGTATGTGTGTGCGTGTACACCAGAAGAGTCGGAAGGAAAATAAAGCGGTGGAAGAGAGAGAGAGAAAAATCCGTTCGAGTGGCACACACGAGGATCAGGAATTTATGCAAACGAGCGGAAAAATCTCACGCGGGAGAGTGTCTCACACATCCTCTTCAGAAATCCCCTCAACCCACCGAACGAAACTCTATCTCTCCCACCCGCATACCTGAAGCCTGTTTCGAACATCCCTCTGTCTGTCGCGGATCAAGGCGAAAAATTGACAACTTAATTACGGCCTACGTGTGGTGAGAGAGAGGGTAGGAGAGGGAAATAGGAAGGAGAAAGTATCGAACAGCGTCTTTTTTTCGGAAGGAAACCTCGCCTTCCCACACCGAAATATTTCCCCTCCCACGCACGCATGATCACGCTCCAGTTCCTTCCTTTCCCATGGGATCGGGAGCTCAACGCTCGAATTACATATACAGGGATGAGGGGGGAGGGGGTTTGTTGGAATCAGGGGGCGGGGAGAGAGGGGGGGATTGAGCGCTGGGGTGTCCTCCCGACCACCCTAAACCTCTTTGAGAGCATCTCCCACCACTTCCTCGTGTTTCGATCCAAACTGCTCCATTTAAGAGGATTAAGGGAAAGAGAGAGAGAGAGGCATATGCATGCGTTAAGTATATGCGGTCTAATGGCATGTCACGCGTCATTGTATCATTTCCCCACTGATGACACCATAACCCTTTCACCGCTCTGAGCTCTCGTGTATACGCTCCGTAGCTGCTCAGCTGTTTACTTGCTCCCAGCGCCCATAAACTCTCGCCATCAGACTAGGCTGGAGAGAGGAAAGTATACCTTAAATTGTATTCGCTCACCTTGCATCAAACGCAAACTACTCTCAGATCCCTCCGAACTGAGAGCAGTAAAACCGAAAGATTTTAAAAATTAATGACTTGATGAAAAAATTGGATTGGGAGTTGTTTTGTATATTTTCGTTTTTGGAGATTTCCAACGATTGCGTAAATATCAGACATGTTAAATCTCATCCATTTCCTTATACCACTAAAAAAGTCGTGAAACTTGTAGTATTTAGTTAAATTTTCAAAGGTCAGTTACATTAGTTTCGTTCAAATCCCATTAATTCCACATCAATAGCAGCCATAAGCCTTAAGGGACGAAAACAAATTTAAGTTTTGTCACTAAAATTAAGCAAGCAAACTATAAATTGAGTTCAGACGGAAGAACAAATGTAATGCTTATTTTCTTCAGTAGTATATCTAAGGTTTTAGAAGTTACAGCAGTTATCGACGTCTAGCGTTGGAACTTAATCAAAAGACAAACACAACATCAATGCCCGGTGCGGGATTTGAATCCACGGCCTTTGGATTGCCAGACTGAGGATTCACATACCTGGCTGCC
Organism: Platycnemis pennipes; assembly: GCA_933228895.1. Taxonomy (NCBI): domain Eukaryota; kingdom Metazoa; phylum Arthropoda; class Insecta; order Odonata; family Platycnemididae; genus Platycnemis; species Platycnemis pennipes. The sequence goes on along the minus strand of OW121856.1, from coordinate 98,564,073 downwards.
ACGGCCGGCTTCTTCAACTCTAGCATACTTAATATAAACCTGATATAGGGTGTAACAGCCAGAGAATAAAATCACTCGATTAATAAGCACTCCTTCAGCTCGAGTAAAAACAGCTTTTTCTGGCGCGAAATCAATTTACCTACAATGAAGCCAATATTACACAGAGAAATATAGTAGTGTGTACTTGTTCCTGAGTTATATGGTAACATTTCAGAAATAAACTGTACGCAATTATAAAAAAGGATATACTGCTTATTTAGCACATACTTTTTTATAGTTGCAATATGCTTTAGGCCATCATACCCTCTCGTATGTACGTAATTTCCACATTACGTCTAATGCATTTGAATTCTTTGTAGTCGACACAATTGGTATTCAACGAACATTATGCAAAAGAGATGTTCAAGGGTTGTCAACGACAGATGGAGGATTATATCGAATGGAACATTATGTAATCAATGAAAAAGACACTGGGATTCGATAGCTACCACAAAACGTAAAGGCACTAAATATGGAACTACTCAGAACTAATCATGGTCATAGATTAGCTTTATAAAATATCTAAAGAAATATTAAAACGTGTGCAGTGTAGATAAATCTGGAGCAAAATTAATTTGGAGGACGCAGACCCGAGCTAGGAACTCGGCACTCTTCTTCGAACCCTATTGACATCATTTCATTATTGTTGTTATTTAAGGCGTGTGCGTGACTTTGAATGTTAGAGCTAATAAATCTGCACAATTTATTTGACCTACACGCAATACAAGTTGAAAACAAAGAAAACGAAAAAAGCTAAGATAATGAGCGCCAAATCGAACTTCGGCAGATACTCAGTTGCCATTGGAATTGTTTTGAAAATCCATCCCGAAAGGGACGAAAATAGAGCAATGGAAATGGAACGAAAAATAACTCGGAGGCACTCGGAATAAATTCCTACGCAGGATCTGGGGGACAAATTCACTGGGAGGGCTGCCCGCATAGGCGAGGGTTAGAGGAATTGGAAAGGGGGAATGGGAAGCCCGCGAATGCACTCGTTCGTTCTCCGGGAATATCCACGCACGGGGCTGCGAGTAATTGAGGGAGGACCAGAGCAATAGGAGAAGCGCGGGAACAACCACATTCTCTCGACTCGCCGAAGGGACTGGGGGTGCAGGGAGGGGGTGGAAATGATCGCGATGGGGAAGCTGCCGGGAAAGAGAGAGAGAGAGGAACGGGACGCGAGAAGAAGCGGGGATTTCCGAGTTCAAACCCGAGGCCGCGTAAATATTCATTCTGCATTAATGGCGGCAGTTCCCTCCTCCTCACTCCAGAACATCCCTCCCCCTCTTGCTCCCCCTCCCTCCTACACCACTCACTCACACGAGCAAGCGATGGGGTTGGGGGGCGGGAGGGGGGAGGAAAAGATCCACTACCACCGCACGACCCGTCCCACAAACCTTCTCCTACACCCCTTCTTCCCGCTCTCAGACTGGAACTATCCCCGCGAAAGCACTTCCCACTTCCATATCTAACCCACACCCCTTCCCGATGACACACGCACCGCTTGAGCAAAGAGCGAGTATAAAAGCTCTGAATGCGATCCTGATGAATAAGCCGCGAGGAGAAAGGAAAGTAGGGAAAGGGGCGGGGTGCGTATGCACTGGGCGGGGGCAGGAGATTATCGAGAGAGGGAGGTAGAGTGCATATTCGTCGAGGTTTTGGGGGTGGGGTCAGGAGGCATGCGTCCGTGAGCACCGGCATCCGTCATTATGTCTCACACACATCATCGTCATCATCGCCGACAAGGTATCACACCGCGATCGGGCATCGATCAAGCCTCACATTACTGCCGACGCGCGGAATGTGAAACTGCGGAGGTGCATGCTTTTCGGGTTAGGGCTTGAGTGGTTTAATGGGGGCGTTTCGGTCCGGGGTGGTGGGGCGGGCTGAGTTGCCTACAGTGAGTGCTGGCAGCTGAAATGACGCACCGAACGTCCACAGGTGGCGGTGCTCCCGAGCGGGCTAATTTGTCAAAGGAATTTCGCAGCTAGCAGAGTCCTCTAGTCGAAAGGTAATGTTCTCTCGACGCCATTAAAAAAAATCAGCGCAATCAAAGTGACTCAAGGAATTTAACATTAGCAAATAGAACGCGCTCCTTATGCCATTCACTGGAAAAAGCTTGGGAGTAGTGAGTTGAGTGGGACGGAGAAGTATGGCCTCAGAAGACGAAGTACCACATCATCTTATTATAGTGAAGAGTATGGTTAGTGTAGTGGATAGAGTACTGACCTCTCACCCGAAGGGCCCAGGTTCTACTCCCGTCAGTGGATGATATGTTTTATTGGTGAACCGGCCACTACTTGAGTGCCTTGCAGAGCGCATACGAGTATAGTACTCCGTCCGTCGGATGGAACGTTAAGCCTTGATCCCCTTGACGCCTTTCGTCGACGCCGAGTTTCCCCCTACCCCCCATCACCCTTCTCTTCTCCTTCCGGTCTGAAGAGCCCTTAAGTACGGGTGCAGACTTGAAAACACGGATGAGAAACTCTAGTAAGTTTCTTTGATAGCGCATCTCTTTTCCTCTGCATCATGGTTATTTTTGGCACGATGAGGTTAAATGAGGGAAAGGCGTAATAAAAGTGGATTTAGAAGTTTATGAGAGGTATCGGAACATGTGAGAAGGTAGCAGGGGAAAGAATGTTAGACGGATATAGTGTGAAATATGTACGTGGTGGGAATAATTATATGTTCATTTAGACCTACCTTCACCGGCAGAAAACTGATAGTAGATAATAACGGATTAAGGACTACAACACCTGAACCAAGTCGCATAAGATCCCATCCTTTTCATAAGTTGCAACATAAGCCATATATATGCGTGAGTTTTAATCACACATTTTCAAACACCAGTTACAAAATAAACGAGCTTGAATACTTCCTTGACAAAAATATCGCCGCAAAAATTCGACAAACTACCAACGAAAAACGACCATAAAAACTTTAAAAGTCAGCTTTACTTACTTTGATAATCGAGGTAATGAGAGAAAAACCATCGAAAGAAACATGAGCCAGGGAAGCCTTGAAACATTGAATTTTCTTTGGGGAGATGAGAGCCAATGACGATCTCAGCATTAAACAGCGGCCTTTGATAACGTGATATAAAGAGACAGAAACAAAACAGTGAAGCTACCTAAAACCTTCACAGATCATTCACGCGCACCACGAAAGAAACTTCACGGATTCGACATTCGAGGTAAAATTTCACGTATGGGTTTCAGTCAGCAAGCGAAATTCCAAGAAATGCCGCATTCCCACGAGCTGACAGGGCTGGAAACACCACGAAGAATTCCTCTCTTCAGGGCGCGGGATTCCGACACGCGTCCACGGACGGAGCAGAATATCTCGACAAAGGATAGAATTCAATTTGGAAAGCGACGTTCAGGGGTAGGGAATTGCGTTACATTGCTTCCCTTTGTAAGCGCACGTCCAATGCAGAATAAGTTCCCTCACTGTCCAGTTTTCTGCTTTTTTTGCCAGCAACAACGCATCAAGGACTTCTTTTGGCTCGGGCTACATCAAACTGAATATGATAAATTAAAAGGACTACGAGGAATAATTTCAAAGAGGAAGAGCACTGTAAAATGAATCCGCCTCTGAAGAGAGATAAAACTCGAAACTTTTACCCAGCCCGCGAACAATGCTGCAGGGGCATATGAGAGGAATGGCGTTTGAATGGCCATAAAGAAGAGCACGGGGAATTTTGAGGGAAATAACAGCATTACAGCATCGCTTGTTCGCAGGAATCCTTCTAATCGCTTCTTACCCATTTTTACCTCAGACCAACCGCTTGTGTTACCCAATACTTTGTATAAGTATATGCTGGCATAAAAAGTAAGGACAGTGTGACGCAAAAATATACCTTAGGCCTTATTCATGGACTATGATGGGCATAGGATTACACTCCCCACATGATATTACGTACGTTAAAGCTAGGGCCGGAGATATTATTTCACTTCTGCAAGCTGGATAAAAAAATCTTGCTATCATTCGATGGGTAATCATAATGATTTCGTAAAGACTTCTTCTAAAGTGCAACAGAAAATATATCACCTTCAATTTATGCTGCGCGCTGTGTAATAAGAAACGAGAAAAAATGGGTCGCATGAGGAAATAATTTATTTCAAAGCCAACATAGAACACCGAGAAAATTCGTTTTTCAAATAAATTAACTTTCTAAAATGCTCTTACTCTACGAACCTAGGCAAAGTACACATTTTTAAAGGACAAAATTATTTCCTCTTGGTAAGAAACCATCGCACTTTTAGAGGTCGCAACTGAATTTCATGCTTCTTTCAAAGTATAATGATTTCTAAAAATACTTTAAAAAACCACTTCCGTTAATACTCTTCACATATCAAACCAAGTCGATATCAAACAGGGTTGGAGTATAATGTGCTTTTCGGCCAAAGAGTTAGCATCTTGACTATTACGGCAGAGTGATCGTAATGAAAATGAAATGGGAATGAGATCCCACTTTACTTTCAGATAAAAATCATCTAAAAACAACCTTCCGATAGTTCCCGTATTTTCCGATACATAAGAAACAATGTCACAGTTTTAACTTATTTTTTCTTAGGTCATAAGATTAAAGACCAACCGATTGAATAGAACAGATACTATTCACCGAGCGTCTTAGGCACTTCATAGCCTCCTTAAAAAAAAAGTGAAGATACACATAGTACCATATCGGGGACGTTTTTGGTTGTGTATCGAGCGGACTCGAGTAAACACTCAGGAATTTGACAAGGACTACGGTCGCCGTCCCTAGGCTAACAAAGAATCGATCGTGTCCGTGACAACTTGAAACCCAGATAAGGGGTCACTTGAGTAAAGCAGGGCTGGGTGACCTTTCCTCCCGATGAGCTACGTGCGGTTAACGTAGCAAAATACATGTCTCGCCAAGATTACTACTGAAGAGAAATATGAGAAAACTGTAAACAATGAAATAAAATTCCATGTTCATGCCAAGATTACTACTGAAGAGAAATATTAGAAAACTGTAAACAATGAAATAAAATTCCATGTTCATGCACTTATGGCATATGAAATGAATTGAAATAGAATACCGTTTAAGGATATCACGACGTAGATGTATTGCCATGGGTTTCCTACTACATGGAGACCCGTTTTTGGAATATTTCTGCCCGAATTCTAACTCCAATAGTATACATTACTAAATTATTTCCCACACGTACAAGTCATCTCCTCTAACTTCCCTCCTGTCATCCAAAATTCTATCCATTACATTTAATTAAGATCAACCAACATTTTCTTCTCTCTATCTCGGCCTTCAGAAACGTTATGCGTATCATTCTCTCTCCTATTTTTCTGTCTACTTCGGTATTCCCCCTTTGACCTTCTATACCTCAACATACTTCGTTCATCTAATATTCTCATCATCATTCCGTTTTTAATTCCGCACTCTCACTAATAGGAACTTCAAGAAGGACCGGGAAGAAAGGTATAAGGAAGGCACTGGAAGAGCAAGGAAAAAGATTGGAGAGAAACCTGGCGTCGGAATAGGCATGATCTTTACGAAAGGCGCCACGCCGGTAAGCCCGGCCTCTGGGTGAGAGATCAGTACCATAGCACTACACGAGCCGGGTCCCTCCAATATCCTTTCTCTATATATAGCTAATATTCTTCATTCTATCCCAAAAACACATCTCAATAGCACCCAACCAAGCCTCCTCCCCTCCAAAGATCACGTTGGTAGGGCCTTACACGCTTTTTCCGCTAGATTGGCACGCGGAAACCAATGAAGGAGAGAGGGAGTGGGACAGAACCGACGCCGTTCACCGTGGACGACGAGTCCGATGAATGCCATTCGGTAGGCCCGCCCATTCCTCTCCGACCTCGGGCGAGAGAGGTGGAGTTGGCGTGGTGAGGGATGGTTGTCTCTCCCACACTCGAATCTGCGACCGCTCCCCGACCTCACCGGCCGCACCCCCACACCGGTGCCCGCGGCTCAAGGGTGCAGGAGTGGCATGGATCCAGAGTGAAACCACCCCGGCTCGGGGAGACCCTTACCGCCATCCCTCCCGGTATTTTCGCCGATGCGGCATCTGCTCGCGGGGATGTTTCATTTCACTTTTAGATCACGACGGTCGCCGTAATGAAGTTAAAGCCGGTCGGGAAACGACGGGATAACGGTGGGGGAAGAGCGGCGGGGATATAGAGAGAGGGAAGCGGGAGAGAGAGAGAGAGGGAACAAAACACTGACTGCCTCGGGGAAAAAGAGGATTTCTTTTCAACGAAACCCACCCCCCTTTCGCCCCCTCGCGAGACGAGGATTGGGCGGGGGTGGGAGTAGATAGAGAGAAGCAGAGAGAGAAAAAAACCACCTTCGCCCCACCCCCAACATCGCCATCCTACTGCTAAATACAAGCGGAGTGCCGAGGTGAACGAGAGAGGTTGGAAGAACGAAGAGGTGGGCAGGAGGAGAGGTCGAGGAAGGGGAGGGTGAACGACGCCGCATAAAAAAAGTGACTCGGCGGAATAAAACAAAATAAATAAAGGAAGCGGTCTTTTGAATATGGATGACCGTGCCGAAGGGATTTGGTGAGCTGAAGAGGGAGGGTTTTGGGAGTGGGGAAGGGTGGGAGGAGGGTTATACTGAAGGGATCGCGGGTGAGCACCCTCATCTCGTCAGAACCCAGGGAAAAACTCCTTTCCACACCAACCAAACCCCACCCCCCCAGGCCCAAACCAACTTTCTCCACACCTCTCCCTCCGGTGAAAATTCATCAAGTAAATAAGTGGATGCAAAAAGGATACCGACCGTCCCACAGACACGCTTTAAGCGCCCGCATATCTCTTATGCCCACGGGCGGAGAGTTAAGCACACCCAGCGGGACGGATCCCGTCGACAAATTATGAGCGAAAGCTCTTTTCATCTCTCGGTCGGAATCATACGCAAGGGATTTCGGGAATCCCCGACGGACGGACGGGGGGAAGGAAATGTTTAGGCAGCGGATAGAACTGACCAGCCGGAGACTGATATCACGCGGATAAATATACAATGGGAATAAGATGTCTACCGAAATCAGGAAATTTTCTTCCCATCAAAACGTCCACTTTAAGACAGTGAACACTGATGAGGAATCACATAAAAACACTTTTTGCTTTCATGGAGAATTAATTATCCCCTCGCTTTCAATGACTTTTCTGCCATGAAACAGACATGCAAACTCACCGTGGCAAATAATAGGATTTGGCATTGGCGTAACGTTGAGGATATGGCAATGTGGCATCAAGGGAATCCTTGCCATCACGGTTCTGGAAAACGTGATCGATATGCGGGATCGCATATCAACGGGCGGGATTTGAACCCGCGACCTTTACGTAGGCGTTTTAGCACATAGGCCGCCTCGCTACCGACATCTACTTAAATTGCAAGGAAGACAAACTCTATATTTCGAAAAAAGCCGACCAATGTTTTGGATCAACTGAGGGAGAGGCTTTATCAATCAGTGAAACGCTCGCTGAATGTTTCAATAAATTTGGTAGTCATGCAATTAAATGAATAAAATCAACTTCTTATGAACTTATGTTAATTTAAGAGGAAATTGAGCGTAAGAGCGAACATGAGATTTCGAATGAAAAAAATAAACGGGACTTTTTTCCATTGAAGCGACAATTTACCAAAAAATGTGATGGCATTATGAAAAGGAAGAATATTACGAAGATGAGAATATTTCATCATTCAGAGTCGACATTAGGAAAACTGGGTTCAAAACTTAGTCCCCTTTCCTAGAATTAAACGACGTAGTTAAAATATCGCAGCATAAGTTTCTACCAAAAATTACCAACAATAGAATATATTATGAGAACAGAGTACCTACCTGCAAATGTTTAATAATATTATTTGACTCAATATGACGCGTTTATAGCGCCTGGTACTCAATGTAAATGAGTGGATGAAAAAATATCTATCTGAGACGAAGAACACCTTAATTATAAACACCTATCCCTTTTCGTAAGGAGTTGAATTGAAGTTTGTTTTCTTATTAGTTTTTCAATACTTATTAATTTTTCAATATTTCATAGACAAATGGAATTTTATTCAAGTGCAATTAAAATGCTATAGTGCTAAAATGCTTCCAATATTCATAAAATATTTCTTCGCTATACACACAAGAGAAAAGATTTCTTCCTCTGCACGGACTTAATGCACCGCGCACAGATCTGGCTCTTTCACAACAATCGATCTATTTTCGGTTAACGGCAGGTATTATTTGAAGGTACACATCCAAGTAAGAATTGGAGTAGGTGGAGGAATACCCAAGGAATGCCCGTCGGACGGATCTATGGTTATAATTTCGTAAAATTCAGAACTGGGGAATACAGGACTTTTTATCAAAATAAAAGTGGCCAAATACCTGAGGTGAAATATAAAGTCAGACTGCTGAAATACTAAGAAAAACGTTTATTACTGGCATGCGGAGATGAGTTAATTCGCGTTGGCCGTAGAACGAGACGATCAATCAGCGTGAAAAATTCTCCGTTTGACCAATTCAGTCCCTCAGTTTCCTCTTTAGGAGATGATTTACGGTTTTCCTAGCCTGGCGAAACAATAGCTACTCCTGTTTCTCCCATCCACTCCAGAAAGACCAATTCATTCTTCAACTATGAAGCAGTGCGCTAGTGAAACAAATGTCGTTTTAAGAGGTTAGACAAGGTGCCAGAACACTCACCAATGACGGTCAACCTGGCGTTGGCACGGATTGGTTTGTTTGCGCCCTGCGGTCCAACTTGGCACTGGAACTCGGCGTCGTCCACCAGCGTTGCGTTGGTTATCCGGAGATTGTATACGCCCGACTGCTTGTCGTTCATCATTCTGTAGTTAGGGAACCCAACGATTTCTGACTTGTAGCCTGGGGAAAAACAGAGAAGGAAACATCAGAATGCAATCAAACAACCATATCAGAAAATCAAGCACACAGGTTCATAAGTGGGTTGAAATTTTTATGGAGAAACACATTGGGGATCATCTTTACAACAACTGCAAATATTGACAATTTAAAATTCACACCACTCAGTCTTCGTTTCCCCATGACGTTTGAGCCATCATCGAATACGTCCATCATCCTTTAGGTGGTCGATCTTTATAAAAACGATGGCGAAAGCGGAAGTCATTGATTAAAACAGATTGAATATTCCTGAATGTGAAATTGTATTGCTGGTAATGTGCTTGATTAGTTTGACGATGACGAATGGACGATTCGATACAAAGAAAAGGATTGTTACGAATGAAAGAATTGCATGAGAGAAGGCGAGAGAACTTGACGTCGCTCGCTTTCTCACCTATAGACCACGTATTCGAATCCCGCCTTGCGTTGTGTATACTAATTGGATGAAAGGACTACGAATCTCTAATTTAGAAGTTAAACAAAGTTATGCGAGAAGATGGGCCACACCGAGAATATTAATAGAGGGATGCGGTCGAGGGAACATAAGATACCTAAAATAACTATATTACCGAGCAAATGTGTGTCCGTTTCGTAAGCTTCAGCGTCGAGCACACGGTCGATGTAGACATAGTTTTATAATAGCTTCAGATATCTCCTAACCAGAGAGGAAAGTGAAGCCTTGTATGCATACACACAAGCGTAATACGCATGTAAATAGATAGATGTCATATGCACATACACAGAGATGGACAGCAGGTCTGCTGGACATACAATAATCAACAGGATTTTTGAATGTCTTTTGTATTGGCAGGAGCTTAAAGAATGAAAGGACACCAGTATATTTTCTTCAATAAATTAAAAGTCGCCAAGTTTTATGGAATAATTCTCAACAAGACAATCCATTCCTTAACCTTGAGCCACCTTCTTTCCAAAGGAGTACGCTTGACGACAATCAGTTGGACCAGAAAACAATATTTCAGTGGGAAAAAAGAGGAGAAAGGAAAGATCGAAGAAGAATAGGTAAACACAATCGAAATGGATATTTTGCTTAGAATCTCGTCCAATACGTGTTTCATCCTTTACCTTCCACTCGAGATGAAAGTAGAGGTAAAAAGGATGCTGCAGTGGTGACTCTTTAACGACAGCGAGCCACCTACTGAAATATTTGCTCGATATCATCAAAAGACAGTCAAGCGACGAATGCAATCGAATTCTGACAGCGTCGTTGGTAATTAAGTCGTACACATGCTTGATAATTTCGAAGAGCGCCCATTACTGTACAAAAATATGACTAATATTTAAGAGACTGCAGAATGAAGGTATTTAACACATCTTTACTTTAATAAGAATGAGAAATAAGATACTTTCAACATGATTGTAGACGTTTCAATTATTCTCCTGAAAGCTTCGTTATTTCTATTCTTATTCAGAGGCCTCATTTAAGTACAACCAATGGTGACGTTATAGTCACATACGTATGGCACTTTTAAAAACTGAAATACAAGGGTTGTGCAGCTACAGGAATCCTAAAGATAATTATCAGTTTCTAAAACCTTTCAAAGTGTAACACCACGCATGCCTGGTAAGGGATTTCCTACAGTCATCCGCTTCTTACAGAGGCGTATTGCGGCATGATGTAAGGTATACTGATTTAATCGAATCAGCAAGGTATTTTCGTCACAGTGTATATAAGAAATAAAAAGATATCGCCTGCTCACAATTCAAGGTACCTACTCTTTCACCCAACGATTTACGGGTTCAAGAACGAGCGGAACAAGAAAAAATCAGTATTCAATTCGAAGGTTGGTATTTGATATCTGATGATAGACCCCGTACTAAGTCATGAGTGAAGTGAGTGAAGGTGAGTGAAAGTCGCACATTGAGGATAGGGGGGGAACTTCCTTTTCCTGGACCACGTACGAAGTTTTGGCGTACAGAAAATAGAATCGCGAGTATTTTTCAGGTAGGGGTGATCAGAAAGCTTCTTCCCGGGATTCGAATCCGGGACCCTCCCATCAGTGTAGCCCAGCACTCTAACCGCGAGGCCACCTTGACACCTGAAACAAGCAAACACTCGAAAAACACGAAACTTAAAGGTGAGAGGTAAAAACTAAAGAGGAGGCAACCTTAGACAGATTACTTAAAAGTAGTAAAGGTAAAGGGAGAAGAGGTCGAATGAGAAGCAGGCGAAAAGAAGGGAACGGAGGGGAAGTGTGGTGGAATGGGGAGGAAAGAAATCTCTCCGAAACCTCACGCTCTCATCCTCGGGGGATACAAAGACGGTCGAGGTCCTCCTAACACCCAGACGTGCGACTATGTACACACAACTGCTGACTCGTCGGCACTGGGCCAACCGAAAGGCGTTTTCCCGCTGGGAGGAACCTCTAAGGAGAAGGAAAACGGGGGCGGGATGAAGGGAGTGAGTGGGGGGTGGGGAGAGGAGACAAAGGGGTCAAAGGGCGAACGGGAGGGGCAGAATCCGCGTGTGTTTGTGCCTGCCCATCCTACCCTCACCCCGCTTCACTCTCAGGTGACCCCCGGGATCCCGCCTCTCCGTGATCGGACAATAGAAGCACCGGAATGGACACAGGCCACCCTTCCAACACGGCGACAACCAGGAGCCCTCTCTGACACAAACCAAGGCGCAAACAAAAAAAAATCCGTGAAGTGATCGGCTACCAAACAAAATAATTCAATTCGAGTGAGAACAAGTTACTCATTTAAACCGAAAACATATCTGCAATTAAAGAGTGGCTTAACTGCACAGCTGTTCTATACGTAGATAAAACCACTCCACGCGCTTTGGATCTGACGGTTAGTTGTACGAAACTAATTCTTAATTGTCCACAGTTACTTCCTTATATTAACGATACATAACAAGCTACTAGTAACCGATTAATTTTTGTGGTTATCTTGATACTTTTTGGCCAAATCTAATTGCTCGATGCTAACTCAAAACATATATCTTATTGTGTTAAAATTTACCGGCAAGGGAAAATATGAATATGTTTATTAGTATACAAACGCGTGAAAAGACATTTAATCTCTGTCATGACTGGTCATTTATTATTACTTCACCATCGTCTTTTTTGCGGTGAATTCTGCGGTGGTTGCCAATGACTCCTAAGATTCTTCGTTTCATACCAAAAAGATGGCTGCTTGGATCGCCAATCCTCTTTCTTCGATACATCAGGCAGCAAAAGGGAGGGAGTGTTTGTCTTACAATCTTATGACAAGCGACCAACTACCCGTCGCTTATCTCCTTCAACTTTCATCAAAATAAGTAAGTAGACGCAAAACTTGGCATTTGATAAGAGCATTAGGCTGCGGAGATAACGTGAAATACGAGCACATCGTTTTCCAAACAGCAATAAATCAACAGTGGAGCAAAGGGGAAAACAACTGAAATACTCCGGGCGGAAGGAGATTCATAATCGACAAGATAAACACTTGATTCTAGGTCACTCACTCAATAATACAATTTCAACACCTCCCGTGACGTGAGTGCTAGATAAAAGCGAAAACAAAACCCACAAGTTTTGGAAAACACCCCAACCGCGCAGGGGCAAAAAAGCAATAAAAAAGCAAAGACTATCGATCCCCGGCGAAAAATAAATAAACGACATGGACGGGGCGATTCTTTTGGGGATGCCCCTTTGCCGATCATAGCTTTACGTTCCCGGGGAGGAGGCGGCAGGGGGAGGGGGTAACAGGGTCTCATTCATTCCTCCGTGTTCCTTATTTCGTGGCTCCCACCCCATCCTCCAACCCAACCCATCGTCTTACGCAAGGGCAGGATGATGCTCTCTCGAGGGTTCGGATTGGAGTGGGGAAGAGAGGCGGGGGAGAAATAACAGGAGCGGTGGAAGGGAAAGGGAACCGCTCGACGGAGCGGAAGAAGTTTGCCGCCTGATGGGGCGGGATTTTATATTTCATGCCCCTCCCCCTCGAAACCATCTCTCTCCCCCACCTCCCCTCTTCTGGGCTCAAAACCCTTACCCTTCTCCAGCACCCCTACGCCAGATGAGATGGAATACGGAGGAATAATTGAGAAGAAGCAACGAGGTATCCCATCTATTTTGCATGGGTTGGAAGAGAGGGGGGTTGGGGGCGGGTTAGGGGGCAGGAGCGGGGTGGTAGCCTAGTTCGGTGGAAGAATTGTTCCGAAGGAATTGAGAAAGGGGGTGGGGGGTTGGAAAGGAGAGAGGTAAGCAGACCGAGCAGAGGGAGGGGTGGGGATGACGCGAAAGGGGAATGGACGACAACTGCGGATCGCGGCGGCGTAAAAAAAAGACAATTTATTCGCCCGGAAGTCGTCTTTAATAATGGCTTTATATCGGCCAAATTTACATATAGGTTTCGGGAAACAAATTTCCCCGTGACCGCACTTCCACCAGTGACAAAAATCATTTAGAATAACTCTCTCGGGGTACACGACCGATCTTTTAGAGAAATTGCTTCTGATTAAAATCGAGAGATAAAATCAGCCATACCTGTTCTATCAATTCATCACTTCAGACACATTGTGTCATTCTAAATCTACCACATAGGCAGGGCAACTGTTTTCGATTCACCAAGTATCATGCTGCCTCGAAGCTTTCTTAAATCCGTCAGCATTGACAGGAAAAGAATCCGTTGCCGTAACGGTAATTCATGGATGCAAGAATTGCGAACTAGATGCGACAGGGGAATTTTTTCCTTGTGGAAATTCATCTACTGTAATTCATGGAGGTACTGTTTTTATTTCTGGTATTTTCTCTATGCACGTAAATTTATCATATTCAAATCAGCCGCGTGAGTGACGTATGGTCGGCTTTCTTTTTTTCTGAAGAGAAAAAAAGGAAATTTCACGTAAAAACTGTCGAGAAATTAGTCAACTACGGAAGAACAACATTTCGACCAGGAAACACAGTGCTTCAAATTCGATTCAAACACTGAACGCAAATTCTTTGTTTAGGATTTGTCTCAGGCAAGACTGTTTTTTTCTCAGCAGTGAGAGCACCTTATAATAAAATTATCCCGCTCTTTTATTCATTAAAAACTTTAACACGCGTCTAGCACGACGCTAATTAAATGCAATCCCTCCCAAGAATTGCTTGCACCGGGAAAAGCGACGGCGTACATTAAACTGCCGCACGGCGGCGAAAAACTCTTGGTAGAGTTTAATGAGAGCACTAAAACTTGGGAGGAATGCCATTTAAAACGGCCTTGATTTTAGCAGGGCTTAACGATGTATATTCCCAAAAATGGAATTTCGCTCGACACAAGCTCCGTCCAAACGCCTTCGAAAATGATCAAGTTAAATTTTAAGCCTGTTATTTCACGCCCCTTGCAAAAAACCAACTCGATTCCAAACGGTGCGGATATTAACCTGATTGGTTTTGAGTTCCCTCTGCTCCTTATTTCGTCGGAAATTACAGGAACTCAAAAGGAGACGCGAGGGAAAGCGCGAAGGGTGGAAGAAACGGAGAAAAATTAAAACGAAACCTCTTTTACGACAAACGTAAGGCATAACATTATATAAAAGAAACATAGCGGAGAATTCGATGAGAAAAACGGAAAACTCTCGGGGAGGAGTGGAGCGTCGGCCCCGTAAACCGAAGAAATCAAATCTCTGTGCCTCATTTTATTTCCCTTCCCCTTAATTCGGGAGAAATGAAAAGATTGCCTTCCCGGACTCGCGACTCTTTAAGCGTTCAACGATGACGCTTCCACTTGAAAGGCCAAAAGAAAGGGCGTCAAACTGGAGCCTTCTTTTCGAAGAGGAAGGATCGGGAGCAGACGATTGTCTCCTCAACACGAGAGCACCTTCTGATAACTCGAGCAATTAAAAATTGTCGAAACTAGTCGAGAGTCGAGTGAGGTAGAGAAAGGAACGACTTCCATTCTGCCTCAGAAAAACCTTCTCGGAAGGAAGGGGGGGGGGAGAAGGCAGGCATTGCGAGGGAAAGAGAGGGCAGGAGACGTGTCGGTTGAAAAGAGCGGAGTCGTCAAAGCGTGCTAATGGAAACGAGTGTGCCGAGGAGCTGTCGGATGAGGGGGAGTGGCGGGCGTAGCGAGGAATACAAGACGATGGGGGTAGAGTGTCGAGGGGAGAGAAACAGCTTGAAAGTAGGGGGGTGTGAAAGAAACCTGAGGGGGAGGAGAGTAGATAATGATGGGGTACACTGAGAGCCACGAAAGTAACTGATAGCACCGTCTCAAAGAGCAAGACGGCTGGCAAGATTTGCAAGGAGTCCGACTGAGACGATTGCGATGATACTCAGGTGCTTCCTTTGTTGAAAGAAATGCCAGGCGTCGAGACACACTTCTACGGTCCACGCAGATACGGATCCTCCTTTAATAGTCGGTCCACGAGGAGGTTTACAAAACAGAACAAGTAATCATGCTCACTGAACTGAGCTGGTTATCTTAGGCTCGGCTAACATAAAGGGACGTCTTCTTTTTAAATATGATAAAATCGCCTAGATATTAACCGTTCGTCAGTAATAGGCTGTGAATGACACATAACTTTTCTCACTGAAATATTCTGAAAAGGTTCTGGGTCACCTTACCTTACTAAATATATTTCACGGAAATGATATCCCTCTCCCAGAAGGTCGAGCGTCGCCTTGTAGATAATAGACATACAATAATTGTAATAATTAATAATTGTAATAGATATACAATACAACAGCCTTACAAATGACCGGTTTCATGATTCAAATTCAAATGAAGTAGTTAAATGGTCACTTAGAAGGGATGGAGTTTCTGTAGAAAAGGGAATGTTACGGAACATGGAAGCGAGAGAAAGACTGAAAGATATGACATTTTTTGCAGAATTAAGATGTCGTACCTATGGGGACAAAAAAAGCGAAGGACACTCCTGTCGAACTAAGCAAAATTCTTTACTAGTCCGCAAGAAGGAGCAATAAGGATGGTTCAAAACTTTTTGCTACATCACAAACCAACACTAAGGATGCCTACAAAAGTAATAACAAAGTTGCAACTAGTCGTCATCTTTTTCACGGTTGTAAGCGCTTTATAGTGCATCACCGAGGAGACAACTGACGCGCGAAGAAAGCAGAGGGGAAGAGGGGTGGGGGAATCCTCCCCAAGGAGGGAGTGGTGTTTCAAGAATTATGAGCCAAAGCATACACGGTGGGCGACGAATAAACACAAACTGCGGGCGGGAAGGGATGGCTTTCAAGAGATAGCTCGACGAAGGGGGAAAGAGTCGCCGAGAATGTAAGGAGCGGTAGTCATGGCAAACAAAGTTTGGTTGAAGGAGCACGGCAGGAAGGAATTGCGAATTTTAAAAGAGATTCGAGATTATTCGTGTCAATTGGAAGAGAGATGGCTTCGTTTATTGCTTCTCATGGCAAGCAGCATCATCTTGAATTACTACTATCGCGTTAACTAGCATTACACTGATCGCATTAACCCACCTTTCATTCGGCAGTGTTCCTCAAATTAGACTTAAGCCGAATGGGTGACGGACTCCTATAACCGCGTACATTCCCCTCCTTGAGTTGGCGCCAGAAGCAATTTCCACGAGGCGCCAAAAGGGCTTTGCTTCTTCGTTTCAATTTGAGCTAAGGCAAGCACTTTCCTCCAATTACAGACGCTACGTAAGGTTTGCAGACCGGGAAACGGCATGAATCAACGCCCTTTTAACCCCAGGTCGTAAAATATTTATGAGTAAATATTTAAAGATAGGGTCGTTCCCAAATGATGCATTAAGGATTTCTTTGCGTACACTTATCCAATTTTGAAATCATTATGTTGGTCATGAAGAAGGACTAACTCCTACTTCTCTCCACCATAAAGACGCCCTAAATAACTCACTGCGTGAAGCGAATCTGATTGTAATAGTTACGCTCCTACGGACCACTTGAGGTGGAGATAATAGTAGATTTTAAAAAAGAGCTCTTTTTATCCGCGTTTGGGTATTTTCGCCTCTAACGCAAGGAACGCCTCATCACCACGACGTACAAAACAAGGTGGTGATGAGAAAATGATCAAATTACAGGACTCGCTCCACCAAATACGGCCGGATGAAAAGCGCCTCAATTCAGGGTTCCCGAGTTGGTAAAATAAAATATTTGGATTTTTTTCCCCAGCACTACCGGCCTCAGCTGGGGGGAAATGACTCGAAATAAAATCATTCCATCTCGTCTAGGAGACTGAATGGGAAACGTGCTCTCCGAGTGTAGGAGGGCTTAGCGATTTAATCTGTTTGTTTTGTTGGGATTCGCTTATAATTTATGCCATTTTCGGGATAAAGGGACCGCGTGGGAGTAGGGATTGGGAACGGGGGCGGAGGCGAAGAGATAGAGGGATACTATCGATCGGAGACTTATTGGGAATAGCAGCGTCCCGTCCGTTGAAAGGGGGGGGGGGGAAAGGGAAGATGAGGGCCGGGAACACGTGGATGCTGCGTACATTATTGGAAAAAAAGGGAAAGGCGAGGTCGGGGAAAAAGAAAAACCAAGAATTTCGCTAAATTTTATATCGCATTACTCCAAGAGGAATCAGGCTCGGTTTAATCCGATAACAATACTTTTCGGGCGGTGTCGATACCAATAAAATACGATCAAACGACCAAGGCGAAGGCCCTCCCGTAAAGCGATGAGCGATACTGTTTAAGATGCAAGATTTGTCGATCAATTGATAATTCCGATCACTCGGATCCAACGAGGGCAAATCTCCCAGAATCATTTTTCCATTTAGCAGTTATCTGAATAACACGAATAAAAAAATACCCGACATGGGTACAATTTATTTTACATATACTAGCGAATAAAGGATTTAAACACGGACGAACGCTTTGAGAATTCTTTTCTTCTTCTTAAGATGAATATGGCAAGTTAACGATTTATTACGGTTGATAATTGAAATCACGATTCACACAAGGAAATAAGGAAGCTTAATTTTGAGGCCAATGGTTGGAATTAAATTAGATTTAAGTTCACCACTCGAGATGAATTAGATGTAACGAGGGTATAAATCAAGTGCCTACTTTCTATTATATAAGTGCAAACTATGAGACGGTTGTTATTTCCATTATACAAGAATTACAGACACTCTGTTCAACGAAGAAAAAATCAATGCTAATATTTTTTTCCAATCCCAAAATAGAAGTCATTAACATAAATGCCACGCTGGATCACTTACCCTAAGCCACAGGCTGGAGATAATTTCTACGTGGGAAAATGAATACAGTACTGACTTTAACAGGGCTTAGCAAGCACTAGAGTAAATAAAATGGGTTCACTTAAAAAATGCAATTTAGTGAGAAAGTCTTCACGAATTATTTTTTAGGAATAAATGTAGGATTCTAACTAAAAAAGAAATTTGCCCAAATGAAAATACTGGCTTGTACTAAAGGCATACATACTCTCTTTCAAAAAGACAATCAACGAATAAATCCGTAATGAGGCAGGAAAAAATAGATAATAATCTCTTTTTGGTCCACACTATTCATGAGAGAATTATATCCCTGAATTAAAACGAGGTACGACTTGAAAGAAAGAAATAATTTTATTACGAAACGGTAAGACATGTTACGTAATATGTAAGATATCGGTTATGTATGTCACAAATGAGATAGTTCCACTAACAATAGGCAAGAAGAATCCAGGGGCGTAGAAAATTTTTTCTCTTCCAAGGTTCAGTCCTCAACGAATGAAGTATAAGAATATCTTTTAGTATAATTGAATTCCGATGGATTGTAAAGAATATTGTTCTCTAATATGGAATTAGTGGATAATAAAGATTTACAGACTTACAGGTTATTCATATACATTCTTATTTTATACTAGTGTTTCTTGTTTTGGGGGGTGTTCAGACACCCTCGACCCTCTCCCATATCTACGCCCCTGGAAGAATCTCTTAAGTGATGTTCAAAATTAGAAAAACTACACATAGAAATAGCCAGAACATATAGTAATTACTATAAAATATTAAGAATACTCTAGGCTTATGCGTGTGAAAAAACTTGAACAATTCTAGAAGCAGAGAAAATACGTCTGGAATGAAGCCTTTTCATGCACGCTGCAGCAGAAGGATAAAATTGTTTGCGACTTCGTATAATGCCAAGTGGCTAAAGAAGAGG